>JARCFY010000004.1:69465894-70715894 GCA_029233225.1 Lepidodactylus listeri | reverse complement strand
ATTAACATACTGGCTTTATCTTAATTTAAAGCAAATACTTATCGGGGTTGCATTTTCTGAGATCAGATGTAATTTTGTTGTCTTGTGTTAACAAACACCGGTGCAAAAAGTGACTAGTTTTTTAAAAAGCATCCATATTGTTATAAAACTATCAATTGTTCTACATTTTATGCAGTATATTTGAGATCCACAAAATCCATGTTTAGTTTTTACCTCCATTACAATTCCAAGTAACTGTGCAATGAGTTCTGGATGACCCTGGTCAGGCCTGATTCAGATGTAGGCATGCACCTAAGAAGCACTAGGCATCTAGTGAGTTTTTCTATACCAGATCATTTAATTCCTGGCAAGAAATACACCTCAACGTTTTAGATTCATCATGGGTATAGTATAGAATTTAGAGAATCTCTGCTTCCATTTTTATCCTTTATTACAGCATAACTATCTTGCATTGTTACACTATCTGTTAGTGTAACACAGACAATTAAAGGAGAGCAATTATAAAGTCTATAAACATTTCTTACCTGGAGATAAGCAGGTCACAAGCAAAAGATGTGCCTTATAAAATAAAGCTCCCGATCAATTCACTGAACAATAGCTAGCTGTCACAGTTGATACGGATGCATATTCCTGGCTAACTAATTTTTTGTTTAACTTCAAATGCCATACAAAGGCTGAGGACAGACTGGCAATCTGAAGCGGAGGTAAAGCAGAGGGAACTGGAGCGGGGGAAAAAACCCATGGAGCTGGCCATTCACACTGGCCAGAGCAATGCGGATCAGCGGCGATACGGAGCGTTCAGACTGCCACGGAGCGTTCAGACTGCCGCATAGCCAGCGCGCGCGGCTTGTGTGCGCCGCCGCACTTTTTTTTTGGTTTTCCTTTGAAAACTGTTTGGAAGCGGGAGGCATGCGGAGGAAGGCCCCTGAACACCGGGAAAAACCGGTGTCCGGGTAAAGCAGAAGGAAAGCGACTGGGAGACGGGTAAGTACGCAACGGAGCCGACGGGCAGATGCGTGCTCCTTTCCTCCGTTTGCGAAGCGTGCCTGCCCCGCTTTAGATTGCCAGTCTGTCCTCAGCCAAAGTTATCCATACTTAAAATATAAAAATCGTTAGTTTATTCCTTCTACTTTTTATCTTTACCAATACTCCCTCACCTTTAAACTATATCTTCACTTCTGTGAAACTGGGCATTCTTGCCATTCCCAAATGCTTCTGCATCTGGGCCTCAGCACAAAATATCTATTAATATAGCTTAGACAGTTTATAATCTACAAATGCCATTTAATTGTGTCACTTCTTTGTTTCTTGCACCTCTTCAAGGCAATTCTGGGTTCCTAAACTCCCTTTTGGCATGTTTAGCTGAGATGCTCCAAGATTTTTTTTGTCAAGGCCAGCAAGTTTTCCCCAATATTCCTGGCCATATCCATGACAGGAAGTTAGAAAAAAAAACATCAAGAGGCTCATGTTTTGCTTTTTGCACATGCACTGAAATGACCATGGGAAGAAGCAAAAAGTATCTGAAATGGGAACATCTTCTTACAAGAGTTTTACTTCTGATATGTTGGTGGCATTCATGCATTCAATTGATTTTGTTCGGGAATTATATTGCTAGTGTGCTTCCTGTTGTAATCAAGTGAAAATCTGGTCAGAATACATATTTTAAAAAATAAGAAATTACTACACTGACACCAGAATTCTACAGTGCTGTGATGTCCCATGTAAAAGCTGCCTTAAGTGTCCAAGAGTCCCCAAAGGAGCCATACAATTACTTTAGAAACTTGACACAGTCATAAGCACTTTAAATATATTTTTATTCAACATTGTTTTTTAAAATATTGACATACTGGCGATTTTGATTAAAATTATTTACTTGTAAATAAACAGCTTTTTTTTTAAACTTAAGAAAAAAGCACTTACATGTAGGCAGTGAAAGGGAACAGGGGCTTAATATGAAGTGCTCCCAACACAGCCTTTTACGATCTGAACATTTAAAGTTAGACACACACTACTGTTCGTCATTTTTTCATCAATTTACAGTAATATATAGTGTGGTGGATTTTAGGTGATGCAAGAACAATTTTCAAAAGATGAATTCAGATAACTCATGAAATAGGGCTAAAACAAGCCCTTTGAAAATAGAAATGCCCAATTGCTGTGTATTAGAAGACAGCATATATCAAAACTTAATGCACACAGCCCTGTTTCTGAATTCCAGTTTGTAATATCAGTCTGAGGAAGGTGTGCCTTCTCCACAAAGGAGAAATCAACTTCGGGAGGTGATTTTCAGCAGGAAAAATAGCACAATAGGAAAAAGCAGTTTTCTGTGTGTAAACCTTATCCTTCCTTTTGAAACCAAAGTAGCCAGGTTTGCATTGAACAGAATATCACAAATCCTCTTCCATTTGAAACATGAAGTAAAATTTCTGCACACAAGAAGAATGATCCTCTTAAAAAGTAAATAAACATAAGATGGGAGCAAAATGCATCCTAAAATACATATTTTAAAGTGCTCTCAAATGTTATCTGTATTTTCCTTGAGCCACTCAGCAACTTTAGTTATTAATTCTCTTCTATACGTATTTACAATTTTTGCTCTCTGCAATCTTTCAGTAGCGGCTCTTCTTTGTTTTTCTTGAAGCATAGTATTTAAAAAAACCTGGAATTAAAATAAATATATATAGTAAGTCTGTGTCAAAGCTGCATTTTCACATCCCCATAGCTAGAACAGCACCAAAAGAAGCAGGAACACAAAGACCACAATATTATTGACATGTCTTCTAGGAAATATAAGCACAGCCCCAGAGAATCCGTCCCCTGGCTCACATGTGGTGGGGAAAATACCAATTTAAGAAAAGATGCTGTGATTGCAACTCCTACCAATGCTGTAGCAACTGTGGGGGGGGGGGGGGAGACAGGTGATGCCATCCCCTAGGTATGGGCCCTTTCTCCTAGGACTGCTTCATGAGAAGCAGATGAACAGCCCATACCTTCCTGAGCTTTGACTGCAGTCCCTACCTACATCCCAAGCACAAACTGCAGGAAACATAAAACATTATCAGGAAGCCCCCCATTATGTGCAATTCCCATAGGAGAATTTGGGGAAGTTGAAAACCCTTGTACGCTGAGAGCCAATTAGTGGCAGCATAAAATTCCTCTTTAGACCCATTAGCTTTCAGGGAAAATAGGGCTGACTGAAGGTCAAGAAGGACCAGAGCAAATCCAAGGGAAAACATCTTGCCCCCAGGTCCAGCATGGCACACACTGCCCAAAGCCTTCCAGCATCATATGCCAGCTGAGACAGCCTGCAAAAGTAAGTTTGGCCTACCTAAGGGTATGAGATGCCCAGGGTCACAGCCCCCAGGTTGTCCTTGACCCAGCCTTCTCTTAACTCAGGCACAATGGAGGGCCACTGTACAGAGACCCATTTTTCCTGAGGTTGTAATTAAGATCCTGTGTCCATCTGGACAACCTGGAAATTCTACTTCCCTTTCTCTGTTCAGAAGGCTATACTGAGCAATCATAGAACAGCAGGTAATATGAATTTAGGTTATTTTTGCCTGTACTGATTGGAGGTGCAATTACAGATATGGTCTTTTGATATCAGCCCCTGATGAAACAGACTGAAGCTGCACATGTGCCTTAAGTAGCATACAATGACGTAAGAAGACGCCCAACTATGTTATTCTTCCTAGTATAACTGATTTTATCAGGGCTTTTCCTTTTTTGAAAAAGAGGTGCCAGAACTTTCAGGAGAGAAATGAAGTTTTCAATCTGTATACTGAAAACTCATGAACTTTTAAACATTTTAAAAATAATTTTGTTGAAGACGTTTCAGAACTCTGTTCTAGTGCATTCCCCTAGAAAAAAAGCCTTGGATTTTACCGATCTCAAAAAAATTCTCCGCACAAATTACTGTATTTGAGGACAGTCTTCCTGGTTTCCTTTCATTCTATTATTTTACTTACCTCTTGGACCTGGAAGTCTGTACTGTCAAAACTTCCCGCAGCATCTATGAAAGCATATAATAATTGATTCCAGTGTCTATAAATAGAAAGTGTTATGAGAGTTCATGAAGAAAAAAAGCATTATGATAAGGTCAGTTATTTTCTTCAGAGTATTTTTAAGTAAATAAATACACTAAAGAGAAAAAAATACACTAAAGAGAAAAAAATCCATAGCACAGTGTTGGGGGGGGGGCACTTATATGTGAGTCTCTTCTTTGGTTTCTACACTTTATCCTGTTAGTAACATTCAACTGAAAAAAGGCTGCCAAGAGATTCCTCTTTCTCCCATGGGTTAGCATTAGGAAGGAATCTGAAGTGAAGTTACATTAAACTGCTGCTTGCCATACCTTTCATTCAATATCAAACAATTTTCAGTTAAAAATGTCCATACTATTTTGTGGCCAGTTTTGGTTGCTGCAACTTTGGTAATCAGTTTTGACAGATGTTCTGATAAAATTATAGAGTTATTGAGAATATACTGGAAGAATCTGTAAAAAAGTAAATAGAAAATATAAATACCATAACAAAAAATGTGTGGTTTCTAAAATTGTTTAAGTTAATTATCAGTCTTTTATTTTCCCTATATTTTACAGTGTGCACTGGAGGAAAATGTCACACACGTAAAAAGTCTGCATGGTTATACTGGGACAGAAATAACAAAGGCCAATTCCCCAATGCCATTTTTAGAAGCTTCTCAAAAAAACCCTTATTTTTCATTAAAATATAACCAAATCCTTCTCAGTTTCTAACATGATCACAGGGCAATAACTGTGCACAGGCTAAACTACATCTTACATAGCTGGCAGATCCACTCTGGGTCCTGTAAGGCAGGTACTGGGACTGTGAACTTGAAACTTAATTATAAGCCATGTGCGGGCCTGATTCAGATCATGGCCATAGCACACAAGAAACTTAAGCCTTTATCCTTGCTCCATTTTCCTGACCTGAAACAGCCCCAAGGAACCACTGTTTGCCCAGTTGGGAAACATACATGCAGCCCATCAGTACACAATAAGTTCCTCTACTCATCAAACATCAGATTTCTGGGGCCATTTCAGGAAAACTGCACTGGAGATACAGTGGTTCCAATCTGAACTGGAAGCAAACTGGGGTATTTCCAGTACATGTCTAACAGAACCTAGGGTGGGCATGTAAAAATTGTAACATATAGCTAGGCCCCAGATGGAGAACTGGCAAAATCAGTCTAGCTCTCAAGAACCAATGCCCACTGTTACTTAGCATTCTAGCCACTTTAACAGAGAAGAGTAACAATATGACAAGGACAGCGGAAAATTGATGGAGCAGTTGTTACTATCCTTCTCATCATTATTACATAAGAGTAAAGGTATGCTGGTCATTTTAGTCCAATTAGTTCTCAGTGAATCATCCAATCACCAAGCATAACTTGAAAAGTCTATTCACTTACTGTGAAGTTCCCTTCTCAGTGGTCAAGGCAGGGGCAGTCATCACTAATGGAAAGAAGTTATTCCCTGGAGGCAGCCAGCCAGGGTTGCTAGCCTTTTGCTGACTCCTGGTGGGAGCTGCTTCTCTCCCAGTCTCCCAGACTGGTCCAGAGTGATCCAACTCCCGTACTTATAAAACATGCTGACTTCAAATGGCCATCAGGAAGAACACATAGAAAAATATCAGACACAGAAGCCCAGAAGAGAACCTCATTGAATTCCAGCTATGTAAACCTGAAACTTGTCTATTCCCCAGAAGTCCTCCAGCTCCTCCCTCAAGACAATAAATTCAGTATGGGTATGACTTTCCTGCACTAGGACCAAGAAGGGAACTTCACAGTAAGTGAACAAACTTTCCATTCTCCAGTGGTCAAGGCAGAGACCGTCATTACTAATGGGATACTTAAAAAGTATCATATCCCTAGGCCTTATAACCTTTTAGCAAGTCAGAGCCTGCCAGAGGACTGTCAAAGGCAACATGTGCTAATTCCCATTGGACAATGGGATAGTAACAAGTGAAGGTGTCTACTGCTTGCAAGTAGCTACCCTACATCCCATGTCTAAAGAAAGAAATGCTGAATGAACTACTGAAGTGACCACCCCCTGAAGGAATGAGAAGTAACCCCTACAGGGAGCTCCAGACCTCTTGTTGTGTAAGCCAAGGTGATTTAACCCTGGATTCATCTCCCCAGAGGACCTGTGAACCGACATGATTCCTGTCCAAGAAAAGTCTTAAAGATGAGCTCTTTAAAGGGATGCATAGCCGTGGCTTTGAAGCACATCCTACTGAAGGCCTTCATGGGGAGAAGAGTGGAAAACAGTAGGGAGGGCTTTCCTATTCTCCATCTGTTTTGTTAGATTTTCAATGATATCTGGTCTGCTTTTGGGGATTTGTTTGCTATTCCTATGTTTGCTGAAATGCACTGGCTTTTGTGCTGAAGAAAAAAAACACCAAAGTATTAAAAATGGGAAACCCCACATTTCCCCCCAACATCCATGTCAAAGACTAGAGTGGATATTCTTGCCCGAGTTCAGGCCCTGGAGACACTGCAGATCCTCTCATATTCTTGGCTGGGGAAGAAGAAAATCTAGCCTTAGGCTTGGTCCTACCTCTGCAAGAGCCAGCTGTTCAGCGAGGCCCAGGTGCACCATTTTTGTCATGGCCTTTCATTGGCTGGGTGTGTGTGAGCCAAACTGCTGTTCAAGCTCCAATGCTATTTTCCCACCTTTTGCCTGATGGAAAGAGGGAGAGGAAAAGGAACCTACCAACACTCTCTGTGTTCCCTGAATTCAGTATGCTTCTTGCCAAACACTCCTGGCTACAGAGGAGCTGGAAAGCAAAGGAACTGCTGCTATTGCTACCAACCCTCCACTTGTCCCATTTGGGGAGCCTCCTGACTGGAGCTCTGTGGCTTTTCCCACTCCTTTTTGAAAAGAAAACCATTGGGAAAGGGATGTCAACTCCAAGGTTGGCAAGCCTGCCCCAATATGACTGACAGAAAAGGTACAACTCTCCTCATAACAATGAACAGAAGAGGGAAAATCAGAAAGGTTATTGAAGAAACGGAGTCACTCACCACACTCTCTAACAAGCACAGCCAATGACAGCCTGTCTGCTAGCCAGACAGGGCTGACTGGGAGATTGGGGGAGAAGCATTTCCCACCAGTAGTCTCCAAAAAAGGCTAACTACCCTAACTGCCTCCTGGACCACCAGAGAATTCAGTTAAGCAATCAGAGAATCAAGCTCACATCTTTTTACTTGTAAACAGGATCTTGAGAAATAATAGTTACTATGGGGTTACAAAATGAAGTGTTTACAAACTTTCTGTCCAGACAATAAATGAATGGCTGAATAATTCCTTGGTTTGGCAAGCCACAATTTATTTAAAATACATGGAAAATACAAGTTAATGAAATTCACCTTTGAAGTAAACGTGGCTCACGTGTACAAGTCAAGGCAGAGGCTATTGTTTGTTTTTCTTCTATGCTGGACTCCTGGTACATTTTCCATAGAAAGTCCCATTCTTTGGCATTGCCTATTTGAATAGCATAGCAATAAATGCTTTCTCTAATACCAAAAGGAATCCTAAAGGATGCAAACACATTACTTCCTAGTTAAAGCAAATTATGTAGAAAAAAATTGACATGTTAACAAAGTTTCATATTTGGAATCACTATCATTTTTTATCTACATAAATAGATTTGCCATTGGGGAAGGATCCTCATCTGCTCCTTCTTATAGTAGGCTGAAGCTCCTTCTCACAAACAGTTCCCAGTAGAGGTGTGCAAAAAAAATTATCATTTTTTTAAAATTCGGGTCTATTGGACGTGAAAAATATTGGTATTTTTGAATATTCCCAAATACCAATATCAGTTTTGTATTGGGATTTGAATAAATATTTGGGAAACCTGAATTTATTTGGCTCCATTATATCCTATGGGAACTATCCCCATAGGCGAGTAAACTCAGAAGGCCTTTAAAGAGACCACGGTCTCTTTAAATGCCTTCTAGCCACATCCGGGCACAGCTATTTCAGTAGCCAAATATAGATAAGGCATTGTTGGGGTATTTATTCAGCTCAGTATATACTGAGTGCACACCCCTAGTTCCATGCACTTTTCAAGAGAGAACTACAGCCTCACATGTCTGGAAGATAACAGCCAGCCCATCACACTCCCACTGTTATTTTAACAGCCTGACAGAAGATGATATGAATACTAATCATGAGACAAGAACAGCAATGGTGCCATAGTTTCAGGTTATGAAAATTGTGCAGAAGAATATGCCATCAAGTCACAACTGATTCATGGCAACCCCATCCACAAGGCGTTTCAGGCAAGAGACAAGCAGAGGTGGTTTTGTCCTTGCATTCTTCTGCACAGCAACCCCTGTTTTCCTTAGTGGTCTTCTATCCAAGTACTGACTGTGGTTGACCCTGCATAGTTCCCAAGCTCAGACAACAAAGTGTTATGCCTGGATCCCTCCTCCTTCAGAAGGACTAGTCTGTTATCTTGGAAAAGGTGACAGCAGGCAGTCTTCTTTCTTAGCATCTCACAGGGTCACCCACTG
Organism: Lepidodactylus listeri; assembly: GCA_029233225.1. Lineage (NCBI taxonomy): Eukaryota > Metazoa > Chordata > Lepidosauria > Squamata > Gekkonidae > Lepidodactylus > Lepidodactylus listeri. Next base: position 70,707,353 of record JARCFY010000004.1, on the reverse strand, counting down.
GTCTGCAAATGGATCAAAATAGGTCCTCCAGTCACATGGACATGTAGGACATGTGCCATCAAATATTGACCAGAGGCCTGTCTGAAAAACTGATCCCAAAGGTGAATTGTGAAAGGGTCTGATTTCTGGCAGCTCCCTTCCCTCTTTAAGTCCATCAGTGTCAAAGATTGATTTCTCAGAAAGGACATTAAATCTAACCAACTCCCCACCTTGCATTCCCTTACCTGGTTATCCTATATGAGTCTATAGTCAAAACTATTTTAATCCTATAACAACCCTTGTAATAGTTTTTTCTGTCCTAGGAATTAAAGGTCAACAAACACAGTAGACATTTTCACATGGATGTTACATTGCACTTGCAATTCCTGGGAACGTTATGAAGCTTCCTTGTTCAGACAACATTGTTTCACTATAACCATTACAGCATTGTGCTAGGGGCAATCATGTCATGACCCAAAGAGTCTATCAAGCCACACTCTGTTCAGTAGAGTGTCTTCTGGTCTGTCTGTGTGTGTTTGGACGTCAACTAATTTACACCCTCAACACAAGACTGGGTACCCCTACTTCCTTGAGTGAAACACTGGTTCATCTCTCTCATCCTTCTCAGATCTCAGTTCCTTTAATAGGTAAAATAAGTTTCTGTCTCTATAAAACTACCACCTTTATTTTCTGAACGTGTGTTTATACAGTGCTCTTTAATTAATAAGTTTTTGATTTTCTTCTTTAATTCTCTTTAATAAAAACCATTTCATTAATCACAGCCTGGTTCATTTTGAGAGTTCTACTGAGGGAAAAACCTCTGTATGCATAGATGCAGATCCTGCTTGATTACCCCCTCTTGCATTGTTTAGGTTTTCTGGCTAATTCCCCAACAACCTCAGGAGACCCTCAAAACCCTTTAGGGTAACAAACGGCAACCCATAAATTCACCTTGCTCTGTAATTTTATGTGTTTGTACAATCTGTAAACTGTAATATGATGCACATGAGTGGCCATTTGTGACATTTCCCATTCAGCTTCAACAGATCATTTCATAAAATAGTCAATTATAAATTTACTTCTAGTAAAAATAAATGAAAAGGGCTTTAAAAATTACTGCTTTCCTAGGTATTTAATTGCCTCAGTTCTAGACTGTGAGAGAACACATACTATTTAAACAGATTTTATGAATTTATGTAGCTACCTTCGGGCACCTAAATATGCAAGTCTATTCATTCTTCTATATGATCAAGAAGTAGAACAGGAGCACTTCATAGTGGCTGTTTGTGTTCTGGTGATGGAGAGAATGAAAGAACTTTATCCTACTATCCATCCTGCCATATTCAAATATTTATTCCCTAACTTTATGTTTATTCCCCTACAACTGCAAAAACAAGGGAGGAAAAGAGAAAGGGAAGTGAGATATCTAGTTCAGCACAGGATCTTCCCATCTCATCAAATGCCATAATGGCTGCACAAAAAAAATATGCCCTGCAATTTAAATCTGTTACCTGAATGGCTTGCAAAAATAGCACAGTTTCTTTACCTCACCACTTATGAATGCTAACTATTAATTAACCTCATTTCACATTCCATGCTGGATAAGATCTTTTCCAGATATGTATAATTATGAAAAAAAGATTAAACCAAAAAACCTCTTATCTGTTCAGATTTGTACTATGAACCAGGTACTTAAAATTTGATGTTAGAGAGATCTAACATCAGTACTGTGTGGAATCCTTGCACTATCAATCACAGCTTGTCGCACACACCATACTGTGCCAACTCCCCCCCCCCCCCCCCACAGAGCTGGCTGTGCCTCTCAGCCCTACTTAGCAGAGAGATTAAGAAGAGATCAATGGATTTCCCACATCAAACTGGGAACCAAGTTTGCCTCTAGGATTTCTATTGCTCTCCTTGTTCTGACATCTTCGTTCAAACCCTGCCCCAACTCTCAAAGCTGTCTCTCATTAATGGTAGCCAAGTTAGAAGGCATGGGTGCTGGAACCTTCTCACAAGGAACCACTTATGCTTTTGAGGTGGAATGCAGCAGAAAGTATTCTGGTGTAACACCAACTTTTAAGCAGTTCACTTCACTCATGTCTGGGGACATCATTAATTTATCTCAAAAGTTCTTGTACTATAATGCAGGTTGCTTACACAAGCATAACCTTGTGTTAAAGGAGGCAGCAGTCCCAGTCAACCCACTTTCTTCAGCTTTTTCTTGGGCATCTCCTCTACAAATTCCATCTCTGCATAAGTTCCCTTCTTCTGCTTCTACTTTTCATTTTTTATCTTGCAATAAGGATAAGGCTGGTTCACACTGACAAAATTTGAGATGATCTGTGCTAAAGAAATATCTTATGCAAGCTGAAATGTTTCCCAATCACTGTAGAAAGATAAATGGCAATGTAAGAAAAATTAGATCTTAAAAGTTTAGAAAGATGATGAATAAAAACCTGTAAGATAAAAAATGGAAAGCATGGCCAGAAGACAGGAGATGGGAAGTGTAGAAGTGAAGGATTAAGTAGTGACTGCTACAAAATGAAAATCTGTCTCTTTCTTTCATTCAAACATATATTTCACATACACACAAAGAAAAATATATAAAAACGTAATATCCCTGACCTAGCCTTGACTTATGTACTTAACATCTCAGGTAAAAGATCCCCGGCAAACAAAAACTAACTTGCCTGTGAAGTATAATTGTTCATATAACATATGTATTTCATTGATTCTATGCCTATATTTCTGTCAAACCATTATACTCACACACATTAATATACCACAGAAATACCTTTGGAATGCCATTCAAATGAGAAATTTACATCCAGAGGTCATTAGCAGTGGGAGGCTCAACTCTATGATCCCATATAACATGGCTAAATTTATTAGCTTGGTACACTTCATAAATCTAACTCTGGTTCAAAACCAACTAATTTTTTTTCTCTTTTCTCTATACTATACTATGTTTCTATAAAGCGTGGGTATAAGCTCGGAGGAGAATTAATGCATTAATCCAATGCCAACTGTATAATTTGTTAGACTCCTAGTTCTTTAACCTAAGAATGAACGAGACCTACCTAGTTCTGGCCAAGAGGCTGTGCTGCCACACCCACCTTTCTCCCTCAGAAGGAGCCCAGTTTTTTAAAAAACAGTTGGATGTATCACCTTGTTCCATATTCCTGTGTTTTATTTATTTATTTATTTATTTATTTTGGGATTTGTATCCCGCCCTCCCCGCAAGCGGGCTCAGGGTGGCTCACATGGGCCTGTGGCAAATCAAACATTAAAACATATAAAATCATTAAAACGTTCATATATAAATATGGGAATATATTTTAAATACCCATGTTACTCAGTGAAGGTATGTGAAACACAAAAACCTTCAACATATATCACAGAATACCCTTTCTGAAAGAAAAACCTTTATAAATGCACTTTTGGGGGGTGGGCAATCAGCTGTAACTAGTTTCAAAACTTTTCAGACACACATACTGATGACATGTATTGTATTACAAACAAGTATATGCCCTAGAGACAATATTTACTCATGCTTGGGGTTGTCCATCCACTTGGAAAAGAGTTCAGAAGATAGGTCTAAACAGTCATGGAGACCAAGTGAACATGCTGTTTTAAGGACTGTATCTAAACAGGCTTTTGGAAGAAATTGCAAAATGAAATAAATAAAAAGAGGAGAAAGAGAGAAATATATTAGATGTTTTATCATTTTAACTAAGGATCAATGCACACTAGCTGGAGTCAGCTGTAATTTTCTCTGTAAGCACCTTTCTGCAGTGTATGTGCTCTGGTCTGCACCTCTTATACTGCATTCCTAAGCAGACTTATGAAGGGTGTAACTGTTTAAAGTTGCACTGTTCGTCTTTTGGGAAGTGGGAGCTTCCCACTTTTGGGAAGCTGGGGAGTACATGGTTCTGCCTCAGCTCAGTATCAGACCAGATGGAATTTTATTTCTAAACATGATTCTTTTCTATGATTTTATAAACTCAGTTAATCTATGATTCATGTCGCAGTGAATTATTTCCCAAATAACTGGCACTAAACTCATAACAGTATCTCTAGTTACCAGAAAGTAGAATAGAAATACACTGAAAACAACATTTAACATCATTATAGAGATCTCAGCCTCTTAAGTCAGGGTTGTGAAGGTTATATGTTATAGACAACTTTGTGCAATTAATAAGCAGTCTGTCTTGTCCCTACTTTCCCATTTAAATGTTCTTACTTTATTCTTATAATAGACAGCATTGTGGACAATTCCGGGCCAATCACTATCTTTTACCCTAAAATATCTCATTAGGTTGTTATGAACATTTTTCTGCTTCCATTAGTGGAGTTATGTCCATGCTGTGTGCTTAAGAACTGGAGTGCTGGTCCATTTCTAAAATATTAAGTACTTACACGTGGCAAAATAGTAATCTGGCAATGCTTCATAACTCTGACGAAGGAAATCTGCATAATGATGCAATACTGGTGAAATCAGTCTAATTAAGTATTTCTTCAAAAAAGAAAGAAAAATAACATTATTTTTAATTTGTTTTTGTTCTATATCCTCTAACTTTTAAATCCATCCATATGATCCCATTATCAAATTCTCATTTTTGCACAGATGGAACAGTTAATTTGGAGCTTGATAAAAAAGTTTAACAATTCTGGGCTTTTGAAGAAAAGTTTTTAAAATGCACATTCTTGAAAATGCCCCACAACCTTTTAAAAAAATAATTAAAGCACTTGCTTAGCTTCAACATATTAAGTTCTGGCTCTGACATTAAATACATGCAAATATTATTTTGATATCTGTTCAAGCACTAATCATAACAATCAACAAAAGCAATCTGTTTTTGTAAATCTTCTTTCAGACTTATCATTGCAAGCCCCAACACTATTCCAAAAAACCATACATACAGAAATTTAAGGTTCATATAAATACAAGTGAACATGAAGCTGCCTTATACTGTGCCGTATGGCCTATTCAAATTGGTAGCAGCTGTCAATGGCTCAAGCAGAGAAAGATCTTTTGCAGTTCCGTGACCCAAGATTCCTTTAATTGAGTGCTGGGGATTGACTATAGGACCATCTGTGTACACAGCAGTGTTCTGAGTCATGAGGTCCTTCACTGGATGTTTCTTTACCTTGTTCAATATTCTAGTTTGCAAGCAAATGAGACTGGTGACTAGCTGCTCTAAAATCTTTCCAGTGAATGTCCCCAGTTGCTGCATAAGCCTCTTCGATAATGTCAGAAAGGCGGCCTAATTGCTAGTTTCCAGAAGACTATGCAAAATGTTGTTACCTAGGTGGGCATTTCTATTAAACTGATCTTGCAGATGGCATGGGGCATATTAGGGAACTGTGTTTTCTGTTTAGAATTATTGGGGTGGATCTCACCAAAATATTTGCTTAAGTTCTCCCAACTATGTGTGCTCAGTCCCTGTCAGTCAGACATTTTGTCCAAGCAAGTCCCATGATTCCCCAAATATCTCTTTTGATGGCCAGACAGGACTCCCTCCTCCCTTTATCACCAGCAGAAAAGCTGTTTGGATCCAAAACCTTTTTGTGTTTCTGATGTTTTTATTTGGTTTTTTAAAAATTAATATCAGGGCTATTTTTGGGCAGGAACGCACAGGAACGGAGTTCCGGCTGGCTCCTGAGTTGGCCATGCCTGGAGAGGGGAGGGGCCTCAGCATGCTACAATGCCATAGACTCCACCCTCCAAAGCAGCCGTTTTCTCCAGGGGAACAGATCTCTGTCAGCTGGAGATCCATTGTAAAAACGGGAGATCCCCAGGCCCCACCTGGAGGTTGGGAACCCTATTCCATCATCAGAGCCGACAACTTTCCCCTCAGTGCCCGTTGCTAGGCAACCAAGCTTGCTTCTCTGAAAGCCCCTTTCCACACCTATGTTGGCCTTTGGGGGAAAACTCACTGGGGCCAGCTGAACAGAATGCCATAGAGGCCACCCTCCAAAGCAGTCATTTTCTCCAAGGTAGGGGAGAAGATCTGTTGTATGGAGTTCAACTGTAATACCTGGCGATCTTCAGGCTCCACCTGGAGGTAGGCTACCCTAGGCGTAGCAGTCAGTGCTTCAGAGCAGGATCTGCTAGATCCAGGTTCTTGCTGAGTGGGTGATTTCGGGCCAGTCACAGACTTTAAGCCTAACCTACGTCACAGGGTTGTTGTGCAAGTCAAAAAGGGGGAGAGGAGAATGATTTCAGGTGCTTCGGTCCCCATTGCAGAGAAAGACTACTGTTCCTCCAGGGGAAGTATGGTTGCCAATCTCCAGGCGAGGACTGGAAATCACTCAGAATTACAAGTGCTCTCCAGATGGCAGAGATCAGTTCCCCTGGAGAAAATGGTGGACTCTACCTCCTTATACCTTGCTGAGATGGACTCTTTATGACAGCCAATGTGACATAGCAGTCAGGGCTTCAGAGCATGGTGGAGGCTGCGAGGGGGGGGGGAATGGAAACCTGAAGAGTGAGGTTGATAATTGGCGGGAAGGAGATAGTTGCCAACTCCAGGTGGAAAATTCCTGGAGACTGGAGGGATGGAGCCTGGAGACAGTGAGGTTTGAGGAGGAGTGGGACTTCAGACAGGTACAATGCCATAGACTCCACCCTCTCTAGGGGGGAGCGGGGAGGAGATGGAAAGCTGAAGCCAGGGGGCAGATAACGATACATTGATGGTTGGCTGGGAGGTAGGGTTGCCAACTCCAGGTGGGGACATTCCTGGAGATTTGAGGGGTGGACCCTGGAGAGGGTGAGGTTTCAGCAGGGGTGGGACCTCAGACAGGTTCAGTGTCATCGACTCCACCCTTCAAACCACCCGTTCCCTCATGGGGAACCATTGTTGCCAATCTCCAGGGGAGCAATGGAGATCACGCTGAATTACAACTGCTCTTGAGATGGCAGAGATCTTCCCCTGGAGAAAATGGTGGACTCTGTGTCATTAAACCTTCCTGAGGTCGCCACAGCAAATTGACACTGAGTGCCCAAGGCCAGGGCACTCTCCCAGAGCCTTTTTCTAGAGCTTGTATTTATTTCCACAACAGGCCTTATTCCTAGTCTAGCATAATCCAGGGTTCATTTGTACTCTGGAATTCCCTAAACCTGCTATCCATTTTCAGACTGTAAGAACGGAACAAAAATCAGGCAGATGGGCAGTTCTGCCCTTTCCAATCATCCTTTAAGGTGTTCACAAATCTTATAATATGGCTGCAATCATAATGTGGCTGGTCTGTGGAGAATTTTTAACCCTTTAAATCCCTGAAGATCATAGTTTTCCTACAAAACCATCAGAACTGCTAGTATAATTCACATCTGTACATACTGTACATATTGCTGTCCACAGCAGAGGGCAAGGAAGAGGTGCACATGGCCAAGAATCAAAGAGGCCAGAACTTTTATTAGTGTACCAAGATTGAAACACATCTGTGATAAAATCAGAGCCTGACTCTCCCCATTGTACAGGATGGCACAAGCCAGCACGTAGCAATCACCTTTACTACTTGTCTCATTTATGATGCTCAGGGTAAAAGATGGGCCATAGTGCTGGTTTATTATTAACTCAAGATAAACTGTGAATCCCAAAATGTGAAATCAAGGATTCTAAAGGCCACTTCCAGTGCCGTGTCTCTCTGTTCATGTCCTGAAAATGCATATAGGCCAGCAGTCTGCCAAAACTTCAATCCTCATAATATTAACTGATTACAAGCCATTATGAAAAGCCTGAAGTGCAGTGAAGTCTTGGGAGCTCTGCAAGATTCTCACATGACTTTCATCTAAGAAAATCACACACTTTAAGTCTCTTCTCTGTATTTATTTTCAAAACTCAAATAAGAACTTGTAATCTTAGAAGCTGTCCCTTAAATCAATGGCATAAATTTTGGTATGTAAAAGAATGTTCATACCTTTAAAACAGGGTATAACTCATAATCAATAAGAATATTTATCCACTGGCTAAACTGTAGCTGTGTCAGTACCACATACCAAACTAAGATTTCATCTTCTTTTTCAAGGTACTTGGTTAAACGTAGTGGTATATCATACTCCACATAACCAGTCCTATTTGGCAGAGGAACAAAAGCATAGTATTCATTAGACAATAATTTTAAGCACAGAAAAGTCTGTTCCCAAATGCTTCTAGCTTAGCCTAGGTCTACCATTTTCATTTCCTTTTTGCTCCCTTTTCCCCTTCTAGCCTGGTGTACCAGGAAAGGCCTTGTATCTTATGTGAAACTATCTCTTATATTCAAGCATCTCCCTAAGGTTCATATATTTACCATACCATTTCCCATTTAATCATCTTTTCCTTTTATTTTCTTCCCTTACACCTATGTTACATTTTTTATAAGAAAACAACAGTTCTTACTGAAAACAGCTCCAGCATGGGGATGGGAGATTCTAAATCCTGAAAAGGAAAGATGGAAAGGAGACCAGAGGAGTTTACTGTCACCCAGGATGACAGAATTTAGAATTTTTTAAAATAGAATATACTACAGTGATGTTCTCACACCAGCCCAGCATAAAGAATCCAAAACAAAACCCCTTCAGTTGCAGTTAAGAGAGGGGTGTGTGTGTGTGTGTGTGCGAGCATAAATTGGGAGTTTTTGTGGAACTTTTCATACTAACTGCAATCATAGCAGGCTTTCAAAATTGATAGGAAATAAATGGAACCCTAAATATGTCATTTCCACAATACTAATATTTGCAAACTGTTTGAAAAGAAACAGTTCTAAAAGAATGGAGGATAGAGAACAGAGAGTGAAAACATGAAAAATATAAACATTACAGGAAAAAAACAGTTACATTTTAAGTTAAAGAAATTAGGATGGATTCTTAAATTTACTAGTGGCATTGAATCTACATAAAATTAAATGTGGCATATAGTAATGTGACAAACTGTGAAGTATGAAGGGTTAGCACTCACATTACTAGATCAGCACAACAGCTCAAGAAGTGGAATCTCCTACCAACAGCTTCCCACATGGCTCTGCCTCTATACAGATGGCAACCTGTCACTACTGAAGATATGGCTCCACCTTTCATTTGCTCGCATGTCACAGGCCAAGTCCAATAGACCACAAAATACACTTACAGTGCAAAGGCTACTGAAGGGGTGAAATTCCAGGCAGGCAATGTGTAAGAGTAGGGAACTGAGCTGCAAGCTGAGTCAAGAAGCAGACAGACTGGAGAAGGCAATCCAGATTGGCTGGGCTCAGAACTGGAGTAGAAAGAGCAAGAAACCGACTAGGGACAGGATAAGAAGCAAATATTTGAGGTACAGAATCAAAAAGGTCTAGGAGAACTATGGGGCAGGTTGCCACAAGAAGAGCCTGCAGGACTAACAGTTCGGGTTGCCATTCCCCAGGTCCCGGTGGTGGTTCCCCCAGTTGTAGGGGCTCCAATCCACTGGCAGCCAGCTGGCTGGTGGGGGGAAACCCCACCCACAAGCCCAACTGCTGGCAGCCACCCCCTCCCTCCCCTCCTGCAAGATTTAAAGGGTGCTTCAGCTGATCAGCAGGGAGGGATCTTGCAGGAGGGAGAGGGGCACACGCCCAAAGAAGAAGCAGGGAGCAGTGCACACCTGCAATCCAAGCCATGAACGCAGGTGCCAGTCCCCAACATGTTGGGGTTCTCTTCCCCCCTGGAATGCCCCCCAAAGTCCCCCGCTGGGATCTTGGAAGGACCTGGCAATCCTACTACCAGTGCAATCCTATTCACAGCAGATCCAGGCTAAACTTACTTTACTTATACCCCATCCTTCTTCATAATGGGGCCCCAAAACAGCTTATATTGTTCTCCTCTCCTCCATTTTATCTTCACTAAATACTGTGAAATAGGTTAGGCAGAGAGAGAGACAGACAGACAGAACACCCCAAGGTCATCCAGCAGAGTGGGGATATGAACCTAAATTTAGACTGAAGTAATCCTGCATAGTTACATTTTTGAAGGGCTGATAAGAAGTTCTTTAATTTTGACAAGTCTACACACGTACAGTCCCCCTCAACTGAAGAGTAGAAAAGAAATGGTTAAGGAAACCAAGCTTGTGCACCAGAGGACGGTTCCTCAGCCTGAGCTCTATAAGGTCTCGATTTCAAATCTACGGCCCGTGCATGTTGTGTTTTAAATAAAGCCTCCTTCATCTATTTCAACAAGCCCTATATTTGTAACAAAAAAGGATGGAACTAGCAAAAAATATTCCACAACTTATTGATCTGATCCACTGAAACACACTGCATCAACACACTACATGCAAAAGGCTGTGACTCACATTAATTTCTGTGCATGTGCTTACAACAGCACAGGAATTAAATATGGAGGCACTGAGAGTGCTGGGTTCTCCAGTGACTTTGGCTGCAAAACTATTCCAAAGAAATGTGCCAGGAATTTCTACACTGTTGTTAAATCCATGCTCACCTAAAACCCTTTTATTATGACAACTGGCCGAAGGAGGATCTGAAGCAGAGTGCCACTCTGCCTTTCCAAAGCAAGGCTGGTACAGACAGAAGGTATGCAGGAAAAGCTATTTTCTGATATTTTCTAAAGAATACAGGTATGGAAATAATGAAGGACACAGTTATAAACACAGTAAAAACCATCTACAATATTTTATGCTCACCGTTTCAGTTCAAAGGCATCATCCAGCAACTGTAGCCTGTTGGCCACAGGAACTGCCTGCAAAGAATATTATACATGTTTTCAGTTAATCTAAACAGCTCATTCTAGAGTAAAATGACTGCTGTGCTTCAAGGTAGAGACAATCTGCAGTACTTAAAACCAAACTCAGTTGTATTTTAAACAATTAGGCAAAACTCCAACATTATTATTAGTCTTCACATCTGTGCTATAAACTTTACGTCTTTAGAAGGCAGTTGAAGATTGTTTTATTTAGGATGGCATTTGATTAATTTAGTTCTTGTATTTATGGAAGGTCTTAAACTGTGATTTGAAATTGAGGTTTTTATGTATTTTTATGGTTACCACTGTAAGCCACCCTCAGTTCTATCAGGAAGAAAAGCAGCTAATAAATGCTTTAAATAAATTAAAGTAATAAATGTATTCAAGCAAAATTGGGATACTATTACACATACCAAAAAAAATAACACCCCTAACTCTGTGTAATCTTTAAATCACAAAGAATGTAGCAAAGGCAATTCAGACTACCTTTAGCCTCTTCCCTTTTCCTTCCTTTATAAAAGAACATGCTCAGGCTGTTGAGACTTTGCCATGCTTGATTACAAATGTAACCATAAGCTGGTTAACACTGTCTCCAGGTTGTTTCCTCCATTCCCTTTTGATAGGAGAGAGGTACATCCAAAGTTATGGAGGACATCTTATTTGCTCTACCTAAGCCTTCTGTACATTACACGATGCCCACAGATTTTGATAAGGTCTGCCCCTCTGGGTCTCCCTTGAACTTAAGCCACAATATCACAGGTCTGAGAACTGCATCCTAGGTAGGGAGACAGCTTAGCTTGAGAACGAGGGGGTACAGCACTTCCAAAGGAGATGGCCCAGGTCAATTTTCATCCATTTCTCCCAGGGGGAAAAGAACCAAAAGTTCAACTGTCTTACAATTCTATTGCTATAGAGTAGTCATAGAAGTCTCCTCACTTTTGGATTCCTTTCAAGCACTTTGGCCAATCTTCTCCAATGTAGTTGGTCATAGTTAACTCTATAGTAACCAGTCACATTCACATTTAAAATTATCCAATCATTTTCTGAATCTGATATTTTCATTTCAGGAAATGTTTCTGTAGACAAGATTTTAAAAAGCATGAATTTAGTGGTATATTGTTGTGAAACTGGGAACGTCCATAAAGATGAGAGCCTAATTGCCAAAGAAAGATAAATAGACAATTATATTTGTTGCAATACACAAGAACAAATAAAAGGCTCAATTAAAACTTGCTGTCCCTTACCTATAGTGGTAGATGACAAAGACAGGGTAGTGTTCTTGCTCATTCCCTACATATAGGGCTCTATTTTCATTTACTATAAGTACGTCTGTTCTCATTTTCCAGTTAAACCATTGTTCAAAATGGAAATAATCACCCTCACATCAAAACAAAAACAAAACTCACCTATGCACATGAGATCTACCATCTAAAGAATGGGGGGGGGGGGGGGGAATCCAAAACAAAACTCAGCCAAATATAGAACAAAACAAGAGTTTTTTTCATGATGTTTGAACACTTAAGAAAAGGAAGGAAGAAGACCTTAACACTCACCACTCCACCTGACCTTGATAAACAGAAGTAGAGATGGTAATATCAACATACTGATGATACCTTATTCCAGACCTCTAGACCTTTTCACAGCAGATGTTTGCAGGAGCCAAAATTGCCCCCTCCCACAAAAAAAGGAACAATCCAGAGGATATCTGCTAAGGGCAAGTCTACATTTGGTCTGGTCTCAGGCTTTCTGGTATCCTTCAAAGCCAAGACTCACCCTGCAGATGATCACTTGGCAAGGTCTGGAATTGGATCTAACACCTAAGTATTGTGGCCTTGAGAACTAGTTGACCTAGCTAGTATGCAAACCCAGGCCTCAGCCTAAGTAGGCTGGGAGGTAAGTGGCACCAAATGTACTGCTGACGAATGCTGGAGTTCCGAGATTGCACTGTGCTTTGGCCAGGATCCTGGAAGGAAGTACCATCCTCAGTCCAATGCTCTAGTTCTACAGTGGGGTTGCATGCAACTAGTCTGGCACTGTGCCTCATCTGTGCTGCCTTCGCCTGGGATTTCTGCTGCTGCTGTTCCTGCAGACTGGGAGATAATCCTCGGGGGAGCTACAGGCCTGGGTTCAAGTCCTGCCTAGAGGAGGCCTGGTAGCTATTTCTCAGGGGACAGTGACAAGGTTTCCTTTGCAGGCTCTGGCAGGATCGCCTCTACTGCTGATGGTATGTTATCTATGGGCACCTCTGCAATGCTGGGCCCTCCCTGGTCCTCCTCAGTCATTGTCCTTGGCTCCCTGGGCTCCTCCCTTGCAGTGTTCCCTCTAAGCTGAGTTAGTGTGAGCTAGCTCACAGTTTTTTAACCCTCTGGCTCACACATTTTGTCTCAGCTCAGGAAGGACAGCTCCACAGCAGACTAACTGATGCAGTAGCCAAATTGCTCGCTCACAGCTTTAATGCCAGTAGCTCAGAAAGTAGAATTTTTGCTCACAAGACTCCACAGTTTAGAGGGAGCATTGCTCCCTTGAGGTGTCAGATTCACTCAGCTAGTTGAAAAGGGTCATGATGACAACACTGACCAATCAAAAACAGACATAGTAGTGATAAAGAAGGATTCTCACTACCATCACTGCAACAAAGTATGCTTGCTCAAGTTCGACTTCATTTTGAGACTCCACTGATCAGTGTAAGTATAATTATTGTTAGAATATCTTTTCAACCGTCAAGATAAGAGATTAACTAGACAGTTTTGGAAATGGATCACTTCTTTCCCTTTGACCAAAAGCTCATTACCTGAAGCCAAACTTTAAAAAGCAGGGGAAAAATGAGCTCACTGAAGAAAACCACTCTTCTATACCTTTAACACACTTGGTTATACTGTTTATAATGTTTATAATGCAAATTTCTTATACTAGACCACATTCATCCTTGTGTGAAGTACATTTCATAAATATAAGCAAAGCCAATAGATAACGGTATGAATACAATACAAGATCTTGATGCAAATATTCTTGACACTATTTTGCCTATGTTCCTGGAATGTTTTCTCTTTAAGGTGTCCTAACGAAGCTGTGAAGTGAAAAAGCAGACTGAAAAGTCTTTGTTTTTCAAGTTCCTAAACTATATTTATCACTCCTTCATTTGAAAATATGTGTATTCAAGGAATGCAAGAGATAGAGAGAACACACTTTCCTAAGATTAAAAAGCAGTTTTGTATATCTTTTTAAACTTTCTCTGTTGGTGTTTGTCACCAATCTCTTGAAGGAGCACTGCAGGAATGACAATGATATGGATCAACGCAACATCTCTCTACTGTCTTCCCACTCATGTGGAACCTGTTTGAAAAGGTCTATAGAGTTTGGACTTCAATGAAAAAGGACAGAATTTAAAGCTGCAGTATACTAAACAGAAGCTTGTGGGTCTCAAAAATGATTGCCAGTCACTCTACAAATTGTCGCCTATGTGAAGGTTCAAAATAATTTAGTATTATACATACACTAAGTACATCAATTGTGGATATTTTTGTTGTTTAATTTGTATTTTGCAACTAGTCAGCCTTGTATCTACAAAACAGTAGCGCCTTTCTTAAATTCACAATACTTACTGCTACTCTTATCAAGCCACAGTAAAGGTTGTATAGTTCCATTTCTAATCCAAGAAATCGGAATAATCCATGTATTTCTTAATTAAAAACAAAAACAGATAATTGAGTTATCTGAATGTATCTGAACAATTTGTTTACCAATATTTAAGAAATAACTGCACTGTTGAAAAAAATCTTGAAAAGTTCAGCCCTTCCAATCTTATCTTTCCTTTGATCATTTTAATAGTTTTAAATGGCCAATTCACAGTTGCATCAGCATGTGAAAGAGAACACTACTCTTATTTTAGACACATTGGACATAAGCTCAAGAGCTTCAGTATGTACTTGAATCCTATTTACTTGAATCAGATGTAGTTTTGCAACCATAAAATAATCCATTGCACAAATGCTGTGGGGACAGCTGTCCACCAGCCACATCTTTTGATACTATTGGTACCAGCTAGCCAAAAAGTTCAGTTTCGTGTGGGGGAGCATAAGTGATGGTTCATTGGGGGGGGGGGGGGACATCAATGATTTACAAAGGAAACAGCACTCACAATATGAAAGAAACATAATGCAACATGTTGAAGCAGACTTCTGTAATTCAAACACGCACACTAGTGATAAAAAGAAGTCTATGCAAAACATACTTGGAAGTACTTGTTTCTTCTCTTCTTTGAGTATAAAATTGCTCCTGGCTAATAGTCCCAGTAGACATATTTACTGTTAGGAGTGGGAAACCATATTGGTAAGTCCAAGGATCCATTATTCTTTTTATTGGTGCTGGCAACTGCAGGTCATTCTGTTCATCTATTACCTTCAAGAAGAGCCCCAAATTAGAAAAGAGTTTTGTTTTGTTTGTTTTACATCTGTATTTTGTAATTATTCAAACATTTTTATTATACAGCACCTGCTGTGTACACACCAGATTCAATCTCTGACATCTAAAAGGTAACTGTTAGAGAATACCTTAGGAGCCAGTGTGCTGGTGGTAATTAGCATTTGAGAGGCCCAGGTTCTGAATGCCTCTCAGCAATGAATCTGATGGGTCACTCTCTTTCGGCCTAATTCCTCACAAGATTGTTCTGAGGATAAAATGAGGGTAAGGAAAACAGTATATGCTGTCCTGATTGTCTCCAAGTCAATGCAGATAAAAATATAACAGATATTTCACGTACTCAGCAGTACTTTAATTTTGGGGTCACTCAAACACTGAACATTTGATACAAAAGAGATTCACTGAACTTAACAGATCAGCTTCCAGGGTGCACTCGAAATACAGAAGCATTTCTTGAGTCCTCTCTTACAATGTTATACTGCTTATACAAGTACACCACTGGCATGAGCTGTTACATGAAGTGGCATGCTCCATGGTTTTGGGCCAACCTCCCTAGGGAGGTGTGCCTCGTCCCCTTCATCTCAGTCTTTAGAAGGTAGCCAAAGACAGTTTTATTAATGACAGCATTTGATTAGTTCTTCTTTTAACTAATAGTTTCTCTGCATTTTATGTATTTCACTGTATTTTATTATTATCTACATTGTAAATCACCTTGAGTTCCTATATGGCAGAAAGGCAGGTAATAAAAGTTTTAAATAAATAAATACATTCATTACCCAAGAAACCCAACATTATTCTCTTTTTAATAACCTTGGAAATAGATATTAACAAAGGGGACCCTCAACAAAATGTTGCATAATGTGTTGTGGCCCTACCATAGTTTTTGTTGCCAGCAGTCCCTGCATGGAACTTGTGAGGAGGGGGCATTCCCCTACCTTTGTTTTCCTCTCTCACCTTGGTTGTCAAAGTTCCCTCCCCTGTCTTGCATGCACCCCTTATCTACCAATCTTCCCTCATCTCCCCTTCTCCTCTCACCCTTTGTCAGCTTTCCTCCCTACCCACTTCAAAGCAAAGTGGGTCTTGGAAAAATGTCAGCAGAAGAGTCAGAAGAAACAACCTATATCATGGCTGAAAGGCAGCTAGAGTCAGGAACTAGTGTTATCTGTCCTAAACAAGTGACAAAGCACAGTGGAAATCAGAGATGATCAGTAAACAGTCAAATAACAGCCTTAGTTTGAGAATTTAAAGCCAGAATAGGAATTCATTTTCAAAAGGTCCTCCAAAATAAAAATGTTTAAAATTGTCTTTAGAAGGCCTATTCTATAGCGTTGGGGCCAAATGAAAGAAGTTAGGGAGTCTCAAAGATTTGAGGCAGCTATCAAAGGTGCATATGCAGGTCCCCCATGAGCGTCTTTCCACCATCATGGATTCCTGCAGTAGAGTCTCCTCAGATAATCTCAGAGCAAGAGCAAGCACAAATGGGAGAAGACACTTGACTGGGTACTCTGCTCCTAAATTGGTTAGGGCTTTAAAGCTAAGACCAAAACTTTATATTGGGCCCAGAAAATACTGAGATCCAATGCAGCTGGTATAATGGGCATTATATACTCACCAGTGAGGGGGAGATCCCATCTCTCCCATTACCAAGCCCAGCATGACTTGAGGCTCCAGCCTTGGGGGCCTGGCTGCAGTAGCAGTGGCATCTGGGAGCTGCTCAAAGCCTAAAGCAACTCCCAATGCCTGCTGCTGCCAGGCTCAGAGCTGCTTCTTTCACTTGCCACCAGGCTCCTGGGCTTAGCTGCGGCAGACAACACTTTATATAGGGGGGAATTTAACTCCCTCCCAATGAATTTTTTTAACATTTCAGATTTTCTGCAAACCTGGGAGTTCTGCTAACTTTGCAGAAAAATCCGTTTAGTGACAGTGTGGCCCCGATCCATGGATTTACATATCTACAGATGTGGCCAGACCGCATTATTAGATATAGATTGCCACTAACATTCTGACAGTTGCATGCTGTACTAGTTGACATTTTCAGCAAAATGTTACAGTTAGTCTAGTATGGATTACTAAAACACATGTGCCTGTGTCCAAGTGCAACTTCTCTAGGAACAACTGCAACTGTTGAACCAGCCTACGCTGACTGAACTCACTGTTAGCTACCAGGAGTCCAGGAGCACTGCCAGAGTGTAAGCTCAACTGAACCTAAACTTTCCAGACCACAAATCAAGGTGAGATGGATGTTTTATACTACTTCTAGGAATAAGACCTGTTGTGGAAATAAATACAACAGGCTCTAGAAAGAGGCTCTGGGTGAGTGCCCTGGTCTTGAGCACTCAGCGTCAATTTGCTGTGGTAATCTCAGGCAGATATGTTGACACAGAGTCCACCGTTTTCTCCAGGGGAACTGATTTCTGCCATATGAAGAACAGTTGAAATGCTGGGTGATCTCCAGGCCTCACCTGGAGATTGGCAACAATGGTTCCCTAGGAGGAAATGGCTGGTTTGGTGGGTGGAGTCTATGGCATTGTACTTGTCTGAGGTCCCACCCCTCCTCAAACCCCACCCTCTCAAGGCTCCACCCCCCAAATATCCAGGAATTTCCCAACCTGGAGGTGGCAACCGTATCTCCTTCCCAGCAAACCATCAACATACCTTTATCTGCCCCTCTGACTTCAGGTTTCCATCTCCTCCCCCGCTCCCTGCAGCCTTTACCTAGGAAAAGTACAATCTTTCTCTGCAATGGGGTCCAAAGCAGCTTTCATCATTCTCCTTTCCCCCTTTTGATCTGTACAACAACCCTGTGAGGTAGGTTAGGCTGAAAGTCTGTGACTGATCTAAAATCACCCACTCAGCTTCCACATTAAGAACCTGGGTCTGGCAGACCCTGCTCTGAAGTGCTAACTGCTACGGCACACTGGCTGTCCTGGGGGGACTGCTGCTGGTGGAGCAAGCAGCCATGCCTAGTTAAGTCATGTCAGTCAGGTGTCATCAAGTCACCCAGAGGGTGCTGCCAGGCCTAGGGTAACCAACCTCCAGGTGGCGCCTAAAGATCGCCTGGTATCACAACTGAATTCCAGACAATAGATCTCTCTCCCCCTGGAGAAAATAACTGCTTTGGAGGGTGGACTCTATGGCATTCTATTCAACTGAGTCCTCTCCCTTCCCCAAACTTTGGCTTCCATAGACTCCACCACAAAATCTCCAAGAATTTCCCATCCTGGAACAGGCAACCCTAGGCAGGCCTGGCCCAAATGATTCCCCACAAAGGCCAAAGTAGGCCTGGAAAGGGCCTCCTGCCCCTGCCTTTTTACTGACAGAACTAAGCTTGGTTGCCTAGTAACAGACACTGAGCCCCACAGGAGGAGAAGAAAATGGTTTGAGAACTGGTGGCTCACTTCAGTAGCCAGCCAGCCGCGCAGGAGCCAAGCAGGAGAAGCATCTTCATCAGAAGAGACAGCCATTTTGGCAGTTTATTCTGACAGGGAAGAGTGGCCAAGCCAGCAGTGGGCAGGGGAGAGGAGCAGATCCAGCACCCAGCCAATGGCATGTGAGTACTACTGAGTGGCGGTTGATGGGCCAATGGCTGATGGAGTGCACAGCACAGCCAATGGGAGAGTTGGAAAATGCTAGGGCTTTTATATATAAAGGATAAATGGATGGATCTGCTATATTACCCTTTATGGTTAAAGCTACTCTGCATTCACTCAGATCCCCCTCAGCAACAGTAACATGGTGCTAATTTAATGATAAACTCCTCTCATCACCACCATGTGTCACCAAATGACCTGGCAGCCTTTGGGCTCCTGATGCTATTGCTGTTTCTTAGCCATTGTATCCTCACTGCTGATGGGAGTCTTCTGGGGAGCTGCAGTAGTTTCAAGGGAAATACTCTGCCCCTCAGAAATAGCTTTTAAAGTTCTTGAAGCTTGGTGCAGGATACAGGATGCATTAGCTACTTATCCCAGAATGGCACAGAGTTTTCTCACCCTAGTTAATTCCAGGGGAAATGGGAACAGGAGCTAATAATGACTCTGCATGGGAGTCTGGTAGGAACAAATCAAGGTAAGAGTATCAAGACCAATAAATCATTGCACAAGAAAATATTCAAAGGGATCACGGGATCATTTTCCGACGGTATATCTGAATAAACCTCAGTCACATAGGAAGGAGTGAGCATACAGTAAAGGAAAAGCACATAGGTGATGCTGACCAGTGAGCCCAAGCTGGTAAAAGAGCCAAACACAAAGTCCAACACACCCTTTGACCAGGCAGACAATGCCCAAAATGTTATAATAAGGATGACAGCAAAGTATGACATGTTCTGATCACCTTCTGCATGTGATTCCAGAGAT
The DNA here is from genome assembly GCA_029233225.1 of Lepidodactylus listeri. NCBI lineage: Eukaryota > Metazoa > Chordata > Lepidosauria > Squamata > Gekkonidae > Lepidodactylus > Lepidodactylus listeri. The sequence continues at coordinate 70,687,904 of JARCFY010000004.1, read as the reverse complement.
CATCTTGGATGGTATTTGCAAAAGAAAACTCATTCAGGTATGACTGTAACAAAACAAACATCATTAAGCAATTTATACCGAAAATTTTTTAAAGTTAACCCCCCCCCCCCCCCCAAATGAATCCACTTTTGATCACGTTTTCCAAACTCTATTTATGGAGTACTCACATTGAGAGCTTTGATTAGCAATTTCTGAGTCATAAAGCTGGAGAGCATCCGGACAATAGAAGCCCCCTATTAACAAAAGAAAAAGATGCTGTTTATTATGCAATGCAGAACTTTCAGAATAGGCCTTTACATTTAAAATACATTTTTCTTTATTAAGACATTCATCAATTATGTTATGACAGTTTTCTGTTAAACTATTTCCTACACTCATCTAATATTTCTTACATATAGGTGATAAGGTCTTGTTACTTTTAAGATATTTTTTTAAAAGCTTTAAATGTTCCTCCTTGAAATATACTGCAGTGAAATCATCTCATAGTTTATTTACACGAAAATACGGACAGCTGAGTAGGACCCGGGGGTCTGCTTTTATGCCGGTACAAACCACACCCCCAGTCACACCTGATCCCTGTGATAGGACTATTTACAGTGTGCCCATAACCATAGGTCCCTTTTGGGATCCTGCTCAACCGATTGGTCTATGCTAGGATCCGCTTGGGCTATTGTCTACCAATGCAAAGCTTCGGCAGCTTGCATGACCGCATGCGCGGTCGTCTTTAGTACATAACACTCCTAAGACTAGACAGCTACCAGTACAATCCTATGCTCTTAGTTCACTGAAATCAATGGGCTTAGACTGGAGTGATTTTGCTAAGTAAATAGCTTACTTCTCTGATACTCAGCCACATGTGTACTGTTCCCCAATGTGCCACCTGCTCCATGTTACAGGAAAATAGGCAAGGTCAGTGCCCAGTAGGGCTTGTGGCTAGTAGGTGCTTTCCGCCTTAAAATGATAGAGAGAGTGGAGGTCAGGTAAATGGCAAGCCTCCTTGAGCTATGGGTCTTGTGGGAGGGATGGATCTCTAACACACACACACACACACACCCTTTTCTGCAGCCTCCATGCTCTCACCCCACTATATGGGAGCTGCTGGGACACAGCAACCTGTCCATAGAGAAGAGAGAATAAAGCCACCACTATAGCAAAAAAAGTAGGCAGCTGGGTCTTTCTTCCACAGCCATCTTGCCCTCTTCTAGGTGCCTTGAGGACAAAATGCCACAAGATGCAGTAAGAGGAATAAATTGGTGATAATGCATCTAGTTCCCGCTTTCACAGGGGAGGAAGCTCAGTGAAGCTAGATTTGTAGATGAGATTTGTGAAGCTAGATTTGTAGATGAGGAAAGTATGTAATTTTGCCCTGTTTCCCCTCATTATCATAGACCCCCTCACTGCAGTTGACACTATGTCTCCAAGGTTTCCCCAATCCACAACACTGCCTTTTGGGGGGAGGGTGTCACAGAGGGGCTGCTTGAGAGAAAAAAGAAGGCAAGGAGGAGTCACTCCCATAAGCACCTTCCACTCACATTCCACAGTATCTAGTCATACTATACTTGGCAATAGCAGTAATATATGTAATTATTTGAGGACATTCACATGCTTTTCTTATTTAAGATACTTGTACTTCCTTTCTCCAAAAATTTTTCCCTATACTCATAATTCTTATGCATTGGTTACAAGATTGTGTGTATAAATAATTATTATAAATATTCCTGCCAACAGTAGGTTAGCAGTAAGAATTATGGTTCTTTTCACAACACTCAGAAAGGATGCACTAGAAAAACAGCATCCCTTATTAAATTCCCTAGGGTCTTCAAATCTATCTTACGATCATATTATTGCCCTGAAAGTTTTCCTCACATCCCAGATGTCTGGGATTATGTTGTGATTACTTATTGGTGAAGGAAATATTCCCTGAACATGTTCAGAGACCTCTACTGAACTTCAGATAAGGGGCATTGCCTGCAATCCACCAGTTTCAAGAGCGTATCATTCTGTGTTTGCTCAGGGGCTTCTGTCAGCAGAAGAATCAAATTTATGCCACATGGAATGGGGAATCTCAGCTTTAAAATAACAGAAAGCTTTATGCCCATAACATGGAGTCAAGATCCACTGATTTGAACAGAACATGCCTCCACTTGTTATTCCTGACCACTCATTTCTTTCTGACATGGAACACACACACAATCTCTCAACTCTTCAATAGAAGAAGCAGCTTCCCTTTTGAATGTCACACATAAAACAGGAATTTACTTTAATTTCCAAATGCCAAATTTGTTTCTTCAAAAATCTTGTACACAATATTCTTTTAAACGATACTGTAAATAAACTTCTGGATTTTCTGTTTTTACCTTCCTGTAGGTTGTCGTATTAAACTGAGATGTTATTGAAGCTGTTTCCTGTATTTCATCTTTTTTTGATAAAGTCTGGTTTGGTATAATAAATTCAACTTTCAAAATAATTAATAGAACATCACTGATAAAGACTTCATTCTGAAAACAGCCAAGAACAATGTTTATTGAAAAACTTTTAAAGATACCTCAGGACCTACACAGCTAACATAAGCCATGTTTTCTCTACTTCCTTTCATGTTATAAATGTTAATTCAGTCATGGATTTCACATCCATTCAAGGGGATCTACATATGCTGGAACTTTACCAGAATGCTGCTGAATGGATGTTTCATAGGGTCAGGCTGTCTCATCTGCATATGAGAAATACAATAATCCCGAATCAATTCAGCACCACCACTAAGGTTCTGCAGACAGGGTGCATTGCATTGTCACAGCTTCAGTAGAGTGGACTGGCATAGTTCTTTCCCTGGCATGCTACCTTTGTTGCTGAGCGATTTTCGGGGGGGGGGGGGGGGGAGTAATTGAGCTCCCATCAGCATTGCAGTCTTAGGAAGGAGTGGCCCATTTCCTTTAGATGAGAAAGCTCTTGAAATGCATAGTTCTGTTTGTAATATTGCTTTATTTATAAATATATAGGCAAGCAAATTGCCACTCTTACAACAGATTCTCAGAAAACAACTTGTGTACTCTTTCCCTATCCCAAACTATAAAGAAAAACTCCAGGAAGAATAATTTCTCTCTCACCACTCCCACCTCTAACCATTCAAACAGCACTCGCCTCTCTTCATAGAAGGTTCCATAAGACTCAACTCCTATAAATAAACTGCACTTTTAAGTATCCTTAAAGAACTATTAAAACCTTATTTCATCAAAGTCATAACCACTCATTCACAATGTTCAGGCTAGCCAACTTACAGAGTATTAGACACTATGAAGAAAAGGAAGATACAATCTGACTGCTTCTTAACACTTAACTTGCTTTTACTTGGGATATTTCCATACAGTCCTAAAGACTTAAGGAAGAATGTCCTAAAAGGAAATTAATGTTATGATGGTGATGGTGATGATGATGATGATTCCCTGCCACCTGCTCACTCTCCTCCCTGCTCTGGGTGGCGACAGGCATCAGGCCCAATTTGGTGGGAAGGAGAAAGGCACTAAGGCATCTTGCCACTCAAACCAGGAAACAACAATGCAACTTCATACCTACCAGAGGAATACTGGATTCAATGTAGTCTGCACACAGATGTTCAAAGTAAGTAGCAAATCCCTCGTTAAGCCATAAATCATTCCACCAATCCGTGGTAACCAGGTTCCCAAACCACTGAAAATGGAGGGGAAGAAAGGTCTTTGAATGCACTGTTCAAACTATTGTTATCATCCTACTGGCAAGAGACTAATTCAAAGCTTTCATTAATATGCATACATTGTCTTAAGGGAGTAGTATAATGTATTCCACTTGGTAGGAGATGCTTTTTCAGAAGAATCACAACCATACAAGTCACTTTTTAACAAGTCTTTTCACTAACTCTAACCATATCCACATATCCAGGGCTATTTTTGGACAAGAACACACAGGAACGGTATTCTGGCTGGCTTCCGAGTTGGCCACACCTACAGCCTCCCCCCCCCTTGGGTTCCCCAGGCACCACACAAGCTGCGGGGCACCTGGGGAAGCCAAGCCAATCCAGGGAGGAAAGGCAGCCGTGGAGCACCTGGGGAAGCTGAACCTGGGAGAGAGCTGTGCTGTCAGTGGTGTGGCCTAATATGCTAATACATTTCTGCTGTTGGGGGTGGCCTATTATGCTAAGGAGTTCCTGCTGGGCTTTTTCTACAAAAAAAAAGCCCTGCACATATCCATACCATACTTCCCAAAAATAGAACAGAAAATAAGACATAGGCCTCAGTGGGGATGCAAACAGATGATGCATAATTAACTAGTCAAGTTCTATAACATCTGCTGAGAATCCTTTTTAAATGAGTTGGGAAAATGTATGGATAATAAAGTCTATCAAACACTGTTATTTAAGATAATGAAATGCAACCTCCAAATCCAGAGGCAGCATGTCTCTTGAGTATCAGGTGCTAAAGATAAACAAGGGGAGACCATCACCTTTATGGCCCTGCTTGTGACTCTTACCACTATTAAAAGCATAAGCCTGGACTATGCAGATCTTGGTCTGAACCAACAAGGCAATTCTTATGTTCTAATTTTTTTCTCCTACATTTATATTTGGACCAATTCCCCTTCCCCTGTCGGTGTTAGGATTGCCAGCCTCCAGGTGGGGCCTGGGGATCTCCTGCTTTTACAACTGATCTCCAGCTGACAGAGATCAGCTCCCCTGGAGAAAATGGCTGCTTTGAAGGGTGGACTCTATGGCATTGTACCATGCTGAGGCCCCTCCCTTCCCCAAACCCCGCCTTCTCTTGGATCCACCCCCAAAGTCCCCAGGTATTTTCCAACCTGGACTTGGCAACCCTAGTTGGTGTGTGTGTGTGTGTGCGCGCCTGTGTAGCACTAGGGTTGCCAGGTATGGGTTGGAAGATACCTGGAGACTTTGGGGGTGGATCCAGGAGTGGCTGGGGTTTGGGGAGGGGAGGGGCCTCAGCATGGTACCCTCCAAAGCAGCCATTTTCTTCAGCAGAGCTGATCTCTGTCAGCTGGATATCCATTGTAAAAGCGGGAGATCCCCAAGCCCCACCTGGAGGCTGGGAACCCTATGTGGCACAGAAACACTCTATAATGGGCCTTCTCTAGGCAAAATGGGGGGGAGAGGAAGATAGCAACAGGAATGGCCTGTTTGCCTGTATTTTATTAGCGTGGAGGCCAGAAACTAATGCATTACACCCTGCCTTGGTTCTGTACTAAATTGGGGAGGGCTGTTATGGAGAGAAAAGTGAAGTGATTCCCTTGCCCTGCAGACAATTCTGCTAACATTTCAGCAGCATAAGTCATTGCTTACATTGTTGTAGCAAAACACTGGGCTACTCAAATATGAAATGTTTCACCAGAAAGTAAAAACAAATCCTCCATTAATAAATGTAATCCATATGTAATTACATTTTTCATTGAAAAGTGTGTCAAAAGTCTGTCAAATTGTCCACAGTACTGCTATGAAATTCACTGGTAATACAAGGATAACTGATAGACTCTTTCCAAGATTGATTTTTATTAAATTTCACCAATTATATGAAATTAATTATTAAAAAGTTTAGTGTCTTCTTTCAAGCATGTGCTACATGCATCTTCTGTTCCAAATAATTAAAATCCCTGGTCAATTTTCAAAACACTGGTGGTTTTTACTTAAAATAAATATATAAACTCAGCAACTTTGCATCTTTGGTATCTGGAAAATATCATCTTCTCTTTGAAACTACCTCATGAACTTCATAGTTAAGAGCACAGAATAAAAATATTATGTAAATAAGATACAGAACATTTTACCACATGCCTGGTGTACTATTTCATGAGAAATTAATCGGCGAATCCTAGTTTTCCTTTCTAAGAATTTAGTTTGCGGGCCATACAGTAAGGATTTTTCCTGGAAAGTCATTAGCCCCCAATTTTCCATGGCAAATCCTTCCTTAATAAATCCGCCAGGCAGTGCGATTAGATCTAAATTGATTTAAATAGAACAAACAGTATATTTAAAAACTTCAAAATTAATGTATTCTTTCTCTAAAGTTCCCATCACCAAAGCCCTCCTGTGTGTGTCTGATATAAAGCTAGAAAGGTGTTGCCTTTTGTCTTAACACCTTTCTTTAGCTGTGGTTTACATAGTCCTGAGGAAAACTGTGACTGGTATTCTAAACTGTGCTGTGCTTTCAAAAGTGGGAGGGAGCCATTTTTCACCCTTTAATTAGTTCAGTCTGGGACTGTGTTGCACCCTGTTTTTTGCTGGTATAATGTTGCGCCAGCACTGAGATGAGATGCAAGCTGGAGATGTTAAAAAAATACTGATTACACGGGGGTATTGGCACAGTTCCCCTTTCCCTGTTGGTGTTAGCCTGTCATAGCAAAATTAAACAAAAGTCCAATGGCACCTGAAAGCCCAACAACATTTATTTCAATACGAGCTTTTGTGAGCCGCAACCCATTTTGTCAGATATGTGATGGAAAACCATACTAGGAAATCATATGACAGCTGGGAAGGAGGAGTTCAGGCTCGGTGTAAATTACACTATGAGTCATCCAAGTGTAAATCTCAAGGGGGAAAGGGCAGGTGTGAGTCCTGTCATAAACCAACAGAATGAATAGTTACATCTACTGGACCCAGTTACACCTACTGGATGTAGGGAGGTCAGAAGTTAAAACAGGCAAGCAAACAGTTTATGATCAAGCCCAGTTCCTCCTTTGGCACATCCTCAGTGCAGTTGTTTTTGTTGCTACTTAAGAATGAAAAGTCAATTCACCTGTTTTTGAAAGAGGATAGCTGATATTTAGCAGGTCTTCCATAAATGAAAAGATTGGTCCAGTGATGTTTAAGGCATAGTTGGCATATCCACTTTTAATTGCATCTTTCTGAGCCCAAATCCGTATCTATCAGAATACAAAGAACCTGTTAATCCAGACAAGTGATGAAAATCTCTTCAGTATTACTGGGCTGAGTTCTATGCATTAGACTGGAAAAAGTAAGGGTAATGACAAGGGAGAAGTAGAGAAGAGAGATTCCTTGATACACTTCACCAAGTTTGCAGACTTCCTGGTTTAGAATCTCAGTTTGTAAGAAACTACTTCTGAGCACCCTCTTTTATTGGAAGAAATGGACTAACACACACCAGAGGGGAAAATAGAGCTAGAAAGCTAAATATGTCAGCTCTCTGTATACCATTCCTCTTGCCTTCTCTATTCTCAGGGAATTTCCTTCCTTCTGGCTCTCTTTCCCTTCTTTGGGCCAAACTACACTTTATACTTTCTGGTGCGTAGGGTCTGGGTTCCTCCAGCCCAACATTCTTTCCCTACAGTCACACACCTGCATGGAATGATATTTTAAAGATCAAATTGTAACTTAAAGGTATTTTAAAGGTCAAAGTGTAGCTTACAACTGTGGGAAGGGGAAGGAGGGGCTCCTGCCTTCCTTCCCACATAGTTTTCTGAAGCTGAAACAGTTCCAAGGGGGAGTTCTTTACATAACTTTAAAGCAGAACTACTGCTCAGACCTGTCCCATCTAAATTATGGGCTCCTGCAAAGATCTATGTTATTTCTTATGATGCTGAACATCTACATGAAACTGATAGAACAGACTGTCGAGAGGTTTGGTACTACAAATATGCCGATAACATTTGGCTCTATTTTCCCCTAACATTTGATTCAGGTGGGTCTGTCAAAATCCTGAACAAAATGCTTAGAAATATAATGAGGAGGATGAGGGCCAATAAATTGAACCTCAGTCGGGTTAAGACAAAGGTGTCGGTCACTGATAAACCTGCTGAGGAAATAAGGAGTCAGCCTATCCACCAGGGGGTTGCACGTCCCCTAAGAGCAGGTTTCAATTTTGGAAGATTTGCTGGATCTTGGCTTACAACTAAAGGCTCAGGTTTCCTCCAAGGGATACAGTACTATTTGATAGCTTTAGTTGAAACAACAGCTGATCCTTGCAAAATGCAATCTGACCACAGTGATACGTGTTCTGATCACATCCCTGCTGAGCATGTAAATATAGGAAGCTATCTTATACCAAGTCAGCCACCGGTCTATCAAAGTCAGTATTGTCTACTCTGTCTGGCCACGGCTTTCCAGGTTTCTCTCCTTTCCTTCCTCAGAACTTAGCAAACGAAGCATAGCATTGCTGACGACGTGCCAGGGATGTTCCAGGAAACAGGCCACCCAAGGCTCCTGGTGAGGAGAAAGTAGAGCCCAAGGAACCTGCTAATTATTCTCTTCTGAAAACTGGCAATGGAGCTGCTTGTACTGTAAACCGATAAATCCTGATAGAAGAAGCCTATTCTGACTCGGATAAGGGAATGAGAAAGTTGCATTTTCATAGTAAGAGTTTAAGAGTAAGCTAAACTATTTAATTTTATACCATAAAGACAGAAATATACTGAACTAAATAAAACCAAATCACAAACACAAATCTATGTTGCTAGTCTATCACAAATCCAAAAGACTTATTCACCTCATTGCCCCTCACAGTTGTGCTGATGTAATCAAAGTTACAGACCACAAAAGCAGTGATGTAAGTTGACATTTTCAATGTTGTTTTAAATGTTGTGACAGTCCAATTAATCGATGCAGTCCAGTTACTCAGTGTACTCAGTTTGCTTGCATTCACATCTTTATACTCAGACACATCTATAAAAAAAACCTAGGTATTGATATTACTATCAAAAATAATTTTATTATATTTATACAGATGGTAACATTAGCTGATCCACGTTTACTCTGCAAGTGAGATTAAAAAAATAAGGCCAAGGCCAATGGTGCAAAATGAAGTAAAAATATATTTTATTTCTCAGTCGAAATTCCATATGTGTTTCACCTAGAGGCTTCTTTAACGAAATGTGTTAGTCTTGCAGTAATTCATCAAAGAGAGTACAAGACTAACAGACTCCCCTGAAAAAGCCTTGTGGTGAAACATGTGGGGAATTTGGGGAATTTTAAGTAATAAAATATATTTTTAGTTTATTTTGCACCATCGGCCTTGGCCTTATTGTTTTTCAATGTTTGTTACAGCACTTTTATTTTCTCTTTGTTACTCTGCAAGTGAATCTGAATTCATGGCCTTAAACAAAATGCTACGTACTGGGGTCACCAGTCAAAAATTTTGAAGAAGAACTGTAGCATACTGCAGACAGACTGAAATTTCAAAAGTGGAATGTCTTCTTTTGCCTTGAAATTATTCAATATTGACCTTGCCATTGAGCCACACGATTCTTTAAAAGTCAGAAACTGCTACGGTGGATAATCCATTCTGTCAGATTTGGCTTGACACCACAACTTTCAAGTCTTTCCATTCTCCACAAATATATCTCTTGAAAATAGAAATATCTGTTTACTCACCAGGACATCAAAATTATTTGTGACTGCAGCACCTCCTGAAAATACTATTCTACAGAGTCACAACCTCTTCTGATATATCTGAGAGGTAGAGCTGCCCCAGAAGCTCCAAGTGATGCTCAGGATCCAGGTAGGAGCTCAAACTGGCAGGCTGGCATGCTGGAGACAGGATTTGTATCGGAACTGAGATAACAAAACTCATTCAAATGACCTCCTCATGGGGTATTGTGAAGGAAATAAGATGAGGAATTTAACTTTGCAAGCAAAAAAGAAGAAAATGACGACAAAACAAAATCAGAGTTTCATAAATGTTTCAGATTTATAACACTGTCATCCTAAGCCAAGTTACACCCTTTTAAATCCATGCACATCAATGGACTTAGAAAGATGTAACTCTACTTACAGAGGCACTGTAAACCAGCTTAAAACTTTAACAACAAAATATTACTGTTGTTGTCAGCAGCGATGGTTATATTACTGTTAGTAACAGTTTCTTTACTTACCTATAGCAGGCATGTTGGAAAGGGCTACATAGCTTGGATGGTGAACAATACTGATGTTAAAGGTAGCTTTCATGGCAGGCTCATCAAAGCATGGATAAACACTCCTTGCATCCGTTGGTGCTAGTGTTGATGCAATCAACCACCTACATTGAGGATATGAATATAGTTAAATTCAGTTGCCCCATTCAAACTAAGGGAGATAGAGTTCCTCAGCCAATCCACTATGTGGGCCTGTGCACACGTATTCCTACAAAACTAAGTTCTACAATGTCACCAGTCAGCGGTTTAAGTACAGCAACAAGGGCTATTTGATTAGGTTAGATCTTGGAGTCGTAGTAGATAACTCACTGAAAATGTCAAGACAGTGTGCGACTGCAATGAAAAAGGCCAACGCTATGCTGGGGGTTATTAGGAAGGGAATTGAAAATAAATCATCCAGTATCATAATGCCCCTGTATAAATCGATGGTGCAACCTCATTTGGAGTACTGTGTACAGTTCTGGTTGCCACATCTCAAAAAAGATATTATTGCATTGGGAAAAGTGCAGAAAAGGGCAACTAGAATGATAAAACACTTTCCCTATGAAGAAAGGTTGAAGCGCTGGGGGCTCTTTAGCTTGGAGAAACGACGGCTGCAGGGTGACATGATCAAGGTTTATAAGATTATGCATGGGATACAGCAGGTAGAGAAACAAGTCATTTTTTCTCTTTCTCACAATACAAAAACTCATGGCCACTCCATGAAATTGCTGAGCAGTCAGGTTAGAGCAGATAAGAGGAAGTACTTCTTCACCCAAAGAGTGAGTAACACATGGAATTCACTGCCACAGGAGGTGGCGGCAGCTACTGGGATGGACGGCTTCAAGAGGGAATTAGATAAACATATAGAGGTGGCTATTAGCCACAAGGTATAGATAGGAACTCTCAGTCTGGGGCAAGTGATGCTCTGTATTCTTGGTGTTTGAGGGGGGGCAACAGTGGGAGGGGCTTCTAGTGTCCTGGCTCCACTGCTGGACCTCCTGATGGCACCTGGTGTTTTGGGTCACTGTATGACAGAGTGTTGGACTGGATGGGCCACTGGGCTGATCCAACATCGACTTCTCTTATGTTCTTATGTTCTAAGATTGTTTCTTTTAAGATTCTCTCTCTGTGTCTCATTTTCCTTTTTAATTGGAGATCTGTATCAGATTAGGACCTTGGTAAACACTATAACGTTTGGTTTCAAAATCATTGCCCCAGTGATGTAGTCTGGCCCTAAATGAGAATACTTTGCATGTTACAGGCCAAACACACATATCCATTTTACGACATGTTCCTGAATTGTCTGGGTAGACTGGCTAGCTGCTTCTTCCTTGAGCCTCTATTGGACAGCAACCAACAACTTGCAACTTTTTATTTTAAAAAACTGTTTGGTATAAGGGGAGGAGGAGGGCACCACTGGGGACTGGGGCAAGGGAAACAGTACTGATTTGGGTGGCGCTGCTGCCAAGTTCCTGTCTTTTCCAAACATCACAGCAAAGCTGATTTGGTAAAAGATTGTAGGAAATATGTGAAACCTCAGGAGGTGCATGGAAGTGGTACAATACTGTGAAGAAGGGGGGGGGGGGGCAACAAGCCAGAGTAAGCAAACCATGTGTGGACATGATAAATCAACCAGCAAGGCCATTAATCAATTCAGGAACCCACTACTTTTAAATGGCCTTTCTGTTCTTCACAAAACAGCATGCCAGGAGTGAGATTCAGGTGGGGAGACATGTTGAAGCAGCAGAACACAGTTTGAGTCCAGTGACACCTTTAAGACCAACAAAATTTTATTCAAAGTATACTTTGAATACTAAGCACACTTAGTCTCCTAGCAAACAACAGCAATCTCTCTATCGGAAAGGAGACCAGCACAGGACGAAGAATGTACACTACGGTCAATGAAAGCGTGCCTCAAATAAACACCTGGAGACAGGGGTGACGCCAGCAAGCTGGGCATTTGCCCAGCTGGCCCCTGGACGGATGGAGGGAGGGACGGCGGCAGGAATTGGGGGGGGGGGGGAAGCCGGCGGCTGCGGGAAGGCCTAGGAAGCACCCGGAGAGGCGCAGCGGCGAGGCGCAGCGGCGGGCGCTCCGTTTAGCCCCCCCCCCGGGAAATTTCGGGGGTGGCTCGAGCCCTCGGGCCCCCCAGTGGTTGACGCCTATGCGTGGAGACAGATCTTGCATGCACCTTAGTTTATCTGCGCGCATCCTCGCCGAGGCACTCAAAGGCCCGGAGCGAGAACAACGGGTGGGGCAATGAGGTTCTGCCTGTCGGGCAGCCGAAGGGCCAGGCGCCGTGCTCGGCCGCGCTCTCTCTCTCTCTGCCCGGAGCCCACCCGTTCTCCCCAGTCCTTACCTTCGCTGGCCCCGGTCCTCGTAGGCGCTGCCGAAGAGCCCGCGGAAGCCGCCGTCGACGTTCAGCAGGCCGTCGAAGGCGAGGCGCAGCTCGTAGAGGGCGCCGGCGCGCAGCTTCCCGCGCAGCTCCAACACCGCGAACTGGTGACGCCCGGCCAGCCACAGCTCGGCCAGGGGGACGTAGCTGGCGTTGGGCCCGCCCAGGGGCCCCCAGACGGCGGCGTCGCCGCGGAAGGTGAGCTGGTGGCTGTGCAAGAGGACCGTGGCGGTCTCCTGGCGGCAGCGCACGGTGATGTTCACCCGGCCGGAGAAGGTGCGCGGCTCGGGCAGACCCGGCGCCAGGTGGGGCCACAGCAGCAGCGAGTAGTGCACGGGCGACAGAGCGGCGGGGAGGCGCAGGCGGTCCCAGGGGCCCGGCGGGCGAGCGCTGGCGGAGGGCGTCGGGGTGGCGGTGTCGCCCTTCCGCAGCCGTTCGTCCGTCAGCTCCTGCAGGCTGCGTCGGTAGAGGACGGCCAGCACCAGCAGCGCCACGAGCAGGGCGGCCAGCAGCAGCCCCAGCAGCGCGGCCGGCTTCCTACCCACGTAGAACCCCGACAGCGACTTGGCGCCCATCTCGGCGCCCCTCTCGCCCGGGGCTACGGTGTGTGGCCTCGCCTCGGGGCGGGCGGCGAGTAAGAGGCAGTCTAGGGCGTGGGGGGAGGCTGTTTCCGGACGACAGATGAAGCCTCCCTCCTCGGGGCTGGAAGCCACTGTCAGAGGAACCCCTGCGGCCAACAGCATGGCGTCCCTGCTGAAGCAGGCAGCAGCGTGGGCGGTTTGTGCCTGAACGGAATGCCAGGCGCTTGGGCGCGCTTTCTGCATCTGTCCTCCACTCCGCCGAGCACTGTGAGCAGGCTAACAGGCATCTTCATTCCCCTCAGGAGAAAGGATTCGGCACTGCTTTAACTCCACATAAACTCCCTGGTTGTAGAGCCGATCCTGTAAGGTTCAGCAAGTCTCATTTCCCTTTTTAGCAGGTTGCAGGAGCCACTTCCTAGAAGAGTATAATAGCTATATGAGCTGATACTTGAGAAAGAAGAACAGTCCTCCCAGTTTTCAAGACCTGCTTCTCAAGGCTGGAAGAGAATCTCACCTTCCTTTCCCTCAAATTATAATTCTATGCGAGGCTGGTGCTAGATTCAAATATAGCTGGGCCATGCAGTACTTTGGACCACAGCGTACATTTGGCAGCAGGAATTGTGTCTACATATGATACTGAGGGAACTTTTGCCAGTCCCACCTTCTCTGACACAAGCCTGTGTATCATACTTGCGATGCAAAAAATATATATATTGATTGTGCTTAATTCCTGCTATTCAGACCAAATCTTCATTCAAAATGAGGATAAAAGGTGTAAAGTTCAGAAATAGTCAGGAGGGGAAGATTTTGAATAGAAAGGTCATGATACTTCGGATCATAGCAACGCTCCCTTTAAGCTGTGGAGTCTTGTGAGCAAAAATTCTACTTTATGAGTTATGGGCATTAAAGTTGTGAGTGAGGCATTTGACTGCTGCATATATTAGTTTGCTCTGGAGCCCTCCTTCCTGAGCTGAGCCAAAAACATGTGAGCCGGAAGCTAAGAAACTGTGAGCTAGCTCACACCAACTCAGCTTAGAGGGAACACTGATCAGCAGTCTAAGAGTTATGTAACTGTTTAGAGTGAGGTTTCTTTTCATTCAAAAAGTCACAATAACAATGATGGTGTGTTTATGCTCTCAGTCATGTAGTAACTAAAATGATCAGATGTGGGCACAATACACACACACATAAAATTGTGTGGCGTATGACGCCCAAATAAAACAACAAAACTTTTGTGATAGCACTGCATAAAGTCCACTGCTGAAACAAAGTACTCCACATTTGTGATCTTTCTTATTTTCAGACATCTTAAAAAGTGGTTCCAAGACATGTATCCTTTCCTATTAGCTCAAGGTGTTTTCCTTAATTTTTCTTCTCTCTGCTCCAGTGTATTTTCCTGTGGTTATCCAAACAAAAAACAGTTATTCTTAGTACTGGCACTGGAGAGCCAGTTTGGTATAGTGGTTAAGTGTGTGGACCCTAATCTGGGAGAACCGGGTTTGATTCCCCACTCCTCCACTTGCAGCTGCTGGATGACCTTGGGCAAGCCATAGTTCTGGCAGAGCTGTTCTTGAAAAAGAGCAGTTTCTGTCAGAGCTCTCTCAGCTCCACCTATCTCACAGGGTGTCTGTTGTGGGGAGGGGAAGGGACAGGAGTTTGTAAGCTGCTCTGAGACTCCTTTGGGTAGTGAAGGATGGGGTATAAATCCAATCTCTTCTTCTGGAAGGGCAAGCAAAAATAAACATTTTCCCACATGTATTTTTTATTGTCCTGTATTTTCCCATTCTAAAATTGTATATGACTTCCCATTTGTGTAAAACTGAAGCCATGGCAGAGAACAATCTCTGCAAATATTTTTGCACTGAAGCAGTATATTTGCCAGACTGGCACAAAAATGGTGTTCAGTGTCCAGGTATACTAAAGAAGCTTTGCCTGGGAAACAATGAGAATGTAGATAGTACAATCCTAAGCAGAGTTACACTGTGACTGGGGCCAGGTTGGGGGGGGGGGGGGGGTGAGACAGAGGACCTGCAGCAAGGAGACAGAGAGCAAACTGGGTGGGGGGCTCACCTCCATAGTCTAAATAAAGCCATTTGTGTCTAGTTTGCTTCCGTTTTCTTTATTGTAGGTTCAGTTAAATGATTGGACAGCTGTCCAGTCCTCCCAGGACATCAACAGCACTCCCAAGCCTAGGGCAGTTAGCAGCACTCCCTGGTCGTTTCAGCACAGTCTTTCCTTCCCTCAGTCTCCAGCAGCTTCCAACTCTGCTTAAGTGCCCAGCTCAATTACTGGACCTGTCCTTTGTTAGCCTGACTGCTTTATTCTGTTATCAAAATTGGGGGAATATTAGCTCTTAATAATCAGCAGTAGGCATTAATGGACCTAGCACCTTGGTATACAGAAGCTGGGCCTCTCTCAGACCTCCCAAAAAGAGACACAGAGACTCAAATGAAGTTAAAAAGAGTAATAATAATAAAAGTGAATCATTCAGATGTTGCAAAAATCATACATTCAATCATACAGGTCTAAGATGTAAGATAGAATTAAAGAGATGGTTGCCTGAGCAGGGAGTTGCCTGAGTCATGCACTTGGTACGCAAGTTCGTCTTGGTCTGCCTCCTGGCTAACATCTCCTTTTCAATCTGGTATATTGCAAGCACCAATAATGACATAGCAAATGCCTTGTCTCAGTGTCAGAAGGAGGTTCTGGGATCTGTCCCCAGTGTGAAAACTACCACCAGAAATCTTTCCCAGAGGAGCAGCGAGTGATAGTCCAGGGAGAACGCAAGTCCATTGCACCCTCTATGCGGTGGTCCTATTCACGGGCCAATGGCAGCATTCTTGACCTTTTCAGCAGATAATGGAGATAGGAGCTCCTGGCACAGGGCCTTGCACTCAGGACCATGGGCATCCACCTGGTAGCAATCTCATTGTATAGCAAGGCCCTCAGTTTTTCCAACCCCTGCAATTCTCTTGTTGCTTGGTGGGCCATCGAGAGCTGGAAGAGGTGCTCTCCCCAAGCGCCCAATGTCCAGAAGCTCATTACCATTCCAGTGTGCACCAGTGCTTCAGCAGCTCCCTAAGATTTGTTGGTTGGAGTTCCTGGACACCCTCCTCCAAGTGGCTTTCAGAGTGCCCTATTTTGGGGCCTTCTGCAACAATGAGTTGCTCCCAGCCTCATGCTGTGACCTTTCTGGACAGGCCCTCATGCTGTAGGAAGTGCCCATACAGGAGCCTGAGCTCTGTTATGCAGGTCATACATGAACCAGAGGGGGTGGGGGTTGCAGGTGTGCTTCTGAACTACACTGAGGGGGTCATTTTTGCCCCATCCACTCTGTTCTGTATCTTGCGGTCAGGCCTTCTAACCCTGGCCATCTCCTTGATCACGTGGATGGGGCCTTCATCAATTCGCTAGTGTCACGTGGCAGCCATTATTGCACTGGATCTCCATCCAGGGGACTTTGGGATACATTCCTTTTGCCTCAGGGTCACCATAGTGACTGTGGAAATTGGGCTCCCCTCTGCTCACATACAGGCCATTGGGCACTGAAGGTACTCTGCCTACAGGACTTACATGTATTCCCAGCTGCGTGTGTCTAACTCCCCTTCCTTTTAGTTTCTTTGGGGCAGCACAAGCCAGTCTGGATTGTAGGCCACAGCATTGTTCACTGGGCTGAGACATATGAAGCTTTGTCAGGCTGGGAGACCACCTTGGGACTGGAGGATCGCACCTGGATCAGCTGCTTGGAGCACAGGGATGTGCTGGGTCACTCACGTACCTACCACCTTCCATCATGACACCTGACTGAGTCCACTGGATGCCTTTGTAGTACTGTGTGGCAAAAATGACATTCCCTGTTGAAAAGCATGAACCTCACCCTTATCGTGCAACCAGACCTATAGACACTTGTCTCCTGTCTCCCAGATACCCATCTCTTCTGGTTGGACCTGCTTGAGTGGCACAAATGGTGCTGAGCCATCTCATCAGGCAAGGCTGACATTCCATCAAGGAAAGTAAGGCTGCTGGGCAGCTCGTTGAGGCACCTGGTGGCTTCATCATGTGGCACCTGGACATTGATTTTAGGCAGGCAGTCCTCTTCAGGGCTAAGTGTTCACCTTTCAGAATAGGGTCAGGCCATTTGGCTGCATGGAATTTGCGATGGGCTGCTTTTTTGGCTAGTCATAAGAGCTTTGGTGGGAACAGGGAGGTTTGCCTGGGTCTTGTGGGTTTACGCATTGGAATGGATCCATTTGGGGTGGAGGCTAAGCCTGAATGCCTGCCTCCCCCAGTTCGTGGACCCATGTAAGGGATCTGGGGGCAGGACTATTCAGTGACCTGTCCAGCTTGGGAGCTGGGAGCTTGCTCTCACTCTCAGGTGAGAGCATTGTGCCCATGTGGTGAACTGGGAGAGGGGTTGCTATTGGTCAACAGATAGGTTGCCCGATGCTGGGTCCATCCCCATGCTGTGCCAATGTTTCTGTAGTTGTAATCAATAAAGCTATAGCCTATTTTCACTCCAGTCACGTTGTTGGTGATTCTGTTATCCCCTTCACCTTCACACCCTTCCCTGCCCCTAGGACCACAATTCTCCTTGCTCCAATGCACGTTTATTGAGTCCCATGAAGTCCCTTATTACATTCCTGCATCTTCTGACATTTACATACAAGTCTGACCTAAACAAGTTAGTGTGGTTTATAGTATGTTCCTATTTGACCACCATATTTGAAATCAATCATAAAGTAAAAGTTTGGCATTTTCAGTCATTTTATAAGCAGTTTCACAAGATATTTTTCCAAAAGTTGTATTACATGGGTTTTTTGTCCAAAAACTAACCATAAATTTTCCAGCTAAAGTATTATAATGTATCTGAAATGCTTTTTACGCTCATCTACAATACACTAGGAGGAGGAAACAATATCGCACTGTGAAACTTGTATTTTGCTTTTCACAAGTTTCATAATACGTGAGTAGCTTTTGGTTACTTGTATAAAATTCTTGGCTTGGGAAAGATGTATTAGTCCAGTAATCAAACCTGCAGTAATACTGTTAATTAAAAATAATTTATTGTTTCCTCCTAACTAGTCTTTCCCTCTTTCTCCTATTGTATTGTATGGAAAATGACAGGCAGTAACTGGCTATTTGCTTATGTTAACTGCAGAGAATCAGGTGTCAGTTTTTCTTGCTGGGCACAAATGTTAGGAAGATTTAATATCTGCACAAGTTTATAAAAATGTTACATTGCCCCAAGACATATATAAGGCCCTATTGCCTATTTTGCTAATCTGGTTCCCAAATCAGGTCCCAGAATCTTGAAGAACCACCATATTACCAGCCAACAGTTTTTCAAATCATTGTGTCTGAATTCATCTTTCTCTTGCATAAGTAATATTTTCAGTATTTTACCAGAAGCACAAAACTTCCTAACGTAAAAACTCATCAGGAAACCCACTTAAACAGAAAAATAAGAATCTTACAAAGCAGAAGTACTGTGGTCTATCCTCTAAAATGAAACTGACCATGGAAAGACCGTCCTAAATTTCCATCTGCTCAGGAATGGGGCAGCACAAAAAAAAAAAGTATTTTAAAAGTCCATTACCACCATTACTAAGGACAATCTTAGAGGAAAATTAGAACACCAGGCATTTGAAATATATTTTCTTATCCATAAATTACTTTGGTAAATATTTACACATTTTGGCAATTTCAATTACATAACACTTGTCAATTAAAAAGAGAACATTTTATAAACACAAGAAAGGAAAAGGGGTCACATACAAGCTGGGTAAGGGTAAGCAGTGGTTTTGTACAAAAGGCTGCCAACAAAGCAGCTTGAAGACTGAAAATCAGGCACTGACTTTCTTCAGCAATATATTTCAATTTGGGTGATGCTGCTAAATCAGCCCTCACCTCCCTCAAGATAACCAGTAACTTTTAAGAGGTAGGAATCTCAAGTACCCCAAATTTGCTGTAACTTGTTCTAAAGGGGAATCAGTAACAGAATCTTTTCTGACCTCTAGCTTGCCATATCCACCCCTCAGGAAGGCAAGGAAGGAGCTTATGGCAGCTAATTTAATTGTCCTGTGTTAATGAAGTTTATGACCTCCTTCTACCCAAAAGGTTGTCTTCATGCCATAGTGGTGGTGGGAAGGTTTCCCGTATATGCTATATCAGGTTAACTACAGAATTTCTACTGCTTATAACTATTTTTATAATACTGTATTACAATTCCATGTTTTGGCTTTTATATTTTTCTTCAATGCAAGTTTTGTTATTTCCCAGCAATCTGTTAAATTAGAATACAAAGGCTTTAACAGTGCAATTTCAATTTCTTGTTGCTATTGTTGCCATCAAGTCACAGATGACTTATGGCGACCCCCACAGGGTTTTCAAGGCAAGAGATGTTCAGAGGTGGCTTGCCATTGCCTGCTTCTACGTCATGACCCTGATATTCCTTGATGGTCTCCCATCCAAATACTAACAAGGACTAACCCTGCCTACCTTCTGAGATCTGACAAGATCAGGTATACGCAAAGAAATACATCTGCATTTCATAAACAAATGATCTTGCTAATGGTCTGCTCATTCTATACCTGTTTAACAGGCCTAACAACAGACTCTTAGCACTAATAATTTGTAGATTTCCCCCCAAAGTGATTTAAAAAGATCTGATATAGAATACTGTAGAGTAAAATAAAGAGCACTGTACTTCTACAGAGCACTGCTTGCTCATATCACAAGGAAAACGTTATGTGGTACAGTATCATAGTTATATGTGATTTAGATATTACCACTATCATCTCCATTTCATAAATTAAAAAGCTGAATTTTAAAAAATGAATAATCCCATAGCTGTACACACAGCATATCAGCCACAGAACAGCGAGTACACTTGTTTCTTCTACTTTCTGGTCATGTATTTCAAGCACTACAGTTTGCTTCATTCAGTTCAGTCGGTACAGTGTTCCTTTTGCTTCTGTTTAGGCCAGCTCTTAAAAGTCTCACAAAGGAAGGATTTTGCTAAGATGTAAATAACTTTCTTATGGCAATGGTTATCAATTTGATCCTTCCATTTGCAATGAGAATGGTCCAATTTGCACTCATAGGCAGCATTCTTCATTAGAAACATAAACTGACATTTCTGTTTGTACAATAGTGTGTTACTTTTTAAAGTTTTAGAAGCCAGAAACCCGTATACTGGAGGAAAATACACACTTGGAAGAGTTCTCAAGTTTTAGCCATCTATATTTTTCTGTAGCCACTTGATAGTTTTGGTTATTGCTTTTTTCCTTTCTTTATTTTTAGATTTTGCTGTCAGCAATATGTCATTGGGAGCTATTCTTTCTTCTTCTGTAAGCGTATTGTTAAGAAAAACCTGGACCTAAAATCAATAATAAATACAGAAAGTTATTCAATGCTGCTTATCACTTTCATTCAGGTGCATTTTTTCTCTACAGTTGTGATTAATATCCTGCATACCTATTGCCCAGCCCCAAATCCTGTATTCTTTTTCTTCATGGAAGGACAACATTGAGGAATGACTTGAGACCAGATTACATAAATTCACATTATTTTTCTCCAGAACAAATTATGACTGCAATTGCTGTTAATCCCCCTCTCCTGCAGACTATGGGTTGCATCCAGCAACATGCTTGTGCTAACAGAAGATGCAAGAAGGGTGATTTGTCCCCTTTCCCTTCCTCACTGCCCACCAACCCAGGTAGCTATTACTCTACAAGGGTCTTGCAACTCCAAGAATCTTTCCCAGAATTGGAAACGGTTATTGTGTTGAAGGGAAGCGGGGAAGATCTGTCACCATCAGTCTTTCATTTACGGATCACTAGATGCATTCCTTTTAGTTTCAGAATGGTCACAGCTGGTGGCAGCTGATCAGTTGGTTTTCTACTCCTTGAGGGTATTAAAGTCTGAAAAGGACCAGAGAGAATCTGGGGGGGAGGGAGGGGAGGAAGTTGAGTTTGTCTTCCTCTCCTTGGCCTAAGTTTGTCTTCCTCTCCTTGCAGGTGTTAATAGCCAGACTCCTCCTGCGGAAGGACAGATTGAAAATAGATCCCCCCTCTTTCAATATCACCCCCCCCAAATAATGTGTGTACTGTACAGCCTGGCCTAGAAGTGGAACAAAGATGGAGCTGGAATCAAACAAAATGGACGGTGGGCAGAGACAAGCCTGGGAAACTATTTTGTAAAGGTGACTCAAAGTACTGACTTGCTAATAGCTCTCCCCTGCACCCTTAATCTGAACAGTGTGTTTCTCAGGAAGGCGATACCCCACCTTGATGTGACCTTGTCACATCTGGTGGTGCTTCCCCTTGCCCCTTTATCTTGATTAATAAGCTATTCATATAACCCGACAGCCTCTCCCATACTGCACTTAAGGGTCATCAGAAAAAATTAATACTTTCCATTTACACCAGACTAATCCATCAAGTACCATTAGCAACATTCATGCAAACTGTCATAAGTTTCTCCAGGTCTTTGTTCACCCTGGGAAGTCCAATCAAGGCATTGTGTTAGGGACACACGTCAGACCGCTTGAGGGTCAATTTTTTCTATAACTGGACACACCCTGTGCAGTGTGTGGATGTTCTCAGCACTAACATTACACCCCAACTCTCTGTGGGCTTCTTGCTTCCCTCTGGGAAACACCGGCCACTTCCCTTGCCGTCTTCTGCAGACCTTGATCTCCGGGACCTGGTAAATACCGCCCTCCCTGAATCCTTCCCTGCTACTTCCTTTTATTTTCTCTCTTAGACAGTTTGTGTGTTTCCCCCGTGTGCTCTGTATGTATGCTATTCACTTATTCTTTTGTGGAAGTGACATCATCATGCTGGGGGCATCACACAGCAACACTCTGGTTTGGGGGCAAATTCTCCGGTAAAATTGGGCTCAACCCATAGAGTTTTGCCCAAAACCAAAGCGTTGCTGTGTGACGCCTCCAGCATGATAACGTCACTTCCACATGATGTCATCATGTCAGGGACATCGTGCGGGGTCATGGCTGTTGGGAGTGGGGCTTCCCCCCACCAGCCAACTGGCCGGTGGCAGGCAGGAGCCAATGAAATCAGGGGAATCCCCCACTCCCACCTAGGGACTGGCAACTTTATTTGGCTTGCCACCTGGGACAACAGCACACCCAGTCTCAAGCATGCCACCTGAAATCCCCACAACTGTAGACATTAACTGATTTTCACCTGTCCTCAGTTCTCCATTCTCATCAGAGTGCTTCAAAAAGGTGAAGGGGGTTGTGGCAATCATCCCCCAAAGTCCTACCTCTCCTCCAGGGCAGTGCAAGTAGATAAAGAGGTACTGCTTCGGTGGGAAGGAACAGCATTATGTGTGCCTCGGCATTTAGTCATGTTGGCCACATGACCACAGAAAAGCCTTCAGACTGCACTGGCTCTTTGGGCTTGAAAATGGAGATGAGTACCATCCCCTAGAGTCAGATTTGACTGGCTTTTGAGCAAGGGAAACCTTTACCTTTAAATCCAGGTGACTGTCAGATAATGGAACTCCATTGGGTGGAGTGAGTGAGTGAGCTCAGTTTAAGAGAGGAGGGGGAAAGGTTTTTTCCCTTGGGACAGGGAATTTTGCTAGCTCTGGATAAGAGTTTCAGCTTAGCTGGGCTTTTATTTGGATTTTTAGTTAGGCTTGAAAGTCAGCTTAGGGAAGAAAGCTTGTTTCAATGAAACAAATAAGCATCCTGTTGAGGGCCCTCAGTCCTAACTTACATATGCAGGTTCCGTGAACAAGAGCTCTATGTAGTAAAAGAGCAGCCTTGAAGCTGTTGAGATAACCTGTTAGGAAAAAGGGGAATCAAATATCCCTTCAGGGTTTATTTACATTATCAGAGGCTCAGTTACAAAGTAGTTACTCTCACTGGAGAAGCTTGTAACTTATAGGGGTAAATTTGACAAGCAGTTCACTTGATAATACTGAAACATTACCACACAAGACCTTACCCTATTAAATACTTCAATTTCTGTTAAATAAACCTTTGCTGTTCATCTACATCTCTGTCTTGTCTGTTCACTCAGATATCTATGAAGAAGCAATTTCTACTTACCGCATAAATATTTAGTCTTGGTCTAGCAGGTTCCCAAATAAAATACTTGTAGGGAGCACACAGCTTACATGCTACCAACACCTTAATCCCTCTTTTTATTTGACTGTAGGCAGTTGGGGTTTAAAAAAATCCATATGACAGAGGCCACAGTCAGGGATTGGACATCCTTCAGTCCAGAAGATACCTCAAAATCTCCCCCTGCCCCACAGTGTACATATTGTTATTTTATTTTATTTAGTTTAACAGCTAACTCCCCCCCCCCATACTTGGGAAAGTTCTCGAGTATTCTTACCTTGCCTGTACATGTCTTCTGATGGACATAACAACATCCAGTTAAATATTAGAATGGAGAGCCAGTCTGGTGTAGTGGTTAAGTGCGCGGACTCTAATCTGGGAGAACCGGGTTTGATTCCCCACTCCTCCACTTGCACCTGGCTGGATGACCTTGGGCAAGCCATAGCTCTGTATCAGCTGTTCCCTCAAGGACAGCTTGGGAAAGAGTTCTCTCAGCCCCACCTACCTCACAGGGTGTCTGTTGTGGGGAGGGGAAGAGAAAAAGGAGTTTGTAAGCCGCTCTGAGACTCTTAAGTGAGTGAAGGGCGGGATATAAATCCAATCTCTTCTCTTCTTCTTCTAATTTCAGACACACTCACACCTAGATTCTTCCCAAGTTCTTCATATCTGTGGGAAGCTGTTCTAAGATATTTAATTACTCTGTTTCTATTAACCTACTTACCATTTGGATGTGTAAGTCTGTAGTTATAAAATGTTGTGCAGTTTCTAAGAAATTAAGTAATGGTTCATCCCCATGCCTGTAACAGAAAGTATGATGAGCATGCATTAATATGAGAAAACATTTTGATTAGATGCTAAATGCATGCTGCCATGATTGACATGAGGGAAAAAATACATAAATACACTATAGGCCAGAATAAAGATGATACCAGAGACCTGTGACTAGATTTTAGGGCAATTTTGTTTGGAGTGGGGGGAGGGGTAGAGAGAGATCAAACTTTTCTCATGTCCAACTTTCCTAATCCAGATCTATGCACTCCAAGCTTCTATTAGTCATCCTAAGAAAAAATAGATAGCTGTATCGTGTCTTTATTTTTTTTCTCTTGAGGAACTTAAAGCAGCTTCAGGAAACAATTCAGATTTAATTCAACAATTCAGGGCAAAAGATTTAAATTCCTTTTCCTCAGCTCCACTGTCCAAATCAAAAGCAAAGGTCCTGAAGCTGCTTTAAAGGGAAAACCTGGCAGACTTGATCACAGACTTCCTGTATCATACCTATTTTATGTCTAAGGAGAACAGATTCAAAAATCCATCATTGGGAAATATCCCTACATCTAATAACCAATATTGGGTGCAGCAAATCAACAGGAACACCTATATTTCCAGAAAAATGAATTTTGAAATACATACCTCCAAGTTAATAGTGGCATTTGCACAGACATCTCTCTCTCTCTCTCACACACACACACACACACACACACACACACGAAGCTCAGGCTGCATTTTGGGAGGCTGTAACAAACCAAAACAGTCTGTGAAAATATGGTGGCAACTACCAGGAAGAGGTCCCTAAGTGATTCTCCACCTCCCCACCACCTGCCATTCCAGGCAGGCAAGAGGGAATAGAGAGCCAAAATTTGTCGGTGGAGGGTGGAGACAGGCCAGACCTGGCAAAGCAGTGGGTGGAAGGCAGGAGAGACAAAGTAGAGAGTGAAGAAGAGGATTGCTGCTCCCTGTGAGTCCTTGTAGGTCCCCCTCTTAGACGTCTTGTTTCTCCTAGCTGGTAAAAATGATCATTGCTGTTTGAATTACTCATTTTTTCTATTGATAATCAATAGTAAACAGATGCTAAAAATGACATTTCCCCCCTGTTAATTAAGACTAAAAATGCACGTGAAGTTACTTCAATGCTTCCCATACCTGTTACTTAAAACCAACCAATTTTCTGTTAAAAAATTCCATGCCATCCGGTGGCCAACTTCAGTTGCTGCCACAGAACCAATAACTTCTGATACCTGGTCTGGCGAAATTATTGAATCGTTGAGGGTATACTGCAAGAATCTGTGGAGAAGTGCATTTAATACATAGAACTCATAATATAAGAAAATAAAGTTTATAAAACGCTACTGAGTTAAACAGGGCTTTTTTTAAAAAAAGAGGTGCTGGAACTTCCAAGGGGGAAATGAAGTTTTCAATCTGTATATTAAAGACTCATGAACTTTTAAACATTTTAAAAAGAATTTCATCAAAGAGTTTTCTGGAACTCTGTTCCAGCGCGTTCCCCCAGAAAAAAAGCCCTGGCGTTACATATCCTTTCATCTTGCTACATTTCACAATACATGGTAAAAAGTTTTATGTTCAGGAACATACTTTGCATCGCTGTGGCTTTGTCCACATAATCAGCAAATCTCATCTTTAATTTTTGAACCCCTCTAAATTTCTAATCCATATAACCGCTTTCGGGAATTGCAGTCACACAGTGGGAGCTCCATTCTGATACACCAGAGGCCTGATTTGGATTGTGACCACAGTACAGGGGAAGGAGCAGCTTTAGTCTCATGCTGTTTTCCAGAGCTGAAATGGCCTGGGAGGCATTATTGCTCCATTGGGGGACTGCACATGCACTGAATACTTGAACATGCAGCCCCCTCATAGGGCAAATAATGCCCTTCCAGGCCCAGTTTAGGTGGGAGGAAAGGCTCAGGGGAAAGGCAGAACCTCCCCCCTTGCACCATGGTCCCAGTTCAAATCAGGCTTCTGTGGCATATGCGGATTGAGTTCCCATTGGAAGGTGAATAGCAAGTCACTGTGGTGGTTGAGTCCTGAAGACACCAGGACTGTGCATGTGATATTGCCAGTTATCAAAGAATGGCCTTATAAAACTCCACTCAGATGCCTGCTAGGATCACCTTTAATTTCATTTTTTTGTTCCAGTGGGATTGAGTTTTAGTCCAAAATTCCAAGTGACAATCAGAATTAGTTAAGATCCAATGACCAAATATTTATTTGTGATTTAGAAAGAATCCATCTTGTGCTTTTATACTATAGTTAACTGCAATTGGATATTGGCAAAGAATAATTAGTGAGAAAATTCTGAATTAGTATGGCAAAAGGAAGAATTCCTAGTAAAATGCAAACTGATGTTATCTGAAGAAGCAGGTCTTTAAAAGCCATACTGCCTTCCTAAAGGACTCTAGTCAATAGTAGAATCTACTAAAAGATACCTTGATACTAAAGGATACCCTAACTCCAAAGAGAACATGCCCTTTTCTTGTTTTACAATCCACCCATGATGTATTTTTAAACAAAAATGACAAGCATAGTGGAAAGTTCATGGATCAGTAGTTATTATTTTTCTTTACATTGGCATAATGTTGTGCTACCCATTTCAGTCCACTGTCCTCAATTCATTATTCAATTACTAAGTATAAATTTATTCTGACCAAAAAATCCAAATAAAATCTTCCTGTTTGTAAACAAGAGAGTAAAAATAATTTTTACAGGATCACAAAAGGAAGTGTTTAGAAACCTCCTGACCGGACAAAAATTGTACACATCAATTGATAAGTATACTTATTACCCATTTTCCTCCTTAATTTGGCAAGTTATAATATTTTAATGTACTGATAATAATGTTCACCTTTGAAGTATCCATGGCTCACGGGTACACGTCAGGGCAGATAATATTGCAGATTTGTCATTTATTTCAAAATCATTATCACTGTACATTTTCCATGCGAAGTCCCATTCTTTGTCCCTACCCATTTGAATACCATGGCAACAAATGGTTCTGCTAATACAAAGAGGAACTCTAAAATAGAACATGGTATAAAGGGTCAGCAAAATACAAAACACTGTTTCAGAATTAAAGCAATTTATATAAAGAAATAAAATGTATCAGTTTTAAGGACCCTGATTTACATGTCTCATTGATGGGAAGAAAGTGATGTAAAGATGGCAGTGTAGCAAAAATATCAAAATAGTAGATTAACATTTCTATTAAATGCACAACAATGGCAACATCAATATAGCCACCTCCAGAGGTCTACCATGGAACTTTCCATAGAGGGCCATCTTAAATGGGAATTCTATAGTCTCATGTAGTGCAGTCACAAGCAACTATACTACTCAAACCTCAAAGTGATATTCTATCATTCTCTAGGTAATATGAATAAACAGATTATCTTAGTCTGGTCTGTAAATCTATCTCAGTTGTAAAACAGAGCAACGTTTTCCACCAATGATTCTTCTTTTCTTATTTTATGAAATTAATGTGTCCAGCCCAAGAGACAGAGAGCCTTACAAAAGGATTCTGTTACATATTCTGTTGCATCACTTGAACACAATTCTAAACATCTAAAATCTTATTCCATCTTTCTGTGCTTTGAGTACCATCTTGTTCCCACCCCAACCCATTAATCATATTGCTTGTTCTGATAAATGTTATTAGTTTTATGCCTCTGATAAGAAGCAGCCTCCTTTTGGATGGAAACTGCTTTACACTGACCCTCTGTGGAAATCAGAGACCGGGCTTTTTCAGTAGGGGCCCTGTGCCTTGGGAATGCCTTTCCCATTAGGCTCACCTGAAACCTAGACCAATTTCTCACCAGGTACTGTTTTGTCATCGTTCTTCCGTTTTCCTCAATTGCATGCTTCAATTTCTCACTATTTGCCGCAGGGCGCATTTTGACCCATGGCTTCGCACGATTTCCCCCGCAGCTTCAGTGATCCTCAAAAAAACAGGATCACTGAAGCTGCAGAGGATATCGTGCAAAGCCGTGGGTCAAAACGCACCCCGCAGCAAATAGTAAGAAATTGAAGCATGCAATTGGGGAAAACGGAAGAGTGATGGGGAAGCAGCGCCTGGTGAGAAATCGGTCCTACACTGCTCTCCTTGCAGCACCAGGCCAAACACTTCTTTTACCCAGGCTTTTAATTAAGGCGGTTTCCATTTACAAACAGCCTGACACCTGTTCTATTTATTTTAAAATCCTGAGTAATTTATGTTTTTATGCTCTGGCTTAGTTTATGATGCTAGGCTTTAATCAACAACCTATAATGTATTACATTTTTATTACGTTTTGTTCTGTAAGCCACTTCAGGCAGGTTCCCTAGAGTGAGAGGAGGCATAAAAATGTTCTTAATAATATAACAAATCATTAACCATAATTTCATATACAAAGTAGGCATATAAATTGTATTTACTCGTGCTTCGGGCTGTCCATCCACTTAGAGAAGATTTCAGAAGCTAGGTCTAAACAGTCGCGGAAACCAAGCAAACACGCTGTTCTAAAAAGGCTTTCTATAGCATCTCTTGGAACAAAAACCAAAATGAAAATAAATACAAGTTTACAAAAAGAAATACATCAACTATTTTGTTTTTCAGCATTCAGTGCATACACACTGTTGGGATTCATCAAGAGGCTTCTGAGGCATATTTCACCTGTTCTAGTCTGGTTTTCATAACCTGTTTGAGAAGTGAGACAGGATAGGTGGCGTATGGACCTGCTTTCAACACGTGGCTAGAGCAGATAACCTTTCGATTTCCAAAGCTATGATTCTGTTCTGTGATTTTAATCTGTTATCTATGACAAAGAAAACAACCATTCTGGTCCAAGTGCCAAAAACCCTACCACATCTACCAGTGGAAGGTATAGTGTGCCAGCAAACAAAGACTGAGGGTGAGAAAGAAGGGTTCTACTGGGAGTGAGCAGAGTTCCCAAATGGGCACCCAGCACCTATGGGGTTTGTCACAGTCCTTTTGGCAGGGGACTGGCCCTGAATGCTGACTAAAATGGTCTGCCGCGCCATTGTTCAGCATGTGTACCATGAGTTGCCTACCCCTGGTTTATACTTATGTGCCTTGATTAATATGTTTCTCAAACAATCATACACCTTAGTTCCTATGGGTAGCCCTACCATTTATCTTACAATGCCATGCTATGGAAGCACCTGAGGCTAAGCAACAGGTTTCTACAAACCTGCAGAATCTCTCAGGTTTGCCAAAAAATCTGAACACTTTAAAAAAAAGTAGGTAAAAACATCTCCAAACTGGGGAAACTATGATTGCACCTACACAAACAAAACAGAATTCCAACTGAAATCTCAGCTGCCATTCTGGAGCTACTAGGAAACCCCAACCAACATCATTGAAGCCCTGTGCCTTATAATTTAATAAGGATCCTTGTACCTCCCTGGTTTTTAGCACTAACTTAGTGACACAGAAAAACTGACACTAATATCAGTAGCTATTGCTGTCAAGTGGCAGCATATGAAAAAATAATAGTTATGTACTTTTAAATGCTATTACATTATATATACATTATTATATTATATAAAATAATTTCATCCATAATGCTGGTTTGTTTGGAACTTTTTACAATTATCAAACTACCTGTCTTATTTCTACTTTTCCACTTAAAATAAATAATGTTGGACTTGGAGGAGATGAGAATTCAAATCCTCAAACATGAAGCTCATTGCATGATTTTCAACTAATCACTGTGTCTCAGGCTAAAATAACACAATTGCATCAGATCATAAAAGTAAGAATGCTCATATATATCATCCTGAACTCTTTAAAATGTAATAAATACATAATTTTCTTACCAATATTCAACTTAAAATGTGTGCTTATTTTTTTTTTCATATAAAATATCCCTCAAACATGCACTTCAGTACTAAACATATTGCTTGGAAGTGAGTCTCACTGACATTGGTGGGACTTATTTAGTTATATTCTGTATTTTTAAAGGATTGGCATGCTGGTCCACTTTTAAAATCTATAAGCACTTACTTGATATAATAGTCAACTGCCAACACTTCAAAACCCTGTCGAAGGAGATTTGCATAGTGATGATATATTGGAAAAATTCGTGTTACGAAGAATTTCTTTGGAGGAAAAAAAGAGAAATGACTTTTTGAGATTAATTCTTTAAATTTATTCTGCTCCCCAAGTACACAGAATTTTTAAATTAACAAGAAGAAGGAGGAGGAGGTCTCTCAACAAATGACCTGGTGAGAACTGATAATGTTCCAGAGCAGACTGGCAGTGCAGTCCTAAACAGAGCTACCCTATCCTTCCAAGTCCAGTGAATTCAGTAGGTTTAGAGCAGTGAAGCTCTGATCAGCATGGCACAGTGAATGCCGAGAGTGAGTTAAAGGGGGAGAAAAGGAAGGAGGCGGAGAAGTCAGCATGCTCAAGCTACTGAGAGCTGAGAGAATTTTGAAGGGAGAGGCACTGGGGACAGAATTTTCCAATATGTCCCCTCCTCCTTGATTCCTTTGCAATCCCTCAGCTTGTTCTCCCTAGTCGTGTTCTGAAAATGTTCAGATACTATTGGAAGACTGCCAGAAACTTCAGCTATTGTAACGACCCAAATAAGTGAAATTGAACACGAAAATCCTGGAATCAATTCCCTAGGAGCTTTGCAAAACCCATTCACATCTGACTTTTTCATAGGACAACATACTTTTAGCCACTTCTCTATACACATTTTTGAAACTTGAATAAGGCAATGTAACACTGGAAACTGCTCATATCATTGCCACTCATATAACTGGTATAAGTTTTATTAACTAAAAAAATATATGTACCTTTAAAACTGGATATAGTTCATAATCACTCAGAATATTCATTGAATTGGTAAATTTTAGCTTTCCCAGTACCACACTCCAAATTAAGATTTCGTCTTCTTTTTCTAGGTATTTAGTTAAATATAGTGGAGTTTCATTTTCAGTGTGACCAGACCTATTTAAAAGAAATCAAGCTTTATAGAGAACGGTAAAAAAAAAGACAGTAATAAATGATAATAACTATAAACCGCTAAATAATCTGCTCCTGAAGTCCATTTCAACTAAACTGAAAAATATTCACTAAATGAATTGCAGGTTTTTCCTTCACATTTCACACGCTTGGAGGTTTCCATTAACAAATGACACGTAATGCATACAAGGCTATGCACAGGAGTTTGCTAGCCTGGCAAGAAGGTTAATTTAGGAACAGGAGGACACATTAAAAACCATGCATGAAATTAAGAATAGCTATTAAGGATGAGGAGACACTGTTACTTGCTATTTTGATTTGGAAAACTGCAAAGTTTTTGACAATCTTGCATTTCTTTTCTAAACTTTTACCTATTTATTTCATTCCAGTTCCTGTCTAAAGGACCCTAACAGAGTTACTGCAAAATTGCTTTTAAATCCTCAAAAAGAGAAAAATGAAAGATTTTAGAGTTTGATGCCCTCACTGTCAAGCTGTGGTGACATATTCTAGAGCTCAGGCTTTTATAAAAATCACATTTATCTATCCTCACTGACTTAGCCAAAATGAAAACCTTTCAGTTCCCACCAGCCGGGCTGTTGCAGCTGAAAAGAGCTTTACAATATATTGCCACAGTCAGTCTTGCTCAAAGAACTAAAAATGGGGGGGGGGGGGGGGAGAGATGCTCAGAAATCAGGCAGGTCCACTGGGTTCCTGTTCTTTGTTTCAGAACATCCATCTATTGTTTCAAAGTTTTCAGAATGAGCATAAAATAAATGGAACCCTAAATGTGCCTTTGTATCTGAAGAAGTGAGCAGTGACTCACGAAAGCTCATACCCTGCCATAAATGTTGTTAGTCTTTAAGGTGCTGCTGGACTCTTGCTCTTTTCTACTGCTACAGACAGACTGACATGGCTACTCATATTAATCTGTGGCTTTGCAATAATTCCAATATTTGCAAAAATGTTGATAGGGAAAATAAAGAAAATAAGAGCCTCAAAAATGCAAACATTCCAGAATTAAGTGAACACCTGCACTTCAGATTAAACAAATAAGAGATTTGTTTGAAAATAAAATTCCATTAAAGCAATACAACACAGGAAACAGCATGAAGCAGTTTTCTACCTGAAGAGTTTGCCGTGGAAAAATCTTAATGGAAAATTACCTTATTATCTTTCCACATAATTGTGCAATGGTACAGCATAACTTTAAAATAACAACCTGCAACCAGGGAAAACATGACTCCATCTTTAATTTGCTTGTGGGTCATCAGCCAGATGGAGGAAAGATTCAGCATGATCAGTCCAACAGACAGAAAGATGTACTTACAATGCAAAGCCAGAATGGTGACATTCCAGAAAGGCAATTTACAGGAAGCTGAGCTGGAAGCAGGGTCAGGAAGCAGACTGAGGCTGGAGAAGGCAGGGCAGGTAGTCTGGGCTCAGAACTGGAGCAGAAAGAGGACAGGAGCAAGAAACCAGCTAGAGACAGAGTAGGAAGCAACTGTTTGGTGTACAGAATCAAAGGAGTATAAAAAACAACTCACAACATGGGCTTTCATGAATGACAATGTAATTCTACAGAAAGTTACTCCAGTCTATGCCACATGGGTTTAATCTGCAGTAATTCTGTATACGATTGCACTGTAAATTGTGATGTGTAATATGGGATGATTGCACTGGTGAAGCTCCCTAAACTGGATAAAAACTATACTAGCTAATACAGACAATGTTTTGCTGTTACTCCAAATATTCTGTATCTATAGCTTTATAGATAGTAATGCAAAATCAACATCTGGCATTATACAACCCTAGGAATGAGGCCCATTGTGGAAATAAATACAATGGGCTCTAGAAAGAGGCTCTGGGTGGGCGCCCTGGCCTTGGGCACTCAGCGGCAATTTGCTGTGGCAACCTCTGCAGGGTATAATGACACAGAACTTAACGTTTTCTCCAGAGAAACTGATCTCTGCCATCTGAAGAGCAATTGTAATTCTGAGTGATCTCCAGCCCTCATCTGCAGAATGGCAGCAATGGTTCCCCAGGAGGAAATGGCTGGTTTGGAGGGTGAAGTCTATGGCATTGTATCTGTCTGAAGCCCCACCCCTCCTCAAACCCTCAAATCTCCAGGAATTTCCCAGCCCAGAGGTGGCAACCCTACTTCTTTCCCAGCCAACCATCAACGTACCGTTATCTGCCCCTCTGACTTCAGGTTTCCATCTCTTCCCTCCTCCCTGTAGCCTCTACCTAGGAAAAGTACAGTCTTTCTCCACAATGGGGAACAAAGCATCTCACATAATTCTCCTCTCCTCCTTTTGATTTGTACAACAGCCCTGCGAGGTAAGTTAGGCTGAAAGTCTGTGACTGGTCTGAAATAACCCAGTCAGCTTCCACAGGAAGAACCTGGGTCTGGAAGACCCTGCTCTGAAACTGCCATATGATGATGATGATGATGATGATGATGATGATAGGTCATTATAGATCCAACAAAATTTCCACATATTTTATATAGTCATGTTGATCTGGCACTTTTAACCTCCCACATTATTTTATCTTCACTTGTAGGAACATTTAAGATTAATTTTTCTTTTTTAGAATGAGCCAGTTTTTTTGTTGGCCAATGCAGAGGCATTTGAAAAACCTCACAAGCAACCTGCTTCCAGCCTTAAAGGCAACTGATTCATACACGTATTACAATATTCTTTAAATAATTGTGAGGTTTGTATATTGGTTTTGGTACTGATTTGTTGTTCCATTATTTGTTCTTTGTCAGCCTGTAACTCACTTGGAGGGGGTAACTGTTTTTCAGTGTTTCTTTACCAACACAGTTGTTAACAACTACCCGGTTTGTCTCTCTTCTCTAGTTCAGCTCTTGAAGTTGTGAATGTTAAGGCTGACATGCAGGTTTAAGTGCCATCAGCATGATGCACAGAGACAACAAAGAAGCAATCCTGCTTTGGAGGACAAGCACAAACTATAGTTTGGTGAACTGGATATAGTAAAAAAAAGCCATCGTTTGTGCTGAACAGCAGCTAGTGGAATTGGGGTGCAGAGGACAAGGTAGTAAGCCCAAGGCTCGGTCACGCAATGTTATGGGTGAATCAAATCACTGTGTTGTAAATATGCCTGCCTGCATTCTTTTATTTTAAATAAAACCAGTAGAAAAAAAATGTTTTAGTCAAAAATTTCAACCACAACAGGCTGCTCCAACATTATCAGTGTCTGCATGTGTATGCTTGTGCATTATATTACCACTCCACCTATTCAGGCATTCATGCCAGCATAGAGAGCAGAGCAGACTGCAGGGGTCCCCTAGTCCCTCTGGCTGCTGAAGGTATTCCAGAGTGCTCAGGGTGCTGACTGAAGATATCACAGCTCTGCACTGTTGGTAAATCTACATATACTTTCCCCTGAAAGCCCTTTTGCTAATTTAACTGGTCAAAGGTTAATCTGATACAGTGGCCGAGGACAGACTGGCAATGTAAAGCGGGGGCAAAGTGGAGGGAACTGGTGCGGGGGAAAAACTCCACGGAGCTGGCCGTTCATACTGGCCAGAGCAATGCGCAGTGCTGCCAATACGGAGCGTTCAGACCGCGCGGTTGTGCTTTTTTTTGTTTTCCCTTTGATGTGTTTCGCACATGCGCATAACTTTGTGCCAGCGCATTCACACTGCCGCCTCCGGATGCCTCCCGCTTCTTCCGGTTCACACTATTTGGAAGCGGGAGGCATGCGGAGGACGGCCCCTGAACACCGGTTATTACCTGGTGTCCTGTTAAAGCGGATGGAAAGCGACTGGGAGACGGGTAAGTGCGAAATGGAGCCGAGGGACAGATGCGCATGTCTGAACGGGCTCTTTTCTTCCACTTCCGACGCGGGGCTGCCCCGCTTTACATTGCCAGTCTGTCCTCGGCCACTATGTCACAAGCACTCCCCAAACAAGGTTAGTCCAAGGCAAAGGAACAGAGAAAGGAAACACTATCATTTTTCTAAATGTGGAAACAGGCATGAAAATAATGTTGATCACACTTTTAAATACAGTAAAAAATGTCTGAAACATTCATGCTCACCGTTTCAGTACAAAGGCATCATCCAGCAACTGTAACCTGTTGACCACAGGAACTGCCTGCAAAGAATATCTATGTGCTTTTAGCAGATCTAAACAACTCTGTATGAATTAAAATACCTACTTCATTTCAAGGTATCAATAATCAGCAGTTTGTTAAGCACTTCATTCATACTTCAACTGAAATTGCGCTTAAATCTGACATTTTAATCATTTGTTTTTTTTAATGGCTTGCATTTCATACTGTGGTTTTGATTTATCAGTTGCCTCAAGCAGGATTCTGAAGAGGCGGCATAGAAAATTCTAAATAAGTAAATAAATTAGGATTGGCGGATAACTCATTTGGAATTGGGATGCTGTCTAACAGACACATCCTAAAATACTTGTATGCTTATGTACTTGTATGCGTATGTACTGTACACACACCTTCCCCTGAAATTCCTTCTGTTATCTAACTAGTCAAAGGAGTCCGATAACTTGATACAGTATGTCACCACACTCCCCAAACAAGCTTGAACAGTATACAGAATGCACACCCTGTGAGACAAACAAGCCCCCCATGTAAAGTAGTTATGCATTGGTCCATATTTCTTCACATTTTATACAAGCTATTTCCTTCATCAGAAAAAGTACGTTATAGTCTACAATATTTGAGCTTGCTTACAAAAAATAGAAGAGCAAACAGGTCAAAAGTAAAAAAAAGTTTACTTTTTAAATTTTTAGTTTAAAAGCAACAATTATTTCATTTGCTCATTAATTTGGGGAAGATTGAAAATGGTGAGAACTGAAAGACAGGGCATGGTTCAGTGATAGAGCATCTGCTTGGCATGCAGAAGGCCCCATGTTGAATCCTCAGCACCTACAGTTAAAAGGATCAGGTTGCCGGTGATGTGAAAGACCCCTACCTGAGACCCCAGAGAGCGACTACTGGTCTGCATAGACAATACTGACCTTGATGGACCAAGCATAAGGCAGCTTTATGTGTATAAGGATTCAGTATAAGGCAGTTTCATGTGTTCTACTGAGGATGGCATTCTTTGTATTTCAAGAATTATTTAATTAATAACACAGTCAGGGGAAAAGCCTAAGCACATCTTCTCAGAAATAAGTCAGATTTTATTCAATGCAGTTTACTCCCAGGAAAGTGTTCTCATGACTGCAGACTTAGTGTAAGGTCTGATCAGTCTGAGACTTTTAGTATTGCAGGTAGCATTGGAGTAGGCTTGGATTTTACAGCTGGGTACCAGAAAATAACAGTTGGCTCTCAAGCCAAGACACAATTTGTGGACACCTGCCAACAGTTACAGATACAATCTTACCTTTGGGTCACTTTCAAGAATTTTGGCCAATCTTCTCCAGTTGGATTGGTCATAGTTAACTCTATAGTAACCAGTCATATTCACGTTTAAAATAATCCAGTCACGTTCTGAATCTGATATTTTCATTTGAGGAAATACTTCTGTAGGCAGCATGGAAAAACAGCATGACTTCAGTGGTTTACTTCTACAAAAGTGTACATACCCATGAAGATGCAGGATTCACAACTAATGTAAGATCAAATGCAAAAGATCTGCTTGTTGTAATGTATTAATCAAATAAATCCAAAAGCCCAGCCCTGAATACCCATCCCATGAGATATGAAATGCACCAAACCAGACCACACTATGGATGGACCACAAGTTGGAACATAAGACAGAAAGGCACACTTGTAGCTTAATAGCAGAATCTTGTAGCACCTTAAAAACTAACACTTTTCTGCCCTGACCTGGATAGCCCAGGCAAGCCCAATCTCACCAGCTCTCGGAAGCTAAGCAGGGCTGTCAGTGGTGAGTACCTGGAAGGGCAACCTCTAAGGAATACCAGGGCCAGGACACAGAGGCAGGTAATATAAGCCACCTCTCTGAAACGTCCTAGCCCTACTGAGGTTGCCAGAAGTCACCACAACTTCCAGGCTCACAAGCACACACACACACACACACACACACACCTCACCCCCCCCCAAAAAAAACCCCAACACTTTTATTGTGGTATGAACCAGAGCCCTACAGATGCATCTGACAAAGGTTGCTTTGGTTTAAATTTAGATTATTCCATTATAAATGCTTTAATTTTTAAGGTGCTACAAACCTCTAATTCAAAATAAAAGACTTCAAAGGTCTGGCCATAGTCTGGTTTGGTGTGGGGCATTTCATATATCAGGAGGATCATTTAGAGCTTGTAATAGGATATTAGTGGTCTTACTTGCAACAGGCTAACATGGGTAATATTCTGCAATTATAACTTCCTGTTCCTTAAATACTGCTGGTGGATGCCAAGTAAGGGGGGGAAGAGGTCAGTTCTTGCTCTTTACCTCCACAGTGGCCTTCAGGGACAAGTATAGTGGGATAGACACAACAGGTTTCCTAGTGCAGCAACTTCAGAGAGCTGGGATGTGAAGAGTTGACTCTTCACTGGAATGGAGAGCTTGAGTGACAGGCTGCCCCCCCCCCCAAACTGGTCAGCACCAGCTGAGAACTATATGATTAGCTGAGTGCTGGGGGCTTTTGGGGAGTCTTTTGAGTAGTCTTTTGAGTCTTTTGGGGAGTCTGTTGGCCAGTTGATCTTTGGGAAGTCAGACAGTCAGTCAGTCAGCTTCTAACAGAGTCGGTTGGAGTCAGTGAGTCTGACAGGTTAACCTTTGGAGGGAAGAGAAATGACT
This sequence comes from Lepidodactylus listeri, assembly GCA_029233225.1. Lineage (NCBI taxonomy): Eukaryota > Metazoa > Chordata > Lepidosauria > Squamata > Gekkonidae > Lepidodactylus > Lepidodactylus listeri. The sequence continues at coordinate 70,650,427 of JARCFY010000004.1, read as the reverse complement.
CTTTGCCTTAACTATTTTCTATCAATTCCAAGGAAGAATTCAGTATCAGTCAACCTAAACAGAAGTCTGTTTAGCACAGACACCAGAACTGGGATTGAGATTTTGGTGAGGGCGATTGGGTAATATGCTGAAACTCCCATTCAGACCAAAAGAAAAGGGTTATATCTTCTCAGGAGGAGGAGAATAATTCCCACCCAGTTACATGGGGGGGCGGGTTTTTTGCTCTGAAGAGACCCCTGGTCTGTTGTGAAGGGAATCGGATTTAGATACTTTGAGATATTGAAATAAACTGTGGTTTCCAAAAGGGGGAAAGTTTAGGTACACAAATAGAGATTGTCTCCAGGAAACCTGAAGAGTCATAGAAAACTATATGAAGAAACACTGTAACTGTAACTAAAATATTCAAACACCTCTCACTGTTAAGATCCAAGAATATATGAAAATAAGTTTCAATAACAGTGTTTTGGTTGTTAAAAGAAGTATAATATGTATTCACAACAATTTTTAGCTCATCATTTCCAACCCCAGACTACACCTATTCAATCCCTGCCTGTTAAATAAAGTTGCTATTTCTGTTTGAATGTCATATTGTCTCAAGTGTCATTTGAAAGGGAAAAACAGGGCTCCTGCTTATCCCATCAAGTTTCTGGCTGGCTAAAAGACCAATTAGATCTTTATAATGGGGTGGGACAGACAGACTTTTAAAACGATAACTAAATCCACACTACTTGGGGCTGCTCAGTCACAGTTGGGAATAAATTTTTGGCGGGAAAACCTGCCTGATAGTGGGGAAGTACCAGGGGTCCGTCATATTTAGATAGCAAAATCATTAGGGTATCTCCAGACTACACAGAAAAACAGCATTTTTGCAAGGTACATTGGTTATTAGCAGGTTTGGGAAAAGGAAGGGAAGGAACATATGCACTCAGCCAACTCCTTCTGCAAGGTTTTCCACAGAATCCAATCTTGGTAATATATTGTTTCATTCAGTCTCATGAAAATCAATCAGTTTTGATAAATGCATACAATATAGCTGCAGTATCATAGAGGGAGTGGATTTCATAACTGCCTAGGAGAAACATGACTGAATATTAAACTCAACCAAAATCTGTGGACCCTTGAAACAGTTTAACATAATACATGCCTGAAATATATTAACTGAGAATATTTGTTACATCCATTCTAGATTCTGTGCTGCAAACAGTGGAGGCTTTCTTAACTTTAATACTTACTGCTTTTCTTATCAAGCCATACTAAAGGCTGTACAGTTCCATTTCTCATCCAAGAAATCGGAATAATCCAGGTGTTACTTAATTAAAAACAAAAGTGGATAGTGAAGGTTAAGAAATGTGTAAAAAAACCTTCAAAACACTAACTTTTTTCATTCTAGCTTTCATTTCTTCTTTGGTATTTGTCATACATTAGAGACCACACAAATACGAAGTAAGGCTTCCTTGCTATAGGTTATGGCAGAGTTCTCATCATCTCTGAACCCCTTCTGAACTTGCTTTGTCTTGCAGGAATCCCTTCTCCACAAGGAATCACGTTTTGACAAATAAGCACAGCATGCAAAAAGGTGTGCATCCTGGAACTGCTCAGAAGAATCTGGATAACGGCAAACTGATTATAAAAATGCATATTATTTTAGCATAAGTGCTGTACCACTGCCCTCATTCTCACTCTTTGGCCTGACTAAAGGGACCATTCTAGCTGCCCTGTCATTGACCTGAAGAACAGAAACTGAGCTGCTCCTTATTCTAGTCTCTGGAAATGAAGGTCCTAGGTGGTATTTTCCGTTCTAGCAGCAGTGGATTCCCCCCCGATTCCCAAGCCCTCCCAGACATTCTCATAAACTGTCATCCTGTTTTGCTATTTAGAAATGGCCTGGATCCAATTAGCTTTTCCACTGGTGATAAAAGGAGGAGGGAGTCACCACTGACCATCAAAACAGCTATGCTGGGAATCATGGGACCTGCATGGACAAAAGCCCTGTGTGACAGGAGCTGTATTAAGGAGGGGAACTAGGAAAGCATGAACAAAAATTGGAACCAACCCAGAAGCAGCCTTTCAGTTTCATATGACAGGAAACAAATAAAACAGCTAAATACATTTCTGAAACACAAGACACATCTCAGTGCTCCCCCACCCCCACAAAAAAAAAAGCTAAACGGTGCATACTTGGAAGTACTGGTATCATTCTTATCTTTTTCATCATGAAATTGCTCCTGGCTGATATTCCCAGTGGACAGATTTACAGTTAGAAATGGAAAGCCACTCTGGCAGGTCCAAGAGTCCATTATAACTTTTATTGGTGCTGGCAGTTGGAGGTCAGTCTGTTCATCTACTATCTAGGAGAAATGTTTTGGGTTAGAAATAATTTTGTTCTCTTTAAAAATATTTTATATTTATTCCAGTATTAGAGATTTCAGATCCTAAGTACCAGATGACATTTCAGTCTTTGCAAAGAAAACAGGGTTGCACTTACCTGTAACTGTTGTTCATAGAGTATTTTCTGCGCAGGCACACACGGGGACTGTGCATGAGCAGGCCTGCCCTCAGAGAGGTTTTATAGCTAAAAGCCTCCAGAAGCTCTTTTTCCCATCCAGGGATCACAAGCTCCAGAGCCACAGTGCTCCCACCCTTACTTCCTCTTTTGCCACTGAAGCAAGAAAGCATACAGCAGGGCCTCGTGTGTCTGCACAGAATATACTTGATAAACAAGAGTTATAGGTAAGTGCAACTGTTTTCATTATCGATCTTCTGTGCATCCCACATGGGAAGTCTAACAAGCTACTCATCAGGTGGTGGGAAATGCTCTCTTCACTTGAACAGAGAATGAAGTACTGGTTTGCCCACTTGTGCCTCTTCTCTTGCCAGCAGGTCCAAGGCATAGTGGCACATGAAGGTGTCTGCTAAAGACCACGTGGCAGCCTGACAGATTTCAGTCAACGGCATTCTATCAAAGAACGCTGTGGAGGAAGCCACTGCCCTGGTCGAATGGGTGTGCCTGTTCAAGGGACAAGGCAATTTAGCTTGGGCATAGCATTCCCTGATGGCAGAAACAATCCAATGGGACAGGGTCTAGGCCTAGGGTGAAGCACTTTTACCCCTATTAGGGCCAGCAAAACACACGAAAAGTGCTTTCTCTCTACAAAACTCCAATGTCCTTTAAAGGTAAAATAATAAATCCCTTCTAACATCTAATGAATGCAACGCTTTCTCATTTTCAGAACTCGGCAAAGGGAAGAACATAGGCAGAATGATTTCTTGGGATAAGTGAAACCTAGAGACAGCCTTCGGAAGAAAATGAAGGCTTGGTCTGAGAACTACCCTTTCAGGGCAAACTTTTAAAACCCGGGGGGGGGGGGGTGTGTCCAGAAAACGCTTCACAATGAGCACTCCAACCAATAAGTGACACATCTGTAGTCAAAATGACTTCATACTCAGGAATACCAAAGGGCACGCCCTGTGAGAGACTGAAGGGGGACAGCCACCATTGCAGGGAATGGATGACAAGTCGAGGGATGGAGAATTTATGCCATTGGGTGTGAACTTCCTGCCTGTAAAGGGACAAAAACTAAAGTTGCAAGAGCCCCATATGCAGTCTGGCAAGCAGCAACACAGCTACTGTAGAAGCCACGAGTCCCAAAAGATGGAGAAGTCTACTGACCAGTTGAAAACAATTTGCACTAAATTGTTCAGCTAGAGTAAAAATAGTGTATATCCTGTCCTATGGTAGAAAGCCTTTACCCACTACAGACTCTAGTGTGGCCCCAATAAACTGTATCCTCTGAGTGGGGAGCAAATGGGACTTTCCCCAATTTACCAGAAGTCCCAAACTCTGAAAGGTTTCTAAAACCAAAGAGCAATGGCATAACAATTTCTCTCTTGAATCAGCTACCAGCATCCAGTCATCCAAATATGGAAATATGTGGCAACCGTGCAAGTGAAGATAAGCAACCACAGGAGATAGGCACTTAAATACCCTTGGTGCAGTGGCTAAACCAAAGGGTAAAACAGTCTACTGAAATAGCTGTTTCCCACACAAAAAACGAAGGAATTTACTATGTTGAACACAAATAGAGATGTGAAAGTAGGCCTCTTCAAGTCAATAACAATAAACCAGACGTTAGACTTTAATAATTGTAAAACTGAAGGAAGGGATAATATGTGAAACTTTGAAACAGACAGAAAGACATTCAGATTCCTGAGATCCAAAATAGGTCTGACCCTACCATCTTTTTTATCTACTAAAAACATGTGTGAAAAAGAAACCATCAGGTATCTGAGATTCTGGAACTGCTGGAAGTTCCAAATGCAATGATCCCTGTCTCAGACCTCCAGACTGAGGTGCAAGAGAGACTAGATAGCTCGATGGGCACACTGACCTTTCTTCCTGTATTAACTTTTCTGCCACTGTCCTCTTTGAAATGCAGACTGTGTTCTCAGGGATCAATTTCTCCTTCCTCCTCTCATTCTGGATGAAGAAGTGCTCTCTACCTGCATGCACCAAGGCTGAGGACAGACTGGTGGAACCATACTGGGGAGGAGGCGGAACGAAGCATTCGCACTGTGGAGCGGCCCCTGGAGTCATTGTCATGGGGCTTTGGTCAGTTTTGCCGACCTGCATGTAGGCGTATGGGCGCATAGGCGCAGCAGCCAGATCAGCAGGTTCACATTACCGGCACCGCTTGATGTGTGGCTTATTTGCGTTCACACTTCCAGGAAGTGGGATGAACGCGCACCCAGACAGCTTGACACCAGTTTCACCAGGTACCTTTTAAAAGCGGGATGAAAATGCTTCAGGACGGGGTGAGTGCGGCACGGCAACACCAGGCAGCTGTGGCTGGGTGAATGGGCACTCTTAATCCGCTTGCAAAGCGTGCCTATATCGGGTCAAACTGCCAGTCTGAACTTGGCCCAAGAGAGGGACATGAGGTCCTCTCTTGGCACCGTGAGGCAGATGGGCCTCTTGCCATCCGCCTCCATCCTTTAGCTAGTAAGTCAGTAATCTATCAGTCTCTGCTCCTAACCCACGTGTACTTCTCAAATAAAGAGAGAAGTATTTCTCTTCTAAAACTTGAAATGTGGCTCTGTGTAGCTTTGTAAGCTAAGTAAAGTGATGCTCCCGTAGCTTTGTTTAAGCACTCTGCTAACAGCCAGAACAGCCAGGCATATATTGTGAGTCTTGTTAGGGTAGACATGCCCCATTTGTTATAATGATTGATAGAAAAAAGTACATGTTTTAATCACCTTTTGAATGTGACTCCAGAGATCATCCTGGATGGCATTGGCAAATGAAAACTCATTCAGGTATGACTGCAATAAAACAAGAACCATTGAGCAATTCAAAAAAATTTAAATGAATCCACCCTTAGTCACTTTTATGAAATTTTATTTGTGCAGTTATTTTACCAAACTTACATTAAGTGCTTTGATGAATAGTTTTTCACCTATAAAACCGGAAAGCATTCGGACAATGGAAGCCCCCTAAGTTATTTAAAAAGGAAGAAAAAATGGTACTTATGAAAATACAAAACAGCTAATATTGACATTCACATTCAAAATATGCTTTTATTTCATTATGTTGCACATTATTTCTTCAAAACTGTTTCTTTACTCATATATAAAAAGGTTTCATTGTTTAGGTAGCTGAAAATCTGAATATTTTACAACAACTACAGAAGGAATTTTTTTTTTATCACAGCAGACCAACAGGAATGCATGGTCAGCATATAGCCACTAAAAGAATGTTTGTGTACTAATAACAGTTTATGAATGTTCCTTGTTTGCATCCAATGAAAAAGATGCATCAATGAGTATCTGCATTCTATGGCTGTAATATTAATAAATGATGTACTGGAGAATAAAAGACACTTGTAACAGCTCTTATGAAACTCTGTAAAGGACTCAAACCCATCTTACAATCATGCCTTGGAGACTCTCTAATCACATTAATCTAAGAACATGTGCTTGCTGAATGGTGCAAGAAATGTGCCTGTACCTATTCAGACCACTTTGTAAGCATAAGGCAAGAGGTAATCCAGCATCTTCAAGTTTGCACCAATCTATGTGTACACATGATCACATGGGTAGCTTTGTACCCATAATATGGAAACAAGAACTACTGATTTGAATGGAGCATACTTCCACATATTACTCCTAATTAACTCATTTCTTTCTCTCCATGGAGCTTTGATATGCATGTAGGTTCCCCTTGTCATAAAGGCTCTGCCAACTGTTCATTTCAGCAGAAAGACCAGGCTCCTTGGTTTGTGCCATGTGGTAAAAGTATTGCCACAGTGATTTTCAGTGACAGTTCAATGCTGTTTCTCTTCAAGTCATGTGTAAATATTCTTGTATAATACCTTAGTACAAAAGACTTGTTTTGTTTTTACCTTCTGATATGTGTGTTCATTAAACAGTTCATATAATGAATCTGTTTTTTCTGTTTCTTCTTTCTGTGATAAAGGCCAAACTGGCATTTCATCATCCATGTCCAGTATAGGTAATAAAATACTACTGGCAAAGGCTTTGTTCTGAAAATAACCATAAAATACTGAGATTTACCTAAAAACAAAAGATACTTCAAGTTACCCTTTTATTTCTTTTATTTAAAATATTTCTACACTGCCTTTCCACGCAATCCAGGATCTGCAAGGCAGCAAACATTAAAACATTTCGGTCATTAAAAACATTTAAAATTCAAACATATTTGAAATAGTGAAAACAATTAAATAAAATACAATATAAAACATAAAAAGTGTAAACACCCCCCAAAACCCACACAAACAGCTACTAAGATTTAATGAGGGGAACACCGAACAATTCTTCAACCGCTGGCAGAAGACAACAACAGAGGGAGTCAGATGAACTTCCCCGGGAATGAAGTTCCAAAGTTCTGGCGCCATAATCTAGATGGTGCTTTCTTGGGTTGCCACCCATCTAGCCTCAGATGGTGGGGACACCTGAAGCAGAGCCTCCAAAGATGACAGGAATGGTAGGGCAGATTCATATGGGAGTAGTTGGTCCTTCAGGTAAGCTGAGCCAAGCCAAGTACAGCACCTTAAATTGAGCCTAGTACAGCAAATTGAGAGCCACTGTACATGAAGTGGTCTGTATGACCCACTCCAGTCAACATACCCAGAGTTATAGAGCTTAACATAAATCACTTTTGGCAAGAACTACTGTGATGAACTGTACTCCCTTCCATGTTTGCTTGTTTGTATGTTTGTCTGAAAATTTTTAAAAGCTTTTAAAAAAAACACTTTTGGTCAACCCTCTCCCTGTGTTCAGCCCTGAAAATCTATCTGAAATTGCAGAATGGATGTTTCAAACAACAAGGCCATCACTTTCTGATTTTAACCTCCATTTGAGAGGCTAATCAGACTAACTCAGTTCAGTGGTAGCATAGAAGCTCTGTAGACAAGACTCTCAAGTTGCAAGGTATTACCCAAGCTGCAGAAGAGCGGATCAGGAGGGAACAATTTCCTTAGTTATTTATTTTTTATTTATATCCTGTTTTTCTCCCTGATCAGGACCCAAAGCAGTTTTTCACATTGTTCTCCCCTCCTCTGCGTAATTTGCACAACAGTCATAATCTTGTGAGGTAGGTCAGCCTGATAAATTGTGACAGGCTGCTTTTTAACTCGAGGCCTTTTTTTTCCCTTCAATTTTTCTGATGGAAAAACTTTGGGAAATCCTGAAAAAATTCATATGAAATATTTTCTCTTTTTGAAAGAGTGAAATTCTTTTAAAGGCGAGGTGGGCATGCTGTAGACATGTACAGCTCTTAAATCCAAGATGCATTTCTGCACCAAGAAGGATACCTAAACTTCATGAGGGGAGCACGCAGAGCTGCAATAGGGTGCACTAAGTCGCCTGGATCCTCCTCCCCTTCCCACGGCTGGCAAGTTTACATTGCCTGTGCCTGCATAGACAACTTGTTCCTTTGTTTTAAGTTTCTGTAACATCCCCATCGTGTTTTTAAACTTCTCAGATATTTTTTTTTTGCAAACCTGGGGAATCCCCCAAGTTTGTTGAAGGGTTTCCCTTGTCTCCACCTGGCCCTGATCCATGGATTTAAGTATTTGCAGATGGGGACAGCCTAACTATTAGATATCATGATATCCCATGAATTCAATGTGTGGGTTGCTAGGCTTATACACAAGCTTTCATCATACTGAAATAATGATAAATAAACACAGCACTGTAAACCAGTCTACTGCATCTGTCCCATGCAAATGTCTAAAAAAAATTGATACAGAAAGGAAACTTTGGCATTACTACAAATGCAAAGTAATCTGAGGCCCTATGTCTACATTTATTTCATTTAGGGTCTAATCCTAAATTAGTAGTACAGCTCTAGCACCAGCAATTACACTTGGTATTGCTGAGCCATTGCCAAGACCCATATCCCAGAAAGAGGCCCACTACTGATCTCCTGGACCTGATGTCTCTTGATTCTTTCATAGATCCCAACAGAGAGAACAAGCAGTCAGTAACAGGAGCCATGAGGAGGAGGAGGAGGTGCTGCCACTCCCACACACACTCCTGCCCATTCAGGATATTTTGACAGAGGACCTCCTAAAACTTGGAATCACCACTTTACAGCTTCCATGTATTTCAAGGGAGTGACAACTTAATTATATAACAGTAGGGAAAGTATGAGAAAAATGCTAATGATTTAAATTCATACCTACCAGAGGCACTCTGGGTTCAATGTAGTATGAACACAGTTGTTCAAAGTATGTGGCAAATCCCTCATTAAGCCATATGTCATTCCACCAATCCATGGTAACCAGGTTTCCAAACCACTTAAATAGGAAGGGAAGAACATGTTATTTCAAACAATTGTTATGATCCTATTGGCAAGAGACTAATTCAAGACTTTAATTAATATGCATAAAAAAGGGAGTGCTGCAATATTTAGTAGCTGGAAGATGCTCCTTTAAAAAAGCCACAAAAAGTAAAACTCAACATTTCAAAGGAAAGAGACTGTGATTTTATAACACAGCCATGCATAATTCTCCCACTACTTGTATTTTAATTTAGAAGAGGCACTTATTTACGAGACAAGGAGGAATGTCATAGCCAGGCTTGTAATGCAGCCCTTCTCAAATTATAAACACTTATAATTTCTAATATTTTAATAGACATAAAACATGTTTAACTTAATTTGTACTTACAAAAATGAAAATGACAAGTCAATGATAAAACAGTCCGGGAAAACAGCTTTATCTGATATTGGCAGATATGTCAAAACAGCTGTCAAGCATTATTTGGCAGTTTATAGTTTACCATATTCGGATATATGTTTGAGGATTTGTACAGTTGTTATTTTTCTATGATAACATATTACATTTTCATCTGCTATTGTATTTTACAAGTTATCATTAAGCACTACTTCTTTGTATGTCTTTAGCAAAAACAGACTCTAGCTAAACAAATGTTAAAATGCTATCCTCCAATCCCTTTTCCTTCCTCTCCCCTTCTGTTTATTTTCTATGCCTGTTTGCCTAACCTGATTTAAGACCCAGCTGCTCTTGCAAAATAAGACAAGAAAATCATTTAAAACATTAAACTAAACAAATTAAATTAGATCCAGGTGGGGATCTGAGGAAGTGTGTGTGCACACAAAAGCTCATACCTTGAATAAAACTTTGTTGGTCTTAAAGGTGCCACTGGACTCAAACTTCGTTAGATTAAATTAGATGCATGTTTACTAGTCAAATTAGTCCAGATTTGTCGTCTACAATTTATGAACATTTCTAAGTTTAAATTCTGTGCCAGGCTTGTTTTGCCAACCAGCACGTAGGAACATAGTTTATCAGACCTATACTTCCACACAAAATAAAACTGGTATGTGTCTCAGTGGAGCCGTGAAGAGAGGGTTAATAATTAAGGAATGGAATTCACTAACATACAACATTAAAAGGGTTAGGAAAATTGAAATAATAAAGGCTGCCAGGGATAAGCAAGAAGGGGAGACCATCACCTTCATGGCCTGCTTGTGAGATGCCAAGAGACCTGTCTTACCACTACTGGAAGCAGAAACCTGGACTATGCAGCTCACAGTCTGAACCAGCAAGGCAATTCATTATGGGCTTAGAAGGCTGTAACTGTGTATTTGGGGTGGGTAAAATGGTTAAGAACAACTGTTCTACAGGATATGGGACCTGAAGTTATCAATGCAAATGACCTATCATAGTGGCTACATAAAGGTCATATATGTGAAAATCACTTTGTATGAAATTGTTTGCTGCTTGTGGTGTTTGGAATGGCATTTTTTGATAATGTGACAGGATATGTACTTTTTTCTCTTTTATAGAAGCAACAAAAAAATGCATAGCACCATAGATTGGATCCTTATGGTGTTGGGGAGCTGTTATGACAAAAAGGACAAGGAGACAACTAACACTGTACCAATAAGCAAAACTTATTCTCAACACTGGAAGACTCAAGTATCTAGTGCTTTGCCAGAAAGAAAGAAAAAACACAAATCATTCATTAGTAAATGTAATACATGTGATTACATTTCTCAGTGGAAAGTCTGTTAAAACTGTCTGCAGACAGAATGATGTAACAAGAATACTTGATTGTCTTCTCTTGCCTTATGCCAGAATTCATTTATATTACATTTCATTAGTTATAAGCAATTGGCTATAGAACATTAGAACTGTTCCCTTGTGGTTAAAGGCACAAGATAAAAATACTTTAAATAAATAAAGTACTGAACATTTTACCACATGCCTGGTGGACTACTTCATGGCAAACAGTCTGGCGAATTATAGTTTTTCTTCCGGTGAATTTATCTTGTGGGCAATATAGTAATGATTCTTCCTGAAAAGTTATTAGCCCCCAGTTTTCCATAGCACCTGCTTCCAAATGAGGAAGTGCAATCAGATCTAAATTAGTTTAAACAGAGAGAAAAAAGTATCTTTAATTTCAAAATTAACATGCTCTTAGTTTAGACCAGGGGTGGGCAAATGGTGGCCCGCGGGCCGGATGCGGCCCGCCACAGAGTTTTTTGTGGCCCGCCAAGACATGAAGATTAACAAGAGTAAATATAGATGCTCTTTGACAGACATTAACTTGCAGCCTGTGATGAGAATCTCAACAAGCAATCTCACTCCTGATTTCAAAAAAATTGTAGAAAAGTGTGATAGGGTACATTTGTCTCATGAAACTGATTCTAAAATTAAATGTGCTTGCAGCTGTAGACAATATGAAATTAGCACAATAAATAAATTGAATAAAACTACCACTATTTTATTTTATTTATATTTATTGATTTTTATGCTGATACAATGTATACCTTTTCTGAAATGCAAGGTTAAGTAATGAATGCAATCATTTTAAAAGGTGCGGCCCTCCGCCAACCTCCGCTCCCACAAAGTGGCCCCCGAGCCAAAACAATTGCCCACCCCTGGTTCAGACCACCATATCCCAAAATCTGGGAACTTTTGCTCATGGGATTTTATTATTCACTATAGCAATACCCTCAATATGCATGGTGTTTTACTGAATACAAGCCCCTGCCCCAAGAAGTTTAAAATTTGCCATAAAGGAAAAAACAAAGGGATGAAGTTGGACATGGAGATAAACAGAGGAAGAATGTACAGGGAAGGGCTGGGGCTCAGTAGCAGAGAGTCTGGTTTGCATGCAGCAGGTCCCTGTTTCAATCCCAGGCATCTCCAGATAACAGAATCAGGTATTAGATGATGTGAAAGACCACTGCCTGAAACTTTGAAGAGCCTCTGCCAAAATGAGTAGACAATGCTGAGTTCAACAGACCAATGGTTTGATTCATCATGAAGAAGCTTCATGCATTCACCCTTATTACAGGTACTTAGGCTTCGTTTCAGTAAGAAAGAAACTTTGAATGAACAAGTTGTCAGGCAGGAAGAGAATCAGCTGAGAACAATTACAAAAATCAAGCAGAAAGGAATGATGATATCAAAGGCAGCAAATCAGCAGTGATTTTACAAATTGCAGTTTTCATGGAGTACAGAGGATTAGATAGAAGCCAGACAGCGGAGGGTCAAGAAAGAAAGAGAGAATGTTGAGATGGTGTGAATAAGCTTATGGAGTTTGGAGTCAAAGGGTAAAAGGGAAAGTGGGTGGTAGCTGGAGAGAAAGAATGAGTAAAAACATGGCTTTTTGAGAATTAGGAAAAGAGTGGCATGCTTGGATGCAGCAAGGACGGAGCCAGTGGAAAGGAACAGGCTGGTTATATGGTGGAGAGGAGGGAGAACTGAGGCATAGGCACTGGCATAACACTTATCATGTGAGATACTGAGGAAAGATAAAAGTTCTAAAGGAGTTTAGATGTGCTTCAAAATTTTTACAAAGTGTTTCAGAGGAAACAATAATGATTGTAAAAAGTAAAAAGATTAAGTAAGAAAAGGAAGGTTAAAGACTGCTACATAAGAAAGATTCCAGGAACAACCAGTCAGCAGCTAAATAAATAAATGAAATTTTTTTGGCCACATTAGAGACTATCTAGTAAGCATCTTGAGGTAATAATCTACTTGGAGGTAGTATATGTACTTGGCACAGAAAGCTACCGCTTGCTGGCTGACACCGTAACAAACCACACAGCTATTCTACAAACATTTTGTAAGTTCTAAAATAAGCAACAAAAAGATAAAACAGCATTTCCAAGGATGCATTTTTTGCACTCTAACCCCCCCCCCATTTTTGTAATCATTTTAGAACATAGCGTTTTAAAAAAAATCGGTCAACTTGCCTGTTTTTGAAAGAGGATAACTAATGTTTAAAAAGCCTTCCATAAATGAAAAGACTGGTCCGGTGATATTTAAGGCGTAGTCAGCACACCCATCCACAATTGCATCTTTCTGAGCCCAAATCCGTATCTATCAGAATGAAGGGAAACTGTTATTATGGTCAAGAACCCTACTTTCACTCCAATCACTGTCCTCGGCAAAAAAGAGGCATAATCAAAACATTAGTAGACCATGACTTTCTCAAAAATGAACTAAATCATCTAAACCACGCACTTGAAGCAAATGGCTACTCCAAGAATGAAATCAGAAGAGCGATAAAACCAAAGGTAACACAAACAACTGCAGAAAAACAGTCTCCCACAGGAAAAGTATTTTTGCCATATATCAAAGGAATCACTGATCAGATGGGAAAACTTAAAAAAAAAAACACAACCTACAAACAGTATTCAGACCCACCAGAAAAATACAACAGATGCTACAATCGGCAAAAGACTGAAGAGACTGCATACCCTGCAGTTGTGGACAGGTTTACATCGGGACCACACAATGTAGCATCCAGACAAGAATAAAAGAACACAAAAGACAAAACAGACTTGGCCAACCTGAAAAATCAGCAGTGGCTGAACATAGCCTAACTCAAACATAACACAGTATCTTATTCCAAGACACTGAAATGCTGGACAACACGTCTAATTACCATGTCAGATTACACAGGGAAGCCATTGAAATTCATAAACATAATTTCAACAGAAAAGAAGAGAATTTAAAAATAAATAGGGCATGATTTCCAGTCCTGAAAAACACAAAATGCTCTACATCTTACAAGAGCACTACAGATAAGATTACAATTTCAACAGCCAATCCATATGCAAAAGAACCTCCTCAGGAAAGCTCTTCCATTAGCATGTCACAGCCTGGGAAACTCCTACAGGATAATGACTCACCCCTACTCCACCTTCCTGAACAGATATAAACTACCTCCCTACCATTTTTCTTCTCACAATGACACAGACAGTACTCCACCCTTCTGTGTTATACCTCTGAGGATGCCAGTCATAGCTGCTGGCGAAACGTCAGGTACTACAATGCCAAGACCACGGCCATACAGCCCAGAAAATCTACAACAACTAAGAAACCAAGAAAGCTGAGGATATGGGAGCTGTCAGAAGAAGTGAAAGAGGAATAGTGCGGGGATGCATGTTCTCCACCATGCCACTTGGCCCAGCCCAAAAGCCAGCATACGGGCCAGACTTTTCCCAAGGAAATGTTGCCAGAGGAAGAAAGGAGGAAAAGCTGAAGATAAGGGGGCAGAGTCAGCTGGTGGGTAAGAAAGTGAGAAGAAACAGGGGAGATGATATGGGGGCTTCCAGAAAGCATAAGAAGAAATAGTGGGGGAGACAAAAATAAGCCCCTTGCAAGTCCTTGAGGGCCCCCTGCTTTTAATAATATATCTTTAACATTAGAATGTATTGGAGAACACAAAACTCAGTCACAAATGCAAATGTGTAAAGTCAATCACAAATTCAACAGGTTTATTCACCTCATTGCCCCTCACAGTTGCGGTGACATAATCAAAGTTACAGACCACAAAAGCAGTGATGTAGGTTGACATCTGCGGTGTTGTTTTAAATGTTGTAATAGTCCAATTAATCGATGTTGTCCAGTTACTCAATGTACTCAGTTTGCTGTCATTCACATCTTTATATTCAGAGACATCTATAAAATACAAGTAGGTACTAATATTAAATATAAAGATTATTTTGCTCTATCAAGATGGCAGTATTAGTTAATCACATTTATGCATGTTTATTCAGCAAGTGAATCTGAATGAGTTGCCTTAGCCTGGGCTTCTCTGTTTTTTTAAAAAAATCAAAATACTGTGCTGCAGGCTGGCTATGATTTAAGAAGCATTGTTTAGTTTAGCCTGACATGCAGTACTGTCAGCTTGATAACCAAACCCCACAACTCCTCCCCTTCTCCTCAAGTCTTTAAATAGCAGTATTTATTTATTCCCATGTGGTTTCATCTTCTCCTGAATGTACTGTTCTCAAAAGGACAACCCTTCCTGCAGGAGCTTCTATTACCCAGACATTCCTGAAGTCCCAGGTGATGCCCAGAATCCAATTACAAGCTAGAACTGGTAGGCATGCTGCTTTGGAGGTAGGTGGTGTATGGGGGCCCAGCTAAGGAAGACAAACAGCTTCCAATTCCAACTCAGAAGTTTAACAGTGAAGGATAATAAAATGAGGAACGAAAAACACTTTGCAATGTTATCAGAGGCAGATGACAGAAAGAACAAACAGTGAAACTGAACAAAGCTCACACACCCACACCCACCCACCCACACACACACACACACACACACACACACACACCCCGGTTATCAGGTGCCTGGGACTCTTCCCACCCTTGCAATACCAATTACACTAGCAACAAGATTACCAAGTATATTACTATTGTTATTGCCAGAAGAACTAGCTCTAATATTACCATCAGTAGCTGATTGAAGCTTCGTTTCTTTACTTACCTATAGCAGGCATATTTGAAAGTGCTATATAGCTTGGATGATGTACAATACTGATGTTAAAAGTAGACTTCATGGCAGGTTCATCAAAGCATGGATAAACACTCCTTGCATCTGCTGGCTCGAGCAGTGAAGCAACCAACCATCTAAATTGAGAACATAAATAAATTCAGTCCAGCTGATTGAACTGGGAGCTATATGTGTTTGGAAGCAGGCTTCCATATGCTTATGCATACCCCTAAGGTGGTTTTAAAGGGGCTGCAGTGGCTCAAGTGGTTAAGATGCTGAAGTGCAAACCGGAAGGTCTGTAGTTCAGCAGTTCAAGACCTGAGTGCTGCATGACGAAGTGAGCTCCCGTCTCTGCTCCCAGCTCCTGCCAACCTAGCAGTTTGGAAGCAAGAAATTGCAAGTAGATAAATAGGTATCACTTCAGTGGGAAGGTAACAGCGTTCCGTGCACCTCAGCATCTAATCATGTTGGTCACATGACCACGGAAACATCTTTGGACAGTGCTGGCTCTTCAGCTTGGAAACAGAGATCAGCACCGGATCCCTAGAGTCATATTCGACTGACTTTCAAGCAAGGGAACCTTTACTACCTTTACCTTTAAGGTGGTTTTGGATGCTGGACCAGATGGACCATTAGTCTGATTTAGCACGGCTCTTATGTTTTTTGAAAGTGAGATTAGAACACGGTTGTATATCTGTTCACTGCTTGTTGTAAAATGAGGGATGTTATGAATGTTGGAACTGCTTCAACACTTCCTGTTGCAAAAGCAGTGGATAATAAATGAACTCGACCCTCTGAATACTCATTTCAAAAGTACAAATGAACATGTATTGAAACAAAAATGGAAAGCTGGTATGTTTAAAAAGCTTTTCAGTAAAAAGGAGTACTAAAATTCTTACTATGATGTACATAAATAACAAATATTTTGCTCATAAAAATCAGTTTGGAATGAACTTACTTATTTAAAAAATCTTAACACAAGTTAAATTCCTCTTGAAATTTATTCCACATTGTAGACAATTACATGTGGCTTAAACAAGCACATCATTCCCCCCCCACCCCCAAAAAAACCCACTGCAGGACATTATTAATGGAAGTCTTTCAGTACCCATATTTTTTCCTCATGATGTTTTTTTTTAAAGTTTTTCCCAAATTAATTTGTTTCTGCTGCCAGGCACTAAAACATACCAGCATTTCTAAATAAAAGCATGCCCTGCAACTGCCTGGAGAAACAATGTCCTGTCCTTTCAATACACTTAATAGGATATTTACCTACATATCCTAAAAAGCAATCCTAAGCATGTATACGCAGAAGCCCCACTGAGTTTACCTTCCAAGTAAATGTGTTTAGGACTGCAACATTGGGATTGTATTTAAATGCATGAACAAGCAAGGCTTTAACTCACAAAAATTTATGTTTCAACTAATCTATTAGTCTTTAAAGATAACATAAGATTCTTATTTGCTTTTTATAAACAACAGCTCTACCAAGAGCCACAACATTAGACATGATAACTAAATGAAACTTCTGTACAGCAGTAGCATTTTCTGAATCACAGATACTAGGAATAAGCATCAGATCATCTCCTTCACACTCTAGCAGATTGCTGCCAGACTACATGGATGTTAATAAGATTAGAAAGGCAGTTCTTAAGTTTTTACCAAGAAGTCATGCTATCCCATCCCTGTCACTAGACATGACCATCCCTCAGCAATAAACCTATGAATACAGCCTAGGATGCCACCAGCACAATACAGATGCTCTGCAGAAAAGTAAACTGAAGAGCAAATTATGCCAGATGTATCAAACAAACATGAGCACGAAAGCTGTAGATTTTCACCTTCGCTAATCCCTTTTCATATTCTTTTTAATACCAACTACTAGTAAAACACCACAATGTTATGTTAGAGTGTACACAGTTCTTATATTGGTTCTTCACCAGTTAGCTTTTACTAGCTTTATACTGCAGGTCAAGTCAGTGCTTCACAAGTTCATCTTGTTATCTCAGAGGTAAAGAAGTCATTACTGAGACAGACCATTGTATTTAGCACCCTTGTGCAGCATGTCTGGAAAAAAAACAACTTGTGAGCTTATTCAACAGAGTCTAGCAAAGGAAAAAAAATGGGTAGTGACAGGGCTACAGCATATGGTATTATTTCACATAAGGAAGCAATATGCAAGTGTATTTCTCCAAATAAAAATGACCAAGATTATTGTCCACACACAGATAGTTAAAAATCATATTTCCAGAAAGTATACACACATAAAAATTATAGTAGATAAAAAGATACAAAACAAAATCAAATCAGTTATTCTAATATCAATATCACGTGCACAGCTAATAATTTTGTTCCATCTTTGCAGCCACCAATTTGAAAGATGCAAATTTTCCAGAACATTACTTGGCGCTAACAAAAAATTTTAATTTGTTTTATGGATTAACTGATCCAATCAGGAAAAAAAATAGATATAAATTGTTCATATATTAGGCAGTGCAGCAGGTAACATGGTAGGTCCTGCACAACCTGTTCCCCACAAGTAGAATATCTTGTAGAATTTTTCCTATAGTGACTATTCAGAATTGCAAGAGCCATCCACAAGATCTCCTAGTCAGAAAATGAGGCACAGATCTCCTGGTCAGAAAATGTGGAGAAACCTGATACATATCATTCCTAATTATGGGAAAACTAACTCATAACTTTGACTACTTATGACAGAACCTTGTCAGCAACTTGAGCACACCAATTTGGAGTGCAGCCTTGATCCATGTCCTTCATGGCTGATAAAAGCTGGCCATGAGGGGTTCCAAGGGTGCTCTCAGGGATATTATCAACAAGAGCACTCAAGGAAGGGATGGTCCGCCCTCTCCTGAAAAAATCATCCTTGGACCCGGCTGAATTGGCTAATTACCAGCCAGTTTCAAATTTGTCCTACTTGGGCAAAATACTCGAGAGAACGGTGGCAATTCAATTTCAGAGCTTTATGGATGACACTTCCATGCTAGACCCTTTCCAGTCTGGCTTCCACCTGGGCTACGAGACAGAGACGGCACTGGTCGCCCTCACAGACAACCTCCGGAGGCATCTAGATCGGGGTGGCACAGCGGTACTGTTGTTGTTGGACCTGTTGGTGGTGTTTGACAAAGTCGACCATCACTTACTGATCCACCGCCTCGCCAACACTGGGATTCAGGGGCTTGCCTTGCAATGGCTTGTCTCCTTTCTCCAAGGTTGGGGACAAAGGGTGGTGCTAGGGGATCAAACGTCCCAGAGATACTTGCTGATCTGCGGGGTTCCCCAAGGGGTGCTGCTATCCCCAATGTTATTTAACATCTATATGCGTCCCCTTGCCCAGATTGCCTGGAGGCAATCTCAGACGACACCCAGCTGTATCTGTTGTTGGGTGGTCAGTCCAACTCTACCCCATATAACCTGGACTTGGCGCTTCAGGACGTAGTGGGCTGGCTTAGACTGAGTCAACTGAAATTGAATCCGACGAAGACGGAGGTCCTGTGCCTGAGTCAGAGTGGGTCGGGGTCAGGGATCCCACTACCGACCTTCGATGGAGCACCGTTGCTGCCAGCGCCAAGGGTCAGGAGTGCTCCTGGATGCCACCTTAACAATGGAGGCTCAGATAGCAGCCACTGCCAAGGCAGCCCTTTACCACCTATGGCTGATCAGGCAGTTGGTTACCTTCCTAGAAAGCAATGACCTGGCTATGGTGATCTATGCTATGTTCACCTTGAGATTGGACTACTGCAACGCTCTCTACGTGGGGCTGCCCTAGAACCAAATCCGGAAGCTGCAGCTAGTGCAAAATGCAGCAGCCAGGCTGTTGATGGGTTTCTCTGTATGAGAGCCCATCCAGCCTGTGCTGAAGGCATTGCACTGGCTGCCTATAGCATACTGGATTTGCTTCAAGGTGCTGGTTTTGACCTTTAAAGCCCTATATGGTCAGGGGCCTGCCTACCTGAGGGTTCCCATATGTTTCCCAGAAAGCACTGAGATCAGGGTCACAAAATCGCCTACTTCTCCCCAGTCTGAAAGACGCCAAATTGGCCGTCACCAGAACCAGGGCCTTCTCAGTGGCAGCTCCATACTGGTGGAATGAGCTCCCAGAAGACATCAGAGCCCTGCGGGACCTTTTACAGTTCCACAGGGCCTGTAAAACGGAGCTCTTCCACCAGGCCTTCAATTAGGAGCCACCACTGATTAACGAGCCATTATAGCTGAACATCAGGGCCCTCATATTACTGGATACTGCAACACTGGACCATCAAATAGTGAGTGCCATCAGCATGTAATTTTTTTTTGCATTTATATTACTTGTATGAAACATTTTATTGTAATTTATTGTACTGTATGGTGCATTTGTGTTTTACTGGATTTTTAACTTGTTGTACGCTGCCTTGAGCCTGCCTATGCGGGCAAGGCGGGATATAAATCAAAATAAATAAGTAGATAGATAGACAGACAGACAGACAGACAGATAGAGCCAGTTGTCTGGAAAGGCAGGGTAGGAATGCGAAAAATAAATAAATAAATAAAATAGATAGATATTCCAATCTATTTTTATTAAACTGTGGTTGAGCTATTGCCAGCTCAAGACTGAAAACGTATACTAAGGAAAATCCGTAAGAGTAAATCAACTCTGAACACTAACTTAAGAATGGTATTTGTTTCAGCACCATTTAGAAACAAAGGGAGCAGTTTTAACAATGGAATCTTAAAAGATACTAGAACAAATGACAAGAATGCCTATTGGGAACAATGACGAACTGCCCTAGGCCTAGAATGACAACCTCCAGAGTGGAATGACAGCCCTGGACACAGATAGACTGCTCTGGGTTTGGAATGACAGCCCCCAGAGTGGAATGATAGTCCCTAGGACTAGTGTAAAGGTTCTGGGCATGTAATGACAGCCCCTAAAAAGGGAGCACAAGTGCCCAAATGCAACAATGGGCTCTGGAACCACATAAACTGATCTGGGCCTGGAATATCATCCCTGAGTAGAATTTAAGTGTTATGTGACTGGAATGACAGGCAGCAGAGTGGAATGATGGTACCTGGAATCAGATAAACTGCTCTGGGCCTCTTACTTTCAGGGACTGCCTGTCCATCTTTCCACTCTGTCAGCAGTCATTCCAGTTCCTGAACAATTAATGCTACCTCTAGGAACCATCATTCCAGTCTGGAGGCTGTTATTCAAGTTCCATAG
This sequence comes from Lepidodactylus listeri, assembly GCA_029233225.1. Lineage (NCBI taxonomy): Eukaryota > Metazoa > Chordata > Lepidosauria > Squamata > Gekkonidae > Lepidodactylus > Lepidodactylus listeri. Next base: position 70,629,927 of record JARCFY010000004.1, on the reverse strand, counting down.
CAGAGAGATTCAGGTGGGTAGCTGTGTTGGCCAGAAGAAGCAGAATAAAGTTTAAGTCCAGTAGCATCTTTAAGACCAACAGTTTTATTCTGGGTATAAGCTTTTGTGTCTATGCACACTTCTCCAGATATACTGAAACAGAATTTACCAACCATTACATATAGGTGAGGTGAATGTTGCCAGGAAAGGCCAATTAGAGCAAAGATTGGATTAAAGCAAATCTAGCTAAAATTGTGAATAACAGCAGATTAGCATACAGCATGATAAAAGCGTTTACAAACAGATGCAAGAAATGAATGACATTAGCATGAGTGGTGAGTTAAAGAAACCCGATATCTCTGTTAAGCCCTAGGGGTTCCATTGTCCTGAGTGTTATAATAACTTATAACTCTGCAGGCTCCCATTCTAGTCTGTTTCTTAAATTCTTTTGTAATAAAACAGCTTCTTTGATGTCCCCCGTTCAGTATCCTGGGAAGCTGATGTCAGATTTATATCCATTTATTCTTTGGCATAGGGTTTGACCTGTTTGCCCTATGCAGAAAAAGGAAGGGCACTGTTGGCATTTAATGGATATACAATGTTAGAAGATAAACAAGTGAATGGGCCTGAGATGGTGTAGTTAATGTTGTCAGATCCAGTGGTTATGTTGTCTGGGTGTATGGGCAGCAGAGTTAGTATCTAGGTTTACTACAAGCTCTGGTACCAGTGTCCATGTTCAAATTAGACACAGAACAAGAGGGGACCCGCAACAAAATGTTGCATCATGTGTTGTGGTTTGTTTTATATCCCTATAAGGCCAAAGGATATGGAAGACATTAAGGGGGCATCACAGAGCATCTCCCACAGACTGCAGGGGGTGGGAATTACATTTTACAGCAGTAAAATGTTCTAAGCGACCCTGTGCATCAGAGACCACTGCAGCTGATAGCACCACCCTGGCATTTAAAAGGTTGAGTGTGATATAGTGGGAAGGGAAGGAAGGAAGGAAGGAAGGAAGGAAGGGGGCTTACAGAAGTGGGGACACCCAAGAAACATGCAGAGAAGGATATTCTCCCACCTTTGCTTCCCCCCCTCCACTTCTTTCTCTTCCTTACTCTCCCCAACCCAATACCCCCTTCTTTCTCTTTCTCTCTGCCCCCAAGCTAGGGTTGCCAGCTCCAGGTTGGGAAATCCCTTGATATTTTGGGAGTGGAGCCTGGTGAGGATGGGATTTGTGGAGTGGAGGAACCTCTGAGTTCACCCTCCATGGCAGCCATGTTCTCCAGGGGAACAGATCTTGGTTGTCTGGTGATCTCCAGGTGCCACCTGGAAGTTGGCAGCCCTAACCCTAAATATTTACACACATTTTCTCTTTCTTGCTCATGCCCGCTGCTTCAGATGTTCACAATGTGAGTGCAGAGTGCAGACAAAGTATGAGATCTCTGGACCCTACTTAGGAAAGAGAGTGAGGGGAGATTTTAACCTAGCTGTGGGATTTGTTATCTGTGTCAGATTAAAAAAATCCCACAGCTAGGTTAAAATCTCCCCTCATTCTCTTTCCTAAGTAGGGTCCAGAGATCTCATACTTTGTCTGAAGGAATGGCTTATTTATTTATTTACTCTTGCAAGAGACCACCAAGGTCATCTAGTTCAACCCCCACCCCCCATGCAGGAACTACAACTGTAATATCCCTGGCATGTACGTATCATCAAGTGTGTTGTCTCGGGCTGTGTGATATTCCCTGTGTCACCCAGAGAGTGTTTCAGAAGGAGGGCAGTCAGGACCCAGCATGTGAGCCCTTCTGGAGAGCAGCAGCGTTTCTGCAGAGCCCCACCCACCCAGGGCCAGTGCTTGGTAGTTACAGTCCAGGCTTTTCCACTTCCATGCTTCTCCTGCAAGGCTGCTAAGTGAGTGAAGGCAAGCACAGGAGAGGGAGAGCATGCAGCAACAGTAACTGTATTGGGCAACTTCTCCTCAAGTGGGGCAGGCAGGCAGCCAGTGCTGGACTGGGGAAGGCATCTTCCCACCATCTCTGCTCTTGCTCTGCAGTCCTGGAGTGGGGCTGGCCTGGACCAGAGTCAGGACGCAGAGCCTGTGGGCACTCTGAAATTGCAGGAGTCAGCCCATTCCATCCTCCCTCCAACCCAGATTTTCTCCCCCTCCTCGCCCCCTTCCACTTCTCAGGTCTGTGTTCCTCGTTTTTTTCCATGCGCGCCCTCACTTCCTTCTCCCCCCCCTTGACGCCTGAGATCCTGGGTTTCTGTGATAGTAAGTACCGTGAGGGAGGGGAAGGGAAAGCTCCTTGTCTTCCGTGGGAACACGGTAAAGCTAATTGCAGCATTGGAACCCTCTGCCTCTCAAATCCACCCGTACACAGATCTGTGGAGTAGTGAAAGTTTTTGAGGTGGCAGTTTGTGCTGCGGGGTGGAAAGCTGGAGCCACGAGCGCTTGTCCTTGCGGCTCCAACAGCTGCTCTTGCCATTCTTAGTGGTGGCGTGTGCAGCCGCGCGGCTTTCCTAGATCTCCTGAGCGTTCTACTGGGGATCTCTAAGCAGAGAACACGGTTTGACTTTGAGAGGGGATTTAAGTATCCCCTGTGTACTTTTTTAAACACTTAAGATTTTCCTGCAACCCTGGAGAGTACTCCAAGTGTGCAGAAAAACTCCTTTAGCCTCCAGGTGCCCTTGTTCTGCAGAAATAAGTATCCGCACGCAGGGGGCGCCTTGGCTATTAGATATATAGATTATTGTGGGCAGTGTTCCCTCTAAGCTGAGATAGTGTGAGCTAGCTCACTTTTTTTTAGCCTCTGGCTCACAGATTTTTGTCTGAGCTCAGGAAGGATGGCTCCAGAACAAACTAATTTATGCAGCAGCCAAATTGCTCGCTCACAACTTTAATGCCAGTAGCTCACAAAGTAGAATTTTTGCTCACAGGACTCCACAGCTTAGAGGGAGCATTGATTGTGGGTGAGGAGTTGCTTAAGATTGGGGGGCTGTCTGTGAACAAGAAAAGGTTTGCCCCCAGTACTTTTGAAAGAGAACTGTCATTCATTATCTAGAAGAGGTTGTAAATCACTGATGACGCATTGAACTGTTTTGAGTTGAGAGTTGTGTTAGCCAAATTGCCTTAATTTATTAATTAACGAGGGGAATTATGAGTATTAAATGGCAAAAGGCATTAAATATAGAATCAGAACCTGTGTATACGGGAGTTTGATTTCCCAGTCCCAGAAAGAGACGCAGAGGCTAGATTACTAAAGCAGTAATTTCTTTACTGAAGGATTCTTAAACACACAAACATAAAATCAAGCATTCGCACACACAATACAGAACTAAGAAAGCAAAGGTGATTGATAGCTAATAGAGAGGTCAGTTATGGGGTGATACTACCTGTTCAGACGTGCAGAGGTCCATGAAGAAGGGATTATGGCCTAAACCCAGAAGGTGTAGGGGTGGACTGCCAGTTGGCATCAGGGCAGAGGCACACAGTCTGAGGCCATGTGCCTGGATGGATATAGACATTGGAAAACAATGCAGACCAATAGGAGGTCTTGAGGAGGTGAAGACAATAGATTACCTGGACCAATCAGGTGTCCCAGGGGGTGTGGCTGTCAGGAGCAGCATGGCCTGATGTGACCAATGAGCTTCCAGAGGGGCAGAGTCTGGGTATAATGGGATTTAAGCCAGGTGCTGGATGGTTGGGCTGGGAGTGTCCATTGTGGAACAACAGAGTGGCCTGGCATTTCCCTGGTGCCAGACAGAAGAGCTGATGTTTCTCAGTCTGTGGCAGGATGAACCTGAATGGGTGACCATTCACTGTACATGGAAGGTTAATGTTTACCTGGATAGGTCTGGCATAGGTGTAAGAATGCAGCTATCTTAGTCAAATATATGGAGACAGGAATGACAGGATTATTCCATACAGGGGCATTGACTTTTTAATTTCCCAGGGGTGACAATGTCCCCATCGCCGCCAGAGCCTCCCTCCCCTGCTCCCTGAACCCACTCGCTCTCTCCCTCTCTCCGTCCCTCCCGGGGCCATCTGGGCGACTGCCAGGGCAATGCTCTGGCAATCGCCCCGAAACTCTATGGTGCCATAGAGTTTCGGGGCGATTGCTAGAGCGTCGCCCCAGCAGTCGCCCAGATGGCCCCGGGAGGGTCGGAGAGAGGGAGAGAGCGAGTGGGTTCAGGGGAGCCAAGCAGGTGGGCCTAGGCAGGGAGGCGTGGCGGGGGCAGGTGGGTGCCCTGTTTCAGGGGTGGCCTGAGCCCTTGAGCCCCCCTGCAATTGACGCCTATGATTCCACAGGTATTTCCTGACATATAGGTGAAACAGGAGAAAGGGGTGGAAACATGTAACATACTTTATTCCTGACAATAGCACAGACCAGAGGCTCTTTGTCCCGGCCTACCTGTACATTTGATAGACAAAAGACTAGGCATTTGGTCAGTAGAAGATACCTGAGGCAAGGGCAGAGACTTGTCCATTCTAGTCCTTTTTGGACTGAGCTGACAGGATAGACGTTGGGGGGGGGGGGGTTGCTTGGCAGTGCAGCCAGCCAGCCTGGAGAGTCTTCACTTGGCCTGAGTTTTCTCACCCAAGATGTGGTGCTCCTAGCCTCCCAGCAAAAGCCACTGTTTAAGCCAAGCCTAGCTTCATGAGGGCACTGCTTGTGGAGGTTCAGAGGTCATTTTGGGGGTGTCTCTCTCTTGGGAAAGACCACCCAGGTTCAGGGCTGAGGAGGCTGGCAACAGTTGTATGTGACCACTAGCGGTGTTCTGTTATTATCTCTTTTGGGCCTTGCAACAGGTTTTCTCTGGGTACTATTCTGATAGCAAGAATCACAAAACTGAGAAACCTGTAGGAGAGCACTTCAACCTTCCAAGATACTCAATGGGGGACATGAAAGTAGCTGTTTTATTGCAAAAGAATGTCAGAAACAGACCAAAACGGGAGATTGGTGAGTTACAAGTTATTATAACACTCAGGACAATGGAATCCTCAGGGCTAAAAAGAGATACTGGTTTTTTATCTCACTACATATGCGAATATGATTCATTTCTCTCATCTCTTTGCAAACTTTTATTATGCAGTTAGCTAATTTGTTGCTATTCACAGTCTTACCAATTGCCTTAATCCAATCTTCACTCTAATTGGCCCTTCCTGGCAACATCCTCCTCACCCGCCACCTAAATGTCATGGTTGAGAGGTCTGTTTCAAAGTTCCCCAGCAGTATATCTGGGCCCAGGGACTATTATTCCACAATAGGGATTATATTCCAGGCCCAGGGTAAATTTCTATGTGTAATTTCCACATTTTCATTGCAACTTTTGCATGATGTAATGTACAGAACACATGGCATTCCTGGATCCCAGTATAGTCAATGGGAATTCCAGTATCTCACATTGTTCCTAATGGGCACTATTGTCATTCGTTTTACTATATCACCTTAATTGCCAGCTCATCCTTTAGTCTAGCCGAAGGTGTCCCTCTGGCATAAACACAGAGAGGAATTCTAAAAAAAATAATTTGGCCCATGTCTTGACTATCTAGGGCCCATGTGTGCGCTTGAAGACACGTTGAGTTCTAATGTAATTAAAAGTAATTCATAATCATTCCTCCAAGAGTTTTACAGTAATTTTTCAGAGCAATTTCTCAGAGATCCCCAGTAGAGGTCAGCTTATCTGCTCCTCCGGCTGAGGGGGAAGGCGCGCGGGTGAGGCGCCCGGCTAGCCCATACCTTCGCTCGCCCTGGTCCTCGTAGGCGCTGCCGAAGAGCCCGCGGAAGCCGCCGTCGACGTTCAGCAGGCCGTCGAAGGCGAGGCGCAGCTCGTAGAGGGCACCGGCGCGCAGCTTCCCGCGCAGCTCCAGCACCGCGAACTGGTGGCGCCCGGCCAGCCACAGCTCGGCCAGGGGGACGTAGCTGGCGTTGGGCCCGCCCAGGGGCCCCCAGACGGCGGCACCGCCGCGGAAGGTGAGCTGATGGCTGTGCAAGAGGACCGTGGCGGTCTCCTGGCGGCAGCGCACGGTGATGTTCACCCGGCCGGAGAAGGTGCGCGGCTCGGGCAGGCCCGGCGCCAGGTGGGGCCACAGCAGCAGCGAGTAGTGCACGGGCGCCAGAGCGGCGGGGAGGCGCAGGCGGTCCCAGGGGTCCGGCGGGCGAGCGCTGGCGGAGGGTGGCGGCGTCGGGGTGGCGGTGGCGGCGTCGCCCTTCCGCAGCCGTTCGTCCGCCAGCTCCTGCAGGCTGCGTCGGTAGAGGACGGCCAGCACCAGCAGCGCCAAGAGCAGGGCGGCCAGCAGCAGCCCCAGCAGCGCGGCCGGCTTCCTGCCCACGTAGAACCCCGACGGCGACTTGGCGCCCATCTCGGCGCCCCTCTCGCCCGGGGCTACGGTGTGTGGCCTCGCCTCGGGGCGGGCGGCGAGTAAGAGGCAGTCTAGGGCGTGGGGGGTGCGAGGGTAGGGCGGAGCCCCTTGTTTCCACAGGCGGAGGGAAGGGAGGCTGTTTCCTCACGACAGACGGAACCTCCCTCCTGGGGGTTTGAAGCCACGGGGGGAACTCTGCGCGCAACGGCACCGTGTCCTCCTGCTGAGGCCAGCAGCTAATGGATGGCTCGTGCCTGAGACGTGTACCTGACGCTTCGGCGCGCTTTCTACCGCTCTCCTTCACACAGCCGAGCACTGTGAGGGGCTATAAGCCAAGGCATCTTCATTTCCCCCAAGAGTGAGGGCTTGGGGCCGCTTTCCTCCACATCGTTCAACTCCCTTGTTGCATCTCAGCGCACAGAGCCAATGTTCAGAGGTCCCGTATCATACATGTAATGGAAAAACCTATCAGTCCCCACCTCCCATTCCTGGGATCAGATCTTCCTCAGATTGCATAGCTGACAGGATAAAAGCACTAAAACGGCTCAGAACAGACTAGGCACAAATCGGTTCCGTATTCGCAGTTCCTAGTTCCTTATCTTTCAGTCCAAGTTTTACAATACTTAATCAGATGTGCAGTGCACTCCAACATACATTTTAGACCACTTTACCTTGTATATTCTAGGAATCAGGAAACAGTTCTGCAAACCGGGTCACCTTATCATACAAGTGTCATGTCCCTAGGAATCCTGTTGGCTAAGCCCATAAATTGGCATTAAGGACCTGTTACACCCAAAATAATGCATAGCATGGTACCTAGTCTGAGGCATAATGTTTGCTCAAAGTGCATCAAAGCAGAGGTCACTTAGGAATCTCATAGCTTTGCTTTGCTAAGTAACTGAAGAATAAGAATTTGAGTATGCCACACCCCAAGATTAGTTTCAGATCCCAACTTATACTTGGCTGGAATCAGGAAACAATGTCCTGCAAGATGCTGTGGTACAATGCATAGTATTTACACAAAGCAGTCAAAAGCAGAGTGCTCCCTCTAACCCCCAAGGTTTGCATTGCCAGCTAAAGAAAAAGGAACTGGGGGTAACACTGGTTTGGTAGGACTGTAATTCTTATTTCTAGTACCCACTTTGAAAGCAGCTTGACAGCGCTTAACACATACAATGAAGCTAAAGTGTGTCAGTATTGCTTCAGATTGCTACTGAACGGAAGCTTGAAGTGCATACATAATTCAACATTTTCCAAATTGTATTTATATACAAGAAAAACAGGATGCTTCAGAAACTGTTTGATATGAAACAGGCTACAAGTCCCTGGAAGTTCACTTTCAACTGGTGCAGGATCTTCACTGAGCCTCTGGATCAGTGTCTCTGGACTGGTACTCAAGAAACCACCTTCAGTAGAACACTGTATCTTATACCATTTTCTGTACACAGGATGCTCCTCAGACTGCATAAGTCTAGTCGCTGATGTATTTATGTATACCCTGCTTTTCTCACCATTGGGGATGCAAAGCACCTTATATTGTTCTTGTGACTTCCATTTTATCCTTACAGCAATTTTGTGAAGTATGTGAGGCTGAGAGTGTGAGTGATTGGCCCAAGGTTACACAGCAAGCTTCCATGGCAGAATGGGAATTTGAACCAGGGGCTGCAGTCACACCCACTAAATAATCTACTTTCAGTGCACTTTCCAACTGGATTTTGCCCGTTCACACAGTAAAATCCAGTTGGAAAGTGCACTGAAAGTGGATTGAAAGTGGATTGTTTAGTGTGCAGGACCACAGCCTGGATCTCGCAGATCATAGTCTAACCATCTAACTGCTACTTTTGGCCAAAGCACCTTTCCATTTCACACTAGCACTTGCATTCAAAGGCTTATTGCCTCTGAATATGAAGATTCCCTTTTTTTAGTGACCATAGTTACTCATCATTTACACTTATGTGTCAGTGACAGACCTGTTCTGCATATCTGCAATGCATATGATTAACCTTAGTTGAACATGTAAGTAAAAGATTTTCAGAGAAATGAAGGATTTTTTTCTATATTCATTTGCACTAGTGCAAAAGCATTTGTTAAATGCCTCATCATAATTTTTAATATCAAATGTATTATTGACGCTTGTAGGACAGCAATCAGAACTGTAAATCATTATTTGTGCCCCTCCCCAAATTTATGAGTAGACATTACCTTGATTTGAATGAGGAAATGACTCAAATAACAGGAATGGATATATCAGAAATTATCTTTCATACAATTAATTCCTCACAAAAGCTGGAACAAGATAAGATTAAAAAGTGCATGGCTCTCAAACAAACTAAAGGATTAAACTGATGGACTGTTCAAGTACATTACAATACTGCCATTATGAAATGGCAGTATTGTCCAGGACAAAGAAGGCCTCAGATGCAGAAACAGCAATGGTCCCTGCTGAAAATTGGTTCAGATTTGTTTAAGAGCAAATACTGAATGAAAAACTTGGAGAATCTTGTTTATAAAATTCATATGCGCATGGCACAATATCCACAACTTTATAACAAATCAGGACATTAGAAAATATGGATAAAGCCATTTTAAAAACTTAGAGTAAATTATGACTTTAGGAGTATAGGGAAACTTGAAATCACATAAAACAACAGTAGTAAAAGGATACATTGTATTTCTGAAGAATACATGGCAACTTTGCTATACTGCATCTGTGGCGATCTAGAATATCCAGAAAAGCAAATGAAATCGTCCCAGAGGTGAGCGGTAGGCGTGCTATTCTGTCATTGAAAACCATTTTGAAAAATACATTTCAGGATTTTTCTCAGAGAGAAAAGCTTTTTATTATGACGCTTATAGTAAGTGCTTTGGAGTATTTTATTCACAAGGAGTCACGTATTCATATTTACCAGAACACAAAACAGTATAAAACATTGAGCAGGCTAAAATGATTCTCATTTTAAAAAGTCCTCAGCCTAGAAGCAGGCTGATCAGTCCTTTAATTATTTAACTGGTACTAAAATAAATTTTAATCTGACTCCTTACCTTAAGCACAGTTTGAACAGTGTAAAGAAGCTACAAGGTTCATTAAGTGGATTATGGGATCTGTCTTTTTTGCAATCTCATGCGTTTTTAAGACAAAATGTTGGCAGCAGATGAAATGAATGGTTGAACTAGAACTCTACAAGAAAGTACAGGAAGGAAGAGGAATTTTGGAAATCCAAATCTCACCCAAATCTCCCTCCATGATTGTGCAGCTTGAGCTTTTTTCCTTTAAGTGACACCTGCTCTCCCTGGAGAATTTATCAGACTGTTTTTTAATCTTGTGATTAATTTTAAAAGTCACTTTCCTCACACACCTAGGGGGTCTCATAGGGCTTTCCTGTAAATGACCCATTGTGCTGCCTTCATTATGCGCACAGGAATAAACCAGTTTGCTATTTAATGGTTGTGCTAGTTATAAAGAGCACACATAAAACAGTAGATAATTTGAACATGGGTGATCCTGTGACTCAAAAGGTCAGTGTACTTTAAAATGCCATCAGCCGGAAAATCATGTCAAATGCCAAAACTCAAGCAGGACTCTAATTCATGAAGGATCCTGTCAAAATGGAAAGCATTCAGAGGAGAGCTCCCAAAACTTATCAAAGGCATATTCTTCAAGGGGTCTGTATGAAGGAAAAAGTGTAAGTGGTTATCTTCCGACTGTTACAAGGATCTCAGAAAGACAGGCAGAATATAAATGGAACCTTTTATCCACATGATGCCATGCATTGAAGAAAGCAGTGGCTTTGCCCACAAGTGTACATTCTCATACCACATTTTACAAGAAAGCTTCTTGGAGGCAACAGGTTTATAGAAACTTTATAATCCTGACAAATAATGTGCCACACCACAAAATATGGCTGTGTCTCAACAGTGATCAATTCTAGCCAGAAATCATATTTCAGGGCCTCTTTCTGGCAGAACATCTAGCCATAGTTCATTGAAAAAACATCTTAACACTTGAGACTGATTGTAAACTGTAAGATATAGGCCATGTACTAATTCTTTTGGACATATATTTTTCCTGTTAAAATGTGAAGAACAGTGTTGCTCTTCTGCATCTTAAAATTTCACATATATGATGATGATGATGATGATGCAGTGACTCCAGATTCTGTGAATTTAGGTGAAAGATAAGAGTTTCCTACAGGAGTTACATGTGCAGGACCATGTTAATAGTCACAAAATCCAGACAGGAGCCATGTTAGTGCTGGGTTCTCTTAGAGTAGGTCCTAACAAGATGATTTAATGTATCACCATACCAACCTATCATACTTTTATCCCACCCTTCATCCAAGGACCTAGAGCAGCATATGTAATTCTCCGTTTTATCCTCATAACAGTGGTAGGAAGCAGATTAGGTTGAGAGGGACTGGCCATCCCAAATTACATATTAACCTCATAACCAAGAATTTGAAATAGTGTCTTCCCAGTCCTAGTCCAACACACTGACTATCAATCTAATGAAAACAGGAAAAACCCCTCTAGTTAACAAGTGTACCTCTACCTCATATTGTGAACAGCAGAGGTTTATACTGTTAGTTAAATAAGTGTACCCTGCTTTTCTGTCCCAAAGACCCACACAAAACAGCTTGTCCTAAAACTACAATAATCGAAAATACATAAGAAAAAAAAGTTTCCAACAGCCACAACAATCACAGAACACAGTATAAAATACTTAAGAGCCAACAAGGTAAAAACTAGCCAACATGAACAGTCAAAAATAGGCAATCAGATGCTAATTTAATAAAATTCAAAGGTCTATTTATTAAATGTTAACAGAGACGGAGTCAAAGAAGCTTCACAGATGAGGGAGTTCCGAGGCCATGATGTGGGCAATCTGTTTTGCCACCCACCAAAATTCTGGTGGTGGAGTAACACAACAAAGCCTTCCAGATAATCCCAGTCTGTGAGTAGGTTCATGTAGGAGAAGACAGTCTTTAAGGTACCCCAGCCCCAAAACATTCAAGCCAAAACCAGTGCTTTGAATTGGGACTGGAAATAATCTGGAAAAAGAAGTGTAATGCCAGCATTGAACATCCATTTGCCACGTTTGTCATCCACTCACCTAATTTGTGGAGATCTTCCTGGAGCTCTTCACAATCAGGCTTGGTTTTCACCACCCTGAATAATTTTATGTCATCTACAAACTTGGCCACTATACTACACACCACTAATTCCAGTTCATTTATAAATAAATAATACTGGCCCTAATACTGATCCTTGTGGGACCACTTGTGCTTAAAATGACATAAAGTTCTAACTCTTTCAGTGGTCACTAAGGACACTGTGGATTTGTAAAAGCAGTTCCTGAAATCAGGGCTGGACTGGAGGAGAGTAAAATCAAATTTAATAAATAAATAAACCAATCCTGATAACGCTGTGGTATTATTGACAGATATAGATGAGCTTGGAAGTAGTATGCAATCTGTTCGGATGAAATTGTATCCCTCTTGAAGATCCATGTATGCAACTAGAGTGCTCCAGGACTTTGTTCCTGGATCTACAGGGGGAAATTGAAACTGCAAGAACTTTCTAGCAGTTCCTGGGAGTAATATGACTGAGCCTGTTATGCATATACTTGTAACTTCCAGATTGGACTATGGTAACACACACTACATGGCTTCCTTTCATAACTTCTTGGAAATTTCAGCTGGTTCAGAATACAGCTGCCTCATTATTAACATGGACAGGTAGGTGTGAGTACATTACACCTCTTTTTATACATCTGACTCCCAGGTGGCCAGATTTAAAAGAATTTAAAAGAAAAATAATCTGTAATTTAGTAAACCTGGGCTGTGATCACACACACTAAATAATCCACTTTCCAACTGGATTTTGCCAGTTCACACAGTAAAATCCAGTTTGAAAGTGGATTATTTAGTGTATGTGATCGCAGCCCTGGTTTTGAAAGACCCCTACACGCACTACATACACAAGCATCAAGTGTACAGGTTGTGGTTCTCCCCTCTTCCAAGGACCTCTTATCCACATCTTCTGGTTGTACAAACTGAATATTATTCAGGCTTCTGCCATCCCCACATTGCTTTCCAGATTTATACTGGCTTAAGGTTGGTATATACTCCACAAGGTATTGGTATATGCAAGGCACAAGGTATATGCATAACAAGGCATTTGTCTCTCTATTGTCAGAAACAGACTGCAGGTATGATAGACCTTTGACCTGGCTCAGCATGACCATTCTGAAGCATATGTGCAGGTGCAATCTCAAACACTGAAAAACAGAAGAATCCTAATGTTTTGCAAATTTTTATCATGATTTTCAATATTCAGCAGTGCTTTAACAGCAAAACACAAAAGTCTTTGTTTTCTACTGGTGTTCTTGACATTCCTTTTTAAATAACATATAACTGCTTTTAGTCTGACTGTGCTTGAACAAACCCAGTTAACTGTGGACCCTGTTAATGCGGGGGGTGGGGTGGACAGGAGGGCAGTGCACATGTATTTAGTGAGAAATGGGTCACTTGCACAGAGAAGAGATTAAGGACATTTTCATATTAGTTTTCATTTGCAGACCGTGAAATAATCACAGGGCTTATATTTGACACAGCTACAGTTATATATTAATGAGAAGAATTATTCATAAGCCTCAGAGCAGCTATTTAAGGGCTACTTTTATGACATGCAAAACCATGTTTTGCTTTGGATTGCTTCTTGGCATAACTTTATAACTTTATTTGCATTCTGTTTGTAACAGTCATCTCAGTAATTTCTCCAGCTCATTAGTGTTGCTTAATTCAACAAAAACTTGTGCTAAATCCCACTTCAGCTATTAATACTTTTGAGCAACTTTGCCACTTATACCTGGTGTGGCCAATACACAGTAATAAGATAGAATTACATGCATTAGGCAATATAGGTTATTGTAGGGCGCTAGAACTTGGAAGTCCAAATAAAATCCTTTAGACCAAATAATAATTTAAAGAGAGATGACTTACACTGTCAGTGTAAACTGGGCTAGATAGTAAACTAAGGCAGACAATGTGGTATTCATTAAATGGGTAGAACAAAATGACAAAAATAGCATGCCTTGACTTGATGCAAAAGAATAGGATTTCCAGCTTTGGGTTGGGAAATACATGGAGATTTGGGAGGCAGAGCATGGAGAGGGCAAGGTTTGGGGAGGGGAGGGACCTCAGCAGGGTATAAAGCCAGAGTCCACCCAATTTCAAAGCAGCCATTTTCTTCAGGGGGACTTATCTTGGTCTTCTGGAGATGAATTGTGATAGTGGGAGATTGCCAGGTGTCACCTGGAGGTTGGCAAACCTACAAAAGGACCAACATTTGTTTATTTATTTGCTTGTTTACTTATTTCAGTTTATATCCTGCCCTACCTCACAAGCGGGCTTAGGGTGGCTAACAACTTTTAGTATAACAATTATTAATCATTCAAACAATAAATAATAATTCATGAAATCAACACTTGCAGTTAAAATTCCTGATGGCAGCTAACAATTTCTAATCACAGTGACTAGTGCACTAATGTTAGGGAGGGCACATTTCTCTTCAAGACCCGAGTCAGCTGGTGCTGGTGCCAAGTTGGTGAAGGCAGTGCTCTAAAGCAGGAAGGCAAATTGAGCAGATTAATTGGGCAAAGCAGAGAAGGTTGATGTCATACGGACGTCTGCCGCCTCAGCCAAAGGCCTGGCAGAACAGCTCCATTTTGCAGGCCTTGCAGAACTGTGATAAATCCTGCAGGGTGCTGATCTCAATCAGGAGCATGTTCCACCAGGCAGGCAAGGTGTACATCCTTTGGGCCGGGGACTGCGAGGTGGTTCTGCCCAGATGAGTGTAAGGCTCTTCAGGGCACATATGGGGAGAGATGGTCCTGTAGATATGCTGGTCCCTAGCTGCACAGGGCCTTGAAGGTTAGTACCATAACCTTGAATCTGATCTGGTATTCAACTGGCAACCAATGCAACTGGCACAGCACTGACTGAATGTATGTACACATAGACTCCCAGTCAGCAGCTGTGCCACTGCATTTTGTACCAGCTGAAGCTTCTGGGTCATACTCAAGGGTAGGCCCACGTAGATCGAGTTGCAGTTTGGAAGTGACCTTTGCATGGGTCATTATCACAAGGTCATGGGGGTAGAGAGAAGGAACCAGCTGCCTGACCAGCTGCAGATAATAAAAGGCTGATCTGGCATTGTTGGTGACCTGGGCCTCCATGGAAAGGGAAGCATCCAGAATCATTCCCATACTCCTCACCATTGGAGTTAGCATCAGTGGCATCCCACCAAGAGCTAGGAGTCGGATTCCTGATCCAGTCCCATGACTCAGGTACAGGACCTCCATCTTTGTTGGCTTCAGTTTCAGCTGGCTCTGTTGCAACCAACCAACCACAGCCTCTTAAGCCCTGGCCAGATTTTCTGGGGTGGAGTCAGGCTGGTTGTCTATCAGCAGATACAGCTGGGTGTCATCAGCATACTGATGACATTCCAGCCTGAACCCCCGGATTAACTGGGCAGGGGGGGGGCATATAGCTGTTGAATAACATTGGAAAGAGGATCACCCCTTGTGGGATGCCACATACTTGGGAGATACCCCTCCCCCGGCACCATCCTCTGTCCCCAACCATGGAGAAAGGTGGACAGCCGCTGCAAAGCAGTCCCCTGTATTCCCACATCAGTGAGGTGGTAGGTCAAAAGGTCAAGTCAACTATGTGGAACGCTGCTGTCAGACTGGGTAACAACAGCAGTGCTGACCTGCCTCGATCCAGCTGCCTCTGAAGGTCAACTGTGAGGGCGACCAGCACATTCTCCATCCCATGACCAGGGTGAAAGCTGGACTGGAATGGGTCTAGGATGGAGGAGTCACTCAGGAATCCCTGGAGCTGCTCAGCAACTGTGCTCTCAACCACCTTACCCAGGAATGGAAGGTTCGATACTGAGCAGTAGTTGGCAAGGACTGTAGGGTCCAGAGATGGCTTTTTCAGAAGTGGTCTTACTACTGCCTCTTTCAGACACCCTGGGAACATCCCTCATGTTAGGACAAGTTGATAATTTCCCCCAACGGAATCTTGATCGCATCTCTGCAGGCTTTAACATGCCAAGATGGACATGGAGGCATGTGGTGGGCTTCACAGCTGCCAGGGTCCTATTGACCTCTTCCTGGGAGAGTTGGCTGAATCATTCCAAAACTGGACTGGAAGATGGCCAAGGGGCTTCCACTTCACTTACTGTTTTAACAGTGGCCAGCAAGTTGCGATGAAGCAACAGGACTTTGTCCACAGAATAGTTCACAAATGCCTCACAGCCAATGGCCAATTCCTTATCATGTTGTTTCGCTTGTGGCAGGGAAGTTAGTGATCTGGTTGTTCTAAATAATTGGGCAGGGTGAGAGCTCGCAAGCATAATAGAGGCTGCACAGAATTCCTTCATGGCAGCCTTCATTGCCATCTCATAGGCTTTCATAAACATCCTATAAGATGTTCTTGTAGCTTCGTTGCAAGTACACCGCCACCCTCGCTCTAGCCATCTTAGCTCTTGCTTCATCCTCTGCAGCTCCAAGATATACCAAGCAGCTGGTTTGGTGGGAGAGTAAAGAGGGCGCTGGGGGGGCAATTTCATTGATGGCTTCTGAGAGTCAGCTATGTCAGTCCTCCACCAGCTCATCTATCGAAACGCCAGGGGGCACTGGATCTTGCAGAGCATTTTGGAAGCTAATTGGATCCATTAGGCTCTGCAGGTGAGCATAATGGGGATGCTTAGCTGGGCCTTTAGGGCAAAGTGATTTGACCATGGCTCTGCATGTATAGCTATCAGATTCACATCTATCCCTGTCCCAAAAATAAGATCCACCGTGGGGCTGGTGTGTGGTTGCTGATACAAATTGGGAGAGTCCCAGTGCTACCCAGAAACCTGGGGGGATCAACTGATCCAGGGCAACAGTCTTGCCCTCCCACACCCAGGTCTCGGTCATGCATGCCAAGTTTACATTCTGGCCTGCAAGTTCAAGGTTTTATTATTGTTAGACCTGGCATTGCATAACATCAGTGTCAGAGAAGGGTAAACCATCCTTGCCCCACTACTAGCATCTCTCTGGATCCAGCACAGGTTGGAAGGAGACTGAGCATGACCATATATCCATCCCCTTCCCCTATAAAGCCTTATCCCACCATCATCCCTCCCCCGCTCCACCAGCACTGGGATCCCTGACCCCATCTTGGCCTTCCCTGCTACATCCTCCATACTTAGATCTAATCACACCAAGCATTAACTGTAGTCACAAGTAGCAGGACTTCCTAACCAGAGGAATTCAAATTATACAGTTTAAAACCTCTAATCAAAGAAAATTTCCCTCCCACCCAGAGCTCTCTTCTTACTCCCCTCCTCTTTCACGCTAAGAAAAAACCCACCACAATCCAAAACTAAATTTGATGGGTAGGGGTACTAAGCCAATCACCCCTCTAGTTAGCCCCTCAAAACACCCCATTTTGGCAAGCCTCAAATTGATGATCCAGGCTTGGTCACTCATCACAGCCTACCCCTCCACAATACTTCAGTATTTACTTACGTACTTACTTACAAAATTTGTGTGCCACCTTCTGCTCAATGATAGCCACCAAGGCAGCTAATAAAACAAAAGCATTATTAAAACAATTAAAATCCAAACTAAAATACATATTAAAACATAAGACAGTAATTAAAACCTATGGCAAGAAGTAGGGATGATTGATGAAACAAAAAAGTCTTCACTCACAGGCAGAATATACACATCTGCTATCTTCTAGCTTTTGTAATTAACTTGTGTAAATAGTCAAGGTGTGCATAAAGTCTTCCTGTTTTGGACTGCAACTTAGATCTTGAATCTCAATAAGATTTAATGCTCATGCTGGTATTTGTGAAGCTCCATATACAAATATTTTAATAGCATCTCATAATCTCACATGCTCTGAAGTATCGATTTGTTAATTCTGTGGCGTTGCTTACATACTTTTGCAGAACTGAAGTCTCTTCTATGCCCACCGTTTTCCGCCCCAAAATAAAACCCCAGTGTAACGAGGAGGAAGAAAGCAGAAGCAATTGTATATACTACAGAAGGATTAGTAGCAATTCTATCACAAGGACCCTATGGCTGTTTATATTAATTCATATTATGTGATAACCATGTAGAAGCACTGCTTTCTTGCTTTGGAAGCATGACTATGGACCAAAATACATGAGACATTTGACCATGAGTCAGGTCAGGGTTCTCCCAACCCAGCTTGCATTCCCCACAGCCAGACAGCAACTGCAAGGAAACTTTTTTTTTTTCAGTGCCACAGGCCCGATCCAGATCAGGACCATGGCAAAGGGGAAGGAGGTTCCTCTGCATCCCTCAATCTTCCAAAGCCAAAATGGTCCCGGGGCAGTTTTCTCTCTGGGGGTGCATGCGCACTGAATACTGCTCATACGGGCCAGCAATTGAGCAAATAATGCCCCCTCTGGCCATTTTCGCTTAGGAAAATGATACAGGGAGGATGTAGAGGTCTCTCCCTCCTGTGCCACAGTGCTCATCTGACTTGGATCTTGATGCACTACAAAAAGTGTCCCGTCCCCCCAATTGCCCTCTGGCTTGACCCAACTTGTGGCCAAACATCTTGTGTAGTTTGGCCCTAAACTCAAACTTTGCACTAGTAAAATTAGATAATTAGGCAGTAAATCACCTCAGTGTTCACTATATTACTACATGCTTTTTTCATTAATACCTTCAGTGCCCTTTAGCTCAGAGCCTCATGCTTCAGTTTCTCAATATTAATGTTATTTTAAAAAGAATATAATTGAGTACAAATACATATATCCTTGCATGTACTTCCCTAAACTGGGAATGTCTTCAGGTTTTTGGACAAAGAATTAGTTAACTAAAGGAAAGTAAGTTGTGACTGAGCATATCTCACAAATACTTTTTCTTCACAGCATTTATTCTCACAAGCAGTTGTCCTATGTGGCATTTGAGCAATTGTTTGCATTGTCCCCAATTTACTGGCACTGAATTTCTGGAGGAGTGGCAAGAAGTGGAACATGTCTCAAAATCAGAAACAGTACTTTGGGTTCTGTAGTTCATGCATGTGACCAGCAGGGCCACTGATGTGGATAAAAGTGTTTGGCTGCTTTGAGGAAATCATTTCTCAATCCATTTTTTATGCCAGCTAAAATGAATAAATAAAAAATAAAGCTGATTCTGTTTGTTCCAAATAGCTCCCCCCCCCACTTCTACAGCTGCTGTAATGCCTAAATGTTTTATTCTTCCTCACAAATCCAGATTCTAAACTATCATGAACAGTGAACAAACAAGAAATTGGTTCGTATCATCCAAATGTGGCTTCTAACCAAAGATTTATGTGAACTTCACCTCAGCTGGACTTCTTGCATTCCATGGCCTTTTGAACTTGCTGTTTACAACTTCTTTTTCTCCACAACCAAGTATTATGTCTGCCAACAGAAGATCCACCTTGAGCTTTTAATGAAGTGGGCTGTAGCCCATGAAATTTGTCTAGTTGAATACATTTTTTAAAAAATTCTTTAAAGATGTCATTGCAAAAGGCTACAGTGATTGTCCTGATTGAATGTTCTGTAATTGTTGACTAAAATGGCTGGTATGCCAGTTCTTGGCAAAGTTTAATTGCTGTTATGCTTGCAGTGGCTATGAAAACACAATAGCCTTTGCATGAGCCATCAATGCATACAGACAAGCAGTCGTATCAACACAGAAAGGGAGAGTCCTGCAGAAATCTACAGAGTCCTGTAGTGCTTGCTCAACACTGGATGAAGGGTTTTGAAAGTAGGCAAGGGAATCTCCCAAGTCAGGTGGAACTTAGAGATCACCTTAGGAAAGCATCATCTGGGTGGAATACTCTCTTTTCCCAATGACAGTGGAGGTAAGGTGGATCAGAACACAGATCTCATCTCACTGGCCAGCTCACCAGAGTTATGGCTATGAGGAATGCCACCTTCAAGGACAAAAGAGAGGGATTACATGTTGTCAAAGGTTTGAAGGATCAGTTCATAAATTGTGAAAGAACTAGCTGGAAATACCACAAGGAGACGGCTGGAGAAGATGTGGAGGGGTTGAAGGAGGAAGAGGTCTTGGAGAAGAGGGAGCAACCATCAGTAAAAGGGTTGTATGCAGAGAGTTGCTAAATAGACTCTGCCTGTGGAGCTGTGGAGGGTGGCAATTCCAGCCCATACAACCACAGTTTGCCTCCAATGACCCATTTTAAAAGAAAACTAAATATTTGAGTTAAAGTATGGGCCTGGGGTCCCCACCATGCAGCAGCCTTCCAGGCCGTCAGGGACTCTTAATGTCAAACACTGTCTTAGTACATTTTAACAAGTCACTCCCTGTAGTTCTAATGTGCAACGCTTCACTGTAAGGGCGGAGGCTGTCCTGGGGCACCACCTGGAGGATGGGAGGGAGGTCCCTGTTGCATACTACTCCTGCACCCTGTCTGCGGCGGAGCGCAACTATGCACAGACAGACAAGGAGGCTCTGGCAATCATGGCGGGAATCAAGAAATTCCATGACTACCTGTACGGCCGCCCCTTCACGAATGCGACGGACCACGAGCCTCTCCTGGGTCTACTTGCGCCAGACTGCCAAAAACCCCAGATGCTCTCCCCCAGAGTGCTCCGCTGGTCAATCTTCATGGCCGGCTACCAGTATGAACTGGTCCACTGCCTGGGAAAAGCCATGGGCCACACTGATGCCCTCAGCCGCCTGCCACTCCCGTCCTGTGACCCGGACCCAGCTTTGGCCCATCACATCACCCTGCTGGAAGAACTACCAGACCGGCTCGGTGTCAGGTGGCCTGACAAAGGCTTCATTGTAACTGCTTTCATTTTCTCTGATCCAGTGAATTGTTGCTTGTCTCCCTATCTGCTTACCCGCCTCTCCCTGCTTTGTCACCTTGAGATGTATTGCTTTTAGGAGTTCTGGACAATGTAACCATTTTAGTCGGGAGAATGGCGACCCTGCATTCTTGCACGTCACTAAGAACAAATGGCCTTTCCTCCCAAGCATCCCTCCCCCCTGTTCCCGGGCCTGAGAATGTCTTATCTTGTTGTGAAAACCTTGAAGGCCTGTTATTGCCATCCGAGACGGTTATTATGCATAGGCTTCACACATCTGGGTCACCCAGATCAAGAAGGGAATTTTTATAACTTTTGCACCTCTCCTTCCTGTGGGAATCCAAACGGCCCGATCCCTTCTCCCGCATTTTCTACTCTAAATCTGATTGGTTTCATGTTGGGGTTCAAACAAACTGGAGGGTATATTAACTCTGACTGTTTTCTATCTGGTATCTCTAACAAACATTCGAGAACCTGTCAAGCAGTATTAAGACTAATAAAGAACTTTGCTTCATCAACAAAGGTCTGATCTTTTGCTGTTAATACAGAAGCCTCACACCCATCCAGGTGAAGGACATCACCTGCCACACTGCCCGAGATCACACCTTGTCCCATGTCTTGGACTGGATGGGAAGGGGGTGGCCTAGTAGCCTGGGGTCCAAGTTCACCACCTTTTCAGCCCGACACAACGAACTATTGGCACACAAGGGGTGTGTGCTCTGGGGTGCTCGGGAGGTTGTTCCCGAGCCACTATGCAAACGGGTGCTCACCGCACTACATGAGACCCACCCTGGCATTGTAGGAAT
Source organism: Lepidodactylus listeri (assembly GCA_029233225.1). Classification (NCBI taxonomy): domain Eukaryota; kingdom Metazoa; phylum Chordata; class Lepidosauria; order Squamata; family Gekkonidae; genus Lepidodactylus; species Lepidodactylus listeri. Next base: position 70,608,885 of record JARCFY010000004.1, on the reverse strand, counting down.
GAAAGCCCTGGCTCGCAGCTACGTTGGTGGCTGGGGCTCAACAGGGAGATTGAGGAGCAAGTCAGGCAGTGCCAAAGGTGCCAGGAATTGTGGCCGGACCCGCACCAGGCACCAGTGCGACCCTGGGAGTTGTCCCATAAGCCGTGGGCCCGGCTCCACCTGGACTTTGTGGGTCCATTCCAGGGTCAACTGTTTTTCATTCTAGTGGACAGTTACACCAAATGGTTGGAAATGGTTCTGGTGTCATCCACGTCCTCACAGGCCGCCATTCAAGCTATGTGGCGTACATTTAGCTCCCACAGCATTCCAGACACACTCATGACAGACAACGGCTCGGCCTTCACATCAGGAGAATTCCAGCACATTGGGAGAATTTGTGGACTACTATGGAATCCAGCGTGTAAGATCAGGCTGAGTGCATGGTGCACACCACCAAGGAAGCTCTGTGCCACATAGACAAAGGTGACTGGAACTACAAACTGTTTGGCCAACGGACAACCTCACACACCATGACCAGGCGCAGTCCTGCAGAACTATTGATGGGTAGGCGGCTCACAACCAGGTTGGACCGCCTACACCCAGACCGCGCCCTGGAACATAGTGCGGGCTCGGAGCAGCAGAAGGCTCCACATGGGTTCTTCCTGGGGGACCCAGTCTATGTAAAGAACTTTGCAAGGGGTCCCGCCTGGCTGCCGGGCTGGATAGTTCAGGTGACAGGGCCCCTATCCTACGAGGTCTTGGGAGAAGACGGTCAACTGTGGAAAAGGCACATTGACCAACTGCGCCACTGACTCCTGACCACAGTAACCGACGCACCCAAGGAGAGCAAGGATGAAACCCCCGCTCCTGAGCAAGATGGAGAAGGTGAACATGAGACATTCACACCAGAGCTTCCCCGGCTGAGCACATCGGCTGATGCACACATCGACTTCCCTGTAGCACCAGCCCCAACCAACTAACCGGAACCTTCCCCTGGACCAGCCGAGGAAGTCCCCGAGCAGCCCGCCGCAGAACCAGTATTACACCGCTCGACCAGGGAACGGCGAAGGCCCACCTACCGGAGGGATTTCGTGTGCTAGGGAAGGTCCAAACTATGGGGGGAGGGGTGTTGTGTCCTAATGGCAACTGTGCATGCAGTCAGGGAAACGCACGTGGCTGGGCTGGCTACCAGAGCTTCGCTTCGGGAGACAATAGTGCAGGCATCTGGTAAATTAGACCTATCAGCCACCCAAAATTCGCCAGGGGACCTATGGTATAGGGTCATCTGTAATTAACCCTATCAGTAGGGCTGCCAAGTCCCCCGGTGGGGCGGGGGAAACACTGGTTTTTAGTGCTTATCTCCTGCTTTTCCAAAGTTGGCCACCGGGGGGACAAAATGGCTGCCTTAAAAGGGAAATGTCTGCAGAGAGCCTGCCCTGCAGTAAAAAGCCTCGCCAGACATTTCCCCTTTAAGAAGTCAGCAAGAGAGCTTCTTCCACAGCAAGACAGGTCCACCCAGAGATTAAGGAGGGACTGAAGGAGCTGCTTTTGCATGTGGCTGGCAAGGTGAGTTTCTGTTCCAGCTCTTTTCATTCTCTCTCCCTCTTTCTTTTTTCTGTCTGTCTGTCTCTCTCTCTGTCCCCATCCAGCAGAGGTCTATCAGTGGCTATTATAGCCACAAGGTCTAAATGGAAGTAAGTGCCTCTGCCAGTTTTTTTCCCTTCTCTCTCTCTCCCTCTTTCTTTCTTTTTTCTGTCTGTCTGTCTGTCTCTCTCTCTCTCTCTCTCTCTCTGTCCCCATCCAGCAGAGGTCTATCAGTGGCTATTATAGCCACAAGGTCTAAATGGAAGTAAGTGCCTCTGCCAGTTTTTTTCCCTTCTCTCTCTCCCTTTCTTTTTTCTGTCTGTCTGTCTGTCTGTCTGTCTGTCTCTCTCTCTCTGTCCCCATCCAGCAGAGGTCTATCAGTGGCTATTATTAGCCACAAGGTCTAAATGGAACCCTTTGTCTGGGGCAGTAAGGCTCTGAATTCTTGGTGCTTGGGGGGCAACAGTGGGAGGGCTTCTGGAGTTCTGGCCCCGCTGCTGGACCTCCTGAGGGCATCTGGTATTTTTGGCCACTGTTGTGACACAGAGTGTTGTACTGGATGGGCTGTACTGGATGGGCTGATCCACTGTGGCTTCTCTCCTGTTCTTATGATATGAAAATCATATTTAGCACTTGTGTAGCACTTAGTGCTTCATATTCTGCCGAGATGAGGAAGGATTCAGTAGGGCCATTGCTCAGTGATAGAGCATCTGCTTGACATGCAGGAGGTATCAGCCTCTTCAGCTAAAAAAGGATCAGGTAATAGGTGACATTAAAGATCTCAGCCTGAGACCCTGGAGAGCCACTACCAGTCTGAGTAGTCAATACTGACCTTGATGGACCAATGGCCTGATTCAGTATTAGGAAACTTCATGAGTTCATGTGTCAGCATGTGGAAGCAACATCACAGGATGTGACATCACAAAATGATGTCACTTCCTTTCTCCTGGCTCCACCCCCAAAGTCTCCTGGCTCCACCCCCAAAGTCCCCAGATATTTCCCAAGTTGGACTTGGCAGCCCTACCTATCAGGGAGATTGGGCGAGGCCAGGGGTGCGGTTTAGATGGACATTTAAGCAGACCCCCGAGCCCCATTCAGCAGTCTTGTTTTGTACCATCAATAAACTTATGACCTGATTTCACTTCAACGCGTCTCTGGACCCAGTACTTTACAGAGGCTAGAATAACCAGTATGTGAAGAGAATTGCGAGTGTGTGTGTGTGTGTGGGGGGGGGTTATGGTACTAAAGGGCTTCTCAGAATTGCTTTACAGATAGGGAAATGAGAGGGAAATTGCCAGCAGTTCAAGTGCAGATTTATGCCCACCAGTGCACTAAAATAATTGTTCAGAGTACACCTGTGTGTATTTATTACTTATTGTGAGACATGGTGCCACTTTTAGTAAAGGATTCACAACAACCATAGTTGTTGAAGAAGCTTTATGAATGATTAAGCAATATGTCAGTTATCATTAAAGATAAACTGTATATTTTCAGGTATGAAAGTACTGGCTGTTTGTTGATCTCTTGTTCTGAATTTTAATGTTGTTTGGTTCTTTAATTATAAAAGGCTGTTGACTCCTGCCCTATAGGCTGTGGGCAGCAAACACTCATGTTCATGCTATGCACTCCTAGAAAAATTTGAATTAGCTATTACAGAAATAGCCCAAACCTACGTATTTCCTATGTGATACCTTTCATTCACGATCACTGACCCTGCCAGATACTAATAAACCCTAACTCCTTTCAGTACTTGTGGGAATGATGCAGTCAGTATTTTGGACTGTGCTATAGATTCCAAAATAACGCAGCAGGAAGGCTGGTTTCAAAGGCTTGGATCCAGAGGAGTGCTTCTGTGGGTGGAAGGATTTCCACACAGAGAACACAATTTTCTCTTCAACTCCCTTCTGCTGCAGCCCAAGGTGCCCCCTGAAGCACTGCTCCTAGGAGACAGGAGATCCCCCAAAGCAGCATTTCAGAGGCATTTTGACCTGCAGCAAGAGCGGGAAGGTGAGAAATTTACACTCCATGGGAGGACACCCACCCACTAAATCACCTCTGGAGCCAATGGCATCACCATAACATCAAACTGAGGTGATGCTTACCTGCTCAGATCAGTGGATCATAAGCCTGTGATAAGGCGGAGGGTATTGTTCTCATTTCCTTATTCATACATCACGTTCCAGTCCTCCTATGCCTTTTTTTTAAAAAAAAGCCCTTCTGTTCCTGTTCACTTCCAGGATCTGTTATCAGCAGATTTGCCATCGGCACATCTAGAGAATATGTATTCTTTGGCATAGTGGAAACATGTGGTCACACATGAATGTGCTGATAGCACAAATAACTATGCTGGTTTACTGCATTTCCCTTTTTAACTTGATAAGCTCAAATTGATTTGATAGAAACAATTTCATAGATTCAATAGCTGCCATATAAATTTTGTCACACCACCCATAGAGTAGAGATATGTCTTGGGTAATTCTTCATTTTGAATCCAAAGTTATCCTTTGTTCAGTCTGAATGGAAAGCATATGATGATGATAAAAAGACAGATGTTTATGATCATTCCAGCATTCTTTTTCCATCTGGAGGAACCTGTTGTTCCAACTCAGAGATCACTTGTAGCATGTTCAGTCGAATCTGAATTTAAAAGGTCTTTTGTAAATTAAACTGTTGGATAGTCTCAAATAAACTTAACAGAAAGAATACTGCTAAATTAAAAACTCTTATTCTTCCTGCCCTGACTCAGCCTTAAAATCACCAGCAGATCAAACATGGTGTACAATCACTAGGTTGAATATTGTAGTTGTGTTTGTTCACATTAATGAGAGACAGGTCATAGGTTTTTGCTTCAAACTCAGCTTTCACTGGGTTTTTTCTTTTTGCAGCTTTTGTATAAATACAGTGGTGAAAATCAGAAATAGCAGACAGGTGTCAAGTTCCTAAACAGTAAAATCATAAATTGTCCCATCCCAAATTACAGACTGCCTGGAGGCCAGTCCCCCTACTCAGCCTTCAAACACAGCTTGTTGATGGAGATGAAAAACAGCAGCAGTTTTCTATAAACAAAAATACAAGGTTTTACTGTGATTTTACACAAGCCACGTGTTTTCAGCTCCAATGGCAGACATCAAGATCAGAAGCTTTTTGAGGAACTATAAATAATGCCACTATACTTTACCCTGTTGTGTCAGGCAAAGTTTCAGTTCAATGTGAACACTAATTGTTCTTGATCAACTCTGTCAAGGGGTAATAAACAGACTAGACAAGAGGCGGGACCCGGGGAGGGGAAGGAGCTCCACACAGTGGAGGAAGCAGCCGCAAGTGGGTCTTCTCCCCCACCCCACCATGGCACCCATGGCAAGGCCTGGGCCCACCAATCCTTCTCCCCCCCTGCACTGACAGTGAGGCCTGAGGCTTCTAGCCACCAGGCCTGCTGATTCCCCCCCCCCCAGGCACTGGCGAGGCCTGAGCAGTTCTCAGCCACCAGGCCCGCCGATTCCCCCTCCCCCCTCTGGCACCAGCAGCGAGGCCCGATTCCCCCCCCCCATGGCACCAGCAGCTCTCAGCTGCCGGGCCACTGATTCCCCCACCCCCTGGCACCAGTGCGGAGGCCTGAGTGGCTCTCAGCTGCCGGGCCGCCGATTTCCCCACCCCCACCCCCCAGCACCAGTGGCAAGGCCTGAGCCGCTCTCAGCTGCTGGGCCGCTGATTTCCCTCCCCCACTGCCCTGGCACCGGCGGCAAGGTCTCAGCACCTCTCAGCTGTCGGGCCACCACAGAGTTTAAATACCCCCCAAGTTTTTTTAAGTTTTAGGATTTTTCTGCACACCTGGGGAGTCCCCCAAATGTGCTGGAAAATCTCTCTGCCCCCCAAGCGTCCCCGATGTGTGGATTTTGATATCCGCACAGAGGGAGCACCTTGGGAATTAGTATATAGATTAAGGAGTCATTCCATTCATACATGCCAGCAGGGTTTTTTTTAAGGCACTATGAAATTCCAGTTTTGAGGAAAATGTTAGGCTCTTTGTGTTTCTACATTTTCCATTCTAGATAAAAGAAAGCAGGCTATTATTTCAAAAGATAATCTTATTCTTCCTTTACCTTAATCTGATTTCTTCAGACAGTCTTGTGGTACATTTTTAAGTTACACTGACCTTGAACTATCACAGGAGTTACAAATTATTGCGATAAGTACATTTTACATACAACTTAAAAATACAATGAATTATGAGTACCTTATACACAGAGAAGAATAAAAGATGGTGGCTGGAAATAAACTGAAATAGGAGAATGCACTCAGCCTGATCTAACCATTAACATGTGGAATGGTTGGCAAATGCAGTCTGGGAGTCAGTTTTAGATTGTGAGCCATGTTGTCCCCCAGGTACTTCAAGGATCATCATCACAATTTAAATACACCCTAATATTTACCACCTTCCAGTGGTGAAACAGAGACTGAGGCCTCACAAGCAGCTCAGCCTATTCAAACCTATGTCTTTCTCTCTCACCATGAAGCACCCTCAGCCATCCCTTTGTTTTTTTAAAGGGCACCGGCCCCACCCCTTGTTTTACTTATGGATGAAGTGGACCCACATTTAGATACACGGGCTTGATGTCATTCTGTGTGAGCATAATTCTCCCCCCCCCCCCCCCCAGTTTGGGGATTCATATGGGATTTTGCTGCCACTACCGTTTCTGAACAGCTAGTTCTTCAAATGTATTGAAGAAGCCTCAAATGTATTGAAGCTTCAAATGTATTGAAGAAGCAGGGAAGCCTCTAGGGCAGTCTGAGAGGAGAGGTCTGGAGAGACATGCAGTGCAATCCACAGCATGCTGTTGACTCAGCTGTAAGTTAAATTGAACTCAATGGGGCTTACTAGTTAGTGTGATTGCTTTAAGGAGGGATAGGGTTCCAAGGATCCCATGGGGGGACAAGGGATCCCCCATCCCTAGCTCCCTTTTTCCTCTGCTGCTCCAGTAGCCAGAGGGAGGAGGGAACAGCCAGTCAACAGTGAGATGCCACTTCTGGGGAGATCCTGGGATGGCATTTCACTCTAGGAAACCCCAGAAACTCTGGATTCCTAGAGCGGACTGGCATCAGTACCAGGGTTACCACAAAAGGGAAGTCATGCTGTCATCAGATGGCAGTCCCATGTCCCCACCCCCTCTTGACTTCTACCAGACTTGGCCTGGCAACTCTAAGGGAGCTGAGGGACTGCAAGCACCGGATTCATAGGAAGCTCATTAAGGCTGTTACATTACTTTTACTGTAAAGGAGGCAAGGAGCTGAGCTTTCTGGGGCACTACCCCCTTTTGCCCAAGTGGGCCAGCCGGCCCGTTTGCTATTAGCAATGTCCTTGTCCCAGTTTTTTACAGCTATCTCCTCCCCGCATTCTTCTCTCTTGGGCAGCCATTGTTTCATCACATTTTATTTCTCTCTCTCTGTGTGTCTGTGTGTGTGTGTGTGTATGTGTGTGTGTTAGCAATAATGATCCAAAACCAGTAAACAAACTTAAGTAGACTGAAGAAGTTTCTTTTGGCTGGATAAACTGAAATTCACATTTGAACATCTCCTGGGGTCTCCTAGCAGATGGTTATGGGGAATGTGGCCTAATGAGCCTTCCAGGTGTCTGTTTTCCTGTTCTTCTGAACAGAATTCTGTTGTGCTGGTCATTACAACAAAGCTGGATGCTGACTGGTGGTTATGTGAACTGTGAATAGTAGTTTGCCATGTGGTTTTCATTAGCTGTAAAAAGGATGTAATAGATGTATTTGTAAAAATGTCCAGTTCCACAAGATCAGAATCAGACTTGAAAATCTGCTGTCAGAAAATCATGTGACAACTGTTAGAGTCTGGAAAGATCCATTTCTGCATTACAGTCATTCACTGCCTCCGTATACAGGAAATCCAAGAATGTCATGCAGCTCTGTGCATCATATTTGGCTCACAGATGAAGTATTCAGAATCAAAGCAAACAAAAATGAAAACACATTGAAGTACTCTGAAGTGCATTAATCACCCCATTTGTCCTTTCCTAACCTTGGGCATTTTTTAAACACAAAAGAAAAACAGTAATTGTTATGTATTTTTCTTTGAAAATTGCAAACCTTGTGGGTGCATACCAAGAAGCCAGAACCTAGATATTCATTTATCTTTTCAGTCTGGAGAAAAAGTATCAGTCCTATCTAGTTCTAATGTGCTATCGTTTGGTTACTCCAAACTTACAAATATATCAAGCCAGTATCACAGATTATCTTATTTGGGCTATAAAGCTGGTTCAGAAAAAGTCACTGGAAAACAAACATGAATAAAAGCCAAACAGGGTAGCAATCTCCTCAGCTGGGAAAAAAATGTGAATATAGCCACAGTTCACCGTGTTGTAGGAGAAAATGAAGTCTCTATGGCCTGAGCAAATGGGCTGTGCAAATGGGCTGTGAAGCCCAGAGCGTGGAACTTTGAAACCCTTTAGGAATGCTGAGTGAGAACTGTGGTTTCAAAAGAAACTGGGCTTGTTGTTGCTGCCATCCTTGAGGAGACTGTCTAGCTTGTTTAGAACTCTGAGTCCCCTCCTTGATAGTGTTTGCCATCCTTTAAAGCAATCTGTTGTACAAAAAAGCAAGTTTGGCTTGTCTTCTTTTAGCAGAACAATTCTTTTATTGAATAATCAGTAAGCTTGGTTGCACCATGATTCTTAAGATGCACTGGGCACACATTGGACCAATACTACCACTTTAAGTCTGAAAAATGACACCCTGCTAGATGTCAAAGCTGCCTCTAAACAACATCCCCTAATTCAAAGGCCCTCTTCCCTCTACCCTGGGGCTTACTTTATCAACTCAGAGGTAAAGAAAAGGACATCGTGAACACAGTTATTGGCTTGGATCCAGCAATGTGCAAGCAGAAACAGACACAGTGCAGTTCTGCTTGTGCAATAGCTACAGCTTTCCTCCCTAAATATTATAGCACCCAGAAGTTGGTTGTCTAAGATCTTGAACAAGCCAAAACACAAATGGGGATGCAAGAAGTATGACACAGAGCAACCAGCTACCACAATCCTTTTCTGGTGTTTCCTATTGCACAAGAACTCTAGCACAATGGGAAATTTTTCACTGGATCCAATCCACAGTTAACATGAGCTCCATCCAAGCTTACATATATTAAGAAAGCAGGGTAAAAAGAAATAAGATGGAAGTCAGGCTGCAGAGTCAGGCACTAACTTCTGATGCAGAGTCAGGCACTAACCAGGGCTGCTTCCACAGGGCATTTCCCCCCTCCATCGTGGAGGGGGAATTTAAAGGGAATGTCCTCACAACATCATGCTCATTCTGAGCATGACATATCACCTTCTCCCTTTAAAGCAGATCAAAAACAAACTTTCTTTGATCTGGTTTACAGGGGGAATTGGGGGGGGCCTGTTGGGGAGCATCCATCAAAACACTCCGTCGCAGTCAGTATGGGGGAGGGAGCCAGAGCCAACCTCCACTTTCACAATGGTTCAGAGCAGCCATTCTCCCCTTTTAATCAATTATTATTATTATTATTATTATTATTATTATTATTATTATTATTTTGACTGACCTTTTTATTGGACACAACAAACAGGAGGGGCAATTCCCCCTAACATTTGAGCTATGGTATGCTGGGTAGGGTGCTAAGTGGAAGAGAAGAGAGGCCACGAGGAAGAGACCAACCTGAAGTTCTACAGGCCTTTTAATCATTTTAAGGGCACTTTCCCCTTCCCAGCTCATCTGCACTGAGAAGTAAGGGAAGTAAGAAGGGGGTTCTGGGCCATGGAGGCACCAGGCTCAGTCACTGTAATGCTGTGCAATTATGCGTGCATGACAGAACAGGGAGAGGAGCAGAGAGTGGCAGCAGCAAGCAGTGCCAGACAGGGTGTCTGCAGGCCAGAGGTGCTGGAGGGGAGTATAGGTGCAGTCTGTGCCTTGATACCAGCAAACTGCTATTTTAATCTGGTTGTTTACTGTATTTACTTGTTTTAACTATATTTTAAAAAATTGATATTTATGATATTTATTATGATTGGTTTGAACTGTATTTTATGAAATATCTGTGAGTCACCCTGAGCCCGCCTTTGGTGGGGAGGGCAGGGTATAAAATAAATAACTTGTTTGTACAGCGCTTCTAAACTTTGAAAAGTGCAGTCTGTCACAGATGGTGATGAAGAAACAACACTTCCCCACCAACATTTTGTCTGCACATGCCAGTGGAGCTGTTCCAAGTGGTCAGAGGCATCCTTGTAGCTAATAACGTTTTGTTCGGGGCCAATGTTTTTTGGGGGGGGGCCTGCAGTGGTGCGGAGAAATCCAGGGGGTAAGGATTCCACTTGACTGTAGCAAAAAAGTCCAGAAAGGCCCCCTCCACAGCATGGCAAAAGACGTGCCGGTATGCTTGGCGGCCTCTATAGAAGCCGCTGCCTCCACCCCCCCCATTACCCACCGCTGACCCCGCCAGCACCACCAGCCTCAGAAAGGCGGGGGAGAGAAAGGCCAGCACCAAGCCCACCCCATGTGACCTGTCCCTGAGGCAATGAGGAGAGGAGCCCTCCCCCCCGGCTGGTCTCCAACGGCAAAGGCCGGGCAGGGGGAGAGAGCAGGGTGCCCCCTCCTCCTCCTCCTTGCAGGAGGGCGGCAGGCAGGAGGCACCCAGGAGGGAGGTGCAGTGGGTGGCAGGTGTCGCTGCTCAGCAGCCTTCCTCCCCTCTGACCTCCTGGCAGTCACCGGCTGCTGGGCTGAAGGCAGTGATGGCGGGGGGGGGGGGAGCCGAGGATTGGGGAGGGGCCCATAAAAACTGCAGGGAGCTCCCCATGGGCCCTGCAGTAGCTACAGGCCTGGTCAGAGGCCTCTTGGGAAATGACCTAAAGCAGGAGGAGCATTACTTGGTAGCCCTCTTTGACCATTTTGCTCAATGTTTAGTAGATAAAATCTCCCACAACTGTTCCAACATGGATTCTACATCAGCAGTGACAGATGGTGTCAAGGTGTTGACTTGTCCAATTGTTTGCCATACTTTTCAACTTATTCTATCTGAAGATGTGGACAGGATACTTGGAAGTTTGAGTCCTACCACCTGCTTGTATGATCTTTGCTCTTTCTGGTTACTTAAACCTGCCAGGGGGACTGACTGACTAGGTCCAAGAGGTAGTTAATATACTTCTTTAAGAGAGGGGGTGTGAAACAGGCTGTTGGTCTGTCCACTTCTCCAGAAGATAACAACCTAGGAGAGCTCAGTAATTATTGACCAGTCCCAAGTGTTCCATTCTTGAGCAAGTTGATTGAAGCTGATGGGCAGTAGGTTCAAGACAGACAAAAGGAAATACTACTTTACACAGAGAGTGATTAAAATGTGGAAATTGCTGCTAGAGGATGTAGTGATGGCCTGTTAGCCGAATTGCTTTAATTTAAGATGAGCAATTGGCAAATTACTGGGTTTCTTAGCCAGCTATACCAAGGTCCCACCCCTTCCAGGAGTTCCCAGCAAATAGGCACTAAGGCAGGAATCCTTTTAAATGATGTTTACTATGAAATGTTGTTCAAGCATACAAAAAACAGAATCTCACACACAAACACACAGGTCTAAGGAAAATTAGATAGAATATAGCACTGATGCATTAGCAGGAGTTTCGTTGAGGGGTGATACTTTACCTATCCTGGAGATGGATCCTCGTTCCAACAGAAGATTAGAGGGCTTGAAAAGGAAAATGGGGAGCGTGTTCTGAACCTGCAGAAACATGCTTCTCTCTGGCTGCAGACTCAGAGATTAAAGATGGAGGGAGGGTAGTGGGATAGCAAGTGGGACCTGAGAGATATAAAAAAGCAGATAGGGGTCGTGGAAGCTCAAGAGAGCAATTGTATGGTGTGCAGTCTCTTTTATTAGGTGGTCTTGGGGGCAGGCAGTGCTAACCACATCCCCTTGACACACCTTTCAAGTGGTCCGTCCCTTCAAACCCTACCACTGGTCAAAGTAAAAAGAGGAGGGGATGCAGAGGGGTGGTCAATATTGCATCACTAAAGTCTAAACAGGAACTGACACCTGGGCAAAGTCTGATGAATCGCCAGGGCCATTCTTTTGTCTCTTTAATGGCCCTAGCCGGCCACTTGATGGGCTGAAGATTAGTTGCCAGGTAACCTCACTTAGCATAATCCGTGCAGGTATGTTGGAGGGGGCAGGGGTTGACCAGCGTGATGTAACAGAAAGAACCCTTATGCAAGGGGGTCCTTGCTTCTGTCTTGGTGAACCATCGAGGTTGTCAGCCTCCCGGAGTGGACTGGAGCTTCTCCCAGCAATAGAGAATGCCTGTAGTCTTTGAGGCACAGCAACCTAAGTTCAAATTTATTAATATTAAAATCCATAAGAGCACTTTACAGTGCCTTGCTGGGCAACAGGCCACAGGAATAAACAGCTTTAAAAGGGGATTAGATAGATTCATGGAGGATAATGGCTACTAGCCATGGTGACTAGACAACTCCAAGGTTTCCTGGATGAAGCAAATTGTTTAGATCCTTCCCAGTCTTGGTATAGACCTGATTATGGGATTGAAACAGCCTTGGTCACCCTGGCAGATTACCTGTGCTGCAGGCCTGTAGCTACCATGGGGCCCAGCCCCCTAGCAGATTTTATGGGCCCCTCCCTGAGTCATGGCTCCCCCTCCCCCTGGGCCACCTTGCCCTGATTGCCTGTCAGCAGGGAGGGCGAGGGCAGCACAAGCAGCAGTGGCTGGGCTTAGAGAGCAGCCTGGGAAGCCAGTGAGTGTGAATGGCATGGGGAGAAGCCTCCATCTCGGGCTTTCACTAGACACTTGCTGTGATGCCTGCCAGCAGCAAGTAAGCCAAGCCAGGCAAAGAGGCACCTCCCCTGGCCCTGGGCAGGAGCGCCCGGCTGTGCTCCATTGCGTCAACAAGCCTGCCTACACGCAGCACCTCCGTGGCCAGCCTGGTCGCTGCGCACCTCGCCTCTCCCAGCCATGGGAGAGATCCGAGGGTGGAGATCAGGCTGCCCTGGTGCTGCACCATGGGAAGAAGGACTGGGGCTCCTTAGGGAGGGATGGAGCCAGATGCTCTGCAGGGAAGGCCTGCCTTTGCCGGGGGGGGGGGGGGGGGAGGGAAGCTGAGGCCGCTGGGCATCACCTCCCCTTGCCCTGGAGCTGGGGGGGCGGGGCGGGGCGGGAACAGGGCTGTCTTAGGAGTTCTAAGGAGTTCCACTAATTAAATCAGTTAATTTCACTTTGTTTCAATTGACTGGTGGGTCCCCTCGAGGCCCACTCTCCAAAAACTCCCTAGCTGCTCTGGCTGCTGTGCTGGGAGATGGACAGAGGGAGGGTGACTCTGTAGATTCTCCTGGACCTCTCAGCAGTTTTTGATACCATCAATCATGATATCCTTCTGGACTGCCTATCTGGGCTGTAATTTGGAGGCACCATTCTGCAGTGGTTTCAATCCTGCCTGGAGGTAGGTTTCAGAAGGTGGTGCTGGGGGACTGCCGCTCAGCCCCATAGCCATCGGCTTATGTATACTTTCACCTTGTCCTCTATGCTCTTTAACATCTACATGAAACCGCTGGTTAAGACAGAAATGAGTCTTTATGTTCCAGTAGTGGGCACAACATATCAGATACTCGCTCCTATATGTACACATTCACATCTCTTGGTTTTTAAGCGGTGCCATCTCCTCTCTGTAAGTGTTCTGCTAATCTGGTCTGTTTTCCTAGCTTTCATTTTAAAAGCCTAGCTATATAGTGGGGAGGGGAGAGATTACGCCACCTGTGCAGAATAGTATTATTTGAATTTACAAAGATAACATTTGGAAGAGTGATGCAAGCAAATTTTTTGTCTCTTTTTAAATCTGGGGTGGCCAGCACAGTAAAGATATGAAGAAAGCCCTTTGTTTGTACAAGCAAAAAGTATGCTTCGGACAGGAAACAGGAAAAAGAAATCAAAGGAATAATGAGGAGATAGTATTTCTGTTTCTCCAGCTAAGCTAATTAAAGCCACATTTGTGCTTGTGGACACCCAGCTTAGTGATAGCATTTATGAAAATGGTCAGGAGAAGAAATTGTTGGAGGAAGTGATTGTAGGGAGAGGCAAAGGAAAAGCTCTAGCAACAATTAAGGGAAGAGATTCAGCAGCCAACCTGGCACAGGTATCAGAATAATAGCTTGTGCGTTAAAGGAAGAAGTCTGGGAAACTGTAAGCATCCCTACTGTGGTGCATGTGTATTAAGTGCCGTCAAGTTCACACATGTCCTTACTGTGGAGGGGTTGTTATATCTTGGATTCATTCCATCAAAATGAAAAGAAAGACTTTGATCATGTCACACTGGGATACACAAAACGAATTATGGGGAGTGTCATCTTGAGAGCTGCCATCCTTTCCCCATAATAGTTCTATCAGGGGCCAGCACATTGCCATTTCAGCTTATATGGAATGATCTGTAGCTCTAATGTGATGCAAGCAAGGAAAGGGGAAGCATGGAAGAATAATCCTAGGTAATTTTCATTTTACATGGTAGTGTGAGCAGTGACATTAAGAGACAGCTCTGGGCTTGGGCAAACATCTTCATCACTCACATCTCCCAACTTGTGTCTGATGAAGGGAACTTGGACTCGAACATAACTGTTCTACTGAAGATCAACATGGCTATCTTCCAAAACTATCTTCATCACTGAATACCAGTAGCCCATTCAGTTCAACAGTTAAATTGCCATACCCATTTTAACAGTTACTCCATTCTTACTACATCTGTGCTAGCCAACTCCCCCCTGCATATTTTATGAATAACCCAAGGCATATTTTTAACAATAGCTAGTATCAGATGCTTTGCATACCCTTTTGTGGCTAGCCAGTTATTTTGCTACTACGTCTGGGTCACATGGGGTCAAAATACTCCCATGTATTATAAAAGAAAACAGAGAAGGTTAAGAGCTAAGTGAGGTAATCACTGGCAGGTTCTCTCTGCACTTTGCATGTTTTAATTTTCATTTGTCTTCTCTTCCATTTACCTTTACGGCAAAACAAAATAATGCAGCAACACATCTTTGTCTAATGAAAGCCAGTTTGGTGTAGTGGTTAGGAGTGCGGACTCTAATCTGGGAGAACCAGGTTTGATTCCCTGCTCCTCCATGTGCAGCTGCTGGTGTGACCTTGGATCAGTTACAAGTTCTTTCAGAGCTGTTCTCTCATGAGCAGTTCTCAAAAGAGCTTTCTCAGCCCCACGTACACACAGGGGAAGGGATGGGAAAAGAGACTGTAAGCTGCTCTGAGACTCCTTTGGGTAGTTAAGGGCAGGGTATAAATATAATATCTTCTCTTCTTCTAAATACTGTATGCTGTGTACAATTAAAACAGGAAGCCTTCCAAACTTCAGGAGTGTTTTTAATCCATGAAAATATGATTAAGGCTTTTCCATAAAACAAATTTGGTTTCAGTTACAAAGCCCTAGAGAGCAAAACAAACAAGACATAGAAGCCAACGCCTTTCCCTGATGTTGTCTCCTGGCACTGGTAGGTTTCCTGACTCTGGATTTGGTTAAGTTCCCTTTAGTCACCATGACTAGCACCTGCCAATGGACCTATGTAAAGTCACCCAGCAAGCTTCCATGGGGATTTGAATCTGGGTTTCCCACATTCTAGTCTGACACTCTAACCACTACACCACACAGGTTGCCAACTATGGGTTGGGCAACTCCTTGAGATTTGGGGTTGGGGTGTGGGGAGGGTGAGGTTTGAGGAAGGATCTCAGCCAGTTATAACACCATAGAGGTCATGCTCCAAAGCAGCCATTTTCTCCAGGGGAACTGATCTCTCTAGTCTGGAGATCCATTGTAATTCTGGAAGATCTCCAGGCCCCACTTGGAGATTGGCAACCCTAAAGGAAGAGGAACTCATTTTTTTTATATAACTGGAGCCCATCCCATTACATTAAAGGGAGCCAGTGTGGTATAGTGGTTGAGAGTGTCAGACTAGTATCTGGAAGACACAGGTTCAGATCCCTACTTGTGCCATGGATGCTTGCTGGGTGACCTTGAGCCAGTTGCACTCTCTTGGCCTAATCCACCTCACAAGGTTGTTGTGAGGATAAAATGGAGCAGAGGAGAATGATGTCAGCTGCTTTGGTTCCCTGCTGGGGAAAAAGGCAGAGTACAAATGAAATAAATAAAATTAATATGCTTTTGTTCTTTCAAATACCATCAAATGTATTCAACAATCCTACAGCAAAAACAAGTAAATTCATTTGAAAAGACTTTCTGCTTACGAAGAAAAAAACCTGAATATGTAACACTGTTTTGCAAGACAATACAAAGAGAACTCAGCAAGCACGTCACTAAAAAGCTAAGTGGTTTCTAGTTCAACAACTCATTTTAACACTTTGGAATGCAACTCACTTTTTGGTTTGGCACTTTAGAAAATAAATCAGGTAAACCCATGAGATCAGACAGTCCTCAAATTTAAGAGTAACCAGATGCTTGGCTCTTGTTTAGAATGCAAAATCTAACAAATCTCTGTTTGTTCAGATTCGTCTTTTGTACCAAGGTTCCCTCTCTTAGGAAACTTTATGGAAGTCATAGATTCAGATGCTTTTGCTCATTTTAGCACAGCCATTCCTAGCATATCTGGCTAAAAGAGCAAAGCTAAGTCGTGTAGTGCCTCAGATGGCAAGGAGGCTCGCACAGAATTCTTGGCAAGCTATGTCAACTCAGTCCTAGAGAAGAAAAAATAATGAAGCTTAAATGCAATGACATTCTAAACATACCAGATGTAGTCTTCTCCTCTTCAGAACTCTTACTGCAAATAGGGAGGCAGTGTTTCTTTATTTGAACCTGATCAGATACTTCTGTCAAAATTAGACACATAAAATACCCAGTGTAAATTGGTACCAGCGTCGATGGTTAGGAGTTTGGGAGTGCTCCTGGACCCCTTGTTAACGATGGAGGCCCAGGTAGCAGCCACTGCGAGGTCAGCTTTCTATCATCTACGGCTGATCAAGCAGTTGGTTCCCTTCCTTGAACGCAACGAACTGGCTACAGTGATCCATGCTCTGGTCACCTCAAGATTGGATTACTGTAACGCTCTCTACATAGGGCTGCCCTTGTGCCAAATTCGGAAGCTGCAGCTGGTGCAGAATGCGGCGGCGCAGCTGTTGATGGGCCTTCCTGTGCGGGAGCACATCCAGCCCGCCTTAAAAGCACTGCACTGGCTGCCTATAGCATATCAGATAAGGTTCAAGGTGCTGGTGCTTACCTATAAAGCCCTATATGGCTTGGGACCTATCTACTTAAAGGACCGCCTCTCTCCATATGTTCCCCAGTGGGCACTCCGGTCTGGATCCCAAAACCGTCTGATCCTCCCAGGGCCGAAGGAGGCTTGGCTGGCGGTTACAAGGGCCAGGGCTTTCTCTGTGGCTGCCCCGTACTGGTGGAATGAGCTCCTGGATAATATCAGGGCCCTGCGGGACGATCTACAATTCCGCAGGGCCTGCAAGACAGAGCTCTTCCATCAGGCTTTTAAGTAGGGGCTGCCTAATATTTACATCTTGGCCCTGGCCTGATTCTATCCGCCAGTCGGTACGACCGTATCCAATGGTTACATCTGGGAGCTGCTCTGATATACCAAATTGAAGATACGCCATCTGATGTTTATGTTTTTGTATGTTTTAATGTTCTTATAATATGATATTTATACTGTTTGTCTTTGTTGTTAGCCGCCCTGAGCCCACTGTGTGGCGGGGAGGGCGGGGTATAAATCCCAAGAAAGAAAGAAATAATAAATAAATAAATGTAAATCCATGCAAAGCAAAGCATCTTCGCAAAACATATTCTGCAAGATTCATACAACTTCTGTAATAGTAAAGTGCTTGCTTAACAAAAATCAGTTGGTTTCCAAATGTACCTGCTTCTTCCCAGATGTCTTCAGATATGCATTCCTATATACTATGAAGCTAATACACCTTAATCCCTTGCTGACCTTCACCCTGATATACCTGCAACATATCAATGATTGATCCAAATGTGTGATCCAACATTAAATTGCTCCAGTATTTGTTATGGAAACCAACTGAAAACAACGCTTCATGGACTGTCGTGCAACACATTGCTCAATCAAATGAACAAGGCCAGCTGCTGGTACTGGCATTTGTTTCGAAGGCAAAGGGAGGGGGAAAGCTCTGTTTGACTTAAGAGACAGTAAAAATCCAGCCAGGAAGCTTTGCTTGAAACAAGTTCACATACTATGAAGATTAAGCAGCATAAGCATTTCAGTGCCTTTCAAATTTAGCTAGCCAGCTAGGAAAGCTATTTTACTTAATCAGTTCTAATTCTTTTTAAAGATAAAGTGCTCCAAATCATGCCAGAGCATAATTACAGTAGGGACTGCAAGGTATTTCCCTTTACAGCCCTATTTTGGTTCTTAAAGGCTAAAATTACACCATGCAACTACAAAGGGGTTATATGATCTGATAAGAACTTCCTCCATTTTCAGTGTTAGTCCCTTTTGTACAGGCTGTTTAAACTCACTTTGGCTTCTGAAGACAAATGGTTTTTTGTTTGTTTGTTAAGCTTCACAGCCCTTAGGGATAAAGCACAACAACAACAACAACAAAATACCTGGATCAAACCAGATTATCTGGGAGCCAGAGTACCGCCTCTGGGCTGGTAGAGGGTGTCGGGTGACCAGCACAGGCCTCGCTGGTGGCTGGAGCAACACAGCAACACTCTCCCCCTCCGACTCCCATGGAAGCCCCACCCAACAGCAGGCAAGAAAGGCTGGGGTGGACGCAACACAGAGAGAACACAGGTCCCACACATGAGGCATCCCCCTCTCCTCAGGCCAGCACAGGCCCTTCTAAGTTAGCAGAGAAAGGAAAAATACAGGAAGGGTTGCTGGGCTATACTCCCAACCACTTCTGTTACTCATGGGGCTTTAAAGGAACCCAGGGCTTCCATGTCCCCAGAAAACCCTTTAATAGGCAGGAGGCAGTGTTGCCACTGGAGGACAAGCCAGACCTCTACCACACAGTCAGCTGAAAACAGTACGACAAGGCAGAGAGGGGCTAGAGTGAGACAGAATTGCTCTCCTTCCCCAACTGAGGCTTTGTCAGCAGCCTGCCAGGAAAGGGCGCTGTTGGCTGTGGCAGTCCCTGGCTCCATCCCTTGGGAGTCAGAACCTGACACAGGTTTTGGAAAACCCAATTTAAGCCCTCATCAACTGTGCGAGGACAACGCTTTATCTTAAGGTATACAAAACCTTTAAAAAACTCTGCTTGCCTTCAGAAGCCAAAACAGTATAAGCTGCTTTATACTAATTTCTGAAACAGACTATTGGTTCCTCAAGGTCAGTATTGTCTTCTCCAGGATCTCAGCTGGGGGTCTTTCACATCACCTGCTGCCTGGTCCTTTTTATTGGAGATGCTGGGGATTGAACCTGGCTGGCACCTTGTACATGCAAAGCCAGAGGCTCTTCCACTGAGCCACAGCCCCTCCTTTCTGCCAGTCTTGCTGCTGAAAAGGAAGTTCAGCCTTTATTATCTCTCTCCATCACCAAGGGGACTAATGCTCCTACTTGTGTTGTGGGGATCAGTTACTGCCTCCTCCTTTTAATTCCTGATATGCATAACTGAACATCACACACAGAGATCAGGCTACATTCAAAATAAGTTTAATAAGAAAATAAAAAGCATACAAATCATGTTTAGGCAGAACAGACTGCACAAGGACAAAAAGGTGATAAAATCATAGTTCTCTGATCCTGACACTTACATACCCTAAACTGATGGAAAATTAGGATAGGCTATTGATTCTTGGTGCTGCAAGCGTTTAGAAATCATCCATTACTTCGTTCCAACGACTTGGGTCTTCCCCTCTGTAGTCTCAGCAACACATGCTTAAAATGGCTTAAACCCTTACGGCCAAAATAAGGGATAAGAGTTGACGAGGAGTAAGACCATTTCTTGTATCCAGTGGTTTTGTAATCTCCTTCTCCCCATCCCTCACAGACCCTCTTTCTTCCTGTCCCAAAAGGAAAATCAATTATTGTTTCTTGGCCCCTTGATGTTCTATAGCTACGTGAGGCCATGCTTAGGTAGGTCCTAGCTATTTTCCCTCTCCTGGCTAGGGTCATTTACATTTTTACAGGACTGGATGCTTGGGAAATGAATCAAACCCACTCCTCTTTCTCATTCCTTTTTTGCAGCCAGCAAAATACACCTCTAAGCCTGTACATAGTACCGACCCAATTATGACCACATTATGTACAAAATCTGGGGTGTGAAGCATTTCATCACAAGTACTAACATCAAAGACTATTAGATCTGTGAAGAGGCCTGTAGCCAGGTCATTGCAAAACTTTCATTGGGATCCAGACCAATGTTTCTGCAAAGTCTGCCATCACTGAAGTGCAATTTCCCCCCTCCCTACAGCAGACCAACACACACTCTGAAACCTTGTGTGTGTGGGGGGGGGGGGTCACCTCTCCCCTAGGAACAGTATTTGGGGCTGCTGCCGGGGAGGGGGGGGGAATCATGCTCTGTGGGAAGCCCTTATTCCTGCAGAAACATTTGTTTGGACCCAATCCTTTGCAAATTAAGATTAGAAATGACAGAAACCAATGTGGAGAAAAATAAATGGAGAAGGCAGCAAAGAAAGAGTCAAAAGACTTTTAAGGATGAGGCAGAACTAAGTTGCTGAAAAGGGAAAATAGCCAGAAGACAGGTAGGAATATGGGACGGGTCAAAGAAGGTGGTCATGGAACTCAAGGTAGAAAGATGATGGACTGCTCTGAGGGGTAGAAAAGTTACACCAGATTTGTTGCAGCCTCCTGCTTAGAACATAATACTAGAACACTAATAAGAAGGGGGAAATCTAACATTCCAGAAACAGAAAGTGCAATGACTTTAAGCTTGTTGTTGTCGTTCAGTCACACAGTCGAGTCCGACTCTTCGCGACCCCCATGGACTACATCACCCCAGGCCCTCCTGTCTTCTGTCGTGTTCTGGAGTTTGCTTAATTTTATGTTTGCTGCATCGATGACACTGTCCAACCATCTCATCCTTTGCTGTCCCCTTCTTCTTTGACCTTTAATCTTTCCCAGCATCAGGGTCTTCTCCAAGGAGTGCTCCTTTCTCATTTGGTGGCCAAAGTATTTGAGCTTTAGCTTCATTATCTAGTCTTCCAGGGAACAGTCAAGGTTGATTTCTTTTAGGATTGACTGATTTGATCTCCTTGCAGTCCAAGGGACTCTCTCTTCTCTAGCACCATAATTCAAAATAATCTGTTCTTTGGTGCTCAGCCTTTCTTATAGTCTAACTCTTGCAACCATACATCACTACTGGGAATACCATGGCTTTGACCATACAGACTTTTGTTGGGAGAGTGATATCTCTACTTTTTGTTATACTGTCTAGGTTTGCCATCGCTTTTCTTCCAAGGAGCAGGCGTCTTTTAATTTCATGGCTGCAGTCACCGTCTGCAGTGATCTTGGATCCCAGGAAGGTGAAGTCTGTCACTGCTTCCATGACTTCCCCTTCTATTTGCCAAGGAGTGATGGGGCCGGATGCCATGATCTTAGTTTTTTTGATGTTGAGTTTCAAGCCAACTTTTGCGCTCTCCTCTTTCACCCTGAACAAGAGGCTCTTGAGGTCCTCTTCACTTTCTGCCATTAGAGTGGTATCATCTGCATATCTGAGGTTATTGATGTTTTCCCCAGCAATCTTAATTCCAGTTTGTGATTCATCCAGGCCGGCATTCTGCATTATGTACTCTGCATATAAATTAAGTAAACCCAATGGACTTTAAGCTAGAGAATAAGAAATAAAACCCAAGTTGTTTGGCAAGAAAGAGAACAATGGGGGAAATTATGTCATCTAATCATGATGGCAGTGTAAATGTACAGCTTGGATCCCACCATGTTGTAACAGTCCCCAATAATAATGACTAAGGGTTTACCTACTCTTTTCCTTCACCAACTCACCGCTGAAGGATAGGGTAGAGGGGTAGCGATGATTCCCTGTGAATGTTTTCGCTCTTGCAGATTCCCTGTGCAAGGTATAACTGGCACTGATTGTTCATCAGCCTGCTTGTGGGCAAGGCAGGATAGAAAATGAAATGAATGAATAAATAAATTTAGGTTGTAGGAGACAGACTGGGCATTTACTGGCCATTTAATTCCCTACTGGGCAACCTCTATGACCTGGTGGAGGTAATTTTGGGCTTGGTGCTAGAGATGTACAACAGTGATTGTTCTTGCTAATTTCAACATTCATGTCAAACATAAGAACATAAGAGAAGCCAATGTTGGATCAGGCCAATGGCCCATCCAGTCCAACACTCTGTCACACAGTGGCCCAAAACACCAGGTACCCTCAGGAGGTCCAGCAGTGGGGCCAGGACACTAGAAGCCCTCCCACTGTTGCCCTTCCCAAGCACCAAGAATACAGAACATCACT
Source organism: Lepidodactylus listeri (assembly GCA_029233225.1). Taxonomy (NCBI): domain Eukaryota; kingdom Metazoa; phylum Chordata; class Lepidosauria; order Squamata; family Gekkonidae; genus Lepidodactylus; species Lepidodactylus listeri. Next base: position 70,586,873 of record JARCFY010000004.1, on the reverse strand, counting down.
TGCCCCAGACTGAGAGTTCCTTTCTATACCTTGTGGCTAATACCCACTGTTGGACCTCTGTTCCATATATTGATCCAATTCCCTCATGACGCCGTCCATGCTTGTAGCTGCCACCACCTCCTGTGGCAGTGAATTCCATGTTTTAATCATTCTTTGGTTGAAGAAGTACTTCCTTTTATTCGTTCTAACCCAACTGCTCAGCAATTTCATGGAGTGCCCACAAGTTCTTGTATTGTGAGGAAGGGAGAAAAGTACTTCTTCTCTACCTGCTCTATCCAATGGATAATCTTGTAAACTTCTACCGTGTCACCCCTCAGTTGTCGTTTCTCCAAGCTAGAGCCCCAAGCGCTTTAACCTTTCGTTCATAGGGAAAGTGTTCCAACTTCCAGCCCTCTTATCATTCAGCACTATGTCTGATACAGATCAGGATTTTGTAGTTTCTTTGGCCACCATGGTTCTCTCTCAGGTTGTGACAGGCCACATGCACACTAAAGGACATACCTCAGATTAAATTTTTTGTATTGAAAATTTGGGTGAAAGGGCTGGTTTGGGGACTGGAGGTTCAGTCTGTGTCATGGTTTGACCACTACCTCAAGGCTCAGGTAAATGTGGCTCTTGGGTGAGGGCTGTGTTAAAACTGTCCGTTGACATACACTTATGGATCTGGCTGGTCTCTGGAATGCCTTTGGGGATAATAAGATCCCTAGCTGACAGCTCTGTTAAGGCAGCAGTAGGAACTCAAAATGGCAAGCTCTGAGAAGCTAGAAACTTTGTTGCCTTGCTTCACCCTCTACTATCCTTGGGGCTCAACCCACCTCCTTGGCTTACAAGGGAGCTGCCTGGCTTGACAAGGCCAGGAAGTTGTCTAGAGCAGTACTGATGGAAAACTCAAACTGAATCTGATACAGTGTGCCATAGAACGAATTGGAAATCCCATGAGGACAGTTTGCTGTATACTATAGGCCTTACCCACTCTGGTAAGCCATTCCAGAGGCCTGGATTTACCACCAAAAAAAGCCTGTGACCTGTTGCCATAAAGTCCAAGAGAGGGCATGTCAATAAGGTTGTTTGAAGAAGGGAGCTGGTGCATGGAAGATGAGGTTTGATATTCATATCTGCCTTTAAAAGAAATCTAAATCATACCTTGAGTTTAACTAACCTTGTTGAAATCTTGAAAGAAATTCTTAATACATCTTTGATACTTCTCCCACTGTATTGGGATACATAAATGTTACAAAATAGTTGGGATAAATTACCTTTTAGTCTGTTTATTACAATTCAGTGTTATATCATTAAAATTAACTCCAATAATATACCTACAGTTTGAATAGAATATGAATCTCATTCAGTATTACCAAACACTTTTAAAAATAATTATCTTCAGATGCACGATTTCATTAATGGTTTTTTTAAACAAACAAGTCTGTTAAGTTCTTAATACTTCTGGTGAAGCGGTGTAAACTTTAGTATAGGCAGTTTTTGAATAGCCTTGTTACAACTTCTGAAAGGCACTCTGATTCGTACATAACTGAGTCCAGAATGCAGGAGTTTGTACTAGAAAGGCTTAACTTTGCTTGAGTGTTATGTTTCAGTGTCATTACCTTAATGTTTCACTCTTCAGTTAGAGATTAAGTACAGCAAAATAGCCTAATAGCAGCACGTTTCTCCCATCACTTATTTTACCTTAACCACCATGTCATACTATGAGCTAAGGTCATCCAGTGAACTTTACAGGATTTGAACCCCGTCTCTCCAGTCCTAGTCCAAAACTGTATCACCACACTGGCTGTCAAGATATGGTAGCATGCCCATTCACCCCACAAATTAAAACACATTTTAATAGTCAAAACTTTTCCTTGTTAGACTTAAACTACGGGTATACTGGTTTGCTGGATTAAGATCCCACCGGGGGGGAGGGGGGGGGGAGAGAGACCTGGCTTCAAATCCCACTCTTCCATGGCTGTTTGCTGGGAGAACTGGGCCAGTCACTCCCACTTAACCTATTCCACAGAGTTGTTGTGCAGCTAAAATGGAAGGCAGGGGAATGTTAGAAGCTGCCCTTGAAATAGTATGTCTGCTTGTTCCCTACTGCAAAAACAGGAAGACTTAACCAGTTCCATCCAACAAATCCATAACTGGCTATGTTTGAACCTAGGTCTCCTGGGAAGAAGTCCAATACAACCAGCACCAGCATATTTTCTTATAAGATAATAAGGTAGAACGAGGGTTATTTTTAAAGTGGAAGCTACAAGCTTTGGGACAATCTTATATGCCAAAACTCTATAAATTTGAAAACTTGTTCCCTCTAGTTCAGAATATGGAAAGTTGATCCATAATACTCACACGTTTTCAGAATCCTGAAAATCTCAGCTTGTATCATTAAAAATATATACTCCTTATGGTTGCAAATACAGGCTTCTGGGCAGTGTGCTGGGCAACATTTTGCAGGGTACAGAGAGAACAGGAACATCACACACCACAGAATCTGAGGCAACTGGGCTTTATGGACAAGCACTGCTCTTTGCATCTCCCCGTTACTGATGAAAGGAGAATGTATTATGTAAGATCAGCACATTGATGCAGACAAGATCTGCAAAACTGAACTGGTCTTCATTCAGAAGGTAAATTAACTTCTCATCAAAATTAGCTTAATATTTTTTAAAGCACAGAAGACACTCATTCCTTGTTAGGGTGATCACTAGGTTTTCAGAAGAATTGGAAATGTACATATAAAATAAATGCTGCAGTCCAGTTCATTACAACTTTATTTAAAGAGGGAGAAAAATTACAGTGCAATGATTCCACGCAACATATATTTATATATATATAGAAGTTTTTAAATAAACATAACTAGAAGGAATGTGATCAGTATTACTACAACCATTACAAAGCTTTAGAAAACACATTTTCAGTGTAAAGAACTATTTCCAACCAGTCTTCCAAAATATTGCATGCCTCCTTAGAAGAGCCCAGGAATGTTACTTTAAAGGCATAAAGAATCCAATCCCATTAAATTTACTAAGCAGAACACAATCAACTTCACATAATTTATGAAGGATTTATATGGAGCAACTCGAGCTGTTTATTCAAAACACAAAAAAATGGACTGGTAAACGTCTGTGTAAATAACTTCTAGTTAACCGTCATTTTTACCTGGAGTGTACAATTTATTTAAAAGAGGGAAGATTTGGCACTTTTATACTGATGTCACCAATATTAATATTTCTTGGGATCTCTGGAAGATTCATATTCTTTACAGCTGACACAGCCCGGGCTGGGGCTCCTGCTAAACCAGCCTGTATACAGAAGAAAAAGATATTGCTAAGATGACATCCATTACAATTACAATTAAATACCACTACAGTGATACCCATTCCAAAAAGTAATTTACACCAACACTAAGGATTAGACAAAACATATGGTATTTGAGTTGAAATGGAATGGATTACTTCAAGTATTTCAAAATACAGAGGAATAAAGTTTACACACATTGTAAGATATGGTTACAGCATGCAATGGCAACAATGAAAACTATACAGAAAAAGTAATATGTAGTCTGTAAAACAACCAGATTGAGGTTAAAGTCAGGGCTCATGCTGTCTTTGACTTTTACTGTTTCCAGGTAGTGCAGCATATATGGTACCTAACCTAAGCCAGTCATCTGACACCTGGTAAACAGTCCCAATCACCCAATTTTAATTTGTAACAACCCACAGACAAAACGTTTATTTTTCATAAGGCCTTGTCCTTAACTTTTAGTGTTTGATTAAGTGGTATCCCATACAAAAATAAAAATGTCTTAAACACTGATTTTAGATCTTCTGAGTAGCTTTGTTATGTTAGATGCCAAGCAGTAGGGAAGGAAGCCTATCCTCTAGATTTTTATCCCATGCCACCCCACATAAAAGGCTCAGCTGATGTTCCAAGAGTGAAATTCAACACACTAGAAAGCTCCAAGCTTGTAAACTCAATAGCTGTACGGAACAGACTGCATCTGAGCACGCAAAAAGGACAAAAGGAATATACTAAAGGTTAATTTTGGCAATTTAGATGTTAAATGAAATATGACCTTTAGTTCTTTCTCTTCCTCTCAAACCTCTTTCCAGATTTACAGAATGGCTCCCGAGCCAAAGCTTCATAGGACAGCTGTTCATCTATCTTATGTTTATATTAGACAATGTTTTCAAAATGCTTCTCCTCACAATATACAAATAAATTCCAATGCAACTTCTTTTAAACAAATCTTTCCAGGACCAAGAAGACAAGACTATGGGCCACCCACCTCTTGTAAGCCAATGACTGCAAAATATGTGGCGTTTGGTACACAGGCTTGGACAATTTCAGCATTAAAATGAGTTGCTAGCCCTCATGTTTAGAGAAAGACATTTAGCTATTTTCAAATGATGAAACAGACGCCCTAGAATAATTTCCAAAGATAAATGTAAAATAAGTTCTGTCTGTTTACTAGTTGTAACTTGTCTTCAAGATGTGGAAAACATGCTAATTAAATTAAGTCACAAGCTTCTAAAAACAAATCAGCTTCAGTTCTGTAAGAACATTTGGATGCTAAACAAATAAAACATTCTGGATTAAGTGATATGTTTTTATGGAAATGTTGCTACTGTGGAAATGGCATAGTTTGTTTCCATGAAAAACATACACTATAGCATGTCAAAAAAACTAGGTATATAACCTAGCTAACTCACTGTGCTGTACCTAACTGCATTTTTTTATCCAGTGGCACCTTTAAGACCAACAGAGTTTTATTCACAAAGCTCATACCTTGAATAAAACTGGTCTCAAACTTTGTTCTACTGCTTCAGACCAACACGGCTACCCACCTGGATCTAACTGCATTTTGACATTTAAAATCTGTAATCCAGGAGGAAGGGGAGAGCAAACCAAGGTTTATGCAGGACTGCTGGCTGCTTCGAAGAAAAAGTAAATGCAGTCACCCGTATCAGTTCAATATCACAACAGTAAGAAAATTAAATTTTCTAATTTAAGTGCCATTCTACCTTGAAATTAGCTTGCCTGGGATGAGTAACAATTTCTTCCGGCAGCACCGTTGAAACAACTGTCACACGTAGGTACACAAACAGGCCAATACAATTTTTATACTTGGCTTAATACTTTGCTTTGTAGGACAGTCCACTGTACATAATTAGAATTCTTCTGATAAAAGTAGTAGCATTAGTCATGGCTACCCACAACAGACTGCTAGTATAACTTCTATACCTACAGGATTTATTCTTTTAAATAATATTACTCATTGGTTTAAGCACAGAACTCATTTCTCCTAATCTGCAATCCTGTATCTAACAACACTTTTATTCATTATTTGCATCATAAACTGCTCTAAAAGCCAGAATGTCTCCTGCTATTAAGTCTTAATAGACTTACACATTCTACCCTAGCCAAACCAACTAAAGCTCTACTGAGTTCAATGGAACTCACTTCTGAATAAACCTGTTAGGATCAAGCTGTTAATCAAGAGGCATCAAGAAAAATATGCATGTTTTACCCATTTCATATTCTGCAATTATATAATTGTTCCAAATGTAACTTTAATATGCATATTGCTCTGTTGCAGAATATGAAATGGGTAAAACATGGTACTCACAGACACCTTTCCTGGCACCCATCAATAGTTTTTAGAAAGTGGGCAGGGCTCAGCAGAGCTTCTGACTGGCTCTTCAGATTTTTAAAAGGTTTCTTTGGCAGCAGCTGCCACCACTGCACAAGGTTCTTCACCACATGACTGAAGTTGGGTGTAAAAAAATATTTTAAAACCATCTTTTCACTTTAAAAGGGCATCCTGTTATAACGAAACATTGGTCCTTACCTGAGGGCTCTTTCTCTTCAGTCATCCAGGAAGCAGTTAGGTCACACTTCTGCTCACTTGGAAAGGGCTATGCAAATTCTTTTGTGGCGTGGCTCCTATTGGAGAGACCCAGACTGACCTCTCCAGTTATGTCCCAGCCCTTTCCTGCTTAGGGTCTCTTTTCTTTCCTTGTTCCTCTACTTATTTATTTTTTGGAGCCACCCCTGGTTTGCTGTTGCGGTACCACTCTGAGTCTGAGTTCTACTCCTTGGACCTTGGTCCTCCCTCTTATTCTTCTTCTTATATTCAGGGAGAGATGTGGATGACTTTGCCACCACTGAAGAGAAAGAACCTTCAGGTAAAGTCCAATGTTTCTGACATTATGTGGGCTGTGCAAGTGAAGGCCTAGCAGGCCCAGGGAGCCTGAGTAGCAGTGGGAGGAGGCCAGGCCTACAACTTCCAGAAGACCCTGAGAGGTTTTGGTGCCAATTTTAGCCAATCACAGAGAAAGGGGCCTTCTAATAAAAGAGCTGGTACAAAGAAGAGCCTTTCTTCCAAGAGAGCAGGGCCTAGGGTTGCCAGCCTCCAGGTGGGGCCTGGGGATCTACCGCTTTTACAACTGATTTCCAGCTGACAGAGATCAGCTCCCCTGGAGGAGAAAATAGCTGCTTTGAAGGGTAGACTCTATGGCATTGTACCATGCTGAGGCCCCTCCCCAAACCCTGCCCTCTCCTGGCTCCACCTCCAAAGTCTCCAGGTATTTCCCAACCCAGACTTGGCAACCCTGGCAGGGCCTGAGGGAAGGCTGCTGCATGGAAGACACCCTCACCCTGAGAGGAAGGGTGAGCAGTCTAAGGCCCAACTGAGACAGTGGACTAGGCACTGTGGGTCTAGCTGCATTAGGGCATTTGGTTTCTTTTCCCTTCACCCACTTGTTATTATTCTTGCACCTTGTTTGTTTCCCATATTGGGCTGACCTCCTGTACAAATAACCTTTTATCTGTTGTTTACTCTGCCTGGTCCTCATGCATATTATTCAGCCAAATAAGGGAGATCTGAAGGTTTTGGGAGGGTGCTCTAGACCTTCTCAAGGGATCCTAAATCCAGAGTGGTGGCAGTGTCAGGTGACCCCCCCACCTGAGCTGTGACAGTTTTGTTCTCCTTCAGTGGGGAGAAATTATCCAGGAAGCGGTTAGCTGTACACAAGCTGTTCCTTCTGGGTGGGCTTTGCTTTTTTTTTAAATGGTTCTAGCACTTTCTGTAGCACTCATCTGCCAAATGCAGCTTCAGTGGAGGCTACTTGAGCTATTCTGTAGTGTCTCACAAAGGCAGAAAAGGAGGCCCAGGTAGCCACTCTGCAAATTTCCTCCACCATGGCCCATGTGAAGAAAACTGCAGTAGTCACCACTGACCTAGTGGAGTGCACAGTGATGGACCCCAGCCGAGGTAGTCCTTGTACCTTGTATGCCTTATTGATGCACTGATAGATCCAATAGGCCACGGTGGCCTTTGAGGCCTTCTTCCTCTGGTTCTGGGTGCAGTGGGACATGAACAGTGAATCGGTTTTTCTGAAGAATGCTGTCCTGTTGATGTATATACAGAGAGCTCTGTGTATATACAGGTTATGCAAAATCTTTTCCTTCAGATGTTTTGGATTTGGACAAAATGAAGGTTAAATGAATGGTTGATTGCTGTGAAAAAAGGGAGTTCACCTTTGGAATAAAGGAGGAGTCTATCCTCAGGGTCACTGACTTCTTCTGGAATATGCACAGTTCTTTCCTAGTGAATACTGCTGCTAATTTTACCATGGAAAGGCTCCACATGGGAAACCTCTGTCGGACCAGTGGGGCCAACTGTTTGGTTCCCAAGATGAACCTCTTCACATACTTGTTCGCGGACAGATTCCTGAAGTCTCCCCTGCCCCAGGCATACTTTTAGGGCCACCACCTGCTGTTTTAGCGTGCTGGGTTGGAAACCTCTCCTCCATCCTCCAAATAAGAACAGCACTATATCCTTGTATGTTGCCAGTAATGGATTTAGGCCCTTGTCGGAAGCAATGTTCCCTCTAAGCTCCACAGTGTTATGAGCAGAAATTCTACTTCATGGGCCAAAAAAGCTAGTAGCACTAAAGCTGTGAGTGAGTCTACATTTGACTATTGCATAAATTAGTTTTTTTAAATAGATTACTTCTATAACCTTGTAAAAATCTCAAAAAAATTCTTTTAAATTATATTTAAACTATATTTTAAGAATATTTTAAACATTATAAGATAAAACAGAATCAAGTCAAATTTCACCCACCCCTTTTCACTACATTGGTAGACCCGGCCTCCAGAGAACAGGTCTACCTGCCCAAGTTCACTAAATTGGTAGATCTGGCCTTGGACCGTCACCCTGCGCTGAGGCTTAGAAAACATACCAGCACTTGGGGGCGGGGGGGGGGAACTCTTGCAGTCTCTCTCTCTATATACCGTATTTTTCGCTCCATAAGACGCACTTTTCCCCCCAAAAAAAGTGGGGGGGAAAGTGTGTGCGTCCTATGGAGCGAATACTCCCCCTCCCTCCCCACTCACCTTTCCCGAGCTGCGGCATGGCCGCTGGCCCGGGGAGAACCCCCCCTCCCTCCCCAGGGAGGCCTGAGATCAAGGAGGCGCAAAGCCGCCCCTCGAAGTTCCCTCGCGGGAGTCTGGCAAGACGAGGCACGGCCTGCGCAAGGGAGGAAGGCCGAAGAAGCTCTGGATCAGCTGCAGACTGACTGAGGCACTGGGTGGGCAAAGCGAGATCAGTCCTGGCCCAGGAAGCTTCGTCGCCTTCCCTGCCCGGGCCCGGCGAAGTCAACTGGAGGAGGGGGGGTGTGAGAGGTCGGCCAGCTCCGGTCGCCCATAGAGACAGAGGAGTCCCGAGTGGTGAGGGCAGCGGCGGCCAAAGCGGGGACAGAAGCAGCCAAGGAAGGGCCATGGACGGTGAGTGGGACAGCCCAGCGCGGAAGCAGCTCTCCTAGGCCGGTTGAAGCCGTGGGAGGGTCTCCGCGAGAGGAAGGAATTGTCCTTCCTCCTTCTCGCCCTAGCGCCATCCCACCTCCCGCCATGGTGATGGCAGCTGGGGAACAGCGGGAGCCCCTCAGTTGCAGCCACCCCTGGTCTTTTCTTGCCCTCCCTCCCCCGCTCACCTTTCCTGAGCCGCGGCATGGCCACTGGCCCGGGGAAAAACCCCCCTACCTCCCCAGGGAGGCCTGAGATCAAGGAGGTGCAAAGCTGCCCCTCGAAGTTCCCTCGCGGGAGTCTGGCAAGACGAGGCACGGCCTGCGTGAGGGAGGAAAGGCGAAGAAGCTCCGGATCAGCTGCAGACTGACTGAGGCACTGGGCGGGCGAAGCGAGATCGGTCCTGGCCCAGGAAGCTTTGTCGCCTTCCCTGCCTGGGACCAGGTGGAGTCAACTGGAGGAGGAGTGGGGGGTGAGAGGTCGGCCAGCTCCGGTTGCCCATAGAGACAGAGGAGTCCCGAGTGGTGAGGGTGGCAGCGGCTAAAGCGGGGACGGCAGAAGCCAAGGAAGGGCCATGGACGGTGAGTGGGACAGCCCAGCGCGGAAGCGGCTCTCCTAGGCCTATGGGATCTGGTGGTGGAACTTCCGGAGGAACGTCATCCCTGGGAAGTGGTGGAAGCCACGGAGATGCTACGGTCTCGATGGGGGTCCGCGGAGCTGTGTTGCTGGCTGGTGGAGCCTTCTGCCTGTTGGGAGAGGTCTCCCTTGGATGGGTCATGGAGATCCACCATGGATGCTGAATTCACTGGCCCCTCCTCCCTCCCCCACTTACCTTTCCCGGGCTGTGGGGGGGAGGTGGGAGGGAAGAGCTGGGCCTGAGTGGCGTTAAGCCACTCGGGCCCAAGCGGGGGGGGGAGGGAAACACCCTTTCTTTCTTTCTGTCTATCTGTCTTTCTTCTTTCCTTCCTTTTCTCTCTCTCCTCCCTCCCTCCCTTCCTTTCTCTTCTTTCCTTCTCTCTCTCTCCCCCTACCTGCCTACCTTCCTTCCTTTCTCTTCCTTCCTTCTCTCTCTCCCCCACCTACCTACCTTCTCTCTCTCTCTCCCCCTACCTACCTTCCTTCCTCTTCCTTCCTTCCTTCTCTCTCTCTCCCCCTACCTACCTTCCTTCCTTTCTCTTCCTTCCTTCCTTCCTTCTCTCTCTCTCCCCACCTACCTACCTACCTACCTTCCTTCCGTCTCCCCCCCACCTACCTACTATTTGGTTTAGAATATTATTTCCCGTTTTCCTCCTCTAAAACTAGGTGCGTCTTACGGTCAGGTGCGTCTTATGGAGCGAAAAATACGGTACATACATATATATACCAGTATGGATATATATATATATATGTATGTATGTATGCATGTATATGTAAAATATGACTACCAACAATACAGGTCAAGTATAACAAAGGAGGAAAAATCACTGCCAGAACCCTGCCTAACCTAACAAACAGGAAGTTGCTTAAATGTTATCAACCTGCCCAAACTACTTATTTATTCAAATATTTATATCCCACTCTTCCCTGTGACTCATGGCAGCTTCCAAATCATATTGAAAAGCATAATAGGGGTGTGCAAAAAAAAATATCATTTTCCCCAGCTCCACTGTAGCCTATGGGGACCAGTATAGTCAATAGGCCCCACAGACTATAATGGAGAATGGATCTGGGGGTATCTGGGACTCAGTGTGGGGGGCTGTTCTTTGAGATACAGGCACCAAAACTGCAACATAGCTGCTGGTGCCTCTTCTCAAAAACCTCCTCAAGTTTCAAAAAGATTGGACCAGAGGGTCCAATTCTATGGGCCCCAGAAAGCGGTGCCCCCATTTCCCATTGTTTCCAATGGAGGAGAAAATGCCTTGTGATCTGAGAGCAGAAATCCCTGAACAGCCTGTTAGAATGTTGTGTGCTGTTAGAATGTTGTGTGGTGGTGGAAAGGTATACAGTAGTCCCTCTGGGCAAGGATGTGTCAGTGCATCCACTCCTTCCAACTGCCAGCTTGTGAAATCTGGACAAGAACTTCTCTACTTAATGGTTCTTTGAGTTTGCTTGCAAGTCCATCACTGGCTTTCCAATTTTTTTTTCAAATTTTGGTCAAAGACCTCTCTGTTTAGGACCCATTCCCCAGGGTCCAGATCCTCCCTAATCAGCCAGTCAGTCTGCCTGGTAATTGGACTGGCCAGTGTTCTGCCTTTATGCTTTCAACATTCCTTCCCGCCTACTGAAATAGACTTTAAGCCTCCAGGAAAAGGGATCTTGATCTGGTGCCCCCTGCTGATTTATGTGTGCCTTCGTTGTCATGTTATCAGTGTGCATGAGGATGTGGCAATTTTGTACTTGTTGGCTGAAGGCTGCCAGTGCCAGTCTGACCACCCTTAGTTCCAGCCAGTTGATGCTGTGTGCTGCTTCCGCCATGGACCAATTTCCTTGTGCTACCTGGTGTTCACAATGTGCTCCCAAGCCTCTCTTGCTTGCATCTGTTGTTACCACTATCTGTTGTACTTACTGGGTAGGGCGGGATACAAATCTAATAAATAAATAAATAGGAGAAAAATTATTCCCTTGCTCAGATTCATTGGAGTTGTCCACCATGTCAACTCTTTCCTTTTTTTTTTAAATAAATAAACTTTATTGATATTTATATAACATACAGCATAGGTGGTTGTTTACATAGCTGTTACATTGTTCAAAAATAGTTGACATCTAAAATAACGCATTTAACAATTTACCAATAGACAGTTTCCTATTCCTATTTCTATTTTCTTATACTAACCTTTGGTTATTCCAGTATATCTAGTAGTTGTATTTCTAGTATTTTTAACATTGAATTGGGCTGTTCACGATTGAGTGTTATATAGTGTGCAAGTGTTTCTTGTAAGGAGTAAAGATTTAGTGTATTACATTAGTATTAGATCTTTACAAAATTTGTTTTGTGGCAGTGTTTCGTGTTTAACAGCATAGTCATAGAAAAGATACCATTTTTCTATGAAGTTTGTAGTTTTCGGGTAGATTTCTGTTTGATGTAGTCGGTATGTTATTTTTTCCATTAGAAACTGATCCCATACTTTTTTCATCCAGAGGTTTCTTTCAATCTTTTGTGTGGATTTCCAGGTTTGCGCTATTGTTGTTTTTGCTGCTGTTAATAAACTACTGATCAGGTCTCTCGTTGATTTAGAGATAGTGTCTTCGTGCCACATATTTAGTAATATAGTTTCTGGGTTTAAAGGGACCATATAGTTAGTTATTTTGGCTATTTGAGTTATTACATCTTCCCAAAAAGTGTGTACAATCTTACATGCCCACCAGCAGTGTATATAGGAGCCTTCTTCTCCACATTCGCGCCAGCATTTGGAGGATTGTGTGTTTGATATTTGTTTGATTTTGGTAGGTGTTAGGTACCATTTTGTTAGAATTTTGAAATTTTGTAATTTGGTTGTTATTGATGGTGTTTTGATTAATATTTTGTCCATATCATCGACCATTGTTCTTCTGAGAAGGTCTGTTGACAATCTCGATGCCAGGAATCTTGATATGGTAATGTTTTTGGTTTTCCAAGACAGATTAGGATATTATAGATTCTGCTGATTAGCCCTTTATTATCCGAAGGAGTTCCTTCCAGGAGATATTCAAATATTGTCCGTGGGGTTGATAGTATTTTCCGAAGTTTGATTTGTAAGGCCATATGTTTCAGTTGTAGGTATTGAAACCACGGGATGATTTTATTTAGTTTTTGTTCAATATCTGCTTTTTGCATTATATCTGTTTTAGTGGATATATCTATTAATCTTGTCACATTGTTTTGGTGCCAGACTGACTTGGTGCCCCATTCTGTTCCTGGGGGGAACCAAGATTGGTGGATGAAGGTTGAGTACCTCGATATAGGTGGTGTTAGCACTTTTCGATGGTCGTCCCAAGTTTTAAGAATATTTGATAGTAGTGTTTGTTTGTGGACTGTTTTGGGGCGGTGTTCAGCTTTGTTCCATATCAGTTCTGACATATTATTTGTATTCTCTGGTGGTAATAATGTGTTGTTCCAGTCTGTTTTTCCTTTGTCTCTTAGAAGTTTAACCACAGTGGCCAGTATGGATGAGTTGTGATATTTTTTGACATCGGGGTAGTTGAGTCCTCCTTGAGTGTTATTTTTGCGTAAAGTGGAGAATCCTATTCTATGATGTTTTCCTTGCCATAGGAAGTTATTGAAAGTGGTTTGCCAGTGGTTAAGATTTTTATGCGGAATTCTTAGAGGAATAGTACAAAATAGGAATAGGAGTTTAGGAAGAGCGAATGTTTTGATTAGATGGTATCTGTCATTCCATGTTAGTTGTAGCGTTTTCCATTTTGAGAGGTCCGCTTGAATTTCTCAAAATTTTTGTTGGTGGTTATATTGTATGAGTTCTTTCATGTTTGTTGTTATATTAATTCCTAGGTATGAAAGATATTTTTTTGACCAGTGATAGGCATATTTCTTAGTAATTTCTGTTTTTATTTTTTGTGTTATGTTGAGGGGTAAGATAGAGGATTTTGATGTGTTTACTTTTAAACCAGATATCTTGCCAAACTCGTCTAGAATTTCCTGAAGATGCATGAGCGATTTTTCTGGATTTGTTACATAAAGTAGCATGTCGTCTGCAAACATGCTGATCTTGTAGGTCTTCCCTCTTATGCAGGGTCCTTGGATGTGTGAATTTTGTCTGATCTGTTGGGCTATTGGTTCTAGTGCTATTGCAAATAGAATTGGCAACAGTGGACATCCTTGTCTTGTACCACGAGCTAATGAGAAGCATTCAGATAGTGTTCTGTTGACCCGTACTCTTGCGAAAGAGCGATGGTAGATGCTGCGTATTAGTCGTTGGAAGTTTTCCCCAAAGTCCATCTTGTTGAGTAAGAAGTGGAGGTAGTTATGTTCTAAGGAATCGAATGCTTTTTGTATATCTAGTGAGAGCAGTAAAGAGGGTTCTTTAGATTTGGTGCAGTAATCAACTATATTCAATGTTTTGATAGTGTTATGCGTAATATCTCTGCCTGGAATGAATCCTGCCTGATCCATATGTATATAATTTCTTATGAATTTGTTAAGTCTTTTGGTCAGTATAGATGTTAAGATTTTGTAATCGTAGTTTAATAGGGAGATTGGACGGTATGATTCTGGAGATGTCAGGTCTGTGCCCTTTTTTGGGATTACACTTATGGTGGCCAGTTGCCATGAAGGAGGTATATCTCCTAGTTCTAGTAAGGTGTTGCAAGTTGTCAGGAGTATTGGAGCCAGGAGTGCTGCATATTTTTTATAAAACTCTGGTGGGAAGCCATCTGGACCTGGTGCTTTATTATTTTTTAATCCTTTGATGGCTTCTAATATTTCTTGTAGCTCAATGTGTTTGTTTAGAGCTTCTTTATGTTCTTCTTTGATTTTTTTTATAATTGTATTAGATTCAAGATATTCTGAGATCGATGATTTTGATTGCATTTTGGAGGAATATAGGTTTTTGTAGAAATCTGCAAAGCATTGAGCTATTTCCTTGGATTTTTGTAGTTGTGTGCCCTTTTTGTCTGTAATAGAAGGAACTGTTGTAGCTGATTTTCTTTCCTTTATTCTCCAAGAGAGTATTCGTAGAGCTTTAGGTGATTTGCTCCAATGTCGTTGTTTCAAGTATAGAAGATTTTTCTGTATTTGGGTGCATTCCAAGGCTTCCAATAGTTTTCTTTCTGCAAGTAGTGCTTTGTATACTTTTGGGCTTCCTGTTGTTTTATGTTGGTCTTCTAAGTAGGTGATGCGTTTTAGGATGCCTTGTTGCGCTGCTGATTTTTGTTTTTTTAAATGGGTGGACATAGAGATTAGTTGTCCTCTCAACTCTTTCCTGAAATTGTTATCTGGAACAGCCTGTGCTTCTGCCAGGAGATATCCTTTTGAAAGGGGAGCAGTGTCCACTGTAAGGCCTTGGCATGGAACCTTGCCCATGGCACCATGTCTATGGATGAAATCATAAGTCCTTGTAATGATGCCAGGTGCATCAGGTCCAATTTTTTCCGGGCCATTCACCAAGTCCTGTTTTTTCAACTGTTTCTCCTCTGGCAGATAAACTGTGGCCTGAGTTATGCACAGTCTGGCTCCCAGGTGTATGAGGTCCCGTGTTGGGTCCACATGGCTCTTCTCCGCATTGATGAGGAATCCATGCTCACGCAGAAAGGCTGCTGCCCTCCGAGTGTAGCACACGGCTGTCTTGTGGTCCTCTGCCCAAATTAGGATGTTGTCTAAATATGAGTACATATGTATCCCCTCCAGGAACAGGGATGTCACCATGACCTTGGTGAAGACTCTGAGTGCCGATGAAAGACCAAAGGGTAACACCTTGTACTGGAAGTACTGCCCCTGGAAGCAGAAGCATAGAAATTTTGTGGCATAAATGTGCACTAGAATGTATAAGTACACCTTCTTGAGATCCATGGATGTTAGGACCTGTAGGCTATGCCATAAAGACTCCATTTAATTTTTTTCCCTTTTAAGCCATCTGTTGAGATCTCTCAGGTTCAACACCACTGTCCAGTCTCCTGACGTTTTTGGGACCACGAACAGGATCAGACTCCTTTGAAGTGCTGGCCCTCGGGAACCCCTTCTATCGTGCCTCTCTCCTGTACGTACAGAACTGCATGTTGTACTTGCAGCAATCTGCTCCTCAACTTTGGAGCTGGAAAGGGTATGAAGCTGTGAGATGGTATGATGAACTATATTTTGTAGCCTTGAGAGATGATTGACAATACCCACTGATCTGCAGTGGTTGCATTCCATGCCTCTGCAATGGTCAGAAGCCATCTGCTGATCAGGTAGTTTGGGGTGCCCTTGTCATTTCTAAAGGATGACAAGTGTCGCAGCTTGCTCTGGCACCCTACTTGAAGGGTCTGTAACCCTTGTAATCCTTTCCATCTCCTCCCCGTCCTGGAGTACAGAAGCTATGAAAAGGCTGCATAGACCTGCTTTTGGGGTCTCTCTCCTTGCGATATGAAGATGATGGCATGGCCGTCTTGTTTTCCTTCGTCCTCATCAGTACCTTATCCTGGTTCAGCTTGTCAAAGAGGAGCCTGCCTGAGAACTTCTTCATAGATAGATTGCTTTTGGACAGGGTTTCCACCTTCCAGTGTTTGAGCCAAATGTTGTGACATATTATAATGCTTGCCACCTGTGCCCTAACACAGAACTGAACGTTTTCTTGAGATGCATCTGAAGGAAACTCAGCTGACCTCTTCATCTTAAACAGGGATCTCCTCAGTTCCATTGAAGAGACTTCTGGGTTTTGTAGAAGGTTGTCCGCCCAGATCACGATAGCTTTCATAAAATTTGATACTGCTGCCGCTGACCATACAGCCAGTAAGACAAAGCCTTGTGATCCTTCTTCAGCATTGCCTCATTCTTTCTATCCATGGCATCCTTCAGTGCATTCTCTCTGTCTTTGGGAAACACTGCTCCTGAATGCAGTGTCACCATGGGTGTGTCCACATGGGGCACCTTTAGCTCCTCCATTGTCTCTTCCAGCAATTAATAAAGTCTTTTTGCAATCGACAACAAGGCATTGCCACTACCAGGAACCACCCACTCTGCTTTCATGATGTCGTCAAAGGAATCCAGGAAGGGCGACAATGTCTACATCTTGACTGTTTTTTTCAAATCCTCTAATGTCCAACCAAGCTGAGGTTGAAGATCTTGGCTTCTCTGTTACCTCCATCTGGTAATTCAGTGTGGTGATCACCTTGTTGAGTAACTTTTGGAGATGCTCTATTTGAAAAAGTCTGGATGAGGTCGCTTGCACTTCTGTTTCCTTCCCTGACCACTTTTTCCGAGTTCTCCCCAAGGGATGTAATGATGGATGCCATCTCAGCCAGCTCCAATCTGGAAGCTGGGGGTTGTCCTCCTTTAGGGTTGGTGGTTCCTGCCTGCCACTTGTAGAAATGTCTCCCTCAGATCAAGCCTCATCCTCCCAAGGTGTCCGAAGCTTCTGTCTGGTCAGTTCTCTCTTGGACTCGGGGATCTAGAGCCTGATGATGAGTGGGAGTTGGAAGATGGCTTGTTCCTTTTGCCTCCAGATGCCCTGGAGATCGCTCTCCCCCTCTGTCATATCCCACCTGGGTGGTCTGCTGTTGATGGATTCCCAAGAACCAGTTGCTCCCCCCTGTTCCCATATCCATGTGGCCATGGACCATTAAGCGGAATTAGAACAAAGTTCTGCCTAGTAGGCCAACAGCTACTGAGATTAAGCATACTGTCTACCTGTTGGACCAAGATGTTGAAGAAAGGTTAGTCTGGTGACCTATCATCTTGGAATAGCTGGTATGTACCCATGAAACTGTCCAGAACCTGGGTTAAGAGTATGATCACATGACAATATGTATAACTTAGAATTAATTTTTCTGTATCCAAAACAGAAAAATAAAATTATCTAATGCCCCCCTTCAGTGTACATCTTGTCTCATTTGCCTGACTTATCTGGAGCCATCTGCTTTGTGATTTTTCTCCATCTCACGTGTTCTTCAGGATGCTCCACTCTAGATTAGGCAGCTCCTGCATTTACTCAGTACACCCAACATAGCAAGAAGGTACCAGAAGGTATAAACCTACCCCACTACAGAAAAAGCCTTAAGACTGAAGGAATAAACTTCTAGCAGAATAATTCCAGCTGCTAAAGGGCTGGGGGATCAAAGACTTCATCAAGTGAAACACTTGACTAGGACAAAAAAAGTCAAGGGTAAATCTGACGGAAGAGAAGAACGTGACTTCTTGTAGCTATGTTAATAAACATGGCTTTATAAGGTACTGTGATCAGCTGGAGAGGATAGTATCAAAGCATACATGAAAGTGGGAACAATGGAGCAATAACTTTTGTTCATCTATTGGGACAGTACATGTTACCATGCTGTACCTTTGCAAAGAAGCAAGGGTACCTATCCTCCCAACTATGCCAATGTCAAAGTTAAAAGGGCTTTTCATGTGGTGTTCTCCTCCTTTGCCCAATTTTGTATATTGGTTAGTTATACTGAGATGACAATCTCTAGTGTGGGGGGTGTCTGGTCTTATCAGCTGTTGCTTTTTACTACTCTTAGGAACAGTTTACTAAGTCAAGCTCATAATGTTAAATCACGGATTTACTTTTAGTACAAAAGTGGGGAAAGACCATTTTTACCAACTATGTTTTTTCCTAGAAAGAGTCAAGAAAATAAAAATGTTTCATACTCCATTTATACTAGGATTGGTTGCCAGTTATGAAATTCACTTAGGTTTTTGTTTTATATGAACTCAGACCTTGATGAGACCTTCATAGAAAGACTGAACTTTTAGATTGACCCTATCAATAAGTCAGTTGCCAGAACTGTAGACATTATCTACATATTATAAGAAAAGAGAACCAAGACCTTGTTTTTAAATGGTGTTCCCATTTGCCACCTGCCACTTCAAATCAGGATGTCTGAATTTATCAAATGTCAGAACTTTAAGCATGGAATAAAAGTCACATGGTACTTCTAAGACACAATGAACAGTTTTGGGAAGGAAACACAAATGCCTGGACATACTAGTTATACAGGTAGTCATTTATATTGAGACATTCTTGAATAGCACTCTAAAGCAGGGTCGGTCTTGCACATATATAAAACACAGAATTACTTGCCATCATATAAAAGCAGATGTTTAACATACACTATGTTTCTCAAATCAAACTGTCTGCTTTTATCATTGCCACTTGTATTTTATACCAGCTTCCGCCCCCAAAACATGTATAATCCAAAGCAGCAGGGTTATGATGGGGGCATGTTACTGGGATTCTCTGTCACACAGTTAGAAGAAAGGGTCTTTTGCAGCATTAAGCCTAAACCACATTTTAATCATGAATATTTATTCAGTGAATAAAACCGTTTATGCACATCCATGGGGGTTTTGAAGCACATATGAATTTTCATACAGTTGGAATTACAATCAGACAATGTACTTCCCCGGCTGCTTTGCAATCTCAATTTAAATGAGCACACAGCAGTTTGACATTTCAGTTGGTCACCAAAAAGTTATCTATTCAGTGACTCACACTTGCAGCCACCAACCTTTTCATCCTAAATCACTAAAAAGACTGAGATGACCAGATCCAAGTTAATGCACTCACTCAGTAAATTTTTTGGAAAGCTATTTCCCAGTCAGCAACAAAAATCAGATTTATCAATAGCAGCTGAATTTTAGGTATGATTTCAGGACACCATTTAGCAATATGAAAGTTATACGTAGCTCCTTTGTACAGTACAGCACATTAAAGGGTAGTAATTAACAGAAAACATGTGTCAATTATTCCCCAAATGACTGGATTCTATTAGCACTCTTTCAAAAGCTTTCTTACAAGGAAAAATACCCAGGAGAGCTTCCCAAGAGCTTGTGTATTTTAAAAAGTTCCAGAACATGCACATTTCTTGGAAATTAATTTAGTCTGCTAGAGGAGCTGTCCATGCGCACTCCTCCAGGACATTTAGCTGTCGCTGCTGCTGGTGTTTCATACCAACCCTTTTCCCCAGAACAAGTATGATTCAAAGCAGCAGGGTTATGAATAGGATGGAAGGATGCAGTACAGAATATAAAAGAATGGCCATGTTCTCTTCTCATGAGATTAAATAAATGAACAGAATTAGAGAAAAAACAAAATGAAGTCTGCAAGTATATCAAAATGCCAAACAGATAGAAGACTTAGACATACTCTTAGAAATTTCAAGCACTTGGATCACAGCGATAGGAATGGATGGGCATGATTTTTTTTTATTTTATTTTTTGTTTATCTACTTGAAGTTGCCAGACCCAAAAATAAAAACAGAACATGTACGAGCAGAAAGTAAAATAGAGCAATATTACATAAAAAGAAAAAAGTCCCTTTTTCTTACATCACAACATTTTTGTATTTGGGGGAAGTAAGTAAAAAAATTAAGATGGCTGGATTGCTCATTTTCGAAGTTACACTTTACAGTAAGGGTCTAAAACTGTACGCTGTCAAATATACGTACTTTAAGACATTTTCTGGTTTTGTTGAATGAGGATACTGATAGCTGCTTATGCAGTTTAAAATTACTTAAGACCCAGTTTTGTAAAGAACTTTCATCAATTAAAATTTCCCTTCAAAGACTCTAACGGACCAAGATTTTACTTGTTAACAACAGTCAAGGTTTTGTCTGACATTTGGTATATAAACTATGAATACAACTACTTTAATTTTGCAGACTGTTTTGTCCATGGCTGTCTTGGATCACTGATGAAGCTTTCCCAATATTGAACAAAAATACCCGTTTGAAGCTCATATGTGCCAATTTTCTTTCCAATTCAAGTGACACTATTCCAATTCACTGAGCCTTAAAAGATTTAACTTATTTATATATTGCTGCATTTTCAAAAACTTCTATTACAACATTTCCTCTGCAATTTCTTCTAAAATTTTAATTCTCAATATCTGTCTCTATAGGAAATTTAAACAATCGGTTTATTACTATAACATTTACAATAGGTACTACTACTGCTTGAAAATATGCAGTTTTCTTAGCCCTGATTAGGTAAGGACTCTCTGTCAATATTGCTTCAGTTGTTAAATATTAACAAGTTCCAGTCCTACGGCATCCACCTAAAATTTTAATTTTCAGATTTATTTATGCTTGTGGAACAATCTATGAAAGTTAAAGCATGCACAGTACGTATTAGTTAGGGTTGCAAGTGTTGATGGTGTGGCACTGTGCTGATATTAATTAGAAGCAGGCCAGGGATCACATGCTCACTTCAGAAGCATGAATTCCCTCAGCTATTTCCATGATAAAATATTATGGCAGCAGCAGAGTAACCCACAGTTAAAGTTAACCAAAGATCTGCAACCAGCATGGAGCTCCAACTCTGAAACCTTGAGCTGAAACTCTGGTCAGCCCAAACTGCAGTTACCAATGTCTGTTGACATAAGACATAATGTGGATTTTAAAAGGTCATGGGAATTCATACTCCAGAAGGAAACTGGGTAGGTAAGAGAGGGAGGATATGATCTTGCCAACAGTTTCAGATTTGTTTAACTGTAAAGCAACTGAGAGCATGATGTCCCAGATTTGTTTATACTGCAAGCATCAATATCACAGAATGGGATTTGAGAGATATATACATTCCAAAGTTGAACACTAATGAAAAGTAAAAATAAAAATAAGAATATATGAAGTCAATGACAATCTAGTACACTACAGGCAATAAAAAATGAGGGAAACTAGCACAAAAAGTAGGCTACAAAGACTAATATGGGTTTATCAACACACAATTTTTGAGTCTGGCCTAATTTATTTATTATTGCCTTTGACATCATTTTGCTTTCCCTTCATTAATAGAAGCACATTGTTTTCTGAAAATTGGCAATACCTGTGTCTACCTGTCCTGTCTGGGAGACTGAAAGATAAAGGTCTGTAAAGAGAAGAATGGAAAGAACTAGAAAAGATCAGATGGTTTGGAAAAATGAGGACTGACTTAAACGACCAAATTCAAGCCCCACTGAACACTAAAAATACAGCACAAGGATCCCAGCTTATCCGGAGGACACCTTCCATGTCACTGATAGTGCCTGACAAGCCCTCAGCCCAAATTCTCCCCCTTACAAAAGGCCTGAAGCTACATTTGTTTGATTTCAGAGTGACTGCCAAACTTACTCAAAATACTATTTAAGCTGCTCCTGAGCAACAGGTAACAGAAATGCACAGCCAGCATTACTCATAGCTTATAAGGACAGAAGTAGAAAAGGCTATTGGCCTAACCCTGTAAGTTCAGTTGCCAAACACTTTTTGTTTTATTTTTAAGACAACAATCTACAGCATCCTTACCCTGGAGCAAGCCCATTTACTTTGAATGCAGTAACTCAGGAAAAAAGGAGCAAATGACTATCTAGTGCTTTTTTAAAATATTATGCAGGAACAGAATTTAGCTCAAAGAAACCAATTCTAGTTAATACATCACAATTCATGGCTTGGATCCATCAGATAATTTCTACACATGCAAGGGAGGGGTAATTTTTGGTGATTTCACCCTCCCACAGCAAACCCCCCCCCCCCCAGGAACACTGTTTCTGGGGGTCCCCTATATCCCATGAGCAGGATTGGGGGGCATTTTGAATTATAGAGGGAAGGGGAGGCAGGAAAGTCATGCCGTGTAGGCAGAAATCTTTTCTATCCACTGAAACCTTCCACTGAGTCCAATCCCATGTTTTGGAAAGCTGTAACTGTAAACCAATAATTTAAGATAAAAGACACATGGATAAAGTCATTATTTTATCCGTCTTTTTATCTTAAATTAGGAACCAAGGAACTGTGCAATATGTTTGCATGTATCCCAGAGTTTTCCCACCTCTTCTTTCTACTGGAGTCTTCCATACCCTCAAAGAGCTGAGGGCTGGGCAGTGCTTTACAGTGGTGTACATGGCAGAAGAAAATGGAGACCTTCCCAACGGCTTATGTGCAGACAGAAGTGCTTTCTGCAACCACAGGGGACACTTTGAATCCAAGCCAAATATTAAGGATTACCGAAGCAGGAGTTTACCAATATGTAAGAAATCAAATACTAGACAAAGACTTGGAAAGGACCAATTACGCTATTCAAAGGTCACTTTGCCTTGTTTTTTTCCCCTAAGACAGTGCTACTAAATGCACCTAATACCCCTAAGACTCATTTCCTTCTTTAACATTCACCTGTCAAGTTTTCTATTATGCACTCAGAAACTAGTTAAACTTGAGTAGATGAAGTAATGAAAACAGGAAGTTAACTTGGCCCACTTCAATGAAGTGACCTGTATCTTGTGAATTATTTGACAGCCTAACTTCTTAACAGGTTAATCTTTTAAACACAAGGTCTCCTTCAACTGCTTCATCTACCATTTTTTTTAAAAAACCACACACACTTTGAGTCTGGTTCCAAGCTTATCTGATTCATAAAATCTCTTTGGGTCTCTTCATTAAATAGTACATTGCCATGCACTGAATATTTTCTGGGCTTCTCAGCCAATGCTGTGCTGCTGTTTCATTAGAATGCACCATGTTATATTATGCTACTAAAGGGAAGGAGAACACCCCATCAAATTGAAAATTAGCAGTGATACTGTGAAAAGTCCAGACAACTTGCTTAGAAAGTTATCACTAAGTATTGTACTTAGTAAACAGACAATTTGTGTCATGTTTGCTTATATACAAACATTTACTTGCATTCAAATGTTTTAAGACATTGTTATGCTGGGATGGGCACAAACCCAACCTGTTGTGCTCAGGCTTTGATCCTCCCCCTTCTGTCTTATTCAGAGCATCCCAGTTTGAAACCTAACATGAGTTACTCATGACATACAAAAGCAGCTGAATGGATTAACTGGAATAATTTTCCTGCACAGATTTATGGTGACCCCGTAGGGTTTTCAAGGCAATGGGCATTCAGAGCTGGTTTGCCAGTGCCTGCCTCCGCATAGCAACCCTGGACTTCTTTGGTGGCCTCCCATCCAAGTACTAACCAGGACTGACCATGTTTAGCTTCCGAGATCCGATGAGATCAGGCTAGTCTTGGCCATCCAAATCAGGACTATTGTACCTCATGTGTAACCTGAGTTTCTCAGCCAGGATTCCCTGTGCAGGAATAAGGGGGAAGGAGGAGGAAAGCCGGGACAGGCAAGCAGAACAACAAGCTAAATTCATGCACCTCCCAGCTAAAGTGACCTCTGACAGCAGACTTGCAGCCATAGATTTTCTCAATTTGCAGGACCTTTGATATTCTTTATCCATTCTAATATGTGAGAAACAAAAGAAAACTATAACTTTCCAGGTGCTCAGTATTTTAATAGACATTTAATCTAATTCCAGATATTCTGACCTACATGGTCAAGAAGGAAAAATCACAGAGATCTAGGACACAATTCTGAATAGATTCTTAATTCACCAAATTAACTTTTCAGAACCTAAGATGAGCTATTTTATTCAATTTCTTGCTCAGACTTTCTGACTGCTACAGAGATTATCACCATACTATTATCACATATAACTTATGTTGACAGCACACACCCTTCAATAGGATGCTATAGAAAGTTATCAATATGAGCTCCAAGGAGGGAAAAGAGGCTATAAGAGTCAGAAGCCTTGACTGAAGGAAGCTCAGAAATGATTTTGTGCACAGATGCCGATGGCAGATGTGGCTTTGATAGAAGGAAAAGGGAATATTTAGCTATTTATGTAATCAACAAAAGCTTTAACATGCCACATACTGAATGTTCATTTGTAACAATACAAGTAGCTGAATATAGGGCGATACTAAAAGATAAGTGACAGTTTCACATCATGCAAGTAGTATGATCATGCTCAAATCAATTCCAGTGCTTTTGGTTCTTACCTCTGATTTTTCCAATTTATTTTGGGCATCAATCTGTGTGACAATTTCATTCATGTTGGTCTCTAAAACCATCCCACCCATCACCATTTCAGCCAAGATATTATGGACCTAAAAAGATCAAAGCCAAAGGGACATATATCACAAGTATTTTAATACTGGCTGCTAATTTTATACAACATATATATTTAAGTTACCTAAAATCATTTACTTTTTCAATGTAATTAGTAAACTCAGGTATTTATATTTTATAGGTTTAACACTGATCACTCATAATCTTGGCACTCCGCCGGGACCTCCCTGCCACAGTTGATACAGTAGCAGAACTTGAGGCTCCAAGCACGTCTTTTGGTCATGTTTTGGATCATTTCAGCCCACTCTGCCTGGAAGAGGCTGACAGGTTGCTCTCTCTGGTCCGCCCAACTACCTGCCGACTCGATCCGTGCCCATCATGGCTAATTAAAGCAAGCCATGCTGGAGTATGTGGGGCGCTGAGGGAGATTGTCAACACGTCCCTTGAAAAAGGGACGTTCCCAAGTGCCCTAAAGGAGGCTGTGGTACGCCCCCTCCTAAAAAAACCATCATTGGATCCGGCCGAATTGACCAACTATCGGCCGGTATCTAACTTACCCTATTTGGCTAAGCTGATCGAGAAAGCGGTTGCGGATCAGTTACAGAGCTATTTGGATGACGCCTCTGTGTTGGATCCCTTCCAGTCCGGCTTTCGGCCAGGCCATGGGACGGAGACGGTGCTGGTCGCCCTCACGGATGACCTCCGAAGGCATCTGGATCGAGGCGGTACGGCGGTGCTGATGTTGTTGGACCTGTCGGCGGCGTTCGACATGGTCGACCATCAGCTACTGACCCGCCGCCTCGCCGATACTGGGATCCAGGGGTCAGCCTTGCAATGGCTCTCCTCGTTTCTCCTTGATCGGGGACAGAGGGTGGCAGTGGGGGAGCAGCTCTCCTGCAGACATCCACTGACTTGTGGGGTCCCGCAGGGGGCAGTGCTTTCCCCCATGCTGTTCAACATCTATATGCGCCCCCTCGCCCAGATAGCCCGGAGGTATGGGCTTGGGTGTCATCAATATGCAGATGATACCCAGCTCTATCTGCTGATGGGTGGCCAGTCGGACTCCAGCCCGGGTAATCTGGACCTGGCACTGCAAGCTGTGGCTGGTTGGCTCAGGCAGAGTCGGCTGAAACTGAATCTGACAAAGACGGAGGTCCTGTGTCTAGGCCGGAGCAGTCTGGGGGCGGGGATCCCACTCCCGACCTTCGATGGGGTGCCGTTGGTGCCAGCGTCAGAGGTTAGGAGTTTGGGAGTGCTACTGGACCCTTCACTGACGATGGGGGCCCAGGTGGCAGCCACTGCAAGGTCAGCTTTTTATCACCTACGGCTGGTCAAGCAGTTGGTCCCCTACCTCGAGCGCGACGATCTGGCCACAGTGATCCATGCTTTGGTCACCTCAAGATTGGACTACTGTAATGCCCTCTACATGGGGCTGCCCTTGTGCCAAATCCGGAAGCTGCAGCTGGTGCAGAATGCAGCAGCGCGGCTGGTGACAGGTCTCCCGGTTCGGGAATATGTCCAGCCCGCCTTAAAAGCTCTGCACTGGCTGCCTATAGCATACCGAATAAGGTTCAAGGTGCTGGTACTTACCTATAAAGCCCTATATGGCCGAGGACCTGCTTACTTGAAGGACCGCCTCTCACCATATATTCCCCAGAGAGCACTTCGATCCGGATCCCAGAACCGCCTAACTGTCCCAGGGCCGAGGGAGGCCCGCTTGGCAGCTACAAGGGCCAGGGCATTTTCTGTGGCGGCCCCTTACTGGTGGAACGAGCTCCCAGATAACATCAAGGCCCTGCGGGATCTATTACAATTCCGCAGGGCCTGCAAGACGGAGCTCTTCCGCCAGGCTTTCAAATAGGGGCCGCCCACGGTGTTTACATCTGGCCCTGGCCCGATCTCTGGCTGCCAATGTATGAGCAGATATGGGGATATGCTGGATTGCTGTTTTAAAACTGTACTGAAGTAATGCCATCTGAATGATATGGGACAGGATGTTTTTATGGTTGTTTTAATTTTTTAACCAAATAATGTATTACGCCGAAATGGCTGTTGTGAGCCGCCCTGAGCCCGCCGTATGGCGAGGAGGGCGGGATATAAATTCCAAATAAATAAATAAATAAATAAATAATTTGAGCTTGAAATATAATGCAGTTGATATGACAGACTTGTAGACATCTGAACCTTGCACACATATTAATGAGGAGTTTAAAAAATCAACACTGAGAGTATACAGTCTGAAAGTGTTTCATAAATATTACAGTAAAGCAGTGGATTGCAAGCTGTGTAGTAAAGTATTTGAAATTATTCAATTTAAAGAGCCTTGATAGGCATTAGGATGAGTTTAAACACTGTTTATTGAACATAATGCCATATACTCAATATCTGAGCTACTATATCAGTTCTGGGGATTACTGTACAATGTATGCAACTGCCATGGCATTTCCAGTGTAGTACAGAAGGAATGATGTGCAATGATTTCAGACTACATTTTAATATTCAGGTTAAATCAGGGTAAATGTACTTGATCTCACTAGCAATAGTTTTATATATTTCACTCATTGGCACAAAACTGGTCAATAGAAATCAAGACAAGTACAAAGGCATGAGCTGTGGGGGACGTAGGGGGAAGTGGACAGGATATAGGAGGCACAAAGGAGCTTGTGTACACAGAGACCTCACCCATTCATTATTAGAAGCTATTCCTCAGATCCCCTTTAGTTTCACAACACTAAGAAAAATTAAGTTCTTTCCTAGTATCTTTAACCAACTGCCTAACCCCCACAAACTTGGAAGCTTAATGTGGAAGAAGCAAAGACAATCAAAGACATTTTTTTGTTCTTTGCACTTCTTATGTTGCTTTTCTGAAAGTTCAACAAGCTAAACATGTTGTTCAAAGTCTGCAAGGGTGATTCACTACCTAGTTTTTCAGTCATTTATCCTCATCACTTGCCTATAAATTTCTTATGGTCTGCCAACCTTGAACTGATTTCTCAGCCTTGACTGACCTAGGCCAAACATGGAGGAAGAAGGGTGGGACCCTTCCACCATTTCAAAAACTGAACTTTCAGAAAGGATAACTTCCTGTGTTTTCATTTTTTAAACCACAGACTTAAGCTTTCAGGTAAGGACCTCCCTAACCCCAGTACAACAGTTTGAGTTATACTTTTATGCATCTACCAGACATGACAATCCCAAATTAACCTACAAATTCTGAACAGGTGACATGATATAGTAACCAGAAAGCTCACTTAACACCCACCAGATCCTTTAATAACTAAGTCAAGGTGTAAAATTTTGCAATTCCTTACAAAATTCTTTGAAGAAGTGAGTTTCACTCTGCTGAAAAAAACGATAAGAAGTAGTGACAACTAAATGAGGGTAGAACTCATGCCACTGGAACACATATAAGGACAAATGTTCTGTCAGCAGAATATTTGTTGATAGGATGTTATTGCAGTTCAGCTCACCACAGTACCTTATCTACGTGGAAAATTAAATCCAGTTCACAGACATTCTCAAAACACTTGTCTAGTGTCTCTACAAATACCTGTGGTAGAAAGAAAAGGCAACAGGTCAAAGTTTAATAGCAACTCAATCATTCCATTATGGGCAAAGTGTAAATGTGGCATACAGAATACAGAAGACCATTTGAGAATTCTGGAACGTTAATGTATCTGCACAACGTGTGTGGTTAATGCACTGGAATCTCTTGGAAGATCCCAGGTGTATTACTAAAGGTCAAATTTAACTGATACAATGGGTTTACATTCTGGCTCCTTGACACCATATGGTATACTTTGAACAAAATTCACACTTTTAAAGTATTTTTATTCTGAACATACTCATATATTTTTGATGCTTTGTTTACATAGAAAAACAAAGTGAAATGTTTAACCCAACAAACAACAGCAGTGAAGACTGGTTTATTATTTTGTCAGTCGAAATCATCCAGCATGTGGACAACAGGGCAAAAACAGCCCCCTCATATTGCTGTTAGATGAGAGCAGTAACCCAATGCCGCAAGCATGCTCTAATGCATATGCATTAATTCCTTTGCAAAGGGAGAGAGAAGTTTACTTTATCCTTTCACTCATACTAAAAATATTAAAAACAGTTTTTAAAGCACAGGATTGCCACTAAAACATATACAATGTTCTGGGAAGCAACATCAAAGTTAATTGAAACTAGAAATTTGCCACAGTTTATACTTATCAAAGATTAAGAAAATGCTGTCTATTTAACTTGAAGAAATTTAACTTTTAGCCCTTTCTTCAAACAGAAAAACAATTCTGTCTCTAAGTGCAAACCTTGCACCAATTATGTGAATTAAAAATTCCTCATGGTGAAGCCATGAAGAATACAAGGGTTGTGTCTAAAAAACAGGGTGGGCCCCCAAGGTTTGCAAAAGGATCCCAGAAGTGAACAAAAGAAGTGGAGAGGGTTGTAAATCCCCCAAACCAGAGAAGAGATATATAATCACATTTTCCACTGAGAGGCTGTCTAGCAATCCCATGCAGAGACAGTACTCTGGTGGCAAGAAAGTGTAAATGGCACAGGTCTGGAAAAAATGCTGAGTGGGCAAGCGAGAAAAGCAGCAGGGGCTGAGCAACAGGGAGTACCAGGAAAAGGGAGTAATGGGGACCCCCCCCTCAATTCCTTGTGTGTTTATTAGATGGCCAGTAAGGTGGGGGAAAGGCTTGGAGCAGAAAGCACGCAGGATGCAATGTTTACTGTAACACAAAAATATTCAAGATGGTAAAACCAAGGCTAACTGTGAAGGGCTCCGGAACAATCTCCACAAATTGGGTGAGCAGGCAACCATGTGGCAAATGAAGTTCAGTGTTGGTAAGTGTAAGGTGATGCACACTGGGACAGAAAATCCCAACTTCAAGTATAACTTGCTGGGGTCTGAACTTGCTGACACTGAGTGGGAAAGAGTTCCAGAGGTAGCTCAATGGATATGTCAACTCAGTATGCCACAGCAGTGTAAAAGGCAAACTCTATGCTGGGGATTATTAGGAAAGGGACTGAAAATAAAACAACCAATATTGTAATGCAGCCAACATTGTAATGCCCTGTGCACATTATGGTGCAGCCTCATTTGGAATGCTGTGTGCAGTTCTGATCACTATCTCAAAAAGGAAACTGCAAGTCTGGAAAAAGTACAGAAGAGGGCACCCAAGATGATTAAGGGATTAGAGCACCTTTCCTATGAGGGAGAACTGTAGAGTGAGACTTTTCCATTTAATAGAGGTTTATAAAAAGATACACGAGGTAGAGAGTGGACAGAGACACTCTCCCTCTTTCAAAATACTAGAGCTTGGAAGCATCTGATAAGGTTCATGGGAAGTACAATCAGAACGGACAAAAGGAAATGCTACTCAATGAGTTATTAAAATGTGGAATCTGATGCTACAGGATGCACTGATGCTGACAGGCACAGATGGCTTTAAAAGTGGATTAGAAAGATTCATGGAGGATAGGTCTATCAGTGGCTACAAGCCGTGGTGAGTAAACCTCTGAACACCAGTGCAACATCGAGGAAGGCCTCTGCCTGTGTCCTGTTACTGGCCCTCCAAGTAACTAGTTGGCCACTGTGTGAGAAAGGATGCTGGACTAGATGGACTACTGGTCTGATCCAACAAGACCATGTGCTTCTCACTTTCGATGGGATCAGGTGACACTTGTTGACTCACTTGAGAACCTACAGGTTACACTGAAACCAGCATTATTGCTTGTGAAGCAGGTTAAGGGTGACTTCAAGGCCACTGTGAGCTTTGGAGGTGATAAAGTTCCTCATCAAAGGCTCCTAAGTGAGCTCAATAGTCATGGGATAAAAGGACAAGTCCTCTTGTGGACCAAAAACTGGCTAATCAATAGAAAACAGAGAGAGAGTATAAATGGGCAATTTTCACAGTGGAAGGTGGTAAGCAGTGGGGTA
Source organism: Lepidodactylus listeri (assembly GCA_029233225.1). NCBI lineage: Eukaryota > Metazoa > Chordata > Lepidosauria > Squamata > Gekkonidae > Lepidodactylus > Lepidodactylus listeri. Next base: position 70,556,633 of record JARCFY010000004.1, on the reverse strand, counting down.
CCACATGGCTCAGTACTTGGTCCGATGTTTTTTAACTTATTCATTAATGATTTGGGGTTGGGAATAAGTAGCAAAGTGGCTAAATTTGCAGATGACATGAAATTGTTCAGGATGGTGAAAACCAGGGAGGATTGTGAGGCACTCCAAAGGGATCTGTTGAGGATGGGTGAGTGGGGATCAGTGTGGCAAATGGGGTACAATGTGGCCAAGTGCAAAGTGATGCACATTGGGGTCAAAAATCCTAATTATAAATACACATTGATGGAGTCCCAACTGGCAGAGACTGACCAAGAGAGAGATCTTGGAGTTGTAGTAGATAACTCAATGAAAACGTTGAGACAGTGTGCAACTGAAATAAAAAGGGCCAACGCTATGCTGGGGATTATTAGGAAGGGAATTGAAAACAAATCAGCCAGTATCATAATGCCCCTGTATAAATCAATGGTGCGACCTCATTTGGACTACTGTGTGCAGTTCTGATCACCACACCTCAGAAAGGATATTATAGCATTGGGGAAAGAGCAAAAAAGGGCAACTAGAATGATAAAAGGGTTGGAACACTCTCTATGAAGAAAGGTTAAAGCACTTGGGGCTCCTTAGTTTGGAGAAATGACTATTGAGGGGTGACACGATAGAGGTTTACAAGATTATGCATGGGATAGAGCAGGTAGAGAAAGAAGTACTTTTCTCCCTTTCTTACAATACCAGAACTTGTGAGCACTCAATGAAATTGCTGAGCAGTTGGGTTAGAATGGGTAAAGGGAAGTACTTCTTCACCCAAAGAATGATTAACACATGGAATTCACTGCCACAGGAGGTGGTGAGGGCTACAAGCATGGACAGCTTAAAGAGGGAATTGGATAAACATATGGAGCAGAGATTCACTAAAGGCTATTAGCCACAAGGTATAGATAGGAACTCTCAGTCTGGGGCAAGTGATGCTCTGTATTCTTGGTGCTGGGGGGAGGGGGGGCAACAGCAGGAGAGTGTCCAGTGTCCTGGCCCCACTGGTGGACCTCCTGAGGGCACCTGGTGTTTTTGTCCACTGTGTGACAGAGTGTTGGACTGGATGGGCCATTGACCTGATCCAACATTGGCTTCTCTTATGTGCTTATAACAGCAATGTTGAACTGAATCCAGTAACTGATCAGTAGCCCTGACCTGGATGACCCAGGCTAGCTGGATCTCTTCAGATCTCAGAAGCTATGCAGGTTCTGCCCTGCTTAGTACTTGGATGGAAGACCACCAATGAGGTCTAGGGCATAGAGGCAGGCAATGGCAAACCACCTCTCAAGTCTCTGGCTTTGAAAACCCCATGACGGGTTGCCTTAAGTCCACTGCAACTGACAGCGCTTTACACACACACACACACACAGAGAGAGCTCATCAGTAACCCAGTGAGTGCTCACACCCAATGGTGGGTGAGCTATGGCTTTCCGTACCATCTGGAGCTTCTTTGTTGTTATTAAGGGCAGGCACATTGACAGCACATTACAATAGTCTAGCCTTGAGGTATCCCCGCTTGCGGGGAGGGCGGGGTATAAAATTGGAGAAATAAAATAGATAAATATCATAGCATGAATCCACATTGCCAGATCAGCCGAGTCAAGGTAGGGAGCCATCTTTCATGGTAAGTGAAGCTTAAATAATGCATTTCTGAATATTTCAGATACATTTTCAAATGTGTGTGTGTGTGTGTGTGTGTCTCTCACAGACACATGTCAATCCCCAGCCTTCGTACAAGTCAAATGCTTCATGGTTAACACAGTTCTTTCCACAATGCCTTAAGACTCTGTGTTAACATGAGATACATTTCAACCTTTTCAGAATTAATATACTCTTCAACATGGTTCCTAGAAAAATCTCTGCCCACCACTTTATAGTACTACGTAGAAAAAGGCAGCATCTATAACTATTTTAGCCACACTTATTTCCAGTCCCATAGACAGATCTTTTAGCAACAAATCTCTATATTATAGCCAAAACAAAAAAGATACACAATGTCAACAGTGCACCATAGTACATTGTTTAATCATACTGGTCCCATAATAGCAACTTGGGAAAATATGAATGTGAAAAATATGCTGCTTTAATTCCACTCACAGGTATCACTTGAACAGACAGCTAAATTATGAAGTCAAGTTCTGACAGTTAAAGTATGATCTAAAGATTAGTGGATTTCTTGCTCCCCCTAGTGCATTTCTTTTTATAATTACATAAAGTTAGTCTGCAATATTAAGTATAAGAAGGGATTGTTTATATGTGGGTTATTTGCCCTGAATAGTCCAGCTTAGCCTGGAGCTCATCAAAGCTCAGGAACTAAGCAGGGTTGGCCATGGTCAGCACTTGGATGGGAAGCTACCAAGGAAGCCTGGGACTGCTCTGTGGAGGAAGGTAATGGCATACCCTCTCTTCGTCTCTTGCCTGGAATGCCCCATGTATGGGGTTGCACTTGATGGCACCTTCTTCTATTTTCCCAGAGTTCAATGCTATTGGGAAATGAAGGGGGGTCCTGATTCTCCACAGTATCATGGTGTATTTGTGCACATTCTATGGCTTCCTCAGCTTTTCTCTGACCTTTCCCAAACTTGCTTTGCTTCTAAGTTTTGGGAAAGATCACAGCAAAATCTCGATGACTGCAGTGTGGGTGGGAAAGTTTGGATTTTCCTAGTGGCACCCACACAGCAGCTGTTTTCCTGACAAACAGCAGCTATCTCCTCTCCCTGCCACAGGGTAAGGCTGCCAGGTCAATCATCAACTCTTTGATTGTTACCAGAAACCCCTCCCACCACCAGCCCCCACCCCTACTGTCACTCAGTAGGGCAACAGGGGGAAAATAGCCATTGCTCCAACGGCACAACAGCACTTCCAGTGTGAGCTCAGACGTGACACCATCAAGCTGTGGCAATCTTATAGGGATCCTAGAGCATTGCCCCAATGTGATGACACATCTGCATCAGAAATGATGCCCTGCTGTCAGAGTGCCAGCAATTTACTTTCCCCTGCCCCCTCACTGAGCCTCCCACTGGTTGCCAGCACCCTATCACAAGTGCTCTCCCCCTCTTTTTTTGGTGATTGGTATACACCAATAAGTGTATCAGGTTCTCACTTTTCTCCAGTTGCTTTTTCACTGCTGAAAAAGACATCTCTCTGCAAGGAAAGAGGGCAGAGACTTTTTTAAATGAAATCTGGTAATTCAGACAACCTGGATACATATTTTGCTACAAACATAGCTGAAGATGGGGTGAGAGGCTGCCAGGGGTAGGGAAAGAAGGAAAACTGAAAGCAGGAGGGGGATAAAGGTATGTTGAGCTAGTGGGTGGGAAGGAGGCAAGAACTTTTGGGGGGGGGGCTGTAGGGGACAGGAAATCAGAAATCATGGGGGAGGGGGAAATGAGATGCCCCCTGAAAGTCTTGAGAGTCTTCTGTCTCTAAGGCTCTATATACAGACTTACATATTCAAGGAACATGGAACTGTTTCTTAAAGTCTGAAACATAAAATGCTCACCTGCTTCATTTTGCAACAGAAGAGTGTACATGATTCCAATACTTCTATTCTACATATCCAAAAAAGCCCTGGTAAATTATTTAGGATAGCCAATCAAAATGAACTCAAACATGCTAGATGATACACACATTGAGACTTTTACTATTTCAGCAATCTGATCAACTCATACTTTATATTATGTCATTCACATTGAAGCAAGACCACAAGGCCTTTTACATAGAAAGGTGCTATTTTGGGCAGAATGGAATTAACCAAAATAACTTTAGCATCTTTAAAACTGGATATTTGTTGATAGCCAAGCAGCTATGCTAAATATCCATACTCTTTAGACTTAATATTTTAACATAATAAAAACCAGGGTTGAGAAACAAGGCTGCTGTGAACAGTGAACAGTTATGAAATCTTGATTCACTGCATGGGCCAACCTACTACTATAAAATGTGTGAATGACCCAGAAAAGTAGCAGCAGTAACATTAGGAAAGTGGATACATCTACATACCAATGAAACCTGAAATCTAACAGCAGTTTATAACAAATGCCACTTTTACACTGGGAAGCCTACAGGCTCATTTTAACTATGTATGGTCTCCAGGCAATAATAGAATTCTCTCCAAAACTCTCAGCAGTTAAACTAGAAGGTCCACAAAAGATACTGTCTAAATCACACACAAGTGCAGCTCACAATCGGCTTCCAAGTTACCAACATTAGAAGCAGGATATTCTATGCAGCTGATATTACATTTTGTTTTTTCTCCTCATATCATTCAATACACACAACCCTCAATATAATTCTCAACTTGGCCAAATTTGTGGATACTTAAATCCAAAGACTGGCGCAATGAAGAGACAGGACAGATCTTTCTATAAATCTGAAAAACACCTCAGGGTTGCAGAAAAATCCAAAATCTTTTTTTAATAAACAAAACACTGGGGGTTAAAACTGGAAAGGGGTGGGAGAGACAGTGGTGTGGGACCCACCAACTATCCCTCCTGCTGAGGTGACAACACTCATCCCCCACATACACACACACCAAGGCACCAAAACAGGAGGCAGGCAGGGGAGGAGGTGTGGGACCAACTGGCCCTCTGTCCCAAGGCAGGTAAGGAAGGATGCACGGAATTTCCCAGCCATCAATGCTGCTGATGCGGGAGAGGACATGTGAATTGTCACTGCCTCCTTGGGCACCAAGCGGCCATGGGAGCTGCCCAGTGAGGGAAGAGTGACAGAGAAGGGGAGGGAGAGGAAGAAAACGCAGGAGGCATGGAATGCCCCCTTAAGAACATAAGAGAAGCCAATGCTGGATGAGGCCAGTGGCCCATCCAGTCCAAAACTCTGTCACACAGTGGCCAAAAACACCAGGTGCCCTCAGAAGGTCCAGCAGTGGGACCAGGACACTAGAAGCCCTCCCACTGTTGCCCCCTTGCCACAAGTTCCTTGCAGGTCCCCACTTGTCAATATTATAAATACGAATAAATGTTGGAAAAATACTGTGTTAGTTCTGAGAAGTTTCAAACCTTAAAGCCAAACAAATACACAGGACCTTGAAGGCAAAGGTATTTAAAACATTTCTTAGCAGAAGAAATACTTGATTCAGTGTCTTGTTAGCATACATTTTTACAAAGTATAATGTTCTTTGTTGACAAATAAATGAAAATATATTCATGAAGAATGCCACTTTAAAAATAAAAAGGATCATCTACTTCTTATATGACTTACTTGTATTAGATCTAAAATGCCCAACTCACTTTCTGAAGAATCAACACAGAAGACAAAGTACAATGTAGCATAATGTCGGTAAATCAGTTTGTTGTCCGATCCACCTATTAATCTAAAATAGAACAAGTGTCAAATAACATGTGACAGCCACATTTCAAGTTCCCCCGGTTTCAGTATCTTTTTAAACAGCAAGGAACAAAACAGAGTGTGATTCCAGAACAAAGTAGTTCAAGCACACTAGAGTCAAAAGCAGCACATTAAAATTAAAACCATTTCAATTACATCATCACTTGCCAGATCTCCCTACAAAAGGCAGACCAATATCTATAGTACCACGACTGCTAATGAAAGAGATAATTTTCAATTATATGGAAGCTAGGTATTCAAATGAACTACATAAAATGCATGATATCTACTTAGCTCATGCAGCTTGCACTGGTATTACTTGATTGCTAACTGATAGATCATCTGAACATCACCACCTTTAGCTCTACAGAACCACTAGAACTGCAAAATGACCCAGAATAAAAGCTAAAGTTACATAAAACCTGACTGGGTAAAAGTGCTCTCATTGGCCAGTATCTGATCTTCTTCACCAATTCAAGCCTCATCTGGTACAGCAAGACAGGCAGCAATTCACATGTACGGATTTTAAATAAGGCTTACAATGATAAGAAAAACATCAAATATATCTAATTCTCAACATACTTAAATGCAGAAATAGGGGCCATGGACAGACAAGGCAGATCTTTCTACAAATGGCAGAAAAATACAGATGTGGAAAAATAAATCTGAATTCTAAACATATTTCCGGGGGGGGGGGGGGTCTGTGTGTTAAACCTTTTCAAAACAACAAGCATCAAATGTAGCTTCAAGAACCAAATGCCCTTCATGGCCATTGCTAGGTACAAGAGTATTGCCAGCCTTTAAGCACTGGTTTCTGTCAGTAAAAGGCAGGGGGAGGGACAGGGCCTTTTCCAAGGGTGTTCTGGCCTTTGAAGCAGGGCTCATTAGGGTCAGGCCTGGCAGCCACCACCAAGCGACTTACCACCATGAAACTCACATCTCTCAACCAAGGCCTGCTGCTTCCTAATGTCCAACAGCAGTTATCCCCCAAAAGCCAGTGCAGGATAGCGGTTAGAGTTTCAGACTAATATTTGGAACACCCAGGTCTGAAACTCCATTCTGCTGAGGAAGTTCACTATGACCTCGGGCCAGCCCCACATTCTCAGCCTTACCTACTGCACAGGGTTGTTGTGAGGATAAAATAGAGAGGAAAATTATGTAAGCTGCTTCGGGTTCCCATTGTGGAAAAAGGTGGGGTATAAATGAAATAAATAATAAACACAGTTAAAAATAAGGGCAGATAAAAGGTAACTTGGGTGGGTGGGAAGGAGAGATGGAAGCAGGGAAAGGTAAGGACAGGGAGACTGCCACGAGGGGGGAAAAAGAGGAAATAGTGTAAGGAGGGGATATGGGAGAAAAATGAGGTGCTCTCTACACGTCCTTGCAGGCTCCTCACCACACAACTCAACCCAGCAGCCAGCAACATGCAACTGGGCCCAGCCTGGTGACTAACAGGGCCACCACAGTTTTCCAGCCACAGTTTTTCCAGGTAGAGGCTGCCAATGAGACAGGAGAAGGGAAAACTGAAGATGGGGTGGCAGACAGAGGTAAGTTGGCTTTGGGGTGGAAAAGAAGCAGGAAAAAAGCAGATGCTATGGAGCCTTTCAAGGAAGAGAAAGAGGAAATGTTGGGGAAGGGGGAAATGAGATTCCTCCTGTGAGTCCTTTGTGAGTTCCCCACTTGTCTATTATACCGTGCATTATATTATGTTTATTACACTGGGTGTTTTGTAACATAAGGATCTTACAGTAGACCAATTTGAATCAGATATTATGTTGACAGCAACAACTCTAGCTACCAGCAAATGGATATCTTGGTAGGAAATGCCACATTTTCTCCTACAGTATTGGTGCAAAACTCTAAGCATTTGTTGACATAACAAACCTCTGAAGTGCACCATCATTCACTAAAGCATCTGTCTTCAGACTGGCAATAAGCTTTTAATTTGATTTATACTATACTCACAAGCCTCCTTCTAGGAAATTACAGACATTTTCATCACGTTTTGACACTAAATGAAATGTTTCTCTGATAATTTGTTGCTGTGTATCTTCACTCTAGAGGTGGGAGAAAGGAAAAAAATTAAGATGGCAAAAGCCAGCAGAGCACATTCTCTCTTTTTTAACCTGTTGCCTGAAGCTCAGGAGTGTCTCTTCAGGGCTTACCATACTGTTGTAGGACAGGTTAAAAGTGCACATTTTCAGTTTCTACTTAAGAAACCAGAGCATACACCAGAAAAATATACCGTTAAGATCAAACATCAACACCTAAAACAAAGTTTGCAACATATTGCAAAAGGAAAGAAAGCAGTGCTCTTAGCAACACTACTGAAATCATTATTATGAAATACTGAAAATAAATTAACAAAAATCCACCAAATAGCTGTGTTCCATTCTGAGTTAAGAGTAGCATATAAATTACACTATTTATGATACACAAATTGATCAGTTAATGTTAACTCAGGTTAACCTGTATGTCAAGGGTAAGTGGAATTAGTTTTTAACCATGATGTTCTGTGTGAGAAAGGAGGAAGAAACAAGGCACACAAGCCCAACAAGAAGTCAGGTTCCTGCATGCTAAGTTTGCCAGCGCAGCCGCGGATGTGAGCAGCCACAGCGATGTCAGGGGAGGGGGGAGAGAACAGGGAAAAGGTTGTTTTCTTCTGATTACTTTTTTTCAATTTATCTGGGATAGCATTGAAAAAAACACTATAGATATATACAACATTTTCAAGATTTTTCTTTGCTTAAATGTTATGTATTTTGCAACGTTTAATATGGTACAATGTGTTTGATAACAATACATTGTTAAATAGTTCCGTGTTTTCAGTATTATAAAGTTTAGCTGAATATCCAGTCATGCTGGACGTCCTACCTACTGTAACTATAAGAGTTTCTGTCTAAACACACTTTCTTTTGCTTACTGTAGAATTTTTTTTACCTTCAACTTTTCATTTACTCAGATGACAAAAGTTAAAAACATATGTGCTATAGTACCGTGGGTGCAGCAGTCTGCAGCTCTCTCAAGTACTGGGTATACTTGCATTTCTTTTCTTTATAGAAAATGAAGGTATTTATACTTTTAAGCTCCATAAATATGCCAAATAATACAGTGTTATATGTTGATTAAGATAAAAGTTGTATTTTATGTTAAACCCCTAAAAGACATTTGGATAAAAGTAAATTTTATACGTATTTTGATTTTCCCCCAAAATACGGATAAAAGTAAATTTTATACGTATTTTGATTTCCCCCCAAAATGTCAGTTACATCTTTTAACAGTGATACAGAAATGCTCTTGTTCTTTAGTCATTAAAAATAGCTAAGAAAAAATGACTATATTTTGCATTTGCTATGGTTCTAATACTACTACTAAGGAAGCATCCTTAATGGATAAGATTCAGTAGCGCTGTTTAGTTTGTCAGCTGATGAGCACTATCTGTTTAAGAAAAAAATGAGCAGCCACACGCCATGTCAGCAAAGGGCCTGTTGCCATCTACTGTAAATATGGATATAGAAAAAATATTAAAAACCACTTAAGTTCAAACATTTATAAGACAACACTGAAATAGCTGTTTTACAAGTCTAGCTTATGCACAGATGTAAGCATGCCAAAGCCCACTTAAATAATAACTTCAATACACAGCTGCACACCTTAACTGCACAGCACCTCTGTCAGAGAGATTCTGAAACCAAGTTTTTATATTTTTTGCAAATCAAGATAATGTAATTAATTAAATCAAAACAAACAAATAAAATTGAATGAACCCAGTTCATGTAATTTTACCAAGGCATGTTTTGGCAGAACAGAGCAAATGGTCACAAGCATATACAGCAAAACAGATACAGATGTTCATCACACATGGCTGTACATGTACAATACTCAGTTTTCTACTTAGAAATACTAACTGTGTAGGATATTTCTAATATATGAAACAGCTAGAGGAAATGGCAGTTTGGACTTGCCTTTCAAAGACAAGCATCCAGCTGCAATAAGTTATCCTAGTAGCACCAACCATCACACAGGCTTCTGAATAAATTACGAATCAATGCCAGCCTCATACCAAAGACTAGTTAAAATACTGCATTTCACCAACCAGAAGAAAACCTCCACTACCCAGAAACATCAGTGCCCAGCTAAGCTCTCCTGTTTCTCATCTTGTTCACCAAGACAGAAACTCTGAATCTGTATCTGAAAAAGTGAGCATGAACACGAAAGTTTATACCCAGAATTAAACTTCGTTGTTCTCAGAGGTGCCACTAGCCTCAAACTCTCTCTTTTCAGTGAGGAATGCTTGGGTATAGTACAGTATTCCCTTTAAAATATCTTTCTTCAGTATTACAACTCACATCTGGTCTAAACATTCCACAAAATGTGACCAGAGAAATCGGACAACATGGACTCAACCACTTTAGACTGTAAGTAGGGAACCTCATTTAAAAAAAAAAAAAAAAGTCGTCCATGTTTAACAGGGCAGCACAACCAAAGATTTTTTATTTTTAGGAATTTTTTTTTTAAGAAACTGGGAGGAGCATCCAAAAGTGGCATGCAGCATCTGCAATGGCATGGCTCATTCTACCCAGCGCCCTAACTGACCGAGGGGGGACGGGGGGGACGGGACAGAAACATCTTAGCGGGTCCGGGCATGCAACGAGGCCGCCTCAGGCTGCAGCCCCAATAGGGTCTATCGGTTGTGCCACTTCAGGAGTCCGGGAGTGAGGCTCTACCACTTGCTGGGCCCTCTCACCACCTGCGCCTCAGGACAAGCGGAATCGGCCAGCTAGTGACTCCCGTTGCATGTGGGACCCCCGCCTCCCCCCCATCCTTACGTAGCGCTGGTAGAACTTGGAAAGGCGCGGCTTCCCGTGGTTGTTGAAGATGAGGATCGCCTTAATCATGGTTGAAGAGGGAGGAGGAAAGGGCGGCCGAGCGGCGGAAAGTTGCGAGCTCCCCCCCTCTGAAGCTGGAGACACGGAAGAACGGCCTCCCCCTCCTTAGCCGGGACTGAAGACACAGCTGACCACGGATCCCTGCGAGGGGGGGGGAACCCCACTCCCGTCATCTGACTTACGCGGGCGACTCAGACGGCGGCTCGCGAGGGACAATTCTCCTTCCGCGCTACCCGCCCGGGTCACATGTTCGTGGCCCGAGTTTATAAAGCTGGCCCCCGGCGTGCTAATGTCACTTCCGTTCTTTGTACATCATGTCGGAAGTAGGGGAAGAACAGGCACCCGTGTCGCCTCAGGAGGGGGTCGAGATCCCGGAAGGTGGAGGGGCTGCGGTAGGGGTGCTGGAGCCGGCTCCCGCCTTAGCTGTTTCCCCGGTGTCTGAGGAACCTGCTGGGGACACGAAAAAGAAAAGTAAAGTGGCGGTGGCCGAAAAGGGAGCAACACTTGGCGTGGTGGGGCTGAGGGTGGCTGAGAGGAATGCTCACTGGCCTGGAGGAAAACATCCTGCCCTTTTAGCAGAGGCTTAATGGGATGTTGTTTACCTCCCTGCTATGAAATCTTGCATGGCCCATTTCCACACATTAAGCCTCTGTTAAAGACGCAGGATGTTTTTTCCCACGCCAGAGAGCAACTTTTATGAGTTACTTACTCCAGGCACCTAGGTGGTGAAGAGCTGACATGATTCCAAAGTCAGGGGGGCTTTCAAGTCCCTAAACAGATCTCATCAACTGCCGTCAGCTTGCCAGTTGAATTATCCCTAGAAGTCTTCAGTGCCCATCATTTCATGACTCAATGGTTGGGTACACACCTTGCATGGAGAAGGTGCCAGGTTCAGACACTGTGTAGTGAGTGTTTATACATGAACATCTGAAACTGCCTTTTCCTCAGTTCAGACCATTTCACTTTTTGCATCGTTTTAATACTGGTGTTGAACCTGGGACCGTCTGCAGATGCTCTACCTTGAGGCTGTGGCTGCTGCCTGAGACTCTGATATCAATGTTAACAATAGTAGAATTGGATAGTAACCTTACAAGGCAGTCTCGTATGCGCTATCCAGGCTTCAATAAGTGAGATCAAATTAAGGTCAGGTCCCTCCTGGCAACCAGCAGGGGGTGGAGGGCACTTACCAGTGGTGGGGGAGAGGCCTAGACTGGCAATGCCACTTCTGGTGCACTAGAAGTAACACAACACACAGCCAGTGACATGGGGACACTCTGGTATTTAGGCAAAAACTCCATGATTGACTCCTTTTTACCACAGAGTTTTTGCCAGAGCTAGACATCCCCCGCCGGCTAGCTGATCGATGGCAGGGGGTCCCCACTTCAGCAGGGGTCTGGAAGGCCTAAATGAAATGTTTTCTTGTGGTTTCCTGTAAGAATCTGAATCCTTGAAAATACCTTTCCTATCACTAATTTATTTATTGTCTTATGGAGCAAACTGCTATGTGAAATTTCATTGACCTTTGTGTTTTTTCTATGAAAGAATGTAATTGTTTTTTTATTAGTAAGTAAGACAAAGCAGGGATCACAGTTACAGGAATTACAATCAACAAACAAACAAGCCCTGTGATAAAATAACAATTATATTTAATAACTTTTATAAACATCAATTATTTTACTTTATTTATACTAAAAAGTCCAACATCCTTATCTTAATTTAATAACTCTTATATGCATCACTTATTTGGCAAAACAAGTCATCCTCATCTTCATTTAATAACTCTTATGTGCATCAATTATTTGGCAAAACAAGTCAATGACCACCCGGTTATACAGTCATTTCACCAATCTTCCTTAGGAAGATTTTATTACCAGACACTAAATGTTATGGCTTTAATCTAGTCTCTTTTGTTATTGTATTGTTCTGAGGGCATCTAGCACACATTTGTAGGTAGGTAGGTAGATAGATAGATATCAGGCTGTTTTGGGATTGTGTGTTATTCTTGTGGATTGTTTTTCTCTGATCTTTCCTAAACTTGGTTTACTCTGATGTTTTAGGAAACATCACAGTAAAGCCTGGATGGCTACTGTGTGGGTGGGAAGATCAGTGTTTTCCTGCATGGCTGACCTTTTCCCTAAGCCTACCCTGCAGTGCCCATTTCCTCCTCTTGCCTATTGCCAATTTTTCTTTCAAAAATTGCTAAAGCCCTGATTGCTCAGTTGAGGGGAGGTGGCCATTGCTGGGGGACTGGGGTAGGGAAACTGCAAGAAACCTGCCACATGGAAGCCCTGTTGCTGCTATGCTTTATCAGCAAATGAACCACAGTGAGAGAAACCACATGAACCTCTCCCTGTATGGTAAGCGCCCTACTGTCCCCTGAGGGTGCATCTCTGCTAACAGCAATTTAATTGTATGTTAGACATAAATAAAATTTTCTAACTCCATGTAGGACCAGAAACATTCTCTTTGTCCTATACGTTAAGATTAGTCTTTTAGAGGGGAGAACAATGTAAGCTGTTTTGGGTCCTCATTGGGGATGAGGTGGGGTATAAATGAAATAGGGATGGGCACAAACCAGCTCATAAACCTTTGTTCGTGATGAATTTTAGCTGGTGCAAACTGCAGTCTGGCCATGAACCTCCATGAACGTTTAAGGCAGTTCATGGGGATCAAAAATCAGGGGTTTAAAACCCTGCTTTCTCCTCCCTGCAAAAGCCGCCAAAACAGCTGAGCGGCTGGAGTCCCTGGAGCTCGCTGCCCAAGAAAGACCATTTAAACGGCTGAGTTGCATGGAGCAAACTGCTCTGAGTGGCTCAGCTGTTTTAAAGGGTCTTTCTTAGATTCAGATCTGAGCCATTTAAACCCCTGCTTTCTGCTCCCCATGAAAAGTAGCAGGGGTCACAGACCCATACGAACTGGTTTGGTTTGTGAACTCCAAAAATGCAGTTTGTGCCCATCCCTAAAATGAAGTACAATAAACAAACAGTTTTCAGAATACTTCAGCTCACTATTCTTTGCTTGTTTCCTTGGTGTGTATTTCCAAGTTTTTCATTTAAAGTTTTCTTTATGTTCTAGTTGATGTTTTGCTTAAGGCTGTTGGGGATACTCCTATAATGAAGACCAAGAAATGGACTGTAGAGAGAACTCGCACAATCCAGGGGCTAACTGACTTTATCAAAAAGTTTCTCAAGCTAATGGCCTCAGAACAACTGGTATGTGATGGTTTTTCATTTCTGAATGGGAAATTGAGGGGAACTGTAACAATATAAAGAGAGCCCTACTTGCTCAGACCAGAGGTACATTTAGGCCAGCATTCTTTCTCCCGCTGTTGCCATCAGCCAGATACTGCTGGGAAGGCCACAAACTAGGCATGAAGATCTCTCTCTCTCTTTCTCTCTCTCTCTCACACACACACACAAACACACTCCTCTTAATGGTGCACCTATGAATGTATATACCATACTTACCCCAAAGTATGGTATCTTCTTCAATGTTACACACACAAAAATGTTATTACTGTATATACTTGTAACTTGTATGTGACTGTAAGATGATTCCCTTCTTTTTCTTGACAGCATGGGTGAATACAGTGCTATAAATACTTCCCACTACTTCTTTGAATTACTCAATATCACATGCTATACATGTGACATGGTTTTTGGGGTTATTTCTGAGGTAGCTGAATAATTATGGTTTCTGATGGGTTAAATGTTGCCTCTTTAGTTTGTCACTGGATGTAGATTTCAGCTAAGACCTAAGCATGCTTAACTTGATAATGTGTATCTCTTCTTCGCCATGCAGTTTATTTATGTGAATCAGTCCTTTGCGCCTTCACCAGACCAGGAAGTTGGAACACTCTATGAGGTGATTCTCAGCTTTGAAATGTTTTTATTTTGTTGGTAAAAGAAATCTTGTACCAGTTTGGTCACTCCAGTCTATTGCTCCTGTCTAGATTAAATATTTTAATAGTGCAAGAAGTAGTCCATAGGTGGCAGTGTTTCATAAGAAAACTTCAGAAGAAGCTGCTCCTCATTCAGTACAGGACCTATAGTACAGGTTCTGCTCTCTTGCATACTCCTTGTAACTTCCTACTAAATCTTATTTTTTTCTGTATTTTATCTTATACCTTCATTGCTTATCTAACAACAGTTAGGATAAATTTCACCCAATCTGAGTGAACTGAATATTCTGTTTATTGGATCATGTTTTAAACTGGCCTTTCTCTTTATTCCCCCCCCCCCCCATTGCTGTGTATATGAAGCACCAGTTTAATGGATGTATGCTCCAATGCATCTGTTGAAGTGAGCCCTGACTCACAAAAGCTTATTCTGGTCTAAAGGTGCCAATGGACTCCTGTTTTATTCCTCAGCAGAACAGTAAGTCATCATATATTGGGTCCTGTTATAGAGCTCCATAATAGGATGCTGTCACCACACAATAGAGCAATAACACCTTGCTGCTATCAGGATTAAGGTAACATGAAAATTAAATTGCTCACTTTGCTGCTAACTTAACTTTTTTTCTCTTATTTTTGTCTGTTCCTGATTCCTTGACAGTGCTTTGGAAGTGATGGCAAGCTGGTACTGCATTATTGTAAATCTCAAGCCTGGGGATGAATTAAGACCTGCCATTCCTTAGGATGGTCAGAGAACAAATGGGCTCTAATCTTCAGAGATACTCCCTGTGGACAAACTGAAGAGATGATGGCACAGTTGTCCATGGAATTCACTTTATTCTCCCTCAAGTTTTCTCTACGGGTCAATGCAGGCGATTGGAAGAACTACATAGGCTTCTCAGCCTGATAATTTTCTTTATTTCTTCTGTGGAAATAATTGTGTCTGTGCCCCTGAAGAAGTGAGCTACATTTTCATGCTTCAAAACTCTGAGGTGTCTTTCTGGAAAAGGGATACTGCTGCTCTGACTTACGAGTCCACAGTTCATCATTCACCAGACTGTATGGAAGTTTATATCCTCTTCTTGCAGAAGAATGCTTATTGGAGTCTCTGTAGCTAAGATAAAATAGTTAAATTTTCTATTTTCTGTTGTCCTTGACTCCTTGTTTCAAGCACAGTAACTAGGCTTCAGTTTCTGGTTCCTTGCACTCATAGGAGTTTGGAATTGTGTTTCAATTAGCACCTCTCCCTCTCCCTCAGTTTGCAAACTTTGTCTGACTACAATTTGTGATATGGCATGTAGGGGGTGGGAGTGTTCTGCGATTCAAAGAAAAAAGGCCTTTGGGCAACCATTTAAAGGTTTTTACATTCTGGGCAACCCGTGCTTGCTTTCTATTACAATATGTTCGATATTATTGCTGTATGGTTACTTATATCACTATGAAAACATTTGGTATTCTGAAATCTATGGACAGATACTGAATATGAATATTATACTATCCTGCTGCCAGTGACTCATGCTCGTTGTACTTCCTCATCTCAGTTTTTTTGTATTGCTCCTTCAAGATGTTTGCCATCATATTCTTATTTTTTGACAATCCCATGTCTTTTCAGAAATGTTTTTGTGCCAGATTAAATGCCAACTCTTCTATGGTTATGAAAAGTAAGGTATATTAAGTTACCTTATTCAGAAAAGACCTCTTTGTGTTAGTCTGGTTTGACGCATATGCAGTTGCAATGTCCCTTTTATGAGGTTCTTAGATAGTGTTACATTATTACTCTTTTAATTGACTGCCCTGGATTATCTGTGTCAGAGGTATTGAGTGATGGGGATCCTAAAGTTAGTTGCAAATTTTATTTCAGTCCTTATGTCCCTTAAGCAATAGGTGTAAACCAATTTGGTGTAGTGGTTTGGTGTGGTTTGGTGTAGTGGCTAGTTTGGTGTAGTGGTTAAGTGTGTAGACTCTAATCTTGGAGAACCGGGTTTGATTTCCCACTCCACTTGCAGCTGCTGGATGACCTTGGGCAAGCCATAGTTCTGTCAGAGCTGTTTTTGAAAGAGCAGTTCTCTCAGAGCTCTCTCAGCCCCACCTACCTCACAGAGTGTCTGTTGTGGGGAAGGGAAAGGAGTTTGTAAGCCGCTCAGAGACTCCGAGTGAAGGGCGGGGTATAAATCCAATCTCTTCTTCTTCTCTAAACAATTTTGCTAAAGGAAAGAAAGCTATCCTACTGCACTGATTTTTTTTACACAAGTATGTAAGAGGGAACAGAACTCAACATTCCCATTGAAAGGACACTATAATGATGTGGGCATTTCAAAATTATAGGTATCTGCTGTTCTAATAGAGTATAAGGACCTGCTGTTTTGCTAAAGTAAAATGTTCTGGGTAAACATAAGTTTGCTTTAAGGTTTTTCTACAGTAACTGTTTGGATTATGGAGTTACGCTTTGGTTTAATCCAGTGAGTATAATTCTTCATGGACAGCATGACTAAAAGCAATCCTAAGCAAGTCTGCTCAGAATCTTACTCAGGCCTATTCGATGGGACTTACTCCCAGGAAAGTACACTTAGGGTTGTACAGTTAGAGTAAGGGCATTCCAATTACTACAGAAAATTCATTTTAGAGCAATGCATAATCAAAATGACTAATCAAAACGACTATCTTGCACCTCCTTTCAAATATAGATTCATAGCCTTGGATTTACTTCCTCTCCTGTCTCCCCATGTTAAAAACCAACTCTACTACATAAAGTAATGGCAGAAACATAAGTGTGCTTTTTGAACAGTTTCTTATATTACACCTTCTGCATTCATCCTTCTCCCTGGCATCCATTTTCTGTCCCTGGGGGTATTTACTTTTGCCATTGCTTGGTGCATTGAAGCATACACTGATCCCACAGCATGTACATTCAGTACCTGATTCCCTTCTAGAATCTTCTTGACCTTTAGGCTTTCATCTTGTGTCCTTTTGAACAGGAACCTACTAGTTCCTCTTTAGATCATTATGGTAAATGAATAACTATAAACGCCTAAAATGACCTTGGAGGAAGGGAGAGATCACACATTAGCTTTGCTCGTCTTAAACTCTGTAATTGAAATAATTCAGAGAAGACTTTGCTGGTTGGAACTCAGCCTTTGCCTCTGTTCAACAATGGAATGCTGGTTTTCAAGCAGAGCCCACTTTTATTTGCTCTAATTAATCTCCATTTTTGATATTTCTGATTTCCAAAATACTAGATTGTTATACTTAATTATTTTAATGTCAGCTGATATAATTTTTTGCAACATTGCAGTTGTATTGTTAAAACAATTTCCTGGCAACTATGTTTGGGTTTATTAAGGTCCAATGTATTATGCAAAACAAAATATTTCTGTAGCTGCCTTTATGGAAACTATTATGAATCTGGCATTTTCTTTTATATCTGACCTTTCTTCCATTGCGGAATTCAAGATGGCTTATGTAGGACTCTGAGGAGGTCTCCCACCCAAATGCTGACCAGAGCTAGACTTAATTAGCTGTAACATGGTTTCTTTGTTGGCTGGCTAGAATAAGGGCACCATAACATGAGTATGGACCAACATATCACTAGGAAATTCCACATCAGTACCACTGTAAACTGAGCCATATAGATCAAGCCATGCAGCCAAGGTCACGGTATAATGCAAATCATAGTTGTCCATGTACCAACTGCACCAGACAAATTCCACATGATTCAAGCTTGAAATGCAAACATTTTCTTGCACTTTTATAAAGACCGCTGAGTTTACTATCAATCCAGATGGAATGCCAGTAATTATTTAAAATTGTACGTATAATTTGAGGCAGTGCTTAGGTTTGGGAGTTAGTCTGTTACAGAACATACAAGGTAAGTACTGTGCAAACTGCATCTCTTTAACCCAACACCCCTATACCATAGATTAGGGACTAGATGTTCAAGTTTCAGTAGGGCTTTTTATGTGAAGAAACTGCTGGCCAAACAAAGCATGTTATTGCTAATTGTGCTTGGGGCGCCTAATGGCTGTGTGTGGCTGTTGTCAAGAAAAAATGTTCAGAATTGGGTTCAAATCACTGGGGTGAACACTGTGGAATGAGCCAGAGAAGGTGCTTGAGACACCAAGATAAGACCATTTGAAAACAAGAATAATGTTTACTTTTAGGGATTTATTACATTTAAATGTTGTGAAATATAGGAGAGGGGCTGTGGCTCAGTGGTGGAGCCTCTGCTTGGCATGCAGAAGGTCCCAGGTTCAATCCCTGGCATCTGCACTTAAAAGGACCAGGCAGTAGGTCACACAAAGACTTCAGCCTGAGACCCTGGAGAGCCAC
Organism: Lepidodactylus listeri; assembly: GCA_029233225.1. Lineage (NCBI taxonomy): Eukaryota > Metazoa > Chordata > Lepidosauria > Squamata > Gekkonidae > Lepidodactylus > Lepidodactylus listeri. The sequence continues at coordinate 70,538,171 of JARCFY010000004.1, read as the reverse complement.
TGCTTGTCTTGAGTAGACAATACTGACTCGGATGGACCAAGGGTCTGATTCCATATAAGGCAGCTTTGTGTGTTCAAGTAATGTATGAAATGTAGCACTTGCAAATCCTAAGTAGTAATGCTGCACAAATAATTGTTTGTGGTTACTATAGTTTTGCAATATCAGTAGTATAATCTGGAACCAGCTCACGCAAATATATATTCTTTCCAGTGCTGCCCCTTGAGATTTTATTGCACAACTGGAATATATGACACTTTTACAGCTATACCCCACTCTTGGGAGGTAAAAGGAACTGAGATATTAAAATCCTCAATTTAGGTGTGGATGATATGAATAAACATACATTTATATTCCCCCTTTTAAACAGTGATTTTTAACAACAGTGTTCAAATCTCAAAGCTTATATTTAACACACTTTACTCTTTTGATTGAGTATTGAGTGACCATATGATAGTCTATAATATGTAAACTGGAAGTGACAATGGTTCTAACGTGATTTGCAAGTTAAATGTAACACTGTTTAATGTGTATTGTATGTGTACAATGTGTAACTACAACAAGTCATATTTCAGAACAGAGAAACTGACTGGGCTGCAGCTTAAGACAGTCTCCCTGAAGCAGCAATACTCCTTACAAAAGAGATGCACAAAAATCTCATCAGCTGTGTTGCTTGCTCAGGGAGAGAAGCAGTGTCACAACAGTGTACCTTTAGATGCTTGCTTTCTGAGACAGAGTGACAGGCAAAGCCGCCCTTGAGGTGAGATGTTGCATAGACACGCACACAACAGGCACACACATACATGAAAACATTGTGTGTGTGACTTAAATCCTAATCAGAAATTCACCCTTCTAGACCATTAGAAGGCAGTGGTTTTAGGAAGGATTGCACTGTTACGCGATTTGCCCCGAATTTTACATTACAGCGAGGGAGATTAATTCTAAGCCGCCTGTGCACCCGCCCATCCTTGGTAAGGGCAAAGTGCCCAGAGTGCAATTTCCAAACAACTGGGATAAACAAACGTTTTCACTTGACGAAGAAGCCTTCACGAACCCTTATTTTCCTGGTGTGTTCGGGGGGGTCCAAAGCACTGCCAAGCAGACATTTACTCCAGGCCCGTTTAAGGAACAGCGCAGGGAAGCGAGAAGAAAGCCGCGCAGACGCCCCACCTTGAAAAGGCGAGGGGCTTTGCCAAAGCCCTACGCAAGCTATTTGGCTGCGAGGGTGGGGGTGTCCTTTTTTCCACTGTGCCACAGGCGCCTATCGCTTGCTGAAGCGGCTTGGTGGAGCCTCCCTCATCCGTCCTTGGGTACTTGGTACATTCCCTGTGCAACTGCAGGAGATAAATAGAGGGAAGAGAAGCCGCCGGCTGTGGAAGAAAGCAGCTTTGGGGGGGAGGGCGCGGCGGAGCGCAGCTTTTCTCGTCTCCGACTTGAAGCGTTCTCCGTCTGGAGGGAGGCAAGTGAGTTATGGATCAGCCCATGCAGACAGAAGTATGGAAAGCACAGACGCTGGAAGAGCTGATCGAGATCCTGCATCAGTTGTTTTCTGGCGATAAAGTCAATGTGGCAGAGGTGCAAAACGTAATGGAATCTTACGACAGTAACCCCGAAGAGTGGACCAAGTATGCCCAGTTTGACCAATTCAGGTAAAAACGGCTCTCTTCTCAAGGTAGAAGGGAAAGCCCAGGAGACTGGCTTTCTAGTCTCCTTGCTCTGTTGCACGCGAATCGGCTTTGTTAAAATACTCCTTCGGTAGATACGATTTTCGTGGAGACGGCTTGCGTTCCTTGCGCAGTTCTGCACAGTAAAGCTCCGCCTTGTACTTTCCAGAGCTCTTTTTGCACCGTGCGTGGATGTTTTTGACGCCTTGCAAACTGAGCTTTGGTACTCGGGTCACTTTAAATGTATCTTCTGTTTTCATAAGAATGCAGCTACAATATATGATGTGTCTCCTGATTGCTAACAGATGCTCTGTCCAGAAAGCGGCTCCCTTACTAGAGCCTCAATCGAAATTGGTTTGAGTAGTTAAAAATGATGTTTGGAGTGATGGGAGGCCCGAAGCTGACTGGGAACTTTAGGCTGAATGGAGCCCCTTGGAAACAGCCTCAGAGTTCAGTGCCCCAGAGAAGGCGTGTTTGGCAGGACTCCGTGGCTGACCAGTGGGAGGAAGCTTCCACGCAGGCAGGATCCCTTGGCTGCTGGTGGGAAGTCTGGCGGGCGCGTTCCGTCTCCAGCTCTCCTGCCCTCCTGGAAGCTCTTGATAGTGTGGTCTTACTGGCAAGTTGCATTGCTCTGGCTCCCATCTCCCTGCCCTGTTTGTCTATCCTTTTCTTGGAGCTGAATCTGTTAAACTTCGATTTTCTGGTTTTTCTTCCAATTAAAAAAACAATTCCTTTACCTCCATTCTTAACTTTTTTGTTTAAAAAGTGCCTGGCTCTTGAAGAATGCACTTGAAATAGAAACTCTGCAAAAATAAGATACGTTGGGAAAATTTTTGGGGGGGGGGAAACCCTTCCTAAACTAGTAGTTATACAAACGTGGCCTATCCATATGAATCCCAGAGGAGCTCTAAGTCAGGGGTCACCATAGTTGTGTGGTCATAGCAGTCCCCCCATCCCAGTGTGGAGTTGGTGTGATGTATTCCTTCTTCCGCTTTTCCTGTATTCACCTATTCAGGTTGTTGCCACAGAAAAGGGGACCTTGGTGGTTGTTAAGTGCAGTTCCAAAACTCCCATGATTACACCCTTGTATTTCCCACTGACCACCAAATAACTGTTATTGCTTCTAATTCCTCCTCCCAGGGGTAATTTTGTAGAAAAAGAGGTGCAGGAGCTCATTAGTATAACTTATTTGCATTTGCTACACTACCTGACATCACGGGAAGTATGTCAGAAGGCAAGAAGAGAGAGAGAGCGCGGTGGCAGAGAGGGGACAGCTACTAATCCAAGCCTCAGAAATACCACTATTCTGGGAGGATAGCTTCAGTGGTGGCTGAAGCCTTCAGAAGGCTGGTCGGAGGAACAAGGACCTTTCCAGGGGACGGGGTCATTTTTGTCACGAAGTGCAGCCATGACACAAGCAGGCATTCCCCCACAGGGGGAGGGGCTGGCACCAACTCCCGGAGCTGAGCTCCCCCAAGCTCCTGCTGGAAATGACCCCTGCCTCCTCCCAACTATTCCTGCTACTTTCCTCCTATCCATGATCCTGAGTGAGGCCTGATTCAGATATCCAAGTAGTTCTGTGGCTTTGCTGCCTGAAACCAGCTGCTGTTGCATGGGTGAGGATCCAGGCTGCTGCAAGAATCCCCTCTCCAGCTGGAGCGCCTAGACTGAATGAGAGGTGCCTGGGCCAGTGCTGCACTTGGGGAGAGGGGGGTATTAATACGGCCAGCCTTTTAAAGAGGGGGGGAATTGGCCCCAGTCTCCCAGGTGGCGGTCACCAAATGAGCATCAACAGAGACAGTACATCACTGTGGTGTAGTGGATAGAGCACCATACTAGGATCTGGGAGAACCAGGTGTGAATCCTCACCCTACCATGAAACCTTACTGGGTGACCTTGGGCCAACCATAACTCTCAGCCTAGCCTATCTCACAAGGTTGTTGTGAGGGACCAGTGGAAGACAGGAGACTGACGTAAGCTGCTTTGGGTCCCCATTCAGGAGAAAGTTGAGGTATAGATGAAGTAAACAAAATGTTTCAGTCAGGGGTCATTTTGAGCAGGAGCTCGGGGGAGCTCAACTCCGGGAGTTGGTGCCAGCCCCCCCCCCCCCCCCCGCAGGGGAATTCCTGCTTGTGTCATGGCTGCAGCAAAATGACCCTGACCCCTGGAAAGGTCCTTGTTCCTCCGACCAGCCTTCTGAAGGTTTCAGCCACCACTGAAGCTATCCTCCCAGAATAGTGGTATTTCCAAGGCTTGGGTTAGTAGCTGTCCCCTCTCTGCCAGCACTTACTTACTTTCTTTCTTTCTTTCTTTCTTTCTTTCTTTCTTTCTTTCTTCCCCCCTTCCTCCCTTCCCCTTTCCCTTTCCCTTTCTTTCTCTCTCTCTCTCTCTTTCTCTGTCTCTCTTATTTCTTTCTTGCCTTCTGACATACTTCCGGTAATGTCAGGGGGTGTGGCATATGCAAATAAGTTATGCTAATGAGTTATGCTAATCAGCTCCTGCACCTCTTTTTCTACGAAATGACCCCTGGTTTCAGTGCTTGAAAAGACTGGATCCTTGCCTTTCTAGGCAAATGTAACCCAAGGACCAGGGGTTATGTCCATGTTTTGATTTGCCCTACCCTCCATGTATTGGTACCTCCAGTGGAGGTACCCTCATTCCTGTGTTATTTATTTGTTCAGTCAATGTTATCAACATACAGTCTGTTAACTTGTTTTCTCCTCTTCTCCCATACTAGGCAGATCAGTAGCTTGGCTGATTGAAGCAGTAGCAGAAAGGGATACAGCACTTTCTGGCTCCTGATAGGCAGTCCGATTGACTTCTTAGTTTACAGAATCCCACTAACTTGTGGTCCAAAAAAGCACAGTGGGAGGATCCCAGTTGCACTTTGCAAGTGAATTCAGTGGTATTCTCCCAATTTTTATAATAAAATAATGACAGAGGTTGAGGCCCCCTGGGACCTGAAAGCCTTTCTTTGCCTTTCCTTTTCTCAGCTACACTGCACTGTAAAAGCTACAGAAGAGCTCAGCTGGGGTGGGGAGCCCTTAGAGGACCAAAAGGGGAGACAAATCACAGAGTTTAGTTCCATCCCCTCTTCTCTGGTCCAAAGGAGGAAATCTGGAGTGGCTGTGTGGGGACCCACAGCCACCCCATTGTTCAAATGAGCTTTATTTTTTATCCAGTTTACAGGGGGAGACCAGAGGAAGAACAATGTGGTGCTCAGAGTGAGCATGAGATTGTGTGGATGCTTCCATTTAATCTGGGAGCTTTCTGCATTCCATGCAGAAGAAAATTCGTGTGTGGAAGTAGCCATGGTGCATCATGCCAAATGTGGGGTTTTAAACAAAACCTAGGCTGTGATCACACACACTAAATAATCCACCTTCAATTCACTTTCCAACTGGATGTTGCCAGTTCACACAGTAAAATCCAATTGGAAAGTGCATTGAAAGTGGATTATTTAATGTGTGTGATCACAGCCCTAGAGGCACCACTGGTTTTTAATCCAGACTAAAAGGGGACACTGACATTAACACAGAATGCAGTACAAAGAGAAGTGTACCTGCTCAAATGAGCATTCAGCCCTCTCACCCTGCTCACCTGCGCCCTTCTCTGAGGGTTGGTGGGGAAGTCCATGTGGGTGGGAGGGGAGGGGGGGGGAGGCTTGTAATCACAGGTGCGCTGTAAAGTGCAAGCAGGTGCTGATGTGATTGCAAATCAACCTTTTTGCTAGGCCATCAGTCCAGAAACCTGCAATAAGTCCCTGTCAGACTTCCCTCATGTTTTTCCACACGGTTGCGAGGGTGTGTGTGCGCTGAAATGCCTTGCTAAGAGGCCCGTGTGCACTGAAGCGCCGTGTGGAGAGCGCCAGGCCGGCCGGAGTCCGAGAGCGAGCCGCAATTCTCCCGCGCAGCCTTTCCTTTTCTCTGACCCTCCCTCTCCTTGCGGGGCCTTTCCCGAGTGCCGCGCGGAGGAGGAGCCAGGAAGGGGGAGAGGTCCCGCTGGCCAATGGCGGCCGCCCTTTAGCTACACCCCCGAGCTGCTTGGCCAATGGCTGCGGGGTTGAAATACGGCGGGGCAGGGGCCGTCGGGGAGTTTCTGCTGGGCGGGCGAAGGAGGAGCGCCCTTGACAATCGCCACTATAAAGTGTAATTTCAGCTGTAAAGCGGCGAGCCACGGGGAGCCCCGTCGAATCGAAGAAGTGCCAAGTGCGATGTTATCTCCGCCCCCCCAATCCGATTAGATAAAAGCAGTAATTGCAGTCTCAAATTATGCTTTTATTGTGTTCCGTAACAACGCTGAATCACCCCGCCGATGTTTGTGATATACACTCCGCGTCAGCAAATCAATAATGTCTTCTGGCTTCTTGGGGCCTCCTAGAGGGTTCCTTTCGGAAGGCGGCCTTCTGAGCATCTGCGAACTCGCCTTCGTATTAGAATTGCGTGTACCCACTCAAGGCGGTGGTGACATTCAAAAGAGACAAACCAATCCAGTAATGAAAATATTTTAGTTGGGCGCTAGCTGCCCCTTCCTCGTCAACTGAAAAGACATGATCTAGCTTACTTTTATTTAGTATTTCTCATCGAATCCCTCCTCCCCAAGTATTGTGTTAGGGGTTTTTTTAGACAGCTCCTTAAACTCGGGTTATTGTGCAATCCTTGGAGTGGGTGCAGTTCAGCGAGATGGTTCTTAGTTTGGTTGGCAGAATGCCCTGCACCTTGGAATTTCTCCAGGAACTTTGCACACGTTAAAAGAAGTGTTTCCGTCTTTTTTTTTTAACCCAGTTTAAATAAGGGCAGTATAATGGAAAAGCAAATTGTGTAAGAGTATGTTCATCCACATCCTTGTTATGGAAGTTCTGTGTAATAATGCTGCAACTTCAGGCAGCAGTTACTTTCTACGCAGCCTTATATTTTTTTATGAACAGCGTAGGGTTGCCAAGTCTGGGTGGGAAAATACCTGGAGACTTTGGGGGTGGAGCCAGGAGAGGGTGGGGTTTGGGGACGGGAGGGACCTCAGCATGGTAGAATGCCATAGAGTCCACCCTCCAAAGCAGCCATTTTCTCCAGGGGAGCTGATCTCTGTCAACTGGAGATCAGTTGTAAAAGCAGGAGATCCCCCCCGGCCCCACCTGGAGGCTGGCAACCCTAGAACAGTGTTGCTGAATTTTGTTTTAAAAGTAGCTTTTCCACATATGTTTTTGACTTCTGAGTTTCTAACCACTACAGATTTGAGCAGGGTACCTCCATAAATTCCATTCTGTTTGCTCTGATCTAGAAGTGTAAAGTTGAAAATGGGCTTCAATCAGAGTCACAACTAAAGGGAAACATGCAATTGTTTGTCTGATTGTAGCTGCAATCCTAAAAATGCTTACCTGGGAGTAAGCACTGCTAAATAACATGAGACTTACTTCTGAGTAGACCTGCCTTAGATTGTTCCTTGAAAGGCAATATGCAATGACAGCAATGATGCTGTTTTTATAGCTTTGCTGCTGTTTTTTTTATTATTGGTCTCTTTGTTTTTATTGACATGTTTGAATAGTAGTGACTAAGAACCAGAACATAAGAGGAGCCAATGTTGGATCAGGCCAGTGGCCCATCCAGTCCACACAGTGGCCAAAAACACCAGGTGCCCTCAGGAGGTCCACCAGTGGGGCCAGGACACTAGAAGCCCTCCCCCTGTTGCCCCCCCAAGCACCAAGACTACAAAGCATCACTTGCCTCAGACTTTGTGGTTAATGGCCACTGATGGACCTCTGCTCTTATGTTTATCTAATTCCCTCTTGTAGCTGCCCATGCTTGTAGCCACCACCACCTCCTGTGGCAGTGAATTCCACATGTTAATCACTGTTTGAATGAAGAAGTACTTCCTTTTATCTGTTCTAACCCAACAGCTCAGCAATTTCATGGAGTGCCCAGGAGTTCTTGTATGGTGAGAAAGGGAGAAAAGTACCTCTTTCTCTACCTGCTCTATCCCATTCATAATCTTATAAACTTTGATCATGTCACCCCTCAGCTGTCATTTCTCCAAGCTAAAGAGCTCCAAGCGCTTCAGCCTTTCTTCATAGGGAAAGTGTTCCAACCCTTTTATCATTCTAGTTGCCCTTTTCTGCACTTTTTCCAATGCTGTAATATCTTTTTTGAGGTGTGGCGACCAGAACTGTACACAGTACTCCAAATGAGTTTGCACCATCGATTTATACAGGGGCATTATGATACTGGCTGATTTGTTTTCAGTTCCCTTCCTAATAATCCTCAGCATAGCGTTGGCCTTTTTCATTGTAGTCGCACACTTGTCTCGACATTTTCATTGAGTTTCATTGAGCACCAAGTGCCAGTGGGGTGTAGTGGTTAAGAGTGTCGGACTAATATATGAGGGACTTGGGTTTGAATTCCCGCTTGTGCTATGGAAACTTGTTGGGTGACCTTGGGCCAATCAGGGCTGTTGTGAGGATAAACTAGAGGAGAACGATGTAAGCTGCTTTGGGTCACCACTGGGAAAAAGGCAGGGTACAAATGAATTAAATGAATGAATAAATAAAATAACTGCTGTGCTGAGAGAGAAATGTTTTAAATAAATCAGTGGAGCTATGGCTTTCAGGTCCATCATCTGGACTGTTGCCATATGCATTCTCATATGTATAATGAGAATTTAGCACATTCAAAGCATGCTAAAAGGATTGCACTATGTAGATTTATTCCATTATTTAATTGGGCTTCAGCTGCAGTAATTTTGCATAGGATTCCACTGAGATTATGATCTCAGTTCCCTTTTATAACCCTATAAGACAGGTTGTATTAATAACCAAAATGCGACTTCCAGTTTTGGCGTTCTTAATGGCGGGCACGTCCTTGGAGAGCTCCGAGAGGCCCGACCCGAGCCCGGTGACCAGGAGGGGTGCCGACTGGCTTTTGCCCCCCCCTTGTAGGGGGCTTCCAGCTTGAGGTGCGAGGGGAGCCTCTCCTGAGGTGGTGACCAGAGGATCGAGGCTCCCCTTTGCCTCTACAGGTCCCACCACTGTGGTGCCCGATGGCAAACAAGGCGCACACTGGACGGCTGCAAGGACTGAGGCAGAAGCTCTCTTGAAATAAATAATTACCTGAAGACACATGGCATCTGAAGATATGAACTGTAAGTCTCTGTTGCGGTTCTCCAATCTTCACTTGAAGCGGGAGCAGCGGGTTTAAATGTCCCCCTGCTCTTTAAATCCGGTGATTCTCCAATGTGATCTTGAGGATTTATAACTTTAAATGACTATGTTTTAAGCAAGTGGCTGCAAGCTGTTTAGTAGCCTTTGTGAAAACAGACTTTTTTGGAACTTTTAAAAACTTTCTGAAAGTGTAAACAAATGGATGGGGAGAGAAAATGGCGACCAGAACAAAGCCTTCTCCAAAAGCTGCATCAGCACTTCTGGCAGCTAAGTCTCAAGAAAACACTGACCTGTCTTCTGTGTTAGCTACAGCATTGCGCCCTCTGATGGATCAGCTGACTACTGTAAATGCTAAACTGGATTCTTTACAAAAGCAGATCTCTGATGCCAATACCAGATCTGAACAAACAGCAAAGGAAATGGAAAAAGTCAAAGCTAAGACAGCAACCCTCAATTTAAGACTGGATGTGGTAGAGAAAAAAAGGTTCTCAGATAAGGATAATTTGTTGAGGCTGCAGATGGAAAGATCAACATTTTTTTTAAGATTTCAAGTTGTCCCTGATCAGAAAGGTGAGAATCTCAAACAGCTGCTAAGTGAAGCTTTGGCTCCAATGACAGGTCTACAGGCTGATATTCTACAAAGTGATATGGTTATGGACTACAGTACCTATCCTGAATTTTTAAAGAAGAGCCTGCTGGGAGAAATTATGGTGAGATTCTCCAAGAAATCTACTAGAGACGTGGTGCTCAAGGCCACCAACAAGGACACCTTTGAAGATCAAGGATGAAGATATTAAAATCTCAAAGGACATTCCATTTGAAATCAGGAAGAAGAGGAAGCCTTATAAAAGTTTAACTGCATTTCTTCAAGCAAGATCTATCATGTACAGGTGGATGACTCCTGAAGGTCTGACATTCAGTTATAAGGATAAAAAGCAAAAAATTGACTCTGTGGTAAAGGCAAAGAAATTCCTGGAACAGCGTTTGGAAAGAAAAGAAAAAACATCCACTGAGGAAGAGCTGGAATTGCAGGAAAGCATATATGGACTGGAAAGTTCTGATTCTTCAGCAAGTAATGAACCTTATGGAGAAGACCCTGACACAGAGAAAGGAGCAGCAGCTCCCAGACCCCGGAAGGTCAAATAAGACTGTGTTAAAAGAAACGGAAAGAAAGAAGAAAATATGCATTGTTAATTTGAAAGTCTTTTTTTATTAAGTTTTGTATGCACTTGTCTTAAGTACAGTTATTTACATTAAATGCTTAGAGTTGTCAGTTAAAATTAAGCTACAACTGCCGATATATTACCTATTTTCATGAAGCATTTGAAGCAATAACATTTGATATACGATAGCAACTTGGTCTCTGTATACCTTAGTGCTTAGTAGTGTTTTTTTTAGTTTAGTGACTGTGTAGATTTGTAGAAAAACCAATATAAATATATTTTTTAAAATAACCAAAATGCAAGTGTGTAGTGGGTATCCATAGCTCAAAAGAAATGAAATCTAATGAGCAGAATTGTCATACAACTCTGTAAAGAAATAATGCTTGATAAGAGTGGGGAATTGGATACATGGAAGTTTAGGAAGTTTAGGAAGTGATTGTTTTATCACCCTGTTTTTTATGCTTGAAGATGCATGTCAAGGATACATACTTTTAATATTTGTTCTGCTTCTTACTGATGTTAAAAACAAAACTATGTTTTTATTGTTTCAGATATACGAGAAATCTTGTGGATAAAGGAAATGACAAGTTCAATTTGATGATCTTATGCTGGGGAGAAGGACATGGCAGGTTTGTAAAAAAATATATACATTTTAACAAGATAATATGGCAAATATGATCTGTTCCAGTTATAAAGTGCACAGATATGAAGAGTCCAAATATCTGCTTCACATAGTTTGCATACTTTCTTTTATAACCTACTATATATATATAAATTGCTCTGAAGGTCAAACCTTACATTCGGAATGTCTTGTCAGTTTATACAAACAAAATAAAACAAGATGTATTTGCTAGGAAGTGATATTTCACACCTCCAAATGTTTAGATAGATCTACTGCTTGAAACCTGTTTAGTCCAGTATTTATTAAAAAACCAAATCTATTATAAACACAGTGAAATAGTTATTAAGTGATCAACTTTTATATTATTGATTGCTTGATAATAATCAGCCAATGCTTTATCAATGAATGATAGTGTCTAGAAGAAGTTTTTACGGCCATAATGGATGGTGAACAAGACAAGTGTACACTCTAGAGTGGCCTTAGATATCTCTCTCTCTCTCTCTGTGTTTGTGTGTGTGTATTGTGGAGGCAAAAACAGAAACAGTTTGCATGGAAGAAATGTAGTCTGTATGCTAGACTATACTTTTGAGTACATTATAAAATGCAGGAGAACTAGAATGCAGTTTTTAAGTTACATTTCTGGTTTGGCTGTCAACGGGCTCTGAAACCCAATGCAATCACATTTAAAAGTGCCTTTCTGCTTTTCACGTGTGCACACCAACAGGGAAGGGCTGTCAAGTAATTTAAAGGACATACTTTAATTCAGCCTTTTAAGTTTTGGAAGGAGGCACCTTAAGGACTTTAGATGGATGCTGTTTGCTTTGTGGCTACTGTTGCTGCTTTATGAACTAGCACTGGGTGGCTGCCTGCTCCAGCATGCTCAGTATATATATTTGCAAATAAAAAATGCCACCTGTGTAGTTAAACGAATCTGTTTAGCACTTGGGTTTGTACCCAAAGCAGGACTGTTACAAGACAAACCCAAGGAAAGCAACAATGGTGCAGGGGAAATGCTGGTCATCACTTACAATTCACAACTTAAACCACTCCAACACATCATCAATGACCTACAGCCTCTCCTGGCTAAGGATATCTGTCTTTGACAGGCTTTGGGTGGCAGGTTGTTCCTCACTTAGACAACCCCCAAGTCAATACAGCTTCTTACAAACATACAAACACAGGAACCAAGGCTCGCAACAGACTCAGATGCCAACTTTGTCTCCACATACACTCAGCTAGTAGTAGTATAGAACCTAATAACATCAACTACACCATCTTGAGCTTGTTTTCTTGCATATTGTCCAATTTAATATATGCCATCATGTGCCAGCTATCAACATTGGACAAATGTGTCAGAACTTACATAAGACATTGCTACACTCAGAAGGCATGTGAAGGTTTTAATCTTCCCGGACATATTGATACAGATCCGAAAGTCACTCTTCTACAAGAAAGGAAATAAAAGGGAATATACAATGTAAACATGCTGAATTAGAACTCATTAAGAAATTAAACACTTCATGTCATCCTGGTTTTAACCAGATTTGTGTTTTCTTATAATTTTCTTATAACTGTTATAATTTCTCATAACCCAAAGCACTTGCTTTAAAAAAAATTAATACTGTTCTTAACCTGTTTTATCAAACTGTTATATCCGCTGACTGCCACTGGGCACCAGCGGCATACAGTCAGAGCTTGACTCCGAGAGACAATAGGGGTCAAGGATCCTAGACCACCCCTAGCCCTCCAATAAGAACTCTGGCGGGAAATTCAAACCCACCAATAGGACTTTTTGGTGTGTCCTAGGAGTTGTATATAGTTGGCCATCTTGGCCAGTATTGCATGCTTGTTGTGTACTCAATAAATCTATGCTGCTCACTACGTCATAGTCTGGGCTTTCCATGCATTGAACCCAGTACACAATAGTCGCGACGAAGGTGGGATCCTGCTGAGTGAGCTGGGTTGCTGCGACCCCAAGGAAGACAAGGACCTCTGCCGCTGCTCCAGCCATGAGCACCGAAGGCAACCAGGGAAACGCTTCCGCGTCGCAAGCACCGCACAGCATGATGGCAGTCACTTCGAGAGCAGGTCTTGTCCCTCCGTTCAACTCGGCACAGCCCCAGCACTGGGAAGCCTGGGTTGAGGGACTCAAGTCCATCCTGATATTCTACCAGGTGACGGAGGAGGATCGCAAGAGGGGTCTCCTCATCAGTTCATGTGGCACTGCCACAGTCGAGCTGGCCCAAAATCTACTCACACCCACAAAGCTATCCAAGGCCATGTTTGACGGGATCATCAAGGCGCTCCAGGACCACTTAGTTCCTCAGCCCTTCCATTACCGGTTGCAGCAACCCCGGGAATCTGCCACAGTCTATCTGGCGGCGCTCCGAAGGCTTGCTGCTGAGTGCGAGTTCAGGGCCCATCTGGAGAAGATCCTCCAGAACCAGCTAGTCTGCGGCCTCCATGACGAAAAGCTTCAAAGGCACATCATGGAGAAGGAGAAATGCACCCTCGCCTCTGCCTTCTCCACTGCCACCGTGTGGGAGAGGTTGCATCCAACCATGCCCGGTTCCACGATCAGCCACCATTTGGCTGCCGCACACCAGCCTGGTTCCGACCCCATCAAACCAGAAGGAGAAGAGGTCCACTGGACACAGCAGCACACCAGGTGGAGAGATCCAGGGACTGCAGCCCACACCAACACTGCAACGGAGGCGGCCCGACTGGAGTGCACCAGCTGCGGGGACCATCGTGACTGGAAGATGTGCAGAATCCAGGATGCCACCTGCAGGAGCTGTGGCTGCTCTGGCCACATTGCACAGGCTTGCTGTTCAAGGGGATCCCAAGCCCTGACGACTCCACCACCCCAGCACTGCCAGTCCACAATGCACCATGAGGAGGACGTGGCCTTCAAGGACCTCTACCTGCTAGCAACCAAACAGGTACTGAGGCTTCCCAGCCAAATCTCTGCCCCAAAAATCCATGTCCAGGTTAAAATAGAGGGGTCCCCCGGATTTCCAGTTTTTGGTGGCTTCAATGGTGGGCACGATCTCCCGAAGCTCCGGGGGATGCGGTCCAGACCCGGAGGTAAGAGGGGTTCCAAACTGGCTTCAGACCCCCAGGAGCCCTTGTAGGGGGCTCCTGCCTGAGGCGTGAGGAACAGCCTCTCCCGGGGTGGCAACCCAGGGATCGAGGCTTCCCTTTGTCTTTATAGGTTCTGCCATCGCGGCACCTTCGGGCGCACTGAAGTGCATGCCGGATGGCTGCAGAAGCCAAGATGAGCAACAAGAAAAGAATTACCTACCTGAGATGCACGGTGAAACTGTAAGTGGCTGTCCTGCATCAAGACTCTCTGATGGGAACTTCAAGTTTGGGGGATTTAAAGTTTAAAGCCCCCCTTCTTTTCCTGCTTAAAGAAACAGCACAACAGAGAATCTGTTTGACTGCTGAATGGTTGGAGATTAAATGGGACTAATCTAATTAACTGGAACTGGAAAAAGAGTGACTTTTAACTAACTTTTGGGAAGTTTCCTAACTGTAAACAAAAAGCAATGACTGGACAAGGATAAAAAATGGTGGGGAAACCTAGACCTTCTCCTAAAGCTGCATCAACACTTCCTGCTACAAAGTCTGAGACAAGTACAGACCTGACTGCAGCATTGGCAACTGCTTTGCACCCTCTGATGGATCAAATGACTGCTGTTAACTCTAAACTGGATACTTTGCAAAAGCAAGTGACAAATGCAAGCTTGAAGTCTGACCAGAAAGCAAAAGTATTGGCAGAAGTTAAAACCAAAGCAGAAAAGACTGATTTAAGACTGGATGTGATGGAAAAAGAGAGGATTTCTGACAAAGATAATTTACTGAGACTTCAAATGGAAAGGTCAACCTTTTTCCTGAGATTCCAGGGCATTGCTGAACAAAAAGGTGAGAGCCTTAAAAGATTCTGAGTGATGCTTTGGCTCCAATGACAGATCTACAAGTGGATCAATTGCAAAGTGATATGGATATGGTCTATAGGATCTATCCTGAATTTGTAAAGAAGAAAAATCTGCCTGGAGAAGTTATGGTGAGATTCTCAAAGAAATCAACCAGAGATGTGGTGCTTAAGGCCACGAATAGAAATGCCCTGAAGATCCAAAAAGCAGATATTAAAATTTTAAAGGACATTCCATTTGAAATAAGAAGAGGAAACCCTACAAAAAAAATTAACTGCATTTTTACAAGCAGAGGGCATCATGTACTAGTGGCTCACCCCGGAAGGCTTGGTCTTTAACTACAAGGACAAGAAGCAAAAGATTGACTCAACTGGGAAAGCAAAAAAATTCTTGGATTCCTGCAAAGAAGGAAAAGATAAAGCTTCCTCAGTGGACTCTTTAGAACATCAAGAGAGCATTTATGGACTGGAAAGCTCAGATGCATCTGGAACTAAAAGCTCAGAGGAAGTGTCGGATAAAGTTTTGGGAGCAGCAGTGGCAAAACCCCAGAGAGGAAAGAAGAAAAAGAGAGGACATAATGAAAAATGAACTGTGATATGTTAAAAGTCATACATGTTTATCGTATCCCATTTTGAATTTCAATCATTCATGTATCTCTTATCGCCTTGAGATAGGTATCATTTAGCAATTTTGAAGCCTGCATATTTTAACATTTTCTTGAACTTTGAAGTAAGGTTGTTATAACAGCATAGAACAGGGGTGGGCAAATTGTGGCCCGGGGGCCACATGCCGGGCCACAGAGTTTTTTGCGGCCCGCCAAGAAGATTTCAGGACTTCAAGAAAATTGAGCCTAAATTCAATTTGCACTCTTATCCCATCACTGCTGATATTGATACAGCACCTGAGGAGCTGCAGCTTGAACTTATTGACATGCAGTCAGATCACACTGTGAAAGAAATGTTTAATGCTGTGACATTAGTTGACTTTTACAAATCTTTGTTTGCTGAAAAAATTTCCATGTATGAAGAAATTTGCCGGGAAAATGTTCTCTATATTTGGGTCTACATATATTTGAGAGCAAAGTTTTTCTTGCATGAAGATCAACAAGAGTAAATATAGATGCTCTTTGACAGACATTAACTTGCAGGCTGTGATGAGAATCTCAACAAGCAATCTCACTCCTGATTTCAAAAAAATTGTAGAAAAGTGTGATAGGGTACATTTGTCTCATTAAACTGATTCTAAAATTAAATGTACTTGCAGCTATAGACGATATGAAATTAGCACAATAAATAAATTGAATAAAACTACCACTATTTAATTTAATTTATATTTATTGATTTTTATGATACAATTTATACCTTTTCTGAAATGCAAAGTTAACTCTGCTCCCACAAAGTGGCCCCCGAGCCAAAACAATTGCCCACCCCTGGCATAGAATATTGACTTCTGTATATCTTAGGGTAGAATAGGTTTTTAGTTAGTGTAGTAGTTTTAGCTTTGTTTTGTAATTGTAGAAAATCAATTAAAATATATTTTTAACAAATAAAGAGGTCCTCCTGCACCATGGAGTTAGACTCCAGGTTTGCCTTCTCCATCATTTTGGAGGAGACCCTGAAATGACTGTGTCCACGTGGGGGCCCCCACCTGTGCCCCTCGCCCATTACCCTGATGGACTTCCAGCAGAACCGGGTGCTGATAAGGGGTGTGGGAATCCCAGCACCTGGGATTCAACGGCCACCTGGACTTATTGGTGGTCGAGGGCAACCTAGTCAGCCTACTAGGTCATGCCTGCTTCAGCCCTTTGGGAATCTCTGTTGAGGGGATCCGCAGCTGCATGTTGCGAGACTTTAGTGAGGTCTGCAATGCGTTCCTGTCCATTTTTGATGGAACTCTCGGCCGGTACACGGGCCCCCCGGTCCCTACAACTTAACCCTGTGGTAGCACCCATTTGCATGCAATCCCGGAAGGTCCACTTTGCCCTGTGACCCAAGATAGATGCCGAGCTGGACCACCTTGTGGGCCAAGGGGTCCTGGAGCCCGTCGCACATGCCGCTTGGGAAACCCCCATTGTCACCCCCGTGAAGCCCAACCGGGATGTCCGTATCTGGGTGGACTACACATGTACGCTCAACAAGGGTCTCCAGGACCACGCCTACTCGGTCCCAGTCGTAGCCACATCTTGGCCACTTTGGCAGGGGTGTGGATTTTTGGGAAACTGGATCTTGCCTAAGCATACCAGCAACTCCCCGTAGACGAGGCCACAGCTGCCACAAAGACCATAGTGACACACCGAGGAGCCTTTAAAGTAAATTGGTTGCAGATTGGGGTGAGTGTCGCCCCATGACTATTCCAAAGTCTCATGGACTCTCTTTTAAAAGGGATCTCAGGCATCACAGCGTTCTTCAACGATGTGCTGATTGCCACGCCTGACAACTTTGCCTCTCGCTTGTGCGCCATCCTCCACCACTTCAGCGAGGCCGGTCTCGAGGTGAAGTGGGAGAAGTGCCTCCTCGGGGTCCCTTCCGTCAACTTTTTGGGCTTCACAGTCGATGCGGGCAGCCTCCATCCGGCCTGGGACAAGATCAAGGCCATTGTCAAGTCCCCGCCGCCCAAGTCCAAGGCGGAGCTGCAGGCATTCCTTGACCTCCTGAACTTTTACCATGCCTTCCTCCCCCACAAGACAGCGACGGCCAAGCCCCTGCACCACCTGCTCAACAAACAGGCCCCCTGGACTTGGGGCCCTCGCCAGGCTGCTGCGTTCAAAGGGGTCAAAGCGCTACTCATTTCCAACACTGTATTAGCGCACTTTGATGATTCACTACTGGTGGTTCTGGCCTGCGATGCCTCCACCTATGGGGTAGGCACCATCCTCGCTCACCAACTCCCAGATGGGCGGGAGGTGCCAGTGGCCTATTATTCCAGGACGTTGTCAGCTGCGGAGTGCAACTATGCTCAAATCAACTAGGAGGGGTTGGCGATTGCGGCTGGTGTAAAAAAGTTTCATGACTTTGTCTACGGCCACCCCTTCACCATTGTCATGGACCATCACCTCTCCTCAGCCTCTTCACAGCAGATTGGCAGACGCCACAGGTGCTCTCTCCGCGGGTCCTCCGCTGGTCAGTTTTCTTCTCCGGCTACAACAACACCCTACAGCACCGCCTGGGGAAGGCCATGAGCCATGCTGACGCCCTCAGCCACCTCCTCTTGCCCTCCGTTGAGGCGGACCTGGCTCCAGCACACCACATGTTCTAGGTGAAGAATCTTCCGGATGCCCCCCTCCAGGCGGCTGATGTCACTCGCCGCTCGGCCCAGGACCCTATCCTCTCCTGTGTTCTGGGCTGGGTGGTGAGGGGGTGGCCCGTGGCTACAGTGGGCCCGGAATTGACAGCGTTCATGGCCCTCAGGGACAAGCTGTTCGCCCACAAGGGGTGTTTACTGTGGGGAAACAGAGTGGTGGTCCCCAGTGTCCTCCAGACCTTACATGAAGCACACCCAAGGATCGTTTGCATGAAGACCCTGGCCTGGAGCTATGTGTGGTGGCCAGGGAGTGACATGGAGATCAAAGCTCGGGTAAAGCGCTGCCAAACATGCCAGGAGGTCTGACCGAATCCGCCTAGCACACCCACCCAAGCTTGGGAGTCCACCCGCACACCGTGGTCCAGACTGCATGTAGACTTTGCAGGCCCATTCCACGGACTGCTCTTTCTCGTTGCAGTGGACGTCTCGAAGTGGCTGGAGATATGCCCCATCTCAGCCACGTCTTCCAAAGCCACCATCCAGGCGCTATGCCGGATGTTCACAACCCACGGGTTGCCTGACACCATCGTATCCGACAACAGGATGGCTTTTACCTCAGAGGAATTCCAGGAGTTCCTCAGAAGCAACCTGATCCGGCATGTGGGGTCCGCCTCGTTCCACCCTGTGACCAATGGTCAAGCCAAGCGGATGGTGCGGACTGCCAAAGAAGCACTGAGTTGTCTCACGGAAGGCGACTGGGAATTCCATATCAGCTGCTTCTTATTGGTGCAACAGATCACTCCTAACCTGGCCAATGGCTGCTGCCTAGCTGAACTCCTAATGGGATGGCAGCTCACCATCTTGTTAGATAGGCTACATCCAGACAGGGCCCCAGAGTTGCGTGGCCTGTCCGAGCCGAAGGAGGTACCTAGAAACTTCAGTAAGGGCTCTCCGTGGCTCGCAGCCTGAATCATTCACTCCACAGGACCCGTGTTGTATAAGGTCTTGACAGACAATGGCCAAGTCCTGCGAAGGCACATTGACCAACTGAGGAGGTGCCTGCTCCTGGCCTCAGCCAACGATCCAGCTCCAGGGGCCAGTGATGGCGACACTGGACCTGAGTTTCCAGACGCAACGGCTCCAGAGTTAGCCCCCATTCCCAAGGCCAATCTGACCGGAGGAACACCGGTCTCCAGCCCAGTGCCAGAGGAGGCCCCCCCCAACCCCATAGCTGGGTGTCCAGGCAAGTCCACTAGATGGGACCCCAGATGCTTCCGCAGCGCCTGCACCAAGTTGTTCCCAAAGGGAACACCAACCTCCAGCTTACCTACAGACTATGCCACATAGGTGGGCTCGAACTATGGGGGGAGGGGTGTTATGTCTACTGACCACTACTAGGTGCCAGCGGCATACAGTCAGAGCTTGACTCCGAGTGACAATAGGAGTCAAGGATCCCAGACCATCCCTAGCCCTCCAACAAGAACTCTGGTGGGAAATTCAAACCCACCAATAGGACTTTTGGGTGTGTTCTAGGAGTTGTATATAGTTGGCCATCTCGACCAGTATTACATGCTTGTTGTGTATTCAATAAATCTATGCTGATCACCACGTCGTAGTCTGGGCTTTCCATGCATCGAACCCAGTACACAATACAAACCTTTACTTTCAGAACACTTATTCCTCAGTTAGTTTGTTTACTTTACTTTATTACATTTTTGTTTACCTTTGCTGCAGGAGAGAGAGAGAGGCTAGAACCTCTGACCTTTCATCATTCATTTTCAAGTCTCTAACACAGAGAACCACACCTGATTCATGATGCCAGGCTTAGCTTTGCACAACTCTTCCCTACTGCCTCCCTTCTTTAATTTTCTGCATAAAAATGACAGAAATGGTGGCCACATTATGTTATGCTTGTTTGTTACTCGGTATCTCATAGAGATGGGGCTTTCAATAAAGCTTCTGTTACCAAATGTGACAGCCTTTGTGTGTTGTTCTTACAGAGGGGTGGGAGTGAGGTGCAAATAATCACTGAAAGGTGCTGTGTTGGCTACCTCAGAAGCATAGGTGAGGTGGCCATTTCTTGGCTTTATGTCCCAGGCCTTCAGCCTACCAATCAAAATGTCCTGTGTATTTCTTTTGGTGGTGGAAAGCACCTCCTAGTCATAGTTGACTTGGTAGGGTTTTCAAGGCAAGAGATGAACAGAGGTGGTTTGCCATTGCCTGCCTCTGTATAGCAACCCTGGATTTTCTTGTTGGTCTCCCAGCCAACTACTAATCCCAGTTGATCCTTTTTAGCTTCTGGGATCTGATGAGATCAGGCTAGCCTGGGCTATCTAGGGCAGGGCATATTTCTTTTAAACTGTGAATTTATAGAGCTAGATAGCTTTGGGGGAGTGCTCTGTATGAAGACCTACTTAAGGGCCAGATCTTGATATGTGCTGGATGCAAAATTTATGTGGCATCGGTTATTGTAGAATGAAATTATTAATAGCCATGTGAGTCCCAAAGTAAAATAATTTTTTTGATTATCACATCTAGCCTGTTGAAAAGTTCTTGTGAGTTCAAAAGCTCACACACTGTTATGAGTCGTTTGGATGGGCCTAATAAAAAGTTATTAGGATTAGGTGTGTTGTGCTCTGGTTTGGGGTCAGGTCTATAATTTCATTTCTGCCCCTCTGTAAGATAGACAAGTATTAGAAATTTTGAAGTGTGAGAGAACACCACCCCTGTTCACTAGAAAAGGTTGCCCTGGTGACCTGCTGCTTTGTGCTATCTTACAGTGGTAGTAGTTCCCCCACCCCCATTGCTCTGAATGCTTTGTGTGTGGTATTGAATGAAGGAACATTGCACCATCTCTGCCTCCAATGCACTCTCTGTGCAGAGATAAAGAGAGTGTTCCTTGTCTCCCCCATTTTCTATGAAATCTGAGAACACCAGTATCCATTCTGAATATCCTTGGCAACTCTGCAGATAATGTGTCCATTCTTTTGTTTTCAGTGGGTTACAGTTGCTTCTTGGCTGCTGCAGGGTTCAGATTGAATCACTAAAGTTGCCCTTCAGGAAGAAATATTTTCATAACTGGCTATAGTTGAATTCCAGCTATAAACAGTCACTGCCATCTTTTAGAGTTTTGTACTTTTATCCCACCCACATTCAAAAAGAGCTCAGGGTAGTATGCAGAGTTTTCACTTCCCCCCTCCCCCAAGTCCTTACAACAACTTTGTGAGATGAGTTAGGATGAGAAAGCATTTGAACTTGGATTTCCCCACACACTAACCACAACAACCTCACAGGCTCATGTTGATTTACTGCTTAAGTGTTGTGATGATAGTATGGACGAGAAATTCCTTTTTCTGTCAGTTCTCTCAGTTGATGAGGAGTTGGCTGGCTCATTTATTTTGGGATAGCCAAACACTAGATGCTTGGAGGCAAGCTGGGACCTGGGAAGCTGTTTCTCTGCTGCAAAGCTGAGGACAAGCAGCAGGTGGAATGCTTAACCTTTCCTTACCCACCACTTACCCCTGACATTCACTTTGCCCCATTATCTTTTTTTTTCTCCCAGCTGAAGAAAACATTAAATAGAGAAAGGACAGAAGAGTTTGCAGGGGGGAGGCGGCAGTCGGAGAAGATTTAAACAAATCCATTTGCGGCTTTGCCCTGTGTATTATGCATGCCTGTTACTGCTTTGTAGTGAGGTAAAAGCCCAGATAGATGGTTTCACCCACACAGACAGTGATGGAGGAATGGAACATAATGAGGGAGAAGAAAGAGTTTGGCTTTCAGGCTCCTGCAGTTGGAGTGGCGAGCAGAGAGAGCTGAGCCTCAGTTAGCCATCCTGCAGGATGTGTTGGTAGGCAGGGCCACATTATGACTTCCGTGGGCCCTAGGCACTTTTGCCTTTGGGGGCCCCTCCCACCATAATAATATCAATATTAAAAATAGTTTTTGATATAACTTTAAATACTTCAACATTTTGTTCTGCTTCAGGCAAAAGTTAATAGATTTTCACGGGCCCTAAAATTTTATTTTATTTTTTTTGTTAAAAAAACTAAAACATTTCTTCAACCCTAAAAGTTTGGGTTTTTCCCTTCTGATTTTAAAAGAAATTAAAACTTTTTCATGGGCCCCTAAAAGTATCATGGGCCTTAGGCACTGCCTACTGTACCTAGTGGGTAAGTCGTCCCTGTTGGTGGGGCCCAGAGAATGTATGCTTTGGGGGCAGAGAGCTCTGTGGGAATGATTTTGGCAGCGCATTCATGACTATGATCTAATCCTTAGACCCATTTTTTCAGTCTAGTCTCCAGGGGGCAGGGAGACTGGGCCTTTTTATAGCAGTTCTTTTACATGCCCTGTCTTGGTTTTAAAATCGGGTGTAATTGTTTGTGATGCCTGAACTCAACATGGAATTCATACATTCTACAAGTACTTTCTGTGGAACATGAATGGAGTTAAGGGAAGAAGTAGTTTCCAGCTATTATATCTAAGGAGCTTTGCTCTGGTTGTATCTTGGGATTACCCTTACAATTTAAATACAGCTGAGCTGCAACATAAGGTAATTGCTTCCCTTAGGCAGCTCAGTGCAATTTGGGACTGTCACGCACCTTGTAAAACTGTTGAATGCATTAGACGTAATGAATTACAAACTAAGCAGACCTGGAAAATCATTGAATATTTTAAAAATGTAAGCTGTTGTCTGTTCTTTTCTTTTCTGGACAGCCTTCACGTGGATTCTAGTTTGTGACTAGTGCTGGCGGTTGCTTAAATATAAAAGAGCACAGCTTGTTTTCATTTGCCACACAAGCAGGAATGTGGGTGGAGAATGACAACGTGGCGTTTCTTTCCTAGTTCAAAATAAGTCAAATCTTAAATCTTAGCATGAAGCTGAAACACTGTTGTATATATGTGGACTGAAGAATATGTACAAGCACATTTCAATTCTTAATCTTTATTATTGTTATTATTTGCCACTGCAAATTCATCTTTCTTTCTGACATGTCCACTTTAAAAAAAAACTTTTCCTGTAGATCTGCAGACTTTTCTCTTTGAAGTAAGTCTCATCTATGTTGCATAGGCGACTAGCAATTACATTATTGTTGAGGCTGCATGTGTGGCTGAAGACCAGTTAGGAAATGATGGCATTAAGCTGTGGATTTTGCTTTCTTACGAGAACTGGGAGTATAGTTAGAAGGTATGTGATACTGTAGCCTTGCTGAAATGAGACATGTCTGCATCTGCCCAGTACACGGATGGGAGATCTCCTGAGACCCCAACTATGTCTCTTTGAGTTCTTTGGCAGAAGAAACATGATCTCTAAATGTAATAATTTAAAAAATAAGTAAGAGCTGGTGTCACCTTGCATATTTGTAGGTGTTACTTGCAATAACCTTTTGTATAGAATTTGTCGCTTTATGGCATGTCATGTTTGCAGTAGACTTGGCATAAAGGCATCCTTCTTGCTGAAAAGAAATAAAAATTTCCAAAAATGTTGAAGCAATGGGGGAGGGCTGCTTTAATAACATAAAATGCATGATTTGTTATTTAGCATATAAAACTGTGTTACTTGATATATTTATGTAATTTTAAAGTATAAAACCAAATTATACATATGCCCAATGTGTGTGTGTGTGTGTGTGTGTGTGTGTGTGCAAACTGCTGCACCCTATGGAAGTTTAGTCCACATACTGTAGTTTTTGTCAATTGAAAGGTTTAAAATAGAAAACATAAATTTGGTACTAAAACAAGTGTATTAATGGAAAGAAACAACCACAATAGGACTAGTGGCATATCTGGGTATCTAGTTAAGCCTTATAATACTGGAAACAGTGATGTCTTCATCAGATATCATCACACTTCTTATAACATACTAAATGTAGACAAAATCATAGGTGTCAACTATTGGGGGGCTCGAGGGCTCGAGCCACCCCCGAAATATCCCAAGGGGGACTGAGCCCCCCTGGCAAAATGGAGTGCCCGCCGCCGCACCTCCCTGGGCCTTTCCTAGGCCCAGCCACCACTGCTGGCTCTACCCACCCGCCTGGCCTGGCCACTCCTGCTTCCATCCCTCCCTCTGTCCATCCAGGGGCCAGCTGGCCAAATGCCCAGCGTGCTGGCGTCACCTGGAAGTGATGCCATCACGCTGGGCACGTTGCTGGGGCGACGCTCTAGCAATCCCCCTGAAATTCTATGGCATTTCAGGGCAATTGCCAGAGCATTGCCCTGGCAACGTGCCCAGCGTGATGGCGTCACTTCTGGGTGACGCCAGCACACTGGGCATTTGCCCAGCTGGCCCCTGGACAGACGGAGGGAGGGACGGAGGCAGGAGTGGCCAGGCCAGGGGGGGAGAGACGGCAGCAGCAGGGACATGGTCCCGGCGTGCCCGCGCACTTTGGGTGCACGCACGCAAGAGCCCCCCCCCCCCCGATTTTAAAACTTGACGCCCCTGATAGTCAGACAAATGTATTCTTGAAAATATTGTGTACTTCTACTGTATACACATCAGTTACCATTCTATAATGCTGTAAATTGCTTCACATAAAAATCTTTACTACACGTTTTAAGTAAATAAATCCTTGGCTGGGATTTGAACACATGAAACTGCCCTATACTGATTCACACCATGGCTCTCCAGGGGCCCAGGTAGAGGTCTTTTTACATAACCTTTTAAATGGAGATTCCAGGGACTGAACCTGGGGACCTACTGCATGCAAAACAGCTTCTCTATCTCTGAGCCATCTCCTCTCACAGGTATATTTCCTGCAGTACATTTTCATTATAGGAAGGGGAAGAGCAGATTTTGCCATTTTCTCTCTCCTCCTTGAGCTATTTCTTGAGTTCCCTGGTTGCCTCAAGAGCAGCATTTGGGGGAGCATTTCAGGCTTTAGCAGGAAGGAATGAGAAGAACAAGTCCCATTCCATTGATGGACATGCCTATGCTTTGTGGAGATTTTCCAGGGGATTGAAAATGTTTCATAGGAGTTTTTTCAGTGCTCCCTTCCAAAATTTCCATCTTCCCTGATTTTTCTTAATTTTCACATCTTAACCCTGCTAACAATTTATTTTTATGTATGTGTATCTGTAGTAGCATCCATGATCACGTGGATTCTCATTGCTTTATGAAGATCCTTCAAGGAAATCTGAAAGAGACACTATTTGAATGGCCGGGCAAAAAGGAAGTTGGAGAGATGGTGAAGAAATCGGAGAGAGTTTTGAGGGAAAATCAGTGTGCCTATATAGCCGGTAAGCCTTTTATTTTGGTACAAGGGGTGTGCAAAAAAATTAGTTTTTCGGGGATTATGGGTATATTGGACTAAAAAAAAAAATTGGTATTCCCAATATTCCTGAATTCCAAATACCCCCCGGATTTCTGAATTTTTTGGGTCCATTATTCCCTACGGGGAATGGCTGGGGGTGTTGCTTTTAAATGTACAGTTGTCTTTAAAGGTTTCTGGGTGGCTGCGGGAGTTGTCTTTAGAGGTTCAGGCACCAAAATTGCAGCAGAGCTGCTGGTGCTTGTCCTTTAAATAATACCCAAGCTTCAAGTTAACTGGACCAAGGGGTCCAATTTTATGGACCTTAAACAGGGTTCCCCCAGCTGTTCTTCATTATATCCGGGGGGGGGGGGGAGAGACCTTTGCAAGCTGATTCCAGGGCAAAAAGCCATGCCCACAAATAGCAATCACTGAGAACAAACAGAACCACTGCAGAGCTCAGTAATCCCAGCAGAACCATAAGTCAACCAATGTTCCCTCTATGCTTCACAGTGTTGTGGGCAGAAAGTCTGTCTTGTAAGCAAAAAAAGCTAGTAGCATTAGAGTTGTGAGTGAGTCTACATTTGACTAATGCATAAATTAGTTTTTAGAAGATTAGTTCCATAGCCTTGTAAAAATTTCAGAATAAATTATTTTAAATTATATTTAAACTATATTTTAAGAATAATTTAAACATTATAAGAGAAAACAGAATCAAGTCAAATTTCACCCATCCCTTTCCTAACACAAATGGCCAGCTTGTCCAGCATCATGTGTGTGGGAGTATGAGGGCACTGTATCTACAGGAGAGACCTGCACACACATGTGTCTCTTTGGAAGGTGATGTGGAGAGAATGAGCGGACAGAGGGAGAAAGAGAGGAAGGGTCACAGGGCAGATCTCAGGTTAAGACAAAGAGAGGCATCCCATTCTAGGAGATAATACCTATACACACTTAGAGTGATGTAGGGCCTCCCCGCCATGTCCAGGTATGCTGAGTCTCTTACTCCAACAAGAATGACCAGCAGAACCAGTGCCACTGTGACAGTGCAAGCAAAAGATGACTAATGTCAAACCAGAGAATCTCTGAAGTGGAAACTGAAGGGGGGGGCATTTTTTCAAGCCCAGCACAACCAGTTGCAGTGTACAGAATGCCCAGCAGAACCCAGTGCCACTGTGGCACTGCCAGTTTAAAAGGACTGATCTCAAACCACAGAGTCCCAAAAAATCCAAGCAAGGGGGTGGGATGGGGATTTTGCAAGCTCTGTGCAAGAAAATGGGAACGAGACACAAAGAAATGCCCACAAAGTGGGGAAACAAATACCTCTTGAAACTGACAAGACTCATTTGAAACTGACAAAAGCAGTGGAGAAGCCCATAGAAACCCCAGAGACACAGAAACAAAAAAGGTAAGCAAAAACAGTCCCTAGGAGCCTGCAAATGTTGGCTCCTGGTCTTTCCTGAAAATCCCAACTATATCTGGGATTTGGAAGGGGGGGGATTTCCTCCCAGTTTTCTGAAAAAATCCCAGGTAGCTTTTGGAATGCTGAATATGCCAAAAAATACCAATAAGGTTTTTTGGGGTATATTTTCGGCTCGAGTATATCCATATGTACATCCCTATTTGGTACCTGCTAGAAGTTTTAACTGTCAATGTTTTTAATGCAGTTACTCCATTGAAACCTTAGATGGTTTCACTGTAGATAACTTACGGTGCTCATAGGATCTATATATCTGCTTTAAACATTAAATCAATTAAATTTAAACATTAAATTGTGGGGAGGGTGGGGTAGAAATGTGATAAAATAAAATAAATAAATTTGTTTTAGTTCAATAAATAAGTTGGGTAGAGAGGACTAGTATCATGACAGTGGAGCAAAACACATGTAGTAACTTAAGACTTTATAAAATAGGCTCTTGCAAATAATTACCCTAATTATAAAGTGAAGGGAGAAAACTATATCTCTACCTAATTTCTGTTTCTCTAATGGCTGTAGGAGCCCTTTCTGCCTTCTCTTTATGGTGAGAATAATTATTTGCAAGAGCCTATTTTATAAAGTCTTAGTTACTTCATGTGTTTTGCTCCATTGCCAAGATACTAGTCCTCTCCACCCAACTTATTTATCTTGGCTGGTTATTTTTAGTTATGGTGGAGTCTTGTGTACTAGCTCAAGAGAAAGGGTTTTCTTTTGACTTCCCAATGGAAAGAGCAGTGAGCTTGAAACTTGGCACACATTTCTTACCAGGAGTTCAATTGAGTTCAAACATTGCCCAAAGATATTTATCTCTTTATCTGAAAGTCGCCATATTCAAACTGTGTCAGTGCATACAAAGCCATGCCAAATAGCAGTGGCGTACCAAGGACAGAGGGTGAGGACACAGCTTGAGGAAGGCTCTTGAAGGGGGCTCTTGAAGCCAGCATCATGCTGTGTTCAGCTGACCGTCTTTCCTTTTATTTTAAAAATGTAGTTCTAGCTGCAGCAACTAGGGGTGCCAGGAAGTCTGAGCCTGCAGGTCATTTTCTTTAGTAGTCTACCCTTTCTTTCTTCCTTTACTTGCACCCAGCTCAGCTAAATCTTGCAAAGCAGTAGTTAGGGTGTTGTAGCAAGATAAACTTTCCCTCTCTTAATTTCTTTCCCTCTTTTCCACACTTTTCTCATTTATTTCTGCCTCCTTTCACATAATTTTTCCACACACACACACCCTTTTCACTTCTTGTTCTCAAGACCTTATCACTCCTATCCCGCTTGGTGATACAATGTATTTAAGAGTAGTAGAGTAGCAAACCTTTGTTAAAATTATGAACAGAAGGCACTGGGTTTGCTGGGCACTGTACATTGCCCTGGTTTTGCTGGACTTCTATGCAAGCCCCTTGCTTGGACTGTGATTCGGTGCTTGACATCAGCTGGCATTGTCACAATGGCACTGGGTTCTGCTAGGCACTCTGTGATTGCACTGGCACTGCTGGGTACTCTATACATTACACTGGTTCTGCTGGGCTTGCAAAAATGTCTCCCCTTCAGTTTCTACTGCAGAGATTCTTTGGTTTGAATTTAGTCCTTTGAAGACAATGGAAGATGGAGGCACCTTCTTTTGGGGGTAGCGTGTTTCCTAAAATCCAGTCTGGTGAAGCTTGCAATCACTATTTTATGACGCTTTGACTAGTGTTACTTAGTAAAAGTTAGTACAAAGGCAGACTCCTAGCTCTCAAAAATGTCTTGTAGATGTTTGGGATGGTCAGCTCTTGTGCTTCAAAATGGAGAACAGAAGCCCTCCCTAGTGCCTGCTCAGAACAAGAGTGGTGTGGTGTGATGGATTTTTTTTTTTTGCCATCAAGTCACAGCTAACTTATGGCGACCCTGCAGGGTTTTCAAGGCAACAGAAGTTTGCAGGTAGATTGCCATTGCCTGCCTCCATGTTGACCCTGTTTAGCATCTGAGATTTGATGAGATCAGGCTAGGCTGGGGCTATCCAGGTCAGGGCTAGGCTTAGAGTAATGTGACTGGCCCAAAGTCACCCAGAGAGCTTCCGTGGCATGAGAGGGGATTCAAACCTTGACTTCCCAGATCCTAGTCTGACAGTTTAAGCACTATACCACGCTGGCTCTCATGATGGAATAGCATGTTGGAATTTGAATTATTTTTTTTAATGGCATGATTATATATATGAAGTTAAATAAAATATTTTTTTCCCACTGTCTGCGTTTCTTTTCTGGCCACTGAAACAAAGTTTGGATCCAGGGACACCTAAGACCAAACTTTGTTCTTCGGCTTCAGACCAATACAGCTGAATCTGAATCTGTTTTCTGGCCATTATTAGTATTTGTTATATTTCATGATTATTCCTGAAAATAACTTTGTCATACAGAGGAGGGGCCCTGACCTGGATAGCCCCAGCCTAGCCTTATCTCATCTGATCTCAGAAGCTGAGCAGGGCCGAGGTGGAGGCAGGCAATGGCAAACCACCTCCAAACATCTCTTGCCTTGAAAACCCTACAGGGTCACTGTAAACCAGCTGTGACCTGACAGCAAAAAAAATAGAGGAGGGGGGGGGGGTTGTTAAAAAAATAATCCGCCGGGGCACCAAATAGGCCAGGTATGCCACTGCCAAATAGTGTGCCAGAGTGTTTGCTTACAAGACTCTACAGGTCACTATGAATGGGCTTTCCTATGCTTTACAGAATAGTTACATGAGGATCTGACCTTCATACAACATTAACACAATTGTAAGCCTGATATTAGTCAGAGTGAATGTAGACCAGTTTTCATGTTCATATCTGATGCAGTAAAATTGCCACAATATCACTTAGTAAACATTTTTTCTGCTTGCAGCCCTACATAAACCCTCAAGGTTTATTATGTCCTGGAGAATTTGACTTTGGATGGATGTTAAACTCTTCAAAGTATATTGAAGTTAATGGGTTTAGAACTCTGTGTAGGATTACACTGTGTCATCACAAAAGAACTATTCATAATGATAGATAAATGTTGCATCATGAGAATATTATCCCCCCCCCCCAAGGGACATTAAAACCAGGCCACAGTTTCTTGCTGTATTTTATACTACACAACATAGGAATGGTTCTTAGTAAAGAATCACCCCTGCTTTCATGGAAGTAGTAAATAGGAAAGTATGGTGGTTTTCTGTGAGACCATCAAAGTTACATTCACTGAGTCAAATCAGCAATGTAAAATCACAATGGATTTTTTTTTAAAAATGATACTATTTCATAGTATGGAAGGTGGTGTAGCATAGTGGCTGAGAGACTGAGCTATCACTCAGGATGCTTTTGGTTCAAGTCTTGCTTCTGCTACAGTCTCAGTACGTGGCCTTAGGCAAGCTTCAGTTGCTCCTTTGGATGATGACACTGACATACCTCGTGGAGTTATTTAAGGATTGCAGCATGGTACCCCATGTGAAGTCAGCTCTGAACACGCTAAAATGGTAGATTTAGTATTGTTGTTATAACATTTGTTTTTACCTTAAGCTGAATGCTTCCTTGACAGTTTGCAAGTAGCTAAGACCAGGATTTAATACCTGCTTGTTATTTTAATCGATATGTAGTGAATGTTACATCTTGGATACTAGTAATCATGGCCAATCTGTTATAGTTGGTACCATGTGTTGCAAGGAATAATATTTTTGCTGCTGCAACAGACGAAATATTTAACTCATTTCTGCAAACTTGCTACCTAATCTGTACATTTCTACCCTGTCCTGTATAGACTCCATTGGCCTGCATCGTGTGGAGAACCCAAGCCACACAGAAACTGCTGTTAGTCTTCATTTGTACAGTCCACCCTTTGAAACCTGCCATGCCTTTGATCAAAGAACTGGACACAAACAAAAAGTTAAAATGACATTCTATAGCCAGTTTGGAGAGAGGACCCCATATGTAAGTATGAAAAAAATATCCTGCCTTTAACCTTTAGCTTATCTTTGCAGCCCTTCCAAGGAAGGAGGAAAGGTTCTCAGCTTGCACCCAAGATGAGCTCCTAGACAGAGATCTCATGTGTACTCCAGGTTTTGCCAAAGAGGACAAGGCAAGGAAGCCAGCTCCTTGAAGCTCAGTAGACCAGTCTGCAACTGAACTAGCTAGTTAATAGTGCCACGATATTAACTACCCTCTGATTATCCTTGGTTTATATGGTAATTAGGCACATTGAGGGGACTTGTTGCTATGGAATTCAATCACCTTGACCCTGTTTGTTTGTCAGAGGTCTTACTTTTTGGACTAAACCATAATTGTCATTAAAATAATGGGTTTTTAAATGTTTTTAAATATCCGTATGTGATCTCTATATATCCCTATATCTCTACTTTGCAGCTAAGCCCTAGAGACAATTGGTTCCATGGGAAAATTAATTTTAATTCACTCTAAGACCTCTACCATTTCACATATGCTTCATCAGGGGAATCTGTAAAATATTATTGTCTGGACACTTCCCACAGCAACAGTGTTTGCAGCCACAAAATGGATGTTGCAGAAGGCTAAGTCAACCACAAAATTTCAGAGTGAAGTTATGCTTAAGTTTCAGGCACTAGCTCTGTCTAGTTTGATGCCTTTTAAAATTAACATATTGTTTAAAATATTTTCTTGCATACATAAAAAAATAAGTTTACATATTGAGCTAGCCAACAAACCCTCATCTGGCAGTATCTGTCTTCATTTTGCAAGCATCTAACATATATGAAAGGAAAAAATGCTTCTCCTGGCTGTTCCCTCTGCATGATCCCTTTTCTTTTTAGCCTAGCCATTTTTAACCTGTGCTAGTACTTATAACAGTGCGAGCTGGTGCTGAAGGGCTGGGCAAGAGCTTCTTGCACATGTGTACAGTAAGAGAGAGAATCTGGCCAGATATCTACGTGCTTATAAAAATACATTAAAACAAGGAATATCTGATTGCTATACCAGGTAGCATTCAGACTTCAGTAGAAGTTCCAGTTAGATGCATTAAGCATTTTAACCATGCAGCCCTACCGTGTTTAGTCAGAAACAAATCCCACTGGTTTTTTAGAATATCACTCTGCTGTTTGCACTGGTAAAATACTTTGCATAAAGGTGCTGTCAGCATTAGACCATAAACATTAAGAAACTGACTCTGCCCATTTTCTAAAAACACTTGGCGAGCACCAGGAAAGGTGTTGGCAGGTGCTAAGGTGCGCCATGGGTGCCACATTAAGGACCCTGTATTAGTCTTTTGATGCATTACTCTTTTGGCACTGGTTTGGCAAGCAATTTCCTTATCAATAGGAGGAGATAACAGAGAAGATAGCCAGCTTTCCTGCTCTTGTCAGCCTCTCTGTGCCACTATGTATGTACGATGTGAGACATATCTTCTCTCCATCTATCTTACAAGGCTACAAAAGAGAAATGAGTTGGCAAAAGACACATAGCTTGTGTAATGAGTTACTTTTCCGCATGTTCCTCTTGGTGCAGAATGTTCTCTGGTTGGCTTTTCAATCAACAGTTCATTCCTCCTGTTGCTGAAGAGGACAGGACATAGACAAGAAAAGCTAGCAAGGCCCCCACAAGAATGGGAACTCACTGTCTCCATCACTCTCCCTGTCTTCAAAAGAAGGCTAGTGTTGGAGAGAGGGAAGCCAAAATTTGCCATGTCTCCAGTGGGATTAGATCTCAGTTCCCCTCCATCTCTTGTCTTCCCCTTCCCATATAGTGGCTGGTTGCCCACCATGCTTTGTGCTGGCTAGGCGGGATATAAATTCAAATAAATAAATAAATAAATCACAACCCTGAGACTCATGGAGTGGGACCTGTAGTTATTTAATTAACTGATAGTCATAAAGGTAGTTCCACACACCACTAGTTATGATACCGTATGGTAGCTGTGAATGTGTGTAGTCAAGATAATGTGGTTTTGAAGCGACAGAATATTTGCTGCAAATAGTGATAACATGGAACTAAGTATGTGATAAATGTAAAATGTAGTTGAGCCATTAGTGCCAGATTGCCTCCCAATAAGGCTGCCATGTTCCTACTGGGAGTGGAGGGTCTCCCATCCCCAGCGGGCCCTGCTTGCTGTTGCTGAATTGGATGGTGGGAGATAAATTGGGGGAATGGAGCATTAAGTTTTGGCTGAATGCTAGAGTGTCACCAGCAACATGATGATGTTACTTTCAGTTATCCTGGAAGCAACATCAGTGCATTGCCAGCAACATTGTTACATTGTTGACAAGACTCCCCACATAATGAGTCTCACACCAGTTGCCAGCCTTGGCAACCATACCTCTGAACTCTATTTTATATATGCAGAATTTACCACAAGGAGGCATCCATATACATTTTGAAAGACACTATAAAGTTACGTGAGCAAGCCAATTAACCAGAAATTTCAAACTGCTGCCCTGAGGCCACAACCCTATGGCTGAAGGCTGGCACCTACAAGCAAGGAGGAGACCTACAGAAAAACCACCTGTGGGACCACAAACAAATCTGCAGTCAAAACATGCTAAGTACATGCAACAATAATTATACTGAAACCAAAGTCAATAACAATACCAAAGTCATAAATATTATAATGAAATTATCAATGTTATAAACAGCAATTACAAAAAGTGGGTGGTAACAAACTCAAATGCACAATAAGTCACAGTACATCTCCAAAGCAGCAGACTTTCTTCATCAACAGAGGTAAAGGTTTCCCTTGCTCGAAAGCCAGTCAAATCCACACAAAAGGAAAGAATTGCTTATATAAATTTCACAAGACCTTGAATTAAAGTCCAAACATCTATATATTGTGGCTTGTAGAAAATAAGATCTGTCCCAAATGAAAACTACGCAGTTCTGGATAGTCAGCATTTTGGACCTGTTCCTTCATTAGGTAAATCAGGTAGGTCTTCACTGACATACAGTAAATACACATGTACAAACGAGGTCCTGATCAAAATACAGGAGAGGTATTTCCAACTTGTAAGACAGGAGAGGTATTTCCGACTTGTAAGAGATATGGAGCTGAGCCCAACTGAAATATTTTGATTGATACCTCGTTTGTACATGTGTATTTATTGTATGTCCATGAAGATTTACCTGATGAAGGAACAGGTCCAAAATGCTGACTATCTGGGACTGCATAGTTTTCATTTGGGATGGATCTTATTTTCTACAAGCCAGAATATATAGATGTTTGGACTTTAATACAAGGAGTTGTGAAATTTATATAAGCAATTCTTTTTGTGTGTGTGTGCTTGTTCTGTGATACTCCAGTTTCAGTATTTGAAGAATCTTGATTATAAAAACTGTTTTCCTGGAGAATCTTGATTATAAAAAAGTGTCTTTTTGTTTTATAGGCAGCTTCAGTTTCACACGAGAACAACTGAGGAGCACAAAGCCTGCTGACTCTGGGGAGGCTTAAAAAAAAAAAAAAAGCCGGAGCAGAACAATTGTATGATTGATGCCAGTAGTAAACTGAGCTGAATAATCTGTACCCACAGTTGCCGTGATTTCTCATTTTTGCATACTAAAGGGAGTATTTCCATGGGTTTCTGTAGCGTTCAGATGCCTTTTGTGTCAACCATAAAATTGGAGTCCCTTTTTGGATTTGTACTGGTTAATTCCACTGAGACTGTAAACACAGAAGTTCAGAGCTTAGGCTTTTAATATGGCCTAAGTCTTTTTAGCATCCTCACACGTATGAATGTATAGCAGTTTAACTTGCTGTGGAACTTTTTAGCCTTCATTCAACCTTAATGTGGATTCATCTGTCGTGCACACTATTAACAGTCTTGTTTGGTCTTGAGTTTAATGACCCATTGGAACCATCAAATGGTTTACGCATTTTCAAATTTCATTTGCAGAATTTCAGTTTTTTAAAAGAAGGGAGCAATAATGAATGTCCTACACAATGTTGCTTTTATTCTGGAGGAAGTGTCTGTTTTTAAAAGTTGCTAATTGTGTTGAATAAGCTTCCAGTTTTCAAGGACCTTTGGATAGTTAGGACCTGCCAACTATCAAACTCAAATAAAGCTGGATTTAGACATGCAGTTCCAAATTTGCTTTTTTCTTCTCTTGAAAGTCAGTACAGTTTAGCATAATCAGTGAATGCTGTTGATTGGATATCTAATCAATGTTTCCACCTGACCTGGCCAGTATGAAGGATAGGGAAAGAAGAACAGTGGTTGGTATGTAGTCAGCTGTGCCACAACCCATGCTATTTGAGAGGGATCACTGATTCTGAGGTCTGGGGTATGGGTAGGGGCTGCAGAGAGGAGGAGTAAGTGAAAGGCTTCATTCTGCAAGAACTACTTTACTTGAAGCTCTTGATATCTAATCAGTGAATGTTTACTTTCAGTTCACTGGAAAAATATTAATATTAACAATATTCCACAAAACACTATGGGTGATCACTTTTTAATTCAGAAACAAAAAAGTTCAAGAGTTGTCATGTTCCAGTCACATCAACGCTGAATACACTGGCATAATAGCAGAAAGCTCCTAGAGTACATACGGTTATTCATTGTGTTTGGTGTAGAGTTATTACAAGTGGGAACCCGCAAGGACTTGTGAGAGGCATCTCACTGCCCCCCTCCCACTATTTCCTCTTTCCCTTACCTGAAAGTCCCCATAGTCTCTCCTCTTTTCCTCCTTCCTTCTTAGGTTGCCAAACTCCAGGTGAGGACTAGAGATCTCCTGTAATCACAACAGATCTCCTAGCTCAGTTCCCCCTTAGGGTTGGCAGATCAAGACTGGGAAATCCCTGAAGAACTGGGTGTGGAGCCTTGGGAGGGCAGGGTTTGAGGAGGTATGCAATCTCAGCAGTATGTAATACCATAAAGTCCACGCTCCAAAACAGCCATTTGCTCCCATGGAACTGATCTCTTATCTGGAGAGCAGTTGTAATTCCGGATGATCATTCACCCCCCACATGGGGGTTGGCAACCCTTGTTCCCCTGAAGGAAATGGCTGCTTTATGCCCTGACCTGGATAGCCCAGGCAAGCCCAATTTTGTCAGATCTCAGAAACTAAGCAGGGTCAATACTGGCAAGTACTTGGAGGGGAGACCTCCTTGGAAAACCAGCAGTCGAGGGGCAGGCTTTATTCAGCTACCTCTCTGAATATCCTCCAGGCCCCCAGTAGGGGTCAATCACCAGAGGTCACCATGACTTCCAGGTGCACACACATTCACACGCATGCACACACACATATGAAAAAATACAAAAAAGGGTGCTACTGGACTCTTACTTTTTCCTGTTCCTGCAACATGTTAGGATTCTTTCTGTTTCTTAGAACATGCTACTATTATTTGATGTTACTGTGAGCTTAGTCAGAACATTCCCTGAGACAACATCGTTTCTCATGTCTTCAAATGTAATATCCATATTAATATTAATATTGTTATTGTTTAGATTGGTATATCCCTGCTTACGTCAGGCTCTGGGTGATTCATAAAATACAAAACATTAAAATACAAGACATTAAAATTCATATACAACCTAGGAGAAAATTCAGTATAGATAAAAAATCCAAAACGGTGATTTTCCTATAGTAGTATTATCTCAGTTTTGGACTACCAGTCCCTTTTTTCTGGGGGTGGGAGAAGGGGACTCAGAGCATCAAGGGGGGGAGGGGAAAGGAAGGGTGCCAGCCAATGGTTAACCATTTCTACCCTCAACCAAAAGCCTGGTGGAACATCTCTGCCTTACAGGCCCTGCGGAACTGCATAAGATCCCACAGGGTCCTGATGTCATTTGGCAGGTTGGAGTCAGGACTGAAAAGGTCCTGGTCCTGGTCAAGGACAGTCAGACATCCCTGGGGCCAGGGATCACCAGCAAGTTGTTTTTTGAAGAGTGTAAAGCTCTTCTGGGGACATACCGGAGAAGACGGTCCCATAGATATGTTGGTCCCAGACTGCTCAATGCCATAAAGGTCAATATCAAAACCTTGCACCTGACTCTGTATTCCACTGGAAGCCAGTGTAGCTGGCACAGCAATGGTTGTATATGAGCCATCCATGACATTCCTGTCAGGACTCGCATCACTGCATTCTGGATTAGCTAGATTTTCCAGGTCAGTTTCAAGGGTAGGCCAGTGTAGAGTGAATTATAGTAGTCCAATCTGGAGATGATCGTTGCATGAATTGTCAGGCTTGGCAAAGATGAAAAAATGCCAGCCAAGTAATGTGCGAGACTTGGGCCTCCATTGATAAGGAGACATCCAAAGTCGTGCCCAGACTCTTGACAGATGGCGTCGGTGTCAATGGTGCTCCATCCAGAGCTGGAAGCCTAGACTCCAAAGACTCCAATCCTGAGGGCCCACCCCACCCCAGCCACAGAACCTCCATCTTCATTGGATTCAGCTTCAGTCTGCTCTTTTTTAACCATCCCACCATGGCCTCCAATCCCTCAGCCAGATTTTGTGGGGCAGTAGCTGGCCCGCCATCTAATAGCAGATATAGCTGGGTGTTATTGGCATATTGATGACACCCAAGCCTGAAACTCCTAGCCAGCTGGGTAAGGGGGCACATATAGATGTTAAATAACATTGGGGAGAGGAACAACCCCTGAGGAGCCTGGCATTATAAGGGTCTCCTAGAGGACACATCCTCACCCAGTGCCACCCTTAGTCCCCGACCATGGAGAAGTGAGGAGAACCATTGAAGGGCCACCCCATGAACTCCTATGTTGACGAGGCAGTGGGTCAGAAGATTGTAACTGACTGTGTCGAACACCACTGTGAGATCCAACAACAACAGCAGCACCACCAACCTGCCTCGATCCAGTTGTCTGCTGAGATCGTCTGATAGGGTGACCAGCATAGTTTCCGTCCCATGGCCAGGGTGGAAGCTGGATTGGAATGGATCCAATGCTGATGTGTCATCCAGAGCTCATCCAGCTTCACATTATATCATTGAACAATGGCCAGGATGTTGTGTAATAAATGAAAATCAGATCAGCTTGAATTTTTTTGTGAAGATGTCATCACTAGGGGAAGAGAATGGATCACGTGCTCCATGGAA
Source organism: Lepidodactylus listeri (assembly GCA_029233225.1). Classification (NCBI taxonomy): domain Eukaryota; kingdom Metazoa; phylum Chordata; class Lepidosauria; order Squamata; family Gekkonidae; genus Lepidodactylus; species Lepidodactylus listeri. The sequence continues at coordinate 70,500,678 of JARCFY010000004.1, read as the reverse complement.
GATATTCCTTTCCCATCTGTGATCAGTTCTTGAACAACCTATTCTTAGAAATGCTGTGTCACATTTTGTTATGAAGAAATGTAAGAAAGGCATGCCATATTTGTACTTGATGAATAAAGATATCAAACCATTGCCTGTAAAAAGGCAACCCCCAAACCACTTCACATGAATTACATGCCTGGGACTGGGAAGAACCAACCGTTCCCTTTAAATAGGTGGATACTGCAGCCACAGATGTTAAACTTTTGTATGGAAGAAAAATATTGCTTACGATACTACTAATGCTGTAACTTGCTGCTGGCTGTCTCTGCAGATGTTTCTTTAATCTCTGCACTGTTTGACTGTTGCTTGTTTGCTCTTCCCTTATCTACATCCATTTTCTAAATTTTAGCATGTGTCCAGGTAGCGGATAATTTTATGTGCCTAGTTTCAGATCAGGTAAGGTGATACATCCTTAAGATCATAGCACTTATTTCCCACCCCTCCTTATCCCCCCTGTCCTTGGTGTTGGGTTGCGGAAACAGGATTGCAGTGCCAAGGGATTAAAAAAAATATCATCAAATAGAATGCCTCTTCCAGAAAAGCAAAGATATACAATGTACACACTGTTCATGTGCTAATTCTTTCAAGTTATTTTTGTGCCTGTCCCAAGTCTAGGATAAAGTGGTTCTCTCCAGGCTGCAGCGTTTCCAAGGTTAAAATATGCAATCTGTTTGGAATCACTTTGCTATTATTTCTCTTAATGCTTGCTTTTCTGCTGCTTGGTTTTACTGTCTTATGTTTTATAATAACATTAATGTGTTGTTTCTGTAATTAAAAGCTGGTAACTAGAATGCATAATGCCACTTCTTAAAAGTCAAAGGTCCCTACAGTACAAAAATTTTAAGAACATAAGAGAAGCCAATGTTGGATCAGGCCAATGGCCCATCTAGTCCAACACTCTGTCACACAGTGGCCAAAAACACCAGGTGCCCTCAGGAGGTCCACTAGTGGGGCCAGGACACTAGAAGCCCTCCCACTGTCCCCCCCACCCCAAGCACCAAGAATATAGTGCATCACTTGCCCCAGACTGAAAGTTCCTGTCTATACCTTGTGGTCAATGTTCCCTCTAAACTGAGTTTATGTGAGCTAGGTTACAGTTTTTTAGCCTTCGTCTCACACGTTTGTCCTAGCTCAGAAGGGATGGCTCCAGAGCAAACTAATTTATGCAGTAGCCAAATCGCTTGCTCACAACTTTAATGCCAGTAGCTCAGAAAGTAGAATTTTTGCTCACAGGACTCCACAGCTTAAAGGGAGCATTGCGTGTGGTTAATAGCCGCTGATGGATCTCTGTTCCATATGTTTATCCAATTCCCTCTTGAAGCTGTCCATGCTTGTAGCTGCTGCTACCTCCAGTGTTGGTCTTAAAGGTGCCATTGGACTCAAACTTCATTCCCTACAGTAAAGACATTGTATCAATCAAAGATGCTGTAGAGAGAAACTGGTGAGCTCTTAGAAACAATCATTTGACTGACAGGACCAAGCGGACTTAAAGCTAGGTATTTCATGTTAATTGATTCATAGACTTGTTTTTGTACTCATTTTGGTCTGATGTAACATTATTTGGAGGGGACAGAATCCCAGACATTATCAATCTGTCTCTTAGTTCAGGGATCTATCCTGGGGAATTAAGAGTCTATGATGATACCACTCTTAAAGAAACCATCACGGGATCCTGTTGATCATTCCAGTTACCACTCAGTTTTGAATCTTTCATTCCTGGGAAAGATAATTGAAAGAGTGGCAATGGAGCAGCTCCAGAATTTCCTGGAGGATACATCGGCTCTAGATCCATTACAGTCTGGCTTCCTCCCTGGCCATGGGATGGAGACTGCACTGATCACTCTCACAGACAATCTTCGCAGACAGCTGGATTGAGGAGGGTCGGCGCTGCTGTTATTGCTCAGTCTGACAGCAGCATTCAACAGGGTTGACTAGTACTTGTGGGCCCACCACTTCATTAAAGTAGGAGTCCATGGGGAGGCCTTGAAGTGGCTTACCTCATTCCTCCAAGGTTGGGGACAGAGGGTGGTGCTAGGAGAGAGGTTGTTACCTCGACACCGCTTGGTATGTGGGGTCCCTTGGGGTAATCCTCTCAAACATTCAGGGCTTTTTTTTGTAGAAAAAGCCCAGAAGGAACTCATTAGCATAATAGGCCACACCCAACAGCAGAAATATATTAACATATTAGGCCACACCCTGAAAGTGCAGCTCATTAGCATATTAGGCAGGGGGCTGGGAAAGCACAGGGCAGGCATGCAGAGAAACTCAGCTGGGGAAGGGGAAAAAAAGAGGTGTGTTTAAGTGCCTTTCTCTCCTTCACCGATCTTGGGGAAGGAAGGAAAGGCATCTAAATATTCCTGCACTCCCTGCCTGCACCTCTCCAGGGGCCCCCACAGCTGCGGGGCAACTGGAGATGGGCAGACATGGAGCCCACACATGCTTCCATGGCCACCCTGTGCTTTTTCCTCCCCCCCCCAGCTTCTCCGCAACAACGAAGCAGCTGGGGGGGGGGGGAGAGGCATGCTTTCCCTCCCTGCTTCTGTGCTTTTTCTGCTGCGGGGTGCCTGGAGAAGATTGGGAAGAGAAGCAGGCATGTTTGCCTGGCTGCTCTGGGTCTCCCCAGCCTGCCCGCCAAGGCACGCAGGCTAGGGAGACCAAGGGCAGCCAGGCAAACATGCCCTGTTCCTTCCCTGAGCCTCTCCACTTTTGCAGAGAGACTCGGGGAAGTGCGGGGGGGCATGGGTAAATGTCTTTCTCTCCCTCCCCCAGATCTCACACCTGGAGTAGATCAGGAGGGGAATCCAGGGATGCCTGCTCTCTTTCCCCAGCCTGCTTGCCATGGCGGACAGGCTGGGGAAAGGAAGGCAAGCATGCACACATGCCCCTTTCTTCCCTGAGCCTCTCCGCTATTGTGGAGAGACTCAGGGAAGTGCGGGGGGCATGGTTAAATGCCTTTCTCTCCCTCCCCCAGATCAGGAAAGGAAAGAAAGGCATTGTCAACATGCCTGGGTTCCCTGCCTGCCCTTTCCCAGCTGTGACATGTCAGCTAGAGAAGGGAAGGCAGAGAGAGGCTTTTCCTTGTCAATTTCACTCTCAGCTGTCTGGCCCGGAATTTGGAGGGGCTCCCCAGAGGGAAAGATGGCCACTTTCCCCTCTTGTGTGTACGTGGAGAGGGCAGCATGCCCAGAAGGTTTGGCTGTAGGCATAGCCAACTCAGAAGCCAGTGTTAAATCCTAGGTTTCATGGAGATTCAGAGCCCAGGCATCATGATCAGCTCTGGTTTATTAGTGATTCAGCAGATACAAGAGTAAACTCCAGGGCCACAGCCCTGTTTAAATAGCATTCAAACACCACACCAACCACACCCAGTTTCCAACGATAGGCTATTTAAATTACATCCTCACTGGTCACCTCTAGTGTCCTAGTCGTCTATTGTTCTAGGGCTCCAAGCTAAGCCCGTCTCTGATAGACAGTCCTGGGATATTCCAGCCCCAATACATAACAGGAATGTTAACTGGCAAGCCAAAGCTGGAGATGAGAACACATTATCTTGCAGGTGCAAGGACACTCCCTCTCTACAGCATGTCCATGTGAAATTTAGGGAACTTAAAAGACAGTAATTTTAACAAGGGCAGGCCACAGCCAGACTGAACCAGACTATTAAAGCAAAACTCCATTTTGAGTGAACCAAAGTTCTTGACACACCCTGACCTAGCCACAGTAATTCATGCAATGGTCACCTCTAAGCTAGACTACTGTAACTTGCTCTCTGCAGGGCTATCCTTGAAATTGACCCAGAAGTTGCAACTGGTCCAGAATGCAATGGCTCAGGTTCTCACTAGAACCCCATTAACAGCACAAATCCAACCGGTGCTTCATCAACTGCACTGGCTCCAGGATGAATTAAAGGTTTTGGTATTAACCTTTAAGGCCCTAAATGGTCTGGGACCAACATACGTTCAGGACCACTCCCCTGATATACCCCCCAAAGAGCATTGTACTCAGCAGAGAAAAATCTACAGGTGATCTCTGGTTCAAAAAACATCCGTCTGTCCTCAACCAGAGCCAGGGCTTTTTCAGCCCTGGCTCAAACCTGGTGGAACTCTCTGCCAAATGACATCCATGCCTTGCAAGACCTAGTTCAGTTCCACAGGGCTTGTAAGGCAGAAATGTTCTGCCAGGCATATGGTAGAGGAAAGCAATGGTCTTCATTTAGCCTGGCCTTCCTTTCTTTCTCTCCCCTTTGGAGTAAGGATAAATCTGTTTTTTAGACGCCATCTGGAATGGTTATTGTACCTGTTTTATTGTTTTAAACTTGTTTTAAATGAACATGATTATATCTCTTTGAATGTTGTATACCACCCTGAGCCCCAAGTATTGGGGAGGGTGGTTTAGAAAACAAATTTATAAATATAAATAAATTTAGGTGAGTTCATATTATACAGCATTGACTTTGTGTTCAGGGAGTTTCATGGCAAGCGCCTGTACAATAAATCAAACATCTTTTTTTTTTCAGGAAACAGGAAGAATACAGTAGCAGTATGAAAGACTAGTTGGGGGAATCCAGACCCAACTCCTGGAAAAACATCACATTTCGTTTGGCCCCCAGCCCCCACCCATCCAGGCTTTTAATAGGAGCAGGGCCAGAGTTTCATATTGCCTTTCTCTGCCAGGGTATATAAACTTGATCACAAATGTTTACAATTTGGTTAAGGGCAGAGAAATAAAGAAATACTGTTAGAGTGCAGCGTTCAACTGCAAATATAGGCTTTGTACCTGTGTTCTGGGCCTCTTCACTGGCTGTCAGAAAGCACCAGATTTCATTTGCTGTCCTGTCAGCTTTGGTATTCAGTTGAAAAGTTATGATGTGCAATATTCAGACCCTGAAACTGAACCCAAGCAGGGAGTGCTCTGCAGGATTCAGCTTGTTTTTGTGAAAGAGGGAATTCTTTGATTCATTTAAAACAGAGATAGGCACCCTTTTTGGCCCCAGTGCCAAACCCCCTGCAACATCTGCTGGCAGATGGGGAGGGTTGTACTTGGCTAGACACGCCACGAGCAAGCTGAGCCCAGTGATGTCACCTGGCACTTTTGAAGCTTACCACAATACTTTGGATGAGAACTTGACCCTGCCTGCTGAACAAAATGGTCTGACATGCCACTGTTTGGCATATGTGCTGAGAGTTGGCTACTTCTACCCTAAAAGACATTATTTTCATGTCAGCCCAATATAGTTGTATGCCTCTTGAGACAAAGCTGAAGTAGAAATGTTAAGGGCTCCAGAAACTGTGTTGGGTGCATGCATAGCACTTCTGGAATTGATGTGAAGTGATCCTTACAACTAGGGTTGCCAGGCCCCCTGTGGCCACAGACAAGGGGTTGGGGGTGTAGGGTTACCAGATCCAGGCTGGGAAACTCCTGGATTTTTGGGGGTGGAGCCAGACAGACAGACCCTGATCCCCTGCGAGGTCAGTGACTATGACGGCTTTCTCAGCTCTCTCTCTTCTCCATCTGCTCCAGCGGTCAAAACGTCCCTCTTATTTTCACCACTTCCTCCTTGACCTTTCTTCTTTCTCCCTTTTATAACGCCCCTTCCTCCCCAGGTGTGAGTTCCCTCCCCCTTGGTGCCCTCCTTTGTCTCCCGCTGTGCCATTCTATTTTCCTCCCTTTCCCATTGGTGTTGCCCGTGCTCCTGCCCCTCTTCTCCTTTCCTGTGTGTGAGCTTTGTTCCACCCTCCGGTCCAGCTCGGCGCTAGGCCAGCCGTCTGCCTGTTGTGGTAGCTTCTCCCTTCTTAGTGCAGGGGGCCTAGTCTGAAGACAGGCACCTCCCTGGCTAGCCCCAGGTCCTCGCTGCTCCCGGGGCTGGGATCAGGCACGTCCGGGCAGCCCCGCCTTCGGGCCTGGGCCAGGCATACTCTGCTGGACGCACCCGTGCAGCTCTCTCACTTCCGGTGCTGTCGGGCCGCCCCCAACCCTCCCGTTCTCCCCTGCCATCCCATCCTGGAGGTTCCGCTGCTCACCAGGTCCTCCCTCCATGCCGGGATGTGCCGTCGCCGCCTGTTGGGCCAGGTAAGTTCCCAGTGGGGGGGGGGAAGTCTCGTTGCGGCTGTAGGACCTCCAGCGGGGGCAGGGCAAGCTGCGGCGGGGCACACCTTCCCCCATTTCGGAGAGTCCGGATCCAGTTGGAAGTGGGACAGGAAGTCCGCGTTGAGGTGCTCTCGTCCTGTTCGATGGCGGATGCTGAACCTGAAAGGGAGGAGGGAGAGATACCATTGCATCAACTGGGGATTATGGTCTTTGGCCTAGTGTAGCCACACGAGAGGGGCATGGTCAACTTCTAAGACAAAGGGGTTCTCAACAAAGTAGAATTGTAGAGCCCCGATGGCCCACTTCACAGCTAGGGCTTCTTTTTCTGTTGTAGAATACTGCTGCTCTGCTGGTTGTAACTTGCGACTCAGGAAAAGGATTGGCCTCTCCTCGCCAGCGATCTCTTGAGACTGTACTGCTCCTAAGCCGTCCTCCGAGGCATCCGTTTGGAGAAGAAAGGCCTGTCCAAAGTCTGGATTATGAAGAACTGGCAAACTGGACAGACTCCGCCGTAGGGTCTGGAACGCCGCCATCAGGGCTTCTGTCCACTGTATTTTATTCGGTTGGCCCTTTTCGAGACTATCGGACAGGGGTGTCGCCCAGGAAGCAAAGTGTGGAATAAATTTGCTGTAATATCCCACGAACCCCAGAAACTGTCTCATTCGTTTTTTGGTGTCGGGGGGTGAGAGAGCCTCTAAAGTGGCCAATTTTTCGGGTAGTGGTCGGAGAACCCCTTTCCCCACTTGATAGCCCAAGTACTTAAGTTCTTGAAATCCCACTCGGCTTTTTTGTGGATTGGCCGTCAGGCCCGTGGTTTATAAAGCTGCTTAGACTAGAGACAGATGCCGTAGATGCTCTTCCCAGGTCGCGCTACAGATAATAATGTCGTCAATATATGCCCATGCAAACACATGGCAGTGCGCTAGGGCCTGGTCCATGCCCCGTTAAAAAGTAGCTGTGGCGCCGTGCAAGCCAAAAGGCATGCGGGTGAATTGAAACAGTCCTCTAGGGGTTGCGAATGCTGTCTTTTCTTTATCCTGCGTCTTTACCGGGATTTGCCAGTACCCCTTTGTCAGATCGAGCACTGACAGATATCTGGCTTGGCCCAGCTGTTCTATCAGATGATCCACTCAGGGCATGGGATAGGCGTCAAAGGTCGCTACCTTGTTAACCTCTCTATAATATATATATCTAATTCCCAAGTGCCCCCCCATGTGTGGATACTTAAATCTGCGTGGGGGGGCACTTGGGGGGTGGGGAGGGGTTCTGCAGATGGGGGGTGATCCCCCCGTTTGCAGAAAAATCAAAAAAGTTTTAAAAAGTTTTCGGGGGATACTGAAATCCCCCGAAAAGTAAAAAAGCGTTCCCTGCGCATGTGCAGGGAACAAACTTACCTGTCGTGTGGTTGTTGCTGGCGGCGGCGGCATGGCGGCAGTTCCCTGTGCACGCACAGGGAACGGACTTGCGGGAGTGCTGGTGGCGCTGGCGGTGGATGAACGCGGCTGGGGAGGCGGGGCGGGAAGGGATGGTGCTGGGGGGAGGAGGGAGACACTGGGCCTGAGTGGCGTTAAGCCACTCAGGCCCCAGCAAAGAAGAGTGAGCTGGTGGGCAGGCGGACAAGCACGGGGGGGAGGGAGGGGATGGTGCCGGGGGAGGAGGGAAACGCTGGGCCTGAGTGGCATTAAGCCACTCAAGCTGCGGCAAAGGAGAACAGGTGGGAGGGGAACGCGAGGGCGAGGGGGGAGGGAAGGAATGGTGAGGCTCCTCCGGCACAAAGCCGTGGGCCTCGCTGGGCCAAGCCTGGGTGGGAGGTGGAGAAGAGATGGTGAGGCCCGCGGCTCTGCGCCGGAGGGGCCTAGACTCGGGCAGGCTGGAACGCGGGGGGAAGGGGGGGAGGAAGGAGGAGCAGCTGTCAGCTTCTCCCCCCGCGAATATCACGCCCCCCCTTGTCAATGCAAAATCGCATGCTTCCATCTGGCTTGGAGACCAGTACAAGAGGGCTCCACCAGGGGCTTTGGGAGGGCTCAATTACTCCCATCCACAACATGTCCTCCACCTCCTGGTCTACAAGGGCTTGCTGCTGATAAGGGATAGGTCTCCACTTACAATGCACCACCATGCCTGCTGGTGTCGGGATGGCATGTTCAGCCAATGTAGTGTGCCCTGGCTGTGTCAAGAAGACCCCTGAGTGGGAGGCGAGTACCTGGTGTATCTGGTCACGTTCCGGGTCAGATAGCTGGTCATCCAGTACAGGGGTTGTGAGGGGGTCAGGCCTCCTGGCAGGTCCACTGTAAGGTAGTGGGAGATCTTCTGGGGTCACAGATAAAAGGCATGGTTCTTGGGGTTCTCCGGGCTGGTCATCCTGGGAACCCACTCCTTCAAATTGTTGATATGAAGGGTCTTCACGTGCCTTGGGAACCTCCCATATTGGACCTGGTACGTTACAGGGCCTAATCTTCACTCCACCTTGAAGGGGCCCACCCAAGGATCCTTCTTCCCCGGCCCCATAACACGCCCTGCGACCAGCATGGAGGAGTCAGGATGTAACTCGCAGGGGTGGGCTCGACAGTCGTATCTCTTTGTGTTTGGTCTGGGCCGCCTTCAGGTTTTGGCCCGCCAAGCTCCGGGCCGTCTCTAACCGCTCTTGTAATTGTTGCACGTGTTCATCTGCCAGATGAGATTCGCTGGCCGGCAGTTCAACCCATTGCTCTTCTAGCAGACACAGGATTCCTTGAGGTTTCCTCCCATAAATGAGCTCGAAAGGGGAATAGCCAGTGGATGCCTGCGGGGTTTCTCATAGCGCTAGCAACAAGGGGTCCAAATACAGGTCCCACGCTTGGGCATGTTCATAGGATAATCTACGCAGTAAGCCCTTTATGGTCTGGTTCATGAGCTCCACTAGCCCATCAGTTTGGGGGTGATAAGCTGCGGTGAATATGAAGCGCCTCACACACTCGTTTCATAAACCAGGACATAAACGGTTTCCCCCGGTCAGTAAGTATCTCCCTAGGCAGGCCCACCTGGGAAAAGAACCGCATTAAGCTCCTGGCTACCCCCGGGCTCTTCATGTTGGCTAAGGGAATGGCCTCCGAATATCTAGTAGCATCGTCCATGAGGACTAGAATGTAGCGGGCCCCACGGGCGGTGCGAGGAAGGGGCCCAATAAAGTCCATAGCTATGCGCTCAAAGGGGGTACCAATCAGGGGTAGCAGCACCGGGGTGCCCAAGGAGGGGTGCGGGAGGTCATTCTTTGACAGGGGCCACAGGACCTCACAAACCGGGTCACGTCCTTGTAGATGGAAGGCCAAAAAAACCTCTCTAGTATCCGCTTCGGTGTGTTATTGGCCCCTTGATGCCCCCCCGGGGCTGATCATGGGCCTGTGCCAACACTTCCCTCAATACGCCAAGGGTACCAGTAGTTGCTGCCTAATGCCCCCCTTTCCTTGAACCTCCCTATACCAGGCCTCTCCCTTTTCCACTATCCAGGAGGGACACGATGCTAAGTGGGGGGTCTATTACCCATCCGTTGCAAATGGCAACTCGCAAGGCTGCCAGGCCGCCAAGGATTCATCTTGCTCCTGGGCCTGTAGGAACTCGGGGTCTTGGTGCCAGGGAGGTACGGGGTCCTCGTCCCCTTCATCATCTTCTTCTGTGGTGTCTTCCATGGGAGCAGCCTAGGGCCCTCTCCCCGCTTACTGAGACATCATCAGCAGAAAATCAGGTGCTCCCATCCCAACAACACAGGGAAGGGCAAGTCTCTAACTCTGGCCATTGGAAGAGTGTGAGGCACTCCCAGGTAAGAGATGGGGACTAAGACCATGGGACAGCGTTTCTTATGTCCATGGAAACATGAGATATCTGTTTCCCTTACCAGGGGCAATTTCTCTGGCATTTGCTCAGCCCGGACCATGGATACCAAGCTTCCACTGTCCAACAGTGCAAACATCGTTCGGCCCTTTAGTTCTACCCTGACCACAAATGGGGGATCCCTATCTCCTTCAGTGGAGGTGGGGAATGCACACTCCCACCCCACATCGCACTCCATTAGGGGGCAATCACCCACTTGCCCACATCTGAAACAGGGGCCTGGCTCTGACCCTCGCCCTGGCCCTAACTTCCCCTCAGGTTTCTACCCTGCTTCGTGACTCCCAGGAGGGGGTGGCACTGTGGGGACCAGTTGCCCCGGGCCCCTCCCATCGGGACCCCCCAGGAGAGGGTTTGGCAATTGAGCTCACCCCTCCCGGGCTTGTTCTAGTCCTTTTCATTGTTTCTCCGATGGTCCTTTTCCCGTCGTGGCTCCCGCCTCCCGGCTGCGATAGCCATCCCATTCCTTGAATCTGGAAGACCCTTCCATGGCTACATAATTCTCCCAGACCTCCAAGGCCTCTTTTACCATTTGGGGTTGCCAGCAGGCAATCCAGTGGCGGGTATGAGGAGGGACTATTTGTAGCAGTTGTTCCAGCATTACCAGTTCTACCACCTGTTGTGCTTCTGCGGTCTTGGGTCTTAGCCAATGGGTGGCTGCATCTTTCAGCACTGCTAGCCTAACACCATTCTCGGGCGATCTCCCGGGTGCCATACAATAGCTCAAAATTTGTGGCGTGAAGTTTTTGGGGTGACCTGATACCGGTCAAAGATAGCAGCCCGCACCCAATCATAGTCGGCCGCTTCCTCTTTGGCCAGGGCTTTTACAGCCGCTTGGGCCTCTCCAGTCAAATACGGGCCCAATATGAAAGGCCATTGAGCTTTTGGCCACTGTGCTGACTCGGCCACCCTCTCAAAAGTCTCAATATAAGCCTCTATATCATCTTCTGGTGTCATTTTAGTCAAAGGAATCCATGACCCTCTTTGCAGCCATGCATCTGTGGGGCGAAGGTTGGGACCCCCTCCCTGACCCCCTTGTTCCCAGGAGCGCTGTAAGTCATGGACCAGGGCTGCCTGAGCCACCTGCTGCTGCTGGGACACTTCTTGTAATAAGCGGGAATTGTGTTCTGTTAGCCATTGGCCAAACTGTGTGAGATCCATCCAGCCTTCTGCTGGGGTTGCCTGCTGCTCCCTTACAGACTCCTGGCTAGTGTTAGAGTCTGTTGATGAGTTGGGCCCTTCCCCTGGTATGACCGTATCCAGCTTGGAGGCCATGTGAGTTCCTCTGGCAGGCGGGGCCCACCCTGGGGGGGGGCTGGCAAGTGTGGGTGCAGTCGCCCTAGTGGCCGCAGCTGCCCACATTCTCCACCACATTGTCACGTTTCCTGCTCTCACCTGAAGGGGGTGCAGTCGCTGCCGTGGCAGGGACTTTACCCTGGGGAGGGGCAATTTGTCCCAGGAGAAGGCACAGTCTCAGAATGGGGTAGGGCTGGGTTACATCACCAGACAGACCCTGGTCCCCTGTGAGGTCAGTGACTATGACGGCTTTCTCAGCTCTCTCTCTCGCTCTTCTCTGTCTGCTCCAGCCATCAAAACATCCCTCTTACTCTCGCCACTTCCTCCTTCTTTCTCCCTTTTATAACACCCCTTCCTCCCCAGGTGTGAGTTCCCTCCCCCTTGGTGCCCTCCTTCGTCTCCTGCTGTGCCATTCTATCTTCCTCCCTTTCCCATTGGTGTTGCCCATGCTCCTGCTCCTCTTCTCCTTTCCTGTGTGTGAGCTTTACCCTGGTTGTTCCACCCTCTGGTCCAGCTCGATGCTAGGCCAGCCGTCCGCCTGTTGTGGTAGCTTCTCCCTTCTTAGTGCATGGGGCCTAGTCTGGTGTAGTGGTTAAGTGCGCGGGCTCTAATCTGGGAGATCCGGGTTTGATCCCCCACTCCTCCACTTGCACCTGTTGGATGACCTTGGGCAAGCCATAGCTCTGTACCAGCTGTTCCCTCAAGGACAGCTTGGGAATAGAGCTCTCTCAGCCCCACCTACCTCACAGGGTGTCTGTTGTGGGGAGGGGAAGGGAAAATGAGTTTGTAAACCGCTCTGAGACTCCCTTGGGGAGTGGAGGGCGGGGTATAAATCCAATCTCTTCTTCTTCTTCTTCTTCTTCTGAAGACAGGCACCTCCCTGGCCGGTCCCGGGTCCTCACTGCTCCCAGGGCTGGGATCGGGCGCGTCCAGGCAGCCCCGCCTTCGGGCCCGAGCCAGCCATACTCTGCTGGACACACCCGTGCAGCTCTCTTGCTTCTGGTAGTGTCGGGCTGCCCCCAACCCTCCCATTCCCCCCTGCCATCCCGTCCTGGAGGCTCTGCTGCTTGCCGGTTCCTCCCTCCATGTTGGGACATGCCATCGCTGCCTGTTAGGCTGGGTAAGTTCCCGGTGAGAGGGAAAGTCTCATTGCAGCTGTAGGACCTCCAGTGGGGGCAGGGCAAGCCATGGCGGGACATTCAGGAAGGGTGGAGATCCTATCTTTCCAGTCTAATACAACTGTGTTGCTTCATGCAGGTGGATAAGTTTGCATTTTCATGGTCTAACCCATGAAAGCCCTCATTTTCCTTGCCTCTGTCCCACTAGGGGCCTTTTTACTGGGCCACTGGGGGCATTCTTTTTGAGTTCTTAACACCAGCATTTGATCATTGCTATATAGGTGTTGTATTCTTGTTTGGTTATAGCAGTGCTTGGGCTGAATTAGGGTATCGTAATTCCCTCCTTTTCATTGGCTGCATAATAAAGACTCCCATTGGTCCTGAAGCCAATTGAGGGAACAAATAGAAAGCTCTGCTTAGGTCCAGAAGTATTGTTTGTACATAGTTACATTGTTTATTGTTAGCTGTCAGAATCATATATATTTGAGTGCCGCTCTCCCAGAGCTGTCTTAGAGCTGAACGATGTTATGAATAAAAGCCTGTTCGTTGGATTCATCGCCTCCTGACTCAATACTTAATAATAGGGTTGCTAGGTCCTGCCTGGCAGCCAGTGAGGGGGGGGACTTACCAGGAATGGGATGGAGGCCCAGGCTATACTATTGGTCCACCATGGTCAATATTGTCTTCTCAGACTGGTAGTAGGTCTCCAGGATCTCAGCTGGTCTTTCACATCACCTCCTGCCTGGTCGTATAACTGGAGATGCAAGGGATTGAACCTGGGACTTTCTGCGGGCAAAGCAGATGCTCAGCTACTGAGCCACAGCCTCTTCCCATGAAGGTTGACAAAAGATGTTCTATATGATCCTCACAGGAGCCATTCTCAAGCGCTACAGTACTAATAATATTTGGCAGATCAAAAACTAAAATCAGTTTCAAATGGCAGTCAAATGTATCTAGCCTAACTATGAAGCTCACAAGTCACTTGAGGTAAAATGCTGGCTGTTGTTGATTTAACTGTGGGTACAGCTATGTCAGATCTGCAATTTGTTTAAAACACTGTCCTTGAACTACAATCATGTGTAATTTCCCTTAAAGAATGTTCAGTTGTTGATCTTTGGTCAGAGGATGGCATAATTTTACTGTTTTTGTTTTTCTATCTTTTTGTCAGAAAACATTTTTATATCTTCTTTAGAAAATGTGCATCCTTATGCTGACTATAAAGGAACTGTTCCTGATCAGGTTTTGAAAGCATATGCAATTAGTATTTTTTTCGCAGAAGATATTTAATGGACTGTTATGCAGTATGTTTCTTGTTCACACTACACTCTATTACTTGATTTTTTAGAGGACATCATTTTGCATGAAGAAGATTTCAGTTCAATCCCTGACATTTTGTGCTAAAAAAACTCAGGTAGCATGACTTAGCTTTCTGTTGGAGGGCCACTGTCAGTCAAGGCTGGACAGATCAGTGATGTGACTTGGTTTAAGACAGCTTCATATGCTCATGTTTCCTCAATATATAGCTAATACATCTAGCGTCTTTTCCAGTGCCCTGCTGTTTCTAGACACCATCCGGACACTGGAGTTTAGGACACTGGAGCTTAGGGTAATTATGTTATAAGGTATGGGTTTGGCTGATCTGCTGGGTTTTGTTTGTTTGTTTTATTGTTCTCATTGTTGCTGATTTTATGTTGTGAGCCGCCCTGAGCCCATTTTTTCAGGTAGGGCAGGGTATAAATCTAATAAAATAAATAAATAAATAATAAAGGTGTGGCTAGAGATAGCAACTATTCTGGAGTAAAATGCTTCAAAATGTTGTATACATAAGTCCATAGGGTATTTTATGTATTAAAATATTTATATCCCACCTTTTCTTTTGGCTCATGGTGGCAGCTATTTTATATGACACAGGTGATAAAAACTTAAATGCAAAGGCTGGCAGCAGAACAGTAACCCATCTGCCAGCGCTTCTGGGTCACAGGACCCAGACTACTGTCATTAGGACAGATGGATTTAAATCAGCCCTTTTTCTTGGTGGCTGATCACTAGCTGCATTCAACTGACATGACAAACCATGGAAAGTCTACCAGGCATACAGGTTGTTCATAAACCTCCCCTGAATTACTTACTTATTTCTGCCTCTGTGTTCATCTCTCATTCATATATTCTCTGAGCAAGCATGACAGTTTGCTCCTAAGTAGAACTTCTATACATTTCCAGAGCAGAATGCAAAACTCTGGTTGTGCAACTCACATGCCTTTTGCAGTACAGAATTTATGCCTGCTCAGCATAGAAAATGAAATTAAGGAGTAATGTTTGGCTCCCGCTGTGTATGCACCTAATAACACTAAGCAAAATCATTCAGTTGAAAACAAACAACATTATACTAGACATGTTTATTCAGAAGTAAGTATCTTTGAACTCCATGGGACTGATTCCTAAGAATGTGTGTTGGGATTGCAGGTTGATTGCCCAGAACATATCAGAAGCAAGGGCTGTTAGTTAATGGGGCACACCAGTATTTCTCCATAGAAATCTACACATTTAGTTGACAATGTTTAATTTAATTCATGTTTAATTTAATTCATAATTTAAATAATTTACACAACAAGCCCATTTCCTGTTGCATCATATTTATAAAACCTTATTTCAGAAACTGCATTTTTGAACTGGGTTCATTCTTTTTTTGTGTGTGCATGCATGTGTGTGTAAAGTGCCGTCAAATTGCAGCCAACTTAGGGCAACCCCAGCAAGGAGCTTTCAAGGCAAGGGAGAAAGCAGAGGTTCTCCTCTGCAAAGCCTTCCTTGGTGGTGGTCTCCCTTCCAAGTACCAACCCTGCTTAGCTTCCGAGATCTGATGAGATCAGGCTATACCATGCCACCTCCCTCCCCATTCTTGAACACAGAAAAACATATGTTCATTCAACATATTTGACAGAACAACTAAAGACTAAGTGTAGACTTTGCTATGTTTGTTCACATTACATCATCAATATATCCAGTTTCAACATGGTCTTATCCAGGGGCGGATTAACCATTAAGCAGACTAAGCACTTGCTTAGGGCACCAAGGCCAAAGGGGGCATCACAAAGTTGGGAAAAGGGTGAAAAAAAAACGAATGAAGATTTGTTAAAAAGAAGAAGATAAAACTAGTGCAAATTGATCATGGCTGCTCACATATCACGGTATGGCAATGCTGAAAAAGGCAACCCTTCATACCTGTCCAAAACGATATGTGAGGAACTTATTGAGTTAATGGCAATCCGTCATTGAGTTAAAGTGCATTCCGTCATCATTGATGAAATTAATGTTTCTGGATACTTCAGTCTGTTTGTGGACTCAACACCTGATCTTTCGCATGTTGACCAACTGAGCATAGTGCTCAGATACTTGCAAGATGGACAGCCAGTTGAACGATTTATCACATTTTTGGAATTACAAAACCACACTGGTGAAGCTATGGCACAGCAGGTGTTGAAGTACTTATGTGATGATTGTAAATTGGAGTTTGCTAAATGCTGCCAACATGTCTGGACGTTACAATGGCATGCAGCAAAAACTTTTGGATGCAAATCAGTTTTCCATTTATGTACCCTCTGCAGCTCATTCACTAAATTTAGTTGAACGAAGTGCTGTGGATTGCTGTCAAGTTGCAGTAGATTTCTTTTCCATTGTACAACTGCTCTACACATTCTTTTCAGCCTCAACTGCTCGGTGGAGAATTCTCAAAGATTGCATTGGAAATGAAAAAGTGTTGAAATCACTTTCAGACACCAGATGGGAAGCATATGCTGTGGCAACTGCAGCAATTATCAACTCTTTCTTCAAGATTCTGGAAGCTTTGGAAGATTTTTCAGATGACCAGTTGCAAAAAGGTGACACTAGAAGGGAGGCAAAGAATATTGCAAACAAGATGCAAGAACTGGAATTTGTGTTCATGCTGAATTTTTGGAACGAAACTTTAGAAAAGTTTCATAGAACAAAACTTCTTCAAAGTGAAAATGTGATCTTGCCAGGGCTCCGTTGGGGAGGGGGCGCGCCGAAGCACCGCTCCAGGAGAGAGGAGGCGGGAGGGCGGGCACTTGACAAAGCCCCGCCCCCCCATCCTCCCCCCGGTCAATGCTTCCCGGCCGGCGGCGCTCCGCTGGCCCGGGAAGGAGAAGCCCTTCCCTCCCCCCTCCCACTGCTCCTGGGCCGCGGCAGAGCGCCGCCGGCCCCGGGAAGCTTCTTCCCCCCCTTCAATAGTCCCGGGGCCGGCGGCGCTCTGCCGACTCCGGGAAAGACAAGCCTCCCCCCTCCCACTGCTCCCCCCTTTCCCTCCAGGATGCTGCAGAACCCCCCTGTTCCCTCCTCCCCCGGAACCATCCTCCTTCCCACGGAAGTCTTGGCCCCGTCGATCACGTGTCGGGGAGTGCGGCGAATGAATGGCATCGCTGTCCCATACGTGGGGGGAGATTGTGGATTCTGCCTTCTTGGCTGGGAGGGCCAAGGGAAATCCAGCCTAGGTCGGGGTGGGGTGGGGTGGATTCCTGCTTGCCCCCTTCCTTTTGTCGGCGCTTCTTTCTGTGCATTTGGGGGACGCGCTCGGGGGTGGCGCTCCTTGCAAGGCCGCAGCTGGAGACCCAGGAGTGGCAGAGGGCGGCGCGGGGGGATTACCAACCTCCAGGGAATCTGCTCTAATAACCGTGGATTTCCAGACCACACAGAGATGAGTCCCTCTGCAGAAAAGGGCAACTTCAGAGGGTGGGCTCTGCTGCGGCATCAGTATCTCTACTGACCCCGTCCCTTCGCCAAACCCCGCCTCTCCCAGCTTCTAACACGCCCTCTGCAGGAGTTTCCCAACCGATAAACAGGTTAGAACAGATAAAGGAAGTACTTCTTCACCCAAAGAGTGATGAACACGTGGAATTCACTGCCACAGGAGGTTGGTGGCGGCTACAAGCATGGATGGCTTCAAGAGGGAATTGGATCAACAGATGGAGCAGAGGTCCATCAGTGGCTATTCGCCACAAGGTATAGATAGGAACTCTCAGTCTGGGGCAAGGGATGCTCTGTATTCTTGGTGCTGGGGGGGGCAACAGTGGGAGGGCTTCCTGCCCCCACTGCTGGACCTTCTGAGGGCACCTGGTGTTTTTGGCCACTGTGTGACAGAGTGTTGGACTGGACAGGCCACTGGCCTGATCCAAGATTGGCTTCTCTTATGTTCTTAACCTAGAGTTGGCAACCCAAACAGAGGGAGGAGGTCTTCAGGAGAGTCCTGAGCAATGCTCCCTCCAAGCTGTGGCGTCTTGTGAGCAAAAATTCCACTTTGTGAGCTACTGGCGTTAAAGTTGTGAGCAGGAGATTTGGCTACTGCATAAATCAGTTTGCTGAGAAGCCACCCTTCCTGAACAAAGACAAAAACCTGTGAGCTGGAGGCTAAAAAATCATGAGCCTGCTAACACAAACTCAGCTTAGAGGAAACACTGGTCCTGAGAAAGCCTAGAGGGCGGAGGGTGGGGAGAGAGAAAAGGTTTGACAGCTGCTTGGAGGAAGGTCTGAGTTCTGACTTTATTCTCTTTGGGCCAAGCCTTCCCTCTCCAACTGGTCTACCTTGCAGGGGGGTTGGTTGGTTGATTGAGGGGAGGAGGAAGGGCCCTGTGTGGAGCTCTGGGAAGAGGGGTGGGATAGAAATGGAGGGGAGGGTCCTTGACGAGGTATAGTGCCCTAGAGACTGCCCTCTAAAGCAGCCATTTTCTACAGAGGAAGTGATTTCTGTAGTCTGCGGATAAACTTTAATTTGGCGAGATCTCCAGGCTCCACCTGGGGGTTGGCCAGCCTAGCAGAGATCCTGCGGTAGGAGAACCCCTGTTCATCTAGTCTGGTGTCCCTGGTCAGGGATAATCCAAGGCAGTGCTTTTTAACTTTTAATCCTCTGCTGTCTACAAGCTATGAAACGTAGCCTTGAAAAACACCTGCCCCCTCCCAGCTGAAAGCAAAATTATAGCACATCCAAGTAGCATTCCAGACTGTGTGACCGTTTGGAAGGTTTTGAGAAGTTCATTTTCATCCTTCAGCAAAAGGAGGGGGTGTCCGAAATAGTTTTCACCCCAAGTATTTTGCATTTCACCTTTCTCTTCTTGCTTGATTCTCAAACAGATTACAACTCATTTAAATAAACCAACAAAGCCCCAGAATATGTACTTGTAAAAGAGGCAAGAAATGTTTCCTAACACAGCAGTGGTTAAAAGTGGTTATGGGACATAAGACAGCAGCTCTACCTGAGGCACACAGGAATTTCTGGAACGTGACAGAGATCCCATGCCTATGTGCAGGTTTTCCTGAGGAGACACGTTAAAATGGAAAAGGCTTTTGTTCTCCCTTATGAAAGAAACGCTTTTAATAAGAATTACAAGAAGTTAGTGGAAGTAGCGCCCAGTGAACCACCAGCACTGTAGCGGAGTCCACTCACGTAGGCCCCTGAGAATAGTCTGAGCTTGGAAAGGAGGTTAACTTGGCACTCTGCATATGTTTGCGTCGGCCGCATTGAGTTACTTGGTACAAGCAGGACTCCGAAGGGGCCGGGGCGCGCCGGAGCGCCGCTCCGGGAGAGAGGAGGCGGGAGGGCGGGCACTTGACAAAGCCCCGCCCCCCCATCCCCCCCGTCAATGCTTCCCGGCTGGCGGCGCTCCGCCGGCCCGGGAAGGAGAAGCCCTTCCCTCCCCCCTCCCACTGCTCCCGGGCAGCGGCAGAGCGCCGCCGGCCCCGGGAAGCTTCTCCCCCCCCTTCAATAGTCCCGGGGCCGGCGGCGCTCCGCTGGCCCCGGGAAGGAGAAGCCTCCCCCCTCCCACTGCTCCCTCCCCCCTCCCACTGCTTCTTCCTTTCCCATCCTTCCCCTCTCCCTTCCTTCCTTCCTCCCTCTCTCCCCCCACCTACCTACCTACCTTCCTGTTCCTTCCTTTCTCCCTTCCTTCCCCTCTCCCTTTCTTCCTTCTTTCCTTCCTTCTTTCCTTCCTTCCTTCCTTCCTTCTCTCTCTCTCTCCCCACCTACCTACCTACCTTCCTGTTCCTTCCCCTCTCCCTTCCTTCCTGCCTTCCTTTCTTCTTTCTCTCTCCCCACCTACCTACCTTACTGTTCCTTTCTTTCTTCCTTCCTTCTCCCTTCCTCCCTTCTTTCTTCCTTCCTTCTTACTTTCTTCCTTCCTTTCTTTTTCTTTCTTCTCTTTCTCTCCCCCACCTACCTACCTACCTACCTTCCTGTTCCTTCCCCTCTCCCTTCCTTCCTGCCTTCCTTTCTTCTTTCTCTCTCCCCCACCTTCCTACCTACCTTCCTGTTCCTTCCTTTCCCCGTCCTTCCCCTCTCCCTTCCTTCCTGCCTTCCTTCCTTCTCTCTCTCCCCCCCACCTACCTACCTACCTACCTTACTGTTCCTTTCTTTCTTCCTTCCCCCTTCCTCCCTTCTTTCTTCCTCCCTCCTTCCTTCCTTTCTTTTTCTTTCTTTTCTCTCTCTCCCCCACCTACCTACCTTCCTTCCTGTTCCTTTCCTTCCTTCCCCCTCCCTCCCTTCTTGCCTTCTGACACACCTGACATCAGGGATGTGTGGCCTTATAACACTTCCGGTGACGTCAGGAGGTGTGGCATATGCAAATAAGTTATGCTAATGAGCTCCTGCACCTCTTTTTTTACGAAAGGACCCCTGGATCTTGCAAACGTGCAGATTTGTATTCATCATTGGCAGATGAGTTGCACACTTCAAGAGATGAGTTTGAGAGATTTGAATCACTTGCAAAGGACATGTTCCCTGATGCAGAATACAAAGCAACTCAAATGCGTAAGCGTATAAGAAAGAGAATGTCCAATGATGGAAATGCACCAGAGGTTATTCCCAGTGCTAGAGACAAATTCCGTATCTCCACTTTTTGTGTGATTGTTGAAAAGTTAGAAATGGAAATGAGGAGGAGACAAAAGGCGTACACTGAAATAGCAGACAGATTCTCTTGTCTGACAGATGTTCCTAATGCCACCCAACAAGGTGCTAATTCCCAATTATCAGAACGTGAAAGGTACTCAAAGACTTGTCAGACACTCATTGATGCTTATCCAGATGACATGAACAACACTTTGTCTACAGACCTTCAGCAGTTCCATTCATATATTCTTCATAAGTTTAAAACAACCAAGAAAACCTCTTTCACACACATGGAACTTTACAACACAGTTACAGAAGACAAACTAGAGAGTGCCTTTCCAAATGCTGAAATTGCCTAAAGAATATTTTTAACATTAACAGTCACCAACTGCACAACAGAAAGGTCTTTCTCACAACTAAAACTTGTAAAAACCCAAATAGATCAGTTATGCTTCAAGAAAGACTCAACTCACTGTGTATATTAACAATTGAAGCAGACATTCTGAGAAGTATTAATTTTGAGAATGTTATCAGTGATTTTGCAAAAATGAAATGTAGAAAAATGCCTTTCAGGTCATGAATATTGGAACTTTGATACATTTAACTTGTGAAATATTAATGTTGTATTGCATTTTTGTAGAACTTCATGTAGCCCAAGCTTGGCTCAGTTTGTACGGTATCTTGTGTTATCATGTGAATAAATTTTTGTATTGCTGCAACCTGCATTGTATATCTGGTCAGAACGGTCAACAACTAAAATGGACTGGGTCAGTATGGAAAGGAGGGGGCACCAAGATTGGTCAGTGCTTAGGGCACCAGTGAGCCGTAATCCACCCCTGGTCTTATCTGTGGGATGCAGGGAGGGAGCAGGGCCCTTTCCAGGGCTGTTTGACCTTTGAGGGAGGACACGTCAGTTCTAGGCTTGGAAGCAAACACTGGACAACCTACTACCACCCAGCTCGCATGACTCACTCAGGCCCAACTGCTTGCTACCATTCAACAGCAACCACTGAACAAAAGCCAGCGTGGGTGTGGTGGTTAGAGTTTCCAGGTTTGAACTACCAGTTTGTGGTGGAAGCTCACTGCATGACACTGGGCCAGACGCATATTCTCAACTAACCTACCTTATACGGTTTTTGTGAAGATAAAATGGGGGAGAGGAGAATGATGTAAACTGCTTTGAGCCCCCATTCTGTAAAAATGTGAGGTATAAATAAAGTAAATAAATAATAAATATAGCTGGAGATGAATGACAGATAAAAGGTTGGTTGGTAGGTGGGAAGGAGAAAAGGAAGCAGGGAAAGCTGAGTTTATGGGTGGTGCTAGTAGGAGGGAAAGAGGAATGTGGAGAGAGAGATATACAAGGGAAAGTGAGGGTTCCCCACTGTTGTGTTTGTTTAGAAGCAGTAATAACTTGAAAAGGGCTCTGGTATCCTAAAGCTCCAATTCCTAAAGACTCCCATTGGTCCTGAAGCCAATCTAGATACCCAATCACTGAGCCCTGCTTGGGTCCAATAGTATTGCTTGTATATAGTTACATTGTTGAAAGTTATGTGTTGGAACAGTATAAATGAAAGTGCTGCTCTCATAGAGCTGTCTTTTGAGCTGAACAATGTCACTGAATAAAAGCCTGTTTGAATTCATCGCCTCCTGCTCAATACTTAAAACCCACCATACAGCTGGGCCTGGTCCTGCCATGCAAAAATTTCTCAGGAAGAGGCTGCCAGGGGAAGCTGAAGACAGAAGGGCAGATAAAGGTAGGTTGGCTTTTGGATGGGAAGGAGAGTAGAAGCCAGAAAATGGGAGAGGGTATGAGCACTTTCATGGATGGGAAAGAGAAATAGTAGGGGAGGCAAAATGAGATGCCCCCTCACAAGCCAGGCTTTTTTTCTGGGGGAGCGCACTGGAACCTCTTCAACAAAATTCTTTTAGATAAAGGTAAAGGTTTCCCTTGCTCGAAAGCCAGTCAAATCCGACTCTAGGGGGTGGTGCTCATCTCCGTTTCCAAGCCGAATAGCCAGGGCTGTCTGAAGACTTCTCCATGGTCATGTGGCCAGCATGACTAGACACTGAGGTGCACGGAACACGGTACCCCCTTCCCACAGAAATGGTACCTATTTATCTACCAGCAATTTCTTGCTTTCAAACTGCTACGTTGGCAGGAGCTGGGACCAGAGGCGGGAGCTCACTCCATCACGCGGCACTCGGGTCTCGAACTGCTGAACTACCAACCTTCCGGGCTGCAGTTCAGCATCTTAACCACTGAGCCACCCCAGCCTTAAAATTATTTTTAACATGTTTATAAGTTCATGAGTTTTCAGTACACAGATTGAAAACTTCATTTCCCTCTTGAGAGTTCTGGCACCTCTTTTCCCAAGTAAAAAGCCCTGCTCACAAGTACTTGTAGGTCCCCTCTTGTACAGATATGATTTACAGTGCAATTGTAAGCAGAGTTATATCGTTCTATGTCCACTGAATTCAATGAGCTTAGAAGAGAATAACTTTGCTTAGGATGGACTATTAAACCAGGGTATTTTGAGTGAATGCCTAATGTCACTGTGGTTTTTTAAATTATCTACTTTGGTTGAGACAGGCGGATTTGTCTTTGCAGACTTGACCCTGTTTGTCCATTACGCAAGTTCAAGTTCTGTAATCAGTTTGCTTCAACATGTGGTTTGTGATGCCAGCTTTCCTGGGATGCATGCTTCAGAGGAGCAACTTGGGGATAAAATGAGAGCAACTGTTTGATCCAACATACACTCAGAGCTAGCAACCACTTTGATACAAAAGCACAGCTAAGAATTCTAGTGTCCACAAGAGACAGACAGCTCACATCCCATTACTGGTACAAGAATGTGGTGCTCCTATTTATCCATTACATAAGTAAAAGCTTAAGAGTGTAATAGCTGTTCTGTAGTTTTTATGGTAAAACATTAACTGTAATGTCCATTACTGATAACCCCAAATGTGATCTCTGTGTGTAACATGTACATCTCTTCCCCTACTATTCTTCCCACAGATTTCAAAGGAACCCAGGAGACTGATGAATGTGACCAGAGTCATTTTACCTTTCAGATTTAGGAAACGTATAAAGTGGGACTTCATTTTTGATGTTCCCTGTCAATTTCCATGGATATTTGTAACTATAAATGCTTGTTGTTTTCTACACCTGATAGGATTAATTAATGTGACTGTTGCCATTTTGGAAATGGTTTGAGCAAAGGACATTGCTGAGACTGCAAGTTTACACACCACTGATCCTCAATGTCTTTGCAACTTTTTAAAAAGGCTTTGAAGGAAATTTGCACCATCCCTTTGAAGGCTTTTTACCAGGTTAGGTAATTTAACAGCACAGTCCAAAGGGGCAGAGTGGAATCAGCACAGGGAGCCAACTGACTTGGATTGTCACCTTCAGGGCAAAGCCTGGCACTGTTACTCTACCCAGCATTTCCAGGATACACAAATGCAATGACAACCAACAAGGCAAGAGACAAGAGCAAGGTCTACAAACCAGTCTGAAGTCAAGGAGCCAAAGGTTTAGTCCAGGGGCCAGAGGAAAAGAGGGTCCAGGGCAATGCTCCCTCTAAGCTGTGGAGTCTTGTGAGCAAAAATTCTACTTGGTGAGCTACTTGGCATTAAAGTTGTGAGTGAGTGATTTGGCTACTGCATAAATTGGTTTCCTCTGGAGCCATCTTTCCTGAGCTAAGACAAAAATGTGTGAGCTGGAGGCTAAAGAATCGTGAGCTGGCTCACACTAACTCAGCTTAGAGGGAACACTGGTCCAGGGCTTGGAGCCAGTGCAGGGTCCAAGGCCTGGGTCCCTAGGTGTGAACACGAGCAAAGGTTAGCAAGGACAGAGTACAAAGTCAGGACAGAGCCACTCAGCTCACAGAGGATTGTGACATACAAAGCTGCTTCCACACTGAGCCTTACTCAGTGTGTTTCTTCTATTTGCCTCATGAGTTGACTCATGAGCTGGAGAGCCAATTTGGTGTAGTGGTTAAGTGCGCGGACTCTAATCTGGGAGAACCGGGTTTGATTCCCCACTCCTTCACTTGCACCTGGCTGGATGACCTTGGGCAAGCCATAGCTCTATACCAGCTGTTCGCTCAAGGACAGCTTGGGAAAGAGCTCTCTCAGCCCCACCTACCTCACAGGGTGCCTGTTGTGGGGAGGGGAAGGGAAAAGGAGTTTGTAGCCGCTCTGAGACTCCCTTGGGGAGTGGGGGGTGGGGTATAAATCCAATCTCTTCTTCTTCTTCTTCATCCCCAAAGCTGTTATGTCCTAATGGCAACCGTGCAGGCGGTCAGAGAAACACACGTGGAGAGGCTGGCTACCGGAGATTCGCTTCGGGAGACAATAGCCCAGCCAGATTGTAAATTAGACCAAGTGGCCACCCAGGTTCCCCCAGGGGACCTATGGTTTAAGGTAATTCATGACTAATCCTATCATGGAGTGGGCATAGTTTTATCAGGGTAATCCTATCAGGGAGTAATCCTATCAGGGAGTTTGGGCATGCCTAGGGGTGCAGTGTAGACATGTATTCAAGCAGACCCTCGAACCCCGTTCAGTAGCCTGGAACTGTACCATCAATAAACTTATGAGTTGATTTCACTGCAACGTGTCTCTGGACTCAAGGGCGTAGACTTTCTTAATCCCCGGGGGGGGCGGGGGCTGTCTTTCGTGCGCGCGCGCTTCGCGCGCGCGCACGCTCGGGACCATGTCCCGCTGCTCTACCCCCTGCCCCAGGGAGCCGCCGCCGCCGCCGCTTCCCTCCCCCGGGCCGTGCCCGCCCGCCGCGCTCCCCGCCCCCTCCCTCCCCCCCGCTCACCTTGGGCGCCGGCGGGGGAGGATCGCTGCTGCTGCTGCCTGCAGCCGGGGGCCGGCGCGTCGCCCTTGCGGGCCCCCGGCTCCCGCTCCGCCTCGCATTTCCCGGGGGGGCTCAGCCTCCCCCGGCAAAATGAACACCCGCCGGTGGCCAGTCAGCCGGCCATCGCCGCCTCTCTCTCCCCCCCCACCCCGCCCCAGGGAGGCAGGAGGGCAGGCCGGGGGTGGGGGGGAAGGAGAGGCGGCGACGGCCGGCTGACTGGCCACCGGCGGGTGTTCATTTTGCCGGGGGTGGCTGAGCCCCCCCCGGGAAATTTCGGGGGAGGCTCGAGCCCTCGAGCCCCCCCGTAGTTGACGCCCATGTCTGGACTCAGTACTTTATACTGGAGACGAGGATGGGCTCCCACTGAGTGACACCAACGCCAACTCCAGCATTGCATCGAGCGCCAATCTGCCGGCAACTGAGCAACACTAGGCTCCAGCGCCTCACAGCACCGCCGACTGCCCCAGAGGACATCGCTCATTGCACCGCTCCCGAGTCATGGCAGCCACTCTGGGACAACTCACCGCATTTGACCCCGCTCGTCCCGAGCTCTAGGAAACGTGGGTAGAACAATTAAAGTACTTCTTCCTGTTCCAGGAGACAGCCGACGCAGGAAAGAAGAAAGCCTGGCTCATCAGCTCTTGCGATGTCTCCACAATTCACCTGGTGCAGAGCTTAATTGCACCCAAGACGCTGGACGATGCATCCTTTGATGAGCTGGTCAACACGCTCACGGCTTACTTCGCGCCAAAACCATCCTGAATGGTGCTCAGAATGGACTTCTGGGCTCGCACCCAGAAGACTGGTGAGTCAGCTGCGGACTTCATGGCCAATCTCCAGCGCCTGGCAGTGGGGTGTGAGTTCCCATCTGTTGAGGACACTCTCCTGACCCAATTCGTCTGTGGTGTCCATGAGCTGAAGCTCTGATGAAAGCTAGTGGCAATTGAGGAACTAAAGCTGGATGCCGCTTGCAAAGCAGCCACCGCATTCGAGAAAGTGCATGAGGATCACCAAGGATCCACGACGCACCGCCTGGCGACTACCGCCAGCCCATCAACATCGGACGAGGATGAAGAGTTTCTTCAGCTCTGCAGACCAGGCCGGTAAGGACCACAGCGCCCAGCTGCCACACCAGTGCTAGCCAGCCAGTGGACCAACGCACCCATGTGTGTTTGCTGCGGAGATCCACACGACCACTGGACCTGCCACTTCCGCGAAGCATCCTGCCAATCCTGTGGCAAGACGGGGCACATCGCCCGGGTTTGTTGTTCCTGGGCCTCCCAACGCACAGAAGCTGCACACCTGGAGTCATCAGAACTGCACTCCACAGAATCCACCCACCACCAGGTAATGAACTCGCCCCAGGACACCCTCAACAAAATTTATGTCCCAGTAGTAATAGAGGGGTCCCCCTGTGAAATGGAAGTGGCCACGGGGTCCGCATTTTCCATAATCTCCGTGGACACCCTTCAGATACTCTGTCCATGTGGGGGGCATTACAGAAGCCCATGGGACTGAAGCTACGGGATTTCCAGAAGAACCCAGTAGTGGTCAAGGTGTCTCAGAGTGCTGGAGCTCGGCGGTGCCTGAGGCCGGTGGATCGGTGCTCGGTGCTGCGGTACTCGGGTCGGTTGAGGGGTCCTGCGCTCTCTGTCTGCAGAGAGACAGCCCAGGATGCCTGTTGGGCAGATGGGTCACACACCCCTCCCCACTGACAGGTGCTCTGGGGTTCTGATGGGAGCTGATCTCTATGTTGGGATGTGCTGCTGACAACAAGCAAGTCTCCTCTGGCCTGACCCTCTCTGCCCCCTGCCGGTGATGGTTGCATGGACTAGCCCCCATGACTGGTCCTGCCTGCCCTCTCTATCACACCACCCGTGCCTAGCAACATCACTGGCATGGAATGTTGCAGTGCAAACACCATGGACACTACCTGAGCAGCACCCAGAGGAGAAAAAAATGGGGTATTTTAAAAATTTTATGAAAATCTCAAATTCTTGATGATGTGTTGGCACCAGAGTTGTTCCCAGTTTGTAGTTTTTGAACCAAAATTGTATTGGATGAACTCCAGCTTTTCAACACTCCTTATCTGCTGTGGGTGAAAATTTACAGTAAGATATTAATTAAAAATAATTATTGGCTGCAATAGTTATTCCCTCACTATAGCGTTCTTAAAATCTAGATCCTATAGCTTCTAAATTTTCTAAAAGGGAGGCCTGGTTGGCGGCTACAAGGCCCAGGGCCTTTTCAGTGGCGGCCCCATACTGGTGGGATGAGCTCCCGGATAACATCAGGGCCCTGTGGGATCTATTGCAAGATGGAGCTCTTCCCCCAGGCTTTTAAGTAGGGGCCTCCTAACATCTATAGCCCTGGCCCTATTATTGGAACCTGCCAACTTGGATGTCCAAACTGTTTACCACCTGTGACGCCACCCTGATATAGAAGTGATGTTACACCATCTTGTATTGGGGTATGCTATTTCTGTAATACTGTAATACTGAGTATTTTAATGTTTTGATGTTTACTGTTTACATTTTTATTGTAACTGAAACATTGGTAGCTGCCCTGAGCCTGCCATAAGGTGGGGAGGGCGGGATATAAATCTCAAAAATAAAAATAAATTTAAAAAAAACAAACAGAATGAACTGCTTTGGATTTCACATATTGAGTCCCTCCCCCTTTCAAATTCCAGTTCCAGACTACTTCTCCCTTTTCCATTTTAATTGGTCAATTACAAATCAAACTGGCATCTGCCAAATTCAGATAGAGCTATTTCTTACTATTAGAGAAAACACAAAGCAGATTGGCATTTCAGCACCAGTTAGATAATCAGTCATTACTTGGCAAGAGAGACATATTAGCTATATAAGACATGTGCTTCAGTTTCATAAGGGTTCCTCAAAACCAGTGTTACACTGCTGCAAGCTTCATCAGCTATGTGGAAAGGAAACACTGCACAATAGTTAAATAAATACTGGCATGAATGGAGTTTGTGTGGAGGCTTCTCTTGTTCGTACCATTGAAAGCATACAGAGCAGAAACAAAACATCTTTTGACAGAAAGAGAAAAACACAGCTGAAATTCTTGAATGTTGGCACATAGGATATTTGAAATGAAATGCTGGGTATCATTGGGATTATGATAGAAGTCCTATGATCTGGATTACCTTGAGGCAGAAAAGTGCTTTAAAAAATCTCTTCTCAGAAAATGTGGACAAACTGAAAATGCAGGCTGGATGGTTAGGAAACAGACTAGATCTTCAGGGGTCCTATTCAGGCATCATGTTAGATCAGCCCTCTATAGAGGTAGCTCAGGCAAGAGATAAACTGGATAACACCAGGGGCTCATTACTGACAGCTTGTTTCTCACCTATTCCATTATTAGTCAATTGCAGGTCATGGGCAGCAATACTCTGTGGTGCCTGTGCTGCGGTGGTCAGCTGTGGCACAACTGTGGCACTGCTAGTCATCTCCCTAAAGGGAAAGTTATGCAGTGGCCAGACTGAAATTTAAGCATTTTTTTCTTTTTTCCCTGGTTGCTGCTGCAGTAGCACCTGTGGCAATCACAGTCGTTCCATGCTGTTGTTGTTGTTAGGCATGGGTGGTGTGATAGACAGGGCAGGCAGGGCCAGTTGGGTCATGTGTCAAGGGGGCTGAGCCAAGCATCTGTCACTGGCAGGGGGTAGAGAGGGGTGGGCCATACGAACCTGGCTCATTGTCAGTAGCACCCCCCTTAAAGAGAAGGGCACTTGTTGGGGGAGGGGGTGGCCCATCCACCCAACTGGCACCACAGGCTGTTTTGGTGTGCACACACAGAGCAAAGGGCACCTGAGGGCCACAATGGACAGGGTGTGCCTGGTCACAACAATGTGGCTTTGTGGGTGCCTTCCACTCACAGGCAACTGTGCTGTCCATCAGTTGCCCACGCTGTTGAAGGCATCCCCATGCCACCCCTGCAAGAGGCTGAGCAGAAGGGGGGCTGGCAGAGCAGAGGGTGCCAAGGGGGCTCAGAGAGCCTCTGACAGGTCTCTCAGCAGCCTTTTGATGTGCCCCTGTCCCTCATGACGGCAAGAAGCACTTCCAGGTGCTTGGCTCAGGGAGACATGCCTCTCCCCTGCCACCCACAACCTCCCCTGTGTCTGGTATGCCTGGGCTGCTGCCATCCAAAAACATTGAGTCTGCCCTCTGTGTTGCTGCCCCCTCAGCCACTGGGCTCTGTGATGCCCAGTGACCACAGGACCATGGAGGACGCTGTTGCTGTTCACCTCTTTGGCGTTAGAGCACATGGGTGGTCCATGACGTCAGCAGCAAACATCAGGGAATGGGGACCTAGGGATGGGGGGGAGAAGAGAGTGGACAGTCAGCCAGAGATCCCAGCTGGGCACTGGCACCATCGCACCTCTGACCCCCCCCCCCCCCGGAGCTGCCCCACCTCCCTCAGCCCCTGAGCCTGGCCACCTTGCTCCTCGTCCACAGGGCTCAGCTCATTCTCCTCCTGGGTAGACATGTGAGTCTGGGGCCCATAGTGCAAGGTCCTGCGGGTGTCAAATGTGCATACCAAAAAAAACAGAATGCTGGCTCAGGTGCCAGTCTTGCGTCTCCCGTTGTATTCTGGATGCCTTTTCATTAAAAAAAACAAAAAACCAACCACCACATGCATATTAGTGTTTGTGTGTTAGCTGTTTGTTTGTCTGATATTTTTAAGACTTTTAAATGGTACCTAATTATCTGTATTTGAAGGGGTTAGGAAAATGTTTCTAGTGAGATCATCCGGAGCCAATCCAGCTCCAGCTTCTACCTTCCCTTCTGTGGGCATTAAGGAGACTTTTAAAAAAACTTTTATGAAAAAGTCCTTTTCTGTAATAGGCCACTTCTACCCTTGTTACTTGGAAGTAAATTGTTTATTTTAATGGACTTTCAAGTAAGTAGGTTTAGGATTGCAGGCTCTCCTATGCATATCTTACTGGGTAGCTCCAAAATGCCCGTTAAACTGCTTTCAACATATGTACTGTGCAGTAGATACTCTTGATACTGCATGATTCCACTGCAATTGAATTCAGTATTGCCTGCATACTGCAAAAGGTTTAAATGAATTAGCGCTCCAGTTTTTGCAGTAACAAGGAAGTTTTTGAACACTAGTGATTCAAGAGCTCCCTCTAGTGTGTCACAGAACATATGGATGCAACTTCTAGGTAATACTTCAAACAGAAAACAGGTTTTTACTTGCTCTTTACCTAGCACCCCTCCTAAAGTTAATGTCAAGAGCAGCCATCACTTAGTAGTAGAGCATCTGCTTTGCAGACCAATCACAGGTTCAGTCCTCTAAATATAGCTTTAAAAGGATCAGGAATAAGAGAGGTGACAGATGTCTACACCTGGGACAGCCAGTGCCAGTCAGGACTGATAATACTAACCTTGACAGACCCGTGGTCTGAGTCAGTATAAGGCAAGTTCATGTGTGTTCCAACCTGGTCAACATAAAGACTGATACGTTTATCTTTCCTTCCACTGCCATATAGGGCGTCCATTTGTACTGGCATCCACAGGGGAAGGCCATGTGCTGTGGGCAGTGCTGAATTAAACTTGGTTTTTATATTTATAAGCCACGTCAGGCAGGTCTCTGGAGAAACAGTGTACAAATTTCCTAAACAAATACATGAATAAAACTCTCAAAAGGGCATACAGCAATTGTTTACTTCTCTGTTTCAGGAATTCTTGGTACAATGGGATATCTGTTTTGCCTCATTCAGTCTGTAGAACATCTTTTTCACAAAGGGCAGAAAATGAGTCTTTTGTATTATGAACCGAACCGCCTTCCCCCTTTTCTGTTGTTGTTCTTATTCTTATTTCCATTTTATGACTTCTAAGAGCTGTATACTTAGGCTTTGTGATTATCCCCTGAAATATCCCCACCCCCCATTTTTTGCACTAAGCAGCCAGCCTGATGAAGCACTTTGGAAACCTGAAAAGCTTGTGATGTTTGAGCTGGTCCTAATAATTCTTTTGTTTCTAATGAACCAACACAGTTATTACAATTGTGGTTTTACTTTGGTAATTTCCAAGTTAAACCACAATTATAAATAGAGTTTACAATATAATCCTAAACAGGTATACCCTTTAAATCCATTGGAGTCAAGTCTATTTAGGATTGCACTGGTAACCGGCCAGTCAAAAGAATTCATTCATTTAGATACTTACACCCTGCTGTTCTTCCTAAACAATACAAACAGGAAACACGTTAATAAGTTTGAGAAGAAAAAGAAACTATACTGAGTACAGAACTATATTATAATGAATAAACTCAAATATGAAAACTCTAGGTGCTGAATTGTGTTGAATATAAATATAATAAACAAACAATGAAGGTTCTTATACAAGTACAAACTAATTAGATATCAAAAGTGTCCATTCCAAACACAGAAAATGCAAAGAAATCCTATAGTAGAAAAAACCTTTCCATATGGTATAAAATACCCTCCAAGATTGTATCCTTCTGTAGTAAGAAAGTTCACTCCATCCCATCTGTATTATGGTGATGAAGCATATGATGAATAAATTTCCAAACCCAATGGACTATTGATACAGGGCCATTTTGAAAATCCTCTTTATCAAAGTTGATGATCCTTCTATAAACATATAAACAAACTCACTATGGTGCTCAGCAATATAAATTCAGAAAATTTCTCAGCTGATTGGGGTCCTTACAGTTTACATTGGCTGATGGATCTTTGGAGGCTGCCTGTATTCCATTAATAATGTACCTTGTTGCCAATGTAAACTGTAAGTACCCCAATCAGAACTAAGAGATTTTCTGAATTAATATTGCTGAGCACTATAGTGAGTTTATTTGTTTATATGTTTATGTATAGGCTTATGCAGGGCTTTTTGTAGAAAAAGCCCAGCAGGAACTCATTAGCATAATAGGCCACACCCAACAGCAGAAACTCATTAGCATATTAGGCTACACCCCTGACAGCACAGCTCCCTTCCAGGATCGGCTTCCCCAGGTGCCCCACAGCTGTGGGGCACCTGGGGAACCCAAGGAGGGGAGGCAGTTTAAACTGCCTTCCTTCTCTGGATCAGCTTGGCTTTCCCAGGTGCCCTGTGGCTTGTGAGGTGCCTGAGGAACCTGGGGGGGGGGGGGAGGCTGTAGGCGTGGCCAACTTGGAAGTCAGCCGGAACTCTGTTCCTGTGCGTTTCTGCCCAAAAATAGCCCTGGGCTTATGTTTTTAGCTATCAGCAATAAACAAACATGAATACATTATAGCTAGTGGTATGTCATCATATTCCAGTTAACCTATGCCATAGTGGTTAGAGTGTTGAACTGGGATTTGGAAGACACACGTTCAAATACCCACTCTGCTATAGCAACTTGCTGTGTGGGCCAGTTACTCTTCTTCAGCCTAATCTACTTCACAGCGTTGTGAGAATAAGATGGCGGAGAGGGCAACAAGGTTATAGACCTAAACAAGTTTGTTTAGGAACAAGAAGAAACTATACTATGTAGAGAACTATATTATAATGAATAAACTCATATATGAAAACTCTTAAGTGTATTTTATCATGTTGAATATAAATACTGTAAACAAATAACAAAGGTTCTTATACAAATACAAACAAATTAGATATAAAAAGTGTAGCTAAAGACCCTGGCAAGCTTAACATATGAACTAACAGAACTTGAAGGGGGAGAGGGAATTACATAGACATGAAGAATTTAAAAATACAAGAACATAGCAGACCTTCCCAAAATAACAAATTTATAATCAAAGAATATAGTTCAATTTTTCCCATTAAACAATTTAACATTCAATGAGTCTGAGCAACTTAATACCTGGTCAGATACAGCTTTGGTCTATTTTTTATAAGCTGTCAATGCAGAGAGAAACCACGTGAATACATGGGGGGCTATGACAGGTAAGAATATTTTTCTCCACCACTGAGCTCAAGTTTAAATGGCCCAAAATAGCCACAAGAAACTTACATTTCAGCTAAAAATAAAGACGATAATACAAAACATAATGTGGAAGAGAGATCCACATACATAAGCACTGAGCTACAGGTATTTGGGTATGTTGACCAATATGATAACAGTAAAGGTAAATGGAATATACTTTGAAGGCCAAAAAACTTGAAATCATGTTTTGAAAAGTAACTTAATATGGGTCATCTGTTTAACTAGGGAAGAGGGACAATGAAAATATTTTAACAAGTAACAAGCTGTGCTAACTGAACTGTCAAAATAACAGGCTGTGGTTTGCACGTTCAGTCCCAAAAGCTTCCGAAGTCTACTGCTTTTCTTTCTATACTACGATTGTGCACAAATAATACATTATTAATTTAAGCAGGACCAATGCTACTAAACGTCCAAATGACTTTGGAGTCATTTAATCCAACATTAAGAAAAATAAAATGAAGATCAGTTCTCCTCCTCCAGGCCCTTATATCAGCCATCACCCTATAATAAACTTTACCGATTTCTAGTATTAAATTAGACTTGGATGCATTTTGCCTTAGCAGCCTATGGCTAATTTAGTGGATCAGTCCCATGGACAACTGCGTATTCTCTGGGAGCCAAATCCAGCGAGTCAGGCACCTGTGACTGGATCATCCCCAACTCTTCAAATCCCTTTTCAAAGAAAGCGGTGGATTCTTGATTCCCCCCCCCCCCCCCCCCCCCCGGTCCCAGTGCTGTTTTTAGAAGACATTTTAAAAGCCAGGCGATCCAGTCGGGGACCTGCAGCGTCTTTCTTCATTTTTGAAGTTCTTGGCACACGATCCAAGGCACATTTCTTCTCTCAAAGACGAGAAACACTTCGCTCATTAGGAGTTGCTCTCTGGTACAGGAATTTACTGTAGCCCGAGTAATCGCCAAAGGCGAAGTTTGGCACGAAGGAATCGGGTTTCAGACGTTAAGAACCGACAGGATCAGATGACTAAAAGCGGGCAAGGTGGCTCTGCCGCGCATCCTGACGGTTCTCCCAGAGCAACGTCCTCTCAGCGCCAGTGCTGGAAGTGCCAATAAGAACGGGTTAACCATCGGCGAATCACCACAGCAGCTCCCTTGCCTCTCAAGCCCCGCCCAGTTCTTTGCATGGCCACACCCCCTCCCAGCTCCACCTTTCGCGTCCAAACAACTCCACGTCTACAAATGACAATTCACCCGGAAGTATTCTTTATCGGCACACGGTGTACTCCCATCACTTCCGGGTCTTTGCAAAAGGGAAAAAAACCCTTGGCCACGCCATAGGTAGAAACCGGCTTGGGGAGGTGTTGGGTCCTATCCGCGGTTTGCACGGGTAAGTTACCGGGCGAGTCTCTTCCCCACTCTCTCTTTTGAGGTATCCGTTACGGGCGAGGCCGGCTCCTTACGGCTCCCTCCCCTTTGTCCCGGGCTCACGTCGTGCTCTTTTATTCCTGTCAGCACTTCGGTGGAATCCCCGCCAAGGAGATGATGCTGAGTGGCAGGCTGGGCCCTGGTGCCTTGGCGGGACTGTGGGGGTTGCTGCTGTTGTTGCTGAACCTGGGTCGTGCCGTGCGCGCCTCGGAGATCACGTTTGAGTTGCCAGACAATGCCAAGCAGTGCTTCTACGAGGAGATTATGCAGGGCGTCAAGTGCACCCTGGAGTTCCAGGTAAGAGCGCAATTCCTCCTTCCAAGCACATATGTAAGATCATGCGATCCTGTTCGGTAATTGCTTGCTAGCATCCCTAACTCGATCATGAAGGGTTGGGAGATTTTTCATCTTCCTGCTGTTTAATTTCTGTTAATCTTGTTCAGTACAACAATATAGTTATCTGTTTGTTTTGTTGGATTTCTAGCCCACCCTTCCCTGCACAGCAGGGCTCAGAGCGGGTTACAACATTTAAATGTATACAATAAGTTAAAACAATTTAAAACACAATCTGGAATATTTAAAACCTATATAGCATCATGTAATACATAAGATGGCAGTCAAAAAAACTTAATGGGTGGACCTAGAGAACTTTCAGTATGTACACCCATAGATGGAACCAGATGCTGGGCAGATGGCAGAAAACAAATAATAGGCAGTGCCACATGGATGGTGCACCATGGAGGTAGGGGAGGCCAATGGAGTTGGATTTCTGCTGCCTCAACCACAGGCTTGGTGGAACATCTCTGTTTAACAGGCCCTGCGGAATTGCAACAAATCCCGCAGGGCCCTGATCTCGCTTTGGAGAGTGGTCCACCAGGCTGGAGCCAGAGGCAAAAAGGCTCTGGCTCTGGTTGAGGCTAAGCGGATCTGATTTGGACCAGGGACCACCAGCAGATGTTGATCTGTGGAGCGTAAAGCTCTTCGAGGGACATATGTGAGGAGTCGGTCCTGCAGTTATTTTGGTCCCAGACCACATAGAGCTTTAAAGATTAATACCATAACCTTGAACTTGATCTAGTATGCAACTGGGAGCCAATGGGGTTGGTGGAGTACTCGTTGAATGTGTGCCCTTAGAGGTGTCCTGGTAAGGACATGTGCTGCTGCATTTGGGACCAGCTGATATTTCTGGATCAAACATAAGAGCAGCCCTGCATAGAGTGATTTAATCTGCAAAGAATAGGCGCCAATTTCAGGGGGACTGGGGAACTGGAGCCCCCTCCCCAAACTTTTCCAGGAGGTGCTGAGCCTCCACCAGAGACAATGGACTGTGATGTCTCTGGTCCAGCCCCCCCGCCCCCGGGAAATTGGAAAGTCTACGCTCTTGCTCCAAAGTATATCTAAATGGGTGTCCCATGCTAAGCAGTGTTCTCTCTAAGCTGAGTTAGTGTGAGCTAGCTCAGTTTTTTAGCTGCTGGCTCTCACATTTTTGTCTTAGCTCAGGAAGGATAGCTCCAGAGCAAACTAATTTATGCAGTAGCTAAAATTGCTCGCTCACAACTTTAATACCAGTAGCCCACAAAGTAGAATTTTTGCTCACAAGACTTCACAGCTTAGAGGGAGCATTGATGCTGAGATATTGCTATGTCTATATTTTCACTTATGTGCTTCCTATCAATATTTTCCACAATATTCCCTGTCCACCATCTACATCAGGGCTCACCAGTCTTTTCTTTAATGCTATTTAACAGAAATTAAAAGCATTGCCAGCTGTTCTCTTCTGCCCCCCACTTAATCAAGTTTTGTTCCAGGAAAATTCTATGGGGGGGGGGAGCCTAGAAGACATATTTTTGCAATTTTTTCCTGATTTTTCCAGGGTCTACACGTGCTCCTGGCTAAAGGACTGTTGGAGGCCTTTGATCTTTATTGACTGTATTGGTCATACAGTGTTCATTTTGTGCTTTCGTAATTAGTTAGATATATGCAAATAAAGTGATTACACTTTGGGGGAGGAGTAGGGAGAGTTGTATGGGTTTAGATGTTCCTGTAGATAATCCTATAGATCAAGGATGCTAACTATTTGTTGGAGTTCACAACTGAACATTCCCTTGACGATTTCAGAACTCTGCATTGCTCTTCATGGTTGTTCTCTTTTTATGTTACTCATAAATAAATGGTAACTGCCTGGCAATCCATGCATTCTGCCCCATCCTGAAACCTTTGCTATGCAGATGGTTCATGGGAGAGGAAATACACTAAACAATTTGGCTTGACAGGTTTGAATAATATATACAACCAATAGAACTATTCATATAGCCTGATGAAAGCATATGAGTTGGAGCATAAATAAACAGGAGTCTCGTGGCAACTTGAGTTAGAGCACAACATATGCAGTTCTATAGAAAGAGGTATGCGTACTGTTGCATTTCACTGTTAGTCAGCCAGCCACCTGTCTCTGAAAACTAATGGAAGAATTTGAGTTGGTTACAGTTGTAAAATAACCTTTTAACCCAGTCTGGTGTAGTGGTTAAGTGCGCGGACTCTAATCTGGGAGAACCGGGTTTGATTCCCCACTCCTCCACTTGCACCTGGCTGGATGACCTTGGGCAAGCCATAGCTCTGTACCAGCTGTTCCCTCAAGGACAGCTTGGGAAAGAGCTCTCTCAGCCCCACCTACCTCACAGGGTGTCTGTTGTGAGGAGGGGAGGGGAAAGGAGTTTGTAAACCGCTCTGAGACTCCTAAGTGAGTTAAGGGCGGGATATAAATCCAATCTCTTCTTCTTCTTCTTCTTCTTCTTCTTCTTCTTTTATGTCAACTCTGTAAAGCTGTGTTTTTTTCTGAAAAGTTTCCATCAGGTGTAGCCTAATGGCTCAAGGAATGCATCTTTCTTTTCCATATAGCTGAAATGATGAATCATCTCATTGTTCAAGTGAAACAAAGGAAGCACTTATCTTATGCAATTCTTTGAAGCACCGTTGGTACTGTGAAGCCACATAACCCTGTCCTGTATTTGATCACATCAGTTTGTCGTAATGTCTGTTTCATCATCTTTTGCCATTCGCCCTAGTTGTTCTCTACACCTTCTACATATTCATTCTTTCTCTATCTCTCCCCATTCAGTTTGAGTAATACTTGATTATTATCCACACATAGTGTATGGTGACTGGTAGACAAAGTGTGTGGCAATTAAAACCCCTGTTGACTATAGGATTTGGGGTTTCAAGAACTTATATAATGTAAGAAAATATCCTTTTTGTGTTGCTTTTAAAACTTGATTTTTTAAATCCTGTCATCTGACAACTTACATTAAAGCTATTTGTTAAACAGTGCTTTCATGTACTAAGATGCCAGGTGCAGGTTCTTTGCAAAGTGGTATGGGAAGGAGGTTGATCCCCACTTTAGAGATTGTGGTTGGAGGAAAAGAGAGCTTAGCCTTTTGTTTGCTCACTGCTTCCCCCTTTCAGTTCCTTGCTCTTCCAGCT
The DNA here is from genome assembly GCA_029233225.1 of Lepidodactylus listeri. Taxonomy (NCBI): domain Eukaryota; kingdom Metazoa; phylum Chordata; class Lepidosauria; order Squamata; family Gekkonidae; genus Lepidodactylus; species Lepidodactylus listeri. The sequence goes on along the minus strand of JARCFY010000004.1, from coordinate 70,462,697 downwards.
GCTTTTCTAGTTGGGGACTCATACTAATGTTTTGAATGGAAATGTAGGTATGGAAGTGGATGGGTTGGCTAGCAGGGGAAAATAGTCAGTGGGGAAGGACTACATATTTCTGCCCTTCTGTTGCTCCACTGAATATCATTCCACCCTGATGCTGCTTTAGTAGGTATTAATGGCAAGTGGGGGCTTTAGAACATGAGGTGGCCAGGTGATCTGGGCTTCTTACCTTAGGGTTTATATTCTTATGCTAGAATCTGTACTCTTTTTTAAAAAACTGGAAATAGTAATGTACCTTGTTTTGTTTGAAAGGCCCTTTAAACTCAGAAGTCTCTGCTGTCCCTATAGAGATTATTTCCTATATACATTATTTGCTTGTAGGCTAGTTCTGCCCAGTACATTTATGTTGTTCCATACTTGGAAACCATGAGTGTATGTAGATAATAAAATATTAGTTTTATTAAGACTCTTTCTGTCTCACTATGAGTCTGTGTTAGATCCTTTTAGTGCTGCCTCCTTTCGGTGTCTTCCTTTGAAGGTATCTGATTGGCTGCTGCTTGGGCTCAGCCTTCTTCAACAGTGCCACTGGCTGTTTGGAATGCTCTTCCTGACAGAGTCAGGAGGGTGCTCACATTGGCCTGATTACTTAAACATTGTACAGCCATGTTGTTCAGACAGGCCTTCGTTGACTAAAGTGTTTTAGCACTATGGAAGGCATACAGATAATTCAGTGGTGCTACTGTTTCTTACAATTGTACTATTTCCTGGTCCTAATGCTTCTGTTGCTTGCTTGATTGGCTTTTGTAAGGTGCCTTAAGACACTGTAATCAATGGGAAAGGTAGGATATAAATGTTGAATAAGAATGCAGGCTTGGAGTACTGCAGTGTGTGTAGTGAACATTCCAACACCTGTGAAAATGTGTAGAACTGAAAAAGAATTAATTATTAAATTTCAGCCTTAAATACTTACCTTGAATTAAGTCTCCTTGATTTAAAGCAGATGTTTCAAGTGAAAATATTTTAGGCAATAATAATTGCTTCTGTATGTTAAGCAGGAATCCAGTGTTCTTCCAGCAGTAACATCCAAAGATCAATCATAGCTGTAGAAAAAGCAGCAGAGAGAGCTACTCTTACAGAATCCTTAGCCATTTCATTGTCATCCACTAATCATGATATCTCTTGACACATTAGCCTTGTATGGAACTGATATGTGACAATGGTGGAAACACCAAAATGTCATTTAACCCATTCCATAATAATTCCCACTAACAGAGCCCAAGAATATTGTCAGGAGGAACCCACAATGTCTTCTTCGGCACTATTAATGCCTTAGCACAGTATTTAGGAGGGCAGCAGCTGATGCCCACAATTATAAATGTCAGAACTCTGCTCAGACAGGCATTTGAATTCCCAACCAGCTCAAAAAGCAGTAGCTTACAAACAGCCGCCCTATAAGGAAACCAGGAAGACCACACAGAGAAGGAAGTTCTGCCATTTGAATTGCAACAGTCAGGGTGCGGTCACACACGGCAGATAAAACGGGTGTGGGGGGGAAGCAAGGCTGTTTCCTCTGGAGGAATTTGACCCACAATTGCACTATCACACCTCCTTTTGAAGCTGCGGGCGCAATCCGTCAGTTGTGATCAGACGCAACTGTGGGTGAGTCTTTTTTTTTATGCTGTTGTTTCCCATGCGCTTAAACAAGGGATCGATTAATCGCACCTAAGCACTGCATTGTAATGGCCAATGGCTAATTACAATAAACTGAATTGAACACCTCCACAGTGAGGGCTCCCTGTGGAGTTTACGATGATGCACATACTGCAAGGGGGGGCAATGGCATGGGGTCGGGATGGCCTGATCAGACCGTCCTGATGCCATGAGAGTGTGCTGGAGCGATCAGACAAGGGAAAGTCTGCCTGTGGCCTGTTGCAACCCGTTTCCTACCAGATTTTCCCCAGTGTCTTTTAACTCTGCTTCTGTGGCGGAGCAGAACAGGTTACCAATGGCTGTGAGACACTTCCCAGATGTTGTTGTCTGATCGTGCCCTTTAAATCCGCCTGGCATTCACACCTGTGTAAGATGTAATTGTGTGTATGATCGCAGCCTCAGCCAGCTCTCTAACTGTATGCTTGGAAGGAAGCCTTTACAGAGGGTACGTAGATGGCAAGATTACCGGGAGAGGATTTTGAATCCTTCTGTGAAACCACACAGACAGTGCTAATAACACTGCACATAACATGTACCTATTGCTGTCTATATGAGGGGAACAAAACATTTTGTTGGAGAGCAAAAGCTACAAGGAAGAATGAAAACCTCACAGGAAGCAACCTCACAGGAAGCAACCCTGCAAATTGCCTGTTAGCCAGTTTGGAAATGACAGAGGTGAGCCAGCTCCTCTTGCTCTGCAGAGCAATGCTCTGACCGCAGAGCTACAGGAATATTCAGAAGAGAAATTTATCGTGGGGCCTTTGCAGTTCTCCAAGGGCTTAATTTGTGATACTCCCTCTTGCATCTTCTCCACTCTCATGCATAACATGTTTCCAGCCATGTACAGAACAGTATAGGCACAGTTTAGAAGCTGCCTCAGATTCCTTCCATGACCATGAACTCCCAAAAGAGAGGGCTGAGAAGACTCACGTGCACACATGTGATGGAGTGTAATGCTATAGTTGTTAGGTGCATGTGGGGAAAATGCCAGCATTCATTGGGCCCAGTATTCCTGTACCTTATTTCCCGTTCAATCATACCTGCGTCTTCCTTGGGCTGACTGGCAGTGTCTGGTGGGAGATGTATGAGCACACCTTGTCAGTCATCCACATCCTGCTACTTCTTGCAAACCAGTAATGTAGTTTATCACAGCACTAGTAATTGGGCAAGAAGAAGAGTAAGGAAATCATGACTCAGTGAAGCCTGCCCCATTGCTTATGCTGGCACTCTAATGGCTAGACTGGCACAAAATGAAAAACTTCAGCCCTGGAGAACCCACTGCCCATTCCCTTTTATGTTTGCCCGGTCAGGAAAGTAGACAAGTAACGAGTACATGCCGTTTCTTACCTTGTAGTCTCAAAAGGATACAGACGCATACTCATCTTTGCTGAGGATGGCTTTGCCTTTTATATTACTATTAGGCAATTTTCAAAGTTATATGAGTGGCATCCCTGCACAGGAACAGCTAATTTTCCACTGTTGTCTAGTCTAGGGCTTCCAGAAGTCCTGTACTTCATGGCATGGGTGGGAACGTTGAATGGTTGCCTGTTGACCAGGAGAGCCTGTCATATTTCTTACAGAGATATAAGAGAAATTTAGGGATGGTGGTGACAGATGGTTCTTGTAACTATGAGCTCATTAGAAGCTATTGAACAACTGAGAGTACTGAAGTGTTTTCCCAACAGCAGAGTGTTTGATGTTCACCAGTGGAGGTGGCTTTGCTCACTGCAGTTCTCTGTTGTGTGTAATGAGGGTTTAGCTGCTTTGAAGATGTTTTGGTCCTTTGTGCCAGTAGTGTGGTTACTCACAGTGTGAGACTACTCCTGTCTATTGAGTAAAGGCGTCCACTTAAGACAATACAGCTTTCCCTAATGTAGGTTTATTGACAGAAGTGGGAGATGCTCTCTAGGCATGGATGTTGAGTTTTTTGCACACCATTTTGCTTGGGACGGGAAGACAGAGCTGCAGGAGCCCTCTTTGGTCCCTCTGGCCCCACTATACTTGAGTGGCTTGTTTTGTCTGTGGAGTCCCAGTTTCAGTATTGAAGTGGAAATTTCCGATAGGTGTACGTGCTAGGTGTTCTGAGGCAGAGTACCTGTAAGGCAGCAGTTCTCAACCTGTGGGTCGCGACCCCCTTGGGGGTTGAACGACCCTTTGACAGGGGTCACCTAAGACCATCGGAGAACACATATTTCCGATGGTCTTAGGCAGGGCTCGATAGAACGCGAGGTCTGGCCTCCCGGCTCTTTGCCCTCAAAGGGAGCTTTCCCTTTAAGGGCAAAGAGCGGGGGTTGGTTGGGGCCGGAGTCCCGCCCCTTGCTTCCAGCAGCTCTTCCAGCAGGGGCCACAAGGAGGAAGAAGCCAGCAGATAAGTCAATGGCCACTTCCCCCTCCCCGCCGTCGCCTTCCCTGGGCTCCGCACTGAGGCGCAGAGCCCAGGAAAAACGGCAAAAGCCACCCCCCGCCTTCCCTGGGCTCCGTGCCGAAGTGCAGAGCTCAGGAAAAGCAGCAAAAGCTGCCCCCCCACCGCCTTCCCTAGGCTCCACGCCAGAGTTCAGAACTCAGGAAAAGTGGCAAAAGTCGCGCCCCCCCCCCCCCCCCGCCGCTGCCTTCCCTGGGCTTCGCACCAAAGCGCAGAGCCCAGGAAAAGCGACAAAAGCTGCCCCCCGCTGCCTTCCCTGGGCTCTGTGCCAAAGCACAGAGCCCAGGAAAAGCAGCAAAAGCTGCCTCCCCCCCGCTGCCTTCCCTGGGCTCCGTGCCAAAGCGCAGAGCCCAGGAAAGGCGGCAAAAGCCACCCCCCTGCCACCTTCCCTGGGCTCCGCGCCGAGGCACAGAGCCTAGAAAAAGCGGCAAAAGCTGCCCCCCACCTACCTACCTACCTTCCCCTCTCTCTCCCCCTCACCTTTCTCTCTCTCTCTTCCCCCCTCTGTCTTCCCCTTTTCTTTCTCTCTCTCTCTCTTCCCCCTTTCTCTCTCTCCCCCTACCTTTCTCTCTCTCTTTCTCTCTCTCCCCCCCCACCTGCAACAGCCTCTCCCCCCCACCTACCTTCGTTTTCCCATGGCATCTTCTGTTGAAGAAAAGTAAGTCTGAAGCCTGAGTATTTGTTGTGTCTTGTTGGGACTAGCTTGCAAATATATATGTGTCTAAAGTCTGTATTAAAGTGGTTTGGTGCTAACTGTCATGCAAGAGAAAACATCTGAAAAAGTAGCTTCATTGTTGTGTGTGTTGGCAGAATTTTATGGTTGGGGTCACCACATCATGAGGAACTGTATTAAAGGGTCACGGCATTAGGAAGGTTGAGAACCACTGCAAGTGTAAGGGTTTTTGAGATGTTCCTGTATTGGTTTTCCTTGATGGCTGCATGTGCAAAATGCCTGATGTGTTTTCTTTCTGGAGCTGTTCAGTGATTTAGGATATTGGCTAACTCAGGAGTCAGTGTAATTGGGTGGGGCAGTCATGCTGGCTGCCGCCTTGACTCCTATAGGAATGTAATTACTTGGAACCTGTTCTATTATTTTTATCTTTACATTGGTAGGGGACATGAAATCTAGCCCTGGAGAAGAACAGGTTGTCAACCTTCTCAGCTGTATCTCTGTCTAAATATATTGAGTTGCTTCCTTTTGCCATTCTACAGAGGAAGGAGAAGTGATCTGTCCTGATTTCCCTTCTCACTGCAGTCTGTCCTGATCTGTTTGGCTTTCTTTGTCTCTGGGGGTCTACTCTTCACTTGGCAATTGTTTTTCGAAAGGGGCTGCTGGGGAAAGGGAAAGTGTGGAAAGATCTGTTTCTGTCAGTAGGCTGGTCATAGAATGCAATCTATTCTGTTTTAATATTCAGCTTCCCTTTAAATATTACCATAACCAAAGTTTGTCCAAGCCTTTAATGAAAATCATCTTCTTTTTAGATATCACATTAGAAGGACTCCTGCTTGTATCATGACAGAGAAACTAGTAGAAGCCATAGTTCCAGTCTGATTTGTGACACTTATGTAGATTAGGCCAAGTATCTTAGGGTCTCTACTTGGACATCTCCTGTTAATTTCTCCTTGGTTTTCTTGACATAGTTTGGGGCTGTTAAAAGTTGGAAATTTTATTACAAATGAACAGGTTTAATAAAGCTGCCCTTCATCTCAGCTCTGCTGGTTTATAGAAAATTGCTTGCTGGGACTGTGTTCAGTGTTCCATAAATGTGCTTGCCACATTTGCCAGGAGTTGTAATGCTGCTGACTATCGAGTGTTCCCCAAACCTGTTTTCTTTGTCCCACAGGTAATCACTGGAGGACACTATGATGTTGACTGTCGCTTAGAAGATCCAGATGGCACTGTGTTATACAAAGAGATGAAGAAACAGTACGATAGTTTTACTTTTACTGCATCCAGAAATGGAACATATAAATTTTGTTTCAGCAACGAGTTTTCTACCTTTACACACAAAACCGTGTACTTCGACTTCCAGGTTGGAGATGATCCTCCTCTGTTTCCTAGTGAAAACAGAGTCACTGCACTGACTCAGGTAGAGTTGCTTTTTATTTGATTTAGAATAAGCAACATCCTACTCAAACATTAGGTTTCTAGGGATAGTTACTTGAGTGCAGCACATACATTGATTATTAGTCTTACTAAGCTGTATTTGGATTCAGGTGGGGTAGCCATGTTGGTCTGAAGCAGCAGAACAAAGTTCGAGTCCAGTGGCACCTTTAAGACCAGCAACGTTTTATTCAAGGTGTAAGCTTTTGTGTGCATGCACACTTCTTTAGATACATTGAAACGGAAGTTACTAGTCCATACATATAGGTAGAGAGTGAGCAGCAAATTAGCATACCGCATAATGAAGGTGTTTAACAGATGCAAGGATCAAAGTGGAATAACAAGCTTACTTTTTATGGTCACCATTTGTTTGTGTTTAATTCTTGGGGAGGGGCATAGGGAAGGAAATAAATATATCAGAATCAGAGATTGATGGGCAGATGTACCTTTCTTAACTATGGAATGTTGAGAGCAAGTAACTGATGCAGGTTTTTACCTTGTTCCTTCCCCCCCCCCCCCAACAGTCTTTTATGACCTTGGGGCAGTTGTGGGACCAGGTGGAACTAAAAATCATGTGGGATGGAAAGCTGCAGTGTAGAGGGTGAAATCACCTTTCCTGTATATTCTGTGACTGGAATTGTGATGACCAAAGAGAGGAAAGGATGATTTTGCCCCTTTCCCCTTGTAGGCAATGCAGTTATTAGACCATGTTGGTCCCACAGCCCTGGAAATCATCTTTTCTAGACTCAGAAAGGACTTCTGAAGGGAACTGAACAAGGGAAAGTTCCTCCATCCTGGCAGCCCTGTGGTTCCAAATGTTATTCACTTCTCAGGTTCTTATTCTGCAGGAAATATAGCCAGAGGGAGAAGACAGTGTTCAGCATTGCAGTCAGTCATCCCCTTATCTGCAGAAGTCACAGACTTCTGTAGCAGTAGAGTAAACTGCAGCTTAATATGAATTAGGGGATTCGCTAATACACTAGCTGTCAGATTTTATAATCTGTTCGCCCCAATGGAGGAAAGTGTCCAGTGCACTGGCAAAAATACAAATGTCTGTGCAGAATTAATATCAAGAACATATCATGCAAAATCATTAACCATACAGTTGAGTATGAACATATAATAAGGTTTGAATGCTTATACTACCACTTAAAATATGGGTGCTTTTGTGCCTTGGAATACCTAGTTATTTGTCATAGTTTTGGTCATAACATTTTGTCTGCTTCAGCCACTACTGAAACGTAATTTTAAGGTTATAGCTTTCTGACTTAATGGGAGAAGGATGAGCATCTGGACCAATATTTTATTAAGATAGAGAAAAACGCTCTTAGAGAATGTTTCCATGTCCTTCTACTGTAAGCGATGAAACTTCCTATATGCTAAAACCAAGTTATTTGGTTTCTGTTTTCTTTATCCTTAAAGCTTAATGCCTTCATATCAATGCAAACAGTACTTAGATGAAGAAACAGTGTAGCCATATCAACAGCTGTTGGTTAACCTTCAGAAAATAAAGCTCAGCTAAGTGGAGAAACCTCAGCAATTTCAAAAGTATATTGTCCAATGGGGAACTATTTATTAATATTCTTTTTCTTTATCCAGATGGAATCTGCATGCGTTGCAATTCATGAAGCTTTAAAGTCTGTCATTGATCACCAAACTCATTTTCGATTAAGAGAAGCCCAAGGCCGCAGCAGAGCAGAAGATTTAAACACACGGGTGGCTTATTGGTCAGTAGGAGAAGCTATCATTCTTCTTGTAGTTAGCATTGGGCAGGTATTTCTTCTCAAAAGCTTCTTCTCAGACAAAAGAACCACCACAACCCGTGTTGGATCATAACTCATGTTGAGAAAATACTTCAAATCTGCTGTTCCTTTGTAAAATACTGTTCTTCAAATAATTTCTAGTTACAGAACAATTAAACATGGAGAACATTTTAAATATGTTTAGCCTTCCCTCTCTACTTAAAGTTGCAAAATACACGTTCCCCAAAAGCTGTGGAAAAGGCAGCTTTTTATTTGTAATATATGGATTTTGTCCTGTTTATGTCTGCACAGAGATTTAACTTAAGGTCGCTACATTTTTTTTTTAAAAAAAAACCCTAATGAGACTACATGGGAGTATAATGCTTTAAAATATCCTTTAAAATATTGATTTGGGAGATCATCCATATGAAAAGTGGATGGCAGTCTCCAGAAAAAAGTTATGGGAATAAAAGAAAAAAACAATGTGATTGATTGTAGCCTCAAAGCCATGTACTGCACTGTTTTGATTTTTCTATGAAAATGCCAGTCACATTTTCTTGTAATTTCTTGTTTTACTGAACCAAATTTAGAACTGAGGACCCAGGGGAGTCTAGTTCTCTGTACTAGGAAAATGTTTATCTAATTGATTTGTATTTTTCTTTTAAATAAATTGGGAGAATGTCTTGTAACTCTCAGAACTGTTCAAATTGTGATACTGCTGCTTTGAAGAACTGAAATCTACAGCAGATCCACCAATAATCTGAGTCAACCATTACCACTTGACATCAGTAGGACTGAGCTAAAGTGCAAGTGGACTGTGATAAATGATTTGAGACTCTGAGCAGAAGGTTGCTTTCAGTATAATACGTAGGTAGTCCCATGTTCTCTGGGAGCAGGTTGGCATAAGTGGTTTGAGGTATATAAGTGGTTTGAGGTTATTGAGTAAGGTTATAATACCTTACAAAAATGGCTTACTAAGCAACATCTGTACAACCGCCTGGCATGGCTGTATAAAATCTGTGAGTTCAATATATCTCCTTTTGAAGCCTTTAAATTAACTGCTGGAAACCTAGTTTTCATGGGTGTAATTTATTGCTTTGGGCCAGCTGTCACCGGTTTTGAACTGGAGAGCTTCCTTGGGCAGTGGTTTACAATCTTCTTGGTATTTGGATTTTCTTAGCTTGGGTCAATCACTGTTCTCTTTGCTCATGGCCAGCACATACTCAAAGGTTTCGTAGGTATGTGATATCACATATTGTACTGTAGTTACAAGCAATCAAAGTAACATTGATAGTACAACCCTTATGATAAACACATCTATTTGAAAGTAAGTCTCAGGGCCAAACTAGTTGTTCCTGTTTTTGAAGAGTTGGGTCCCCGTTCCCTGCAGCCAAACAGTGCGGGAAAGTAAATCAGGGGAAGGGGGTAGCTCTTCCACTAATGTTGGCGCGGCAAGACCAAATGGGCTTTCATTTATTTTTTAAACGCCATCACCCAGCTGCTGTGTGGCTGTGGGGAACCCAGACCCAACTCTTTAAAAACACAAGCACAAAGATTGGCCCTCACAGACTTCAAGAGAGTTTATTTGTATATTTTGGAATGGCAGCTTATATCAAGGAAAAAATAGAAACTTGACTTGCAGCATTGGTAAATATGAAGACCACTGAAGCTAACAATCACAGAAACACACTTTGCATTGAGTTTTCCAACAAAGCTGCCTCACTCTATTTTTTGCAATTGTAGGTATGCTATCAATACCAGAAAAAATGTGTTACATGCATCCCTGTATGAACCTGGATCGTTGTGTCAAATTTAAATGCTGGTAGTTGTAAGGAGGGGAGAGTTAGATTTACCTTCATATTGAGCAGTTCAGCTTTGAAGCTTTGATGATGAATCTGAAGATTCTTAGTTTGTTTAGTTATTGAGTATGTTAAAGTGTCCCCTTAATTACTCTGTGTGTGTGTGTGTGAGAGAGAGAGAGAAAGAGAAAATGGGAGAGGGAGAGAGATTAAAAAAAACCCCTATAAAATTGTGTATTTTAGGGGCAGGGAAGACCTGTAAATGATTAAAGCCCCATATAAGTAACTCAGTGTGTGGTATTTTTCTTTAACTGTAGCACTTCAGCTTGTATAAAATAAACTTGACTGTACCTGCCCACTTCTCATATTAGGTTTTATTTTATCTCATTAATTATGCAGGGTAATTATGACAAGACTATAAAATAAACTCATTATTGCTGGAGACTAACTCTTGCAGCTCCATTCCTACTATTGAGAAATATTTAGGAACCTTACAAAACCAAAGTGAAAATAAACAAAGGGATGGTATGGTATGTTACCAATAATGGTTAGGGGATTTGGCTATAAAGAGAAAAGATCTTGTGAAAGCATACCTGTTCAGATTAGAGTTGAAAGCTACTTGTGAGTAGGCCAGTTGAGGGACTTCAATAACATCACAAGTTAATGAGTTCATGACTAATTATGCTCTGATATTAGTTAGATTCAGACAACCAAGGGCCATGCAGTAGCCCATTAAAACTATACCACATTGTGCCTGTAAAAACATTAGAGGTGATTTTCTCTAGTCTCTAACCAAGTGGCAGAGCTCATCAACTCTTCAGGTTCTATGAATTTCCAAACAGTACAGTTGTGACCAGCTATATTGTTACAGACTGTGGATAAAGCCACATGGTTAGAGTCTACATATGACTCCCTCATGCAATTACAAGTACTAAGTGGTTGCCGTATGGCTGCTAGTTATCTGAATTAATCTTTTACTATATGTTGAACTGTGTGTGAGAGCTCTGCTTTGTAATTTCCCCTTCTAGTAATGTTAATGTATATGGGTCTGCCTAACTTGGTGGTTCTGCTGTAGTGGGTTTGTGACATTAGCTCTTAAACTAGTTGTGTTTCACCTATCTTTCTGGGCAGCACATTTTTTTAAAAAATATCTTTCATACTTCACAAAAATTCACCTGATTGGGTAGTAGGGGTTAACAGGCACACAGGAGAATTGATATAAAAGTGGGTTTCTAAATGCTGTAAAAACTGAACAGTTGTACAAACAAAACCTGTGGTGCACATCTGAGGTTGAAGTAATAGCCACAACAAAAGATGTTTTAAGTCTACATGTGTTTCATGATGTGAAATGTCTAAGTTCTGATATAATTTGCAAGCCTTTTTCTTACTGACACTAAATTGGCCCTGTGAACATTATATGGGATAATAAAATTAATATAAAGTTCTGCTGGAGTGGCTCTTTCTTTGAGGACCTAATACAGCACATATATTTCTCAAATCAAGTGTGTTGGTTTATATCAGGACCATTCTAAAGCTTGAACTAGAATGATTCTAAAATGAGGGAATCTAGAAACTAACAGCCTGGTTTAATGTTTACTCAGCAGTGGCCCCTACTGAGTGGGATTACTTCAAAGGAAATAGGTATAAGATGCAGTCTAGCTCTTAATTGTTTAGTTACTAGGATTGTACTTGGATTCTTAAAGTAAGTGTCACTTAAAGGATATTTATTGTTTATGGGATCTACATATATAAAAATGTCAATTCAAACAATGTGCTTTAAAAATGTTCTGTATAATTTCTGAGGTTCTCCAGAGTAATCTTTATTAGTTTTATAGCAAAAAAACAAACAAGGGGTTAAAATGGCAGCAATTAAAAGTACTTTAATATAAAAATATACTTAAGCCCCCTAATATCTTTATCATCCCGTGTTAAAAATATTGCTACAAACAATGTCGTGATTGTCTGATGGGCACAGACACAGTTTGTTACCATGTCGCCTCCTCCAGCCCTGCTTTTCCCCCATTGTGGGTAGAAAGAAATTTAAGTTTTGATGGTTGGGTAGCCTAGAATCCTGTTTTAATTTGACATGACTTCAAATGCAGTTGTCTAGACAAAACATATTGTTCCCTAGATTGTAAACCTCAATTTAATTCTGGTTTGTAAGGGGGAAAACAACCTCCAAGCAAGACTAGGTTGCTGCAAGACAGTTTTGAAGCAGGAGGATGCAACAGAGCAGTTGGAGAATCAAATAGGCATTCTAAGAAGAGAAGGCAAATTTCTGCTAAGTTGGCATAAGCCACATGGCATAAACCTAACCAGCACTTTCAGTACCAGTCTATATTAAGTATTCAAAATTATACCTGTGCCTAGATATTGTAACTTGAGCAGTTAAGGAATTAAAGCAAAATGAAAAGAAACTATCTTCAGAAATGGCTGACTTAGCTTTTAGTATTATTACATTATCTCATGTTATTTTACGACATCTGTTAGTAGTGCGTGCTGTTTTACAATTGATCAAGAAGCAGTCATGTTCAGTTATAAACAGAAGGCACCTTAAAATACTGTTATTTGGTCCATAGCTACGGTGGGGCTATTGGGGGCTCCGCCCCTTCCCTTAAAGGGACAGCCCCATAAGACTTCCCTCCTCCTTCCACCCAAAGTGAAGTCGGCCATGCCAGCGTGGGGCCTCAAGAAGCTAGCAGGCAGGGGGAAGAGAGGGGAAGTGCAGCCTCTTGCCAGCGGAAACTTCTCCCTGCTTGCTAGCAGGAAGGAAGACTCGGAGGCAGGCAACGGAGGCCACAGAGCCACCCCACCTCTTCCCCTGCCAGCCAGCTGAGCAGAGAGAGGGTTTAAACTTTAAACCTCTCTGGAGTCATGCTGCAGCAGCAGCACAATTTCTCCATTGGCTACAATGGAAAAATCATGCTGCAGCTGTAGCGCAACTCCAGAGAGGGGGTTTAAAGTTTAAAACTCCTCTCTGCTCAGCTGGCTGGTGGGGGCCGGGAGGGGCAGCTGCATAGCCTCCTTGTCTGCTGAGTCATCTTCTGCCGGCAAGAGGCTGCATCTCCCCTCTCTTCCCCCTGCCTGTTACAGAATTTTAAAAAAACACCCAAAACAACCTTGTCCCTCAGGCTTACAGTCTAAGAAGATGAGACAATACAGAAAGAGAAAGAGAGATTAAAGGGGGAAATAATATATGTAGCAGATATTTGCTTTAGTGGAAATTCCATGTGCTACTTTCTGAAGGGATCACTGAAAATGTTATGCTGCACAGAAAAAAGCAAATACAGTACCTAGGCATTAATAGGAAAAGGAATTAAAACAGCAAATGCCATTAAAAATTGTTTCAGTATTTCTAACCTGTCTTTTTCCAAATGGATGAAAGATAGCTTCCAAAAATTAAATAATTAAAGTCTTCTCAATTTTTTGTCAAAGGCCATCTCAATATAGTGGATGAGGTAGAGTAGTTTCCGTAGTGTGAACTCTTATTATGTGAACTGCTCTTTGTTACAGCTGCTAGTGTTTCTCCTGCACACAGGACAAACATTTCAATATAGCAAATATAAATTGTCACATGGGATAGTCATATACACACATTATTGAATAAGGCACAAAGTCATCCATCAGATGGACTGCAAAAGCAATATATAAAAGACAGCACAATTGAATTAGTAAGACAGATATCTAGGGTATCAGGATCTAAAGATTATTTTCCAAGGAAGTTTTCTTTATATATTTATACTTTGCTTTTCTCTATGATGGGACCCAAGTAGTTGTTCATGTTAACTGACGGATGCATTCAGATGTTATATATACTGAATCAGCTATTTGAAGAGCCTTCACACCAAATCAGTACTTCATTTCTCATAGGACACAAATCTGAGGGGAAAAGACTACTAATTCCTAACATTGTCACTGTTCAGTTACCACTGATGGAAGCTACTGGATGGAGGGGGGGTGGCTTCTCAAAAAGTTCATCCTTGCCCAACTTCCTGAACTGTGCCAAAGTAGAAGCCTTCCTCACACAGGGGCGTGCCCAGGAATTTCTGGGTGGTGGGGCAGGGGAGTGGCGGCAAGCTGCCTTGACCCCTCACCTCTACCCAGGGCTTTGGATGGTGTGCCTACAGCCTCGTGGGAGCATGTGTGGCTGTCAGGATACACCTCTCCTCCCTCCCTGCTTCCGGCCCACCAGCCGCCCTTTGGATGGTATGTCTGGTCCTGCAGGCGGCTATTCCCAGTGCAGCGCAAAGAATGGGCAAGTGGGCAGCAGAGTCTGTGAGGCGCTGGAGCAGCTGCTGGTGGTGGAGGCTAGGCTAACTAGTGAGGGGGCATGGCCCTGAAATGCCCCATCATAGCTACACACCTGTCCTCACATGTTCTGGAAAGGTATTCCACAAAGAATGCACAACCATTTTAAAAAATCTGCAGAAAGTGTGGAAATGAGTAATCCTGTAGAATTCAGGGTATTATGGTAAACCATAGCAACTAGAGTTATACCTACCATTTTCAAATTATAAAATGTGGAAAACTAACAACCAGGAATTCGTATCACACTCTTCTCTAGTATGTGAACTTCCATATGAGGTTACTTGTATGAGAAACAAAATGCTGTCTCTGTGGCCCATTAGTTTGATCCACCACTACTATACAGCATTTTTTATTAAAGTTTTTTTTGTCTCTTAATAGTCCAACCACTGTAACAAAGGTATGTAAGCACCACAGCAGCTGCCTTTGTTTTCAGCTCTAGACGAGCAGCAAGTTTATCTAACTCCAGAAACCCTCAGGTGTGGTGGTCTGAATTCTTTTCCCTAAGATCTAGTGGGGAAGGCCTGCATAGTGATGTAAGAAATACCGAGGAAGGATGCAAAGGCTTGAATCCACCAGAAATCTCCACTGATAGAAAAGATTTCCATCAGCACAGCACAAGTTTCCCCTGCTGCCCCAGGGGACAACGAAACCACAAGAACAGTGTGGGTTGTGTGTGTATGTGGAGTGGTTTGCTGCTGAACTGGGAAATTGGCAAAAGGCCCAAATGTAATTTTATTTTGTAGCTTGATGTCAGATACATTGATGACACTGAGTATACATTTCTTTATTTAAGCCTTCTGAAGCAGCTGTCTCCCTCCTAGCTAGTATCTGACAGCTGTAATCAAATGGCAGAAAGAAGCGATGGGCAGTAGGTTCAGAATGGACAAAGGGCAATACTACTTTACACACAGAGTGATTAAGATGTGGAATTTGCTGCCAGAGATGTAGTGATGGCCACAGGAATAAACAGCTTTAAAAGGGGATTAGATAGATTCACAGAAGATACGTCTTATCAATGGCTACTAGCCGTGGTGACTATGGGGAATCTCCACATTCAGAAGCACCAATCCTCTGAATCTCAGAGCCAGGAGGCAACATCAGGGGAAGGTCCCAGCTTCTATGCTGGTATTGGCTGTCCAGAGGAACTGGTTGGCCATTGTGTGAGACAAGATGCTGGACTAGATGGACTGTTGGTCTGATTCAGCAGGGCTCATGTTCTTAAAACATCTGAAGCTGAAACAAGACTAGAGTGAAAGCAGAACTAGTATGGGTCAGCTAGGGAAAACTCCCATATTCAAATCAGATTGATGTGTATGTAAATTTTGATTTGTAATATGCAGTTTGTTCCTTAAAAGAATGATTCAGAGAAAAGTGAAGCAAAATTAATAGAATGAACATGCCTGGAGCATTCCATCAACAGCTCTCTCTAGTAATTATATACCGTAGCCAGTTTATTTGAATTCATAAATTAATAGAAATATATTTTAATCTACCTAGAAATTGTGTTTGTTAAAACTGGACTCGGTTAGCCACGGTTAATCTGACATCTACTTTGTTTAAACACAATTACTCTTGATTTCTGCTCATGGTTTATTTATGAAAGCTATTTCAGACTTAAAACCTGCTCTGGTTTATGCCTGAATGCTTGGGGAATGGCTGCTGGGATTCTGCTAAACTACTCATATGCAGGGGTGAGGGAAACCAAACATAACAGGCAAGGTCTTGTTGAGTGTCTGTCTGCCCATAGGGCTCTTTCGCATTGTCATTTTTGTCATTCGTTTGTGTCTATTGTTTCAGGATCCTCCCCCCTCCCCCTCCCCCCCCCCGCCAGGTGTTCTGCTCTCTCTAGTAGTCCCAGAGGGCACAAAACACATGTGGAAAAGGGGGGGGGGGAACCCAAAAGGCAATACGGACAAACGAGTGACAAAAATTACCATGTGGAAGAGTGTGTCCCAGACATAGCAAAATAAAAATCTTTGCACAGATCGCCTCTTTTCTTGCTTCAACGAGTTGTGGAACTTTTAAGAACATAAGAGAAGCCAATGTTGGATCAGGCCAACGGCCCATCCAGTCCAACACTCTGCACTGGCCAAAAACACCAGGTGCCATCAGGAGGTCCACGTCCACCTGTAAAAATCATCAAGTAGGGGGGCCCTTCTTCGTCTGTTCTCTTTCCACCCAAGCCCCCCCTCCCCTGTTCATTGATAGGAGACGTCCTTCTCTTTCATCTTGCACCGCGACGGATGACGACGAAGTTTCGAAGGGGACGGAAGCAATGCCGCACAAGTTCAAGCGAAACCTCGCTCCAGCCTTCAACGGACTGCTTGCAGGGGAAAGAGGAAGCCAAGCCAATCCGGAATGCCCCTTTCGTCGGCCAGGCTGCCTGCCTCTCCCTCCCCCCGCCGCTGGAGCGGAGCCTCCCAGCCATCCCCACCGAGCAGCAGTCGCAGAGAGCTCTTCTTGACCCCGCCCCACCCGTGCTGCTGCTTCCCTTTCCTCTGCTGGACCCCCGCTTTGCACAGCGCCACTTCCCCAAAGAGAGGCGATAAACCAGCAGGAGTGGGACACCAGCGGAGCTTCTCTGCAGGCAACGTGGATCTCCTCCCAGGCCGGGCCGGCGTCCTGCTAAGCACGGCTTCTTGGGTCGGAGCGGGCGGGCTGGGGACACGCCTGGGGTGGCTCGCCCGCTCCCTCGCTGGCGACTTGACCCAGCCTAGAAGTTGCGGCCCAGGCCCTCCGCCGCATGCCTTCCCCTTGCCTGGCGCGAAGCTCTGTCTCACGGAGCCCGCTAGAGGTCTCTGTCTCCAGCAACCCCTTCTGCCCAAGGCGGGTGCTTCGGGCAGTCGCCGGACCCCTTCAGGCGCTGCTGCCCCCCCCCCCCCCGGGGCCTCAAGTGGCGGCAGCAGCAGCAGCAGCAGCAGGCGAAACCTTCTTCCACGTCTTGGCGACGTGTCACCAGCGTAACTGACGTCAGGATCGCTGCCTTTTCTTGCCGTAGCCCGGCTGAGGATGGTCTTCTTGGAGGCATCGCTTTTACACCCCAGATGCAGGCGCGCGTATTTTCAGTGCGGCGATTCCTCAAGGTAGGGCTGTCTTTCTGTGGAAGCCCGAGGTGTCCTGGCTGTAATTGCGAGGCGGCGCAAGATTTGCCTCTAATGTACGGGAAGGAGGCTGCAAGGGAGAAAGGGCGGAGTCTCTTAAGGGTGCTGGAAACTTTCAGATGCTAGAGTAGTAAAAGTCGCAGGGCACAGACACACGGGGCCAAGGCCATGCCGGGCTTTGCAAGTAGGGGCAATGAGTTTGTTCTAAACCTGTGAGCAGACAGAAAAGCAGTTCAGGGATCTGAGAAAGGGGAAAGGTGCACTAGGCTGGGGCGGTGGGGAGATGACTGGCATGTGTACCACAGTTTTCACCAAGGGGGCAACTTGGCAATATGCTGATAAAGCAAGCAAAGGAAAGGAAGGAATCAAAGGTACATAACAGCCTGATTAACAGGGTAGACAGTAAGGTTGTCAGTGGACAGAAAGACTAAACAAGGAGAAGGCAGCTTGGGAAGAAAGATGAGAAATTGATTCTAGGAGTCTGAAGCAATAGTGGATTACTGGATTTGCAGTTGTAGATCCAGGTCTAGATGGAGGGACCAGCCTGTGAGGGGAGCTGAATGTCACCAGAGCACAGCTGGTACTTGAAAGATATGGAGACTGATGAGGGTAGTCCAGGGACAGAGTGTAAGAATAACAGATGACCAAAGACAAATCCTTGCAGGGCCAAAGCGGAGGGAGAGAAAGCAGCAGGGAAGCCTCCCTCTGTGGAAACATTGGATGACTGATTGGAGGGTAAGATGAGAACTAGCAAAGGACAGAGTCCTGGAAGCCCTAGGGTGTGAAGGGAGTCAAGCAGTGGCAGTTTCCATGGAGGGCACTCACAAAAATCATTGGCAACGGATGAAAGTCAGGCTGTAGAGGGACAGGAGAAGAATCTGAGGAAGGAGACAGTAGAGAGAGTGTGGGAGTAAGTGGCCATGTACCCAGGCTTTAGAGGGTAAAGTAGAAGGGAAATCAGCTAGTGGTTAGCAGTGGGCAGTGGGCTTTTTTGCGAGAGGGGTTCTTTTTTAGAGAATGGTAGAAGTAGCGGCAAGTTTGAAGGAGGTAGGGAAAGATAATAAAGATGATCAGGATTTGAAGGGGTGGGAGGATTAAATGGGGATGATAGGAGTCAACACATCAAGTGAGATGAGAGAATGGGAAGACAGCGGAAAAGGTGGGGAAGTAGAAAGAGCAGAGGTTCAAACTATCAGTGAAGTTTTGAGTGGAGAGTAAGGCAGCGGGAAGTGGTGGTGGGGAGCAGGAAGAGACACTGAGGATTTGTAAAGTCGTGGATCAAAGTGTTGATCTTTGATTACTTGTCACTTGTATAACTTTCCCTTGCAGCCCTCTCTGTTTTATTTATTTAATTTAACTGAAGTTTGTTTTCAGGATCCAGAAGAATGTGAAAGCTATTAAGATAAGCCCAAGGGGAATTTATATTTGTGTTTTTAAATTTTAGCCAGGATACCTAAACATTTTAAATTGGCTTAGTAGTCAGGTGTGATTTGTGGTTACCATGTATCCTTCCTTAAGGTGTCTCAGATGACATGGGGCGAGAAGGAAGAAGCAATACAAGTCATGTTTATTGTGGCCAGCATAAACTAGGTGACCTCTTCCATCCCAATAGTTGCCAGAACTAGAGACAGTGGTATTTGAGGACCCTTGAACTTTAACCCATTCTGCATGGCAAAGTTGTTTTGAAATTGAGTGGTGTTCCAGAAGCTTTGTGAAGTGGCATGGATATTAGGTGCTTGAAGAAAAACATTTTAAAAGTCCACAGCTACAGTGTGTAAGTCTTCTGCCTGAGCTTAAGCATCTCTTTTGATACCAAACCATATATCTCTAATCTCTCTAAAATTGGTTCCTGTTAGCTTAGTAGCTTTGCAACAGGCAGAAATTCAACAGGAGCTGCTTTTCCCAGCATGGGGATTCAGTGGCTGTAAAGAAGGCAGGTATGCTGGCACAAACTCTGACCATAGGAAGCCCTTTGTGCTTTCTGGTTTCTGAATATTCACCATCTATTGTCCACATGTTTAACACTTTTTTCTGTAGTGATGAGAGCTAGAAACTTTGTTTTGGGGTATTTTGAACACATGGAGCTGTCTTATACTGAATCAGACTATTGGTCCATCACAGTCATGTTTGTCTACTCAAGTTGGCAGTAGTTCTCCAGGGTCTGAGCTGGAGGTGTTTATGTCGCCTGATACCTGATCCTTTAACTGGAGATGCTGGGGACTGTAGCTGGGACCATCCGCATGCAAAGCAGATGCTCTGCTACTGAGCCATGGCTCATCCCCAATTTTAAACCTAAGCATCTTGAAGCACAAAATCCTGTACTAGGCACCAGAATCTGCTTTTGTGTGGCAATCCCATGAGCATGCAGAATGCACATTGCAACACTGTAAAAATAATAATTAGATTCATAGCTGTATTTTTATGCAGAAATAAATGGAATTATACTGACAAGTTCAATTTCTTTTTGTCTTGAAGACACATGAAATTCATATAGTTCATAAGCTGGTGTGGCTAATAATTCTTGCTGGATTTTGCAGTGCTTGGTTCTGCCTCCCTATTTTCTCTGTCTTGTATGTGGATTGGTTATTGAGAGCATTTGCCATCTGGAGAGTGTAAGAATAGTAGCTTCTACAATATCTATTAGTTAGTTTGTTTAGCAACTCTGTGCCAAGAGGCTAATTAGATAGAAGGCCCTTGGGAGTCAGCTGCGGTTAGAGTCCCAGGTGTTGCTGGCCTTTCCCTATTTTTATCTGCTATAATATGTGACTGTATTTCTTTGTTCTTGCCTGGATGACAGAGACTGGGTTCCAGCATTAATCTTTACCTAAAAGTAATAGTGGAGATCACCTTTGCATATCAGGTGCTAAAAACTGTTAGCTACTGAGTTCATGAAGCTGAGCAAGCTCTGGAGCATGGTGGAGGACAGGAGGGCCTGGCCTGATGTGGTCCATGGGGTCACGAAGAATCGGACTCGACTGTGTGACTGAACAACAACAATAACTGAGTTCAGAGTAGATTGAAGGACTATAATGCTAGTTCTGAGGGAGGGATTAAGGCTTCCCATGTTCAGTAATTTATGTCTGTCTTGATTCTGTTGCTTTGGTAATTTCAGTGTAGGACTCACAGGAACAGGGCACATTCAGTGGCAGCTTTCTACTGTCTGGCTGGATGCCACAGTACAACAACCAGAAGTTTCAGCTGTGCAAATTGGGTAGCCTGTACTTAATTCCTTGCCTGGCTCTTCAGTGGGGCCCAAGTATTGGAAGTTCATAAAGCCCAACACAGACTGGAAACCTGGGGGTCTTAGGTCTCATGTGTGCAGAAAGCCAAACCACTCCAAAGTTTTTTTTTCCTCCAGAGACCCCTCTCTTTCATTGGTCCAGTATAATTCCTGCATGGACTCAGCTCACAATTATCCAGAGAGGTCTAAAATGCTGGCTAAAATCAGGGACCCGATCTGTCCTAAAACTACACGTCTACTAAAGAGATCTGAGTAGAGATGTAAAATTTCCAGAAATTTTGGAGCCATGAAAAAATAACTGTTTGTTTTTTGGGGGGGGGGGGGGATGGAAATGCTAAGAAAAATTGAAATATGTAATGCAATATGCAACTTAATTATAAAACATAAACCTATTTTGCTCCTTAAACTATATAAAATGCCTTGTTTATAACTCAGTATATATAATTGTATTAATTGGAATATTTATAGAATGTATAAGTTTTCTACAAACTAAATAGCAAACAACCCAATATTAAAGCAAGAGGGCTGCAAACTGCTGCACTCAATGTGATCTTAGCACATTTTACTTATTCCAAAAGGGGGGGATTCTTTCCAGTGCTCTCCCACATTTCCTAATCCCCCCCCCCCCCGGAAAAACTGAAATAAAAGCTGGATTTTCCCCCATTGGAAAAAAAAATCTGTGTTGGGGGGAGAAGTATTTGTGAGTGTGTAAATCCTCCCTCCTCTTTACATCTCTAGGTCAGGGTGGGCTGAAACTTATTGTCTATGTGGACTGCAGGGGGCTCAGAAAAAGGAGGAGGTGGGAAAGGCTTGTTCTGTGAGCTCTGCTCAAGCTACTTTGGATCTAACCCACATGCAAGCTTTAGATCCAGTCCTGATTATAAATCTCTGGCCAAAGTTATGCATGGTCAAACTGTACCCCAGACGTGAATTCTCATGTTTTAAGCCTTCATTTTCAATTCACAGTTTCTAAATATTCTAGCTTGCTTATGAGTTCATTATAGCTATGCAATATGGGTGGCCTGCTGCATGAATAATATCTGCATAATAAGAATCCAGGCTCATAAAAACATGAAGCTTTCTTTTTGTCTGAATTCACATTTTTTATGGTTCACAGTATTATTGGGCATAGAGTACCCGCTCTGTAGAAAATGTCTGTTGTGTTTATGTGAATAAGAAAGAACAGTCCTCTTTTTTCTCCCTTTTATGTAGGGTCACATGGTTAGCTGTGATTTACTTCCCAGCCTTGCATTTTACAAGTCTTTAATAAGTTCTGTTTTTTTCCTACTGTCTTAGATCCCTTGACTCACATGACATCAGTATAGCTACCAGTGTATTTTGGAACTTTTACGAGATATGATACTTCTTTCAGCTTGTTTTTAGACTGGAAGAAACACTGCCTTTAGACAATGGGAAGCAGTAACTCCAAAATAAAGTTTCCTTTTTCTCCAAGGACCAGTGTGAAGGACCAGTATAGAACTGTAGAACAGAAAGCCTTCAATCAAAATTCTGCACTGGGTGATTTATCATTTACAGGGACAGACACCAATAGCCACACAAACACACAGGAAACTTACAGTGGTGATGAAGACACTGGGGACATATTTTACAGGTTTGTGATTCTTCATGCTGAGGATGATACAGATGAAGCTGTTAGAGTCCAGGAGCTGCTGCACAATGAATTCTGTATTAAACCAGGAATAATCTTTGCTGAAATGCCTAGTGGTAGGCACCTGTTGGAAAATTTACAAGATGCCATGAATGGCTCCGCATGGACAATTATCTTGTTGACAGAAAACTTCCTTAGTGAGCATTGCTGTGAATTCCAGGCTTATGCTTGCCTGTTCAGTTCACTTACCAAGCCACACAAGGGCAACACAGTCATTCCACTCAGGCCACGGAATAACTCGCTTCCACCGGAGAGGACTCCTCTTGTTCTTGGGGCCCTTAATGCTCTACAAGAAGATAGTCCTGGGTTTGCTGCACAAGTAACGAAAATTTTCCAGGAGTCTAGCTATAGGCAACAGCAAGCTGTATGGAAAAATAAAAAGGAGAAGGAAGATTGAACAAGAATTGCTGGAATGGTGAAGGTGTAGACAATTTAAAGTGAAGCTGAACAAAGTCTTTGTAATAATTTGGTCCATTTCTACCTTGTGGATTATGCTGTGGGCATCTCCCAAGAACCATTTGAGATGGGAATTTACTCTTCTGATTAGATTCTCTGTGTGGTGTTAATTTGTCATCGTATTCTACTTCTACAGCCCTGGCAGAAGAAGATCCTGAGAAGAGTGGGCATAGTTCAGTGGTACTCTTGCCTCTTGTAAACAGGAGGTGTAGGCGTTTGTCATTTCAGAAAGCTGGAAAATCTGTTTTATTGGACCCAATGGAGGGTGGGTGTGTATACTTCCTTGAAAGCACTTTTAAAATTGTCTATTTCCAGATTCCATGTGTTTGTATCAGATTTGTTGTAGCCTCTGTTTGTGTGTGCCAGGTTATATGGACTGCCTGAGATTTGGAGAAGCTGCGGGCAGGCTCATAACTTCTCCATGAGATCTCTCAATATCTGCAAACTTTTGCTCTGGTGCTGTTGAGAATAAAAGACTTCTGTATCTCCAAACATAGCAGGAATCACTAGTCCCATTTAATAATGCCATTTCCACCTGACTCATGCTGAACACATCTATTCCAGAGCTTTCTGTTGGAACTGCTGGGTTACAAATTGTATTTTTACAGGGACAATGAAGTTGTGAGGTCTGCTGTATGAAGTTTTGAAATAAGGGGGAAAAAATTGTGTTTGTGTAGTCAAAATGTATTAAAGTGATGAATTTGTTACAAGATGTTGCAGCCTTATTTGCACATGATTTTGGTTATTAAATAATGGCATGTTCAGCAGCATAACCACAGTGTGTCTAATAATTACCATGGCTGTGTTATTCAAAAGAACTGTCTATTCAGATTGGGTTAGACCCCAGGCAATGCCAGTACATGCAAAATTTCTCTCATGTCCTTCTCCCAACACTGAAAAGGGATTGTGTGGACCCTCGTGGGCCATGACCTCATAGGTCATAGGCCTTTTACTTTTATCTTAATGATTATCTCTTGGGCTGCCTTGGGTAATTAGTTTCTCAGCTTTAAAAACTAGTAGTCTGACATTAACAAATGCATCACATGTACTCCTGAAGAATGATGGGAGATATCCCTTGGCTACTGCCAAAAAACATGGGTCTTCCAGCATATTAGGCCTGCAGCCTTTAAATACTACCTGAAAGGCTTCAGTTGAATAATTGGCAAGGACCAAGCTTAATTGCTAGGTCTATAAATTAAGGGCACATTTGCCTTTTGGGGGCTTATTTTGAATTAAGAACATAGCAGGTTAACTGAGTCCAAATTAAAGGGACCAGTATTTAAACAACTGAATATAAGATGTGAATATAAATAAATACTGATAGGACATTATGTCAAACACATAACCAATCCACTTCCTCATTCAGGCTATGTGGAGATAAAGTGTTCAGAGTGCAAATCCAATAAGACTCTCTTGCTCTCAGACATTGCAGAAGTTGTAGGCTAGGAGCTTGGATCTTCTCGAACACTCAGAAGTGCTGCTGTTTATCTGTGTGTCCCAAAGTCTTCAAGTGCTGGACCAAAGGAGAGTTTTTTCTTTGAAATCTGATGCAACTTCTTTGCTCACAAATTCATTTCTTTTACAGTCCTGGTAAGTAAAACCTCATCATACATCAGACCACAAGGACCCTGGATTACATAAATCAAGGATTTGGAGTTGCAACTGACAAATTATTTTATGGAATACCTACTCTGTTTGGATGAATAATTTTTAAAAAGGCAGTGCAGAGGCAAAAACAACAAATAGAGCAGTTTCCACAATGGTAATTACCAACTGGCTTAGCTTTACCATCAATTCCAGTCTTATTAGTGGATGAGGATTTCATTCTACTTCTGACCAACATGTCCTTCAAATTTTTAGATCTCCTGTAAGTAAAAAGCAGGGTAGAACAGCATCTCAGAATTTTGGAGTAAAGGTGCCAGTGTTTAGCGATGATGTTTTTGGCCTGTGAATATCTGCCATCAAAAGTCAGTGGAATAATCATCCTGGCAGTATTGCCCTGTCTGATTCTAGGTGTTAATAAAAAGGATCTGGTGGTATTTGTGCTTTATAAAAAGCCTGTTTAGTCACCTCAGAAGAATAACCCCTGTCAATAAACTGTCTCATCAGCAATTTGGCTTGTTTAACAAAATTCGTGTACTGACTATAGTTTTTATATATATATCTGTCTAGATCAGATTTCCCACATTCCTAATCTCTATATTTAAAACATTAATTTTTGCCTTATCAAAAGTCATTTCAAACTTGATGGTGTCATGTATGATATTAATAAATTGTCTGAATTGTGATAACAGATGTTCTAAACCTTTCCAAATAATAAAAATGTCATCTACGTATCACTTATATAAAATGTTATTTCTATAGGTATTACTAGAATAGATTTGTTTTCTAATTTATCCATGAATAAATTGACAAGTTCTGGGGCAAATCTGCACCCCATGGTGGTGCCTGAAATTTGCAAAAAAGAAAAATTCTTGAAATTGGAAATCATTCTTTTTAAAGCACTGTTCAGCTATTTGGCATAAAAGTTAGTTGGAGGACTGGAAGCATTTTCTCTCCTGTCCAGTGTTTCCTGAAGTACTTTTAAGGCCTCATTCTGTGGTATATTTGTGTATAAAGAGACCACATCAAGGGTGACAAAAATCAAATCCTCGAATTCAGGTATCTTATTAATGTGGCCTAGGAAACCCATTGTATCCTTTAGGTATGTGTCAATTTAAGAACGAATAGTTTCAAAAATTCATCTAAAGGTTCAAGAATAGAACCACATCCTGAGACAATAGTTCTTCCAGATACTGGGACCACACCTTTATGGATTTTTGGCTAGAAATAAAACTCTGAAGTTCTATTTTCGGTTGGACAAGGTGTTAGAGCAACCTAGGATAACATCAAGAACCCATCAATCTCTTCAGGTCTGCAATAATGACTTCTTTTGAGAGACGATAATATTTTCTTAAAAGAATATGACCTATCTTGCTTTTATTAAAAAGGCAATATTATCGTGCAATTCTCCTGCCAGTTATTCTGCAAAGAATGCTCTGCCTTTTTAAACTTATCATTTCAGTATCTAGTAGGACAAAGTATACCTCTCCTGCTGTTGCAGAACAAGGAGAGTTCGTTCATTTAAGGCAAACGGGAGCTAGAGAAAAAGAAATACAGCTGAAAGAATTACAGCTTTGGTATTCAGGAAGTATATTGTACAGAAGACATTTGCTGGAAAAGGAGGTGAAGTTAACAGTAAGAGACACTGGCTGGCAAACGATCAGCAGTACAAGTTGTTCTTGCTTAGAAAAGCAGCAATGAATGCCCAGCATACCATCGGGGTTGTCTGCTGGGATAAATTCTGTTTCGCCCTGGAAGAAAGAAAGCCTTTTATGTCTCTAATGTGGCCAGCACAGTGAAAATGATTCCTTATGCAGGCTGTTTTGAAGACAAGCAGCATTCAGCCTTCTAAAAATATTGGACAGAAATGACAAGCTGCATGGGGGCAGAATGAGAACTAAAGAGGACATAATACTGTGAGGGACTGAAAGCATCAGGCAACAAGAGCTAGAGATGTAAAATTTCCAGAAATGTTGAAGCCACAGCAAAAAAGTAAATTTGAGGAAAAATTGAAATCTATGCAATACTTATTTTCCTATCAGATCTAAACTACTTTTACTGATTGAACAACAAAAAATGCATCATTTATAACCATATACAATTGTCCTATTTGGTATATTTATGGAATTTAAAAGTATAAATATCTTCATTTTCTATAAGAAAAATAGCAAGTATACCCAAGATTTGAGAGAGAGTTGCCCTATGTTACCATAGCTCATGCATCTTTAATTTTTGCCATCTGAGAGGCAGAAGAATAAAAATGGAAGAAAATTAATTATGTACTAAATAAAAGTATTTTATTTGGACAGAGAACCTCATAGAGCACAAGAGTACTTAAGGGGCTATTTGCTACTGTAGAAGACAGCCCAGTTGCCTACCAATCCATGTGCCAGTCCTCCTTCTCTTCCCTGCTGGCCCCATCCCTTTTTTGGCAAACTGCCACTCTGCATGCCTTCTCTCACCAACCCCCCTCATGGTCGCCATTTGAAAAAATCAAAGCTTGTTGGTGCAGCAGCGGCCGCTCTGCTACACCCCCCCCCCCCCCCCATATAGTGGCTTCACCAATCCTTGCTGAGGTGCAGTCAAAAAAGGCAGGAGGGGGAAAAAAACACCACACCTCCTCTTTCTCCACCTTTGCTTTCATTCCCCCCACAATTTTATCTCTGCCTCTTAAGCCAGTCCCCTAGCCCAGGGGTTGGCAAACTGTGGCTCTGGAGCCGCATGTGGCTCTTTCACATATATTATGTGGCTCCTGGCAGGGCGGCTGGGGAAGCTAAATATAATTAGCAAACAAATATCATTGGACAAATTAATATCATTATCAATATCTGCTTTTGCCCCTTTTGTTATTATTTTTGGCAGTCTCATTTAATGTTAATAAAAAGCAAATCTGCTTATTTTCCAATAAAAGCAGGTAATATTTGTTCATGTCTTGTGGCTCTCAAACATCTGATGTTTATTCTATGCGGCTCTTACGTTAAGCAAGTTTGGCCACCCCTGTTCTAGGTGGCTCTTATGCTGAGCAAGTTTGCCCACCCCTGCCCTAGCCATTTCTTTGCTTTTTCTTGACAGCTTCAACCACACACACACACCTCACCGTGTGTGTCTGCTTGCCCACTCACCCCATCGAGCAGCCTCTTGCCTTTGTACCAGTTGCTTGGGGGCCAGGTAGGAGCCCTGGATGGGCTGGTTCCAGCCTCTGGGCTGTATGTTTGACATCCCTGACTTAGGACTTCAAAGATAATCATATCTCTGAATTGTGACCAGAAGTGAATAGTCAGCCAGTGTAACTCCTTAAAAATAGGTGATATGTTCCAAGTATGCTCTGCCAGTCAAATTTCGTTGCTGTACTTTGTACCATTTTCAAGGGCAGCCCCACAGAAGGTTTATTGCAATACTCTAATCTGGATGCAAGATATTTTTAACAATATATAGTGACGTCTGCATAATTTAATGACACGCCTTAAGCATTCTCAGTGCTTTTGCTCACAGGCATAGGCGTAAACTATGGGGGTGGGGGGTGGGTTTCAGGGGCTTGGTCCTCCCCTGGATTTTTCCAGGGGGGAGTCAGCCTCCCCTGGGCAACCAGTGCCAGGCAATATAGAGCTTAAAACTTTTCCTTGTGGGTTTTTTCCTCTGGGCTAGAAAGAAGGAAGTCAGGCTCCCCTTCTTACAAATGCTAATTGAGCTAGCAGGATAGACAATGGGATGGTTAAACATCTCCCTTCCTTCTCCAAGCACATATGTGGATGTACCAAATGCTAAAGAATCTCTAGGAAGACATCTCTGGAGACAGGAAAAGCTGAGCAGGGAAAGAGATTTGACAACATTCCTTGCAACAGGATGACAAGGTCTCTTGCGGCTGGATCCATCAGGTTTTTGATTGTATCTTTCCACGCTCTAGGTTAATAACTAAGGTTCTTGATATCCAGAACATACCAAACCTTGAATATATTTGGTGTCTGTTGGAAAAGAAAGTATAGTCCTTAATCCTGGCTGTCTCCACCCACTTTCACTGAAGCAATAGTCAGACTGTGAAGCCTCTGTTGGGCCCAACATACTTGTTGGGTTCCAATTTACATTTGAGGGGAAACTGTTGTCTTTATTTTATTTTACTTGGGTCTATATATCCTTGACTTGAGAACAGGTTTTTTTTTTCATGGTAGCAGGAGGGGGGGTTGCTTCAACCACTCCTAAGCTCTTATTTCATTTCCACTTCATTTTTAAATGGAAAGCCCATTTGCATGAACAAGATTGGGGGGGGGGGGCATGGAGATCAGAGACCTTTTAAAATTTCGTTTTGGCCTGCGTGCAGCCCAGAGAGAACATTGGCAAGAAATGTGTAATGTGTACATGTTTATGCTCTTCATTTTGCTGTTACTTAAAATGGTGTGGTGCAGTTTCAAAGGGGCAACTAACTGGGATGTATAAAAGGAATCAGGTATGAAAATATATATATATACAGATGTGTGCTAGATGCCCACAGAACAATACAATAACAAAAGAGACTAGATTAAAGCCATAACATCATTTAGTGTCTAGTAAAAAAACAGCCACTTATTCCTTCCTTTTGACTTTGGCAGCAGCATCAGCATGCTTGGAAATAAGTGAGGAGAACTTGCCCAAGTAGATTAACCAGGGGTCCTTTCGTAAAAAAAGAGGTGCAGGAGCTCATTAGCATAACTTATTTTCATATGCCACACCCCCTGACGTCACCGGAAGTGTCATAAGGCCACACATCCCTGACGTCATCGGCAGTGTGTCAGAAGGCAAGAAGGGAGGGAGGGGGAAGGAAGGAAAGGAACAGGAAGGAAGGTAGGTAGGTGGGGGAGAGAGAGAGAAGAAAGAAAAAGAAAGGAAGGAAGAAAGGAAGGAAGGAGGGAGGAAGAAAGAAGGAAGGGGGGAAGAAAGAAAGAAAGAAACAGTAAGGTAGGTAGGTAGGTGGGGGGGAGAGAGAGGGAAGGAAGGAAGGAAGGAAGGGGGGAGAGAGGGAGGAAGGAAGGAAGGGAGAGGGGAAGGACGGGGAAAGGAAGGAACAGGAAGGTAGGTAGGTAGGTGGGGGAGAGAGAGAAGGAAGGAAGGAAGGGAGAGGGGAAGGAAGGGAGAGGGGAAGGAACAGGAAGGTAGGTAGGTAGGTGGGGAGAGAGAGAGAAGGAAGGAAGGAAGGAAGAGGAAGGTAGGTAGGTAGGTGAGGGGAGAGAGAGAAGGGAGGGAGGGAGGGATGCTTCTCACCCCACTGGGGCCGGCGTTTCCTCCCCCCCCCTCTTGCCTCTGAATGTGGAGGTTCCCCTCAAGCACCATAGCTAGTAGCCCTTGATAAGACTTACCCTCTATGAATCGATCTAATCCCCTCTTTTAAGCTGTCTGTTCCTGTGGCCATCACAACATCCTCTGGCAGCGAATCCAACATTCTAATCACTCTCTGTGCAAAGCAGATTGGCTCCCTCTCCACCCAGTTTTGCAAATTCGGTCTTCCACACTGCATCAGCGTTATTAACCTCAGTGAGGAAAAGTCTCTAGCAGCATGTTGCAATTAGTCTGTAAAATCCCACAATCCTTCACCTTGTTGCTCTGCATGTGAGGAGGCCCCTTTATTACTTTGCATGCACCAGGGCTTGTTGCCACATAATGGAACTCTCTGCTGCTATTTGTGGCTGCAAACAAAATTCTGTGCATGGAATCAGAGAAGCTCAGGTTACCAGATGCGAGGACACGTCCTCTTTTTTGGGTGTCCACCCTCCCTCTTTTGGGCTGTTTTTAAAAAATTGGTGAAAATGTCCTCTTTTGGGGTTGGAAGGTTAGGAATGTTGCTAGTTGGTAGCAACGATCACAGCTTAAATAGCAGGGGGTATTTAAAATGAAATTTGTCACAGCAATTGCTTGTTTGAAGTAGTCAGCCAGGAAAGATGTCCCGACTGCATTGAGAGGGTCATACAAACTGCCAGGTTGGGGGTCTGCTTTTGACACTCAGGTCCCTTAAGTAGACTAGGGCAATGCCTTTTTAAAAAAATTAGAAAGCAAACGCGCAAAGAGCATCACACACTCAGGCTGCAGGGGTACAAAGCCAAGCCAGGGGATAGAACAAAATGAGTAATAAAAACCACGGGGTTGGGGTGGCGGGGGTTATATACCCGGGGCTAGCCAGTGGCAGCTGAGTGCGGGGAGGGGAGGGGAGGGGAGGGAGGGTGTGTGCGCGCAAAGGAAAGTTCCCGCAACAATGCACGTTTTAAAGCAGATGGATCAGCAGCAGCTCTCTCGGGGCAAGGGACGGGGAAGCTGAAAACCGTCGCCTTCCTTGCAAGAGCAGGACAGGCGGCGTGCACACATTCCCACTTACCCTGCAGCCGTTCACGTAGAAACTCGTCTGAAGAAACTCTTCGCACCGCCTTCTCCAGCTGCCGATCTGCGAGGCATTTTGCAGGCCCGGCGAGTGAGCTCGGCGCAAGCAGCCACGCCGGACTAAGCCAGGGAAGGGGTGGGACCGGCTGGGAAACCTATCTGTGGAGGCAGCAGCCAGCAGGCAGGCCGGCCCACCACCCAGGAAGAGGCGCCCAGCGGCAGGCGGCCCCGGGAGCAGTGAGTGGGGGAGGGATGGGGCTTCTTCCCAGGCCAGCGGCGGCCTGCCACAGCCTGGGAAGAGCGAGCGGAGGGCGGGGCTTTCTTAAGTGCCCGCCCCCCTGCCTCCTCTCTCCCGGAGCGGCGCTCCGGCGTGCCCCGGCCCCAATGGAGCCCTGAGATTAACAGAAGAGTAAATCAATGAAAGTGTCTACTTGAATGAAACACTGAATGTAAGATTCCTATATAGGATTTGTTCCTGAGGAAAGACAAGAGGTCTCAAACATTTAAATATCCGGAAAAAGTGTTGAAAGAGAGACACAGAGTGATTGAATTTGGAGCAGACTGCTTTTGAGAATACAAGACTGTTAAAGGAATATAGACTGGGGCCGATTCCGCACAAGTGCTTTGCTTCCCTTTCCTCCCGGGTTTAATTGGTCCGAATCAGTGTGCGTGTTTCCGCATTACAGGAATCTGACCCGGGTTGATGCTGGTTCTTCATTTCCACATCTGTCCTTGCCCCGAATCTTGAGCCCCCGCCCATCTCCCCCTTCTTTTAAAAAAAATGTAGGCAGAGTTTCGTTATGACATTGTGATGCAACAAAGTCATGATTGGCCAAGGTTTTTCATAATTCCCGGGAAAGTACATCATGCACCCGCCCCTTCCCCCCCTTTTTAATGTAGGCAGAGTTTAACGTAGGCGAACCTCCATGCCGCCATTACTGCATCATGTTATCACTTTCGCCATGTGGAAATGCCCGTGAAAAGAAAAAAAAGCTTGCTCCAGGGTTGGAGGGGAAATGGAGGGTGGGAAAGGGATGGGAAATGGAGGGGGAACATGCAACACAACACATGTAACCCCTGCAAAAATTGTGTCCACACCACCACGCCAGCCGCAATACATTGGCCCCGCAAAAAATGTTAACCACACAACGATGGATCAATGTCGTGTCGTGTTGTTGTACTTCAAGAAAGGGAGGAACAAAAAAAACCCCGCTCGCACAAGGGCAGGAAAGGGAGAGGATAGGCAGGAAAGGGGAGGGAAAGAAGCAGAGGGGCGTTAAAGGGGTGGAGCAAGAAACCCCGATTTCAGAGTTCCCCACTTGAATGCCCCGACTTCACTCCCATGGCAACCCCCCCCCCTGAAAATCCTGGAAACGGAAGATCTGGGGGAAACGAGGATTACATTCAGGCCAACTGCAGACACGGAGCAACAAGTGGGGAACTGTTGCTCTATCCCAGATTTTATCGGGGAGTGATGCTGGGGCAACAACTAGTGCGGAATCGGCCTGGGAGAGACTGGAGCAGTCTGCTATGTGAAATCTTATCGACCTTTGTATTTTTTCTATGAAGGAATAAGGGGTTATGTTTTTACAAAACACTAAATGATGTTATAGCTTTAATCTAGTCTCATTGTATTGTTCTGTGGGCATCTGGCACACATCTGTATATATTTTTTCATACCTGATTGTCTTGGGATTGTGTATTATTTTTGTGGAATGTATAAAAGGAATGCCAGGATTGCCCAATGGAAACCACGGGGAGGCCTGAAGGCCCACTGGAGATAATGGGAGCCAGGAATGCCAGTTGACTTGCGTGGGCTCCACTGAAATACACTGCAGCCCCCCAAAAATTGCAAAGAAAATGCGGAATCATTTTTCCGTTAAGATCTTTGGACTCAGATAAGCTACTCTGGGACTGGAATGACAGCCCCCAGAGTGGAATTATGGTCCCTAGGAAGAGAATCTGTGGTACTGGAATGACAGCCCCCAGAGTGGAATGACGATCCCTAGCAATCTGTGATGCCATAATTTAGTAAATTTCAGTACCAAGTCACCCTTATGAATAAGGCAGAAACAAGACTCCTGTAAATGAACGTCCAGGAAAACTTTTAAAATGTTCCCCTACAGGCTTTTCTGTTTTGCCTTCCTTACTGTTAAAGTTGTGGCTATTTGTTTGTCTTATGGACATGGTATGTATATTTGCAGATCTTAAAGTGACTATTCTAAAAGTGAATTTAAAAAAAGGACAACTCCCACCTTTTCCTGGGTTTAGCCCAGCCCAGGGGCATAGCTGGGGCGTTCCCATGGGTTCCAAGGCCCCCCTAAATTTCTAGGGAGCCCCTTTCTAAATCCCACACGGCTCTGCATCCGTAGATAGTGACAATGGCCTTTGATGTCACCGGCTCCTCCCTATGATGTCACCAGGCCTCAGTTATTTTAATGACCTAGCACAGGGGTGGGCAAACTTGCTCAGCGTAAGAGCCACCTAGAACAGGGGTGGCCAAACTTGCTTAACGTAAGAGCCGCATAGAATAAACATCAGATGTTTGAGAACCACAAGACATGAACAAATATTACCTGCTTTTATTGGAAAATAAGCAAATTTGCTTTTTATTAACATTAAATGAGATTGCCAAAAATAATAAGAAAAGGGGTAAAAGCAGATATTGATAATGATATTAATTTGTCCAATGATATTTGTTTGCTAATGATATTTAGCTTCCCCAGCCGCCCTGCCGGGAGCCACATAAAATATGTGAAAGAGCCGCATGTGGCTCCCGAGCCACAGTTTGCCCACCCCTGACCTAGCATAACAATGCCTCTGGCCCGCCCCCCCGCCCCCAAATTGGAAAGTCTATGCCCCTGCTCACAGGGATGACAGTAATTCAGTCCGTAATGTGTAGCCATGTTATTTCTACTTGATACATTGTACAGTACTTTAGGCTCTACTCTCACAAGTACTTCAGTTTAACAAACCCTGGACACAATTCCTTATTGAACAAATGAAAAGTAGGAGACATTTGTCTTAGAGATGCATGCCTCTGTTGCTGAACTATTTGTTGATGTGGACCTTACTACCATGGGGCCACCATCACTTTCCAGGGTTGTACTATTTGCCTTTCAGCAAAGGTCTTTACCCCTGGAAAGCAGAGCAATCTGAATATTTGCATATAAAGAATGTGGAACAGGTAAAGAATTAAGACACACGTGCCCTTCTAAACAGCTTTCTGTTCATGTTGCTTTATTTGCATTTATTAATATGGGCATAACTTGTTCTCTCTTAGAATCCCTTTGTAAAAGAATTACAAAAAGATAACAAAGAGTTGTGTACTACATGTTCCTTACATACATTTATATTTTGAGTAGCTTTTAGCAACAACTGGAAAAAGCATATTCTCATCTATGTTTTACAACATCAAACCAGCAAGGACATGGATTAATGAGAAGAATTCCCATGAAAGGATATTTTTATATATGCCCTATTTGTATCTTCAGAGGTATAACTACTACAGTTATTTTGTCTTACTGTAGAACTGAAATATCCAAGTATAGGCACTCTTCTGCCAATATCCCATTCTTGTTTTGGGGAGAACTAAATTCTGTTTATTAAAAACTAGGATAGTTCAGATGGGTAGCTGTGTTAGTCTGTGTAGCAGTAGAAAAGAGCAAGAGTCCAGTAGCACCTTAAAGACTAACAAAATATGGGGCAGGGTATGAGCTCTTATGAGTCACTGCTCACTTCTTCAGATCTTAAGGTGCTACTGGACTCCTGCTTTTTTCTACTGTTAGGATAGTTTAAAACAGCAGTATTTTCATTGAGCAATTACTGTGCATCTCTGCCCAATTTCTACTATCATGTAGCAGCATTTACAGAGCCAAATATTACAGATCAGATCATAAGCAGTCAGGACTGCTTTGGCCTTTCCCATCAATGTATAGCAAGATTCAGTTGCTGAAGCCATCTCTGTAAACTAGTCTTGACAATACAACTTCTTAAGATGGCAGTTACATGACATGAGTGATTGCTTTGCAAACTTTTGTGCAACTGCCTCCATAAGCATCAAGTGTTCAAAAGAAGAATTAGTAGTTAATTAGTTGAACTTGTTTGGTAAAAGCCAGTGTGGTATAGTGATTAGAGTATTGCATTAGGATTTGAGAGACCCTGGTTCAAATCCCTACTCTGCCATGGAAGCTTGCTGGGTTACCTTGGACCAGTCACACACACCCAGTCTAACTTACCTCTCAAGGTAGATGTGATGATAAACTAAAGGAGAACAATGTAAGTTCATCAGGCCTTCTTCCTCAACTTCTTGCTGATGCAGTGATACAGCTGTATTTTTCTTCTGCTTCCAGAAGCACTGCAATGTAGAAACCAGTACAGACTGCTGTACATCTGGAAAAGAAGCCAGAGCTTCTAGGTGTCTGTCACTGTGTATCCCTTACAATAACATGAATATCCCTCCTGAATGTAAGCAGACAATTCTATTTGAAGGAACAGGAATGTGAAGGGGTCAAATTTCTCCCCTCCTTTCAAGTAATTTCTCGTGGCCTGACCTTTGACCAACTTCACATTTTGGCAAAGTACCTGCTATGGTGCGCAAAAGTTATTTTTACTCCAAGAAAAAGCCCCGTTTTCAAGTTTCTCAATTTTTGCGCTTTTTAATAGTTGTGTGTTACCTGAAACATTTCCTTCATTCAGTTAAGTGTATTCTTTTTACTCACGACTCTATGTTCATTTAGCTTCTAGCCTAGCTGAACATATTTTAAATCCTTTAATCTTTCTGCATAAATTAACACAAGTATCTCCTAAATCATACTAATTGTTGCTCTTGGAATTCTGTTCAATTAGTCTTCATTTCTCTAATACTAAGATTCATAAAATACACTGTGTATTCTGCGTGGTGTTTCTGCCTACACATGGAGAAGCCCATCCTGAAGATGGTCATTGCGACAGGCCACAGCTGCTGCACCTCCTACCACCTCCTTCCACTGACATCCCCTCTCACACTTGGTTTGGGCACAACACTAGAGTCCTGTTGGCCATGTGGACAAGAGTAGATGATGGGACCTGTGGAAGCAAAGCAGGAGAAACGTTGCATTGCAGCTTGGTGTCTCAGGGCCAAACTACATGTTACATGCAAATACGTTTCTGTAGGCAGAAGACCCATTTCCTTGTAAGCATATGCTTGACATCTTACAGCAGGAAAAACCACTTGGGTGTGTCCACTCTGGAACAGAGAAATGGCTGATGGCCAAAGGGTTAAGTGCTCATTCCCCACTGGCCACTTCTCCACAAACACA
Organism: Lepidodactylus listeri; assembly: GCA_029233225.1. Taxonomy (NCBI): domain Eukaryota; kingdom Metazoa; phylum Chordata; class Lepidosauria; order Squamata; family Gekkonidae; genus Lepidodactylus; species Lepidodactylus listeri. Next base: position 70,426,910 of record JARCFY010000004.1, on the reverse strand, counting down.
CATGCACTGCTTCTTTACTACTGATTAGGCAGTTAGAAACAGCATTTCCTCTTCAAAAATAATCTGGCCTTCAAGCATTAAAAAGTTTAAATACAGTCTCTGAGTGAGAACTTGACAACTTAATTGTGAATTGTTCACGTAAATTTGCAATTAAAAGGGGTGCAAGGTATGTTGCTCTTTGAAAGCCATCTTGAAAAGTTGGGAATTATGGCACATTGTTCATCTTTATGCCATAATACCTCTCTACTATAAACAACCATAGCTATATACAGAGATGGAAAACTTCTAAAAATTTTGAAGCCGGGGGAAAATGGAATTTTGGGAGGAAATTTAAACATATGCAACACTTATTTGTCCTATCAAACCAAAACTAATTTTACTACTTTAACAACAAAAATGAACCATTTATAACTTAGCACATAAAACTACAATATCTGACATACTTATGGAATTTTAAAGTTATAAATGTCTTAGTTTTCTACAAGAAAAAAACTACAAATATACCAGATGCTTGAGAGAAAATTGCAAGCTTATGTCCTCTATGCTACCTTAGTACATGTGCCTTACTTTTTGCTATCTGAAAAGTTGAGAAAAAAATTGCAAGCTCATTTCCCCTATGCAAATATACTCAATGCCTGAGAGAAAATTGCAAGCTTATGTCCCCTATGCTACCTGGGTACAAGTACCTTAATTTTTGCTAAATGAAAAGTATTGTTTAATTTATTTATTTATTAACTTCAACTTTTCGGCTGCACTCCTCTGAAAACAGGGCTCAGGGTGGCATACAACAGTGATAAAATTACAAATCTTGTTACCCAGTCTCTGGGTATATGTGTCACAGTGGTTTGAGGGAGAGGTAAAAGGGCCTGCATGGTTAACAAACAAAGTAATGGAAGCTGTAAAAGGTAAGAAGGATTCCTTTAAGCAGTGGAAAGCTAGTCTCGGGCTCTGATCATACGCACCCATTAGCCGTGCGACAGGGACAACTCACTGGCGGATCAAAGTGGTGCCATCACATCAGCACATGTGGGAAGCGTCCCACACTTGTCAGCAAGCCATGGGCAAGCCGTTTTGCTCCACTGGAGAAGCAGAGTAAAAAACCACTAGTTAAACTCCAGTATCAAACGGGTTGCTGCAGCCCACAGTCAGACTTTCCCCGTGTGATTGTTCCAGTGCGAACTTGTGGTGTCGGGGATAGTCTGATAAGGCTATCCCAACGCCATGCCATTGTTTTTCCCCCCTTCTCAGTATGTGTATCATCGCATACTGCCAGCGGAAGACCCCAGGTTGGAGAGGCGATTCATCGATCCCATTTAAACGAATAAGCGAATCGGAAATGAACGACAACCCCCCCAACTCGCCCGCAGTTGCGTCTGATCACGCAGCAGTGAGTTGCGCCAGTGGTTTCACAGCCTGTGTGATCGCACAACTGCGGGTCAAATTGCTCGGGGGCAAAATAGCCTCGCTTTGCCCCCGGATTATCTCGCTTGTGTGGTCGGGGCCTCAGTGAGGCTGATAAAAGGGAACACAGGCTGTGGCAAATAAAATGCAAGTCTGTGATCAGGCAGGCAAAAAGGGAATAGGAGGAGCATATCGCAAAAAAAACATAGAGACCAACAATAACACTTTCTTCAAATACATTAGAAGCAGGAAACCAGCCAGGGAGCCAGTGGGGCCCTTGGATGACCAAGGGGTACAAAGATTACTGAAGGATAATAGGGAAATGGCTGAGAAGCTGAATGCATTTTTTTTGCCTCTGTCTTCACTGTGGAAGATGAGAACTGCTTGCCCACTCCAGATCCACTGATTTCGGGAGGGGTGTTGAAAGACCTGAGTCAGGTTGAGGTGATGAGAGAGGAGGTCCTACGACTGATAGACAACTTCAAAACAAATAAATCATCGGGCCCAGATGGCATACATCCAAGAGTTCTGAAAGAACTCAGATGTGAACTTGTGGATCTCCTGACAAAAATATGCAATCTTTTTAAAAATCTGCCTCCATTCCTGAGGACTGGAAGGTAGTGAATATTGCTCCCATCTTTTAAAAGGGTTCCAGAGGAGATTCGGGAAATTACAGGCCAGTCAGTCCGATGTCGATACCAGGTAAGTTGGTGGAAACTGTTATTAAGGAAAAAATTAGTCGGCACATTGATGAACAAAATCTATTGAGGAAGACTCAGCATGGGTTCTGTAAGGGAATCTTGTCTCACTAACCTGTTAGTGTTCCTTGAGAGAGTAAACAAACATGTGGACAAGGGGGACCCAATAGATGTTGTTTACCTTGACTTCCAGAAAGCTTTTGATAAAGTTCCTCATCAAAGGCCCCTGAGTAAGCTCAATCGTCATGGGATAAAAGTACAAGTCCTTTTGTGGATCAAAAACTGACTAATTAAAAGGAAACAGAGAGTGAGTATAAATGGCAATTTTCTCAGTGGAGGGAGATAAGCAGTGGGGTACCGCAGGGATCGGTACTCGGTCCGATGCTTTTTAACTTGTTTATTAATTATTTGGAGTTGGGAGTAAGCAGTGAAGTGACTAAATTTGCAAATGACATGAAGTTGTTCAGGGTGGTGAGAACCAGGGAGGATTGCGAGGCACTCTAAAGGGATCTTTCGTGGATGGGCGAGTGGGCATGTGGGGTTCAATGTGGCCAAGTGCAAAGTGATGCACACTGGAGCCAAAAATCCTAACTATAAATACACGTTGATGGGGTCCAAACTGGTGGAGACTGACCGAGAGATCTTGGAGTCGTAGTAAATAACTAAATGAAAATGGCAAGACAGTGGGCGACTGCAATAAAAAAGGCCAACACTATGCTGGGGGTTATTAGGAAGGGAACTGAAAACAAAGCAGCCAGTATCATAATGCCCCTGTATAAATCAATGGTGTGACCTCATTTGGAGTACCGTGTACAGTTCTGGTCGCCACACCTCAAAAAAGATATTATAGCAGTGGAAAAAGTGCAGAAAAGGGCAACTAGAATGATCAAAGGATTGGAACACTTTCCCTATGAAGAAAGGTTGAAGCACTTGGGGCTCTTTAGCTTGGAGAAACGATGGCCGAGGGGTGACATGATCGAGGTTTATAAGATTATGCATGGGATAGAGCAGGTAGAGAAAGAAGTACTTTTCTCCCTTTCTCACGATACAAGAACTCGTGGGCACTCCATGAAATTGCTGAGCAGTCGGATTAGAACAGATAAAAGGAAGTACTTCTGCACCCAAAGAGTGATTAACACGTGGAATTCACTGCCACCGGAGGTGGTGGCAGCTACAAGCATGGACGGCTTCAAGAGGGAATTAGATAAACATATGGAGCAGAGGTCCATCAGTGGCTATTAGCCACAAAGTATAGATAAGAACTCCCAGTCTGGGGCAAATGATGCTCTGTAATCTTGGTGCTTTGGGGGGGGGGGCAACAGTGGGAGGGCTTCTAGTGTCCTGGCCCCACTGCTGGACCACTGTGTGACAGAGTGTTGGACTGGCCTGATCCAACATTGGCTTCTCTTATTTTCTTATGGTCAACCAGAAGAGAAGAGTCAGGTCAAAAGGATGACAAGAGCAAGGAGCACCCTGCATGCTCCCCTCAAGAAGATCAGGTATCTTTCTAGCTACTGAAATGCATCTTGTATTTTAAAACTGTATATGTTTACAGCATGGTCACCTCATCTTTAAAAGCATTTCACTCATTCTAAAAGAAAATATTTTATAGTTTTTTTTCAGAACTCCCCAAACTTTCCAATTTTTCCAGTGGTAAAATGGGGGGGGGGGGGGGGGGCTTGGGAAAAAGGAGGGGGGAAATCATTTTTCCACCAATTTTTCCATTTTGTCTGGGCCTTCACAAAGCTAGGTATATATACCACAACACAATGGAAACAAAAGCAACAGATCATGAAATCGTGATCTGTTATGACTTTGTGTCCCATCAGCATGAACACCAATCACAGAGCCAATTGTATGAGTCTGAGGACCAAGTTTCCAAGTCAGTTCAAGGGTGCAGTGTTCAGTGTGGGAGACTTCCAGCAAATTACGGTTACATTTTTACCCTGCCCTTCCCTCTAGCAGCACACTGTGGCATATATAGCTCTGTCCTCCTCCATTTCATTCTCGTAACCCCATGAGGCTAAGAGAGAGTGATTGGCTGAAAATCACTCAGTTTGGCTAAAAGAGAATGAATCTGAACCCATATATCTCAGGTCCCACACTCGCAACACAGAAGTTCTAGTACTGCTAGTAAGTTATGGTGCTTCCCTGTAGCTTATTTGTGCATGGTTTTCACAGATTCTGTCGTGATGGTCACTGGCTGAAAAGCAGGATAAAAGTTCAATAAACAAAAAAAATGCATGGCAGTATTATTATCATCATCATCTGACTTTGTACCTCATGGAACTTAGTGTAAGGCTTACAACATGAACAATAACAAAATCTAATAAAACCACTAGATTAAAATCAATAATTTAAAATGGCCAGTAGACAGAACAACTAACCAACTAATTGAATACCATCATGAATAAAACTGCCTTCAGCTTTTTCCTAAAGATCAAGAGGGAGGGAACTAGGTACACCTCTCTGAAGAGGTTGTTCCATAACGATGGGGCTGCCACTGAAAAGGGCCCTGTCTTGATCTACCTGACAAACTTCTTTACTCCTTTAACTACTACCCAATCACAGTTAAATCCTATGGCTTGAATTCTGATAATATCCATCAACAGAAAAAGGATCAGATGTTTTTTGCCAATTACCTTCCCCAATGCAGACCTCTGATTCATTCCCTATTCTGTCTCTCAGGGCTCCCTGTCTCCCAGAGGCAGCAATTTGGGGAGACCAGCAGGCTTCTGGGGGCGGGAACAGGGAAGTTATATTCCACAGTTGGAAGTGGCTCCCATTAGCAGATATCATCGTCAAGATCCAACTCTATATTTCTGCAGAGAAGTAGGTTCCTTCAATAAAGACCATACTACCATTTTAGCAGTCATATATTCTGATCTTATTGCAGTATAAAGGCTAGAAACTCCCCACCCCCAACTGAAAGATGGAGTTTTAAGGACTATCACTTATGGACTGTCTTTTTAAAAGATCTACATTTTGTACTTGTCCAGCCCTATGCCAGAAAAGCTTCTGGGGCTGTGTATGAATGGTTCTCTTCCCATGTCTTCAGACTTTTTTGCTGTTTTTTAATTCTAATAAAGTACCCTTTAGAAGTGTTCTGAACTGTAGAGAACTGTGTATTTCTAACATGATGAAACAGTACAGTCATACCACTAGGTGCTCCTTATTTGCATTATTTAATAAGGAACAGCTGTTTAAAAATGCCAAATAGGTGAATTCAGAATGTTTCTCATCCATGCTTTCAAGCTAGCTTCTATACAAACAAATATGTATGAAGGGTACAGAAACCAACTGTTGGCTAGCTTGGATAACTGGCTTTAACCAACTACTTTTTAAAATGAGGAAATGCAACAAGGATAGCTTGAAAAGTTCCAGAAAGGTTTAATGTTCTAGATCTAGAAAGTTGGTGGAGGCTGGATGAATACATTCTCCTGGCAAGTAAACACATAAAAAATGTTGCTATAAACACCATGTTTAATACTGTAAATGGTTCAAGCATGACTGGATTTTTTCTTCAGCTTTGAATTTTTGGTGTCACACTCTCCAATATGACATGGGATTAGGTGTAAGGAAGTTTTTTTTCCATACTGAGGAGACCCCCGTTTGGAGACAGATTTTGAGATCCATGCATATTGCCTCACTGCAGGATTCAGCCTTATGTGAAGATCAGGTTGGCTGGGGCCAGTGGGAAGGTCTTTTTGGCCACTGTTCCCAAATTATGGAATTCCCTTTCCAGGAGGTGAGATTGGCACCATCCTCAGTCATCTTCCAGACCAAACTCAAGGCTTTTTTCTTCCAGAAGGCCTTCAAACTAGACTGAAGTAGGTATCAGTGCTTATTGTTTATATTCTGAGCCTGTTTACCTTCTTAATTCTTTTAAGCAGTTTTTATTTTAACTGTTTATTTTAATCTGTTGGCTGTCCCAAGGACCTCATGAGTGGAAAGGGAGTCTGTAAATGATCTAGAATAAATAAAATTGGTCACCTTGGTTAGTGATTCTGTTCCCCCCCCCCCAGCCTTTCTTATCCTGTAATGTGTAGCACAGCTTGAACCTCTGGACTTATTAAAATTATTTTTCCTGCTTTTCTAGCATAGTGCTCTGTGCCTGACTTCTGTGTTCTTCTTGACATAGTACAATTTTAAAACTTGTCCATGTTAATTTTGCAATGGTCATAATACTTGTTAGTTTAGAAAAGTTAGTTACGTTGTATAATTCTCAAGCTGTACTCACAATGAGAGTTTTTGGTCCATTTGAAGCCACAGCAAATTCTATAAGAGCACTGATAACTCGATTTATGCAGTTCAGTGATTTCAATGAGTTTAGGCATGTCTAATGAATGCCTCAGATGAATGGGATGCAGTGAATTTCTGTGTCTCAACTCTATATTTAGCTGATGTGTCCAGTTAAAACTCATTTTATTAGCACTAGCACTGAGGATCAGACTTGATGATCTTTAGAATCTCTCTAAGCTACTCAGGGGTCATTTCGTAGAAAAAGAGGTGCAGGAGCTCATTAGCATAACTCATTAGCATAATTTATTTGCATATGCTACACCACCTGACATCACTGGAAGTATATCAGAAGACAAGAAAGAAAGAAGAGAGAAGGAAGGAGGGAGAGACGGAGAAAGAGCTGGCAGAGAGGGGACAGCTACTAATCCAATCCTTGGAAATACCATTATTCTGGGAGGATAGCTTTATGGTTGGCTGAAGCCTTCAGAAGGCTGGCCGGAGGAACAAGGACCTTTCCAGGAGACGGGGTCCTTTTGCTGCAGCCATGACACAAGCAGGCATTCCCCCACGGGGCGGGGGTGGCTGGCACCAGCTCCCGGAGCTGAGCTCCCCCAAGCTCCTGCTCGAAAGGACCCCTGAAGCTACTACACCCACCTATTGATCGTGCACCACGAGGCTTAATATTTCATCCTGAGCCAACTGGGCAAACGTCTTGCATCCTGCCACCTTCCCCAGCACCACAATAACACCTGACCTGTATTTTTGGAGATTGCTATGGAACTGTGATAATAAACCTGCCTTTTTTAGGGATAACAACTTTTGTTGTCTGAAAGGCAAAATGAATTTACGGTTAAATTGAGTTTCTTTATGAAGAGAACCACTATTTTAATAAACTGGTTCTATGGACCTGGCTCAGATGCAATACAGAATCACAGAATCATAGAGTTGGAAGGGACCTCCAGGATCATCTAGTCCAATCCCCTGCACAATGCAGGAAATTCACAAATACCTCCCCCTCCACACTCGCAGTGACCACTGTTCCAAACCCAGAAGATGACCAAAAAGCCTCCAGGATCCCTGGCCAAACTGGCCTGGAGAAAAATTGCTCCCTGACCCCAAAATGGCTATCAGCATTTCTCCGGGCAAGTAAGAAAGGGCCACAAGAACTACGCACAGAGGCAACCCTTCCTGCCTAAGTTCACAGAATCCACATTGCCGTCAGATGGCCATCTAGCCTCTGTTTGAAAACCTCCAGAGAAGGAGAGCTCACCACCTTCAAAGGAAGCCTGTTCCACTGAGGAACCGCTCGAACTGTCAGGAAGTTCTTTCTAATGTTTAATCGAAAACTCTTCTGATTTAATTTCAACCTGTTGGTTCTGGTCCAACCTTCTGGGGCAACAGAAAACAATTCCGTACCATCCTCTATGACAGCCCTTCAAGTACTTGAAGATGGTGATTGTATCACCTCTCAGTCGTCTCCTCTCCAGGCTAAACAGACCCAGCTCCTTCAACTTTTCCTCATAGGACTTGGTCTCCAAACCCCTCATCATCTTTGTTGCCCTCCTTTGGACACGTTCCAGCTTGTCTATATCCTTCTTAAATTGTGGTGGCCAAAACTAAACACAGTTGTCATGGTGCCCCATGGGTTGCCACCTTCCTCTGCCACCACTCTGGACTTAGGGTCCCTTGGGAAGGCCTAGAGTACCCTCCCAAGCCCAACCAAAATGCCCCTTTTAAGCCGAGAAATATAGGCATGATGACCAGGCAAAGAACATTAAGGAAATAGTTTATTAATACAGTAATGGGGCATGGAAAACAAAACAAGGTGCTTAAAATATCTAACAGTGTGTAAAGGTAAATGAAACAAATCTAACATGGCTACCTACTTCTCTTAACCAGTTATTATTCAAGGCCCACAGCGTCTTATACCAGGCAGGTGCCTGTACTCACTCTGTTTTGACTGAGGAAATCTCCCATGACCCCCCCCCCCCAATCTCTTTGAGAATTTTGTAATCTGTTCTAGGAGTGTCTCATCCAAATCCTCTGCCAGTCTTGGTGGTCTACAGCAGACCACCACCATGATATCAGTATTGTTTCTTACTCTTTTTATTTTTACCCAGGGACTCTCAAAACTGGACTTTCATGCTCAGATTCACCTATTTCCTCACAAGTATATACCTTGTTTACATACAACGCAACTCCTCTGCCCTTCCTTATTTGTCTGCCCCTTTTAAATGATCTATACCCCTCAGTCCTAATATTACAGTTGTGTCATCCCACCAAGTTTCAGTAATGCCTATTACTGAATATGTTCAATAATATTACTTAATATATTCAGACTGTCTTTTTCTTTTTGGTAGAACACGTCTATCCCTTTTTTTACATGCTCTGAATAGGTGGAGAATGTTTCCTTGGCAGGGCACTCTTCTTTTTTCCTCTTCTAAAAGCACTCTCTAGAAAATACGGCAATAATATTGGGGAAAAATACTCTTCTTTGTGGACGGGGCGCTTCCCTGTCCTTCAGTTCTGGTCGCTCACTAGAGGATGAACGAATTTCTGTCTTGTTACTCGACGCGTCCCCTTCCCGGCGCTCTTCAGACACACTGCACACGGATCACGGACCCCCGATTTCTTCCTCGGCAAGCATAAGCGCAGAGAGACTGGCAGAACATGAGGTAAAGGTTCACGCAGCCGGAGTCGAACTCCTCCTCCTCCTGCTCCTCATAGGCCACGCTTCCCTGGCACCCACCCGCCTCCATTATGTGCTAATTTATCCCGCGTTGCGCTACTCGACTTCCCCGACTTTCCTCCGCCCGGAATAGCGCATCAGCAGTGGCACCGCCCCCGCACCATCTCCGCACTGGCCGCTCGCCTCTTTCCTCAGCCTCCTAGCGCTTGCTCTCTCAGTCTAACTTGTTCACAACGGAGTCCCGCCTCCTTCATCGTACTGCGCCTTACGAAGCGATCAAGGCGGGCTGACAGACTGCGTGCCCCCCCCCCCCCCTGGGACCGACGTGAGGGGAAGGGGGGAGAGTTGGGAAAGAGGCGAGGTAGCAGGTTAGGTTGCGCTGGGTTCTGTGTTCGTTCGTTTAAGCGGGTGGGAAAGGTGGAGGCTGGAGTCTCTCTCTCGCTTTTCGCTGTTTGGAACGCCTGTCATGGGGGAGCTGCGTTGGGAACGGGGCGCGGCGGCGGCAGCAGCGGCGGCGGCGGCCTAGTCGCGAGACTGGTGCACTGGTAGCTCTCAGAAGAGGGAACCGGTAGGGGAAGGGAGTCGGTGTGTGCCTCCGCTCGGGGTTTTGCAGAGACAGCCGCCCCCCCCCCCCAATCCCGCGCGTGCGCCCCCGGTCACCGCCTCACTCTCCGGCGTCGCCCAGTCTTTCTGCCTTGCCGGGTGATATGAAGGAAGTGAAGCAATCGGAGCTTCGGCGGTGGCAGTGGCGAGGAAATGCTGTCTGAGGAGCCTTCGGAGTGAAAGGGATGGGGGGACGCGAGGCAAGGACGGAATAGGACAGCAGGGCTAGGCGAGGGGGAGGCATCTCGGGCGGGGGGGGGGGGGGGCGACGGCGGCGGCCGTGTCCGAATCGAGACTTCCTTCGCGTCTGCCCGTCTGTCCTGCCTGTGTGGCTGGGTCACTGGAGCCTTCCCAGGGGAGAAGCAAAGGGCGTTCTCAGTGACTCTGTGCCCGTAATAGTCTTGCAGACGTGGGGGAAATCGTGAGCCTGCTTAAACTCCTTGGATGTGTGTGTATGTGTGCGCTTGGAGAGAGGAGGAGGATATTCATGCCGTAAAATCTTTATACACAGAGAACGGGGCGGGGGGGGGGGGGGGGGAGAGCAAGCCCTTCACTTCACAGACCTTTATTGGCATAAGCCCTTTAGCCACCTTGTCTGCTGGCAGCAAGCTTCATGCTTCTTTTTGAGTGTTGGGGTTTAGATTTAGAACCCAGCCTTCGTATTAAATTTCATTACTTTCATGGCTATCGGGTGTTGGCAACCCATTATCTACCGAGGTTGTCTAAGACAGCTGAATCTTGGATGGACTCCATCTGACACTACTGGATAAGTAAGCTCTGAAATTTGAGCTTGTCCAAAGGGTGACTGTGGAGTCACTTGGATCTTGGTAGACAACTTGGGTTCACTCTGTGATCTCAAAAACCAACATTTTGCAGGGGGGAAATGTTTGCATCTAATTATTTATTTTCCTTTCTGGAGACCTGATGTCATGCAAGGTGCAAACAGTATAACCAAAAGCATAGGTGTTTTGTGTGTCTTCAGTTCTAAAACAAAAATAGAGAATTCTTAACTTTTCCCCCCTAGATTGCCGAGATAGCACCTTCTTTGAGAGGTCAGTGCTGAATCTTCATGCTGTACACAGAGGTAACACGGATCTGTCAAGTGTGTGCAGGGACTGTTTCCAGCTCTGTGATTCCATTGAGTCCATCATTTGTGATTCTGAAGAGAAAGAGAAAGGGAGGAAGAGACTAAATGGATCTTAAGACAGCAGTATTCAATGCAGCTCGTGATGGCAAACTGCGGCTCCTCACCAAGTTGCTGGCAAATAAAACGAAAGAAGAGGTAGCCTCGCTGATGTCAGAAAAAACAAATGGTGCCACACCCCTTCTAATGGCAGCCCGCTATGGACATCTTGACATGGTGGAATATCTGTTGGAACATTGTAGTGCTTCTATAGAAATTGGTGGCTCAGTGAATTTCGATGGTGAGACTATTGAGGGTGCACCACCATTATGGGCAGCATCGGCTGCTGGACATTTGAAGGTGGTCCAGTCTTTGTTAAATCATGGTGCATCTGTCAACAATACCACCCTGACAAACTCAACACCTCTTAGAGCTGCCTGCTTTGATGGCCACCTGGAAATTGTGAAGTACCTTGTGGAGCACAAAGCTGACTTGGAAGTATCAAATCGTCATGGGCATACATGCCTTATGATATCTTGTTACAAAGGCCACAAAGAAATTGCTCAGTATTTGCTTGAGAAAGGGGCTGATGTAAATAGAAAAAGTGTCAAAGGTGAGTTTTCAATACGTGTTTGCAACAGTGATGAAATAGGTTTGATGACTACTTAAGAGCTCTATTCAAAACATTCATCTGGTTTGACAGCTCAAAGGTTCAAAGTCCAAGAAGACGTAAGTTTACCAGTATGTTTCCCCAACATTTCTTTACTACTTAAAAACAAATTACTTGTACTCCAAATCAACAGGCATTAACTTATAAAAGTGCTTTAAAAAAAAGTGGTTGCCATATAGATGCATATTCTGGATCCAGTGAGATTTGTGTGGAGTACAAACTGTGGACATCAGTTGTAAACATTTTTAGGACTTACTTGATGGATCACATTTTGTAAAAGGTTAATAAGTTACCTTTGCATTTTTATGCACTTAGACTTCTTTTAAATCAGGTCACAAGGATGTTTCCGAATTGTATCCAGTATATATGTATTATTAAATAGTCAGGCAAGCAAGATCACAAAAGATTCTTCTTTGTTTGTTTGGGGGTTTTTTGCTGTTGTGTATGCTGTATGACTACCACTGTTGTTCAGGAAAGTGTTTCTGTGGCTATACTATGGTAATCCAGAAGGAGAATGTATTTACGGATTATCCTCACTGCTAGGCAGTATTACCCAATTTGGCTTACACTGAATCTTAACCTAGGGCATCATCTAAAATTAATACTGTGTTTTCCCTCTGCTTTCATCCTTTTAACAGACCTGTGTGTTCTGTTTGGTGTTAGTGAAACATTCAATTAACTATTAAGTTTCATATTTTCAGTTAGAGGTTGCCATTCTCTCACCTTCTTCCCAGAAGAGCAAAGGTGGAAATCTGGTGCTAGCTTCATATCCCAGTACTTTATCTGTCCAAATCTACATTCTGTAAGGATGCTTAAAATCAGGGCATGAATTATCTCCCCACCCCTTAACATCCGGCCTAATGAATAGTCCTGGAGAACTCAAAAGCTTTCACATTATTTTGTGTTGTTTTGGTTGCTACCAACAGAAGCTACTACATACCTTTTGTTTTTGGATCATGATTGTAATTACCTTGTCCTTTTGTTTTAGTTGAGGGCATGCCATGGCTTTTTAATGCTTCTCTCACATTGTTGCTTTTTGGTAAGCATGTCAGTTGCTTCAAACAATTACCTTGATATTCCGCTGTTCCCTCAAGGACAGCTTGGGAAAGAGTTCTCTCAGCCCCACCTACCTCACAGGGTGTCTGTTGTGGGGAGGGGAAGGGAAAGGAGTTTGTAAGCCACTCTGAGACTCCCAAGTGAGTGAAGGGCGGGGTATAAATCCAATCTCTTCTTCTTCTTCTTCTCCCTCAGAGCCTGTCTCTGATCTGTCTGCAGTAAAAGACTGGGCACAACAACAAAGTGAGATTTAAGTCCTTAATTCTCTTACTTAATTCAGTAGGATTTAGGATTTCTAGTTCCGGCTGAATCATGTCCATTATGAAATATTGTATGTGTTTTGTATGTCAGAAGAGTAAAAGAATGCATGCTGTGCTGTGAATCAGGAAGTCTGTAGTTTACCTCCATGGTGGACTCTCAGTTCCCCATATGCAATATGGGAAGGGTAATAGTGACCAGCCTTACGGTTTTTGTAATGATTACAGCAAGTTGTGTGCACTGAGGTAATGTAAATAGTGGTGGTGTTGACCAGATTGTTTGTTCTGGTTTTTGGTTTTTGAATGGGTTGAATCTGGAGGTGCTTTCCACTGACTTAGTGGCATTTCCATTGGCAGAGGGATGGTTGGGTTTTGCTGATTTCCCCTTCTCATCACAGACCATCATATCACAGTTTGTGTGGGTCCCCTAACTCTCTAGAGCTTCAGGGTTCTCAGCTGCATGCATCAGGACAAGGGAGGCAGGGAAATCCTGTTCCATGAGCTTCACTTTGCTCACAGTTCTTTGGATCCAGCCCTTTTGTGTCTTCACTCTGTTTCTGAATGACTCATAACTTAAACACAGTTCTGCCCTTACAGCAATGCACAAGGAATGCTATTTTTAAAATGAGAAAAAGTGTACCGCTGTCACTGATGTTTGGCAGCAGAGCCTAACCTCCTCCTATGATACTATGTCAGTTTTGATACAGTCATTAAAAAGAGCTGCGCCAAGGTCAGGGATTCTTTTCAGTAGCCAGGTGTTTATTATTGAAGACCTACAAGTAGGTACCCATGGAAATGGACATGTACCGTTTCCCAGTAATAAACCATGATATTGCTGGATTTGGGGAGGAGTTCAAAGTGGTTCATTTTAGGCATACCTCTCCCCACCCCAAGGACGGGGGGGGCTGGATTTTTTTTTCTATTTGCCATCAAGTCGAAGGTGACTTAAAGCAAACGTGTAGGGTTTTCGAGGCAAGAGAAATTCAGAGGTGGCTTGCCATTGCCTGCCTTGGTATAACAGCTCTAGACTTGCTTGGTGGTCTCCCATCCAAGTACTATCCTGGGCTGACCCTGTTTAGCTTCTGAGGTCTGGTGAGATCAAGCCAGCCTGGGCTATCTAAGTAGTCATGGCTTATTTGTTAAAGTCAAAAGTAACAAAAAAAAGTAACTTTATCAGCAATTATCTGATAACTTGTCTCCTTTTTGTTGTCAGCTTTTAATCAAAATCTGATTAATTTCTTCCCTGATAATATTCATTTTACTGAATTATTAATAGCAGCAATTCAGTCCCTCCCCCATATATTCAGGTGGCTAAACTGGTGAATGTTTTTTGAATATCAGTGTCAGTTTTGGTCTTTGAGTAATTATTTGGCCTTGAACTTTAAAAGCCACACTGAAAGTCAGTGTGTTAGAGCCTGGTAAATGCTTTAATTCATTGTTTGTGCAGACTAAGGGAGGTAGGAATCTCACAAATGCCAGTTTCATTTTAAAAGCCGCCTTCTGTTGCTGTGAAGTCATCACGGGTGCCTTACTTCAAGTTTCTTTCTTTCTGTTTATATATGAAATAAGATACATCTGCGTGCACATTTTGCTGTAAAGCTTTTATTTTGCTGGTATCATTTGAAAGGGGACAGGGTGGTCTTTATATTTCTGTGAGGAAGCACTCTGATTTGTGAACCCATGCTTAAAGCATCTTGAGGTTACAAGAAAGTGTGTGCCTTTCTTCATTTAAATCTGTTTCTTTATCAAAGCAGTAATTTACAGCAAAACTCACCATTCACTTTTGGAAAGCTCTTTATGTACAACCTTGTACAGAATCATTTCCTTCCTGCTTAAGTCCTCCATGCTATGGCAATATTAAGAGCAGCAGTGCTTTCTGTCATGGACTCCTGTTTCTGCCTCTTCTTTGCAAATACTTAGTTTGTGCTTGCAAGTATATGGGGAACCAAGCTTGCTTGGTATATTGTTGCTGGTTGTGGGCTTGATCCTGCCTTTTAAAATCTTGCCGTTCAATCCCTTGTACTGTGCAGTGCTACTTATATTTAAATATATATTCCTAAGTATCCTAGTTTTGTTAGATTGCCTTCTGGGAGATATGTGTGAGAGCATGCTGAGGATGTGCCAGAAGAACTATGAGCATTCTGCATTAATCACATTGTAAATATAAACATGGCGTAATCATGATTTATTGTTCTGAACTACTGAGTTTCCAGACTTTCCTTACGACAGCATAGCCACACGGAGAACAATCAAGTTATTTGACTTTGGAAAAATTCTGTATTAGGACTAGGAAAATGTTGTACTGTTTCCCCAGTGGAGCATTGCAATGAAAAAAGGGTGACTGTGTGATGTTCCCTGTGAAACTTTCTATGTGAAAATAATGGAATTCTATATGTTAAAGTGACAGATTGTTTTCAATGTATCAGTGATAAAGATGAGAGGTAATATGTGCAGCTTTATCCCACATCCCATTGTTCATTGAGACTTATAACCAGATATATACATAATACTTTAACCTTGAGTATCAACTCTAATGTTATATTACACAGCCTCTCTGCTTCACTGTTAGAACTGAATTGAATAATTGAATAACAAAACAAGGAAATATGGTCAGACAGGACATAAACAACCCATGAATTATGGTTTTTGCAAACAACCAAAATAAGTGCAATGTCTGTGACTCAAGGATTCACCAGTTGTGTGTCATTAATAATATTCTGTTGGAAGGTGCCTCTAATTTTGATGGTGAAATTCTTTGGACGTTACATAGGCATAGTTCAGAATAACATTCTTTTTAATTGACTTCTATTTAGTAAGCATCATCAAAAATTACATAGTTTAATTATCAGAACAAAGGCCTTTGCAGAAGAAGTTAAAATAAGGTCTAGAATCAGATGAAAATGTAGGGTAAAGGACATTAATTTTTTACTGTCAGGTTGCCAAGATAGTTTTGAAAATCACATTTTTACATGCATGATGGTGTGATCTCTTATCTGCAAGGCACAATATAAAATTTGATTAATAATTTCTAATCAGAATCTGGCATTAATAGATAATTTCCAGACAGCTTTACCATGCAGACAAATAAAGACAATGATTAATTTTCAATGGCATTGACTAACTTCTGAGTACTAGGAAAGCTGTTGCACAAAATTTCCTTTTTTTTAAATCCTCCTTTGTGGACAATTATAAATAGCAGCCGTCACTACATTTTTTAATTGTATAAATGCTGTGTGAATCCTGCTACCTGTTACAGAGACAGGATGTTCTGGGAAGATGGCCAAATATCTTAGACTGAATCCTTACTGCAGGCCAATGCATGGACAAGGCCAGTCATATGATGAGCTATTGGAGAGAATTTCAGGCTATAGTTATTAAGCATATTGTACCAATGTTAAAATACTTATCCTGCTTTGCGAATAGGACATTATCCCAACATATACCTGTTACTTGCTGCATAATTCTGTAACAACGTTGATTAAAGGTTTAGTGTTTATAAAATTATGCATGATGCGAAGAAAGAACTTTACTCTCTCTCCCCACCTACTAGATCTTAAGGATATGCAGAGAAACTGGTGGACAGTAGATTCAGTAGACAGAATCTGTAGACAGTAGACAGAGGAGGCCATGGCATAGTGGCATACCAATTCCTGGCAATCTCCAGTTAAAAGGATCAGATAGTAGGTGATGTGAAAGACCTCTGCCTGAGACCATGGAGAACTGCCACTGGTCTGAGTAGACACTACTGATTTTGATGGATCAAAGGTCTGACTCACTACAAGGTGGTTTCATGAGGACAGCATTGATTTTACTGTATTTATTGCTGGCTTTTAGTTTTTGTAATCTGCCTTGAGTTTTATGGGAGAAAGGTGACCAAAAATAAATAAATAGCAAAAGTACTTCTTTATACAATATATAATTAGATGTAGTGAAACTGACTAGCGTAGGTGGTTTAAAAAAGGAATTAAGAAATATTCATGGATGAAAGGTCTGTTAATGAATATTAGCTTTGATGGCTTAATAGAACCTCTTGTGTTCAGAGATAGTATGTTTCTGAACACCAGTTCCTGGAACAGCAACTGGAGGAGGCTTTGGCTGTTGTAGTCCTGCTTTTGGTCCTTCTGAGGCCTCTGATTGGCCACTGCAGGAAATATGGTGCTGGACTAAATGCATCATCAGTTTGAAACAGCAGATCTCCTATGTTCTTAAACTTGAGTTTAAAGTTATGATAATGAGTCACATGTATGTGAAGTCAGTGTAGATGGGAAAGATACCAGTAAATTTTGACAAGACTGAGGTTCTCTGGGGTAGTAGAAAGGCAGACTGGGGACTTGAAATCTCTCTTGTCTGAGATGAGATTATAGTCCCCTTGAAAAGCCAGGTTTGCAGTTTGGGAGTGCTGTTTGACACAGCAGTCGCCTTAGAAAAGCAGGTGGCTGCACTGGCTTGGAGTGCCTTTGCTTAGCTTTGGCTGGTGTGTCAGCTGCTCCCCATTCCTGGTTCAGTCAGATCTAGCCATAGTGATCCATGTCTTAGTTATATCGAGACTGGATTGTTGTAATGCACTCTACTTGGGGCTGCCCTTGAAGAATATTTAGAAGCTGCAGCTAGTGCAGAATGCTACAGCTGGACTGATGGTTGGGGCCAGATACCAGGAACAAGTGACCCCGATATTACAGCAATTACACTGGCTGCTCATAGGTTTCCAGGCCCAATTCAATGTGTTGGTTTTGTCTTTTAGTGCCATTCATGGCTTGGGACCAGGGTATATGAAGGATTGTTTTCTCCCACACGTTCCTGCCTGGGAATTAAGACCATAGGGAGAGGCCCTCCTGACTTTCCCCTGATCAAAGAAGCTCACCTGGTGGGCACACGAGAGAGGGCCTTTTCAGTGGCAGCCCCATGGCTATGGAACAGTCTTCCCAGGGAGGTGTGCCTGGCTGCCTCACTTTTGACCTTCAGGAGGCAGCTGAAGACATTTTTATTTAGGGTTGCATTTGACTCATTTATTTTTTTATTCATTGGCAGTCCTGATTGAGATTTTAAACTGTGGATATTTTTATGTGTTTTTATAATGCTTGTTTTATTTACATTATAAGCCACCTTGAGTGTTGCAAGGTAGAAAGTTGGCTAATAAATATTTTAAATAGTAATAAAATAATAAATGCTGTGGTATTTTAAAATTTTCAGATTCCCCCCCCCCCCCCCAGTCAATCTCAGATTTCTGCACCCTGCCTGTCTCTGTAGTGCACCCTGGCCTTGGCTCAGTTACCCCTTTGGGTGTAATCCCAGCCATGCCTGCTTGCTTGCCTGTAATGGTCCTCCTGTCTCCAGGCCCCATGTGAGCATTTTTCTAGACAGGGTGGCTTCTTGGTTTTCTTTCAGAAACAGCACTGCTTGGGAAAAAAAATTTTAAATTGAAAGTTCCCTTAGTTGGATTTTTCATGAACGTTCTGCAGCATCGCAGTGATAGCAGGCTGATGCAGGCAGGCAACATCTTGGTTTTTTCCAAGATATAACAGTATAGCTCCATAGCAAAATGATTTTGAAACTGCCTTTCAGGTGTAACTTATCTGTTAAGTAATATTTATTGCTTGAATGGATACCTGTACATTTACCTGTTCTGAAAAAGCACCCTAATCTACAGTTTTAATGGGCAAGCTTGGCATAAGCAGATGTACTTACAAGTGAATGCTGATACACTATGAGGCAAAGCACCCCTGGCCTTCCCCTCAAGGGTTAATGTGAATAGTAATGGACATGCTCCATCTTGCAGGTGTTACCAGTTGGTCTCTTGGCCTTATCATCCTCAAGGCCAGGGATGGAAGTGGCATGATTAGCTTCTCATGAGAACCTGCAGCCTGTTAGATTGGGGAGGGGGTCAGGGGTGATAAGGACTGATTCCCCACAAGCAGCTGTGCTGCCCTCACTCTTCTGTTTCCCCTGGTTGTATTGGTCAATTTCTCACTCTTCGCCACACGGCCCCGTTTTGACCCGCATCTCCCTCCGATTTCCCCTGCGTCTTCTCGATCCTTGTTTTTTGAGATCGAGAAGACGTGGGGGAAATCAAGGGGAGATGCGGGTCAAAGAACGGCCATGCAGCGAAGAATGTGAAACTGACCAATGCAACCAGGGGGAAACAGAAGAGTGAGGGCGACACAGCTGCTTGTGGGGAATCGGTTGAGGTGATTTTTTTAGAGGCTTTTCCTAAGAATGTGTTCTGATTAGATGTCATCCTCACCTGATTAGATGTCACCGGGCCAAAAATATAATTTAGCTTAGGCCCTGAAGAAGAGAGACAAGCTGAGATCTTGGTGGACTAAAAGCCTAAACTATGACCTGCTTGTTTTGCAATTGCCAGCAATGTAGACAGTGCCTGAACTTTGGCCTTTGACTTTGGAATTTAAGGTTTGTGCTGTCTAATGCAAGCCCTGAACGTGTTAGACAGTTGAGTTAGTTTTTTTTATTTTCTTGCTGCATGATTTTAGAGTAGTGTGTTGGCTGCATATTAAACCTTTCTACTGAATGAAATTGAAATAAATTTTAACATTCTTTTTTAAAATAAATAACGTTCTGGTTACTTATGTGCAACTGCCCTGAGGACCCACAGGATTCAGGCCTTGAACTCCTTGACATACACTTGCCTACATAGTGAAATATACTTTCAATTATGTAACTCGAAGTGTATCAGAAGCAGTGTTTACATTTGTTTGATGAACACCCCTGTCTGCCATTTCAGTTGCCTTATTATTGTCAGACATATTTGTGAAGACATTCCAGAAACGGGGCACCTACCATGGAATTGCCCTGGTCTCTAAAGTTAAGTGGTAGACCCCCCCCCCCGCCCGAGGATCTGTTTGCAAGAAACTGCCTCCTTGACGCAGCACAGAAAGGTGGTTACTTACAGGTGGTATAATTATTATACCATTCCTCACCTTCTCCTCACTCACACTGGGGATGGAAGGGTTAGCAACATCTGTCTCACCAATGTCTGATGCCCTGATCTCCTGCCTGAAGCCTTCTGTCCAATGAGGTACTTGTTTCCAGGTGGCAGATGTAGGAATTTCATGTATCTCAGTGGAGCCCAGGCATTCCAGTGGGGTCACTGTGACGCTGTTTTGTAGTCCTGTTACAACGTCATAGCGCTCTAATTCGAACCTTTAAAAAAAAAAGATGGAGATCGCCCATACAGGCGAAAAGAGGTGCAAAAGGAAAGCCGCAGTCCGAAATGACAAACCGCTTTGAAGACAGCTCCAGAACGGTAGGGGAAGGGCTGTCTGAAACGGCCGTCACTGTACCGGTTTATTCCAAGCCGGTTCAGTAACATTTTTAAAGTTGTAGTGTGAAATTCCCCATGATTATCGTTGTTTCATGTGACTGTAGCTCAAATGTTGACTATGGGACAGGTAATCTGATTATGCTGCTAGAAAGGGCTTTCCCATATCTTCTTCCCAAGCCTATTTGCTCAGGTGCTATAAATGCTTTGGAATGCAGCTAAGTGTCTGGTTAAAAATGTGTATCAACAGGCTTTTACAATAAGTGCTCCAGTAGAAAAGCTGCAGTAGAAGATCCTCGTGAAAGGCTAGTGTATCTCTGGGAGGGTGGGGAGCCCAAAACTATTCATGGTTAATTTTTTTTTTCAAATGCAACTATGAAAAGTTATATAAGTGACTAATAAGGAATGTTACCCTATTGATGTGGTAATGATGTTTGGGAGAGGGGCTGTGGCTCAGTGGTAGAGCATCTGGTTGGTGTGCAGAAGGCCCCAAATTCCATCTGTGGCATCTCTAGTAAAAGTAATTCACAGTGGGTGATGTGAAATACCTCTGCCTGAGATCCTGGAGAGCCCCACAGCCAGTCTGAGAAGACACTGCTAACTTTGATGGACCAAGGGTTATATATTCATGCGATATAGATTAAAATACCACTTTTGTCAAGTATCAGTCCTGCACAGCTGTTTATGATGTGCACATTTATCAACCTAACTTACTTGCAGATTAATTTGATGTGTGCAAGGCTGCAAGGTTTTCTCTTTCAGTTGGTGTGGCCTTTCTTTGAAAGTGTATCATAGCATACATGATCATTGCTTTCTTTTTTCCCCCCACAGGAAACACGGCTTTGCATGACTGTGCAGAATCTGGTAGCTTGGAAATCATGAAGATGCTTCTCAAGTATTGTGCAAAGATGGAAAAAGATGGCTATGGAATGACTCCACTTCTCTCAGCTAGCGTTACAGGCCACACAAACATAGTTGACTTTTTGACCCAGCATGTTGAGACAAGTAAAGTGGAACGTATCAATGCACTGGAACTTCTAGGAGCCACATTTGTGGACAAAAAGAGAGATTTGCTTGGTGCTTTGAAATACTGGAAAAGAGCTATGGATATGAGGTACAGTGATAGGACTAATATCCTAAGCAAACCTGTACCTCAAACATTAATAATGGCCTATGATTACGCCAAGGAAGTAAATAGTGCTGAAGAGCTGGAAAACCTCATTGCAGACCCTGATGAGATGAGAATGCAAGCACTGTTAATTAGAGAACGTATTCTGGGGCCTTCTCACCCAGATACATCCTACTATATCCGGTACAGAGGGGCTGTCTATGCAGATTCTGGGAACTTCAAACGATGCATCAACTTGTGGAAGTATGCTTTAGACATGCAGCAGAACAATTTGGACCCACTGAGTCCTATGACTGCTAGCAGTCTTCTGTCATTTGCTGAACTTTTCTCTTTCATGTTGCAGGACAGGGCAAAAGGCCTGCTGGGCACTACTGTTACATTTGATGATCTTATGGGTATACTGTGCAAAAGTGTCCTCGAAATAGAGCGTGCCATCAAACAAACTCAATGTCCGCCTGACCAAATACAGCTCAACAAAGCCCTTTCCATCATTTTGCATCTAATTTGCTTGCTGGAAAAAGTTCCCTGTAATCCTGAACAGGATCATTTTAAGAAACAGACAATATACAAATTTCTTAAGCTACATCCTAGAGGAAAGAATAACTTTAGCCCGCTCCATCTTGCTGTTGACAAGAATACCACATGTGTGGGACGCTACCCAGTTTGTAAATTTCCCTCTTTGCAAGTTACTGCTATACTAGTGGAATGTGGTGCTGATGTAAATGCTAGAGACTCTGACAACAATAGTCCTTTACACATATCTGCACTGAATAACCATCCTGACATCATGAATCTTCTTATCAAGTCAGGTTCACATTTTGATGCCACAAACTTGCATAAACAAACTGCTATTGACTTGCTGGATGAGAAGGAAATGGCAAAGAACTTGATCCAGCCTATCAACCATACTACACTGCAGTGTCTTGCTGCCCGAGTCATTGTGAATCATTGCATAGGTTACCAGGGGCACATCCCAGAAAAGCTTGAGAACTTTGTTTTGCTCCATAGATGATAGTCTGATATAGGCTCTTGGTACTGTGGGAACTTGAGTTACTGACACTAATGGTTGCTTTCTCAAGCACTGTTGTGATATGCCAGCGATTCACCATCATTCATTTAGCTTGGTCCATTCTGCTCATTGGCTAAGGCAATACTGAAATCAAATTTGCAGAACTGGTTACTCAGTATTTAAACATACCTTATAATATAATTTGTGGATTATTCAGAAATGTAATGCTATATTTGAACTCACTAAAATTGTCTGCCAGCGGCTTGTCTGTTCTGGTTTAGTTTGCCTGTTGGTTGTTTGGGCCTGAGTTGAATAATTTTTGTGGTATTGTCTTTCTCTTACCGGTGTGGATTTTATATAGTTGGAAAGTCATCTTTTTATGTTCTGGCTTGAGCATTTCTATTCTCCTCTTTCTAATGAGTTCATTGCTAAACTGTATAAGTTGTATGGACTTGTTAACATTTGCAATTACCATAAGTGCTTTTATCCTCTCTATGCACTGGCTTGAACATGACTGTTGTGTGTTGGCATATTTCTATGCAGCAGTTGGCCATTTTCAGCTCTGACCTGTTTCTTGCAGTTTTCTTAGAGCTTTGAAAATATACTCTTTACAGCATGACAATTTTTGAAGATACCAGTCAGCTGTCCAAATTCTCACTTCTTGCCCCAAGCTATAGTTTCTATAGTTGCTTTCTATTAATTTTTTTTTATAGAGCTGTGTGTTGAATTTGGGAGTAAAATGTGTTTTTGTGGGCAAACCCATTTTAAATTAAGTCTGAAAGTCATTTTACTGTGTCTTGCAGTAAGGGGTTAATGAATTGCCATCTTTGACTCTGCACTAATGTCTTGCTTGAGCTGATTATGTGACCAGGCATAGAGAGTTTCTTCAAATTTAACCTGAAACTTAATCATACTGTTCAGTGAGAACTAGATCAAACATAGTTTGAAATTACAACTCTACATTTCTTAGCTACAAAATGAAACTAAAGCATGTTGGCATGATGCTTGTCAGTCCAGACCTAGCCATCTAGTAGTATAACTATATGGTTGTAATCAGTAGGCTTCTGCAGGGGCTTTGGAAGTTCAGAAGTAGTATCTCCATCTCCTCATTTTAAAATAACTCTTATGGATAATTTGCATGCATTTTATTCTCTAATACCTTTCAGCCATATTAATGGAAACAACAGAGGCCATGTTGAGGCTACGTACACCACTGAAAGCTATCTATTTTTATAATACTTGCACAACAGCTTAGCTATTGCAGCAGAAAGGGCTTTTTAGACTTGATAAGGAAACCATAAGTGAAGACTACAAATGAGATTAAGATTCAGGTAACATAATTCAGCACTTTATTGTTGATTCATAATGAGACTTATTATGGCATATTAGACCTGCAAATGTCTTAAAATAAAATGGTTCTCAAGAAAAAAAGCTTATTTTTTTCCCCCTTGTGTGGAATACTGCACTCATGGCAATTTTACAGTACTACATTTTGGGTGGTTTGCTGTATCTCATGACTGTTGTGATTGATGATCATACCTGATGCCTTTTCAGTGCGGAAACACAACGCACAGTTTACTGTGAATTTGTGGTAGTTGGCAGGGCAGAATTTCAGTGTTGAATCAGTCCATCAGGGCTAGTTTGAACTTGGCACTTGATTTTTTTTTAAAAAATAGAGCAATATTGCCTTCAACTGATGGCTTGAGTTTGGTATGCAGTTCCTCACATTTCACACAAAATAATAGTTACATGTTGTCATTTCACTGTTGCCTTATTGTCTTTGTGACTGACATAAACTGAAGTGGCGTCATCACCCTTCAAAAGGGATGAGAAACTTTTTGAAAGAATCAACCAAAATGTCAGGTACACTGCTGTTTATTTTATTTGTTTCAGTTTTGACATATGATTTATATAAGCTCATTTTGTGCACTGGTACATTTGGATCACTTTTATGGACAGCAAAACATACGGATTTTTCACTAGTGTACAACAGAACATTTATTTTAGCTGGTTAATTCTGTACCAGCAGCACACTCCTATTTAAGAGTTAAAACCCAAGCAGTTCGATAAAAAGGTCTAATTCTTTTGCATTATCTACCTGTTCTCCACATAAATTTTATTTTTATATTGGGGAGGTAAAACTCAACCTATTTGGGGCTAAATGTAGGACGCAAGAGGAACAGGGACATTGAAGAACATTGTGTGCTCTCAAATTTTATTATTTTACTCATGTAACAGTACCCTAACAGTTAGATGGGACACTTTTATGGCTCTTTTGATTATGTATAGTTTGGAAATATGGTCTGCTAATGGTCAGAAATGTGT
Source organism: Lepidodactylus listeri (assembly GCA_029233225.1). Classification (NCBI taxonomy): domain Eukaryota; kingdom Metazoa; phylum Chordata; class Lepidosauria; order Squamata; family Gekkonidae; genus Lepidodactylus; species Lepidodactylus listeri. The sequence continues at coordinate 70,402,432 of JARCFY010000004.1, read as the reverse complement.
TTTGCACAAATTTTTAAGCAACAATTAAGGAACAGTGGGAAAGGTTCTTCTCATTTCCTTTTATCATGATTCAACCACCACTGATACCACTACAGTTTACCTTTGATTTCAGGTCTTGACGCTTCTTTACAAATTTCTCATATTTTTGAATCCATGCAAAGTTCAGTTCTCTTGAAGGCAAAAGAAGCATGGTTCTTTTAGGAAGAACTACTTCACAATTTGTTATATTTTAAAAATGAATCCTAGTTCCATGGGTGCATGAGAAGTTGAAGTGAACCAGGCAACTCCCTCTGTGTGCCAAAAAGGGGCTTCAAACGGTTCTTATGAACCGTTTGGAACTGAGTTGAGATTGTTGCTGTTCCTTTACTTCTGGACGTTATTACCTAGTATAATGTGTTCATAAGGAATTGCTATAGTAAGGTTAGCTCGGTTATGTGTTGTGCTGATGTTGAGGAAATTAAGCCTTTCATCATATTCTGACCAATCCCTTCCACTACTTCCTTCATTATAATTTCCCCTAAAACAACTGCTGCTTCTTAAACCGTTAGTCCATGTAATTTGAGAACAATGCATATGTTTGGAGAGATGCAGAAATGTATGGATATCAAACTTACGTTTTAGGATCAATGACATAAATCATTGTTTTGTGTTTCCCATTTCTTTATGAATTCTTGCTTCTTTTGGCACTAGCACAACAGTGTCTCTTTGTTACATTAGCTCAGCTGCCCTGCCAATGAATGCTGTCACTAGTGCCTCTTCTAATGTTTCAGTGAGAAATTAAAAAGGGAAACAGGACCATAAATGCCATTTTTACTTAGTATTAGCTTAACATATTGTACAGTGGCAATGTGGATTTAGTTTTTATTGTTTTTTAGTGAAACATCTGGAAGTTGGACTTGCATGATTTGATGATAAAAGCGTTGAAGTGATGGGTCTAACGTTCCTTTAGCAGAATCTACTGGTCAATGATTCTGGAAATCTGTATGGTGTTTAGTTTTAAAGCCAAAATCCATGCCGGGGATTAGTAGGAAAGGGATTGAAAATAAAACTGCCAATATTATAATGTCCCTGTATAGATCTATGTTAGGTACAGTTTTGCTCTCCATATCTCAAAAAGAATATTGAAGAGATAGAAAAAGTACAGAAGTGGGCAACCAAGATGATCAAGGGGGTTTTAGCACCTTTTTATGAAGGAAGGCTAAAGAGTCTGGTACTTTCCAGTATAGAAAAAAAGATGACGGGAAGGACATGTTAGAGGTTTATAAAACTATGCATGGGGCAGAGAGAGAAGGCTAAACCCAAAGGGGAGTTGAACGCATTCATAGAGGATAAGGTCTATCAGTGGCTACTAGCCATGGTGACTAAAGGAAATCACCACACTCAGAAGCAGTAAACCTCTGAATAATATTGCTAGGTGGCAACATTGTAGAATGGCCTTTGGCTTTATGCTCTGTTGGCCCTAGTAACTGTGTGGTTACTATATGAACCAGGATGCTGGACTAAATGGACTAGTGGTCTGATCCAGCAAGGCAACACTTACAATCTTAATGCTGGACCCAGCAACTGAGAAACTTAGGTTTGTACACACACACACACACACCAAAATCAAGAGATTTTATGCTGTAGCTCAACTGCCAGCTCCACCTTAGAGCTCCTGCTTTGTATAACCCTGTTTTAACAGATTTGCTCCTTTTCCCTGACACTTTTCTGTTCTCCAGTGCCTGCACCCTCAACATTTTGCACAATATTACAAATGAAGTAGTCCTTCCCTTACTCAAACATATGAATTTGTGTATATATAAATTGTTCACAGTATGCAGATTTATTCCATTTGCTGATCTGCCTTCACAAACTAGAATTTGTGTCTGCAGTTACAGAATATGAAAATTTGTGTAGAATGCCAAACACACATAATGATACCTTACTTCATAATAAAGTACAGAATTGGAATCCTATAATTAATAGGATTTATGGTTCAGTAGTAAGGCTATAAATACATAGATACTAACATCATTCATTAGGAACTTGATAACAAAGATGTCAGTATTAACCATGCCTAAGTCTGAATAAGTGTTTCAAATTCATAGATACCAGCACCAACTTCTTAAGATATGGGGCCAAACCCCTTGAGCCTTTGGGCTAAGATGCACAAACATTATAAAAGTCTGTCTGTTCTTATTACTAATGGGTATACAGAGCTTTCCAAAAACATTCAGCTAACAGAGGCACATTACAAAGCAAATGTAACTTAGGTCACAGATGGTCTCTAAGTGATTTTTGAAGGCCCTCAGACCCTCTGATAGAGCTAAAAACAAAGCCTGGTATTTGTGGGTGTCTATGCAGGTTTTGTTACACAGCTCTGGCATGCTGACTCGGTGTCTCTGTTCCTTGCAGGCCATATACTGTCACTGCTGATTTCCAGTAGTCTGTCCAATAAATTAAAAGAATGTGTGTGTTCGCTTTTGGCCATATGGAAGAACAATGTACAAAAATGCCATTTCTGTTCTTATAGATCAACGTCTTCTGGTTCAGTTCTTTAGAGCAAAGCTCATATGTGGGCGAGCCTAGGGCATCTGAAGATGGTTAGATTACACCTGAGGGTTTGATATGAAATGTCAGGGGTGTAGCCAGAAGATTTTGGTTGGTGGGATGCGGGGAAATCCAGGGGAGGGGCAGAAGAAGCAGCTCTGGCTCTGCTATGACCTCTAGTCCTTTTGATTGGAGAGACTCGATTCCGAGCTGCTTTTCTGTGTAAGCCTGGGGGGGGGGGGGATCCAACTCATTCTCTTTTACATTTTGCATTTTGCAATTTTATTTTATTTTATTTGCATTTTTTTAAAAAAAAACTATTTTTCAGCCTGGAAAAAAGGAAATGAGACTGAAGCTTCCCTGATGGTGCCTGGGGTAATTTTTGAAACCCCAAGTGCATCTTACATTTCTAAAATATTTTTGAATTAAAAAAAAAATTGCCCAAGGGGGGTGGCACTCATCTGCGGGGGGGGGGGGGCATTGCCCCAAATGCCCCTCGTGGCTACAGGCCTGTTCAGTGTTCTATTAATAGTGGTGTCCCTGTCGTAATCATGACTTGTTTTGATTATCCTGCTGAAGGGAGTTTAACAGATGACCCTCCCCCCTTTTGGTTGACTATGCAATTATTAGAGTCCAGCTTCAGTCCCCCCCACCAACAAGCTTTCATCAGCATATACTTTCTTCCTAAACAACCCTCTCACTAGAATTTTCCCACATTATTCCTTGTATGTCACACTGTACTCTCCAATTTCTTACAGGTTACACCTTCTTAATTTTATCATGCCCTTCCTCCTCTGCAAAAAGAAAGGTAGAGCACTTGGGCCCTTTTTCTGAACCAAGGGAGCTTTCCAGAAAATAAAACCACTGCTTCATAGTATAGTGTGTAATTTTCCTTCTGTCAGTGCTCTTCAATTGTGTCATTTTTGTGCCTCCAGATTTGGGGATGTGTGTGCCCATTAAGAAAACATTATTTTTGCTGCTTTCTCTCTCCTCATTACCAGATACAATTAAAACATAAAAATAATGTAGACTCCTATTCTTTTTATTCCTGCACAATTCCTTGGATGTGTTATTTCTAGGGTTTACTTATTTATATATATAATAGCAATTGATTTAAGGTTTAGAAAACACTCTCAGAGATATATGTGACTGTACTCAGATCTAAGTTCTGCATCAAGCATCAGCCACATGAATAAATTCTAGTCTAATTCTACCCTACTGGTGTAGTTTAAGAACCTATACATACTACCTCTGATTCTTTCTTTAGAAAATTAGGATTTTCTGGACTTTTTGCTTACACAGTGTGATTACAGATGCAGTCATTGATGTCGCTGCAGGAATTTGAGCTTTTGGCATCAATGCTAGTGGTATGGAGGCACGCTGCATCTCTTTACCCAGTGTTTAGGTTTAAAGAGCAGTGGTATAGCATGGGATATACCAGCATGGACGTTTCTGTCTGTGCAATGGCAATTGTGAGCGTTCTTACCTGTGGTTACATATCCAGTGTGCTAGTACAGAAGCAACATTAAAGCACTTCTTCAGTGTAGCATACTGTGCTTCTTTCTAGGACACTTCTCTGTTCCATAAAAAGCATGCAACTAAATAAATCTTGAACCTTTTTCTTGAACTTTTCTTGAAGATAAGAGACTGGATTCACATGCAGAGGAGAATGTGGTCTATCAAAAGCAGGTGAGATGCAGGCTAAGGTGCTTTCCAGTGTTTGCATGCAGACATGTTACTGATTAACACAGTTCTATATTGTTCCATGCTTCCCACTTCCCTAAGCAGTAGAAAACCCCAGAACAGGTTTACTTAGTTCTTTTGTGAGGAGAAAGTAATGGAGACTTGGGGGGCTTTTCAGTATCTAGTTGCAAATTTATGAGTTGAGTTAGTGGGAAACAAGATGGCATTCAGCTAAGCCTTCATGGTCCTGAAGCAGCGTCAGTTATTTGGTTAGATTTTTATCCCATGCTCCCTGCCAAGGGTGGCTCAGGGTGGCTTACAAACAGAAAAAATAAAAAAAAATAAAAATAAAATAAATACATTAAAATACTATGTTAAAACCAGATAGTAACAATAAAATGCTAGTCTTATCCATCTCTCCCCTCCCTGTAACATTTGTGGTGCCCCAAGGCTGCTTCCTACCACAGGATTCTAGAGTTGCTTGTTGGCCCAAACTGAAACTTGCCTCTTTTCTTCAGCATTTCAGTTAAGTTCAAACCTTGAGATACTCAAGTAGGTAGGAAATGCCATCAGTATCTGTTGTTAATTGCCAGCCCATGATAGAGGTAAACGGAGATTTGACATATTAGATACTAAATTCAAGAACTTCAGATGACTCATCCAACAGTGTGGGGGCTATGATTGGAATCTGCCAGTACGTGCATGATATAGGCCTGGCAGAAACTCTTGGTGTGTTCTGGCATGGCACAGTGAACACTTGATAAGAATTTTAAAAACTGTGCAGCACCTTTTTGTTGTTCAATAGCACAGTCGAGTCCAACTTCACAACCCCATGGACCACATCCCGCCAGGCCCTCCTATCTTCTGTCATGCTCTGGAGTTTGCTTAATTTCATGTTTGTTGCATCGATGACACTGTCTAACCATCTCATCCTTTGCCATCCCCTTCTTCTTTGACCTTCAATCTTTCCCATTATCAGGGTCTTCTCCAGTGAGTGCTCCCTTCTCATTTGGTGGCCAAAGTATTTGAGCTGCAGCTTCAGTATCTGGCCTTCCAGAGAATAGTCAGGGTTGATTTGTTTTAGGATTGACTGATCTGATCTCCTTGCAGTCCAAGGGACTCTCAAGAGTCTTCTCCAGCACCATAATTCAAAAGCATCTATTCTTCAGCGCTCGGCCTTCCTTATAGTCCAACTCTCGCAGCTATACATCACTTAGGAATACCACAGCTTTGACCATAAGCACTTTTGTTGGCAGGGTGATGTCTCTACTTTTTGTTATACTGTCTAGGTTTGCCATCACTTTTCTTCCAAGGAGCAGGTGTCTTTTAATTTCATGGCTACTGTCACCGTCTGCAGTGATCTTGGATTCCAGGAAGGTGAAGTGTGTCACTGCTTCCATGACTTCCCCTTCTGTTTGCCAAGGAGTGTTGGGGCCAGATGCCATGGTCTTAGTTTTTTTGATGTTGAGTTTCAAGCCAACTTTTGCGCTCTCCTCTTTCACCATGAGCAAGAGGCTTTTGAGGTCCTCTTCACTTTCTGCCATTAGAGTGGTATCATCTGCATATCTGAGGTTATTGATGTTTTTCCCGGCAATTTTAATTCCAGCTTGTGATTCATACAGGCCGGCATTTCGCATGATGTACTTTGCACATAAATTAAATAAGCAGGGTGACAATATACATCCTTGTCGTACTCCTTTTCCTATGCTAAACCAATCAGTTGTTCCATATCCGGTTCTCACTGTCACTTCTTGACCCTTATACAGGATTCTCTTGACCCTTATACAGGACATGTGATGTGGTCTGGTACTCCCATCTCTTTAAGGACTTGCCATAGTTTGTTGTGATCCACACAATCAAAGGCTTTAGCGTGGTCAATGAAGCAGAAGTAGATGTTTTTCTAGTACTCCCTTGCTTTCTCCATAATCCAGCGAATGTTGGCAATTTGATCTCTAGTTCCTCTACCTCTTCTAAACCCAGCTTGTATTTCTGGCAGTTCTCTATCCACATACTGCTAAAGTCTAGCTTGCTGAGCATGACCTTGCTAGCGTGTGAAATGAGTGCAATTGTGCGATAGTTTGAACATTCCTTGGCATTGCCCTTCTTTAGTTCCTTTTAATTTTTTTAAAGAAGGCCAGCCGTGTATGTATGTATCTAAGTCTGAATTATCATGTTAAATATGCTGAAGAGTTCAGGTTATAATCTTCCGAGGAAGAGCTTCTACTTTGCATGCAGAAGGCCCCAGGTCCAATCTTCGGCATCTCCTGTTAAAAGGATCGGGTGGTAGCTGATGTGAAAGACCTCCACCCAAGACCTTGAAGAGCTACTGCCAGTCTGAGTAGACCGTAGTGGACCAATGATCTGATTCAATATAAGGCAGCTTCATGTGTGTGTCTTCCACATCACCTACTATCTGATTGTTTGGGCGGCCGGTCTGACTCTACCCCAGATGACCTCGAGTGGGCACTTCGAGACGCAGCGGACTGGCTCAGACTGAGTCAACTGAAATTGAATCCAATGAAGACGGAGGTCCTGTGCTTGAGTTGGAACAGGTCGGGGGTAGGGATCCCACTACCAGCCTTTTGTGGGGCGCCATTGGTGCATACTGGATCCGGTTCAAGGTGCTGGTACTGACCTTTAAAGCCCTATATGGTCAGGGGCCTGCCTACTCGAGGGACTGCCTTTCCCCATATGTGCCCCAGAGGGCACTGAGGTCAAGCCAACATCATCGCTTGACCCTCCCCGGTCCAAAGGACGTTTGGCTGGCCAGCACTAGGACCAGGGCTTTCTCGGTGGCAGCCCCATACTGGTGGAACAAGCTCCCGTATGACATCAGGGCCCTGCGGGACTTATTACAGTTCCGCAGGGCCTGCAAGACGGAGTTCTTCCACCAGGCTTTCGATTAGGAGCCGCCACCGGGGGAATTTATGATAACATCACCCTGGAACTGTAGGCCGAACCTCTTGCTGCTGCCTCAACCTTGAGAACTGTGATTGCCGCCTGTATTCGTTGTTGTCTATGTTGTTTTAACTTTGATATCTTTATCTTGTGTCTTAAACTGTAAACCACTTTGAGGGTATTTTATTGCTGGAAGCCGCCTTGAGCCAGTTGTCTGGAAAGGCAGGATAAAAATGTGAACAATAAATAAATTCTGTTTCACTGGAGATTTTGGGAACTGCAAGCCTGGCCGATGCTCTGTCGGAAGGAATGAGTGCTCAGCTATAGTCACATCTGGAAAAGACATCTTATCTGTACTGTTTGTAATCTGTAATTGAGCAGCTTATTCAAGATGACTAGACCATCTGGCCATTCATTGAAATATGATTTGAGTAACTATAATGTGGTATGAATCACAGACAATTGTGCACATGTTATATGACTTCCTAGTAAATGTTAAGCAGTAGCTAACTAGAGAGAGAATATGGTGCCTGTCATTTTAGGATAGATATTTCAGACATTCAAACAACAGGTGTCTGAAAAACTGAGATCCTTCGAGAAAAGAATACACCCTAAATAATCAAGTGACCACATTTGTTTTGATTACTGGTTGCCTAGTTACCTGCATTGTAACTCTGACATGAGAATGTACAGTCACAGAAATAGTTTAGATGTCATGGCACTTCTGTGTCAAATCAAATGGCTTGTCTGCCTCTCCTGAAGGGGTCATGGACATGAATGACAGCATCTGAAATGGTAGCTACCCAATCAGTCTGGAAATCCCTTTTGTTATAGATAGTAGCTTCAGTGGCAAAGCTTTGACACCACTATTTTTTCTTCTGAGACAAGCAGAATATGCAGTTCTTCCTGCTGTTTTGGTTGGAGTGAGAGGTTCTTTGGCTCTCTTGTATTCAGGAGCACTCTCTCTTGTATCCAAGAGCTCTCTCGCATTCAGGGAAGTCCTGGGCCACCATCTGAAGTGTGCCTGTTCTCTCCATATTCCACTGAGGGCCAGTGTGGTAGGTTAGAGACACTAGGATACAGTGTTGAGCAAGGATCTGGGAGACTCCGGTTCAAATCCCCACTCTGCCATGGAAGCTTGCCAGGTGACCTTGGGCCAGTCACAATGCAAGCTGCTTTTGGGTCCCCACTGGGAGAAAGGCGAAGTAAAAATGAAGTAAATAAATATGTACTCATCCTAGTGCTTGATTTGGCAGGAAGGCGCAACCCTGGGCAACCTGTGGTATCAACATGGTATCAACATACTGTGACAGCAGCATTCCTGGCTATTTTTAAATTGATCATTTATTCTAATATTCATATAACTAATATTCATATAACTTTCCTCAGTCAGTTCAAAACCACCCTGCACTATGCCCAGGCAAGTTGGGGTAGCTGGATGTTACCAAACTACCAAAGATTAGCTGATGTGAACCTATGTGTCTCTTGCTGCTTATATACACATGGCTTTCTCAGTCACCATAGAACATTCAAGTAGGAAGGAATAGCTTCATTATGGCTGGAATCTTTGACAAATCTGAAGCAAATAATGAATTACTAATCAAAAGACAATATATTCAGGAAATACAGCAGCATCAGCTTACAAAATTGATACAGAATGTAACTGGTCATTTGACTGTGACAAAGACCAGGCTTAATAGGATGTTGTTACTTGGGTTGAGGACAGACTGGGATTCAGAAGCAGAAGGGAAGCGGGGTCAAAAGCCATGGGGGGAAACTGCCCAGGGGCTGGCCATTCACACTGGCCAGTTTCCCACAGGAGCATGCTGGAATGGAGCATTCAGACTGCTGCAGAGTGGCCCCAGGCGAGCCAGTCTCCACAGCTCATGGTGGGGCTGTTTCGGCAATAGGCACATGGGCGCCTATGTGCACAGGTGCACGGCCGCAGCAGCAGTCTACAAATTTAAAATCTCCCCACCTCCTGTATTGGGGCTGCATGAGTGCTCATGTGCATCTCTCTGCTGCGGCGTGTTCACACCGCCGCCTCTGCTTGAATCATGCCTCCTCCCCATCCACACAGCCGGGAAACAGGATCCAAGCGCAGGAAGGCCCCTGGGCACCGCTTTCTGCTGGTGTCCGTCTGAGGCAGCAGGGAACCGCTTCACAAACGGGTGAGTACGGAAGGGAGACAGAGGACAGCTGTGGCTGTCTGAACTCCATCCCTTCCCCCGCTTCTGAAGCGGAGCTCTCCCAGGCCACATTGCCAGTCTGTCCTCAGCCTTGGTTTTCCTCTCTCTTAAATATAACTAATTCAAGGGTGGATCATGTTGCTGTCCCATCTGTATGAGCAGGTCCACCTGAGACTAGCCATACACTTCCATGGATAAGTGGGAACCAGCCAATTGGAAAGGTTGTGGGTGTGATCATAGAAATAGTTTTCAACCCTGACCTGTCAGATACAGCTGATAACTTTTTTTTCCCCCTAGCAAGGCTTTCTTGCCTTTAACCGATTCATAATCGACCAGAAATCTGGCAGTTAAAGGCTTTGCTTGCAGACAGATGAAATAATGGGGGGAAACACTGTCTGTATTTTTGGGTGGTAGATCATGTAAAAGCATAGCACTGCTATAATGAAGAAGGCTGGCAGCCCTAACGTAGCCTGACTTACGTTAATGTTTCTCTATGCTTTTTTCTTATGCAAGTACAAGCTGACTCATGGCTGCTGATGGGTTTGCTCCGCTTAGATTGATGTTAACTAAACAGCTTCACATTTCTCTTTTGTTTGTGTGAGTGTGTGTTTGAAGAGTTTAGAAGTACAAAACTTCAAAGCATATTAAACACTTGTATCTCTCATTTTAAATTAATACTACCTCAGATAATAATGAGCAGCACTGAAAAATATTTTATATTGGAACTTCTTCCCCAGAATTCAGAAAGCTTAGTGCATGCTAGGAGACAACTTCGTAAAGCCAGGATCAAGCTAAATGTTACACAGGAGACACACTGAAAAATAGCCCAAGTTGGCAGTATCTGGGAGTGGAAGAGCAGTGGAAGGAGCTGTTTCTTATTATTTGTCCACTCATTCTGTCCCCCACCCCCAGAGGATTTTCCACCTGTGGGAGAAAAGGTATATGGTCCCTGAATCTTACCTCTTTCAGATGAGAGAGACAGCTTTCGGGACTATAATAAGGGCCCAAACACAAAAAGTCTACAAAACAGTGGGGTATATGCACATGGTACTTAATTTAATGAGATAATCAGAGTTAGGGATTGCATCCTATCCGTGTTACATTCCTTTGCCATAACTAAAACAGCTCTTGGGCACTTGACAGTCAAGTGGTCCAGCTTGTTTTGTATTCGAAGTCTAAATAGCAATGCTGTATAACATTGTGAAATGGAATTAGTGAACCTGCTCTTAAAAGAAATTCCTAGGCTATGCACAACACCCTGAAGTAATCCATCTTGTCTTTTTGGTAGGACATCATAAAAATGGTGAAATGGCCCTGATAGCCCAGGCAAGCCCGATCTCATCAGATCTCAGAAGCTAAGCAGGGCCGAACCTAGCAAGTACTTGGATGGGAGACCTCCAGAGAATACCGGGGCCGGGACGCCAGAGGCAGGCTATCAAGCCACTTCTCTGAATGTCCTCCATGCCCCAGTAGGCATTGCCAGAGATTGCCATGACTTCTAGGCACAGGCACACACATGCACACAAATGCAAAAATACCAAAAAAGAAAGTAAAATGAAATAGTGTGGTGATAATGTGGCCTTCCCTGTGCATTTGTTGGCCAGCAAGGCACTCTTCTGTGCTCTTATGGATTTTTATCCATAAGTTTGAACTCTGTGTCGCCAGCAGTGGAAGGGACTTGCGCTTTCTTCTCCACATAGGAGCCAGCTCCAGCCCAAGCCAGGAGGCTGACACCCCAAGCAGTTCACCCAAGACAAAGACAAAGGATTCCTCTTGCCATGAGGCCTCCTTATGTCAGACATCCGCTGGTTAACCCCCACTCCTCAATATACATCTGAATAAGTTATGCTAACGAGACTGCCTAGCACCTACTGTGCCAGCCATCAGATACTTGGCTAAAACCATCAACTGACAATAAGTATGGCCAGGTGAGTCATCAGACCCTAGACTCAGTGTCTGTTTCCTGGTGAAGGCATACTTTTGCAACACTGACCAAACCCCTGGACCTCCTCCCTTTGTTCACCTTTAACCTATAGCAAGGTCCAACAGGGACGGACCGCCTAGTAGGTGTGTTAGTGGGTTGTGGTCTACAATGCCCGCCCCAAGACCCCCAATAAAAGTCCAAACCGAGAGTCACTCGGCCTCTTGAGCCATCGCCCTCTATCTTACCTATTGACCCTTCAGTCCAGCTTTCTGTCCCCAACCCTTGCCTCCATCTTTAAACCCTTTTTCTCTCTCTGGACTCGCGATCCAGGAGAACCACGTGGTCTTGCCGGTTCAAGCCTCGTGGCCCCATAGCTTTTATACCTTTCTTCCCAAATCCAACTCATCTTGACATCGGACAACGCACCTAAGGTAACGTGCTTTCCCCACCAACGAAACCTGCTCATGCAACAGTGCTATTTTCTCTCTTTATTTTATTAGGCCTGTAAGATTGTGTGTGTGATTACGATTTTTGTATGCTTGACTACATGATCCAGTAAACAACATTGAACTTGGAACTCGCCTCACGTGCCTCTTTCCTTGAGATCTCCCGGGAGGGGTGGGACCCTGGTATAGTTGGCAAGAACCCGTGTATTTTGCTGATTGCTAAACGTAAATTAAAGCAATTCGGCTAACACATTGTCTAGTAACATGTTGAGCCAGAAAAAGTCTTGTCAGAATTGCTGGGTTGAATAACAACATTGGACTCACAGATGTGGTGAGTATTTCCCAGCAACAATAATAATCTATAGGATTATTATTATTATTATTATTATTATTATTAAGTCTTAATTTGTTGTTACTTTATTTTAATGTATTTTTATACATTTTTGTATTTATTCTAGCTATTTTATTGCTGGTCAGTATGTTTTCTAACGTTGGTGTGATTCTGTTGATTTACTGGCTTGATGCCATAATAAACTGTACATACATACATACATACATACATACATACATACAGGAATGCAAAAAAGGCCAGGAGCTTTAAAGACAATGAAAAAAATATATGCCAGATATGCCACAGTGAAATTCTTTGGTAGTGTGGGAAGTATGAGTAGCAGATTTCAGGTTTGTTCTAGTACATCCTCATTGAAGTAAATGAAATATATTTTCCAGAAGCAGTTGGCACCAGTTCTGAAACTGGATTACAAGAGTAGTGAAGGACAGAGAAGCTATCCCACTTTCAGTACATGCTTATAATTCCATATGTGAATATAGAAGCAAAGATTAATAGCTCTTCCTGCTTAATTAATGCAGAGTACAAAGGTGTGATCTTTTATATGGCAAAGCAGCTGCTTACAGTAGTTCATCCTGAAAACAGCATGCATTCTAAATAACAAAACGCTCTGTTGGTGTGCATGTGTGAAAAATAGATCATTCTAAACGCCAGGGCATCCCATTTCTGACATGTGAAAAATAGTCTCTTCACACATGGAGTACACCAGTTAGATCCATGATCTCCATCCTTCCTATCACATATGACTTGCTGGTTTTTCTCAAGTCCTGTGTACATGTTTCCCAAGTCAGGTAGTGTTATGTTCTGGCCATGGAACCGCACACGTGATCGGCCAAACACGTGGCCAGGTGAAGCTGTCAAGTTTTGCTTCCAGAGTCAATAGATCCCCTGGATCCTAAAAGGGACCAATGAGCAAGTCTGCATCATGGGATAGACAAATAGGGTGCAGGAACACTGTAAATAGCGAATCACGGGTGCTGGGTATGTGCAGGGGTGCGGTCGAGAACGGGGATAAAAAGCGGACCTGCGAGTCCAGCTATCCAGTCTTGTTCTGACCTCTTAATAAAGTATGAGCTGTTTTCACTCAACATGTCTCTGACCTCAGTACTTTTCAGATACCAAATGTGGCACATGTGACTTTGGCTTCCCTCCCCCACACCATCTTCCTAAGATGTAATGGTCCCCAGGGGTGCACTATTTGGCTCACTGGAGAAACCCGCCTGTGCAGTCATGGGTTTATCACACAAGCCAAATAGCAAATCACTCCCCAGAATTGTTTCCGCTCAGAAGTGTGATGTGGGGGAGAAGGCTGAAGAATTTTCTCCACATGCACCTCAGTTGCAATCTGAATTAGGCAATGTGGGCATGGGAACTGAGGAGATCCTGCAAGTCATATGTGACTATTACACAGGCAGGTACTCCACAATGTGTGAAGAGGCCTTCATTCTGAGATATGTTTATGGAATTAAATATAGGTCCTTAGATTTCAGTTTAGAGAAAGTAAATTGTGTCCCACTCTACCTGTTTAATAGGTTTGCATACTGAGACCCATGTAGGTGACTTCCTTGCCTAAACATGCTAGTGACATCTACAGCGCTGTTTATACCAAACACAGCAATAGAAAGGAGAAGACAAGGTTAGATTAAGCTGGGGATCCCAAGGGAAGGATTTGGAGGAAATGCATGTCTGTATTCAAGAGAGAAACTCATGTTAGAGTTCTTTTGCTATCATGTTTTAGTGGTGGTGATGGAATTTGTTTTCCCTGTATAGGGAAATGGGAACTACCTCCATCTCAGAAAATATTTCCTAGGCCCTGCCACTCTGAAATCGTGTGTGTGTGTATACACTTCAGTAGCTGGTAGCTGTAGCTATATACAGGGGTCCGTTGGAGCGGGAGCGCACAGGAGCGCAGCTCCGGGAGTGAGGAGCCCAGGGGGCGGGGATATGACCAAGCCCCGCCCCCTCCTCGGCTTCCCCGAGCAGTGCAGAGGCACAGCGCCCCGGGGAAAGCCCTGCTAGGGTCTTTATTGTTTTTAATGTTTTGTTTTAATATTGATAATTTTATCATTGTTCCTTTTATGACTGTGTGCTGCTTCTCCAGAGACTTGCTCAAGGTGGCATATAAATTTTCTACCATTTTTTATCTGGGCACATGGCACATAAGTACTGGAGAAATTTCACCAACCCTTCAGCAGCTTCCACCTCATCAGTTTGGTGTAGTGGTCAGGAGTTGGACTCTAATCTGGGAGAACCGGGTTTGATTCCCCACTCCTCCACATGCAGCTGCTGGTGTGACCTTGGGCCAGTCACAAGTTCTCTCAGAGCTGTTCTCTCATGAGCAGTTCTCAAAAGACTTCTCTCAGCCCCACCTATCTCACAGGGTGTCTTGTTGTGGGGAGGGGAAGGGAAAGGGATGGGTGGTGCACATGTCCTGGGTATCTCAAGGGAGCAGGAAAAGAATGAGGGTGTGTTCTTTACGCTTATTTTTATTGCACAAAGTACTGGATGGGGAAGGGAATGGAGGAAGAGCAGGTCAGTTTCACTCACCTGTGGAGTGGAGCCTGAGGGGTGGGTGTTGCCTTCTGACACACTTCCGGTATTTTAGGGGGTGTGGCATATGCAAATGAATTATGCTAATGAGCTCCTGCACCTCTTTTTCTACGAAATGACCCCTGGCTATATATTTATTAGCCCTGTTCTGCCAAGAGTTCTGTCAGGTCACCCGCAGCCCTAGAGCTCTAAAACTGTCCAGGTTTCTTTGCACTTTGTAGATTCCTTGACTGTGACTGTTCTAAAGCAAACATCTGAACACTGGCATGTTGAATATACATCATTTGGGACTTCAAAAAGAACAAGAGTCATAACTCAGGCATATGTCTAGAAAGGCCTGAGAGGATTTTGAATTTGACTAGATTCTACTCCAGGAGCACCTTAGCAACCAACAAGATTTTCTGGGGGTATGAGCTTTCAAGAGTCAAAGCTCCCTTCATCAGACACCAGATGTCTGATAAAGGGAGCCTTGACTCTTGAAAACTTATACCCCCGGAAAACCTTGTTGGTCTTTGAGGTGCTACTGGATTCAAATCTTGGCTAGCCTCTTGAAATTTATGTCTGTTAGCTTTTGCAAACAGAGAAAGAATCTGAGCAAGGCAAGTACAAAAGGAAATACCGCACATAGTTTAATTGGAATTGAACTAAACACAGATGTGCACTGCCATTCTAAACAGAGTTATACTCGTCTAAGTCTGTCAACTTGAAGGGTGCAACTCTGCTTTTATTGGGGGGTGGGAAGGAAGTGTGATTATAGAAATAGCTTTCATATTCAGCCCCTCATCCTACTTCCATCAATTAGAACTTCTCCACCCTCATTTTCCAGTCACTTTTGTACAATTCTCCTCTTTTTACTGTAGCCCCCACCCCATATGACTTTCGTCCATCTGAGCCTTGTGATACCTACCTTAGCCATTTTAGATGGTCAAATGGAAGCCTTCCTTCTTTCACCAGAAGAAAAGCTGGTTGGATCCAACCCTTGGTTTCTTAGCATGAAAGTCTGCTCCAAGAAGATCCCTACACCCATCAGATCCTCAGAGAGGTCGTTCATCCTCAAGGTGCTTCAGTCAGCTCACAGTAGTGTCTGTCTGCTTCTCTCTGTCTCTTTCCTCCTGGTTCTAAAACTGTTTATTCTTTCTCTTACACATCCTGTCCCCTCCCTTCAACTAGGGTGACACCTTCAGGCCCTAATGGATGCTTGGGACAGAGCCTTTTCCTAGCTCTTAAGGTCCATTGAGTAGACTTCTACAGTAACTCAGAAACATTACTGTTCCTTTTGGTATAGGCCCTGATCCCCCTCCAATGCTTGCCACTGTAGGCCAAGCCCATAAAATTGAACCCTTTACAGTAAATACACAATACTAGTTATTCCCTGGTTTGGCAAATTAGGTGTCAGGCATAGGCATCAATTTCAGGGGGGCTGGGGAGCTGGAGCCCCCCACTTTTCCAGGAAGTGCTGCGCCTCCCCCGGAGACAATGGCCTGTGGTGTCTCTGGCCCAGCCCCAGCTCCCCCCCCCCCCCCGTGAAAATGGGGAAATCTACACCCTTGGTGGCAGGTGGTTCACCTAACAAGGATGGATTTGCCTGGGGAGCCTTCTGCTTTCACTTTGTCAGCTTTCAGATAAGGTTATTCCTTGTTAAAATCTGTGATCACCTGGTTCAGTATATTCAGCAGTGTTACAGTTCAAGTGCCCCACTTCCAAAAAGACTTTGCCTCAGACAATGAAATTAGATTCTGTTCCTGCTGAGTTATCACTCACTAGTACCCAAAGCCACTTACTTCATATGTGCATGTGCAGAAGTTGTTCCATGGCAACCCCTTAAATTAAGTGAAAAAACACACTGATAGTTGTGAATTGCATAAGCAGATGCATGCTAACCAAGCAGCCTTTGCTTAGAGAACATTTTCTCTCTTGGGATGAGTTATTTTAATTTGTTTCCTACAGTCATTTTATGCGATTAGAAATAACAGTCTAAACCCTTGCTCCTAGGTGTGTTTTCTTCAGGGTGAAGGATACAAATTTTATTGTGTTTTCGCCAAAGGTGATGTTGTAGAATAGTTGTAGGAAATAGTTGCAGTGAAATCAAACTAAAATCCCCAGGAGGCAGTGTGAGGCTGCATATGAGCATGGAATTATTTGTGCACATGTACCAGTATTAGAAGCCATTAGAGAACTCAGAAAACTGGCTTTTAAGAATATAATGGTTATCAAGAAAGTTTTTAAAGCAACTTTTAAATGTTGAGCGGGAGGCGATGAATTCAAACAACAGGCTTTTATTCAGTGATACTGCTCAGCTCCAAAAACAGCTCTATGAGAGCGGCACCTTAATTTATACTGTTCCAACACATAACTTTCAACAATGTAACTATATACAAGCAATACTATTGGACCCAAGCAGGGCTCAGTGATAGGGTATCCAGATTGACTTCAGGACCAATGGGAGTCTTTATTCATCAGCCAATAAAAAATGGAGCTCTAGGATACCAGAGCCCTCTCAAGCTATTGCTGCTTCAATAATCCAAAACACAAACACAACATTCCTCCCCCCTAAGTTCAAACAACAAAGTCTCTTAGGTGCGGGGGCGGCCGCCTGGTCTGTCGGGACCGGCGCAGCAAAGGTGGGCCCAATGGGGAACACCCTCGTAAGTCCGGGGACCCCATACAGGCCGGCATGAGCTGTGGCGATGGACTCACGGGGGACCGGTCTGTAAAGTCCAAGAGCTCCGAGAGTTCTGGGGTACGACCCAACTCCGGCAGGGGGCCTACCTTGTTCCGAGCTGGCAGTGGCTTGGCAGACTGTTCTCCTGGGATGTCCTGGGCTGGAGTTGGCAGGGGGCTGCCCTCTGTCAAGCGACTTCCCCAGGTGCTGGCGTCTTGCTGTGCAGGGAGGTCTCCCAGGCTGGCCTCAGGAACCAGGGTGCGTTGTCCTGTTGCAGGAACTGGGGGGCATGGCAAACATTGTTCTAACTCGGGAACTGGAGAGCACTGTAACTGATCCTCTGGTGCTGGCCACTGGCATCTCAGTTGGGCCAGATGTCTGCGACGGACCTGCCCCTTGTTGTCCCTCACTTCTTATGAGATAGGGCCTGTGGCGCGCACCACAACTGCTGGAACCCAGTGTGGAGCTGCCCCATAGTTTCTGGCGTATACTGCATCTCCCAACGCAAAGGACCGAGAGGACCCTGTGGCGATAGGGTCGCGGTGGATGTCTGGTGCCAGGTCTGGGTGGAGACGGCTCAGGCGGGTGGACAGCTGGCGGCCCATAAGCAACTCTGCCGGTGACTTCCCAGTGGTGGTGTGCGGCGAGGAGTACTGCTGCAGTAAGAACCCGGCGAGCTTGGCCGGGAAATTTCCATCACCCATCCGGCGGAGTGAGTCCTTGGCCATTCTCACCATTCGCTTGGCCTGACCGTTCGTTGCGGGGTGGAAAGGAGCCAAGGTGACGTGCCGGATACCCCGCTCGGTTGATGGTGCATTTATAGTCAGCACACAAACGGACTGGAACTCTGCCAATGTAAATTGAGTTCCATTGTCGGACATGAGGAGGTACGGCAGGCCGAAGGTGGCGAAGAGGCAGTCTAGGCAGTGGGCGACGACAGCTGATGACATGGAAGTGACAGGGATGACCTCCAACCACTTGGAGTATGCATCCACGACAATCAAGAGTCTTCGGCCCTGGAAGGGCCCAGCAAAGTCCACGTGAATGCGGGACCACGGCCCCCTCGGCTTCTCCCATGGGTGAACAGGAACCTCTGGAGCTGCTGGTCTTGACTCCTGACACGGCTGACATGTCCGGACCCACCACTCAATCTGCTGATCCATGCTGGGCCACCAAACATAGCTCCTTGCGATGGCCTTCATCTTAACGATTCCTGGGTGCCCTTCATGCAAGGCGTCCAGCACCTGTTGGCAAAGTGGGGGAGGGACGACGACTCTGTTTCCCCACAGCAAACATCCCTTGTTCACCGACAGCTCAGACGACCTCGATAGGAATGGCTGGAATTCGGCATCGAGTGTCCCTGACGGCCATCCCCTCCACACATGGTTGTAGACTCTGCCGAGTGTGCGATCCCGGCTAGTGTGGAACGCCACGTTGGCAACGGAGAGCGGAGGCTGCAGCAGCTCCTCAATTAACAAAACTTCCTGGAGTGGGGCCTCAGGCGGGCCTGACGATGGAAGCGGCAGCTGGCTAGGGGTGTCAGCGTGCCCGATGGTCTTGCCGGGCCTCTGGAGGAGACGGAAGGAGTAGGCAGACAGAAGAATGGCCCAGCGCATCATCCGGGGGGACAGGATCTGGGGGGGGTTTGACGATCAGCCGTGAAGATGCCCAGCAGCAGCTTGTGGTCGGTGACGATTTCAAATTCCCGCCCGTAGATGAAATCGTGAAATTTCTTCACTGCAGCAATAATTGCTGATGCCTCTCGATCTATCTGGGCATAGTTTCTCTCAGCAGAAGATAACGTCCTGGAATAGAAGGCAATGGGGGCTTCCCGGCCAGATGGCAAGCAGTGACTGAGCATGGCCCTGATCCTGTAAGGTGACACATCACAAGCTAGGATGAGGGGCTTCTTCTCATCGTAGTGAACTAGGATGGCATCGGACACAAGGAGGGCTTTGATGGCTTGGAAGGAGGTGTTTTCCCGGCGACCCCATGCCCATGGTGCTGACTTGTCCAGTAACCGATGGAGTGGTTCTGCAAGAGCTGCTTTGTTGGGCAAGAAAGCATGATAGAAGTTCAATAGTCCTAAGAAGGACTGCAGCTCTTTCTTAGATTTTGGCGGGGGTGCATTGCGGATTGCAGCAACCTTGTCCGGAGCAGGGTGGATGCCCTCTGCGTCTAGGCGGTAACCCAGGAATTGCACGGTAGGGACGAAGAACTCACATTTCTCCCTTTTCAGTCGAAGGTCAACATCCTGTAGCCGATGAAGGACCTCTTGCACTCGAGTAGCCAGTTCAAGGTCTGAGGTTCCGGCAATTAAGATGTCATTGAAATAGGGTACGACGCCAGGCAGACCTCGAAGAAGGCGCTCCGTAAGTTCTTGAAAAATGCCAGGGGCGATGCTTACTCCGAACTGCAGCCAGTTTACCTTGAAAGCACCTTGGTGCGTCACGACAGTCTGTGCTTTGGCTGTGGCTGCATCTACCGGCAACTGCTGATATGCCTGGGCGAGGTCAATCTTGGCAAACACCCGGCCCCCAGAGACCGAGGCCAGAAGGTGGCTCGCCACAGGAACTGGGTATGCGTGTGGCTGAAGGGCCCGGTTGATGGTGCATTTATAGTCAGCGCACAAACGGACGGAACCATCAGGCTTGAGGGGAGTGACGATAGGTGTCTCCCACTTGGCATTGGGAACTGGCTCGAGGATCCCTTGGGCCAACAGTTTATCTATTTGCTCGTCAATCTTGGGCTTAAAAGCAATGGGGCAGTGTCTGGGCTTGAGGCAGATGGGTGGTACAGCAGGATCCAAGTTAAACAACACAGGTAGACCCTTGTAACAGCCAAGCTCCATCTTGAAAACCTCCGGAAACTGTCTCAAAGTCCAATAAAGGCTGCGGCTCGACTTGGTTCACACCAACAACATTGATGCCCAAGGCAGCGAACCAGTCCAGCCCTATCAGGCTTGTGCAGCGACCCTCTACCTCGAGCAGGTTCAGACAGCCAGATAATTTCTTATATTTGACCTGGACTATGTCGATGCCAATGACTGGAACTCGGTTCCTCTGGAAATTGAACAACTGTAAGGTGCATTTTTGAAGGCGGTGAGCAGCAATTCGTGGGCAGACTTGCTGGAAAGTGCTCCACAAGACGATGGATAACCCAGAGTCTACCTCCATCTGGCATGTTCGACCCTCGATGAAGACGGTGGCTTTGATCTTTGGACACGAATGAAGTCCCTGGTGTATATAGAGGCAGTTGGTGTAGTCCTCGAACACGCTTGCCTCATGGCTGTACCTTTGTCTTTGCCCGGACGGCCGAGATGTTTTGGGATGGTACGATCAGCTGGGGGCATTCACAGACCCTCGGGTATGCTGGAACTCGTCTGGAGCATCATGACCCTGAGATGAGTGACACACTTTGGCGAGGTGGCCCGCTTTCCCACATGCATGACAGATGGCATCGCGGAACTGACAGTCTCGACGCGCATGCACACCTCCGCAACCAGCACAGCTGTTTCTTCGTGGGCTTTTTTGAGAGCAGCGCGGGCTATTGCGATGGCAACACAGCTTCTGGTTGGCTGTTGCATTGAAAACTCCGTCATCGGACACATCGGATTGGTCGTCCCGGGTGTCATTGGACTCAGCGGTATTGCTCTGGTGTATCACGTCAGAGTGGCCTGGCATGTGGCTTTGGGGACTCAATCGCAGTTCTCAGAGAAATAGGTTGGTGGCCTCTACTCTCAGAGCCTCTTCGAGGGCCGCTTCATATGTGAGAGTCTTTAGTAGGAGTAGGGCTCGCCTGATGCTCTCGTCTCGGAGGCCACAGAGCAGTCGATCTAGGAGGATGGACTTCAAATCGGTGAAGTGATAGTCTCTAGCAGCCCACCTCTCACCCTCCTTCTGGTTCTGCTGATGGAACGTGCATCGGTGTGCGGCAGCCGATGTCTTCGGGGCGAAGTACTTGGTCAGCTGGGCCTTGATGATGCTGAGAGGGGCCTTGAGTAACTTAGAGGGGGCAACTAAATCTCGAGCAATGTCAAATACAGCCTGGCCGCAGGTACTCAGAAAAGTGGCGCAGCAGACATCCTCTCTGTAAATATGATTTGCTACGCGGTAGCATTCAAATCGCTCAAGGTATGATTCCCAGTTCCCAACTTTTGGGCCGAACGGTTCAATATAGCCCTTGGATGCCATGCCCGTAGTGATTTAGCTCTGGGTGCCCTTAGTGATTTCAGTTGGGCAGGCAGAGTGATTTCAGCCGTTCAGTTAGGACTGGGATCCCATCCTCACCGCCAGTTTTAAATACTGAGCGGGAGGCAATGAATTCAAACAACAGGCTTTTATTCAGTGATATTGCTCAGCTCCAAAGACAGCTCTATGAGAGTGGCACCTTAATTTATACTGCTCCAACACATAACTTTCAACAATGTAACTATATACAAGCAATACTATTGGACCCAAGCAGGGCTCAGTGATAGGGTATCCAGATTGGCTTCAGGACCAATGGGGGTCTTTATTCATCAGCCACTAATAAATGGAGCTTTAGGATACCAGAGCCCTCTCAAGCTATTGCTGCTTCAGTAATTCAAAACACAAACACAACAGCAACCCAGTCACAAAGTGAGCCAAAAGCAGGTCACCTATCAGGAATTTCTTCCTCTCTTTTCTTTGTGCCTGGAATGGCTACTTTGCATTTCTTTGTAGAATAAATAAGGGAACATAGAAGATGCTCGGTTTGACTAAGGACAATCTAGCCAAACTATTCCTGTTTTGAAAAACAAGTGGTTCATGCAGCCCCCAGTGCCATCTGTGCTGCCTCTTGAATGCTAGTCCTCAAAGACACTTAGAGGCACTCTTCTTGTTCTTCCAAGAGGTACCCAAATCAACATAGCAAACTCCTGCTATGTATGTGTAAACTCATGGAGCAGGCACCTCTAGTAGTAGTTGAAGCAGTAGAGCTCTGTAAAAATCCTAGTGTGACTTTATCTAAAGGCTTTAAGAGGGCTGGCATCTGTCTCACTCAAATTTTACATGTATATGGTGCCTAACTAGAAAGTGCATCTGTTAAGCACAGCTCTTCTTGGTATACTTGCAGAAGGAATTATGTTTCCTTTCCTATCTGTAGGAGTGTTGCTAAGAGACTAAATTCCTTATACATTTCAGAGAAAGCTTAACTTCTGTAAAATAATGATGAAGAATGAATTTCCTGAAAACCACTATCACCCCCTCATAGGTAGGGAGGACAGATTTTTAAAATTATGGTATGCCATACATTTTTTACAAATAAAAATGAAGGAATTTTGGGGATACAGTCTGATGTGTGGTAACTGGCTAAGGTTTTAAAAAATACTTTCCTTTTGTGCTAATGCCTATTTTGTTCCACTTCCTGTAACTGGTGCAGCTTCAATCGCCACTCCCCACAGTATAAAGCCTCAAATAGATACTTGTTTGTTCAGCCTCCTTTGTTTCTTTGCTTCCTTTTTGTCTCAGGACACCTTCCCAGCCCTTAGCTATCTCTGTATGAGCCTTTTGTAAGTCAGCAATTTCCCCTTCCCTCACAGAAGTTGGACAGCAAACTGTTTTGGTCCCAGATCCTGAGTAACTAGAGTTGCCAACCTCCAGGTAGTGGTTGGAAGTCTCCGGGATTACAGCTGATCTCCAGGCAACAGAGAGAGTTCACCTGAAGAAAATGGCTGCTTTGGAAGGTAGACTCTGTGGCATTATCCTCATTGAACCCTTTCCCAACCCTGCCCTCTTCAGGCTTTACCCCCCCCCCTCCATCTCCAGGTGTTTTCTCAACCCAGAGCTGGCAACCCCATGAGTAACTGAATATTCCTTGCCAGCTCAGCTAATCTGTTCCAGAGGTTTCAATGTCATAAAATGATGCCATATAGATAAGATCAGGGGTCATTTAGTAGAAAAAGAGGTGCAGGAGCTCATTAGCATAACTCATTAGCATAACTCATTTGCATATGCCACACCCCCTGACATCACCAGAAATATGTCAGAAGGCAAGAAAGAAAGAAGAGAGAGAGAGGGAGGGAGGGAGGGAGGGAGGGAGGGAGGGAGAGAGAGAGAGAGAAAGAAAGAAAGAAAGAAAGAAAGAAAGAAAGAAAGAAAGAAAAAAAGAAAGAAAGAAAGAAAGAAAGAAAGAAAAAAGAAAGAAAGAAAGAAAGAAAGAAAGCTGGCAGAGAGGGGACAGCTACTAATCCAAGCCTTAGAAATACTACTGTTTTGGGAGGATAGCTTCAGTGGTGGCTGAAGCCTTCAGAGGGCTGGTCAGAGGAACAAGGATCTGTCTAGGGGATGGGGTAATTTTGCTGCAAGCATGACACAAGCAGGCATTCCCCCGTGGGGGAGGGGCTGACACCAACTCCCGGAGCTGAGCTCCCCCGAGCTCCTGCTTGAAATGACCCCTGGATAAGATCCCCTCTGATGTTGCTGGGTGCCAAAGTAGCCACTTGAAAAATAGTTGTATCTCAATTCATGTTTATAAAAAGCTTTGGAAGCAACATTTTTTTTGTCCTTTGCACGCCTGCTGTTCAAGTATTTCTTGCTTGCTATTCAAGTATTTCATGAACAGAGTTCATGGTTTACCATTCACATATAAACACGTATTTGATGCAAGTGAATATAGAATCAATTTAGCAAAAAAATAATAATCCTATTTTTAGGCCCATTTTATAGTAATAGATTTTTCAGCTGTGGCCTTGATGTTGTTTTTTTCTTTTAACAAGAAGCTCAACATCAAGTGAATTTATTTGTTAAGGCATATTAGGTGGCACTGAATGGAGTACATAATGAATAGATTAAGCATTAAACACCTCAAAGGAAATTGTTCTAAAATCCTTAATTAAGCCAAGCACAAATTTTGTCAAAAATTCATGTGTGACAAACAAATATCCCAACTACATGTTGTTGGATGTTTACAGATTAGCCCTGGGGCCTCCTGTAGAACCAAAGAAAATCCTGATTGATAAAATTTTGTCATATTCAGATGAACATAACATGGTGTTGGGGAGAAGATGGAAATAATTAAATTCCTATTCCAAATGTCGCAAGCAAAGCAGACCTCCCTTTTCATAATTATGTCATTAAAATGACATGTGAACATCACCATCTGGTTTGCCCAGAACTACCCTTGAGCTGTGACAAAAATAAGTCCCTTTTCCCAGAGTACACCGTGTTTCTCTTAGATAAAATTATTAATTTAAATAGAAAGCTCCATGGCCAGGGTTCCCAGAATTGCTTATGCTCACTCAAGGCAGGTGCTAGCCCACTGGAGGGTTTGGTTTTTATTCTTTGAGCCGCTGCCCCTTCCCTTCCCACCCTTGTCAAAGTGAGCTTTTCAAACTCCCCTCAGCGTCAAAAGCTCACGGTGTATTTTTATCCCACCCATAGAGCACAAGGGTGGTATTCACCCTTCTATGTCCTCTCAGCGCCATCCGAGGTAAGTTATGCTCAGTGACATTGACTGATTCAAGATCACTTAGTGTATCTTTTGGCAGAGAGAAAATATGAATCCCTGAATTTCCCCAGGCCTAGTCCAACACTGGGCCTTGCCACTGCAGTACTCTGGCAAAATGGCTGTAGTAGGATTGAAGCCCTACCTTCTCCTGAACTTTCCAGCCCAGAAGTTGCCTGCTATCTGTGCTCCTGCCTGCCGAGGAGAAACTGGCAGTGGCTAGGGATGGGGCTTTTTCAGGGGAGTGCTCTTGGAATGCCCTTCCTCTTGAGGATCACCCGTCACCTATTTTATTATAATTTTGGGCACCATTTATCTTTATATAGGCTTTTAATTCAAGTTTTGCATCTTTATTTGCTTTAATGGTTTGCTTCTAGCCTGAGGTATGTTTAAGCCACCTAAAATAAGTGGAGGTTTGAAGCTTATTTTAATACTGATGATTTTATGGCCATTTCAATGAGTTCTTTGTGTTTGTTTTTACTTTAAGCTGCCTTGAAGAGGTCTCTGGAAATTATACATTTTCTAAGTCAACAAATAAATACAGTCTGAGAAAAACAAATGCAAAGCCCCCTTGGGCTTACAGGACTAATTGTTCTTTGGATTCTACAGTATCTACAATGCAAACTATAGAAATGTAGGATGATTTTGAGGGGGATTTGTATTATTGGTAATGACAAGTTAGCTGAAATAATTCTGAAGTCATAGAAAGGGCTGTTTATCTGCTGTCTTATGGTAGTCTTTCCCTTTAGTACTCAAGCTTGTAATAGCACAGAACATGGAAGCCACTGGGCACAATCCACCAGGAATTTTTTATGATACATACCCCATCCCTATCTTGTCAAGATTTCTTGTCAAGGTTTGAACTGGCTATTGTTCATACTGACTTTAATATGTTGGTGTGATTTTTTTTGTCATGAAATGCCTTAAGTAGCCTTCACGCTTTGTAAATATTTCAATACAGGGAAGTTCTACCATGATATGAAACAGGTTTTTCTCAATCTCAAGGATCCTTGCGTAAAATAAGTTGCTGGTAGATTTTGCCCATTGATTTTAGAGATATCCACTCATCATATCGCTGATGTCTCCTGTTTTTGGAATGAAAAATCCCCTGTTAATGTGAGATTGAACACGTTTTAGAAGATGGCAACTTGGAAATGAAAACAAATCAAGGCCAGAGTTAGGGTTGCCAGCCTCCAGGTGGTGGCTGGAGATCTCCTGCTATTACAACTGATCTCCAGATGACAGAGATCAGTTAACCTGGAGAAAATGGCCCCTTTGGAAGTTGGACTCTATGGCATTATGCCCCAAACCCTGTCTTCCTCATAAGGGAAAATGGAAAAACTGGTATTGAAAATATTCCTGGAAAGAATTTAATTGTTGCCACTGTATTCTACTGGCAACAATGAGAGACAGGACTTTCTCTAAAACATAGGGTTGCCAGGTCTGGGTTGGAAAATACCTGGGGCCAGAGATGGGAGCTCACTTTGTCACACTGCACTAGGGTCTTGAACTGCCAAGCTACCAACCTTCCGGTCTGCAGCTCAGCATCTTAACCACTGAGCCACCATGACCCTCAAATCTGCTGCACTCCTGTGCTAATTTTGTTGAAGGAGCGGTCCATGGAATCCTTCTCAATCTGCCAAAATGTTTCCGTCCAAATGACTTGTTTGTTTGTTTGTTTGTTTCAATTTATATCCCACCTTGCTGGATGAACTGGCTCAAGGTGGCGTACAAACAATTAAATATAAAACATAATAAAATGATAAAAAAATTTCCAGTATAAAAATACAATATACAGCATGTGTGCTGCTAAAAACAGCACAACAGAACAGTGCAAGCAATGGCAGCATTCAGTATATTTTCCAATAATGATAGGCAATATCTGGCTGGTATGTCCCAGGGTGTAATGTTCCTGTGACAGATTGTTGATTGTCACATTCATCGATGGTTATAAGTCCTACCAAATCTAATGGGCTCACTTTTCTGGTAAGTGTATTGAGGATATAATTTCTAGGAATAAGGTATTCTTAAATCCACTGACATTATTTAAATGCATGTAGCACCGAAATGGATTAACCAGTCTCTTAATTCACATTCCTTGAGTGTGCATAATCTACAAATAGATTGCTTGGTTTTCACTAAATATTCAAGCCGCCTGACTTTACCGCAAGGGCCGGCCCTAAAGCAATAAGACTGTGACATAATGCACCAGAAACGTCTCCTAAGCAACCCCAAGCAAAATGAATGGGAACGCTACAGAAAACATTCATAGTAAATGGTACCACAGGTAGAATATACTAGTGAGCCTCAAGCATTAGAGTGGAAAATCCTCTTCGATCTATGGTATATTAAAATGGTTTTGCATGAAGCTGACAAATGCTTGATTTTTAATGCATGCCTTTTCTGGTGATAGAACGCTTCCCCTTTGCAACAAGAGGGAATGGCATTAGGGCAGAACAGTTTCCGCACAAAACAATGTGCTCTGTTCAGATCTGGATTAAAGTTCAATTGTTTATTTACAGAAGATCCCTTTGTTAAATTTAACAATGGTGGGAAGAAGGGGGTGTTCTGAGTAATCCATTTTAAAACATATCCATTCTGCAAGAAAACTAGTTTTTAACAGCAATCATGTGAATTTGGGTTATAACAATAAAGAAGGTTTCTGAAGCATTTTCACTTGGCTTATAACCATCTTTTTAAATGCATCTGTATTCTGTAATGAGAATATAAAACATGAAATTGGTTTCTTTGATAGAACTGATATTTAAAAAGGCAGTCTTCCACTCACTATCCTGGGATACATTTCACACAGCACAATGCATGGGGAAAGAGCCGCTCAGAAACGTTTACAGTGCTGTCGTGAAAAACAGTTTTGCTACTGAAAGACACCTTATTTTAATTTACTGTCATTGTGGCTTAAATGTTTGCTTCCATTTACCAGTGGGTGATGAAAATGTGAAATACTAGTTCTATAAACTAGAGTGGTATAAAATGGGATAGAAATGATCTGCTAGAGCTCCTTTGGCTGCTGTCCCATCTCTCAGCCAACTAAGTGCCAGGCCCACCAAAGAGGTAGTCAGGATGGCTAAAGCAACAGAGCTACATAGTAGAAGGTGTGCTGTAACTTTTCAGTAGGGTTGCCAACCTCCAGGTGGCTGCCCAGTATTACACAACTGATCCCCAGGTAACAGAGATCAATTCACCTGGAGAAAATCGCCACTTTGGAAGGTGGACTCTGACCTTATATCCCATTGAAGTCCCTCCCTTCCCCAAACCCTGTCCTCCTCAGGCTCCACTCCAAAATCTCCTGGTATTTCTTAACCTGGAGCTGGCAAACCAGTGAGTTTGGAGTCTGGAGCACACGCAGTTGAACTTGTCTGCCCACGCCTGGGTCCAGTCAGGGCCTGGATGGGAGTGCTCTTGGAAGCCTGTATCTGTCATCTGGAGTTCCATAGTGGAAGAAAGCAGGATACAATTAAAAAAATTAAAGTAGTTCAGGCTTTTGAGAGCGGGAGAACTATAGAGATTAAGACAAGTGCAGCGATGGTATTGCCTAAATAAATGCTATCACTAATAAATCTCTCATAAAAGCCAGTTTGGTGTAGTGGTTAAGCGCAGACTCTTAATTTGGGTGAACCAGGTTGAATTCCCTGCTCCTCCACATGCAGCTGCTGGTGTGACCTTGGGTCAGTCACAAGTTTTCTCAGAGCTGTTCTCTCAAGAGCAGTCCTCAAAAGAACTCTCTCAGCCCCACCTAACTCACAGGATGTCTGTTGCAGGGAGGGGGAGGGAAAGGAGATTGTAAGCCACTCTGGGACTCCGAGTGAAGGGTGGGGTATAAATCCAATCTCTTCTTACAAGAAGCTGCAGTTTCTTAGTCCTTATATGTGATATGGGAAGAAGCATAGGGACCTGTTTTAGATGATTTTGTAAGATTTCTGAGCTTATGCATGTGATGTTCAAAGTACTTTGCTTAGAGGGTTCAGTGTGCTTCACAGACATGAACTTGTAATCCTTTCTTCAACAGTCAGGGCTGCAGGTGGATGGGCCAATGTTATTTGTTATCCCCATGTTGTACATGGGAACTAAAGCTGAGAGAAGAAGAGATTTGCCTGAGGCTACCTGTTAAACTCACACCAGAGCCTCTTAGCCAATATACTATACTAGTTCCTAAATGTTAACTATTATTTTTGGTTGTGGACCCCCAAGATTGCAGTAATACATATGCAGAACTGCAGTACCCCTTTTAAGTCCTTGTGGCAGAGCAATCTACAAAACTGAGGGCTGGCCTGACCATATAAGTGAACTAGGCAGCCTCCTAGGGCTGCCAGGCTTTAGGAGGCACCACATTGTCACATGTGCATACCCCCCCCCATGGGTATGGGAGGCATTTTTGCCTGCTCCCCTCCTGAAAGGAATAAAGGGGCATGAGGCACACTGGCTATTGGTTAATTGAGCCATTTGGGGTTTTTTCAAGGGGAGGCTTGAGAGCCTCAGTAGGAGTAGCTCTACCCCTGCGACCAGGCTTTTGCTTGATATTATATAGGGTTTCCTCATCGTTACTACTAAAGCCTTCACAAAGGTGAGGATGCTCTTCATTGGCAGGGTAGTATTTTCTGTAGCTGCAGATAATTGGGAGGGCAGCAAGCAGAGCGTTTCTCCCCAGATTGGGAGATTTCCTTCTCTCCTTCTCACCTGGGTTGCTCCAGCAATGAGCTTGCCTTGACTGCAGAGGTCTTTGCAGGGAGAGGGCTTTGTTCTACTGCCTTCAAGCTGGTTTGCTGGGTTAGAGTCCTTTGATAAGGCAGTCTGCATTGTACAATTGTGCCAACCCTTGTGCTTGCTTTCCTCTCTGCCTGCATACTACAGTCCAGGGCTTGGGACTCTTTAGTTTGGTCAGAGGGGGTGGGATGAGTTAATTGTAGTTGCCTTGACCTCTCTTTAAAGTTGTTTGGTGTGGAGGGTGGCTTCTGCTTACTCCTCCTCTTCCTTAGAACCTGGATTGGCCAGTATTTGACTACGGAGCAAATTGGTGGTTTTCTACCCAATCTCACCCCACATTCTCCTTGTTTACAGGGATCTCTGAGTATACAATACTAATGAAGGGAGGGGGGAATACACCAGTTTGAGTGAGGTTTAGAGCTAGGTTGGAATAGCAGAGGTCGAAGGCCTCTCTGGCTTGGAAGGTGAGGATCAACAGCAGATGAAGATCGATTCAAGTAGGTAACCATGTTGGTCTGAAGTAGCAGAACAATGTTTGAGTCCAGGGGCACCTTTAAGACCAACAAAGTTTTATTCTGGGTATGAGCTTTCGTGTGCATGCACACTTCTTCAGATGATGTTAGTGATGGCAGTAAGCTATCTGTTAATAACTATTTAAAGAGGCTGTTCATATTGTTTATGGGGGAAATCAGTTTGTTTAAAAGTAAAAGAACATCATCAATAAATAATTTAGAGTTACATGGGCACAAAAAGTAATTCATAACAATTGCAAACCAAGTATTTCTCGCTAATAGAATCAATGAAGCCACTGGAAAGTTGCAGCTGCTGCTGAAAAGAAAGTTTCAACAGCAGTGGGGGAAAATGTGTTAGGTTGACTTATACTTTCTTTTGCACAGAAGAAAATAGGATCAGGGCTGAATAATGTAAAATGTGAGTAATGTGAATCTCTAAGAACAATGGTCCTGTACCAGAGAGCACACGGAAGCTCATACCTTGAATAAAACTTCGTTGGTCTTAAAGGTGCCACTGGACTTACATTTTGTTCTGCTGCTTCATACCAACATGGCTACCCTCCTGAATCAATAGCACATGTCTGCCATGAGTATACCAGCAATGTTCTCCCCTTAATGCTTTATGATGTTCACCATAGCAAATACCAGTGTACAGATGAAGAGTCCAGCAGCACCTAACATGAAAACTAACAAAACTTATTCCAGCATAAGCTTTCACAGGTCAAGGCTGACTTCATTATAAGTAGTGTACAGATGGTAGAGGTATGGCCTAGCCCAATATTATGTTGGAACAACTGCACCTTTAGTTGTTTTGTAAGATTTTTGCTAAGAGCTTAATGGAAACTTTTAATGACCATTAATGATTTAAAACATACACACTACTTGTGGGGTTGTAAGGCAGTCTTTCACCCTTCACTCAGTACGCATGGAAGAAGGTGACTCTGAAAAACAAAAGTTGTATAATTAGCTTTTTATTAGGAGAAACCAAAATATCGCAAAACAATGACAAACTTTTGAGTTCCCCAGAACTCATTATGTGGGGGTATAGGTTCAGTACAAAAAAGGAGGGAGGGGGAGAAAACCTGGGGGGGTGGGGGTGGAATGCTTTACTTGTAGCATATAGCTGGCTTGTTTACTTTCGCCACTGAAGGTGCAGTTTTCTAAACTTATTACTTATATCCTTGAGAATCTGTACCTTGCTGCTTCTTCCTGTTTATAAAATGCTCAGTAATCTGAATGGTATGGGTGCAAGATTTAAATGGGAACCTGCCTACCGGTGTAAATGGTAGGTTGTGGTACACCACAAACTACATTATTCTAGAAAGAAGCCTGTGGCAGAAGCAGAAATGAAGGCAAGGCCTCTTGCTTCTTACTTTGGATGCTGTAATGAAAAACATTTATTAAAAGCAATGACTGAGTCATAGCAACAGGTATCTTATTGCTCACCTCCGGAGAGAGCTGACAAACTGCCTCGTTATGTACAACAGTATGAAGCTTTGTGAAGTCTATTAAAATGTTTTTGATAACAGAGAAACAATGTAATCTCTAGTTCAAGGGCATTTTCTCCTGTTTCCTGTTTTTTTTAATGTAAAAAAATCCCATGCCTAAATGATGTAAATCCTCCAAAGTACTAAAATGTGTCCTTGAATGTAGGTTCATCTCAATTAGTGTTTCAGGCAAATTAAAATTTGAGGGGTGGAAGGAGGAAATTAAGATCTAGTTTCATTCACCATCATCCCAAAATTGTGGTTCCTTCTCCCCATGTGGCTCAGCCAGCTGCTTTCTTCCAGTTGTCCCATTATTGCAGCTCCCACCCTTTCTTCATAGCATTCTAGCTTCCATGCCTTGATGCAAGGAATTATTACCATCCATGTTGTAAGCATAAACAAAGAGGATGGGACTTTCTGAAGAATGGGAATTTTACTAGGTGTAATTTTTATCACCCTTGCACCACACTCCCATGACAAGCTTGCCTTGCCAAAATCTCCATTTTGACACAACTGTTAGAAGTTCAATGGCCCTATCCTCTATTGCAGTGAATCACTTGAGAATCCTAAAATGATTTTGGACACTGGTTTTTAAAAATGTGCTGTTGACATTCTCAGAGGATTTCATACTGTTGCCTGCTTATTTAAAAAGAAGCATGCAGAAAATAACCTCATCTTTCATGTAAAAAAGATACTGGCATAATATGCAGGCAAATATTCTAGGATTTGTCCTTTCTACACCTTCAGTGTGAAAAACATTTTGTCAGTTATTGGCTGAGTGAACAAGCTATCTGTTTAAGAAAATTAATGGGGCTGTGTATCTACTTTCACGTTCTCCATGTGGTTGTGATGTGGTTGTGATGTGAAGCATAGTGGGGTGTGCATTCACTGCCTACTTAAGAAAAGGAGCAATGCTGCATCAGACCAGTGGTCCATCTAGTCTAGCAACCTGTTTCCCAGAAGATGTAGTTTATTGTTGACATGCTCTTATGCTATCTACATAGATGAATGTGCAAGGCTTTGTGCTTACAAAATCAAATGTATTATTCAAACAGTTGAAGACATTCTGGATCTCCTCTACTTCTGAATCCCTGCATGCTTCCCTAGCATGGTCGTCTTCTCCTTCCATATAGATTTCTATTTTCTCGAAGTGTCTAGAGCCCTCAACCCAGTGACTGCATTGTCTTGACTAGTATGATAGTCTTGGACATCTCATTAATCCATATGCTGTTCTTATAAAACCCCTTGGCTATGGACAGGGGTCATTTCGTAGAAAAAGAGGTGCAGGAGCTCATTAGCATAACTCATTTGCATAACTCGTTTGCATATGCCACACCCCCTAACATACTGGAAGTGTGTCAGAAGGCAACACCCACCCCTCAGGCTCCACTCCACAAGTGAGTGAAACTGACCTGCTCTTCCTCCATTCCCTTCCCCATCCAATACTTTGTGCAATAAAAATAAGCGTAAAGAACACACCCTCATTCTCTTCCTGCTCCCCTGAAACCACCAGTAGACTTGAGATACCCAGGACATGTGCACCACCCATCCCTTCCCCTCCCCACAACAAGACACCCTGTGAGGTAGGTGGGGCTGAGAGAGGTCTTTTGAGAACTGCTCATGAGAGAACAACTCTGAGAGAACTTGTGACTGGCCCAAGGACACACTAGCAGCTGCATGTGGAGGAGTGGGGAATCAAACCCGGTTCTCCCAGATTAGAGTCCAACTCCTGACCACTACACCAGACTGATGGGGTGGAAGCTGCTGAAGGGTTGGTGAAATTTCTCCAGTACTTATGTGCCATGTGCCCAGATAAAAAATGGTATACTTAGAAAATTTAAATGCCACCTTGAGCAAGTCTCTGGAAAAGCAGCACACAGTCATAAAAGGAACAATGATAAAATTATCCATATTAAAACAAAACATTAAAAACAATAAACACCTTAGCAGGGCTTTCCCCGGGGCGCTGCACCTCTGCACTGCTTGGGGAAGCCGAGGAGGGGGTGGGGCTTGGTCATGTGCCCACCCCCTGGGCTCCTCGCTCCCGGAGCTGCGCTCCTGTGTGCTCCTGCTCCAACGGACCCCTGGCTATGGAGATAATTACATGGGCACATCGCTGTTTCATATTGTATAGTATACACGGGGCCCCTCACAGTAGCATCTAAACACATAAAGTGATTTTATACTGAGTCAGACCATTGGCCTGGCAAGTTCAGTGTTGTCTGTTCTAATTGGCAGAAGCCCCCCAGGGTCTCAGGTCTCTCACATACCTTCTATTTGATCCTTTTAACTGGGACCTTCTACATGCAAGGCAAGTTCTTGTGGCCCTTTCTTACATGCCCAGGGTAATGCTGACTGCCACTTTGGGGTCAGGAAGCAATTTTTCTCCTGGTCAGTTTGGCTGGAGATCCTAGAATTTTGTTTTGTTTTTTGTCATCTTCTGGGCGTGAAACAGCAGTCACTGGGGGTGTGGAGAGGGAGGTATTTGTGAATTTCCTGCATTGTGAAGGGGTTGGACTAGATGACCTTCCAACTCTATGATTCTGTGACTTTATGAAGTACTCTACCAGTGAGCCATAGCCTCTTTCCCTTCTTTGTCCTGCAATGATACCTAAACTATTTGCACTGAATATATTCAGAATGTCAGTGTGATGCCCCTTCTCCCCTCACACAGAGTGCCTACCACCATATATAACCTCTCTTCTTCAGGTTATGGTCAGAACATCATACTCACCACCCTTCTTGTCTCTTTTAAAATCTACAGAGTGTCATGACCATCTTATGTCTCAGGTTCTCTCTCTCTCACTCCCAGAGACATCCACAGACAGGGTAGCTCAGCCCCCTTTAATAAGCAGCCTGCATCACACAGAGCTATTGGGGTTGGGGCTGAAATACTGTTCCAATCACTCAGTGCCACCATTAATTCATATCCTATAATATAAATATAGACCGAAGTATTAAATTGCATGTGTGATTCTTTTCCTTGGAAATGCAGCCCATAGGGTTAATCAAACAAAAAAGCTTTTATGATATAAACAAAACACTGAAAAAAGTAAAGTATAAGAAACAACCTATAACTGGGATCCTTTAGTTACAAATTTACTAATTTCAACCTGTTCCAAGTGTTAGAGAAAAATTGTCAAAATGCTTAAGTATTCAGAGGTTTCAATGGATCTTTGCTTCACTGAAGAGGAGATGTTTCCTTTAGTTTAAAAATACTTTATTTCTAAGGGAAAAGGTTCACAGGAGAGCTACAAAATAACATAACTAAGAGCTACATTTCTACATCTTACTTTTTACAAGGCATGGTGAGAACAACAACTGGAGAGTTCCTCCTTCTTCTTGACCCCTAGAAGAAAATCACCTGAACACAGTAACCAATCAATAGATCAATAGTCCTTTAGATTCGAGGGCTTTTCTTACATTGGCTATCTGCCAGGTTTCCCTTCCAGGTCAGTCTAAACAATAGCACTGAAAGTAAGCAAGTTAACCCTATAATGACTGGAATGTCCAATCTTGCAAACCCATTTCCAACACCAAGCAGCTCTTCTATACAGTTTCCCTCAGAAAACCCTTTTCACCTCAGCCTTTAAGCTGTCAGCGTCTCTCCACTGCTAAACCCCTAACAGCTGTTTTTCAAGTCTCCTCTCAGCATTCCAGCCACTCTCATTGGCTGTTTTTAGAGAGAGGCATGACCTAGCCTGTCTGTCATAGTAGGTAATTGGCTGCCCTAACAGCTTGACTATCATGATATGGCTTTTTAGGATTATTATTTCTCATTTTGATCTGTGATAGCAGAACCACTATAAGAGGATTTTAAAAATCTTTTCAATGAATCCACTGGGGCCATGAAAAAGATGTCACCCGAGAGGACACTCGCAAACACTCCTCTGCATAGTTAGTGACAATTGGGCTAGCTGTGCCATGTGTCAAACAAGAGCAGCATTCCTAACTGTTACTGAAGTGTTGTGTTTTCATTTCTGCTTTAAATTCTATGGCATAACTTTGTCTCCTGTGACAGGCTGTTGTGGCAAGGACAAAAATGATGAGACTGGGCACGTACAAGGGTTTTGTGTGTGTGTGAAGTTTTAAGTGATAACAGCTTTGTTTATGACTGACAACAGAATTTTCAGAAAGAGAAGCCAGCACAACAATATCAACAATGCCATGTTATTTGCTCAAAAGAAGTGTTAGACCTGTCTCCCGGAAAGGATGCTACTGCCATTGCAAGAAGGCTGATTTCTGTGCCATTGCGCTGATATTTCCTCTGCATCCTTTCAAAGGCTTTAGGTCAGCTGTGCAGAAGAGATGTCTTCAACATCGTTAGGACATGAATGTAGAATGAGAACGTGGGGTGGAGGGAAAGTGCAAGCCTACCTTCCCTTCCCCCCCAAAATTTATGGGGAATAAACTGAGAAGACTTGTTTAGGTGCCAAGACTTTATTGTTTGGTATATTATCATCATATAGACTCAATGATGTCTTTTGCCAAAGTCACTGCCTCTTTGTCACTGGCTATTTGCATTAATTGCTAAAAAAAAAAAAAGGGAGGATCCACACCCACAATAAGAAAAAAAAAATAAAATACTGGTTTCCAGTTGGGAGAATGGAGGTCTGACACGCTTTGCAAATGCGCAAGGCGGACAGCGGCTCTTCCTGACAGCTTGGGTGGGTTAATCCACCCGACGCAACCTCACACAGGTAGTGTGAGGACCAGCAAGCAATATAATCCAGGTTTGAGCAACCTCGGTGAAGGGAAAGTCTCGGAGGAGACTTTTCCGACACCTTGAGCACTGCAGCCGAAGAGGATTCTTGCGAGTATCTCTAAGGAGCCGAGCTGAGCTGAAAAATTCAGCATAAAACCTCCAATTCCCCTGATTCCTTAACAAAGAAGACAAAGTTTAAACGTTGGGACCACATCTGAAGCGAAGTAACAACAAAAGGTAACGGAAAAAAGTTTTTTGCCTTACCATTGCCGCGTTTTGAAAGATGAAAAACAGATCGGGTGAAGCAATAGACTGATGTTGATTGGATGAGAGCAGTTTTGAAGTGCTAAAAAACCAAATTTGAACTTAAAAAGCCAAAAAAACAAGTTGTTTAACATTCCTGCGGTTAAAAGGAGTCGGGAGGGGAAGCCAAGCATCGCGAGACAAAGAGGGAGAAGGGAACCAAGCATCGCGAGATTAAGACGTGAGGACTGAATCAGGAAGTGACGGCTAGAAGAGCAGACAAGAAGGAAAAAGGAGAAGAACCGGAAGAAGGTAAAGGGGACTCTAAATACTGCCGGACCAGAAAGGGGACTCTAAATACTGCCGGACCAGAAAGGGGACTCTAAATACTGCCGGACCAGAAAGACCATAACAGGAAGTGACGTGCAGAGAGCAGACAAGTAAAGAAAAGGAAGGGACAAAAGGAAACTACGGCAAGCCAGAAGCAAGGTAAAAAGACTATAACCTTTGACATTAACCATAGAGAAGTCGCGGCCGCCATTTTGGATTTATAAAATTTTTAAACTGCAATATCTCAAAGATTATATAACGTAGAAGGCTGAAACCAACATAATTTGACTTGGCAAGATTAGCTTGTTTGAATGCACTAATTGGTGTTTGATTTGGAAGACAAGATAAAATCGATCCTTTTAAAGAGGCAAAACGGACCGAGGACTAAGATCGAGAGCAGCCACATGGTCCTCTCCTACAATGGCAGCAAAAAAAGAAAAAGAGCTACTAGCTGTTATGGAAGCAATGGAAAAGAAAATGTTAGACGCTATAGGAGAGGTAAATGTTAAAATGAATAATATAGCGGCTCAAGCAGATAAAAATTGCATGGAATTAAAAGCAGAATTTCAAAAATTATCCACAAGAACACAAGATATAGAAACTAAAGTAAAAGAACTGGAAGAAAACACCCATAAGACAATGAGAGAGAACGAGAGGATGGAAAAGATGATGCATTATAAAGATATGCAAAACCACTTGAGATTTCGAGGGATTGAGGAAAAATTGAATGAGGATATTTTTACAAGAATGCAAGAAGCAATAGCAGATTTTTTACAAGAACAGGAAGAAGTTGTTAAAGAACACATGGATCTTGTTTATAGAGTTAATTCTACATATGCAAGAGACAAAAACATACCAAGAGACGTGGTTGTCCAATTTACAATGAAAAGAACAAAAGAACAAATCTACAGGAAGTGCTTTACTGACCCCTTTGTAATAGATGGAAAGAAAATCATAGTAATGAAAGAATTGCCTAGAGCAATACTGCAAGAAAGGAAAAAATTCAAGCGTCTGACGGATAAACTGAAGGAGAAAAAAATCAGATTTCGTTGGGAAATACCTCAAGGACTAAGTTTTTATTATGGCAGCTCCAGAGTGGTGATTAAAAGCACAGAAGAAATGTATGCATTCCTGGGAGAGAATAAAGACGATTTTGGAGATATTTAAGAATATATCAAAATGGATTACAAAATACTTACATGGAATGTAAATGGACTAAATTCACCCCAAAAACGTAGAATGGTAGGTCACTGGTTGGAAAAACAAAAATGTAATATAATTTGCTTGCAAGAAGCTCATCTTAAAAACCAAGACCATAAATATTTAATAAGGAAAAAATTGGGAGAAGAATTTTATTCTTTAGCAAGCAATAAAAAAAATGGTGTTGTAACATATGTCAAAAAAGATTTGGAACCCAAAGTAATATTCAAAGACAAAGATGGAAGATATTTAGCTATTGAAATTTTACTGCAAGGAGTGAAAACTTTGATTGTGAACATTTATGCTCCGAATGGAGCTAAAGAAATTTTTTTTAAAGAACTTCAAATGGAATTGGACAATGTAAACTATGATCAAATTATGATGTTAGGAGATTTCAACGGAACTGTAGATAATAAACTAGACAGGCGCTCTAAAAGAAAGGATGAGACGTTAGGGAAGCTTCCAAAAAACTTTTTTGAACTGATAAAACAAGAAAAGTTGGAAGATATTTGGAGGAAAGCTAACCCACAAGGAAAAGACTTTACCTTTTACTCTAACAGACATGACTCACATTCAAGAATTGACATGATTTGGATGACTACTAACCTAACCTTTAAGACAAGAAAAGTGGAAATTTTACCCAGAATAATCTCAGATCACAATCCGTGTTTATGGACAGCTGGGCAGATTAAAAAACAAAAGAGATGGAGAATAAACGAGGACTTATTAGATAATCAAGAAATAATTAAAAAATTACTTGAAGAAACAGACCTATACTTCCAAGTAAACATGCAGAAAGAAGTTAAAATTCAAACCGTATGGGATGCATATAAAGCAGTGATGAGAGGACTATTGATATCGTTAAATGCTAAAGATAATAAAAAGAAAAAAGAGCAATATGAAAATATTTTACAAGCCATTAAAACAAAGGAAGAAGAACTGAAGAAGAAACCAGGGAAAAAGAAACTGCAAAAGGAAATTTGGATGCTACAAGACCAAGCAAAAGCCATTTTGAACCAGGAGATGTACTGGAACTTAAAAAACTTCAACAAAAAGCATTTGAAGGTGCAAATAAACCCGGAAAATACTTAGCATGGCAATTAAAGAAAAAACGTGAAAATAAATTTATCACTAAAGTGATAAGAGATAATATTGAGATAATAGATAACAAAGGAATAAAAAGAGAATTTTTTAAATACTACGCAAAACTTTTTAAGAAGGAAAACAAAGACAGAAGAAAGATTAAAGAATACCTGCAAACATTAAAGCTACCAAAACCAACAGAGAAAATTAAAGAACTATTTAATAATCCAGTATCATTACAAGAGATCAAAAATGCAATAAATGACTCAAAATTAGGTAAAGCACCTGGACCGGATGGATTTACAGCGAAGTTCTACAAAACGTTACAGGAGTCAGTTTCACCGGTGTTACTGCTATTGATGAACAATATAAGAGTTACTGGAGAGGTACCAGAAACCTGGAAAGATGCATCCATCTCACTGATCCCGAAAGAAAATCAGGATTTGACCAATGTTAAGAACTATAGACCAATCTCTTTACTGAATAATGATTATAAGATTTTTGCTAAGATTATAGCGGATAGACTAAAAGAGCACCTTAAAGAGACTATACAAACAGAACAAGCAGGGTTCTTACCTAATCGACAAATAAGGGACAATCTAAGAGTAGTAGTGGACGCTATAGAATATTACGACAAACATCCTGAAAAGGAAGTGGGCTTTTTCTTTTTAGATGCGGAGAAAGCGTTTGATAATTTAAACTGGGATTTTATGTTTGAAGTTTTAGAACATCTTGAGATCGGTGAATATATGCTTAACTTCATTAAAGCAATATATAAAGAACAGAAATCCTCAATAATAATTAATACTGAAAAGACAGACGATTTTAAAGTTGAAAAAGGAACAAGACAAGGATGCCCGCTTTCGCCGCTGCTATTTATTTGGATTTTAGAAGTTCTACTGTTAAATGTGAAGGAAGACAAAGATATTAAAGGCTTAACAACTAAAGGTTTTTCTTTCAAATATAGTGCCTTTGCAGATGATGTGATGTTTATAGTGGAAGACCCCTTATCCACATTACCACATTTGTTACAGAGAGTAAAAGAGTTTGGTGACTTAGCAGGATTTTATGTAAATAAAAACAAATCGAAAGTAATGTGCAAAAATATGTCAAATAAGAAACAAAACGAGTTACAAAAACTTACAGAATGTGAGGTGGTGAAAAAGACAAAATATCTGGGTGTAAACCTAACTATGAAAAATATTGATCTTTATAAAAATAATTATGAAAAATTATGGTTGCAAATTATGCAGGATATTAAAAAGTGGAATGTACTGAATTTGTCATTGCTGGGTAGAATTGCGGTGGTCAAGATGAATGTGTTACCACGATTAATGTTTTTGTTTCAAACTATTCCAATTGTGAAAGATGTAAAAACATTCAAATGTTGGCAGAAGGAGCTGTCTAAATTTGTGTGGGGAGGGAAAAAACCAAGAATTAAGATGAAAATAATGTGTGATGCCAAAGAAAGAGGAGGGTTTCAACTACCAAATCTAAGGTTATACCATGATGCAATATGTTTGACCTGGGTAGGGGCATGGACTATGTTACAAGATAGAATGTTATTGTCCCTGGAAGGTCATGATTGTAGATTTGGGTGGCATGCATATTTGTATTATGGCAAAACAAAAATGGACAATATGTTTAAACATCATTATTTGAGAAGAACACTAATGGATACGTGGACAAGATATAAAAACTTTTTTTCAGAAGAGATACCCATGTGGATTGTACCCACAGAAGTCTTACATCCAATATCAAGATATAAAGGACAAGATTGGCTGAAGTATAGAGACTTATTAATAAGACATGGCAAGGATTTCAAACTGAAGGAGCAGCATCAGATTGATTTTGATTATGGTTGGTTAAGATATAGACAAATATATGACTTGTATAGAAGTGATAAAAAACACAGTTTCAGGGAAAAAAATAATGAAATAGAACAAGTTTGGGAGGAAGGTGGGAAAAAAATGATTTCTAAAATGTATAAAGTCTTGCTAAAATGGTTTAATGCTGATGAAATGGTAAAAGAACAAATGGTAAAATGGGCGATAAACTTTAACAAAGACATTGAAATGGAATCTTGGGAATTTTTATGGAAAAATGCTATGAGTATATCTACGTGTTATAACTTAAAAGAAAATTGTTTTAAAATGATGTATAGATGGTATATGACACCAAAAAAAATTGCAAATATTGGTCAAAATATGTCTAACAAATGTTGGAAGTGTAAAAAGAAAGAAGGGTCTTTTTATCATATGTGGTGGACTTGTGATAAAGCAAAGACTTATTGGTCAAAAATACATGCAGAAATGGAAAAAATCTTGAAATGTACATTTAAGAAGTTGCCTGAAATGTTATTGCTAGGACTTAAACTAGAAGAGATAAATGTAAAGAAAAGGACAATAATATGGTATATGATTACAACAGCAAGAATGGTGTATGCACAAAACTGGAAAAATGAAAAAATACCAGAGGTGTGGGAATGGTTGAAAAAACTGTTATATATGGCTGAAATGGATAAGTGGACTAGAAAATTGAATAATCTCTACTCAGAGACCTTTCTGGAAGACTGGAAAGATTTGAAAGAATATGTTGAAAAGTATTGGGATATGAAAAACTATATCTATACATGGTTGTAATAGCATAAAGGAATAGAAATATATTATATGAATGTTTTAGTTAAAATTAGACAATGAAACTGTTTTTATTTAGAAATACATAAGAGTATAGAAAATAAGAATTGGTGTATAAGTATAAGTATTTTAAAGCTATATAACCGTTACCAGAAACGAAACATAGATATAAGTATTACTATTTTGAATAAAATGGAAAATGTGTTATGCTTCAGATGTGGTGGGAAACCACCAAAACAAGATAAAAATAGAATGTACAAATAGAACAAAATGTTATCTAATATGGAAAAAGGGATTTGTATAAGGTTAAATGTATTATTTTCGATGTTTTTTTTTTTTGAAAAATAAAAATTTCTTTACAAAAAGAAAAAAAATACTGAGGGCAAAACCAAAAATTTGCAACAATAGTTCATGAGCATTTCCAATGAACTTCCTTCTTGTATGCCATATAGGAGTTATGTCCCCAACCATCTTCAGTAGCTTCTCTGTGCCTTACAGGGAGGAGACCTGTCCATTTAAGTATTAAATAAATTTCCCTGAACATTTGTGATATGCTTTGGGAGTTTTTAATTAAGCTCTAATCACATTTTCTTGGCTTTGCATAAATTACTTGCAATTCTTGTTTTTGTGAACAATCTGGTCTTGCTGTTATACTTCAGGTTCTTTTAGTTTTTTCTCTGCATGATATCACATGGAAAATAATAAGGGATTTACAGAATGCATCGTCTCAGCATTAGGACAGAATTCACCTAGTAGTCTAGGGGCATAAGGTCAGCAAGTTCTTTCTAAAATTGCTGGTTTCATGCCTGGAGCTGATTTGTAGGAGTAGAACTTACATTATCATCACACATCTCAGACATTTGTGATGTAAGAAGCCGAGATGTTTACTGAATAGCTGCATGTAAGAATGGGAATTAACAGGTCAGAGGTGAAAGTTTGTTCTTGCTTTCTCTTACAACTACCTTCAAATGCAACATTCTTCCAAGAGTTTCTAAGTCGTTATTTAAAAAATTATTATTAAACAATATCCTTTATTCTTTATAAACCAAGCAAGTACATTAATAAACAGTTTTAACTGCAACAACAGTAACTATAAAGCCATATCCCAGTACAGATCCACAAGCCATATCCCACTACAGATCCACAAAAACTCATCAAAATTAATAATATCTTTAAGAATACTAGAGAGTAAATGCATCTACCAGCAAAGAGGTATCTGGTAGTTTCCCTTCAGAGACCATATAATTTAGGCATGGCCACTGTATTTCTACAAAACCTGAACGGTCCTCCCCAGAGTTTATACAACTGTTAATATACTTACTTGAAGGACCTACTTACTTGAAGGACCGCCTCTCACCATATATTCCCCAGAGAGCACTTCGATCCGGATCCCAAAACTGCCTGACCGTCCCAGGGTCGAGGGAGGCCCGCTTGGCAGCTACAAGGGCCAGGGCATTTTCTGTGGCGGCCCCTTACTGGTGGAATGAGCTCCCAGATAACATCAAGGCCCTGCGGGATTTATTACAATTTCACATGGCCTGTAAGACGAAGCTCTTCCGCCAGGCTTTTAAATAGGGGCCGTCCACAGTGTTTACATCTGGCCCTGGCCTGATCTTTGGCTGCCAGTGTCTGAGCAGATATGGGGATATGTTTGATTGCTGTTTGATAATTGCACTGAAGTAACGTCATCTATGTGGTATGTGACAGGATGTTTTATGGTTGTTTAATTTTTAATCAAATAATGTATTGTGTCACAATGGCTGTTGTTAGCCGCCCTGAGCCCGCCGTATGGCGAGGAGGGCGGGATACAAATTTCAATAAATAAATAAAATAAATAAAATATGATAAGCTATCTTCTCCATAATATAAATATTCCATGGTAGTTTAGCAAACCAC
The DNA here is from genome assembly GCA_029233225.1 of Lepidodactylus listeri. Classification (NCBI taxonomy): domain Eukaryota; kingdom Metazoa; phylum Chordata; class Lepidosauria; order Squamata; family Gekkonidae; genus Lepidodactylus; species Lepidodactylus listeri. The sequence continues at coordinate 70,358,924 of JARCFY010000004.1, read as the reverse complement.
AAGTCAATTGTTGGTAGATGTTTAGTTTTCCATCAAAAGGCCATTCTAGCTGCTGCTAACAAGAATTCTATAAGTGTCAGTGTAGAACATGGTATATCAAGCCATAACCCTATATTAAGTAATAACACCTCTGGATGATGCTGTAATCTGTGACCTGTAATCACAAAAATATGACCTCCAAGTTGATGCCAAAAGACTTGAAAGTAAGTGCATGACCACCAACAATGAATATAGTTAGCATGAATGCCACAGTTTCCAACAGTGTGGTTTGTTTGAATGATGAATACGTGTAAGCCTGGCTGGAGTCAGATACCACTGTGTTACAAGTTTCAAGTATTGGATGTGTATATGAGGAGCCAGCCTCTCTTGTCTACGATCCCAAATTTTCAACAAAGGCCGAGGACAGACTATTGTTCTGCCGCGCTACAGGAGTGCGGCAGGACAAAGCGGGGGGGAACTGCCCCGCAGCGCGGCATTCAGACGCCGCCACAAGGAAGCTGCCCGCAGCGTCCACACTGTGGGCAGCTTCCGGTGGCAGCGGTAGAACGCCGTGTGGCTCCGCCCACCCATGCACATTCACACCCGCCGGAAGCGGGTGGAATGCGCACGCAGCCGCCGGGACACCACTTAGAAGTGGTGCCCGGCTGCTGCGGGAGGAGCGCGCCGCTGGATGAGGTGAGTCCAGGGCGCCTCCACGGGGCAGATGCGGCAGTCTGGACGCCCGCTCTGCCTCCACTTTTAAAGCGGAGGCAGAGCGGGCCAGACTGCCAGTCTGTCCTCAGCCAAAGTGAATACAAAAGAATTATTGTTAATTCACCTAGGCCTCCCAGACTGCTCAGCACCATAACAGTCCTGGACTGATAGAGGGGAGGAATAGATCTGCTCTATATTAACCTAATCACTACAGTGCTTATTAGATATCATTATAATGCTAGTTAACTGTGCGGCCTCATTGTACAACTTCAGGTCTAGCAATCCTAAACCACCTAGTCTAGATGGCTTTTTGACTAAATCATAACAAATACGTGCCTTTTTGTAGTTCCAAATGAAGCTTTTGATCATTTCCTGCCATTTTGTAATACGGGCATTGGGTATGCATATTGGTAATGTTCTGAATAAAAATGGAATTTTTGGAAAGATGAAGGACTTGACCAGATTTAGTCTATCTGTCCATGAAAGTAATAACTTATTCCACCAATGGAATTGGTGACTGACTTTTCTAGCGCCAAATGATTAACTTTCAAAAGGTCTTACAGGTTCAAAGGAATATATACTCCTAAGTGTCACCAAGTGCCAGTGACCTACTTAAAACAAAAAGTTACCTTCAATAGGTCCTCCAGTTGATTTGACAGAAAAACCGGATACAACCCTGTTTTTTCTTTGTTTACAGCCAGACCCAAGATCTCGCCAAATTTCCCTTCATTTTAAAGTCATTCAGTTGCTTTTTAGCTATCAACTGCCATCTCTATCCCAGTAAAAAGGCTGCATATATAATCTTGGGACAGGATTCATCTCCTCCTTCAACACAGTGAACTTGAGAAGAGCCATAAGCAACCTGATGCTCCCCTTTCGTCAAGGCTTTGGGTGCAACTATGGGTGAAAATCTCAGAGCTGCCACTGCTCTTTGCCTGCCTTCCCCCTGTTCTGTTATGTGTATGATGCAGCAGCCCCAGTTTCAAGTTGCTCATACCGTTTATTTAGTTCTACCCTATGTGCAGACCAGCCTCCTGGCCCTTTTTACTTCCCTCATTGTCCCATGCTGTGTCTGCAGAAGACTTCCTATGCTTGGTCTTTCTTCTTTTAAGCCACAGTGTCTGGCTTAGAAATACCAGACACTGCATTTGCACAGTTCAACCTATGCACCCATACTAAGCTTATCACATATATTAGAAATTGTCTGCAAAAAAACCAGGTAGATGTAGCCCTTGACCTCAGAGCCAGTTTGGTGTAGTGGTTAGGAGCGTGGACTCTAATTTGAGAGAACCAGGTTTGATTCTCTACTCCTCCACATGCAGCTGCAGGTGTGACCTTGGGTCAGTCATAATTTCTTTCAGAGCTGTTCTTTCACAAGCAGTTCTCGAAAGAGCTCTCTTAGCCCCACTTACCTCACAGGGTGTCTGTTGTGGGGAGGGAAAGGGAAAGGAGATTGTAAACTACTCTGAGGCTCCTTCGGGTAGTGAAGGGCGGGGTATCAACCCAATCTCTTCTTCTCCATTTCAGGGGGTGGGGAGCTGCCTTAACCTTGATTAAAATCCCCAACCTACTGTGAAATCATATCTTAGCTTGCCGAGACGTTTCTAGAGAGGTCTATTTGTCACCCTGCAGGCACACAAGATGGGGAAATTGCCTTAACCCTGCTAGGCTTGTGTAGATGTAATTCTTAACCATAATTAATGTAAACTATTTTTGCAAGCCTGCTTCAAACCATGTTTTACATCTTTGTGGCTTATGCTTAACTATGGATTAGGTATGCAGACACAGCGCTTAACTATCTTTATAGAACAAATTTAGAGTGGCACCTTTAAGACCACCAAAGTTTTATTCTAGGTATGAGTTTCCATGTGCATGCATACTTTTTCAAATACACTGGAAGGAAGGTAAGGTTCAAACTTATAGACAGGGCCTGAACAGCAAATTAACATGTGACATGATGAAGATATTTTAAAATATGTGAAAAAAACCTAAATAACAAGCTAAGGTTATAAGGTCAACAGTTGTAAAACAATAAATATATAAAAATAAGGCTGAGACTCTCCATTCACTCCCTTCAGGTGTGGAGGTCACTTGACAGCATTTTTTTTTCTTTTTTGAGGTGGGTGTAGTGTTATGTCAGCCAAACATTCCAATATCCCTTATATTACATTCAGTATTCTAATATACCATTCTGAAAACGAAATACACTAAAATACAGAGGATGTATAGTCCCTCTGTATGAGAATACATATGTGAGGACTGAATGAGTTAGCATATGTAATGAGATAAGAAACCAAATCTCACTACATATGCTATCTCATTACATATGGAACAACAACCATCCTCATAGGCCCTTACAGGCTGAGAAGAAGCTTGTTCACCATCCTTTGTCTGATGACCAGATGCAAGACACATACCTTTCCTCAGGTTCTCAATCTAATTCACATCAGGGAAATTTATCACCACAGTTTCTGCAGCCTCAGCCTAACTGTTTCGTTCATCAAGCCATAACAGGGGAGTATTCTCAGAAAGTACAGGATATCCTGCTTGAAGCTAAAAAGCCCATCATCAGAAAACCCTCTTTGTTTAAGTGTGGGAAGTTCTTGGAATGACCAAACAGGGTGGGCATGAACCCTTTCAATTGGGAAACAGTGGCACTTTCTGCATGCACACTTTGCTCCTGATTTTAAATGAACTTGAGTTGGTCTGCCTTTACTTCAAATGGTGTGCTTGCACTCTGCACCTTTCCCCACCCCTGGTACTTTCTCCAGAATTCCAGAGTATGTGGATTATGAATTCTGCATGTCCTAAAGAAAAAGCAGGCATTTTGTGCTGTGTTTTCAGAATTAATTTTTTTTATGTACTTGGCCTATTGCAGTGACTGTAGTGGTCACTGCGGTTCTCACATCAGTGAAGAGATGGGGGCAATGGGGACACTTTGCTTTATGACCGTTGTCCGCAATGGTTCCTGCTTCGTAACTGATGATGGCCAGGCAGAGGGAGGATACCTTCCAAGATCTGATGCGGGCAGGTGAGGTAGCTAGTGTAGCAGCAGGTTAGTATCTGGAATGTCCCTCTACCATTTTCCTGGTAAATCTTGCCTGCTTACACAGAACCTGGGAAGCCCTACCCCACAGCCTGGCCACCTGTGCCGAGTGAGAGCCTTGCTTGAGGATGGGTGGCTACAAAGTCCATAGAGTCCTGCTGTGGTGGTATCGAGGAGGATCTGATTGAGCACTCATTGCCCTGCTGGGTTGTGGGTACAGCCAGCACAATGCGCACCCGAAGGTTGGCTTGCTCCCTTGATGCTTGATGCCTTCTGTCTAATCTTCGTGGTTAGCCCACAGCTGCCGCCCTTGCAGCATATTCAGCATATCCTCCCGAGGGCACACATCTTTAAAGATGATTTAAACATTTAACTGCAGCCAGACTGTTAAAGCATTTTTTGCTAATGGTTTCTTTCTCCACCAATCAAAGATTAGCAATCAACTTATATTACGAGACTCAAAGAGCTTGTTTAAAAAATGAAAACAAAAAGATGGGAAACCCTCGCAATACTGGATCAGAAGTAGAGAGGAAGGCGGAAGGTGCAGAGTGGGAGGAACAACAAACCTCAGTCTTGACAGTGGTGTTGACAAAAAAGAGGGGCAGGAACAGGGGCAGGAAAAGGGAGGGGTTGAAAGATCTGAGGAAACGTGTATGCTCCTGAAATACCTTTGGCTTGGAAGCGAGGCAATTGAAAAGTCCGCCACAAAAGCACTTTCAGAAAAGCCAGGGATACAGCAAACGGAAAGCAAACTGAGAGCTGAATGGGCAAAAAGCAATGCAAAACAAAAAAGAAAACCCAACGGACATGCAAAGTGAAAGTGGGAGGAAATGCAGAACGAAATTTAAAATGCAACAGAGATGCATAGAGAAAGCGAGGGAAACAACCAGTGCAAAAAGGGCCTTTGGGAATTTGGGAATTTCCTGCTGTATGTACAGGTGACTAATGAATACTTCTGTGCTCATGGAAGGGGATATGCAATTCCTAGACTGACAGAATGACTTTAAGAGAGGACTTCCTGTTTTCTCTAGGGATTTAATTCTGCTCACATTTGTTCATGTATATTCACAGATCAGGAATCAAATTAACACCCCACATAATTGTGGTGGAATTCCACCACGTAATAAACATCTGACGGTGAAATCTGCACATTGCTGCATTTGCCATTGTCCTGTGTGCAATCTTCCACCATCAATTCACTAATTTCTCTGGCCTGTGGTTGCACTTGTCATCATCTGAGAGTCAGACAAGCTGTTTACTTGAGTTCTACTCCACCTCCAATCTTCACAGCATCTGGTGAGTCACTGAAGAATGTAGTAACGGAGGAATGTGTTTGCTGGTTCCCATATGTTATGCTGAGGCATTTCAAGTATTAATTAAGCAGCATAAACAGTGGCATCACTAAAATGTTTACATGCCTATCTATTGTGGACAAACTGTGCTAACTCATTTGCTTGAATGCACCTTTTCCTGGAAGTATTTTAGATAAAGACTTTCACAAATGTAGAAAGGCCCATGGCATTCAGTGGATACTGAAGGCCAAAAAAAGAGGGTTAGCTCTGAAGTGCTGTCAGCAGAATTCCTCTTGTGGAATAGAACTTGATTATTCCCCCCACCTCCATAGCATCATGTGGCCCCTAAAACACTGCCTCAAGTATTCAGGGTGACTCCAGGGAGAGTTCTGAGCATTGTGTGGAAGTTTGCAGGGGAAGGAGAGAATCAACAACCCTCCCCACCCTAGCCACAGAAAACTCTCTACTGCCAGACAATGATGTTTGGATGCAACCCAGAGGTTGTGCTTTTTGTATCACATACTGGTGAACCAAGGTAAGCAGAAAAACTGCATTTTAATTGCTATTTGGGAAGGTAGGTGGGAAGTGATATAAAAAGCAGGCTTATAATAGCAAGAGAAATAGTCAAAGTAGTAAAGCGATAAAAATTACCATCATCACATGCTCTCTGGCTCATGAACTCTCTCTTATTTTTCCATTACTAACATCAAGACAAGGCTACTGTAATGCCCTCTGTGTAGGTCCCCACTCAATGAACTGCGAACAGAGAACTGGAAAATTATTTCATTGCTGAAGATTCTGGTGTTTATCTCTCCTGACAGTTTCAAACAATTTGTCAGAGATGAGAGGGCAGGAATTCATTATTTCAAAATGAGGTGACTAATTTAGTGTGCAGAACAGCTTAGCGGCAAGCTCATGGGATCAGTTTTAATGCTGTGTGCTTTGTCTAACAACCTTGTTGGATGACATAACTGTATCTCTGAGGTACAGTACTAACGGGGTTTTTTTTGTTGCCATATGTGGGGAAGGGCGTGGGGGCACTGCAGCTCTGAGGGCTGCGTAGTACCAGCCTTCTTAACTGGTTCCAGCACTGACAGGTCAGAGTTGGGGTTATATGAGGGTGGATGGGGGTGACTTTAGCACATGATTTCTATCCTAGAAAAGAGTTTTGAATCAATCCTTTTCTCTCCTGCTGTTCTCTGTTATTGAAATGTTTGCTGCTTGGTACTGTACAGCTGCCTCTGTTGGTGTATTTAAATGTCCAATTAAACAACCCAACATCTCTCCTCCACTCTGTTTCTCGGACTGACCGTGCACCTTTGTCATGTCCTGTCCCTATAAAATAACGAAAGAAACTCCTGTCTCCTGTTCAGGAAAGCTTATGGACAATAAATCTGTTCATTTTCAAAATCTGTCACATGCCTTTTTGTTTTTTCTGGTTGCAACAACCTAGCACAACCACTCCTCTGAAATTTGTCAGTAGTCAACATAAGCACTCTAAAAATAATAGGTTGGCTCAACATCTCCTGTTAGAGGACCCATTCTTTTGGGAGATATACCCATGGCCCAAGGTTCATTTCTTTGGGCCTAGTACAGATTTGTAACATTCCCCCCCCCCCTTATGCACAGTCCCATACATACACCCTCATGAGTCCTCAAAGAAATGATTAAGATTTTGTTTCTGAAATGACAAAGACTATATTGTGATAATGGTCTTGAAGCCCCTTGGAGCCCTATGCCCCACTAATATGTACCTGTTTCCCCCCATGGTTGGGCCTTGGGTACACTTGACTTCAATATTATCTACAGCCTTCTTCTTCAAATGCCAGTGTGGTGTAGTGGTTAGAGTGTCAGACTAGGATCTAGGTTTGAATCTCTACTTTGTCATGGAAGCTTGCTGGGTGACATTGGGCCAGTCACACACTCTCAGTCTAATCTACCCCATAAGGTTGTTGCTAAGAGAAAATGGTTAAGGTATAAAGTAACTAAGTAAGTAAATAAATAAATGACAGCTGCTATATGGTGGAACAATGGAGGTGCAATGGAGGTGCATAGGGCACCTTCTCTGATAAGGTTGAGGAAATCATAGAAAACCACACTGCCCCAATGCATTGGGAGCTAAAATTATGTCATGAGATTTTACAACCAAGGTGTATGATTTAAGAGTTTTTCCAATGGGTATATCTTTGGATGGTGTCTCTTTGGACATCTGAGAAAGTGAGGTCTGGCTCATGAAAGCTTTTACTAAAATAAATGCTGTTTGTCTTTAAGGTGCCACAACACTAGACTGCAATCTTTTGGAGGGTTTGGGATGATAGTATGTCAGTATAGTTTATTTTATGAAGCACTGTTAGGGTTGCCAGCTCTGGATTGGACAAAATCTGGAGATTTTGGGGGTGGAGCCTAAGAAGGGCGGGGTTTGGGGAAGGGGGGATTTCAATAGGGTACAATGCCATACAGTCCACCTTCCAAAGCAGCCATTTTCTCCAAGGAAACTGAACTTTGTCACCTGGAGATCTGCTGCCATAGCAGATCTCCAGCCACCACCTGGAGGTTGGCAACTGTAAGCACTGTGATTTTATTCTTTGATACCCATATCATGCTTTTGAAGAGGCAGAATATAAATGTTTAAAAGAACAAATAAGAACAAAAAGAATATTTTTACCATGATATTTACCATGACAGAAATGTGAAATGTATAAAGAATTATTTTGATCTGGCTCACATGTAACACTGAACCATGGTTTGGCTTTAAGGGCTGTATTGTGAGCCCTTTTGGTTTCAAACTGGAGCAACTCAGTTTTTTTCTGTTGTACTTGATGTATGAAAGTCTAGTGTATAGGATGGAGAGAACAATAAATGTCTCAGAGATATAGAATGAGGTGTAGTGCAACTAGCAATTATAGGATGCTAAAACTATACAGATAATGAAAATTTCTGGCATTGAAAATACCATGACAGAATGTTTGGGAGGAGGGGAAATAGCGTCTGTATTTTTTGGCTTCCCTTCATTCTGCTATTAAGTACTGTATGACTTCTGATTCTCAATTCCTTCTGCAGACAGAATTCTATGTGGAATAATTAGATTTAATTTGAACAAATTGTACTTTAACAGATTTTGAGGAAGACTGAGATTTATTAGAGGGAAAAGCATATTTAATCTATAAACATATTTAATGTGTGCTTCTCTGTCTTGTTTTGTACAGCTGGTAGTTGGAGCAATAAAGTGCTATGGGTTGGTGGTTTGCTCAGAAAGACAAAAAACTCCCTCCACATTTTAACATGTTGCTATACATGTTGCTATACACCTGTTTAAGGTGACTGAGATTTTGTTAGAAGATTTTAGAAAAGTTTTGTAAGATTTTACTGCTGGCCAGATTAAGAAAAAGAATTAGAAGAAGAATTAGAAGAAGAAGAATAGTTGGATTTATACCCCGCCCTTCACTTGGAGTCTCAGAGCAGTTTACAATCTCCATCCCTTCCTCACCCCTCAACAGACACCCTGTGAGGTAGGCGGGGTCAAGAATGATCTCAGAGAGAACAGAGAGAACTGGTGCATGTGGAGTAGAGGTGAATCAAACCCAGTTCTCCAGATTAGAGTCCACCACTCTTAACCACCAAACCAAACTGGCTATCACACCAAACTGGATTTAAGTAATAAAAGTTATAACAGTTGTGTAGCATTAAGCTTACTTTGACATGTCCTGAAAGATCCCTATGTTAGGCAGTTGTTGACAGGTAGCTGTGTTTGTTGCTCTGATTAAAAGAAAATGCCTTCATGCAGCAAAATCTGACAAGAGACTGTTTTTTGTAACTCTGCATGCAAAAGAATCTGGGAAGGAAAGGGTTAAGAGAATATGTTACCCCTGCCAGGTTTGATTTAAGAAGCTGAATAGCTAACTTCTGTTTCTGGGGGGAAATTAGTCAAATGTTAGGCCTCCGCTAGAGGTGGGGTAATAGCGGGGATCGTCCTACGTATCTCTACAGGGAGTTTTCCCTTTATGAAAGCTCTTAATAACCAGACAGTTGCTTAACCAAAAGGGTTGTTTTTATTGAACAGTAGAAAATCTTAACAAAATGTACACATACAGAAATAAAACACACGTTAAATCATACACACAAGTAATGGAAGTTCAGAGGTGAGCAGGAATAATAGGAGGGTGTTGGGGAAATATACTTACCTATTCAGGAGATCAGGAGTCCATGGAACAGAGACTGGAAAGATGGGAGATGATGCAAAAGAGTTTGGGGGTGACCTGCCAGTAGGCGTGTGGGACAGGCACACAAAGACTGAGGCTGTGCTGGGCTAGTTATATCCAAAAACATGTCCAGAGGGCTTGCTAATGGGAGGGGTCCCCTAGAACAAAAAATTGATGAGATTACTCAGAGGTATGATGGGATTAATCATGGTTAGAAAAATATAGTTTGGAAACGTGGTAACAAGTTCCCAACACTGGACAAAAGAGGCCAGAAGTTTCTTCTATATGTAAAGTAGATTTTGGGTTGGATCCTTGATTACTCCTCTGATTGTTGAAGGACTAATGGATTGCTAATTTTAAACTAATCAAAATGGAAATAATACAGCCTGATGAACCACCTGGGCATGGGGTGTGGGAAAGGGGTAAAAGTCAGGACTTTTCATTATCAAGGAAATGTGGGAAGGAAAGATGAGATCAGAGTGATGGAATTATTGTTTGAGACTGAAAGAAGTTACTCTTGGACAAGGCAGGTCCATTGTCCAGAGTATGCAGATGTTGGCGGGGGGGGGGGGTAGTCGCAGCTGTCAAGGCAAGATCTCATGTGCTTTTTCCAGGGTCTCATCCTAGGCTTAATTATATGGCCTGCCAGTCCTGGCTTCCATCTTTGTGTCCACTTATGTCAAGTTTCCTGGTATATATGGACTCCTGGGGTACCCCTATGGGATCCATTGGTAGTTGAAACAACCCCTCCTGATGAACAGGTGGTCGATGTACTTACAAATGGGTACACTTGGCAGTCAGTCCCACCCTCCCATCGGTTAAATGTTGAGCCTCTTCGGCTGTTGCTTGCCTTCTGTTTCATCCTATATAGGACCTCGTTTCTTCTTTCTCTTACCTGGGCTTGGAGCTGTAGCAAATTTGAAGTTAATCTGTTCACAATAAGTTAATTTTTGTAAGTACAATTTCTTTCCCTTTTTACCATTAGGGTCAGATCATCTTTGTAATTTGTTTGAACAGCATTTCCCCCTTATCTGAGAAACATGGAGGACTGGTGATACTGCTTAAGTTTCTGTGCTTCCAAGTCAAATGATTGTTTTTACATTTAACCCAATAGTTGACAGATAGTTGTGTTTGTCACTTTGATTAACGGAAAAGGCTTCTAGCAGAAAATGCCTTTATGCCGCAAAATCTGACAAGAGACTGTTTTTGATTCTACAGCAGAAAACTTTCATGGGTCTGTTCAAGGATGAATCACTATTAAGCAAAGTCAGCACTTTATCTTACTATGAATCATGTCCCCCCAGTGGTCAGCTGCCCTACATCTGTAGAAAGAAAAGAAATTAGCTAGCATCCTCTTCCTAGTAGCCTGGTTGGGACCAACTTTACCTGGCTAATCCATATTTTTGTTTTCATTATGTTTGTGGAATCTTATATTCTAATAAGCACCCATGGACCCCATCTGTGGATAACTAATTCTGCAGATTGGGGCCACATGGAGGCTAAAGAGTGTCCTGAATCAGCCAGGGCTCAGTGATAGTGAGGACTCCTCAGGAGAAGAGGACTCCTCAGGAGAAAAGGAGCCCCGTGTAGCCAGCCTTAAGTTAACAGAAGCTGACCAGCAGGAAAAGGAGCCACAGGCTTGTCAGGATTCACAGCCAGCAGCTGGTGCAGAACCACTGACACCCTCCAGCCCTGATTCAGCAGGTGAACCTCAGTTGGCCATAGTGTCACCTATACCCTTAGAGTGTCACAGATGGAGGCTGAGAACTGAGCTACAGACAAGAAGGCAAAGTGCTGGCCCGATGCCAGCTACTTGCTGATAACGAAGATGAGTAGTTGCAGGATTGCTTCTAAGCAAAAGATCGCAAGCATGACTCTCAAGCAAGGGGCTATAAAACCTGCCAAGAGAGGCTGTTAGGCATGGGCACAACACATGCAATAGACACTAAGCCACTGACTCTGCCTTGCCTGACTTCTGGACCTCTAACCATGGACTGAACGACTCTGCTTTGCCTGACTTCTGGCACCTGATTCTCTGAGCCTGCAAGCCAGTATAAAGAAATTTTTCTGTACGCTAGGGGAACTCCTCAGGTTTGCAGAAAAACTTTAATGTTTGAAAAAAAACCCCAATTAAATAAAAAAATTCTGCCACTCTGGGCTCAGCCACAGCACAGGCAGACTCCAGGAGCCACTCAGGGCCCACCAGGAGCTGCTGTGGGCTTGCAGTGGCTCCCAGACATTGCTGCTGCAGCCGTGCTTCAAGGTGAGCACCAGTTCATCAAGGAGGGGGGAGATGAGATTCCCCCCACATGCTTTTCATGGGCTCTCCTTGTAGCTTTCCTAATATTGATTTTGTTTATTTATTTATTTATTTATTTATTGTATTTATATCCCGCCTTGCCAGCGGACTGGCTCAAAAGATTTGAATCTTTGAACACATTCCACTGTCATGAACTGATGGTGCATAGGTGTCCTCCTGTGAGCACTGATCCTTAGTAGCACCTTCACACATGTCAAAAAACATTGTGATAATTGGAGCTTCATCTGAGAAACATGCTGTACATGTCCACCCTCACCTGACTCATTTGTGTCCACCCCTGCAATTTTTCCTCACTCCTACTGGTTTGATGCTAGTGACGTCAAAGACGTTTGTATGTTGAAATCTAGTTGCCAGAACTGTTTGACTGTTGCATCTCTGTGGGCTGCTTGAACACCCGTTACTTCTAAAGTACCTTAACAGAGCAGGTATTTTGCCTCATTTGCTTTGCCCTTTTTTCCTTCTCCCTCATTCTGAAACATTTTGGCTTCAGCAAGCTGGTTCAAGAAATGCCATCAGTAGATTGCAGTGCTGCTGAATTTTAAAGAGTGACCTTTCCTGCTCCCCTTAGTGATGCACGATTCAGTCTCACTCTGGGAAATTTGCTAAATTGTCTTATTAGAAAAAAAAAGAAGAAAACTGAAAGCATTTCCCTTCAGTCACGACTCTGACAGAAACAGGCTAATTTGTCCCTCCACCCTGTTTCTGTGTGAACAAGAAAGCATCTAGCTGGAAAAGCTGTAGGTTTGGGAAAGTACAGAATGTGTGAGATCTAGATCCTTTTCCACTTCAGCTTATATAAATGAAAATATGTATTCAAAGCTATCCATAGTATTTGAGCATCTCTATGCTATAAGCTTTGTATTATAGCACTCCTGGCATAAAATCTTGAGAAGGGATCTCCAGCAGAATTCTCAGTGTGCTCACAAACCCACAGTTCACAGTGCTCCTGGTGAGCCAGCATGCCCACTGAACTGGTTAAGACTAATATTTAAATCTGTGGTAAAGATATGCATTGCCTTTAACACACAACCATAAGCATGAGCACTGAACAGGTACTATTATAATCCTACTACTGCTCTAATAGAGCATCTGCTTGACATATAAAAAAGACCCTGACACCTCCAGTTAAAAATAAATAAATCAGGTGGTAGGTGATGTGAAAGGCCTCAACCGATACCCTGTAGAGCTGTTGCCACTCTGACAATAGTGACAATGGTGTTCTGATTCTGAGAATGTTCTGATTCAGTAAAAGGCAGCTTCAAGTGTGTTCATGTGTATTCTGGCTGGGTTTGTACCAGGGGCATCAGGTTTTGAAATCCCCAGGGGGATTCGAAGTGCGCAAAGCGTGCGCGCACTTCGAAACCATGCTGCCACTGCACGGTGGGCCTAGAAAGGGCCTGGGGAGGTGGCGGGGGGGGGGGGGGGAGAGGCGGTGGCAGGCGCTCTGTTTCGCTGGGGGGGCTCAGTCCCCCCTGGGAAATTTCAGGGGTGGCCCTAGCCCTCGAGCCCTCCCGTAGTTTATGCCTATGGTTTGTACAAATTTGGACTTTGCCACCTGCACTGACTCTATGACTCTTCCTTATCTAGGCCAGGGTTGGGCTGTTGGGTGCATCATTCTGCTTGACGCAATGATTTAGTCCACTTAAGAACATTTGGAAAAACAGACCTTTTCATTCATGACAGAGAGCTTCCGTTGAAAGAATGACAACTTGGTTTTAGAACAGGAAGATACATCAGCAGTGATTGTTTTTCACTTTTCACTCCTCCTCCAAGTGGTAGCACTCTAAGCTCCACATACCTGACTCACTAAGTTCTACCATGCCTGAGAAAGGTAGCCCAGACCAGGGCCATAGGCAGGCTTCCTTATTAGGAGGGGCTGCCACATTTTCAGGTGGGGCTTCAAAAATAATAGATTATCTTTGATTAACTCATAACCAACAAGAAGTTTTGAGATGAGAAATGTATCACAATGACATTATTACAAGCTGGGGACCTGGAGAAACATGGATAGCTGAAAAATGCACCCCCAAACCAATGCTCCCTTTAAGCTGTGGAGTCTTGTGAGCAAATATTCTACTTTGTGAGTTACTGGCATTAAAGATGTGAGTAAGCAATTTGGTGACTGCATAAATTAGTTTGCTCTGGAGCCATCCTCCCTGAGCTAAGACAAAATCTGTGAGCTGGAGTCTGAAAAACTGTGAGCTAGCTCACACTAACTCAGCTTAGAGGGAACACTGCCCCAAACTCCCTCTTTAGGATTCTCTATGCTATCAGGGGTTTGAGTAGGCTGATTTCCCCTTCCTCTTTTACCTTTAACTAAACTCCTAGTGGTTGTCAACATTCTATGCCTCTTGGAGCATATTCAATCCCTTTCAGCACATCCCCCCACATTTTTCTTAATTTATATTCATATTTTCCTATGCAACTGGAAAGTCCCAGAGTATGTAAAAATCCCCACTCTGCTTGTGGCTTCCCCACTGTGTTGCCTTTGTGATCATATCAGGACCTAATCACTTCTGTAAGAAAGAGTGATCACTTTGTTCATGGTAGTAGAATCTGCCTGAATGGCATTCTAGTCCTGACAATCTAGTAGCACTACCTAAAAAGAAAAGAATATATTCCCTCTGATGGTGGCAAGATACTCTCCTTCATATGTAAAACCTACATTTTAAGATGAACAGATTGCTCCCCAACAGGGAAATTACCCCTTTTTTATAACACTCACCCTGGCTACAACATACATTTATTTAAAAAAACTTTTCCACTTCCCATCATTCACTCATATTTTCACACAGAGAGGATAAGAGAGGCTCTGAGGTGCCTTTAGTGACCTACATGAAACTGCCTTAACGTTTGCACAAGGCAGGAAAATGAGTTTATCTTTTTTTGCCTGCCTCTCTGCCGCTTTACTTTTTATCCGCAGCTCTGATTAGCTTAGTAAAGCAGAAAGGGGCAATTAAATTTCTGTGGATAAAAACTGAGGACAGTCACAACTCTGCACTGGAATCCTCTGTTAAGAAAGCAATTTCTGTTATAGCTGCTGACAAAAGCTCTGGAATCTGCCTGAGCCTTGGTGGTGGTGGTGGTGGTGGGGGGAATCAATCATAAAATAAAAGGTAGCAAGCAAGCCATTGTACATGGGGGTAGAATTAGCATGCAATTATGACAGTGTGTATGGATATAAATCACAAAATAGACAGCCTTCTTTCAAAAGAGGAGGTTCACTAAAAGCAGACCAAACTATCAATACTTGGGATTTAACCTTGAATCATCAATTTATAACAGATTGATGTAAGTTTTTGAGCGTGCTTAATTATTTGAGATATACTTTGCTCCTTTACTCAGTGCATAGTGCTGATGGGACATATCATGATTCATTAGATGGAACAAAAACATGCTCTATTAAGTATGAAAAGGTGGTTGTGGGGGGAGGGGCACATTTCACAAAAATACTTTCCATATGCTAAATGCAAAATCTTGCCCAGGGTATACCAAAGATGCTACTTTTAAATATAAACAAAACATGTAGGGTAACAAAATATATGAAACTCCCTAATTCATCAGATATTGGTTGGTTGGTCTTTCTGGCAACAGGTGAAGTATGTTGTATGGCACCGAAACAGCAGTATGAACATCACTCTAGAGATTTTTTTTTTTTAATCAAAGATTTAACACTAAAGATTCAGCAAACATTATTATTACTAATTGTATGGACAAAAATATTTCCTCCTCCATTTTTACTAAAGCTGAGTGCTGACTATACGTTTTTGAGGTTGTATTTGCAATATTTACATTCCTATACATGTACCCCTACTGCAATTAAGGATGGACAAAAGGAAATAGTTCTTTACACAAAAAGTGATGAAAATGTGGAATTTGCTGCCAGAGGTGGTAGTGATAACTGGAAGAATAAACAGCTTTAAAAGGGGAGGATAAGTCTATCAATAGCTACTAGCCACGGTGACTGAAGGGAACCGGGAAATTACAGGCCAGTCAGTCTGATGTCTGATACCGGCTAAGTTGGTGGAACCCATCTATATATCTAATTCCCAAGTGCCCCCCCCGCGTGCGGATACTTAAATCCGCGCCGGGGGGGGCACTTGGAGGGCAGAGGGGGGGTTCTGCAGGTGGGGGGTAACCCCCCCCCCCGCTTGCAGAAAAATCCGAAATCTATCAAAAACTTTTCGGGGGATCTTTAAATCTCCCGAAAAGTAAAAGAGCACCCCCTGCGCATGCGCAGGGAACACTCTTGGAACGGCAGCAGCCCGGCGAGAGTCGCCGAGGCCAGCCAACAGCCCACGGAGGAGGGGGAAGGGGGCAAGCGGCAGGCCCGGCGAGAGCCACCGAGGCCCACCGGGAGTCTCTGGGGGGGAGGGGGCAGAGGAAGGGGGGAAGGGGGTGGAGGAAGGAGGAGCAGCTGTCAGCTTCTCCCCCCCCCCCGCGAATATTGCAGGCCCCCTTGTCTATATATTTAATTCTGAAGGTGCCCCCTGCGTGCGGATATCTAAATCCACATGGGGGGGCACCTGGGGGGCAGGGAGGTTTTTCTACACATGGGAGAAACTCCCCCCATTTGCAGAAAAATCTAAAAAGTTGAAAAAATATTTGGGGGCTATTTAAATCCCCCGGAAAGTTAAAGAGTGTCCCCTATGCACACGCAGGGAATGCTCTTGGAACTGCAGCGGCCTGGCGGCTCTGAGCCGCCTCGCCATGGCAACCGGGGGAGGGGGGAGACCGGCGGGAGGGAGGGAAAGGTACGCTGAAGCCATTGGGCAGACCTTACCGAGTTCAGTCCAGCCCAGGGTGAGAGTCAGGTGCCTGCTGGGTGGAAAACAAAAGCGGCTGAGGGAACCGTAAGGATGGCACACCCTTGCAAGTCTGAGAGCAGCAGCGGGGCAAGGAGCAGCCAGGGTTTTTGTGTTTGTGCGTCGGAAGGCAAAAGACGCGCCTCGGTCTGCTTCTGAGAATGCTCCCAAGCAGTCCCACTGAGTAGCCTGAGGCATCGCTATGGCAGCCGGCTGAAGCTCCCTGTGGCAAGGGCAGGAGGTCGCATTTTGCATTTGTCTGCAGCGCTGAAAGGGTCAAGCCCACGGAGCCGGTTCCTGGAGAGGCCGAGCAGAGGGGGGCTGAGAGGAGGAGAGACTCCTTTGGAGGAGGGGCTTTGGGTTTGCTTTTGCGCAGGATGCGGGAGGACTGGGAGGGGCTGCAGCCGTGCAATAACAGTAGGGGAAAGCCCTGCAGCCATATCCCCCACTGGGAAGGTCTTCTTGGAAGTAAGGCATTGGGGGGGATTTGACTAGATCTTGGAGGGGGGGGAGGCTGGAATTGCCATTCTCAGGCCCGGGTTTATAGAGGGTTCCCAACTCCTGGATGGCAAATCCCTGCAGATTTTTTTGGGGGGGGGGATTCTGGGGAAGGCCCAGTTTGGGGACGGGGGGGAGCCACAGAAAGGAAGAAGGCCGCCATAGAGTCAACTATCCCCCACCCCAGGACAGCCCATTTATTTTTAAATCCCCCCACTAGGGGGGGAGCGCCGCCACCACTTGCACTGGGGAGGGAGAGAGGAGGAGGATTGGGATACTCCCCCCTGCGAGTATCGCAGTTCCCCCTTCTTGTCTAATAGCCAAGTGCCCCCTGTGTGTGCAGATATCTAAATCCACATATTGGGGGCACGTGGGAGGCAGAGAGATTTTCCTGTACACTTGGCGGACTCCCCAGGTGTGCAGAAAAATGTGAAAACTTTAAAAAACGATATGGGGGATACGTAACCCCCCCAAAAAACACTCTGGGAACTCTGCAGCTGGCCGGTGGTTGGGAGGCATCCAGGCCTTACTGCTGGTGCCCGTGTATGGGGGGGAGGTCTGTGGGCCCAGCGGCTGAGAGCTGTTCAGGCCTCGTTGCTGATGCCTGGGGAGGGGGGAGATTGGCGGTGCGCCTGGAGGCTGGGAGGCATCCAGGCCTTGCTACCAGGGCCTGTGGGGGGGATCAGCGGCAGGCCCAGTGACTGGGAGGCATCCAGACCTCGCCACTGTGGCCCGAGGGGGGGGAGATCAGTGGGCCTTGCCACCGGGGCTTGTGGGAAGGGGGAGATCAGTGAGTCCGGGCCTCACTGTTGGTGCCCATGGGGGGGGGAGAAGGATTGGCAAGCCTGGGCCTCGCTGTCAGTGCTGAGAGGGGAGAAGCTCACCTGCACATGCTTTCTCCTCAAAGTTGAGCTCCTTCTCTCCCCCCCCCCCATGAGTATTGCGGGTCCTCCTGCTTGTTATTATTCTATAAGCATACCTCCGCTGGGTGGAGGGAGAGGCTGGAGGTTGCCTTGGAGGGCTGCCTTGTGTCACCTGAAATTAAACCCTTTTTCAGAGGTTTTGGCTAGCTCTTTGTTTCAGGCTGAAGAGTGCCTTCCTTGGCCTGACTTCGTAAGTTTCTGGTTCAGGTTAGAAGTGGGTGCACTGTTATTAAGGGCTATCTGAGCATAAGGCAGCGCCTGAGGGGCGGGCTACACCTTCTGTGACTGAGCTGCCCCAAGTAACGTGGTTTTCTTCTTTGTCTTTTAAAAGACTATCTGTCCAACCCTGTCACATAATTTGGCTTTTAGCCCAGCCCTGGAACCTGAGGGAAGAATAAGGAGCCCTTTTGGGCTCAACTCCTTCAAATGGCAGTCAAGATGATTTAAAAGTCAAAAGATTTTATTTAAAAGACAGGGGAAGGGCAGGTGTAATCACGCAAAAATTAGTGGTTGTACAGATTGTAATTTTTATACAGGTAAATGAGAGCTATTGAAGGTTATCTTCTTAGTTATTGAGTTCTTAATATCAAGAGGCTTTTATCCCCGTGTTTTCCCAAACACTACTATGTTTCTTAATAGAGTTTCCTATGTCTCCTCTTATTTCCTTGAGGCTGGTACCTTCTTTCCAGTACCTAACTCCCTTCCTTCTAATCTCCAGTTTCTATCTAGCTCTTGAAGTGGCTCAAGCAGTTTCCTTTCACAACAGACCGGGGATCTCCTCCTCCCAGAGATAACTTTCCCTTTTTAACTGGGCAGGAATAATTCTTCTATCCCAAGAAGATATATCCCCTTTCCTTTGGCCTGAATGGGTCTTTCATCTCACTACCCCTTGCCAAATCTCATTCCCAGTTCTTGTGTCTGTGTAAAACTGCTTTCAGCACAGCTGAGACTCAGACTCTTTCAGTTCTTTAACTGAATTCTTCCTCAGAGCAGATTTTTAACAGTTAAGGTGCAGAATCGTCTCTCTTCTCTCAAATCAGGAACCTGTCAGAATAATGCCCATTCCCCCTCAGCACCCAGCTAATAAAATTTTCTGCCCTTAGCTGGAACTGGCCAATCAGAGAGCTTGGAGTAGCCTGTCACTCATCATAGTGCATCATTTTGAAGCCTATTTTAAGGACTGTCTGTCACAGTGGTCCTTCAAATGTGTGGGCTCCATCTCGACTTCGCTGGGCCGGTCCAGGGGCAGTTGTTCTTTATTGTTGTGGATAGCTACAGTAAGTGGCTGGAGGTAGTCCCGGTGCGGTCTAATTCGACCGAGGCGGCCACCAGAGCCCTGTGGCGCATCTTCGCCACCCACGGAGTGCCAGACTCGCTCATGACGGACAACGGAACGGCCTTCACGTCAGGAGAGTTCCAGCACTTCACAGACCTGTTCGGCATCCGGCACATCCGCTCGGCACCGTTCCACCCCGCAACCAATGGACAGGCAGAACGGATGGTTCACACAACCAAAGACGCCATCGAAAGGATGGACACCGGTGACTGGGAGCTGCAGCTAATCAAATTCCTTTTCAGCCAGCACAACACCCCACACACGGGAACGGGTCGCTGCCCAGCGGAGTTGTTGATGGGCTGGTGACTCGGCACCATACTGGATCGTCTCCACCCTGACTGCGCCATCGATGCCGACGCGAGGACGGAGCTCCGGCCAGCCGCCCGAGGTTTCGCGCCCGAGGACCCCGTCTATGCCCGGAACTACGCCCGGGGCCCAGGGTGGATCCCGGCATGGATCATCCGAGCAACCGGCCCGCTCTCGTACGAGGTCAGGACGGAAGAAGGAGCAACCTGGCGGCGCCACATCGATCAGCTCCGGCGGCGCACTCTGGACCACACACCAAGTGTTCCCGAGTCAGCACTTCCCGCGGAGCCATCACCAACCCAGCTAGGGGACCCTGATCTGGAGGACGAAACCTCAGAATCCCTACCAGAGGAGCAGCCCGTGGATGGCGCGCCGGCCGAGCCGTGGCCCAGTGCTCCCGAAAGCAACCAAGAGGGCACCCCGATCCCAGGGCCTGCTGAGGCCCCGCGACCTGCAACGCCCCGGCGCTCGGGCCGCGAACATCGCCAGCCAGAGTACCTTCAGGACTATGTCTGCCGAGTGGGACCGAACTATGGGGGGGAGGGGTGTTGTGTACTAGTCACGAAATGGCGACCACCATGCGGTCAGAGCACATGGCCCGATTCTACCTGAGCTTCAGCCAGGTAGAACAATAGACAGTCGGATCCAAAACGACCACCAATAGCCAGCCTAGGTCTTCCGCGGGGGACCTATGAACTACAACTTAAGACTTAAGGCCCTATCAGAACTATGCGCATATGCTAAGCCCCTATCAGGTATTTTGGGTGCGGCCAGAGGTGGGGCTCCGGCCGGCATATAAGCAGGGCCCTGGAGCCCTGGCAGCATGCTTGATCTGACTATCTCCTGAACATGCTGATTCACTTAATAAAGTCTTTGCTATGATCATCCTACAACTCGCCTCCCGACTCCAGTACTTTCCACTTATGAAAGAGCAGAACAGTATTGTCCATCCAAAGAAGATTAATGCCCCCAACTTCTGCCTTCTCAATCAACAGTACCTCAGGTTCATATGCCTATGATGCTCCACACCACTCCCACATTTCCACAAATTGACATAGAAAAAGGAAGGGAGAGCGCTTCAATTAATGCTAAAGGAACAGATTATCAAATTGGTATGACACACAAATAACTATGCCACTTTGGGAACATTAAATTCAGTCCCACAGATCTGTTCTGCTACCTATGGCATTTTCCTTCAATGCACGGAGCCCTCCCATGATGCAAGAAGCTTTGGATGTTCCCAAGTGGTTCCCATGTAATTCATAGTGTGAATATCAAATGTGTGTATGTGGCTTCGCAAAAGCATGCTACCACTTCCATAGGGGAGGGAGGGAAAAGTGAGTCCCAGTGCCATAGTTTCTGTCCATCATTTCAATACCTTGTTACTCTCTTGAAGGCACTTGTCTGGAGCAACTCAGCCCAGAGATTGCCTTTTCTCCCACACTCTACAATTGTTGGTTAGCAGAATCACCACAGATAGCTGAGCAAACGCAGCAGAAAAACAGCAGTGGTGGCACCAAATCCTTGTGCTAGCTGCTGTTTCTTCTGTGAGGTACCTTTTTTCTCACTTCCTGTTATTTAGTGCTACCACTGCTGGGAGAAGATGCCATCCAGACAAAGCCTACATTTCTGAAAAGAAGGCTTTGGTACCTGTTCTTCCCATTCTACATACTCTATACAATGTTCAAAGTATTCCAGAGAGGTCACTGACAGTGCTGTCCTAAACAGAATTATACCATTCTAAGCCAATAAGCTCAGAAGGGTGTGACTGCGCTTAGGACTGTACTGTTAGCCTTTTATGAGAACTAGCAAAGCCATTATTTCTGTGCTACAACTCACTAAAACGTGTTTAGACTCATGGGCTAGATGGACTGTACTGGCAAGCTAGGCAGACAACTGGATAAGCACATGTGAAGGGCCACTCTGATTCCCCCCCACCCCAAACACTGAAAGTAGCATGTAAAACTGGTCCTGCTTTGGTTTCATGGTAAAACAGGATTTATGCCTACAAAACTCATTACTACAGGAACAAGACAGGCACCCAGACTTTTTTCTTCTCATTGTCCCTTCAAGAAGCCTCAGAGATGGCTTTACTGATAAGAACATAAGAGAAGCCAATGTTGGATCAGGCCAGTGGCCCATCCAGTCCAACACTCTGTCACACAGTGGCCAAAAATACCAGGTGCCATCAGGAGGTCCACCAGTGGGGCCAGGACACTAGAAGCCCTCCCACTGTTGCCCCCCGCACCAAGAATACAGAGCATCACTTGCCCCAGAATGATGTCCTCTCTCTGGTGATGTCCTCTTGGTTGTGAACTCCATTTTGACTAATTTCAGGCACATAATTGTGACTAGTCTGTAGGCCAACACCTGCAAAAAGATCAAACAATTAGAGCTTAATAAAAGTCTTGGCTCCTCCTGGAATCCATTTTCCTATTTATAGAGCATCTGTTGCTATGGGACACAACAGCCCCAAGTAGTTCTTACTAAGTTATGTTTATGTGGCACTTGGACAATGCTGTGCATTTGTAGAAGCTGTATAAACAAAGCCTGTTGGTTTAATCCAGCCAAGCAATTTGGTCAGTTTGAAAACAGAGTGAGCTACTTGTTGATGATCTTGTCCTGGTTTCACTATGTAAAATAGCTTAATACTAGTTTAGGTTTGGTAGGACAATAAGTAGTGCATATATTTCAATTCCCCCCTTTCCAATTCATTTTTTTCTTAGGGCAGAAGGAAGAAAAAAACATGTTTCCTCCCCGTGACTTCAAATTTCTTGAATTTTACATTTCTAGAAGAGATATAGCCCCCCTTGGAGAACGTTAACCTCACCACAGAAAATATGTATTGAGGGTAGAAAAATAACCCAGATATGTACAGTGTTGCCAGATATTAATTATAGATGTTTTTGGTCTCATGTTTTCAGGCTCTGAGTGTTTGGATATTGTAAATCATGATATCTTCTGGCAGTAGAGAGGTTTTTATTGTGGAACATTTTTCTACTGCATTGGAATTTGGCTTAGAGTATGAACAAGAAGGGGGGGACCCCTGATACTCACGTGCGGGGTGGGGGGAAGCTCTATGCAGAGGAGGAAGCTGCCTCCCCCGGTGAGCCTTTGCCCCTGCCCCGCTCCTCCCACCCCCCTGCCCACGATGGCGAGGCCTGCGCGGCTCCACCCCTGGGCCACCCAGCCCTCTCCTTCTCCCCACCCCCGCAGTGGAGGTGAGGCAGCGAATGGTCTTTGGGGGGATTTAAATATCCCCCCTATAGTTTTTTAAACTTTTAGGATTTTTCTGCACACCTGGGGAGTCCCCCAAGTGTGCAGGAAAATCTCTCTGCCCCCCAAGTGCCCCGGATGTGCAGATTTAGATATCCGCACACAGGGGGGCACTTGGCTATTAGAGATATAGATAGCTCCCACTTCTTAAACATGAAGAAAAGAGGTAGACTGTCATAACTGCTAATATGCTTTGATCCCACAGCTCACTATTCAGTACAACTGCTGAGGCAGTTTTCACAATGCTGTGAAAACAAAATGCTTAGATAAGGGGGTGTGTTTGAAGGGATCAAAGGACTGGCATGAACAACAATGGCAATTTCATAGGCAACCCTAGCATATTATTGCACGCTAATCTCAGCCTTGATTTCTGAACATACAACTATGTACTTGTGAATTCGTGATTAGCCTGTCAACTTCAAAGACAACCACTACACTACTTACAGTTCAGTTAGAGATGAAGATCTGTGATCAGATAGGCTTCCTCTTTCATTTCATTCAGTAGCAGGGGGCAGTTGGACTGCAGACTTCTGTCCTTGCTGTCAAGGCATGAAAAGCAACTGTTTGGGACAATATCATCTGGATGGATCACAATAACTGATTGACCCAGGCATTACAATAGCATGTATTGTCCCATTCCCTCTTCAAACTGCAGAGTTGAAGCTTTTCCACCTTGCCCTGAAACAATTTGTCCCTCTACACTTAGTCATGAGTGTCCACCTGATGAAGACTTGGGGGAACTTCAAAATTTACTATTTTGTGATATTTTGGTTAGTCCTAATAAAAAAGACATTACATGACTATTGATTTTGGAAGGCTTCTAAATATGTGCTTGATGAGGTAACATGACTATGGAGGAAGAAAAAGATCTGAACCTAAATCTGTTGGAAGACAATGGTTCTCCTCTCTTCCATCTGCTGATTCCCCTGTGCAAATGCAAATGTTCCCCCTGCATGTTTGTCTTTAAAAAAACAACACAAAAAAACAAAGCAAACACACACAGAGAGCTGAAAACCCAGTAATTTCCCTGCCAGTTTGCTCTGAAGTATAATTCAACTATTCAGGTATTCTTCTCCCCAGAATTAACCAGTCAGATGCATTATTGCATGACTCTTGCTGTCCAAGAAAAGTCAGTGTGGTGTCGTGGTTAGAGTGTCAGATCCAAGAGATCTGGATTCAAATCTCTACTCTAGCATGAGGCTCATTGGTGACCCTGAAGGAAAGAACCATTATCACCATCCTCAGCTCCTTGGAGTGGGTGGGATAGAAGTATCATACAAGCATAAGTAGAAATTAGCAGTGAATTGTGCCAGCTGGAACATATAATGAAACTGTACATTGAAAAATGTTGTGTCCTGCCATATCTTCAATAAGAAGAATGAAAATGTAGACAAATAGAACAAACTTAATCACGTATGAAGTTATACTTTCCTGCTGTGCTAAGATATCTTGAAAGACCATAAAAATAACTTTAAAAACCTTCTTTTTTCATACATGTTTCATATGATAGATTCCTGGGGGAAGTCTTTTCTACTGTTGAGACCTTATGCCTGGTCCTAATTCAACCCAACTCCTGACAAAGGTGGAGGTGGGAAAGGGAAAACCACATTCTTGAACAATGGGAAGGGCTCTTGTCCTAAGATGCCACTGCATGGTAGTGATGTTCACTGTTATGATTTTAACCCAGAGAAGGGATGCCAGCCTCCAGGTGGGAGCTGAGGATCCCCTGGAATTACAACTCATCTCCAAGACTACAGAGATCAGTTCCCCTTGAGAAAATGGATGCTTTGGAGGATGGACTCTGGCATTATACCCCACTGAGGTCCCTGTCCTTCCCAGGCTCCATTCACAAATCTCCAGAAGTTTTCCAACCTGGGTCAGGAAAGCCTGCATCTTCTATCCCCTGCCAGTGACCGGGGGGGGGGGGGGGCATAGCAACCCTACTTAATGTTCCCATTAGTTCTGTTATGAGCCTGGGCCTGAGTAGTGGGGCCTAGTAGCTCTGGGGAAGCCAGTATTAAAGTGATTCCTGGGCATACATTTCCCAGGCCACTCTTTGGACCCTGTGATTTGTTAACAGGGGACTTGGAGGGAAAACTTACATCAGTAAAGGCATAGAGGTTGGTGCCTGGGAAGAAACGGCCGAAGAAACAGCCCCCAATCTGCTGGTCTGGATCAGGCTGGTGGGGGGAACCCCGCCCCCAAAGTGCCCAGTTCAGGCTGATGTGCCCGGCGTGATGACGTCACCCATCACACTGGGCACAACACCGGCTGATGCTCTAGCAATCACCCTGAAAACTCTATGGTACCATAGAGTTTCCAGGCTGGTTGCTAGAGCGTTGGCCAGCAATGTACCCAATGTGATGACATCACTTCTGAGCTGGGACCAACTCTCCCCCCGCTGCGCCAAGTAAGTGACTTGGGCTGATTCCACACCAGTGGTTGCCCTGTCGTCATCCCCCAATAATATCTGCGGCAAAGGATCAGTTCTCCACTCATTGCTGCGGGGTCAGCAGTTGGCCCGATTCTAAGCCTCTTTTCCCCTGGGTTTTCCGTATCGGGCATTTTCAGATCTTTTTCTTGCAATGGGGTTGAAGTCGGGGCATTCTAGTGGGGAACTTGCAAATTGCAAGTCCTCGCTCCACCCCTTTAACGCCCCTCTGCTTCTTTCCCTCCCCTTCCCGCCTCTTCCCTTCCTTTCCCCTCCCTTTCCCACCCTGGCGCGAAGGGTTTTTTGTCCCCCCCCCTTGTGCTGCAACACAACACTGATTCATCACTGACTGGCATTTAAATGTCCTTTTAAATGTACCTTTGCTGTTTTCCCACTTTTGTGTTGCAATTTGCTATTTGTACAAAAATACAAAAGTAGTGCCATTGTTAAGAAGATGCATTCAAGGTGGCTTGGAGGCGCGGATAAAAATTTTTGCGGGGCTAAACTACAGGCTGTAGTGCCACTGCTAAAAAGATGTACTGAGGGTGGCATAGCGGTGTGGACACAATTTTTGCGGGGGTGACATGTGTTGCATTGCATGTCCCCCCTTCATTTCCCCTTCCTTTTCCGCCCTGGCGTGAGGTTTTTTTTTCTTTTTTGTGGGCATTGCGTCACAATGCAACTATGCATGCATAAAGCATGGCTATTTTCCAAAATGGATGGGTGTGTTACAACGCAACCACACCCCCGATAAAAAAAAATAGAGGGGGAAGAGAGGGGAGGGGGCACTAGATTTGGGGCAAGGCAACAAACCCGGGTTAGAGTTCCTTAATGCAGAACTCCCCAACAGAATCGGGCCAATTATACCCCGGGGGAACAGAAAGCAAAGCAAATCAGCCTTGGCAACTCTAGGTTGTTCACTCCTAGGGAGAAGAGTTGAGGAGAGGCTGCTGCGGATGGAGTGATCTCTCATCCAGAGGTGATGAGGCAGTTTGAAGCCAGTCACCTAGAAACAGCTTGGAGCAATCCAGATAGGCGCGTTAGGGTTTTTGTATTTGTTTGCCTACCTACCTTTACTGTTCTCATTATTCTACATATTATTTGAAAACCATTAGTTACTAGACTTCTTAAACAAAATTGTTTATTATTCTGCCTGGGTCCTCATGCCTCATTTGGTCACATAGAAAGTACAACCTACTGGGAAAGAGTGGACCTAACGGGTCAGGTGGGTGCTTTTTGCCCTCTCGAGGTGACCCATATCAGAGTGGTGGCAGCCTACAGAGAGCATCTCTGGTCCCCTGCTTGCAACAGTTACTCTCAACAGTAAAATCATAACTCAGCAAGATTTAGACTGTCTAGACATACCCATTTCTACTTCAGAAATAGACATAAGTTTATGAGGTAACAGTTTTATTTATGGGAGTGATTTGCAGGAACACTTTCAGGAGTTAAACCTCAAAGTGGGAAACACAGGAATGAGATATAAGAGGTGAATATTTTAGAAGCTGTATGTACTGAAAGAGACATACAAGCAAAGCAGATGGAGGAGAGAGACTGACAATAGAAACAGATGGAAAGGAAAGAGACACACACTCACAGAGAATGCTAATATCCCTTAAGGTTGCCAACCTCCAGGTGGTGGCTGGAAGTTTCCTGGAATTACAACTGGTCTCCAGCCAACATAGATCAGTTCCCCTGGAGAAAATGGCTGCTTTGGAAGTTGGTCTCCATGGCATTATACTCTGCTAAAGTCCCTCCCCTTTCCTCCCCAAACCTCATCCTCCGCAGGCTCCACCTCCAACATCTCAAGAAATTTCCTAACCCAGAGCTGGCACTTACCTCTCTTCCCATTGTGCCTTTGCACAGAGTCACATTGTTTTATTTTAAAAGGCAGAAAGGCCTTTGCTGCACTTATTTGAATATTTTCCCCTATGCTGTTGGAGCACAGCAAAGTAGATGGACTCTTTGAATGCTGGAGGATTTGGGGCCAGGAAGCAAAAGTGTGCTATAGTCCCCACAGTACTATTGGGCCTCCTCTTTATAATTAAAAATAATTTGAATGCATAAAGCTTTTAATTTTACATTATTTTCTACTGAAATATCAGATTGCTCCATTTTGGTATTATCTAATTACACACAGAGAGAGAGAGAGAGAGAGAGAGAGAGCGCAAATAACTGTTACACTTTTAGTAACAATATTAATTGTTGTATCACACATCAAATGTTTATCATGTAATTGCTGATTTATGTTAAAGTGTGCAGACTGCATTATGTGTATCTATAGTTACATTACAGAGGGAAAATTAACAATGAAAGGGACGTTTAGATTGAAATTAATGCTTGATAGAATTCTAGCTTCTCTGTAAAAAGATAATATAATTAACTGCTATATTTCACTGTCAATATATTTGCATAATTCTAGTAATATAATTTTTGCTATTATGGCTAATTAAATATGCTATAAAACCTTTCCACTCTGGAATATACTAAGTGATTTTAAATACCCAGTCTTTATTCAAGATTTCATTACTAAACCTCCAAAAAAATAGATCAAGTTCTTGTGAAAAACTTATTGTTTTCTCTCTGGTGTTTTCCAGACTGCAGCTACTTTTCAGGGTTTCATGGGTGTCATGGCAGTTCCGATCAGGACTCTTTTTGTAGAAAAAGCCCAGCAGGAACTCATTAGCCTATTAGGCCATACCCCTGACAGCACAGCTCATTAACATATTAGGCCACACCTGATGTTACCAGAAGTGGGGTCATCTAGCCACATCCACCTTTTTTAGGGTTGCCAATCTACAGGTGGGGTCTGGAGATCTCCTGGAATTACAACTGAGCTCCAAACTACAGAGATCAGGTCAATGGCTGCTTTGGAAAGTGGAGTCCATGCCCCTCCTTCCCTCAAACCCCACCCTCCTCAGGCTCCACTCCCAAATCTCCAGGGATTTCCTCAACCTGGAGTTGGCCACCCTAGTTCTCTGGCAGAACAACCCTAGGAGCCAGTTTGGTGTAGTGGTTAAGTGCGTGGACTCTAATCTGGGAGAACGGGGTTTGATTCCCCACTCCTCCACTTGCACCTGCTGGATGACCTTGAGCAAGCCATAGCTCTGTATCAGCTGTTCTTTCAAGGACAGTTGTCTCAGAGCTCTCTCAGCCCCACCTACTGCACAGACTTTAGACACACATAGGCCCCATCCACACAAGCAAGATAAGACGGACGGGAAGTGACACAAATTTGTGCCGGCGCAATTTGTGCTGCTTTTGCGGGATCACACAGGTCCATGGACCTGTGAGGGCGAACCGCCGCTACGTGATCACACGCAGCTGCAGGCGAGTTGGGTTTTTTCCCCCCGGCCATTTTCAGTGCGCTTATCTGCTTCTACTAGGGATCGATGACTTGCCTCTCCACCCTCGGGGTTATCCTGCGCATACCGGGATGGGAGGGAAACCCCCCCCGAAAAGCCCACTTCCTAATGCCACTTGTTTGCGCTGGTGCGATCACACCAGGAAAGGTCAGTTCTGGGCCGTCGCAAACCATTTGAGACTGCCTTTTCACTGGTAGCTAAATAAGCCGATTCCCCACCGGCTCAAAGTGGTTTGCGACACTTTGACTCCAGCTGCAGGACGCTTCCCAGATGTGCTTGTGTGATTGCGCCACTTTGAGCTGGCGGGGAATCGTCCTTCTTGTGTCGCAAATGGGTGCGTATGATCGCGCCCATATATTTGCAACCCATTCCCAAAAAGACACAACAATGAACTAGTTAAAACTCAGGCTTCAGACTTATTTTTCTTAAACAGAAGATCCCATGAGACACTAAAGAGATTCTCAGAAATTAAAGATATTGTCAAAACCAGCATTTCCTGGGCTCTCTGCTTTTTTACATCCCTCCCCTTTTCCAACAATTTTTTTTTACAAAAACACAAAGAACAAAATGGAACAACAAGAAAGAAAGAAAGAAAGAAAGAAAGAAAGAAAGAAAGAAAGAAAGAAAGAAAGAAAGAAAGAAAGAAAGAAAGAAAGAAAGAAAGAAAGAAAATCTTAGGATGCTTCCATAATAACATTTTTCACCGGTACTGACACCATTCATTCATTACTCATATTTTCCTGAGAATTCAGACAACATTCCTCCCAACCACTGCTGCATTCCTGTATTTTTGCTGTTGTTATTCCCTTATTCTTAAAGTTCTGGTTTGAGGCAATTTTCAGGGCTTCTTTTGCAACAGCAGCATAAAACTTTCAGGTGTGACTTGACAGAGTACTTGGTTCAGAGTAGTGAATGATCCAGGTGGAGATGGTATGCAGTCTTACCTTTCTGAGTTACATGTCCACTTGCCCTGCCTTTGGTATAGAATTCTTGGAGGAATGGCTTGTCAGTTATACCTCTACACTGAAGTCTATTTAAAACATAGTTCTCATTTTTGGAAGGAAATCAGTTTTTATAGCCCCCTTCCTTGCAATTCAAAGAGTCATCCTGACCTTCAGGACTTGTTCGTACTATTTCTAATTTGTGGCATATATTTGATTTGATCCTCTAATGTAGACTGAAACAAGTTTTCTCATAGGATTTATATCCAGGGTTGCCAACAGCCTGAGGAAAATGCCCTGTCCCTTTAAGAAGAAGAAGAAGAAGAAGATATTGGATTTATACCCCGCCCTCCACTCCCCAAGGGAGTCTCAGAGCGACTTACAAACTCCTTTTCCCTTCCCCTCCCCACAACAGACACCCTGTGAGGTAGGTGGGGCTGAGAGAGCTCTTTCCCAAGCTGTCCTTGAGGGAACAGCTGGCACAGAGCTATGGCTTGCCCAAGGTCATCCAGCCAGGTGCAAGTGGAGGAGTGGGGAATCAAACCCGGCTCTCCCAGATTAGAGTCCGTGCACTTAACCACTACACCAAACTGGCTTTAATAGAGGCTTCATGAGATGCTATTTATCCTCATGTCATAGAAAGCTTCAACTCCCCATTTCTACACATTAAGCCTTTACATGATTGGGGGGGAGGAGAGGGGGAGAGGAAGGGAAAAGAGAGAGAGAGAGAGGAAGGGGAAAGAGAGAAATAAAGAAAGAGGAGGGAGGGAAGGAAGAAGGGAGGGGGAAAAAGAAACAGAAAGAGAGAAAGGAAGGGAGAGGAAGAAAGAAAAGAAGAGAGAGAAAGAGAGACAGAGAGAGAAGAGGAGGCAGGCAGCAGGGATAATGTAGGCGTGGCAACAAGCCCCATGGAAACAGCTGCGACAGCCGGCCCCTTCCCCACAGCTCATTGCTCTTAAAGGGAAAGCTCCCTTTGAGTGCAGAGAGTTGGGAGGCCTTTCCTGCCGGCTAGCCGGCCAGAAGGTGGGGTGGGGGGCTCGGGCGCCAGCCGAAACACTGTTCTGGTGCGTTCCGGCCCAAAAAGAGCCCTGGTTCCGATGATCACACTGTTGGTGCAATCAATTCACACTTGCATTCCCCCCCCACCCCCCGTCATGATTCTATTTGTTCACATTCACATTGAGGATTGATTTTGGGGATGTGGTTTCCAGGTTGTTTTTGCAAATGTGCAAGGGGACTATAAAAACTGATTTCCTTCCAAAAATGAGAACTATGTTTTAAATAGACTTCAGTGTAGAGGTATAACTGACAAGCCATTCCTCCAAGAATTCTATACCAAAGGCAGGGCAAGGGGACTGCGCAATCCCATTAAAGTATACTCCCTGCCCATCACACTACAACTGAGGGTAGATCCTGGTGCCCTTATTGGTTGCCTCTCTGATTAGCTTCCCCCCCCCCCCCAATTTTTTGAATTCCTTTATTTGACTTGTATCAAGTACACCGCTCCAGTGGCATGCCTAGCATACCTGACACCTGGAATGAATAATTTTTTAATACACTTCTCCTCTGTACGCCAAAATTGTCCAGGTCAGGGCTCAAGTGAGCTTACTCCTGATGAACTCAGTGGGGCTTACACTTGAGTAAGCATGCATGGAGAGGGTGTTTCGAGGATGAGCCTGCCCTGGTCTTCAGTGCCTGTACCCTTTCTTGAGGCAGAGGCTCCATGAAAGCCTCCTCCTCCCTTTACTCTGCCAAGCTGCCAACTTCATGTGGAGTGGTGCCTGATCTCTCAAGAGAAGCTCTGCATTTATGCACATAAACACCCATGCCTCTGGATGTGTCTTTGGCCAAACAACATTCTTTCATGCTTTCATGTCGGCCAAGGGCTCCAAGACACAAGGTAGTCCCACTGAACAACTTGAAATTTGCTGCCATCAATACATGCATGAGATAAATTGGGCAGCAGAGAAAATAAATGGGCAGTGATTGGCTACTGATGTCAGGCTTCCCAATGGGACCGTTTCAGTGCAGGCACCCTCCAGCACAGAAATGTTTTGGTGCTGGCATGCAATTTTTTTTCTTTAGAGTTCACTGCCCAAACCCACCCTTTCTGAGTGGGTTTTGTGCAACAATCCATGAAGCGGGGGAAAAATGCTCAGATTCCGAGTAAGAGGCTATCTTGCAAATTCATTCTGTAGTGGGGGGAAAGTATGGGAAAAACAGCTTAGGAAAGAAGTGGGGTGGAAAGTACTGGAGTCGGGAGGCGAGTTGTAGGATGATCATAGCAAAGACTTTATTAAGTGAATCAGCATGTTCAGGAGATGGTCAGATCAAGCATGCTGCCAGGGCTCCAGGGCCCTGCTTGTATGCCGGCCGGAGCCACACCTCTTGCCGCACCCAAAATACCTGATAGGGGCTTAACATATGCGCATAGTTCTGATAGGGCCTTAAGTCTTAAGTTGTATTTCATAGGTCCCCCGCGGAAGACCTAGGCTGGTTATTGGTGGTCGTTTTGGATCTGACTGTCTATTGTTCTACCTGGCTGAAGCTCAGGTAGAATCGGGCCATGTGCTCTGACCGCATGGCGGTCATAGGGCTGCCAAGTCCCCCGGTAGGGCGGGGGAAACACCGATTTTAAATACTCACCCCCGCTTTTTCAAAGTTGGCCACCGGGGGGACAAAATGGCTGCCTTAAAAGGGAAATGTCTGCAGAGAGCCTGCCCTGCAGTAAAAAGCCTCACCAGACATTTCCCCTTTAAGAAGTCAGCAAGAGAGCTTCCACAGCAAGAGAGGTCCGCCCAGAGATTAAGGAGGGACTGAAGGAGCTGCTTTTGCATGTGGCTGGCAACGTTGCTGTAGTAAGTTTCTCTTCCAGCTCTTTTCCTTCTCTCTCCCTCTTTCTTTTTTCTGTCTGTCTGTCTGTCTGTCTGTCTCTCTCTCTCTGTCCCCATCCAGTAGAGGTCTATCAGTGGCTACTATAGCCACAAGGTCTAAATGGAACCCTTTGTCTGGGGCAGTGAGGCTCTGAATTCTTGGTGCTTGGGGGGCAACAGTGGGAGGGCTTCTGGAGTTCTGGCCCCGCTGCTGGACCTCCTGAGGGCACCTGGTATTTTTGGCCACTGTTGTGACACAGAGTGTTGTACTGGATGGGCTGTACTGGATGGGCCGATCCACTGTGGCTTCTCTCCTGTTCTTATGATATGAAAATCATATTTAGCACTTGTGTAGCACTTAGTGCTTCATATTCTGCCAAGATGAGGAAGGATTCAGTAGGGCCGTTGCTCAGTGATAGAGCATCTGCTTGACATGCAGGAGGTATCAGCCTCTTCAGCTAAAAAAGGATCAGGTAATAGGTGACATTAAAGATCTCAGCCTGAGACTCTGGAGAGCCACTACCAGTCTGAGTAGTCAATACTGACCTTGATGGACCAATGGCCTGATTCAGTATTAGGAAACTTCATGAGTTCATGTGTCAGCATGTGGAAGCAACATCACAGGATGTGACATCACAAAATGATGTCACTTCCTTTCTCCTGGCTCCACCCCCAAAGTCTCCTGGCTCCACCCCCAAAGTCCCCAGATATTTCCCAAGTTGGACTTGGCAGCCCTAGGCGGTCGCCATTTCGTGACTAGTACACAGTATGGGGAGGAGACAAAGAAAAACCGGGATGGCACAAGGATGTGTCTGGATACAAGGGGGGGGGGGGGGGAAGGGCAACAACAGGGAATGAAAATGGAACATTAAGGTAATCTGGATAACACCTCTATCTAAAGGTAAGGGAGAATAGAAATTCCAAACCACATTTTTTCAAATTTCAGTTTTGCTGTTATTCCTATGTTGGCATTCTGTGAAACCAAAATGACAAAAAACTGTGCAAGCTTTTGAATTCTACAGAATTTTTCTTTCAGTTGGAGGTAACAAATTTTTTTAAAAAGAGGTAGGGAGATATTCAAGACTTGGAAATAGTGCAGAAAAGAGCAACCAAAATGATCTTGAGAAAAGGCTGAAGAGTTTAGCTGCAAAAACCAGAACACAATGGCAACAGATTTAGGACAGACAAAGTATTTCTCTACACGAAATTAACTAATGGAACTCTTTTAAGTATTGAGCGGGAGGCGATGAATTCAAACAACAGGCTTTTATTCAGTGATATTGCTCAGCTCCAAAAGTCAGCTCTATGAGAGCGGCACCTTAATTTATACTGTTCCAACACATGACTTTCAACAAAATAACTATATACAAGCAATACTATTGGACCTAAGCAGGGCTCAGCGATTGGGTATCTGGATTGTCTTTAGGACCAATGGGAGTCTTTATTCATCAGCCAATAGGACATGGAGCTTCAGGAAACCAGAGCCCTTTCAAGCTATTGCTGCAACAATAATCCAACATAAAACACAACAAACTCACTGCCGCAGGATGTACTTGTGAAGCCCCTCCTCCAATACCCTCACACTGCTGCCCTCAGCCAGTATGGGCTTCTTTAGGCCTCGGAAAGGGAAAGAGAGATTTCACAACCCACTCGCTTCCTTCCCTGGGACAGTCTATCCTTCCATCAGGAAGTTTCCTGTTCTTGTTTCCGCTCCAGCCTGATTGTGAAGTCTTTTCCTTGAAGGCTTGCCCTGCCCTCTTTCCCTGGGGAACCAAGGCCCCTGTCCTAACTGGTTGTTCACTCTTAGCTGAGTCAGCTACCAGTCACCTCCTCCTTCCCCATCTACTCCTCCCTGCCCCCACTGGACTTTTCCCCTTCTCTCAAGACCAGCCCTCAGCCATCCTGGACACTGGCTTCCCACCATGACTGTGGCTGCAGGCAGGATCACTGGGTTTGGCCAGGGTGTTGACTGCCCACCCCTCGCCTCTGACATCCTCCTCCTGATTCCTACCACCATCAGCCTTAGTGATGGGGCAGCTGACACTGTGGCTTTCTGTGTTGCCAGGAGCAGTTGGAGCCACTTCCTGTTCTCCAACTGAGCTATGTTCCCTGTCTTCAGCTGCAACTGTAGGCCTTCTATCAGCCCCAAGTAAGAGGCCAGGGTCCCCTGACTTGCATTGGGTTGTCACTGTTCTGGGGGGAGTTCTGCTGCCTCTGCCAGCAAGGGGGCTGATTCTGGGCTGGGCGATGGCCCTGAACAGTACTGATGGTTATGAGCTTAGCTTTTAAAGTGAGATTAGACATGTCTGTAG
Organism: Lepidodactylus listeri; assembly: GCA_029233225.1. Taxonomy (NCBI): domain Eukaryota; kingdom Metazoa; phylum Chordata; class Lepidosauria; order Squamata; family Gekkonidae; genus Lepidodactylus; species Lepidodactylus listeri. Next base: position 70,324,308 of record JARCFY010000004.1, on the reverse strand, counting down.
AAGATACATTCTTTATCCATAATTATTATTCAGGATAGTTAAATGGAACCTCCTTTTTCAGAGGCAGCGTTCCTCTGACTGCCAGTTGCTCTGGGCCTCTGCTTGCGGGCATTCCAGGGCTTCTAGACTGGCCTGTAGCCGGGGGGGGGTGTTAATTCGGGGGGGGGGTTAAATATGTTGATGGGAACCCCGCACCTCCCCCAAGGGAGTGCCACAAATAAAATTAAAAATGAAAGTTGGGGGGGGGGGCTGAGCTAGATGGGAAATTGGGGGGCCTTGGTAATAAGTTGGGGGGCCAGGCCTCAAGGTGCTGTAGCTATGGGCCTGCTTCTAGGTGGCTACAGAATGCTCCAGTAGATGGACTGTCATCTGAGCCTGCAGGGCTTTTGGTGTATTTTTAAAGCCAAGTCCTCATGAATTATCCTGGAGAATTAATTATTGTATGGCATTGTGTGTAGAATAGCCACGAGATTCTAAGATTGTCCAGCAACTGAAAGTTCTAGCTCTTTTGCGTTATGCACCACTAGGTGGTGAGCTAGACTTGTTTTTAAGGCAAGAGGCGTTTCAGAGGTGGTTTGCCTCTGCGTCACAGCCCTGGTATTCCTTGGATGTTGTGCTTCCAAATACTAGCCAAGGCTGATCCTGCGTAGCTTCCAGGATCTGATAGGATTGGGTTAGCCTGGGCTATTCAGGTCAGGGCACAGAAGAGCATTATTGGCACACATAGACTTCAGTAGTATGCATGAAAGCATCACTGTACCATCTCTCAAATCGTAGACTGAAACATGCATCTCTAATGAAGTTTAGAAAGTAGGGAGGGGAGAAACAGACAGAGGGTGGCACAGTGATCTATCCCCACAGTCAAGATTGGTTGTGATGCACAGACAGACAGCGGTGAGGGATGGCTGGTTAGATGTGGGAGTGATCCAAGTCTGGTCCAAAGGTCAAGCACCAGGTCCAAGTGTGAGAGCTTTGCAGGCAGTCCAGAGGCAAGGTCTAGCAGTCCAAAGCTCAATCCCAATAGGGGTAGAACAAATCCAAAAGTCATAGCCAGAGGTGGTCCAAGAAGTTATAGTGGTAGAACAGAGTCCAGTTCAAGGGTCATCAGGATGCAAGGCAGGTTCAGGTGAAGAGGTTGGAGGTATTTCAACTCATTGCTTTCACGCCTGGCTCACCTTCTGCTTCTCCATTTATGCCAGTGTGTGGTGTGATTGTCTTGACTTGTTAGTACCAGGTATCTCTGGGCTGCAAGGTGCACGCTTTGCCTCCTTTTGAGTAATTTGTGCTGCACCCTTTGCCGCTGGTGTTCTAGTGTCTCTGGGGATAAAGAAGGCGAAACAGCCCATGACAGTTTATCTGAGCCCAGCTCTGTAGTTGGGATTGGTGAAGCATCACCCTGGAGAGCCAGTTTGGTGTAGTGGTTAAGTGTGCAGACTCTAATCTGGGAGAACCGGGTTTGATTCCCCACTCCTCCACTTGCACCTGACTGGATGACCTTGGACAAGCCATAGCTCTGTACCAGCTGTTCTCTCAAGGACAGCTTGGGAAAGCGCTCTCTCAGCCCCACCAACCTCACAGGGTGTCTGTTGTGGGGAGTGGAAGGGAAAGGAGTTTGTAAGCTGCTCTGAGACTCTTAAGTGAGTGAAGGTCGGGATATAAATCCAATCTCTTCTCTTCTTCTTCTCCTCTGTCAGCTCCTTATCTCCCAAAGGCTAGTCGCCTGTGCCAGGTTGTGAACTGGGAACTGCTTCTACTGTCTCTCCATCCCTTCTTCCTGGAGTCTCCTGCTGCAAATGATACAACTTAGGGTATGTGCAGAAAGCGTTCAGTGCATTAATGCTCCTGGCACTGGCTGGGATTGAACTAGCTACTGCTCCCTGCCACTGCTCCCTGTCTCTTTCCTCGTCTTCCTTGACCACAACATGTGACTGGATACCATCATGCTAGGAACTTCTCTGTCTCTGCTAACAACCACCGAGTATCAATAAATCAGAGAACAGTTACCCATTCAAGGAAAGAGGTTCCTTCTTCATCCATTTTTTTTTAAAAAAAAGACAGCATTACAGTTACAGGGAGTTGGCAACGGCACTCTGAAAAGTGTGTGCAGACAATGTTACATTACTGACAAGTGTGCATCTAATAAAATTCTAACTTGGAAGGCATCTCTGTATAGGATGTTGTAAGAATTCACAGAGTCCAGTGGCACCTTTAAGACCAACAAAGTTTCATTCAAGGTGTGAGCTTTCGTGTGCAAAGCACACTTTGTCAGACACTGGAATGGAATTACAGATTGCAGTTGCACATATAGGGGTGAGTTGTTAAATTAGCATGCAAAATAGTGAAGATGCTTTTTAACAGATAAAAAAGAATGACAAGCTTGGTGTCTGGTTACCATCTGTTTAGGTTCAACTGGTGGAGAAAAATAACATAGGTAATAAATATGCCATTGCCAACATTCGCTGGATTATGGAGAAAGCAAGAGAGTACCAGAAAAACATCTACTTCTGCTTCACTGACTACGCTAAAGGCTTTGATTGTGTGGATCACAACAAACTATGGCAAATCCTTAAAAAGATGGGAGTACCAGACTACTTCACATGTCTCTTGAGAAACCTGTATAAGGGTCAAGAAGCAACAGTTAGAACCAGATATGGAACAACTGATTGGTTTAGCATAGGAAAAGGAGTATGACAAGGATGTATATTGTCACCTTGCTTATTTAATTTATATGCAGAGTACATCATGAGAAATGCCAGTCTGGATGAATCACAAGCCAGAATTAAGATTGCTGGGAAAAACATCAATAACCTCAGATATGCAGACGATACCACTCTAATGGCAGAAAGTGAAGAGGACTCCAAAAGCCTCTTGCTCAGGGTGAAAGAGGAGAGCGCAAAAGTTGGATTGAAACTCAACATCAAAAAAACTAAGACCATGGCATCTGGCCCCAACACTCCTTGGCAAATAGAAGGGGAAGTCGTGGAAGCAGTGACAGACTTCACCGTCCTGGGATCCAAGATCACTGCAGACGGTGACTGTAGCCATGAAATTAAAAGACACCTGCTCCTTGGAAGAAAAGCGATGGCAAACCTAGACAATATATCAAAAATTAGAGACATCACCCTGCCAACAAAAGTCTGTATGGTCAAAGCTGTGGTATTCCCAGTAGTGATGTATGGCTGCGAGAGTTGGACTATAAGGAAGGCCGAGCACTGAAGAATAGATGCTTTTGAATTATGGTGCTGGAGAAGACTCTTGAGAGTCCCTTGGACTGCAAGGAGATCAAATCAGTCAATCCTAAAACAAATCGACCCTGACTGTTCCCTGGAAGGACTGTTCCCTGGAAGGAAGCTGAAGCTCAAATACTTTGGCCACCAAATAAGAAGGGAGCACTCACTGGAGAAGACCCTGATGCTGGGAAATATTGAAGGTCAAAGAAGAAGAGGACGGCAAAGGATGAGATGGTTAGACAGTGTCATCGATGCAGCAAACATGAAATTAAGCAAACTTTGAAACATGACAGAAGACAGGAGGGCCTGGCATGATGTGGTCCATGGGGTCGCGAAGAGTTGGACTTGACTGTGCGACTGAACAGCTACAACAAATAAATATGCCAGAATTGGAGACTGACCTTCAATCGCGAGAATCCCATCATTAGATCCCATCCATCTGCTTTCTAATATGGAGGCAAACTTTACAGCATCCTTTTCTTTGAAGTGAAGCATAGCTGTGTAGAGTGTTTTTCTTGTCCACAGAACAGAGGATTACATTTAAATCTACCCTACCAAATTACATTACATATTCAATTATATTCTTAATTGTTAAGAGTAGTAAACTGAGGGTTTTTTTAAAAGTAACATTTTGCTTCTCTCAAAATGGAGTTAACTGACATAATCCTTTTCTTGGGATGCACTGTTATGTCAGAGATCAACAAAATTACAATCACTATTATAATATATTATTGCAAAAAAGAAAAAAAAACATTAAAATATAGGGGATGTATAGCCCTTCTTGGTGAGAATACATATGTGAAGACTGAATGAGTTAGCATATGTAACAGGATAAGAAATGAATATCCCTGTTAAGTCCTAGAGAGGTGTTTGTTCCAAGAATTCATAGACTGGTGTGTGTCACATATGTACACTTTTTCAATGTGTACATGGTTGTTGTTTTTCTGCCACATGGCACAGAGCAGCTTTCTGGCAAACAATATGTGGCTTTCTGGCCAATTTCTACACTGAATTGTGTTAGCTTGTGCAGCGATAGTTTATAATGCAATTTATACCCATGGGATGAATAGCCTTGAGGCAGCAATATTATGAGTCCCTTCCCTTCCATTGTCTTGTTTGTTTGACCTCCAGGAATTTTTTAGAGTCCTTTGAAATATTTACATATCTTCCCTTAAGCACACTTACCCATCAGTCTTCATGTCAGTCTTCACATCAAATAAAAAGGCTCTGCATCTGTGTGCTAAGAGAGGCTGTTTTCTCCCTTCACATGCTATTAATGACTGAGATCCAGTCAGCACTTGAGCTAAGTTAAGTAAGGGGTATTGATGTCACTCCCTGTCTGCTGCACGTATGAGAGCTCTCATTTGCTGAATGCAGTGAGTCAGCTCGTTTGCACACAGGAATGCTGTATGTGCCGTAGAGAAGTGAAAAATCAACCAGGCCCTCCTTTTAAATGAAATGAGAAGGTGAACATAGAACCGACTTCATGTTGGCACTGTGCTTACTCCTACTTGTATGGTCTGCCTTTTATCTGCTGGAGAGTTTGGTAATATTTTCTGCTGAAACTTCCTAATTGTGGACACCATATCTTCAATCTCTTCCCATGCTATTTATCAATTCCTTCCTGCCCAGTTTATTTTATTTTGCCCACTTACACACACCCAGGGCTCTTCTTTTAGAAAAAGCCCAGCAGGAACTCATTAGCATATTAGGCCACACCCCTGACAGCACAGCTCATTAACATATTAGGACACACCCAGTGTTCCCAGAAGTGTGGTCATCCAGCCACATCCACCTTTTGCTTCTTATTCTGTTTACCTTGTTGTCAAAACAGTTTTGACAAAACCAATAAAAACATTATTTTCTGTCCCATCTATACAAAACCTTGCCTGAACCAATATCTTATGTCCAACAATTATTCCCACACTGGATTGGAATCAATTCCTAAGGGTTAGGTTCCCATGGAAATCAGGTTGCCTTCCTGCAGAACTAGTACGCTGAATATGATTTTTTAGGGTTGCCAACCTACAGGTGGGGTCTGGAGATCTCCTGGAATTACAACTGAGCTCCAAACTACAGAGATCAGGTCAATGGCTGCTTTGGAAAGTAGAGTCCATGGCATTATGCCTTGCTTAGGTCCCTCCTTCCCCTAAACTGCACCCTCCACTCCCAAATCTCCAGGGATTTCCTTCACCTGGAGTTGGCAACCCTAGTTCACTGGCAGAAAAACGCTAGGAGCCAGTTTGGTGTAGTGGTTAAGTGCGCGGACTCTAATCTGGGAGAACCGGGTTTGATTCCCCACTCCCCCCTTGCACCTGCTGGATGACCTTGGGCAAGCCATAGCTCTGTACCAGCTGTTGTCTCAGAGCTCTCTCAGCCCCACCTACCTCACAGGGTGTCTGTTGTGGGGAGGGGAAGGGAAAGGAGTTTGAAAGACGCTCTGAGACTCCCTTGGGTAGTGAAGGGCGGGGTATAAATCCAATCTCTTCTTCTTCTAGGTTTGTGGATGCACTGGATGGGAGTAGTTTGTGGACTATTTTATTCAAGGTACAAAATTTTATTCAAGGTATAAGATTTCATGTGCCACCCACACTTCTTCAGATGGAAGACGTGTGCATGCACACAAAAGCTTATACCTTGGATGAAACTTTGGACTCCAACTTTGTTCTGCTGCTTCAGACCAACACGGCTACCCACATGAATTATTACACTATAATACTTTTTACAAGCAATTATGTACCAGTGGAGTGGTTACCATGCAGAGTCTTTCCCACAGGTAAAATTATCCTGTGAACAGGTGGTCTTTACCACATAAAAGTATCATTACCATCACAAGATCACCAATCGTTGGAACTCCTCAGAAGCGGAAATCTCTCTTATTAAGAGGTTTAAGAACATCAACTTTGCTGGCCCATTAAAGGCAGATGTCAATCCATTGGCAGGAGAAGAGGGACAATCATCTTCTTCAGAAACTCTGCCCACTTTTTTAAATGTCACAAAACAGGCAATCTCCAAAGTGCAGCTGACCATGCTCATTTTTAGTTACAACTCTGTTTCTCTGCAGATGTCCCCCATGCAACAGTCAAGTGTTCTGACAACACACACAACAATGAAGCTACTTTTTCAGATGTTTTCTCTTACATGGCAGTAAGCACCAAACCACTTTAATACAGATTTTAAACACACATATATTTGCAAACCATTCCCAACAAGACACAACAATGAACTCAGGCTTCAAAGTTACTTTTCTTAAGCAGAAGATGCCATGAGAAAACTAAAGAGATTCTCAAAAATTAAAGATATTGTCAAAACCAGCATTTCCTGGGCTCTCTGCTTTTTTACATCCCCCCCCCCTTTTCAATTTTTTTAAAATAAAAACAGAAAGAACGGAAGGAAGGAAGGGGTAGGTGGGGGAGAGAGAGAGAAAGGAAGGAAGGAGGAAGGAAGGAAGGTAGACAGACAGACAGAAGAAGGAAGGAAGAGATTGGTGAGGGGAGAGAGAGAAAGGAAGGAAGGAAAAGGAAGGAAGAAGGAAGGAAGGAAGGAAGGTAGACAGACAAAGGAAGGAAGGAAGGTAGGTAGGTGGAGGAGAGAGAAAGGAAGGAAGGAGGGAGAGAGAGAAAGAGAAAGGAATAAAGAAAGGTGGGGGGGCCAGAGAGAGAAAGACAGAAAGAAAGACAGAAAGAAAGGTGGGGAGGGGCCAGAGAGAGAAAGACAGAAAGAAAGGTGGGGGGGGGCAGAGAGAGAAAGACAGAAAGAAAGAAAGGTGGGGGGGGGCAGAGAGAGGGAGAGAGAGAGGGAAAAGAGAACAGAGAACTTACTGGAGCAGGGAAAGCCAGGCGACTTCGGCAAGCCAAATGCAGAAAGCCTAGCCCCTGTGCTTAATCTCTGGGCGGGGCTTTCTCCTGCAGGCTTTTTTTGCTCTTAAAGGGAAAGCACCCGGTGGAGCCTATTCCTGCTGGCTCTCTGCAGGAACTTTCCCTTTAAGTATAAAAAGCTCAGGTCGGGCAGGGAGGGGGCGGGGCAGGCTCGGAGGCCAGCCGGAACAGCGTTCCTGCTGAAATCGAGCTCTGCACACACCACCAGCAATTACCTCTGCTCTTAACAGTCTCTCAGCTATGAAGTCCTCCTTACTAGCTCTTCGCACTCCCTAGACCTTCAAACACTATGTTGTGTAGGACATGGTCATATTTGTTCACAAGCTGTGATCAGCACAAACATTCAATTGTCTGCCTGTGTTCAAACAGTTTGTGTATGTTTGACTGGGCAAAAAAGCCAATTGCACCTGCATATTCTCATACTGCTTTCCCAGTTTCCCCTTGTCCTTCCCAGCGCTTCCCTGTATGTTATTCAGAGCATTCTTTAAGTATGCAGAGCATGAGCAGTTTGTAGTTAGTGATTTACAGCTGTGAAGTGTCTCCCTGTGTCCTTTCTGGCTGCCTTGCACAGTGTTCATTAATGACAAAGCCAAATTTGTGCATGTGCATTTCCACCCTGCTTCATGGAAACTGTAGGGTTGGGTTCATCTTTCTCATATGTCAAATTCTTATTGTTAAACCTTGTTTGATTAACAAAAGAGGTGTTTTGGGGCTGCATGGCTTGTAGTCTGACCTGCACGACATGATGTTTGTTAACGTAAATTATGTATCCTGACTGTGCAGGCACAAAGAAAGTGCTTTTGGGAGCAATCTAAGCTTGAAAAAGAAGTCACTTTTATGATCTGGCCATTAGGAAGGGGCCATGGCTCAGTGGTAGAACATCTGTTTGGCATGCAGAAAGTCCTAGGTTTAATCCCTGGCATCTCCAGTTAAAATGTCCAGCAGTAGGTGATGTGAAAGACTTCTGCCTGAGACCTTGGAGAGCCGCTGCCAGTCTGAGTAGGCAATATTGACTTTGATGGACCGATGGTCTGATTCAGTATAAGGCAATTTCATGTGTTCTGGTGAATATGTGTCTTTAGTGATCAAGGAAATTCTGTCCATTGACTGTGCGGATGCAACAGCTATCACAAGCTGCATCACATAAACTACAAATATTGGTTATTTACCAAGGCACAACCTACCCATGACACTTTAGTGTACAAATCAACTTATGCAGAAAGTCAAACCGCTGCTCAATATAACATTTGATTCCAACCTAGTGAAAGACAGTTTGACCCTGTTAAGTTCAATCGCTGGTTAACTTTGTGTCAAAGTTTGAAGTGCCCATAGTTGATGGTGGTTTTATGAGTAATCCTGTTGCATTTGAAACTCAAAATTCCTTGTTCTTCTGTGCATTCCCACATTGGAACTGTGCATGCAGAGGCCAGCCACAGAGAAAGTATGTTCTAGTTTTGATAGACTGAAAAGGCGTGCCTCTCCTCTGGCACGTGAGGCAACATTTTCCCACCAAAACTGCTGCACTCCATGAGAGAAGAGTACTATTTTCCCTCAGTTCTTTCTTTACCACTGATGAAAGAGGTTGTTTTCTAGGGTTGTTCCTATACTGTGATTCTTCAGCTATTTTGCCCTCTTGTCTTCTGAAATGGCTCAGAAGTCTCTGTTTAAGAAGTCTGCTCAGTGCAGCACCAAAATGATGCACACTGACAAACATTCATTGTGTCTTCTATGCCTGGGTGAGTCACATAATGTTAGGACATGCCACCATTGCCAGCAATTTATCCTTAAGGCTAGGAGTGATAGGGCCTCCTGGCTTAAGATACCCAAGCAGTGAAACAATATGCCATGTGGGAATGTTAATCTTGTCCAGAGTTGATTTTGTGGCATCAGTCAGTTCTGTTGTTGGATCCACCATGGTGTCAGTCTCCATCTCCAGGTCCATCTTCCTTGCATTGGAGCACTTTGAAGCCACTGCCAACAAAGGCTAAATCTAAGTGCAAACACTTGGACAAACCTTTGGTTCCATTTCATCCCAGCTCCAGACAAGGTTCACAGCATCCACAGATAAAGAGGACTGCAAGTTAGATGTACTTGGACATAGATGCTATTGTTTGGTGTACTGGTTAAGTGCAGCCAGTTTGTGTGGACTCTAATCTGGGAGAACTGGGTTTGATTTCCCACTCCTCCGCTTGCAGCTGCTGGATGACCTTGGGCAAGCCATAGTTCTATCAGAGCTGTTGTCTCAAGGACAGTTCTGGAAAGAGCTCTCTCAGCCCCGCCTACCTCACAGGGTGTCTGTTGTGGGGAGGGGAAGGGAAAGGAGTTTGTAAGCTGCTCTGAGAGTCCAAGTGAAGGGTGGGGTATAAATCCAATCTCCTCCTCCTCCTCCTTCTCTGCTTTTAATCTTAGGGCAGCCAATTCTCAAGCTATCATAGTGGCCTACTAATTGTTCCTTTGGGAGAGGATGTCATCCTATCTAGAGCTCATTCCTGAGGACAAGCGTGCATTGGCCAAGGTGTTAGAAGCAGAGACAATCAAACTCTCAAAGCAGCAAATGAATGCAAGCCACCATGCTGCCAACTGTTCCGCCATGCCATTGCTGCAGCTTTAATTATTAAATGCCATACTTGGTTGTGCTCCACTGCCCTGCCTCCTGAGACCAGATCTAAGACTTACCTTTTGAAGGATCCCTACTTTTTTCTACTTTGGCTCAAATACAGAAAAACAAACAAACTGCCAAGTCTCTAGAGGTGATGGCTTTGCAGCCCTACAGACTGTGTTTCACCCTGTGACAGGCATATCATTAGCCTCAAGGGGTATTTGAGATATGCTGCCTCTCACTCCTTTCAGCATCCTTTCCCCTCTGTTCAGTTGCAGGACAGATACCATACATCCTGTCCTAAGACGAAGTCCTCAAGGAATCTCATCAGGGGGAGTGGCCTGTCCTTTCCCATCTTTTGGAGAAGCTGACTCTATTCTACTCAAGATGACAATAGATCACTCCTGTCACTTGGGTTTTGTCTGTTATTCAGGACAGATAAAAACTGGAGTTTGTGGAGAGGCATCCTTTGGGTTTGTCTCGTTGTTCAGTGTCTGACTGCTCAGATGTATTATTACAGGCTATGCAAGATTTTTTTAGCAAAGAGTGGACTCCATCAAGTTCCATCAGATGATGCACCCATCAGATTCTATTCCAGATACTTGTAAAAAAAGGTGGTGGTGTCAGGTCCATTTTAGATCTGAGACTGTTGAACAGTTTCTAAATGTTAAAAAGTTCTGGATGGTTTCCATTCCCTGTTGTACTACAGTTACTTCAATTAAAGTCATGGTTCACTGTTCTGGATCTATAGGATGTTTACTTTCACATTTCTGTTCACTCTTACCACAGGAAATATCTATGTTTCATGCGTGCTGGGGATTGTTTTCAGTACACCATTCTACCATTTGGTCTTAATGGGTATTTGCAAAGTATGATGGTTGTTGTGGTTTTTCTACACTCTAAGGAGTGGAACATATTCCTGCATTAGGATGATTGGTTGCTGGTGGCATCCACCCCAAAGAAACTACAGCTGCACATTCAACTAACCCTCAAGGTTATATCTGAGTTAGGTCTAGCAGTTAACTGAGACAAGTCCAAACTGTCTCCTTCTCAGCCTGACCAGTTCATTGGCTTTTGCCCCTCTAGAGCAGATACATGCCCTTTGGAATTCAGTATCCAATTTTTTGACAAACAGATTCTGCTCTGTTTGTCCAGAGGCACCTGTTTGTCTGGAGGCACCTGGATCAGGGTGGTTCAGCAGTGTTGCTGTTGTTGGACCTGTCAGCAGCATTTGACACAGTCAACCACCAACTATTGATCCATTGCCGCACCAACACTGGGATTCAGGGGTCTGCCTTACAGTGGCTCTCCTCATTCCTTCAGGGTCAGGGACAAAGGGTGGCTTTAGAGGAACAGCTGTCCCGAAGGCACCAGCTAGTCTGCAGAGTGCCTCAAGGGGCAGTACTTTCCTCGATGCTATTTAACATCTATATGCGCTCCCTTCCCCAGATTGCCTGGACACATGGGCTGGGTTGTCACCAATATGCGGATGACACCCAACTCTATCTGTACCAATTTGTACCAATGACAGGGTGACTGGCAGACTCCACAGGTGTGCATATATGTATTTTCAACATGCCATCTTAAACGTGAGTCTTCATAGTGCCACTAAGCTCTTCAATATTTTTGCTACAATAGACTAATATAGCTGCTTCTCTAGAAAATGTTCAGTGGTAGGCCAAGCAGGTAAGTTAAGTGATCTAAGAGCCCCTCCCGGCCTTTTGGCATCTACTAAGTGTAAAAGTGAGTGTGTGTGCGTTTATGGAGGGGTGTCTTTAGCCGCACCTTTCCCTATGTTCTGGGGTGGCCTGTGGGGGCCTAGATTTGTAAGCCGCCCTGAGCCCGTTCGAGAGGAGGGCAGGGTAAAAATGTGAATTAATAAAAAAAATAGATGACTATAAGGATGCTGGCATAATAGTAATCTGTCCTTGCTCTTGTATGAACTATGAATTCTGTGCCATTTACATACCTATTTACTTGAAGGACCGCCTCTCCCCATATGTTCCCCAGCAAGCACTATGGTCTGGTTCCCAAAATCATCTGACCCTTCCAGGGCCAAAGGAGGCTTGGCTGGCGGGTACAAGGTCCAGGGCCTTCTCTGTGGTGGCCCCGTACTGGTGGAATGAGCTCCCGGATGACATCAGGGCCCTGCGGGACTATTTACAGTTCCGCAGGGCCTGCAAGATGGAGCTCTTCCACCAGGCTTTTGGGTAGGGGCTGCCTAATATTGATATCTATATCCGGCCCTGGACCGATTTTACCCACCAGTTTGTGGCTGTTCTAAGGTTACATTTGGGTGCTGCATTGAGTGACCAAATTGAAGACATGCCATCTATATGATGTTATGTTGTTTTATGTTTTAATGTTTTTAAATTATGTATGTAATACCATTGATCTGTTGTTAGCCGCCCTGAGCCCGCCGTATGGCGGGGAGGGTGGGATATAAATCGCACAAAATAAACAAATAAATACATAAATACAAGGACTTGTGCAGGAGTGATGGTGGTGGGTTTCCAAGAATTCCACCCTCTCTTCAAAGCCCCTACTTTAAATCTCATTCACAGGGTTCCCTTTCCCTGAGGAGTGTGTTTTCTGTTAATGAGAATTTAGGAAGATCTTCCAGGTTCCCCATAGAATTGATCCCATTTCTTTGTGAAGGAACTCAACAGGTTTATTTACATACTCAACTTGGGCCTAGATGTCCTAACTGCAACAACTCCAGCAGTCATTTTAACAACAACACCACATCACCTTACAGGAAGAAGGAAAAGGTGGTCAAAAAAATCCTTTCCATAAGCTCTGCTTATGGTCTCTAGACACACCCCTACATTCTAAGGGAGTTCTACTTGATCTATAAATTGTTAATAATTTTTATATGTAAAGCATGGAAGTTAGTCTTGTTGAGAAGGATATCCTTTCCACCACATTTTAAGGGACAGAGTAGAAATATGCTGCAGAGATCTGATCTAGATCTGTAATTCTCTGATGGTGAATTGACTATTTTCAAGCAGCTACATGACAAACTTATTCCCACTACGTTGTTTTCAGAGAGGCCAATTTTAAATAATGTTCCAAGTTCTTTTTGCTATTACAAAAAAGGGGGATTTTTATTGAAAAAGTTTTGCTACACTTATGAAAGATCAGAAGTCTGGTTTTGTTAAAAAGAATTGTTGTTGCAATTCAGTTATTGACTGCCTTAGGGACAGCATGAACAATCTCTTTTCAAAAATATTAGAAAGGTGCCTGCAAAGCTCTTTTGATGCTGAAGACAACCTTTGCCTGCCCCCTTTCTTTTGTGGGAGGAATTATTTTTCTAGACTGGATTTCTTTTTTCTTTCTGAAAAGCTATTCAGGAAACCATCAGCCTCCTTCTTTCTTTTCCCATCAGTTTTAAAAAGCTCAGACTTGTTAGAGTTCACTTTTCTCTGGTTTCTTTTGAAAACACTGAACATTGTAAAGGAGCAAGAGGAATGTGGGTTGCAGCTCTGTCATCATTATGATTCCTCAGAAGGCATATCTCCTTTTGCTATTACAGTAGAGAAATATGCTCACAAGTTTATATGAAACTGAGCACAAATAAGGATGAAAAATCCCCTCTGCCTTAAAACTGTCACTAGCAAAAGCATTCCAGTCCTTCCCAAAAGTGATGCTGATCCCGTCTTCAAAATGTTCAAGAGGCTTTCCATGAAGATTTGCTGTATTTAGAATTTTAGAGGCTAAAGTCCTCCCTTTGGAGAATTTGCCACTCTTAGTGACCCTTGGACAGGCAGAACATGCTGAAGTTGAGTATGGAGGGAAAGCATATCCAAACCACTGGAAGCAGCTCTTAAAGGTCATACAGATTCATCAATTTTTTGATAAGATGATCGAACAAGTGGGGGCTATGTAACAACAGGAGCCTTGGATGGTTTATCTAGATCCATTTCAATCTGGACTCAGACCTGGGTTGGGATTGGAAAATTTGCTAACCTTGACTGACAATCAATGGGGAGTGTGTCTGTGTTGATTTTCTTGGACATCTCAGTGGTTTTTGATACCATCAATGATAGTATCCTTCTGGCTGGGTTATGAGGTGATGGTTCCATGCTTCCGTGAGAGCCAGAGTGATGTAGTGGTTAAGAGCAGCGGACTGTAATCTGGAGAACCAGGTTTGATTCCCCACTTCTCAGCATGAAGCCAGCTGGGTGACCTTGGTTCAGTCACAGTTCTCTCAGAGCTTTCTCAGCCTCACCTAAGTCACAGGGTGCCGGTTGGGGGGGGGGGGGGGGAGGAAGGGAAGGCGTTTGTAACCCGCACAAGTTGGAGCAGAGGGGAAATGAGGCTATTTCCTCAGAAGGAATTTGACACGCAGTTGTGAGATCACACATCCCTTTAAAACTGTGGGCTCAGCCTGTCACTGTGTGATGAGATGCAGCTGTGGGTATTTTTTTGGGCCATTTGTTTCCCTTGCACATAAACAAGGAATCGCATCTCCTCACCGAGAGCCCTCTATGTATGCAATGATGCACATACTCTGAAGCGGGGGGGGGGGAATGGCATGATCAGACCATCCTGATGGCATGAAAGCATGCTTGAGCTATCAGACAGGGGAAAGTCCATCTGTGGCCTGTCGCAATCAGTTAAGAGCCAGACTTTCTCCAGTGTCTTTTAACTCCATGGCTTCCATGGCGGAGCAGCACAGGTTGCTGACGACTGCAGGATGTTGCTGTCTGATTGCTCCCTTTAAATCAGTCAGACATTTGCACATATGTTGGATCTAAAGGCACACGTGATCACAGCCTGAGACTCCTTTGGGTAGAAAAAAGCAAGGTATAAAAACCAGCTCCTCCTCCTCCTCCTCTCTTACTTGGCTAGGTAGTTCTAGAAGGTGGTTCTGGGGGACTGCTGCTGAGTACCACAGTGTTTACATGATGGTGTTAGCCAAATTGCCTTAATTTATTAATAGATGTGGGGAATTATGAGTATTAAATGGCAAAAGGCATTAAATATAGAATCAGAACCTGTGTATATGGGAGTTTGATTCCCCAGTCCCAGAAATAGACGCAGAGGCTAGATTACTAAAGCAGTGATTTCTTTACTGAAGGATTCTTAAACACACAAACATAAAATCAAGCATTCACACACACAATACAGAACTAAGAAAGCAGAGGTGATTGATAGCTAATAGAGGTGTCAGTTATGGGGTGATACTACCTGTCCAGACGTGCAGAGGTCCATGAAGAAGGGATTATGGCCTAACCCCAAAAGGTGTAGGGGTGGACTGCCAGTTGGCATCAGGGCAGAGGCACACAGTCTGAGGCCATGTGCCTGGATGGATATAGACATTAGAAAACAATGCAGACCAATAGGAGGTCTTGAGGAGGTGAAGACAACAGATTACCTGGACCAATCAGGTGTCCCATGGGGTGTGGCTGTCAGGAGCAGCATGGCCTGATGTGACCAATGAGCTTCCAGAGGGGCAGAGTCTGGGTATAATGGGATTTAAGCCAGGTGCTGGATG
Organism: Lepidodactylus listeri; assembly: GCA_029233225.1. Lineage (NCBI taxonomy): Eukaryota > Metazoa > Chordata > Lepidosauria > Squamata > Gekkonidae > Lepidodactylus > Lepidodactylus listeri. Next base: position 70,309,101 of record JARCFY010000004.1, on the reverse strand, counting down.
GTTGGGCTGGGAGTGTCCATTGTGGAACAACAGAGTGGCCTGGCATTTCCCTGGTGCCAGACAGAAGAGCTGATGTTTCTCAGTCTGTGGCAGGATGAACCTGAATGGGTGACCATTCACTGTACATGGAAGGTTAATGTTTACCTGGATAGGTCTGGCATAGGTGTAAGAATGCAGCTATCTTAGTCAAATATATGGAGACAGGAATGACAGGATTATTCCAAAGGGTATTTCCTGACATATAGGTAAAACAGGAGAGGGGGGTGGAAACATGCAACATACTTCATTCCTGACAATAGCACAGACCAGAGGCTCTTTGTCCCAGCCTGCCTGTCCATTTGATAGACAAAAGACTAGCCATTTGGTCAGCAGAAGTTACCTGAGGCAAGGGCAGAGACTTGTCCATTCTAGTCCTTTTTGGACTGAGCTGACAGGATAGACTGGGGGGGGGGGGCGTTGCTTGGCAGTGCAGCCAGCCAGCCTGGAGAGTCTTCACTTGGCCTGAGTTTTCTCACCCAAGATGTGGTTCTCCTAGCCTCCCAGCAAAAGCCACGGTTTAAGCCAAGCCTAGCTTCATGAGGGCACTGCTTGTGGAGGTTCAGAGGTCGTTTTGGGGTGTCTCTCTCTTGGGAAAGACCACCCCAGGTTCAGGGCTGAAGAAGCTGGCAACAATGGAGTCTTGCAGGGGTCTACCTTGTCTCTTGTATACAGGAAACTGCTGGAGGAGATCATCTGGGGATTTTAAGTAAGGTGCCCACCATAGGCATAGACTACGAGGGGGTCGAGCCACCCCCGGCAAAACGGAGCATCTGCTGCCGTGCCTCGCTACCATGCCTCCCTGGGCCCTTCTGAGGCCCGCCAGCCGCTGCTGCTGGTGCCTCTCTCCCCCCCCCCCCAGCCTGGCCACTCCTCCGTCCTTCCCTCTCCCTCCCTCTTTTCCAGGCGAAATGCCCGGCATGGTGGCATCACCCGGAAGTGACGCCATCATGCTGGGCACATTGCTAGGTGACGCTCTAGCAATCGCCCTGAAACTCTATGGCACCATAGAGTTTCAGGGCAATTGCCAGAGTGTCGCCCTGGCAATGTGCCCAACGTGATGGCGTCACTTCCAGGTGATGTCATCACACTGGGCATTTCGCCTGGAAAAGAGGGAGGGGGAGGGAGAGGGATGCACTGGCAGCAGCGGCTGGCGGGCCTCAGAAGGGCCCCGGGGAGGCATGGCGGTTTCCTGGGGGGGAGAACATCGCCCCAGCGAGCGCGAGCGCTTTGCACGCACACTAAAGAGCCCCGCCCCCCCAAATTTACAAAAGGCAGCATCTTATTATTTCACAGAGATGAGTCTGAATTGCCCCAGAAGCATTTAAATTAAAACATTTGGAGGGGGTTTTTTTAATTGTAAGAAGCATGAGAAAAACTGTTTCAATGTTACAACTCTCAAGGATTTTTTTTTAAAAAAAAGTATTTTCCAGATTATTCTATTCCAAGAACTCAGAGACAGATTGGGTAAACATGGTAGGGAGAGAGAAATACAGCATCGATTAGGAAATGAGGATTTTAATAAAGCCTTTTTTTCTTGAATAACATGCAGAAATCTGTTTAGAAGCCTAATGATGGAGCTAAAAGGATCACCATTCGTGGAATCAGTTGGTTGCAAGAATAACATCATGATATACTCCAAATGACAAAATAGAATTTACTCTGTTTCTATTGAAGACATTTGTCAGTGAATTAATAAATATCATTACTCACACATCCTGCAAGTCCTACTGTGTATTTAAAAAACCCTCTTCCATGAACATTTGTTAAATGACTAAACTTGTTAGAATATATCTTCTAGACAAAGGCATTCAGCAAAATTGTGTATATGCTTTTATAATCAGTTCCTACTGGAGTTAAATGTGTAATTATGTTACCCATGTGTGACAGTCAATCCAGATATCTTCCCTGCAGTTTGCAAAGAATTTATCCTGCAAGACTATCACTGTCTGTTTCCATATTCATTTTCCCCAATGGCCAGAGTAATGGTTGCATCCCTACACTTGGACAGGAGCGCTGAATTTTAAAATCCGGGGGGGGGGGGGGGGCTCTTGTGTGCGTGCGCGCAAAGCATGCATGCACGCCGGAACCATGTCCCCACCGCTGCCGCTCCCCCCCGCCTGGCCACTCCTGCCTCTCTCCCTCCATCCGGGGGCCAGCTGGGCAAATGCCCAGGGTGATAACGTCACTTCCTGCCATAGAGTTTCGGAGCGATTGCTAGAGTGTTGCCCCAGCAACGTGCCCAGCGTGATGGTGTTACTTCCGGGTGACGCCATCACACTAGGCATTTGCCCAGCTGGCCCCTGGAGGGAGGGAGGGACGGAGGGAGGGAGGGAGAAGGAAGGAGGCAGGAGTGGCCAGGCGGGGGGGGGGAGGTGGTGGAGGCGGGCGGGCCTAAGAAGGGCCCCGGGAGGCATGGTGGGGGTGCGCAGTGGCAGGCACTCTGTTTTGCCGGGGGGGGGGCTCAGTCCCCCCCGGGAAATTTCGGGGGTGTCTCGAACCTCCCTGTAGTTGACACCTATGCACTTGGAGGATTTGTTATTCAGGAAGAGACATCTTCTAACTGTGTGTGTGTACATGTATTGTCTGTATGTGGAGCCAGAGAAAAGGGGTGAAAGGGGTCCCACCCTTCCACTGGCAAAAGTGGGTTGGGAGAGAAATCAGAAGCTCTTTCTCCACCCTCACAGTGTTCCTTTGCATCATCAAACAAACAAGTGCTGAAGAAGAAGAGGAGGAGGAGGAGGAGATTGGATTTATACCCCACCCTTCACTACCCAAAGGAGTCTCAGAGCAGCTTACAATCCCTTTCCCTTCCCCACAACAGACACCCTGTGGGGTAGGTGGGGCTGAGAGAGCTCTTTCGAGGTGAGCCCGGTTGTGTACTGGGACCCGGCAAACGCTGGGCACATCGTAGGGTTGCCAAGTCCTACCTGCAAAATCCTGGGGGAGTTCCCGCGTGCACGTGCCAAAATGACGTCACCGGAAGTGATGTCATCATGCCAGGCACGTTGCCAGGGCAACACTCTAGTAATCGCCCTAAAACTCGCCCTAAAAAATAGAGTTTTCAGGGCGATTGCTAGAACATCGCGCTGGGGCAGTCAGCCTGCTCAGGCCACTTTGGGGGTGGGGTTTCCCCTGCCAGCCAAATTTGGACCAGCGGATTGGGGACCCCTTTAGCGGGGGATTCCCCGCCCCCCCCCCGGGGGGGACTTGGCAGCCCTAGCACATTGTGTAGTTATGTCCTAAGGGAATACATTCTGGTGGATATTCCAGAGCAGATAATACAAACCCTGTCCTAGAATATAGCAATGATCCAGGGCAGCTTGTGTTTTGCATCTAGTAAATCTTATAGAAGGATCCAGAGGCACACAATAGTATGTTACTGGTGTCGTTTATGGGACTGTCACAGTGAAAGAACAAAGGGGGAGGCACACCATTAAAGTGCAGGAAACAAAAAGGACTACTTTTCCGGTACTATGAAAGATCTTTAACGACACTGACTTCAGTTTATCTATACACCAGTCAATGCAGTACATGATTGACAGATTAAAGACATTTATATGCCACCTTTTGGCTAATCCTGTTTGTGTTTCGTAAAAGGGAGGAGCCAACAGCCTCAACCAACTTTTGAAACATCATCTAAAAACAAAATGCAAGCCCTAAACAAGGCACCAACCTGCTTTAACCGTTTATTTCAGCAAGCAAGGCTATCATCCTGCACTGGCATTGAAAGGTTTCAGCAACTGGCCTAGGCCCAATAACAAGAGCAGTTTGGGCTGAAGTGCTTGTAAGGTCTGGACTGCAGGAATCAGAAGTCCTGGACCAGTCAGCATGTCTCTCTGGAAACTCACTGTGCAAAAGGGCGCCAGGGATTTTAAGATAGTGCACACAGATGTTTATACATTGTTTAATTCCTGTTCAAGCACTTTCTCTACTCTTTGTATATATTCAGTTTAATATTGTGAACTGGAGACAGGAAATACCGCTAAAAAAACCCTTAAAAAGCGAGTATCATATGTGTACCATCTGGTATCGTTTTCTAGACGACATCTGCTGGTCAAACCTTAGAGAGACCATTTTAACATTAGTACACATTTCCTTTCTTTCATTCATTATAAAAATTACCAGTTCTTCCATTTATATTGTGACTGACTGAAGTTGCTTATCCCCAGTTTAGTCTTCTTTTATCCATTCTCCTTCCCTTTGTCTATGAACACAATGGTTAATGCTTCAATTATTATCTGTGGTTGATTGTGACTTTCCAGTGAAGCAATGAGCAGTGGCAGGACAACAATGACAAAAAAAGATTTAAGGGAATTCAAAGAGAGGGGAAAACAGAAAAGTCACTTGAGAATGACCATGAGGATTGCATCTACAGCCTCTTCAAATAATGATATTGTGTGTTATAGTAGAACATATGATAAATGCACTATAAAAGTTTTTTGCTACTCATGGGTTGCTCTTTCAATATCTTTGAGTTCTACAAACCAAAGCTTGTTCTTACATCCCTTTAACTTTTTAAAAGTATATGCTGTGACTTCTTCCACAGTTGTTTTGCTGCAACTTGACTTCCTTAGTGCAGTGCTGTTTAAGCCGCATCTATATAACGTTATCCTTTTTGTTTCCTATTTTTGTGTTTTCCCCTGCTTTGCTGCAATCTTTCCCAAACTTGGGAAAGACTGTAGTCAACCTATGTTTGAACACCATGTGGACAGGAAAGGGAACAGTTTTACAGGGCCTGCCCACATCAGGGCCATTTTCCTTGCTGGAGCCCCCAGCCACTATTTTTACCACACACACTATTTCCCCTCCACAAAGCTGGGAACTTGAGGCAATAGATCACTGCAATGTCACTGCACTAATTTTTAAATAAAGCTAGCAAAAAGGCCTCATGGTGGACGGCAGTTGTTGGGGACTGAGCCAAAGTTAGTGTGGGAAGAACTACCATGTAGATGCTCCACTGCCAGTGTAAATGCCACTGCATTCACAATGGCACTGAAAGATACATGGAGTATCATTACTGTGTTGAAGCAGCTTTCATTGTTGTGTTTTAGGTATAATCTAAGAAGCTTTTTCTTCATGACATAGCGAGGCTGACTATAATGAAGTCTGAAAACCCCTGCACAATAATCATCTTAGAATAGAATGGTTGATGACTCAGTATGAAAAATAAAGCAAATGCATCAGAGGGTACAACATGTTCCGCCAGCATTACAGTATGGCAACTTAAGACAAAGAATTAAATGGCACTGAAAGGAACAAATAAAAAGATATTTTCAATCCCCTCCAGGAAGTAATCAATAAGAACAATTCCCTAGAATGTGCTCTGATGACTATTTGCAGGCTTTAGAGTGCTCCTCACCACTTGCTAATTCTTATTCAAACTGAGCTACATAAAAATCACTAGCACAAAGGAATGAAAAAAAATTGCAGTCACACAAACAGAAGGGAAAAATACAGCAGGAAAGTACTCTGAAAAACATCTGTCAGACAATACAAGGTCTTCATCATAAGCCATTTGGTTTGAACCTATGAATACTTTTCAGTGTTTTACAGCTGGGAAAACTGTTTCCCGATAAGTCTCTCTTTTGGAAACTCGTCCTCTGCAGAAGGTTTGGCTGTTAATGTTTTATAACCTTGACTGAGCTACAGGAAGTGAGGAAAAACAAACAAAAAACCCCTGAACCCCTAGAAAGAGTAGAGGGTGCCAACACAAAATGGCCACAAGGGTAGGACAACTACAAAACACTGGGGCAATCTGCAAAATGTGGGAAAATTCCAAACCAAGTAACCCCCTGTAGTGAAAGAAGCTGCTTCTGCATGGATGCTCCCTGCAGACTTACCCCGTTGCTGCCTTTGGGATCCCAGGGTTTTAAGGAAGCTGGCAGGGCAGCCACGCTGCCAGCGATCCCTCGGGCCACATGGCCAGGCAGATGGCATGAAGCTCCAACTATGGCATCCGGGATCTTGTGTGGGTCTGTGTCAGGTGGGCTAGGAGGAGGTGGACGATCCTGGGGCTTTACCTGCCTGCCCCTCCCCTGTATAGCCAGATGCTGCATGACGCTTGGTCTCTGATCCCTCCCTGAGATTTGGTTGCTACAGGTTACGTTTGTGGTTTTCATGACTGTGGCTCTGAGTGGTTTGGGCATGCGACAGACCTTTTTGGTTAGGGAGGTGTTGCGTGCCCGCATCCCATGGTTATTGGACTCTCTTAAGGGGTTTTGGGGTAGAGCCAACCTCAGCGGCATACCCAGGGTCAGGGGTTCTTGGGGCTCTCATCACCAGGTGTTAAGAATCACACAGCAGCTGGCACCCACATGGCTCCTTTGGGTTTGCCACTCCTTGGTAGCACCCCAATAGCGGGCTGGGGGTGCGGGGTTCATTGGGTGGCAGGCGGGTTGCCCAAGTCAGGATCCATCCCTATGCTGTGCCAGTGCTCCTAATGTGTAATCAATAAAGCCGTGGCTGTTTTATTCTCCAAGTCAAGGTTGTCTGTCTTAATTCCTCGCCTTTGGACTCTCTATGCCCCGGGGCACACAAAAGATATATAATATAAAGATCACTTTTTGGATAGATCTTTTAGTGTCTTCTTAAGGAAAACGTGCATCTCCTCATTCCTCTAGAAGCTCGTATTATGATGCTCAGAGTAGTCAAGGGCAGTAGCTTTGCAATGAAAACTGCATGTCCAGCACAACATGAAACAAGCTTCTAGGTGTTGGACTCTTATAATCTCCAGGGTAAATAAGGTGCTGAGCAGTGGCATTGCAGATGGAAAAATAAAACAGGCATGTGACGAGGAGAGCAATCTTTCAAAAGGTAAGCACTTAACCTCCCACACAGCAAGCGCTACTCACTGTGCAGCTCAGTGACATTCATACACACAGAGGGATTCAATTGTTCTCGGGAACATTTGACTACTGCAAGCTAGCAGAGAAACAGTAGGATGCTGAAAACAGGCAAGCGGTAACAGAGAGCTCCAAAATACATTCGCTGTCTATTTCAGACTACAGTGAAATCAGGCATTTTTGATGCTTTGTGAAAATGGAAAAATAAAATCTATAGTTTTGTGGAAACGAAAGTCATTATTCTACCCAATTCACATAAAACTTCAATTGTAAGAGCTTATGTTTTTCTTATTACTATTAGTAATAAACATGTCAGTCTTCATTCCCTGGGGTTATAATTCACAAGCCACTTGTGCAGTAGAAATGGAATATTCCTTTGACTAGAACTGCAGGGGTTTTTTTTGCTGGATCTGGATTTTTATTCTACACAGTGGATTCCACTTCATCTGAGTCAATACACAATTAAATGCAGGCCCCTATTTCCAAACAAAGTGGGGTCTACAAGCTGCAAACCACAAACTATTTAAGCTGGAGTTAATTCTATGTATCTCTTGGTGGGAAGAAATGGGACTTTATTGGGACTTGGAGGTGAAGGGGGTGGTGCTAGGCTGCAAGTGTCTTACCATAATAGCATATTTACAGCTTTTTTGAAAAAAAGAAAACATTTCTCCTTTGTGATGCATAAGACGGTATGGCTGGGATATGATCATCTGTATGCAGTACATTGTGTTGTTAAGTCTGTGAGATAGAGAAATTATATGAAGTATGTGGTGTGGTGAATGACTAGGTGTCCAGAGTGCCTCCGTCTATGCCAAATACAAATGACTACACACAGCAATTTAATACAGTGTACATGTAACCACTCAGTAAGTCGGCTTACTTTCTTGTCCTGCTAAGTTGTTGCAATGGAGTATGCACACAGCAATTTTCTCAGTACTCTATTTGCCTCAGCTCCTTTTGGCTGCTATTTCTCCACTACTGTTGGAAGGCTTTTTTTCAGGCTTTTTTTTTTTAAAAAGGTGCAATTCATGGATTGCTATACTGCATTAAAGTTATCTATATACTAATTCCAAGAGTTTTTTTTCCTGTGTGGATACTTATATCTGCCAAAAGAGAGCTCACTCTCTCCCAACAGTTTTTCCTACATAGTCAGGGGCCTTCCTCGGTTTACAGAAAAATTCAAAAAGTTTAAAAAAAAACCTTCAGGGACCATTGAATTCTCCCCAATACCTTTTGAAATGGCATCAACTCCAGGCATCAGCTGTGAGAAATTAGAATGTTGGGGGGAGGGGGAGGCTTCTAACTGTTTGTGTCAGTAAAAGGCAGGGTTTTTACTGGAAGCAGTCTAGGGTTGCCACGTACCTTCCCCCCCCCGGCCACCAGCAGCAGATCCAGATCCAGACTGGGAAACTCTTGGAGATTTGGAGGTTGGAGCCTGGGGAGGACAGGGACCTCAGTGAGGTACAAGGTTGCCTTTATACACTGCGTAGTTGGGAAGGTACATATTTTTGAAGGTCCCATCCACATTGGCACTATGGGCCTTGCCTCCACCCCTCCACAGCAACTAATTCACCCCCCAGAGGGCTATTTAAAAAATAAGCAATAGTTGGATCATTATACTACAGTAACATTACTATAGTCTACTGTCACAGTCTTCTAGCTCCTCTAAATTCACAGCTTTCTTTTAAAAAGTATCTAGCTATTTTTCCTGTAGAGATGCAGTGTAATCCCAAGCACATACCCTTCTAAGCCCACTGACTAAAATGGATTTAGAAGAGTGTAACTCTGCTTACTGTCCATGGGGTTTTCTTGGCAAAGATACTGGAGTGGGTTGCCATTTCCTTCTCTAGTGGATCGCATTTTGTCTGAGTTCTCCGCTGTGGTCTGTCTGTCTTGGGTGGCCTTCCACAGTATAGACTGCAGCCTCATTGCAAGCCCCCTCGCTGCGTCAAGGCAGCGATCCATGAGATCAATCATCAAACCTGACTGTTCCCTGGAAGGCCAGATACTGAAGCTGAAGCTCAAATACTTTGGCCACCAAATGAGAAGAGAACACTCACTGGAGAAGACCCTGATGCTGGGAAAGATTGAAGGTAACAGAAGAAGGGAATGGCAAAGGATGAGATGGTTAGACAGTGTTATCGATGCAATGGACATGAAGTTGGGCAAGCTCTGGAGGACGGTGGAGGACAGGAGAGCCTGGTGAGATGTGGTCCATGGGGTTGTGAAGAGCCGAACTCGACTGCGTGACTGAACAACAAAAATCTCTGCTTAGGATGGCACTGATCACGTGTACACTTTTCCCATTATATATCAAGAGCAGAAAAGGGCTAGAGACTTTTAAAAATTAAAGTTGAGACTTTAGAGGAGCTAATAAATGCTGGCAATAGATCACTATGTTATTGCTGGACAGCAATCTATCAGTGTCCGATTTTTTAAAAAAACGACCATGGTGAGCGGGAAATGGCAGCTGCAGGGGGCTGAGGCAAAGAAAGTGTGTGTGGGGATTGCTATGTAGACGCTCCCTTACTGCTGTGAACGCCTCTTTTGGGCTGCAGTTACACACACTAAGCCTGATTTTACATCTGACTTTCCTGCTGGAATCATTCTAGTTCCAAAAAAACCTGCCCACACCTCTGTGCGGTGTGAAACCGTGCTGCTACTGAAATGTCCATATCTACTAATTGCCCTCCTGTGGTCAAGCTAGTATTATACCGCTTTATTCTGCTTTAAACAATTGTGGTTTCTTAGTGCACTTAGACTCCCTGGAGTGAAATTTCACACCACTGTGAAATCAGCACAGGAAAAGACAGCAGTCAAACTACTTTAGAGGGGAGGTGTAAAATCAGCCTTAATGATCCACTTTCAATCCACTCTCGGTGCACTTTCCAACTGGATTTTAGGCCCATTCTGTATCTAGCATTTGCTCCGCTGTTTTACCAAATCCATGTTGGAACAGAAATTCCCCCCTACATTACATGCCACTTTCATTTTGATTGATAGACGGATTTTATGGCAATGTCTAGACTGCATGCCTCTTTCACTTTGTTTGATCTCTCAGTTTTATGATTTCTGTCTGCATCTCTTTCTGTTCCAGTGTGAGTTTGGTAAAACAACGGAGTGAATGCTAGATGCAGAATGGGCCTTACTGTGTGAACGGGCAAAATCCAGTTGGAAAGTGGATTATTTAGTGTGTGCGACTGCAGCCTTAGCCCTTTTTTAAAGTTAAAGTTTCTAGATCACTATAGCACACTAACACTATAATGATCTATTGCTAATGATCTACTAACTTCTCTGAATTCCCAGTTTTCCTTTCATTCACAATGGCAACAAGAGCAACCTGGAAACTTATGGCAAATTCCCACGGCAAACTGCCATCTATCTTCCAAGAAGCAAAGTGCTAATATATGAAAATGATCTTGATCCTTGAAGGACAAAAAGAGCCAACAAAGATAAAAGAAAAAATATGGCTTGCTGTAAGTTTTCACCTGAGGGAGGAAAAGTAGCTGGGTTGGCTTTTTCTACAGAGAAAACGGCAGGGCACTTTCTGCCCAGTTTCTCCTCCTTGATAAAGCAACCCCAAAAGACCTTGTAAAGAGAAAGTAAATCAGCGCAATCCTGGAGGATGTCCAGTTTTAGTTATTGTAAATCACCCTTGTCTCCAGGAGCAGACAGGCTTTTATCGGGAAAAATCCTGGTGGGCTGCTGCCCTGAGCTCCTGCCCACCAGCGGCGGGAGAGGACGGACGCCCTTTCCCGGGGCGGTTATGGCCCACTCTGCAGTGCTCTAGTCTAGGTCGAGCCGCTTTGAATTTAGCGGAAGTTACTTTTGGTTAAGCAAGCAGGATGAAGTTGCACGAAAAAGCAACAAGCTACAGCCCCTTGTGCGCACCTTAATGAGTATCGCGCGCACACAACCGCTACCAGCAAACGAGATCTACCAGACGCCTTCGCTGAAACCGAAGAACTGCGAAGCACACATCACCGAAGGAAGAGGAAGGCGACAGCGACTAGCCCCGCCTGTGCCCGGCCTCCTGCTTGACGCCCGGCGGCTCGACAGAGCAGCTTTGGAAAGGCTGTTTTGCGCCGGTATCAGAGAGACCCGCCCAGTTTGTCGGCTTCCAAGATGGCCGCCCTAGCAACAGGGGTGTCTGCGAGGAGATGTAGGCAGCAGGAGGTAAATTTCTCCCTCCCTCAGTTCCCTTCTCCATATTTTGTATTCGGGGATTTTCAGTTTGTCCTCTGGAGGACTTTCGTTGTGCGGCGGATAGATGCGTGTCGGAAACCCATGTCGGACCGGGCACGACCGGGCATGACAGCTTTTGGACGAAAATGTGTAACAGCCTCGAGGAAGAATGTCTGTGTGCCTGCCCGAACAGAAGAAATCCACTGTGTGACATAAGCTTCTTTAGGCTACAGCCTGCATCCGATGCTGGACGTGGCTTGGAAAGTTGGTAAACTTATGTATCAGTGAAGACAAGACTGTTTAGTACGCTCGGGTTTACAGAAAAAAAAGCGAGAAAGAAGGTTTAAATCACATCGAAGTTAGGTGCGTCCGTGCATAAACCCGTTTCAGTCTAGGACAGCAGGTGAATATACTTGGTCTAGGTGGGCCTAGAGAGACGTCGTCCAGATTAAACGTTTGGTCTCATGCATAGTGGTGTAGAAACTTCTGCACAAACGGGGCTTCTCTCATTCTTTGGATGTGTGCAGAGAAAGTTCTCTGCATATTTCCACTGTGCCCCGAACCACCTCACAACGAAGAGAACAGCATAGCATAACTTTTTTGCCGATCTGTCTGTTGTATCATCAGAGCCCTCTGGATCTCAGAATACCTGCCCAGGAGTTTTCAGTTGCTTCATTTTCAAGATTCTCATAAATGAATTTTCATCTGTTGCATCTTTGAGATAAGTGATGACAGTATTTGTAAGATGTCTTCAGGCATTTTAGCATGTGACTGCTACAGAATCCATTTCTATATTCTGTTGTTATGCTTGTGTGATATCACTACACTGAACAACATTGTTGTGAAATGTGAATAATTTTAAGCCCAAATTAATTTTTAGCTGTTCTTCTCCCCCATTTTAATTATCCTGTATGCATGAATACTTTGTTTCGTATTAAAGTGTTCTTATGTTCTTTGTAGAGTGACAGCTCCTTCAGTATTCCAGGTGCTGATCAAAATATTTGGAACTGGCAGAGGAAATCTGAACAGATTAAGAAAGCAGAATTCATAAGAGAAGGAGAAAAACTAAAAATCCAGTAAGTTTAGTTATTGTAATGAATTTAGGTGCTCCAAATTAGTAGAAAAGCTCTATAAATATAACAAAAGTTAAATATTTTTCAGAGATGAGAAAGTGCCTTAGAAATAAATGTGGATTGACATTCTTGTTAAACGTAGATAGTTATAACAACTTCACAGTTCATCTTCAAAGGTCTGCTTTGGATAACTTTGACTTCTATATGTGACACAAATTTATTTTTATTTAGTTATTTAGATTGTTTATAGTCCACTTTTCTCACTGAGATTCAAGTGGGATTACATAGTATAAATCAAGTACAGTCAACAGGATGGGCCATCCAATGAACAGTACAATAGGTTTGGGACAACAGAAATCTGAAAACAAAAAGAAATTTCAAATTAGACTGAAACAAACCTGAAACAAAGTATAGGCAGGGGTCATTTCGAGCAGGAGCTCGGGGGAGCTCAGCTCTGGGAGTTGGTGCCAGCCCCCCCCCCCCCCCCCCCGGCGGGGGAATGCCCGCTTATGTCATGGCTGCAGCAAAATGACCCCGTCCTCTGGAAAGGTCCTTGTTCCTCTGACCAGCCTTCTGAAGGCTTCAGCCATCATTGAAGCTATCCTCCCAGAATAGTGGTATTTCTGAGGCTTGAATTAGTAGCTGTCCCCTCTCTGCCAGTGCGTGCGTGCGTGCGTGCTTCCTTCCTTCCTTCCTTCCTTCCTTCCTTCCTGTCTCTCTCTCTCTTGCCTTCTGACATACTTCCAGTGATGTCAGGTGGTTTAGCATATGCAAATGAGTTATACTAATGAGCTCCTGCACCTCTTTTTCTACGAAATGACTCCTGAATATAGGCATTTAAACCTGATAGTTAAATGTTGTAGAAACTACTTTATCTGGAGCATACTACAGTGATAGGCAGCAATAGGCAGTCTGATCCTGTTAAAAATTTAGCTGGAGGAAAGTCCCATGCTTTGTTTCAGCTCTCTTTCAGATTTCTGCTTAGTTTCAGATTCTCCAGTCTACACCCTGTTGCACTTTTTATTGGATGTCCCATCCTGTTGATCGTATTGACTTACACTGTGTAATCCGCCTTGAGTCTCAGAACGGCAGGCTATAAATAAAATAAATGAAATAAATAAGCAGTTATTATTCATAACTAGAGAACAGCCAAAGATGAGATGTCTTTGGGATTTGTACTTATTCAATAATAAGATTTCTGTTGAGTATATTACACTGAAAAAGGAGCAGAATTACTCCATTTTGATGCCTCTCCTAAATTTTGTTAATATCTACCATGTGATTTTGTCCTTCTAACATCAGACCTTTTCAAAGTATACGGCCATAGCAAACTGACTTGTATGTACAGAGATTTTAATCAACATTCTGTTTACTCTGAAATGATAGTCCCATTGATGAGAATTATTCTAGAGACTATTGGCTGTGGATTCTAGACTGAAAAGCAACACAGACAGCATAGCTGCCCCATGCTGCCAAATGTTAGTTTGCTTATTGAAATGTTTTTGATTTTCCCCCTTTTGAATGTGTCCTTAAAGTTAGCCATTGGTGTGCATTTAATTGCTACCTCAGTCGTATAGGTATTTTCCCCTCATGTTGTGGCAGATTTCATGAACTGATGCATGTGAGGGGCTTGCTTTGTTGTTGCAGCTGCCAGGAGGAGGAATGTAGGGGCTTGCATTTGGTGTTGTGAGCACTGGCCAGAAGTATGAGGTGTCTTATGGATATTTTGTTATGAAAATGGAGCTGATTAAGGCACCTTTGTTTTTGGCTTGTTACTAGAATAAGTTAAAATATCCCATCCTAAGAAAATATGGGCGTACTTTAAAATATTTTTCAAGTTTGATATTAATACTAATTGAAAGAGTTTATATTTGATGTGCTTGACTGAAAGCCTTTTAACAGAAAAACATGAACAGTGATTTTTCAGTGCGTGTTGCAAAGGAGCATATGTCGGCACAAGGGGCACCAGGCAGAATGAGCCACTGTCACAGCTGCTGTTTGCTCCATGTGGAAGCCTTGTTGCTGCTGCACCTTTGATTAGAGGATGGCCCAAATGGTTCTTGCTCTTAGGATGCAACCATTAGCAAGAGCCATTTGGTCTCATCCTGTAATCCAGGTGCAGGAGCAACAGGATTTCCACATGATATGTTTCCCTGGATTTTCCCTGTTGGAGGCCCCATTTCCCCCTCATTCCACTAGGAGGCTTTTTAAAAAAAATGGTAATTGAGATATTGTTGTAACAGTATAAAATTATGACGACTGGTCTATTAGATCCTCTGAATTTCTGGCTTTCAAATGAAAAAAAAAGCCTCTAGCCTTTTTGGTCGCAGAGAGGAAAAGGCATATCTCTGGAATGACAAGAGCCAGACACATTTTAAAGAATTAAAGCTTGGAATTCAGAGGATCTGATAGACAGATCATTACAACACTACAAGGATTTGCTAGGCATGCTATGTTGTATGAGATGGCAGTGCAATACAGCCCTTGCCTGTTGGGTTGTGAGTTTTATAATAAGTAAAATAATAGGGAAATATATAAATATGGACTAAACATCATTATGAACAACATGGTCAGCCTCAAAAGCAAAAATCTTATTCTGGCCCTTTTTATCGCAGCTAGAATGGAGCTGGCGACTCATTGAAAAGAGAGTGCTTTGATCAATACAGGCATGGTACCTTAGAATTTGGGAAGTGGTCATAGTGGAAAAGCTGCCTTTGCAGAAGAGCTTAGCTAAGTGATTGGCACTGTTTATAAATGGTGTTGCAATAAATTCTAAAGGCTTGCAACTACTTGGTAATTTTTCCTCATGCTTCCTTGCATTTAATAAGGCTGTACTGTGATTATCAGGCATAGATAGAACAAAGATAGTTAAATGTGTTGTTTTATTTACCCTTTCTTCTCTTGCTCTTTTTCTGAATTACGTATGACATTTGAAAAAAATAAGTTTCTGCTAAAAATTAAACTTGAAAATAACCTGGCATTTTCATTTACTTGATATATACAAATATTAGTATAAAATGGGGGGGGGGGAGAACCATCTGTGCCACCTGGAGTTCCTTGGAGAAAGATGGAATAGATAGATGTGGTTGGTTAAATATACTTTTAAAACCCAAACTATGTTTCCCCAGACTTATGAATATTGAAAAGGATAAAAATAGCCTTCTCTTCAGCAAGAAGAGTGACTTTAGAATGGAGTACGGCATGCTAGAAGAACTGGAATACAAACTGACTAAAAACCGGAAAGAAGAAAGTAAAACTATTCTTTTCTTTACTCCCATTTATTCATTTATCATTTGATAATTACATTTCTATAAAGGCAGAAAGAATTAAAACACTATAACTGCGCAAAAGTTGTGGGAGACTACTGAAAGTATGTGTGTAATTTATATGTGTGCATGTTGACGTATGTATTCTGATGAAGTCTTATTAAAAATGGAGGGACATGTAAATAAGCATAGGACTGGGCAGCATGATGGATAGTTGCATAATGCTGTTCCACAGGAGTTGCTCTGTATTCTAGACAATAACACCTTGATCCTAAATAATCGTTCCTTATCAGCTCCACATGCATTTAGATGTGCCCACTGACACATTATTTAAATTGTTTCCCCTTTTTATGTTAATGGAAGAGCAGCTCTACCTGTGTGAGTGAATGAGTGTAGTAATGTCAAATGGCTTATGATCGTATGAATTAATGACCTGTAAAACACCATATTGTTAACAGCCTTGCTCAGGTCTTGCAAACTGAAGACTGTGGCTCCTTGGTTGAGTTAATCCATTTCATGTTGGGTCTTCCTCTTTTCTTTCTGGCTTCAACTTTTCCTAGCTTTATTGTCTCTTCCAGTGAGTTTGTCTTCTCATAATATGACCCATAGGCGTCAACTACGGGGGGACTTGGGGGCTGGGGCCACCCCTGAAATTTCCCGGGGAGGGCTGAGCCCCCCGGCAAAACAGGGCGCCTGCCTGCTGCCGCGCATTCTTCGCCGCCACTGAGAGCCTCCACCCCCCCGCCTGACTCCCCTGCACTCCCTCCCTACTGGGGGCCATCAGGGCAACGTGCCCAGTGTGATGGCATCACCCGGAGGTGACATCATCACACCGGGCACGTTGATGGGGTGATGCTCTAGCAATCGCCTCGAAACTCTATGGCACCATAACGTTTCAGGGCAATTGCCAGAGCGTTGCCCTGGCAATGTGCCCGGTGTAATGACATCACTTCCGGGCGATGCCATCACGCTGGGCACGTTACCCTGATGGCCCCGGAAGGCTGTGCAGGGGAGCCTGGCTGGGGGGGGGGGGGAGAGAGGCTCGTGGTGGCGGCGGGGGGGACATCCTTCTGGTGCGCATGCTTTGCACGTGCGCACACAACCCCCCCCCCCCCCCCGGAAAAATAAAAACTCGATGATATGACCAAAGTACAATAAGCCACAGTTTAGTCATCTTAGCTTTCAGTAAGAGTTCAGGCTTGATTAGATCTAGAACCCACTTTAATTGTTTTTTCAGTAGAAAATAAAATGGTGGAATCTAGTAAAGAAATTTGTGTTAAAATAAGTAAAATATAAATGGCATATAAAATTGCTTGTTTTGGTCAAAATAAAAGCCAGGGGAGGGGAGAGAAAAAAAGATGTGGTAGTAACAGAGTGATGCCTCAGACATGTATGCATTTTTACTGGAATTTAAAATAGTGAGGCTTGTGGCTTTCAGAGGGAGCACTCAGGTATCCTTCCATCATGCTTCAGCTGAGAGCTCCCTACTTCCAACCAGGTATCTTTCTACTGTGTTGACTGAAGTGGATTGTAGAGAACATATCACTCCAGTCTTGGCCCATCTGCATTGGCTTTCAGTTTGTTTCCAGGCACAATTCAAGGTACTGCTCTTGACCTTCAAAGCACTATATGGTTTGAAGTCAACATACCTTAAGGACCACCTAATCCCTTATGAACCCATCCAACCATTACAATCGTCTTAGCGGCCTTGCTTCATGTGCCCCTGCTTTCTGAGCATCGGTGGGTGGCAACTCAGGACATTCTCAGTCATGGCATCAAAGCTCTGGAATTCTCTCCCCAGGGAGACTAGTCTGTCCCCTTCTGTTGCTGTCATCTGCCAGTACATGAAGACTTTTTTGTTTCGTGTGGCATTCTCTCAATGATCCTTCCTTCCTAACCAAAGTTTCAATTGTTGTTCAATTTTAATTCTGTTTATTCACTTTTAAGTAATTGTTTTAATGATGCA
Organism: Lepidodactylus listeri; assembly: GCA_029233225.1. Taxonomy (NCBI): domain Eukaryota; kingdom Metazoa; phylum Chordata; class Lepidosauria; order Squamata; family Gekkonidae; genus Lepidodactylus; species Lepidodactylus listeri. The sequence continues at coordinate 70,291,730 of JARCFY010000004.1, read as the reverse complement.
TGTACAGGAGGCAATTGATTTTAATGGTTTTATCATGTAGTTTTACCATGTATACTTTAAATGTATACGTTTAGTGTTATCAGTGATAAAGTGGTATGTGAAGGAAAATGAAACAGGTAATCAAAGTGATCAGACTTGGAAAGGGGCTTAGATAATTCAGGGTTCTTAAAAACAGTATAAAAGGCAATAGATTTAAGTGATAATGACATGGCTAAAATGAAACCACATTTTCTTCCATAGAAGTTAAAATCCAGCAACAGCTGACAAAAATTCATAATAATGTTAAGGGACTTCAGCGGCAGTTGAAAGATGTGAAACCAACCCCAGAATGTAAGTCTTATTAATGTTTTTGCAAGTTAAAAAAAAAATTCTTGTTTCCTTGTGTTTTGCTGTGAACCTCTTTGTCTGTGTCAGCAATGAAGTGTTATAGGCACTTTCCTAGTCTGTAAATTTGAAAGAGTTTTCAGTGTGGGTTTGGATGATCCTGGTTTAAATTGATTTGGACTCCAGTTGAACCTCCAAATGCTGCAGTGCTGTGCCTACTTTCCCCCTCTGCTGTCAGGTCATAGCTTATTTCTGGAGACCTCATGGGGGCTTTCAAGGCAAGAGGCATTCAGAGATGGTTTGCCATTGCCTAGTTCTGGGAAGCAAACTAGGACTTCCTTGGTGGTTTCCCATCCACATAGTAACCGGGGCTGAGTGATCCCGCTTAGCTTTCAAGACTAACACCAACAGAGAGATAGAGTTGAAAAAGATATTCAAAACCACTGTTTAATCCTAGGAAAGTATGTTCTCTTTATCTCTTTCATTCCTTGGATCCACATGTTTTCAAATGAAGGAGTGATACATATTGTTCAGGAATTTGAAAAACGAAGACTTTTCAGTCTGCTTTGTTCATTTCACAGCTCCATTAGGATGCCTTAAAGAGTGAACATTCCAGGAGCATAGCCAAAACAGTGTCAAGAATATTTGCATCAAGATTTTGTATTCTATTCATACCTTTACTGGCTTTGTCTATATTTATGAAATGTACTTCACACAAGGATGAATGTTGTCTAATATAGGAAATTTGTATTATAAGTATGACTTAAGTGTGTTAAAGTTATAAAACAGTGGTTTTCTTTGGTGAGCTCATTTTTTTCTATAGCTTCTAGGTCCGGGGTGTCGAACTCATTTGTTATGAGGGCCGGATCTGACATAAATGAGACCTTGTTGGGCCGGGCCATGTGTGTCATAAAATGTAATGCCAGGTAGCAGTGATATAAACTTTATAAAGGACACAAACACAAAGGGCTTTTTTACTTAACATAAAAACATGCTTACAAACAATATTAGCACTCTTGCAATATTTTGTTTAGTTAACAGTGCCTGATAACTGACACCTCTTGCTCTGAATTATTGCATCAAAATATCTGTGCTGTTGCAATCTTGAGTATGCTGTTCAGGTATGTATCTGTAAGCTGCAAACCTACTTTTGATTTATTGACATTCACCACAGAAATCTCATGCTCAGAGTTCTGAGTCTAGGACCCAGGCGAAGACATGAAATGGCTGGCAAAGCAAGCTATGATGCAGCAGCAGCAACAGAACTGGAAGCAGGAGATGGCCAGTTCCAGTGCGGGCCTGATAGAAGCCCTCTGGGGGGGCCTGATCTGGCCCCCGGGCCGCTTGTTTGACACCCCTGCTCTAGGTAGAGGCTGGAGCTCTCCTGGAATCACAAGAGATCTTAGAACTACAGAGATCAGTTCCCTTTAGAGTTGCCAGATCAAGACTGGGAAATCCATGGAGATTTGGGGGTTGAGCCTTGACAGGGCGAGGTTTGGGAAGGGAAGTGACCTCAGCATAGTATAGTGACATAGAACCTACTTTCCAAAGCAGCCATTTTCTCTACAGGAACTGATCTCTGTGATCTGGAGAGCTGTTGTGATCTCTAGCCCCCACCCAGAGGTTGGTAACCCTAGTTAGTCAGTCAAGTTTATTGTCTTGGCCATTGGCCATAACAAAACAAAACAAAATAAAACAGATAAAACAAAATACAACAGACATTATAAACCAAAATGGGATAAGCCCTTCAGTAACTTTCTGCAAATCCAAGACTTAGTCTTATCTTTTTTGTCACCAGTGCAAACCCTGAAGGAAATGGCTGCTTTGTAAGGTGGAGTCTATGGCATTATTCCCCTCTGAGGTCCCTCCCCTTCTCAAACCCCATTTTCCCCAGGTTCCCCCTCCCAAAGAAATTTCCTAACCCCTTTCCCTCCCCTTGGCAATCTCCATGTCCTCTCCCTTCCTCGTTCTCTCCTTCTCAGCAATTCATCAACCCATGTTTCATCTGCCTCCCATCATCAGCGCTCTCTCGCTCTCTCTGCCAAATTTATATCCTGCTCCCTTCACTGGGACTCGAGGTGGCTAACAGCATATAAAACATGCCTGATAAAAATATTACAAGAATGCAATAAATAAACTTTAAAAATATAAAACAATTAAAAATCTATCCCGGTTTAAAATATATCCACTGTCAAGCAAGGTAGGATGCATGGATAGTGAAGGCACAACTGTAGCATAATTTAGCAGCTGCCTGGCGGTTCACAATCACCCACAAGTGATTTGCTTCATGTATACCCCACCTTTCTCTACAGTGGGGAACAAAGCAGCTGACATTATTCTCCTCGCCTCCTTTTATCCACCCAACAACCCTGTGAGGTAGGTTAGGCTGAAAGTATGTGACTGGTCCAAAATCACCCAGTGAACTTCCACAGCAAAATGGTGATTCAAAACTGGGTCTCACAGACCTTACTTTGAAGCTCTAACCACTACGCTGCACTGGCTGTCATAGGGTGGCAGCAGCAAGAAGTCAGGCCTAGGTCAGTCATGCAAGTCGGGTGATATCAAGTCCCCCAGAGGTGGCCTCCAGGCTTAGGGTTGCCAACCTCCAGGTGGGACCTGGAAGTATCCCAGAATTGCAACTGAACCCCAGACAACAGAGGTCTGTCCCTCTGAAGAAAATGACTGCTTTGGAGGGTAGACTCTGTGGCATTATATTCAACTGGGGCCTCTCCCCTCCCCAGACCCTGCTCTCTTCAGACGCCATCACAAAATCTCAGGAATTTTCCATCCTGGAGCTGGCAACCGTAGGCCTAGGCCTGGCCACAATGAATTGTTCCTCAAAAGCCAAAATAGGCCTGGAAAGGGCCTTGCCCCCACCCTCTGTCTTTTACTGACTGGAATAATCTGGTTGCCTAGCCACAACCACTGATGGAAACTTCTGTTTTTTTACAGGTGCCCCTTTTATCAATTTTGATTTTTTAAAGCTGCCCAGTGTTTTTTGTGTTTTTTAGCTTTCACATTTTCTTGCAAATCTAGGGCCCTTTTACAGGTTGGCAGAAAGATCTGTCTTGCCCATTCACAGTTCCAGTCACTGGATTTAAGTATCCAAAGATTTCCCGACTTCACTATTAGAATATAAGATGTAATTTTGAGCTGCAGGATGTTGCCCACCTGTCATTTTTAATCAGTGTTGCTAATTTGTATTCATTCTGGTTTAGCTGTCATGGAAGAATTACTTCATCTGCAGTTCTGTAACTTGATGCTAGGTTTTCTGTTGATGATGATAGTGTAGCTGTCCTGAGTGTGAGTTTGTTGGATGTTAGGATGTTAATGTTCATTGAAGGATATTAGGAACAGTGTTGTTAGTGTGAACAGAAATTTCCTGCTTGTCTAGAATTTCCTTATTCTTTAAATTGAGCTGGATAGTCAAAGTTACATTTTCTATAGCATCTTAAATGGGAATTGCTGTACATTATCAATATTATTTTTCTTCTGTCTTGTAGTTGTTGACAGACTCAAAGAAATTATGGAAGAGATTGAAAATGCAATAAACAATTTTAAAGAAGAACAACGACAAATGTATGCTGCCTTTCTTAGTTCTAAACCCGACTGTGGTTAAAACTTAGCGGTTTGTTTTACAGACAAATTTACACACACAGCACACACACACAAACACTGCAGTATAGTTTCCCATTTTTCTCTCTTTGGTTTTACTGTTTGTTTTACATTTTTAGTAATGGAAGAAAGCTGTGTAAATAGCCATAGGAATAGGTCTAAATGTTTTGTATTTCTTGTCTCTTAAAAACTAAACTAGATTTCAGATGCTATACCACCCTCTTTTGAAAATGATTAGGTTTCCTGTGTAGAACTGTGCATCAGTTACCTCTGCCAGGAAGACTACTCTTTGTCTCAGCCCCTTATTTGCAGTATAGAAACACTAAGTCTGGCATAACTTGCAGGATTTTGTTGTAAGGATAACATATGTGAAGCACTCTGAAAGAACTATGTAATGCTTAATTTATTTCCATATTTCAGGATTTTTAGCTTGGATTTTTAAAGTTTCTCAATTTCTCAATTTTCAGTAAAATATATTTATTTGCATTTTTATAGATAAAAGCCATGTATGACCATTTAAAAGCAATGAAAATCTCCTTGGGCATACATACTGTCTGAACCCTGAATATTTCAAAAATTTATTGACCATGATCCACAGTGCAATCCTAAATACAGTTATACACTTCTGAGTACATTGTAGACAGTGAACTTTGAAGGGTATAGCTTTGCTTAAGCTTGCAGTGCCCAAAAGTGTGTTTAATGCACTCAGAAATCTTTGTGACCCCAAACAGGATTTTTAACTGAACAGCCACTAACTGCTATTTCAAATCCCCTTAATTTCAAAGGCAGCAGAAGAAGCTACATTTTATGGAATACAAGACAAAACTGCAGACTTAGCTATGTGTTTCTTTCGATTTTGGCTCTAGTTGTTAGGACTATTAGATAGTTATTTTGCTGATCAATGGATGGTTTATTTATTTATTTGGTTTTGTTTTATTTTACAGATATGAGGAGCTTATAAGAAAGGAGAAGACTTCTACTAATGAGCTTAATGCCTTGGAGAGAAAAATTGAAATGTGGACATTAGGTACTTCAGCAACAGAAAAAAAATTCAGGCAAGGCAAAGTTCCAGTAGATAAAGAGAATCAAAATAATCTGCCCAATGAAGTGCTAGAGCTTGAAAAGTTTCTTCAGCAGACAGGAGGAAGATATGGGGGGTGGGATGAATATGATCATCAGGTTTTTCTGAAATTGTGGACAAAGCATAAAGGAAAACTGTCATATATGGAGGAAGCCCATGATTATTTCCCTGAAAGGAAAAAAGAGGATATTCAGCAGCATGAGAAATGGTACCAAGAATGTCTAAATTTGGAAGCAAGAAAAAAGGAGGTAAGAACTTTACTGAGCTGTATTTGCATTTTTAACAGCAATACATGTCAGAAATGATTCAGAAAGGTTACATTTTTTTCTCATCTTGCTGGCTCTGTATGTTGCAATGGCTTTTATACTTTAGCCCGTAAGCAAGACCATGTAGACTGCTGCACCATTTTGACAAGAGAGCATATTATTGTGCTCTTGCAGTGACCAAGATCGTGGATGACCCCTTCTTTGGGCAAATTGTTGGGTTCTGTGGAGGATCACCCCCCCCCCCATCCATTGCCCCATTTGTGTTCCCACAGAGAGCACAGCCCCACAAGAACCTAAACACTCACCACTGATAGTGAGGTTTTTGCCCCATTACTAGTGTTGCTGGTTTCTATGTACACCTGGGGTTCACCTTGGTTGAGTGGTCTAGCTTCAGGTAAATATCATTCCTTGCTCCCTTTCATAACTGTACCTTCAGGAAAGCTGGTCATGAGGCTTTAGTGTTTCCTGTAAAGCTGCTGAGTGTTGGTCGAGTACTGCTGCACTGTTGTAGCTATCATTCTTACTGCAGTTACTTCACCCCTCTTCTGCTTACTGTGGTGCCTAATAATGAAATGACTGCTGTCGCTGTAGTTACTGGTTATTCTTTGATGCCCTCCCCAGCTAGGAGGGAGCTCACTGTGGCTACTGCTCTGTTTCTGCTGTCTCCCAGATAATTCTGCCCCCTTTATAGGCCAGTGCAGAAACTGCTGTTGCTTATCAGTGATGAAATCCCACCATTTCTGGCCACCTGTGTTTACTTGCACCTGGGCAAGCTGAAGCTAAGAAGTGGTACATGGTCCTACAAGGGCCATACCAACTCACAACCTTGTTACCTTGTACTAGTATATTGATAGAGCAGGTTGATTATTTTGTCAATGGAAACAAACATTTTGAAGATGAAAAATGTTTAACCAAAGCATCATGGCTGAAGACAGACTGGGATTCTGGCCCGCTTCAGGTCTGCTGTGCAAGCGGATGAGGCCGGCTCATTCACACAACCGCAGCTGCCTGGCAGAGACGTGCCGTCCTTACCTGGTCTTGCGGCGCTTCCCTCCTGCGGCAGCCGTACACCAGGAGGAACTGGTGGCCAGCCGCCTGGGTGCGTGTTCCTCCCACTTCTGGTGGGTGTGAATGCGCGCGGAAGCGCACAGCCACATGCTGTGCCGCTGCCAGGAGCCGCTCGCAGTGTGCACGCTGCGGGCCGCCTCCTCCCCGGAATGCTTGGACCACACTGCGCGCAGTGCGAATGGCAAGCTCCAGGACTCTTCGCCCCCCCGGCTTGCTCCGCCCCGCTTTCCTGGCGCAGCGCAGCACCAGTCTGTCCTCGGCCTATGTTTACCATATTTTATGATACAAAGTATATGTATTGTTTTTGTGTAATAGAGTTGTTCTGATCATGAACATTTTCATGAGGATTAAAGGCATGTCTGTATATCATAGCTGCTGCCTTTCTTTAGGAATAAGATCCATTTGACATCTAAAAGTATCTGTATGTTAGACTTGTGAGCACAAATATATTTATATAAGATTTGTGTTGATACAGAGAAAACTGTCCCAACTGCACATTGCATTGTTCCCCATAAAAGACTTGCCATACGCAAATGTTCACCATGCCGAGCAATTTACAAAAGCCTCAATTAGATTTGCAGTTTAAGGATGGGATTAAATTCCATATATTTAAATTTGGGCTGCTGTCTTCTGCTGTTCAGATAGGGGCTGGAATAGAGCTGTTTGCAACAACAAAGCTTTGGACAGAAGAAGGAAACTTTGCACACATAATAAGGCTCTAGAACCGGCACTGGAGGAAAACAGCTGGTGGAACAGAAAAGAGAAAACTGCAGTACAGGGGAAGCATTAAGTGCCCTTCTCCTGAAAAAACTTCCCTATTATAAATTGTGCTTTCCTTGCCTCAGATTGCAAAGAGGAAGCAGTGGCTGGTCTTTAAAGCTAATGAAATAGAAAGCATTATTTTGCTTCATACACCACTTATGTGACTGTAGCCCTTTTAAAAACAAAACAAAACAAGAGCACAGCAACCATGCAACCAGTCACTGAAAAGCTCCTAAGTGGCAGATGCTTGTACATATTGACAGGTAAATACTACTTTCATTTGATGCATGAAGCACCGAGATGTTAACTTAGCAAAGAAAATCTCTTAATGAAATTCTGTCAACCTGTCTTTTGTATTTATGCCTGTACAAATATCTAAATGCCTGGTTGCCTATATTCCTTAAAGCTTGAAGATAAGGTCTAAGAATTTGAAACAGTTTCTTCAGTCCTGATAGTATCCTTTCAGAAAATTAGAATTAGCATGACAGTACATGAAATATAATTTAGTTTTGTTGTTATTTTCCAGTCTATTAAAAAGTGGAAGACGGAAAAACAGCAGGAAAGAGAGAAAATCTTAGCTTCAAAAGAGAGCCCAGAAAAAGTTCACTCCTCAAATCTTCAGTGGGAAAAAGCTCAGAAGCAAAAGGCTGAAGAAGAAAGGAAGAAGCGTTTGGAAGACCTTGAAAGATGGAGAAGACAAAAGACAATAGAACATGCAATGAAGCAGGCTGCTCGACTGAAAGAAGAAGAAGAGAAGGAGAAGAAATTGCAGAGAGAACGAGAACGGCAATTCCAGATAAAGTTGCTGTTGGAAGAGTATGGAAGGCAGAAAAAGGAACAGGAAGTGCTTATAAGGCTTGAAAAAGAGAAAAGGGAGGAAGCTGAAAGGGAAGAGAGAAAAAGAACTGCTGCAGAAGAAATTCTTAAATTTCAAGAACGAGTGAGTAGTCTTGTTTGCATTTTGTGTGTCTATAAATGTGCTTTATATTCTATCTGTGTGATACCATAGAACAGGGGTGGCCAACCTTGCTTAACGTAAGAGCCACATAGAATAAACATAAGAGCCACATAGAGATGTCTGAGAGCCGCAAGACAGGAACAAATATCACACACACGTTTTTATTTTTAAAAATATGCAAATTTGCTTTTTATTAACATTAAATGGGACTGCCAAAAATAAAAACAAACGAGGAAAACCAGTTATAAGAAAGAGAGAGAGAGAAACTAGGAAAGCAAATAGATGGGAGGGAGGAGGGAAGGAAGGAAGGGAGAAAGAGAGAAAAAGCATGCCTTCCCTTTGCTTCCCCAGCTGCCCTGCCAGGAGCCGCACAATATGTGTGAAAGAGCCGCATGTGGCTCCCGAGCCACAGGTTGGCCACCCCTGCCATAGAACGAATAGGGATTTAATAACGATTAACTGTCTGTATCAAACACTGGATATCATTAAAAATGCTATCCCATACAGCCATAATTCTGTGAAGAAAATGGGATGTACTGCACCCATTGATGTAGTAGGGCAGCAGTTCTCTAACTGTTTTGTTGTTCATGGCATAAGTGATGATAGGGGTGCAGTGACAGCTTCTTTCTTGACTTGCTGTCTAGCTCCTGCTGCTGACATAAAAATGGATGGTGCTGTAGAGGTTGGAGCTCAGAGTTCTATTGGCAAGCTCTGCAATATCTAAACAGGTCTGAGAATCCTGAGTGCTGTTTAGGTGGATTTGTGTTCAGATATACTTCTCCCTTCAAAGGCATCAATTCATCTTTTTCTTTTCTTTTTTGATCAAGTGGCTGGCAAAGCATGACAAAACATTTTTCATCTAACACATCTGCAATCTATTGCCTTCTGGTCCAGTAGTCTCCTCTGACAGTACAGGGCTACAAGGATAACTTGTTTCAGTATGACTGGAATTAATCACTTTTGCAGTATAATCCTAAATGGGGGAGGGTGGAATCGGCACAGGGAGCCGACTGACCCGAACACTGGCATAACCATGTCTTACACTGGTGTAAGGGTCAGTTACACTGGTGCAGGCCAATAGTGTCACTGCTCCACTCACTACCACCAGTACAGCCATGACACAGCAGTGCGTTGGCAGAGCTCTGGTACAAACCCCTGTGCTGGTGGTTCAGTGGGTGTCCTAAAGGGGTGTGGCAGCATTTAGGTGGCTCCCTAAGAACTTCCAGTGCAGGAATGCCCCCCTGAACAGGCTCAAGGCTGCTCCAGTGAAAAATGCTGGCATAGCCCATTGGCTCCTATGTTAAATCAAAATCCACCCCCATACACACACTGCTGTGCCCATGCCCATGGGAGCCCAAGAAGTTCAGGATACTGATTAAGGGTGTACCCAATCAGCACTCTTCTCCACGCTGGCCATGCCCCTGCCTAGCACCCAATCATGGTCCCACCCACCCTACAAATGCTTCCTGCAGGTTGCCCCACAACTCATGAGGTAGGGTGTGCGGCGTGGGCTGCTGTTTGACAAGCTCTTTGCTGTGTGGAGTTAGAGCATGTGCAGACACAACTTGGTGGCGTGGAAAACACAGACTGGGGGCACTGAGCACTACTGGGTGAGCAGTAGGGATTGGGAAAAGGGTGGCTTGCGTACCTGTTAATGTGTGGAGAAGAGCAAAGTCCATTCTTCATGGCTGACCTCTCCCAGCTTTTGGCCCCAACAGATACCCCATCTCTTCTTGGGGATCCTGCAAGGGCTATCCGGATCCTAGCAACCCAAGGGGTATTTGGGTATGCAAATCAGGGAATGGAATGAGACAAAGCAGCGTAGAAAGGACACTGTTGGGGGCTGGTTGCACAATTTATTGGTCCTGTGGCCATTCTGAGCATCAGCCTTCCCACTGGCCCTCCAGGGAATTGTCTACCATGAGGGAAAATGCTGTTGCTATGGGTACACTGCCAGAAAATGGCTGCTTTGCAGGGTGGACTTGGAGTCATTATACCCTGCTGAGGCATAGGGCTGCCAAGTCCAACTTGGGAAATATCTGGGGATTTTGGGGGTGGAGCCAGGAGACTTTGGGGGTGGAGCCAGGAGAAAGGAAGTGACATCATTTTGTGAAGTCACATCCTGTGATGTTGCTTCCACATGCTTCCACATGAACTCATGAAGTTTCCTAATACTGAATCAGGCCATTGGTCCATCAAGGTCAGTACTGACTACTCAGACTGGTAGTGGCTCTCCAGGGTCTCAGGCTAAGATCTTTAATATCACCTATTACCTGATCCTTTTTTAGCTGAAGAGGCTGATACCTCCTGCATGTCAAGCAGATGCTCTATCACTGAGCAACGGCCCTACTGAATCCTTCCTCATCTCGGCAGAATATGAAGCACTAAGTGCTACACAAGTGCTAAATATGATTTTCATATCATAAGAACAGGAGAGAAGCCACAGTGGATTGGGCCAACAGCCCATCCAGTACAACACTCTGTGTCACAACAGTGGCCAAAAATACCAGGTGCCCTCAGGAGGTCCAGCAGCGGGGCCAGAACTCCAGAAGCCCTCCCACTGTTGCCCCCCCAAGCACCAAGAATGCAGAGCATCACTGCCCCAGACAAAGGGTGCCATTTAGACCTTGTGGCTAATAATAGCCACTGACAGACCTCTGCTGGATGGGGAGAGAGAGAGAGACAGACAGACAGACAGAAAAAAGAAAGAAGGAGAGAGAGAGAAGGAAAAGAGCTGGCACAGGCACTTACTTCCATTTAGACCTTGTGGCTAATAATAGCCACTGATAGACCTCTGCTGGATGGGGACAGAGAGAGAGAGAGAGAGACAGAAAAAAGAAAGAAAGGGGGAGGGGGAGAGAGAGAGAAGGAAAAGAGCTGGCAGATGGACTTACCCCAGGCCCAGCAGCAGCAACCTTTCAATCTTACACCAGCCGCATGCAAAAGCAGGCCCTTCAGTAAGAGCTTAGTCCCTCATTAATCTCTGGGCGGGGCTCTCTTGCTAACTCTTAAAGGGGAAATGTCTGGTGAGGCTTTTCACTGCAGGCTCTTCAGACATTTCCCTTTAAGAGGCCTGGAAGGGAGAGGGCCCGGCAGGCTCCGACGTTCCCCTCCTGTTGGCAGCCATTGCCTCCCCCCGGTGGCCAGTTTTGGAAAAGCGGGGGGGAAGCATGAAAAATCGGTGTTTCCCCCGCCCTACCGGGGGACTTGGCAACCCTACTGAGGCAGCTTGGGTTCTCATTTGGAGGAGAAAGACAGTACTTTTCCTAGGTAGAGGCTCCAGGTGTGGCGGGGAGATGGAAAGCTGAAGTCAGAGGGGTAGATAATGGTATGTTGATGTTTGGCTGGGAAGGAGATAGGGTTGCTACCTCCAAGACAGGTACAATGCCATAGACTCTCCCCTCAAAACCAGCCATTTCTTACCTGGGAACCATTGTTGCAAATCTCCAGGGGAGGGCTGGAGATCACTCAGAATTACAACTGCTCTTCAGTAAGCTTTGTTTCATTATACCCTGCTGAGGTCACCACAGCAAATTGGTGCTGAGTGCCCAAGGCCAGGGCACCCGCCTGGAGCCTCTTTCTAGAACCCGTTGTATTTATTTCCACAACGGGCCTTATTCCTAGTTAATAATTTTGCTATGTTATTAGTAAATTACTCCATTACTATACAAAAGTGGCCTTATAAAGAGGGATTTAATGCTCTTGAGTGTAAAGGCTTGGAAGGGAAAATAAAAGGCCTGGGCCACACCAAGCTAATCCTTTTATATATCTGGTCCCATTGTGAAACTAAAAGATCAGTCCCTCCCAACTGCAGGGACTGGTGTGATCCATCAGGGTTCTTACGTTAAATATGTTACCCAGCTAGGCTTACCAAGCCCCACGGGAGGGCGGGGGAAACCCCGATTTTAACTCCTCACCCCCGCCTTTTCAAGATTGTCCGGTGGGGGAACAAAATGGCTGCTCAGTCCTCCAGTCTCTTTCTAGTGTGCGCTGGTAAGCAGGGCTCTTTTTCAGAATGCAGGAGAACGCTGTTCCAGCTGGCCTCCGAGCCTGCCCTGCCCCTTCCCAGCCAGGCCTGAACCATTTAAAGGGGAAGTTCCTGCAGAGAGCCTGCAGGAAAAAGCCTTATAGGATGCTTCCCCTTTAACAGCAGAGCCAGCAAGAGAAAGCCCCGCCTAGGCTAGGCCCTTTGTACTGAGGAGGCCTGGCTTTGGCTTGAGAGGCTGCGTTGCCCTCCCTGATCTGGTAAGTTGCCTGCCCCAACTCTTTCCCTTCTCTCTCTCCCCCTCCCCCTTTCTTTCTTTCTTTCTTTCTGTCTGTCTGTCTGTCTGTCTGTCTGTCTGTCTGTCTCTGTCCCCATCCAGCAGAGGTCTATCAGTGGCTATTATTAGCCACAAGGTCTAGATGGAACCCTTTGTCTGGGGCAGTGATGCTCTGTATTCTTGGTGCTTGGGGGGCAACAGTGGGAGGGCTTCTAGGGTCCTGGACCTTCTGAGGGCACCTGGTATTTTTGGCCACTGTGTGACATAAAGTGTTGGACTGGATGGGCCACTGGCCTGATCCAGCATTGGCTTCTCTTATGTTCTTATGAGTTTTGATTTTCCTCCCTCCAGCTCCAGCACCAATGTTCCCTCTATGCTGTGGAGTCTTGTGAGCAAAAATTCTACTTTGTGAGCTGCTGGCATTAAAGTTATGAGCGAGCAATTTGGCTGCTGCATCAATTAGGTTTTTTTGGAGCCATCCTTTTTGAGCTAAGAAAAATGTGTGAGCCGGAGGCTAAAAATCTGTGAGCTAGCTCACACTAACTCAGCTTAGAGGGAACACTGTCCAGCTAAGCCAATACAGCTATTTGGAATTTTCAGGGTTTGGTGGGGGGGGGGGGGAGGTGCCACAACTCTCAAGATGGAAATGGAAGTTTTCAATATGTATACTGAAAAATCATGAACTTTATAACATTTTAAAAGAAATTTGTCAAAGAAAAAAAGCCCTGGGAATTGTCCTTTCCTCATCTAGAAGCAGCCCCTGGGCAGATGTGATTATGCACAATACATGTATTCAAATATAACTTAGCTCTCTGGATTCTAGTCATGATTTTTTAAAAAGACAGTTGTGACTCTGCTGCATGAAGGTGTAGTTCTGGTTTTTGGCAGTGTTCAGCCTTAGGATCTTAGACCTTTCTGTTGTGTATTTTGAAGAGTTTACTGGAAGTGACATCATCTAAAGGGGAAGTGACATCACTTGCCACTTGACCTGGGAGTGACATCACAAAAGTCTCCTGACACCACAGAAAGTGACATCACAAAAGTCTCCTGGCTCTACCCCCAAAGTCTCCTGGCTCTACCCCCAAAGTCCTCAGATATTTCTGGAGTTGGACTTGGCAACCCTATACCCAGCCTCCTCAGCTGCTGCCACTGCCTCCTCCTCTTTCCTAAATAGTAGAAGTAGTTAAGGCCTCATAGATCTATAAGCTTAGCTTAAGATAACAAAACCATAAGACAATATTAAATAACAAATAACAACAGAAGTGGCCACCATGTCCTATAGTGCTCTTAGTTTCCTATTTCACAGCAGTCATCCCAGTGGGTGGCAATACTCAGTGTGGAGTCCTGTGAGCAAAAATTCTATGTGTCGAGTCTTGTAAGCAAAAATTCTACATTGTGAGCTACTGGCATTAAAGTTGTGAGCGAGCAATTTGGCTGCTGCAGTTTGCTCTGGAGCCATCCTTCCTGAGCTAAGACAAAAATCTATGAGCTGGAGGCTAAGAAACTGTGAGCTAGCTAGCTCACACTAACTCAGCTTAGAGGGAACCCTGGTGTGTGGTCTCTATATGATGGACTGAAGAGGGACCTCGCTTGCCACAGACTAACACTGGCTAATGCAGAGGCAGGTCACCTAATAACATAGCAAAATCATTATTTAATTATACTTGATAAAATCACAACACAAATTATTGCATGTGAATATAGGTAATACCTGTTCACTCTCATAAATGGAGATGAATGGTTATCCACAATTATAAATATCTATGGCGTTTTAAATGGTATTTTTCAATGTGGGCTTCTTTCTGTGTGGGCTTTTTTACCATGTGGGCTTTTATGTCTATGGGCTTTTTTCCCTGTGGACTTTTTTCCATGTGGGCATTTGTCCACATGGGCTTTTTTCCTGTGAACATTTATGTCAGTGGGGCTTTTCCTGTGGGGTTTTTTCTAGTGGGCTTTTTCCCCTAGAACCGGATACACATATCCATATTTTTAATTCTTCTGCAAACCTCATTAGTCCTGTGAGTAGGTAGAAACCCCAACCTCATCTGTAAGTGGTCTGGTTTTGTTGGTTTTGTGACATGCACAAGCCGCCCATTGTACCATTAAATATAAATGATTCTTTTTATTGTTGTTGTTAAAAAATGTTTTTTTTGTTGTATTTTTTCAAGGATCTGCATAAACTTGAGCTTAAGATTCTAGAAAAACAGATGAAGGAAGAAGAAAAGATGGAAAAAGAAAAAAGAATGTCCAGGCTGAGAGAAAAGGTAACATTAGTTTGTCATACAGCCCAATCCTATGCATGATTTCTCAGTAAGGCATCCTGAACTATGCATAAGATTCTTGCCATTAGATTTCATTTTAAAGAGAAGATGGGGTATTTCTGACCCTGTTGTGATGCTTAACCTGCTGCGAACGTCTCTCACTCCAACTCCACTACCATTTTTTAAAAGGATAGACATTAGGGGTGTGCATTCAGATCAGAGCCAAAAATATACCTGAAAAACACCTTATTGGTATTTTCTGTGTATATTTTGACATTCTAAAAGTATCCGGGATTTTGGGGGGTAACTGAAAAAAAAACCTGGCTATTTTCAGAAACTGGGAAAATCAGGAAAACTGCTAAGAGGCTGGGAGACTGCTCCCCCCTCAGCTGTTTCCTCCCACCCCTTCTGTGCAGTCCCTTTAAACCAGACTGGTTTAAAGGGACTACAGAAAAAATTGGGGAAAACAGTTGAGAGGTGGGGAACTGTTTCCTCCCTGCAGCTAAGCTGTGTTTTGCGGCTTTGCTGCTCCTGTGTTTTTCTTCCCATTTTTCCCCCTCTTGGGTCTATTGGACCTGAAAAAATATGGGATTTCTGAAAAATCCTGTATTTAAATACTTTGCTGATATTGGGGTCTGGGATTTTTTGGCAATCCTGAATTTTTTTTGGAGTCCAATAGACCTGATTAAAAAAAAAAAGATTTAAAAAATTTGCACACCCCTAATAGTCATACATTTTTCCTCAGCCTTTTTGCTTTTTTTCTAAGCAGATGTTACACACTGATGTTGATTAAGAATGCTAGGTCTCATGCTTTGGCCCTGATACTCAAATTTTGGAGCACAGTCTTAAGGTTGAAATCTCAGGGTCATTAGCTAGCCCGTATAATGCTTTTGTGTCTGCCTACTTGTTGTAATTACTGTGGCTAAAGACAGACTGGAGTTCTGGCCCACTTCAGGTCCGCTGTGCAAGCGGATGAGGCGGGCCCATTCACAGAGCCGTAGCTGCCTGGTGGAGGCGTGCCGTCCTTACCTGGTCCTGCGGTGCTTCCCTCCCGCAGCAGCCGTACACCAGGAGGAACTGGTGGCCAGCCGCCTGGGCGCGTGTTCCTCCCGTTTCTGACGGGTGTGAATGCGCGCGGAAGCACACAGCTGTGCACTGCACTGCTGCCGCCGCCAGGAGCCACCCACAGTGTGCACTCTGTGGGCCACCTCCTCCCCGGAATGCCTGTGCCGCAGTGCGCGCAGTGCGAACGGCAAGCTCCGGGACGCTTCGCCCCCATCTTGCTCCACCCCGCTTTCCTGGCGCAGTGCAGTGCCAGTCTGTCCTCGGCCTGCATATGTGAACTCAGGATGGGAGTCAATCTGGCACTAACAGCTTAGTAACTTTGCATGTTTAGGCACAGTTCATTCTATGTTTTTAAAAAACTTTTATGCATAGTGAATACTGTTTCTTCGAAATCACATATCTTTGTCCACACACATTAACTAATGCTGTATGATACAATTCCTAGTAGCGTGTGGAAGTACCACCATTACTAATGATATTCAGTGTGACATTACTGGCTCCTGCCTCATGAGGTTCAGTGTTTGGCATGCTGGGGACTTGGCATCCCTTATCCTGACCAGTGAGGAGAAGTTTGTAGGTTAAACCCTACTGCCAGAGGCTCTTGCGCAGCACACTATTTTGATTGAGCAGGTACTGTAGGGAGCCTTCTGCATGTTCATGGATATACTTTAGCTTTTCTCTGGTTGATTTGCAAGTGAACATGTCCTGAGTATATTTTTCTCTTTCTCTCCCAGCTACAACAAATGATTAGCAGAGAGATCCATGATCTATGGACTGGGTTAATCAGCTGACTTATGTATTTTCGAGGCAAGAGATGTTCAGAGGTGGTTTGTAATTACCTGCCTCTGCATAGCAACCCTTGATTTCTTGGGTGTTATCCCATCCAAGTACTAACCAGGGCTGACCCTGAGATCTGAGACAAGATTGGGCTAGGCTGAGTTTATTCAGGCCAGGGCTTAATCACCTTAATTATTCCTAAAACTTAATTTTGAAATCTAAATTTGCGGTTCGAGGCCACAGTGGCACTAAACAGATTTTGCTGCAAACTTGGGGGACCCTCTGGGTTTGCAGAAGAATCTGAAACCTTAAAGAAAATGCATTGGAGGGGGTTAAATCCCCCCAGAACATACTTACCTTGATTCTGGGGAGCTGGTGGCTCCAAGCCCAGTGGAAGACAATGGGAGTCATGGTGGGCCCCACAGTGGATGTGCTCAAAGGTGGGGTGCTGTGGCCTGGAACTGCACTGGGCTCAGCAATGCGGGGGGTGGGGTGGGTGGGGGTGGGATCCCCCTGTGATTATTGTGGGGCCGCCACTTGTTAAGAACTATAGATGGCTTAGGAAGTAAGTCCCATTTTATTTAGTGGAATTTGTTCTCAGGATTGTGTTCTTAGGATGGCATTGTGAGTTACTGCCATAGAATTCCCCCCCCCCCCCCCGAAAGATGAAAACTCGTGTTCCATACTTCAAAAAAAAAATCTGGAAGCTGTACATCTCTGCTCAAGTAAAAAAGTCAAAAACATGAAAAATCGATGGCTACATTTTTCTCTTCTAGAACAAAGTCAACAGTGCCATCCTAGGCCTGTCTACTCAGAATCTTTCAGTTGAGATACCAAACTGTTATTCACAGTTGCATTTTCTGATTTAAAAAATTAATTTCAAATAGGTTGAAATTAATGTATCTCGAGACCCATGTAGGCTGTACAAACCTACAAAAGTTTGGGAGGAACGAACAAAAGAGATTGGACCAGGGGGTGCAGAGCCACTTATGCATATTCCACACAGGTAAAGAATTCTATTAAAATATACAAATATCTTTTCATTTCATTACAAGATACTCACTCTAGTTTATTTTTATAGGGCCGTCCCAGCCTGGCGACAAGGGCTATAACATCCAGCTACTGGAAAATGCATACCTATATGTGTAAAGTGTCTTATCAGATCATTTTGTGGTTTTCATTACTGGATAAAGGATTTCATTTTGTATTTAGGATGAAGTTACGTAAATGTGAATTTTATGTTCTGCTAAACAAAAGATAGAACATAAATGCAAAAAGGCTGTATATAAAAATAAGTCAATTATTTCTTAGATCTTTTGCATATTGCTTTCTTACTTTCAGAAACCAAAGTTCTCATTGATGCATAGTATTTTGCAAAATAAAATTTGTTACATTATTTCTTCTTCAGTTTGTTTATTGGCTGACACTCATGAACCTCAGTTTACCATAGAAATGCACGTTGTTGATAGATACATTTGGTGTTCAGATCGTAGATTTCTTAGGTGGGGAAATAGATCACCCTAAAGGAGTGTTGGGAAAATATAAATTACTTCCTAGCTACCCAACCTCCAAACCACACTTTATTTCAGTGAAACCAAGGGACAAAAGTGTTAAGTTGCCGGTTTTGACTTCCACATTCCAATCTATACCAAATAGTTGTGTTCTGCTTTACATTGAATGGTATCTTGCTGAAGCAATTTCTCATACTTTTCTGTAGAGTTTTTAGTTCCGTAGAGCAAAATATTCTTAAACTGTGGTTCATAGCATACTGTCTGGTAGCTTGCAAGACAAGGGGTTGAATCTAACAGTGACCTAGAATTATTATAATTATCATTTATTTGGCTATTTATATTCTTCTCTTCTTGCTGAGACTCAAGATGGATAAGCAGAAACCACGTTTTATTGTATGGGATGGGTGGGGACTGATAACCACACACCCTCTTCACTAGCTGCAACCCCTTGTCACACTCAAAAGCATTTCGGAACCTTGTTATAAGGGCTTCTGGAGGGAGGATGCAGGGAGGGTATGTTCTGCCAGTAGAATTGAACTCTCATATGATAGTATCCAAATCATCAGAAAGAAACATAGAGTGAAATACAGAAGGCCTTTTCCAGAACATACGCCACTGAATATTGAATTAAAACTTAAGTTCTGTTGCACTGTAGAAAAGCTGAACTCAGTGTGAGAAAGAAAAAGGGGCACTATTGCTAGGTACTGGGTTACTGTTTCAAAGTTTGCATCTGTTTTATATCCAGGCCTTTAGCCAACCTTCCTCATTAGCTGGTGGTAAAACAATACATAGGCAATGGTGGGAGAGGGAAGTGGAAATAGCCCATAGTGGATCCATCTTTTAAGAAAGCTAATTTGGTAGTGGAAAGTGCCATCAAATCGCAGCTAACTTATATAGCGACCCTGTAGTGTGTTCAAAGCAAAAGAAGTTCAGAGGTGGTTTGCCACTTCCTGGCTCTGGGTGGTGACCCTGGACCTCTTTGGTCCCCATCCAAATACTAGTCAGGGCCAATGTTGCTTAGCTTCTGAGATCTGACAATTGGAGTAGCCTGTGCTGTTTAGGTTGGAGCTACCCTAATTTATCCCTGCTTCATCAATTATCCTCAAGCAGGGGTCATTTCCAGCGGGGGGGGGGGGGTGCGTGCGTGCGCGTGTGTGTGCGCGCAGCACCGGGAGTTGGTGCCAGCCCCTCCCCCCTGTGGGGGAATGCCTGCTTGTGTCATGGCTACAGCAAAAGGACCCCGTCCCCTGGAAAGGTCCTTGTTCCTCCAGCCAGCCTTCTGAAGGCTTCAGCTACCACTGAAGCTATCCTCCCAGAATAGTGGTATTTCTGAGGCTTGGATTAGTAGCTGTCCCCTCTCTGCCAGTGTGCACTCGCTGTCCCCCTCTCTCTCTCCTTTCTTTATTGCCTTCTGACATACCTCCGGTGATGTCAGGTGGTGTAGCATATGCAAATAAGTTGTGCTAATAAGCTTCTGCACCTCTTTTCCGACGAAATGACCCCTGTCCTCAAGTATCTTGCTATGTTTGCAGTCACAGTAGTATATTTAAAACAACAACCACAACCCGGAAATTTAACATTTTTAATGAGGCAAGTGAAAAGCCTCTTAATGTTTTCTTTACTTTTTTTTTTTTACACAAAGTGGGGATGGGGGGAAGACCAGTGTTTCAGCCTGCAGAGGACCCCTTATACTCACTGGCCATTCTAGAAACAAGTCTGGAAGAGGAGAACTTACAAGACTCCAGTTCTGCTGACTTTGTCTATCCGATCTTAAAGGCTCATCAGGCTCCCTGCGAGACCTACATAAAGCTCTAGCCCCCGTTATGCTATATTTCCCCACGAAGATTTATATCTATCCCATGAAAGTCCTCTGTATAAATTCGGCTATTGCCGTCCCTGCCGAAGGCTTGCATTGGACGCACTCAGCGCGCTGAATTTCTAAACTAGTTTTCGGTCCGCGCCGGTAAGGCCTGGCCCCACCTCCCCGCTGCAGGGGCGGGGCGGACCGCCTCCTCCGGCTGCTCCTCCCGCGGGCGCTGATGCCCCAATGAGCAGAGCGCTCAAGCCGTGCCACGTGACTGGGTGCTGCCGGCGACGGACGTTGCGCGCGAGGCTAGGGAGCGGTTGGCCAACATGGCGGCAAGCGCTGTGCTCGGGGATGAGGAGGGGGGTTTCGGCGATGGGGAGCGGCTGGATTTCCTCAAGGAACGGCACGTGCGGTTCTTCCAGCGCTGCCTCCAGATCTTGCCCGAGCGCTACTCGACGTTGGAGACAAGCCGGTACGGGGAGGGGAGCGAGAGCTCTCGAGGGGCGCGACGAATGCGGGGCTCTGAGGCACCCGGCAGTTGTGACCTGAGATGACCGAGCATCCGGTCAGACTCTCTGTCTTGGAGGGGGGGGGGCTTCCTTTGACTGCTTCTCGTGGTTTGTGGCGCGAAGGGGGGTAGCGGAGGTTTTCGGCTCCGAACGTGCTCCCGTGCTTAATTCCTACGGAAGCCTCGCTGACTCGCAAGTTCTGAAACGCCTAGCCCTTGATGCTGCAGGACGAGCTGTGAGTGCTGACGGAGACTCACTCTGTCGTTTCGGAGGGTAACCTTGCAGGTCTGCGAAAGAACAGCTAGATTCGAGTACAGTAGCACCTTAGAGACCAACAACATTTTGGGGGTATAAGCTTTCGAGAGTCAAAGCTTCCTTTCGAACTTCACTCTGGGTATGCTCAAGAGTTTTTCTCCCTCATCTGCTCTGTAGCAGCTGAAGATAAGCTGTGGTAGAAACCAAACCTTGTCTGAGCGATGAATAATGGTGGCTGATGCTTTTTGTTTCTTGATTTGGTGATGGTGGGGGGTCACATTGCGTTGTGGCTTCTTAGGAATGAGAACAAATGTTACAGGGGGTTCCCCCCAAAGTATTCCCTTCAAAGCTGTTGTGTGCTGCACTTTATTTTACTAGAAACAGTGTACCATATTTACAAACTTTCTCATCCTTTTTGGTATTCCTCTCTTTTCTTTGGTACCCCTGCTAGCTTTTAGTCTGATATGTACTGCACACTGGGAGTGGAAAGCTGCAATCCTCCCTTCCCTTGCACACTCATTTTATCCCCTTTCTAAGCAAGGGTTTTTTGGTTATGAAAATACCCTGAAGCAGCTTCAGGGGCACAGCTTGTGACTTTAGTGGCCAATCTGTAGTACAAGCTGAGGGTCTTGCCAGTGTACTTAGAAGGTCTGTGGCAGGGGTGGCCAACCTGTGGCTCGGGAGCCACATGCGGCTCTTTCACATATATTGTGCGGCTCCTGGCAGGGCGGCTGGGGAAGCAAAGGGGAGGCATGCTTTTTCTCTCTTTCTCCCTTCCTTCCTTCCTTCCCTCCTCCCTCCCATCTATTTGCTTTCCTAGTTTCTCTCTCTCTCTTTCTTTCCACTTCTTTAATTCTTTCTTTCCATCTCTCAATATCATTAGCAAACAAGTAATGTCATTATCAATAACTGGTTTTCCTCATTTGTTTTTATTTTTGGCAGTCCCATTTAATGTTAATAAAAAGCAAATTTGCATATTTTTAAAAATAAAAACGTGTGTGTGATATTTGTTCCTGTCTTGCGGCTCTCAGGCATCTGACGTTTATTCTATGTGGCTCTTACGTTAAGCAAGGTTGGCCACCCCTGGTCTGTGGCCTTGCTGGCACTGATGGTCAGGCTTACCCTCCTGTTGTCAGTCTGACATTGTACAACTTCATGGTCCTGACAACTAGTTGCAAACCAAATCAAGATGTGGATGGCAGGAGCTGACTGCATTCAAAAGAATATTTGCTGTGTACCGATAGTGGCCCTTATTTCAGATCTAAAAATGCCCCTTTGAACTAGTGAGACTGTCTTTTGAGTGACTGTGTATAGAACTGAGCCAAAAGCCTTTCTCAGGCTAAAAATAAATGTTGGCTTTTCTTGAAATGCTTGGAAATCTGAAGGGAAAACAGTTTGCTGGAAGGAATTTGAGGGGGGAAATTAAATTGTTTATAACAACATCCCTAGAAATTTAAGGTAGAAAATGTGTTGAACTGTTTTCAGGAAATCTGTTGTAGTGTTTGCCATCCTAAATTGTTGGACAGCAGTACAGGAATGTTAAAGAAAGTTGATGTGGGTTTGGAACTTGACTTTGGTTCCACATACACCACCTTTTAAGATATCTACAAATGTACCATGGGAATGGTGATTTAATACAAATGGATAAAATGTTAAAAAGCTGCGGAAGTGGACTGGGGAGTGGAACCAAAGAACAGGATGGGGATGTGATATGTGACAGCAAGCAGACATGACAGAGGTTTATAAAATCATATATGGCATGGAGAGGGTGGACAGGAAGAAACTTTTCTCCATCTCCCATAATACTAGAACCCATCATCATCCACTGAAGCTGAAGGGTGAGAGATTCAGGGCAGACAAAAGGAAGTATTTCTTTACGCAGCATATCGTTAATTTGTGGAACTTTCTGCCACAGGATGTGGTTATGGCTGCCAACTTCTTTAAAGTCTTTAAAAGGGGAGTGGACAAACTGTAGCAGTTCCTCCTTATTAAAAGCCCGAAAGCTTGGCTCTGTTTGAGGGATTCATTTGGAGTAATCTTTTTGTTCTGGTTATTTTAAAAGCAATCAGTTGCTAGCTTAAGCAAGGGGAACAACCTGATATACTCCCTGTTGCATTTTCTGTAGAAGAATAAAGGACAAGTGGCTTTCATGTTCTGCCCTGTAGCTATGCTGCTGCTTGTCAGAAAACACCTATTGGATGTTTTTTGTCATCTGCTTTGTTAAGACTTATACAGTATTATTTGCCCATTGAATATGCTTTATAGTATAAGTAGCCAGCTGTCTAAAGTTCTACTGCCGTGGCCATATTGGAGCATGTAATCTGTATTTTTTGTTACCCTATGTTCCTTAATAGTTATGCAAGGAATATAATTAATACATTTCAAAAGTCCTTTCGTATAGTTTTAACTTTGTGTCAAACATTCAGCATAGCAAAGCTATGTAGTGTGGCCTTTCTAGGCTAGATGTGATCCCAGTGTTGAAATACAAAAATAGGTTGCAAGTAAATATGTACAGCAGACATGAACATTTATGGAAATTATCACATTGCAAAACTGTGGTAAATAAAGCTACACCTACGTCTAAGGTAACAAAGTGAAGGGTAAATCACATTTAATTATTATTGGTTGAAGTACTCTGAAGTTTTAATAATGCCTCGCTGAAGCTCTAATTACTTGCTCTATCTCATGAGTACTGTAGGCCTCCAAAATGAAATTAAACAACACCTAAACTCCTACAGAGAAATGATGATGTATGTAGAACACACCAGAGTTTTACAACTCCTTAGTAGGAGTTTTGTTGAGCCTGTTCTGTAGTTCATTGGACATCTTATTCGTTTCAGTTTGTTTACTGGGCCAAAGGATCTTAAGTATGATTTTTGATGCAGTGTTCTGACATGCAAACAACATAATCCCTATATAGCATAGAGCATTGTCAAAACAAGTATGACAGCTATACTGGTTATTGGTCTATAGTGCTATACTGGTTATTGGACAAATCAGATTGTGCAGAGGACTCTGGTGAAGGACATGTAAAGATGTCTAGAGCTCCTCAGCCATTTGTGGGTCTACCACTACCATCTGAAATAGAGTCCCCTTTTCTTTGGTGTTGCCTTTAAGTGATGGTACAACATTTCAAAAATCCTTCAGTATAGTTTTTATTTTGTGTTAAACCTTGAACAAAGCACAGCTGTGTAGTGTGGTCGTTCTGTCTTATCCTAAGTTAGATGTACAGCCACATGAGCCACTTCTCCTTGCAACTCCCCGTGGCTGTGCAGTTTGCCCCATTCATATGGCTGCATCATTCACTGGTAGTCCATTGCATGTTGTTCATTACATCACAGAAAAGCAGCTTCCATGTAAATTGTACTGTTGTACTTTTCTATACATGTGTATGATTCATAGCACTAAAAAAACCCTCTATGATATAGGATGCGTACATTAGTTGTGCCTGTTTGTCTTACGATATCTTTCTGAAGCAGTTCCTAGTGTTGAAGCAGCTGCTTCCCATTGCTCAATGAGCCATTCGTATGCAGCTTCCTGTGAATGCTGTGTGCTTCACCTGTCAGGGAGATGCTGCGGCTATCAGTTTTTCATTCTTTGACTGCAAGTAGACTTGATCAGCTAAGCCTGACAGCAGCACAGAACTGTTTGTGAGGAGTTCCCTGTAGCTTTGTGTCAGGTTACAGCACTTGCGTCTGTCTCAGTTCATGCTGGAATTGACATATATAACAATTCATTTGTTACTGATGATGGATAGTAAAAGCCTCTCTTTTGTTTTCAGGTTGACAGTTGCATTTTTTGCTCTCTCGGGTTTGGATATGTTGGATTCTTTAGATGTGGTCGACAAAGAGGGCATAATAGAATGGATATATTCCCTGCAGGTCCTTCCCACAGAAGACAGTGAGTGAGTTTTTAATTTTTCTTTTGTAAACATTCATTATGCTCATTTTCACCATTTCTTGCTTTTGAGAATAGAGGTCTGTCTCTTGTTCACAGAGAGGCTGAACAGTTGCAAATATGTATTTCAGTTGTAACATCAGTAAATGCTCAGAAGTTCTAGTGTTGTATCCTGTTACGTGAGAGGGGTGGAGTAACACTCAACAAGAGTGTTGAGTTTTGCTGATAGTATATGGATGTGTTCAAGTAGAGGAAATGTTTTTATTGTTTCTTTAAAACTTCAGAAGAGTTTGTCAACACTGTGAAATTAGAAGGTTTTTTTCCTATAATTTTTTTGTTTATGAAGCTATTTTAAATTTAATTACGGTACACAGGTTATTAATTTCCCCCCTATTGAATATTTGCCCTTTCTTAAGACTTGTTAGACTAGCTTTACAGGAAATATATGTAACGTGCTAATGTGATCACTTGCCAGAACTGTAATTAATTACCTTCATGACTTCTAAGCCAAGAGTTTCAATCCTGTAAGAAGTCAATGGCATAATATCAAATGAATTCAAAGTGTATTTGCTAAGTTAGTATGGTAAGAACAAAATATTCCTGTCAGAGCTCAGGGTGCTGTCCACTCCAACATCTGGAGGTAGATATTTTGGCCACCCCAAACTCTTACTATTCCAAAGACTAATGGTTAATAAAAATGTATTAAAAACACACGGGGGGCGGGGGAGACTTTACAGTTACAAATTCCAAATCTCAGTAAATACAGTCACATAATATACATACCTTATTTACATTTCTTTACATCCATGGGACAAGTTAAATGTGAATAGTTTATAACCCCTGTACTTTTCCATTTTCAGTGAGATGAGCAGATAGTAAACAGATGTTTTAATGCAGCTCAGTGAGACAAGCAAGTTATAATTTATTATAATGCTTACTACAATCAAACTGCTACCACCAGTACCATAACACTTCAGTAGTACTCATTTATAATATTAAAGAAAGCTGCACAGTTGAATATAACAAAATCTAAATGGAGTTTTCTTTTCTAAAAACTAAAGGAAGATTTCCAGCTAGCTGCAAAATAGGATTAGTTAACTTGACCATCTCGGAATATAATCAATTCTTAAAGTTTAGAAAGTTTTGCAATCTTCTAGACTTCATTACTTCAAGATTTTGTATTCAGACTTTCTGCCTTTTTCTTGTTCCGCACAAGTAACAGTTTTGCTACAGTAAATAAATCAGGAATTATGTCTTTATGCATTTTACTGTTACGTATCAGCTGTGACTTGATGGTACTTTCTACCTCCGCAAAAGCCCTGATAATAAACACTTTGGTTTATTTGGAATTATATGTCTCATTGTTTCATGAATTTCTCTTGCATTACATCCCCCAAATTTCTCAACTACTGTGCATTTCCAAAACACATGTTTAAAATCTGCATTCTTATAACCACATTTCCAGTTTACATATTTGACAGTATGATGTATTTGGTTTAGGGTTTTTTTTAGGGGGGGGGAGTTAAATACCATTTGTATATTTTCTAAAAAAAATTCCTTCATCCTAATGTTAATAGCAAAATCTGCTGTGGATGTGGAAATCGTTTGCTAGTTACCTTCAAAAATCAATTCTGCTTCAAAATTTTGCCATTTTTTTTAAAGTGCTGCATTCCATAATTAAAGGATCACCTAATAGAGGCATGTATATATTAAATAATAGTCCTTTCTGGTTACTTTCAAAATAAATTAATTTTTAGATTGATGCAAGACTCATGTTTAATCATGTTATTTGCTTTCTGCATTTAATTTGCAGCTGAAAGAAGTGAAACCATTGTTCCCCTCTGTTCTTGTGTGTATCTTCTATATGAAGTAGACAGTCACCTTTTCTGGAAAATATATATGTATCTTGGTACAATTAATATTGATTCATCTTATCCAAGGCATCATGATTGTAAAATCCTTACTGTGAATGAATAATTGTAGTAACAAGATTTGCAAGTTCACCATCTCCCCGCCCCCTTTAAAAGATGCCTGCCATGTAAATGCTCCCTCACCTCTTCGGCAAGCTCGTTCCACAGACCTGTAGCCATGATGGAAAAGGCTCGGGCTCTAGTCAGTTCCAGATGTGCCATCCTAAGTAGTGGAACAGTTAACAGATGGCTGCCTGATGACTGTAGTTGGCACACATGGACATATGGAAGGAGATAATCCTTGAAATATGTGGATCCCAGTTTGTGAAGGGCTTTACCAGCACCCTGAATTGAACTCAGAAACAGACTGGCTGCCAATGCAGCTGTTTCAAAATGGACAGCATATGTTTCCAGTAGTTAGGTCCTCACAGTAGTTGGACTTCCACATACCAGATCAGTTGTAGTTTCCACATTGTCTTCAAGGATAGCCTCATGTAGAGCGCATTGCAGTAAACCAACTGTACGGTTACCGAGGCATGGATCCCTGAGGTCAGATTGTTTGAGTCTGGGTATGGAGAGAGTTGGCAAATCAGATGCAGCTGATAGAAGGTGCTCCTGGCCACCATGTCAGCTTGCTTTTCAGACAGCAAGGCAGGTTCCATAAATATCCCCAGGTTCTTAACTTGCTCTGAAAAAGCTAACTTCACTCCATATAGGACAAGTGGATTCATTTCCTCTAGAATTTCAGCCTTCCCAACCAGCATTACTTCTTTCTCGTCTGGATTCAGCTTCAGTTTGTTCTGCTTTAGCCACCTGGCCACAGACACAAAACACCAGTTCAGAACCAAGACAGATGTATCTGGAGGCTTGGATAATGGAATACAGAGCTGGGTGTCATCTGAATATTGATGACTCCCAGTCTCAAAGCTCCAGATAATCTCATTCAGCAGCCTCATGTACGTGTGTGTCTGTGTATATGTGAGAAGACAAAACTCACTGGAAAAGACAATAATGCTAGAAAAATCTGAAAGTCGTAGGAAAAGAGGAAGACCCGACATGAGATTGATTGATTCAATAAAGGAAGCGACAGCCCTCAGTTTCAAGACCTGAGCAAGGCTGTTATCGATAGAAAGTTTTGAGGGTTGCCAATTCATAGGGTTGCCATAAGTTGGAAGTGACTTGATGGCACTTAACACACCTCTGTGTGTGTGTATTAAAAAATATGGATGAGAGTATAGAACCCTTTGGCACTCCACAGAATAAATGAACATCCAGTTGATTCTGCACCTCTGGTGGAAACTCTGTGTTTAGTCACACAGAAAAGAGTGAAACCACCAAAGGTCTACACTCTTAATATCAACTCCTTATTCAGGCCTGTGAATAAGAATGGAGTGGTCAACTATCAGGCCGCTGAGAGGTCCAACAGTATGAACAGGGAAGACTGCCCCTTGTCCAGCTTTAAATAAAGATAATCTTTAGTAAAACTAAAACCATTCTGGTACCAAACCTAGGCCTAAAACCAGATCAAAATAGGTCAAAGGCAGATGTGTCATCCAGGAAATCCTGGAGCTGCTCTGCCATCACACTTTCTGTCACCTTCCCTAGAAAAAGTGAATTGAAAACTGGCCTGTAATTGGTCACCTCATCCCTAGCCAATGAAATTTTTTTTGAGCAGAAGTTTAATAACTGCCTCCTTCAAAGGCCTAGGGAAATCCCCCTCAATCAGGGAGGGATTGACGATTTTTACTAATGGCCCCAATACCTTTTCCTGGCAGAATTTTAAAAGCCAGGATGGGCTTTGGGTCCAGAGCACATGTGGTGGCCCCCACACTCCCAAGGACCCTGTCAGCATCCATAGGCAGGATCAGTCTGAAACAATCCATAATGGCAGAAGCACTTCTTGTCCTTTTATCTCAAGTACAGGATCTGCACTCAGCTTGGCTTCTGAGTCATAATGGATGAGAAAGATTTTGTCAGCAAAGAACCTTGCAAAAACATTACAGTTGGGGGCCAAATTTTCATTGCCAGCAGGGTAGGACTTAAGTGTTACCAAGTTATGGGTTAAGAACCAAAAGGTTAAGGAACTCAGAATATAAGGGCCAGTAGTTCTGTGTCTAAAACTGAAGCATAAATATTATCAAATGTACATGTATTTATTACAAATTCAATAAAAATAAGTATAGGCCCAAGTAATAGTCTTAATTCAGAATAAAACCATACATTAATTCCAAAGTTAAATCATTACTGATCCTGACCAAATGACGTTTGACAAATTGGCCCTCGTCAGTGGTCAAACAATGTTGTTACAGAATAGCTCCAGACATTACAATAATAGTCATTTCTTAAATGTAGACAAATGTGAAATTCTTTTATAGTCAATATCTGTGACCTAAGGCAGAGATATAAATCAGAGGCCTCATTTTAGATAACTTGCTGCCATGGTCAGGTATACTTCCCTTGAATAATAGTTCAATTGTGTACCTTTCTTTCCTGGTCAATTTTTTTTTTAGGTGCAGTTTGGAGCCAGTAGTAATGTAATAGTGTAAATGTAATAGTAATGTAACCAGAGACCATAGAAGAGGATGCCAAAGAGTAATTCTGTTTATGGCCCCAGTCAGCCTGTCATTCCATACAGCTACCAGGACTTCCACAGAGTCACCTGGGAGGCTCTCAAAATCCCCCAGAGTCACCTGGAAATCAGCAGGGTCCATTAATCTCCAAGGGCAGACTGTGCGAATTGGTCCACCGCTCCTGCAGGGAGGAGGCAGCAAGGTCAACTGTGCTTTCAGAAGATAGTGATCTGACCATGACAAGGGCTGAACCTCCAACCCCCTAATCAGATCACTGGCAAGCTACTTGGTGCAGAAAAGAAGGTCCAGCATATGTCCTTTTTCATGTGTTGGGCACATTACAATTTGAGACAGATCTGTGGGTAGTCATAGCAGCCATGAAGCTCTGAGATTGATCCAGCAAGGCAGCCTTGGTATGTATGTTAAAATCCCCAAGAAAAAATCCATACTTATCTTTGTCGTTTCAGACAGAGGCTTTGCTGTTAAGCTAGGTAGGCAATACACCAGCAGGATCCTTAATCTGTCTTTGGGGCCCAACACAAGGTGTTGTTGTTCAGTCACACAGTCGAGTCCGACTCTTCGCAACCCCATGGACCATATCACGCCAGGATTTCCTGTCTTCCACTGTTCTCCATGGTTTGTTCTATTTCATGTTCATTGCATCGGTAATCTCATCCTTTGCCGTCCCCTTCTTCTGTTACCTTCAGTCTTTCCCAGCATCAGGGAGTGCTCCTTTCTCATTTGGTGGCCAAAGTATTTGAGCTTCAGTTTCAGTATCTGTCCTTCCAGGCAACAGTCAGGTTTGATTTCCTTTAGGATTGACTGATCTGAGATCTCCTTGTAGTCCAAGGGACTCTCAAGAGTCTTCTCCAACGCCATAATTCAAAAGCATCTATTCTTTGGCGCTCTGCCTTCCTTATGGTTCAACTTTCACAGCCATACATTACTACTGGGAATGCCATCGCTTTGACTATGCAGACTTTTGTTGGCAGGGCAATGTCTCTACTTTTTATTATGCTGTCTAGGTTTGCCATAGCTTTCCTCCCAAGGAGGAGTCTTTTAATTTCATGGCTGCATTCACCGTCTGCAGTGATCTTAGATCCAAGGAACGTTAATTCTGTCACCACTTCCTTGACTTCCCCTTCTATTTGCCAAGGAGTGATGGGGCCAGATGCCATGGTCTTAGTTTTTTTGATGTTGAGTTTCAAGCCAACATTTGTGCTCTCCTCTTTCATCCTGAGCAAGAGGCTCTTGAGGTCCTCTTTCATCCTTAGCAAGAGGCTCTTGAGGTCCTCTTCACTTTCTGCCATTAGAGTGGTATTGTCTGCATATCTGAGGTTTTTGATGTTTTCCCCGGCAACCTTAATTCCGGCTTGTGATTCATCCAGGCTGGCATTTTGCATGATGTACTCTACATATAAATTAAATAAGCAGGGTGACAATATACATCCTTTTCATACTCCTTTTCCTATTTTAAACCAATCAGTTATTCAATATCTGGTTCTAACTGTCACTTCTTAACCCTTATACAGGTTTTTCAAGAGACGTGGGGTGGTCTGGTACTCTCATCTCTTTAAGGACTTGTCACAGTTTGTTGTGATCCATACAATCAAAGGCTTTAGCATAGTCAATGAAGCAGAAGTCGATGTTTTTCTGGTACTCTCTTGCTTTCTCCATAATCCGACGAATGTTGGCAATTTGATCTCTAGTTCCTCTTCCTCTACTAAACCCAGCTTGTACTTCTGGCAGTTCTCTATCCACGTACTGCTGAAGTCTAGCTTGTAGGATCTTGAGTATGACCTTGCTAGTGTGTGACCTTGCTAGTATGACTTTGCTAGTGTGACCTTGCTAGTGCAAGCCTCTGTCTACACCAGGTACCTAGTGATGGGGGAGGCCTCACAGTTTACCCCCCTGTCTTCCCATTCGAGGATGGTGAAGGACTTTATACCCAGCTGATGTGAGCTGTGTTTGAGTGACCACATCAGAGTCATTCAGTCATGCAACAGGTCAGATATTATTGAGATCTTATTTTTCATGAACCTGGCAATGCACAACACCAAAGTCAAAGTGGAGCCACCTAAAAGAGCCTCCCCACCTACATTTTGAGGAATGGAATGGAGATTAGACATTCAGTGAGGAGCATCCTTTATGTTTCTCTGCATGTCATTCTGCAGCAACACTCCTCCTACTGCCATATTTCATAGGATATGTGCCCCTGGCATACAGCTAGCTGCCTGCTCAGTAATAAACCAAAGGACATTCTTATCTGCATAAATCCATATATTAACCTTAATAACCCATTGGTAATGTTTTATTACATGAGGACATGCTAATCCACCATTTTCTTTTTTTATTTGCAGTGTATCTAAAGCCACTCTCAGTTATTTGCTTACCCAGGTTAATTTAATTAATTCCCTTTGCCATTCTCATATTGAAACTTTAGGAATCACTTTAGGAACATTTTCAGAAAGGAACAACATCTTTGGGGCTACCATTGTTTTCAAAGTGGCTATCCTTCCAAATCAGGAAAGAAGTAGTGAAGATCATCTTTCAAAATCTAGTTTTATTTGCTTTCCAACATCTTAAAGGGCTGTTTTTATATAACTCCATTGTGCTAGAATGCAGCCATTTTCCAAAGTATCTTATGGCTAAACTAGACTACTTGAACTATATTTGTCTGAGATCCTTTTTGCATGGCTTCATTGATATTTCTGCTAGTTAAGTGGGAGGGTTATTCATCGTATTCTCATAATTTACCATATTCCTTCAAACACAGCAAACTGCTCCATATCGAATTTTCATGGTATTCAGTGCCACAAAGTTTACTGTTCTGAAGTCCATATTTATGCAGTATGATCTCTAATTTTTGGATATTTGGTGTGTATCCTAGTGTTCTCTATAAAATAAAACTCCTCCCCCTGAAATTTCTTCAGAATAATGTCTGACTCAAGTCATTGTTCTGTTTGTGAATCTTTCAGACTTTTCTGGTACCATTTGTTCAGAGACCTGACACTAGATGGTGCTATTCCATAATCGAATTTAAATAAAATACCTCTGTTGACCTAATGCTTGTTTTATGCAGCAGGTGTATTGTAGAAGAAAGCTAACTTTGAGATGTCTGACTTTTGTGGCAATTTTATTTCGTAACTGTACCTGCCTTAAAAAGTGAATTGACTGTAAAACTGTTTTTTTCTATCTGTTAGCTCTAATGCCTTGATTAATTTTTTTTTACATGGCACATATTTTTGATATGCAATATCATTGACAAAACTAAAATATTTTTACCTGCTTTCTTTCATCTCAAAATCTGTTTTTAAGACCAGGCATTAGCTTAGGCAGTCTTTTTGCCTCATTGCTATAAAACCTCATACCTAGCAATTGAAATGACAGTTGGAAACTGACAGAAGAGACAGTTTAGCACTGACTGAGGACTGGGAAGGAGGCAAAGAGTAATGAGAAGATCACAGAAGATCCCCATTCAAGATGAAAAGGGACAGAGCTTCTAGTGAAGTAATCCCTGCCCAAATAAAAGGGAGATAGCTGTAAAGGGAGGAGTGATCCCTTGGTCTGTATATGCAGAAGGCCTTGGGTTGGTTGTACATTCCTGCGTTCTAAACATGAAGTGGCAGTGAAACTCAGAAACTTATGCTTGCGAGTTGAAGCAGAAACTGAAAAGAAAGCCTCTCTCTTCAAAGTTTCAAAGATCTGGTTGAAAAGCATATTAGCTGGATTTAGTCTGATTACCAAGTTACTTAGTTTTTATTATAGGTCCTCCTCATACATCCTTCACTTGATTCCACCTGATCTTTTCTAAGTTAAATAAAACATTTTGTTTATTTTAAACTCCCAAAAGCCTCTCGTGTGCCATTTCAGAAGTAGAAGGTGATTTGTCTCTTCCCTCAAGTACCCGGGCTGGACCAGCTTTAGAATATATAATAACATGACAGGGTGGGACAGCCATGGACCAACAAATAAGAAAATATTTATTTATTTATTCATTCATCCAAATTTATACCCTGCACTCCCCGTGAACGGGCTCAGGGCGGCTCACAAGGGCATAGTGCGCCATATCCAATACAAATAAAACATTTAAAATCCAATAATTTAAATACATTAGGAACAATAAAATTACAGTAAAATGCTTCCAGTCATAGTAATGCAATTCAGATGGCTTCAGGGTTCGGGTACGGCCTTCCATGGCCATCGGGCTTGGGCTGTGTCCAGGGCAGCCCCACATTGTCCAGGGCAGCCCCACATGTCGATCGCGATGTGGGATGATGCCAATGGTGGCGGCTCCTACTTGAAGGTCTGGCGGAAGAGCTCCGTCTTGCAGGCCTTGCGGAACTGCATAAGGTCCCTTAGGGCCCTGATCTCCTCCGGGATCTCATTCCACCAGGTAGGAGCCGCCACTGAAAAAGCCCTGGCTCTAGTTCCGGTGAGCCTGGCCTCCCTGCGGTCCGGAACACAGAGTAGATGTTGGGACCCCAACCAAAGTACCCACTGGGGTATATATGGGGAGAGGCGGTCCCTCAGATATGTTGGACCCTGGCCATATAGGGCTTTAAAGGTAAGTACCATCACCTTGAAGCGAACCCGGTATGCTATAGGCAGCCAGTGCAGCGCCGCCAGCACAGGCCGGATATGGTCCCTCTTTGTGAGGCCCATCAACTGCCTGGGCGCGGCATTCTGCACCAGCTGCAGGTTCCGGATTTGCACCAAGGGCAGCCCCCTATAGAGAGCCTTACAGTGGTCAAGCCTTGAGGTGACCGTCGCATGGATCACTGTGGCTAGGTCATCACGGTCAAGGAAGGGAACCAACTGCCGAGCCAGCTGCAGATGGTAAAAAGCTGACCTGGCAGTGGCTGCTACCTGGGCCTCCATTGTCAGGGAGGGATCCAGGAGCACTCCCAAACTTCTTACCTCCGATGCAGGCACCAATGGTACCCCTTCGAAGCTCAGGAGCGGGATCCCCCGCCCCGGGCTGCTCTGGCCCAGACACAGGACCTCCGTCTTTGCTGGGTTCAATTTCAGCTGACTCTGCCTGAGCTAACCAGCTATGGCACGCAGTGCCCGGTCCAGATCTTGTGGGTCGGAGTTCGACTGGCCGCCCAACATCAGATAGAGCTGGGTGTCATCAGCGTACTGGTGACACCCCAGCCCAGACCTCCGGACAATCTGGGCAAGGGGGCGCATATAGATGTTGAACAGCATTGGGGAGAGCACCGCCCCCTGAGGCACTCCACATTCAAGCAGGTGCCTCATGGATTGGTGCTCCCCAAGCACCACCCTTTGTCCCCAATCCTGGAGAAAGGAAACAAGCCACTGCAAGGCCCGTCCCTGTATCCCCACGTCGGCGAGGCGGCAGGCCAGCAGCTGATGATTGACTGTGTCGAATGCAGCCAAGCAACAGCAACACCGCCACATTGCCCCGATCCAGATGTCTTTGGAGGTCGTCAGTAAGGGCGACCAAACCTGTCTCCGTCCCATGTCCCGGGTGAAAACCTGACTGGAAGGGATCAAGGACCGAAGTGTCATCCAGGTAACTCTGTAACTGTAATGCCACCACCCTCTCAGTTAATTTGCCCAAATAAGGCAAATTGGACACCGGTCGGTAATTAGCCAATTCGGCCGGTCCAGATGTGATTTCTTCAAGAGGGGGCAAACCATCGCTTCCTTGAGTGCTCCCGGGAACCGCCCTTCCACGAGGGACGTGTTGATAATTTCCTGGGTGGCACCTCGCAGCCCCTCATGGTCGGATTTAATCAGCCAGGACAGGTACGGATCAAGGATGCATGTGGTTGGATGCACAGACACGAGAAGCCTGTCAACTTCCTCTAGGCTGAGTGGGCCGAACCCATCTAAGCCCGGAAATGAAGACATGCAAGGGGCCTCAAGTTCCCTCACTGTTTCAAATGTGGCGGGGAGGTCATGGCAGAGCGCCAAGACTTTATCCGTAAAATAGCTTGCAAATACTTCACAGCCAATTTCCAATTCCCTAGCATTTGGTCTGCCCTGTGGCAGAACTGTTAAAGACCAAATCGTTCTAAACAATTGGGCGAGAGCTTGTGGATGCAATCGAGGCAGCATAGAAACCTCTCTTTGCTGCCTTGGTTGGCATCTCATAGGCGTTCATAAATGTCCTATAAGATGC
The DNA here is from genome assembly GCA_029233225.1 of Lepidodactylus listeri. NCBI lineage: Eukaryota > Metazoa > Chordata > Lepidosauria > Squamata > Gekkonidae > Lepidodactylus > Lepidodactylus listeri. The sequence goes on along the minus strand of JARCFY010000004.1, from coordinate 70,256,681 downwards.
TCTTGTAGCTTCGTCGCGAGCACAACGCCACTGTCTCTCTAGCCGTCGTAGCTCTCACTTCATGAGCCGCAGCTCCTGGGTACACCAGGGCGCAAGCCTGTTGCGAGGGCGTAGAGGGCACCTGGGAGCAATCTTGTCGATGACCGCGGAGTGTCAGCTATGCCAGTCCTCCACGAGGTCATCCAATGAGCCGCCAGGGGGCATAGGATCCTGCAGTGCCATCTGAAACCTCATAGGGTCCATTTGGCTCCGCGGGCAAGCTAAAATAAGCTTGCCGCCTAGGGGTCGGGGCAGCTTATTCAGATGGGCCCCCAGGGCATAGTAGTCCAACTATGGCACTGCCTGAGCAGTGATCCAGTCCACTGTTACCGCGGCGAAGATCTGATCGAGCGTGTGCCTGGCCCGGTGTGTGGGGGCTGAGATGTACTGGGAGAGTCCCAGTGCCACCATGGACGACACCAGGTCTGTTGCCTGAGTGGAGGCTGCGTCATCGACATGGACATTGAAATCACCCAGAACCACTAGGCTAGGGTACTCCAACGCCCAGCCTGATACAGCCTCCATCAGGGACAGCAGGCTGCCGGCCAGTGCATTAGGCGATTGGTACACCAGCCAGACAGCCAAACTCTCCTCAGCCTCCCACACCAGACCGACACACTCCAAGCCCGACGGGAGCGCCCTGAAGGAGTAAGTCTCCAGAATGAAAATTGCCACACCTCCCCCCTGCCCCCTAGTCTGCGATTGGTGCAGGACCGAGAATCCTGGGGGGGGGGGGCAGTTGGGACAGCGCTACTGTCTCCCCATCCCGCACCCAGGTCTCGGTCACGCACACCAGGTCGGCCTTCTGGTCTAACAGAATGTCCTGAAGGACCTTGGTTTTCTTATTTATTGACCTGGCGTTGCACAGCACCAATGTCGTAAGGTTTTTTTTTCCCTAGCCCCACTGCCAACAACCGTTGGGATGAGTTGCAGGCTGGAAGGGCATCGAGCCTTCCTATATCTCAGCGCCCTTCCCTCTCTTCTCTGCCTGGACCTACCGTTCTTTCCCCTCCCCAGGAGCACTGGGATCCGCCGACCAGGCATCGCCAGACGTTCTTTCACAGCAGCCTCAGACCATTGGCAGCCAGGTGCGGACCCTCCACTAGGTACCCTGACTCTAGTTGTGCGGTGGTCCAGTAGACCTGACTTATGCCAATTTAAACAAACAATACCCACCCTAACCTCTCCACTTGCTACCCCTCCCCTCTCCGCAAGACAAAACTATCTAATCTAATAAACTAACAATAATACATGAAGGGTGGAAACAATCAATAAGACTACCGCTAACTAACCTAACTAATCTACCCTGCTTTAACAAGCCTCTACTTCTACCTCCTATCCCTGGGCCAGTTAGAATTCTTAAGTGCTCTCAGCCGCCCCCACTGGGCACACACAGTCCCAGGGCCCAAATCCAAGCCCGGCCAGAGTTGTACAAGTCCACTCTTTCGGGGTCCGTCCCAGCCAGGTACACTGCCTGCATGTTGCCGGAATCCAACCAAAGTGAGACCCCGGGTGCTGTGATCTGACCAGTCCAGAGGTCCCAAACATGCCCAAGCGGTCCAAAAAGTCGCAGAGCCAGCAAGAGATGCCCAAACAAGCCGGCCACGCCTGCGCAAAGTCCACAGTCTGCCGAAGTGGGCCAGGGAGAACTGGGGGCCTGAGCAGGGCCAAACAGGCCGAAGGAATCACGGTCAGCAAGATCACAATCTGGGGCAACCAAGAGGAGCTGAATCCAGAGCAAGGCCGAACAGGACCACAGTCCAGGGCAGCCAGGAGGAGCCGAAGCCGAAGCCCCAAGCAAGGCTGAGCAGGACCACAATCCGGGGCAGCCAGGAGGAGCCGAAGTCCCGCACACGGCCGAACACAGTCGAGGGGCCGATGGAAACGCCTGAGCCCCGCCCCGAAGCCGAGCCAACGCTGGCCCACCCCTGCAAGCTGCGGAGCAGAAGATGGCACAGGCCGAAGGCCAGGGGACCGGGGGGGGGCACACGGACCAAAAGGCTCCAGACCGGGACGCCAGGGAGACAAGGAGCGCTGGCCACGCAACCTGGCTCCGGCTGGTTAGCTCTTGAGCGGGGGGGGGGGGGTTGCTCAGCAAGCAAGCAAGAAGATATAGGGGTTGCTCAGCAAGCAAGCAAGAAGAATCAAAGGGAAAATCCTGTGTGTGGGAGGGAAGAGTGAGATCACCATAGTCATTTTCTTAAATTCAGTATGGTAGCCTTTGTTTTAGTCCATTTTGTGGACTGCTGGAATTAAGATTCTACGATGTAATTATATAATGTAAAGTCAGTTTACAGAACAATGTTTACAGGTATCTCTTCCACTGATGGCTAGAACTCAGAATGTTAGTTTCCGTAAACATAGCTTCAACAATAATTTACAAAACACAGCCACTGAGAGGGCAATTCTAAGCAGGTCTGCTCAGCATTCTGTGATCTCCTCAATGGGCCTTAATCCCAGGAAAGTGTTCTTAGGATTCACTGTGAGATAGACATCTGCCAGTTAATGTACTGATGTTTAATGTCTTCAGAAATCAAATAAGAAGCCCGTTTTTGGAACACTACATAAAAGTATTATAGCTACTCCATGGCCTTTCTTTTTTTAAAAAAAACAACCCACACTTTATATTCATGCATGTAAACATTTTGCCAACGAAGAACAGTTCTTAGTGCATCAGCCAAAATGGGTTCTGGCCTGAGAAAGCTTATGTCCTCAACATTATCTGAGCATAAGGTAGCACACATCTTTGTTTTTAGTGCCACATATTAATATGACTGGTTTATATCCTTGTATCATATCTTAAACCAAAACCTCTCCAGAAAAGTACTGTGAAAATAAACAGGTCTCTACTTCAGAGAGTTAAGCACAGTGTTCTTATCCTATTCCAAAGCTTCCCTGAGAAATCACAAAATTAACAAGTGGTTCAACCAGTAAACATCCCCTGCTTATCAAGGAACATTAGCTGTAAACAATATTACAGGCACCAAGCTGCTCTTTGCCTGGCCAGGAAGTAGCAATCCTGGACCAATATTGTGGTACCTAAAAACCTTGTAAACCTTAAGTAACCCTGAAGAGAAAGTATTGGGAACTGGCTTGTTGACAACAGAGGATATAAAGTGGCTCAAAAGTACAGCAGATATTGCCTATCTGAAGCATGCCACAAATTCTTGTTAGTAAAACTTTGTATCTAAAATTAAATTTTATTTGATTGTATTCATATTTTTATAATTAAGCAGAAAGGTTCATAAAACAACTTCTCAAAAGTATCAGCTTCCTACCAGATCATAGCTGAAAGTTCCAAACAGTTCTTCCAAACCCCACAACCCATTTGCTCTGCCCTTGTTTTTTTCCTTTTTCCCCCTTTCATCTCTTAGTGAACACCATATTACTGTTAAATTCCAGACTGATAGTGCTGTGTATCTGTGCTGGCTTACATTACTTATTGATTGATTTTGATAGTTAAATCTGGACTGACTGGAGATGTGAAGGCCTGGGGAAAAAGTGGAAAAATCTGGGCAAACCCCAGGTTTTTCTGTTCTTTTTCTGAGGTCCTTTTTAAAAAATTTCCAGTGGAAAAATTTGAAATTTGGGAGTTTTGAAAAAACTCCTTTGATTCACCCCACTTTTAGGATGAGTGAAATGCTTTTAAAGACAAGGTGGACATTCTGTAGACGTATACAAATCTTAAATCCAAGATGCACTTATACACCTGGAAGGATTCGTAATCTTCATGAGGGAAGCATGCAGGGGTTTAATTGCTTCTCAGCTGTTGCATGCCTTCTGTCATCCTTTTGACCTGACTCTTCTCTTGTGTTTGGCCTTTTCACCTTTCTTTCAAACCACTGCGATACCTGTATCTAGAGTTTGAGTAACAACAGAATGCCATGCAATGTACTAAGCATTTTTAGCATTAATGAATGCAGCTATGCTTGGTCATATTGCTTTGAAATAAAACTCTGTAATTGGAATAAATTAATATTTTTAATAATTTGAACATTAATATTTTAATGGCATTCTGAAAGCACCGTAGGTACTGCAGTAACCCTAAGTTCAAATATATGGTAAATATCCCTTTAGTCTTTCTCAAGTTAGGCTGAAAGCAATAAGGCTTTTGCATTGTACAGGTTGAATGCTCTGTCTGAATGTGTTCTTTGAAGATCGCTCCAGTCGGGTTCTGACTGGTACTATAACATGAATAGTAGAGGCTTTGTCTTAAAACTGTAACTAAATTGTACAAAGATTGAAACAATTACATTGTATATGAACTGTAATACAATTGTCAGTAATACTTTAATCCTTTATATGGAGAGGACTATGTATGTTACTTCATGGTGTGCCTTCTCTGTGCAGTAGAGTATTCATTGTTAAAACACTAGTTTTTATTTAGCTGTTTGCTGTTGGTTACTGCACCACTGAAACTGTGTTGATTAACATCATGGGATCTGAGCTGGCAGCCACAGACCAAGGAAAAGGATCTTGGGGTGGTAGTGGATAGGTTGATGAAAATGTCTACACAGTGTGGTGCTGCTGTGAAAAAGGCAGATTCCATTCTGGCCACAATTAGAACAGGAGTAGAGAATAAAAGTGCTGCTGTCATACTGCCCTTACACAAATCTACAGTGAGATCACTCTTGGAATATCGTGTACATTTCTGGTCAATGCAACTGAAAAAAAGACGTTGTATAGCTTGGAAAGGTCCAGAAAAGAGCAACTAAAATGATCAGGGGGCAAGAGCAGCTGTCTTATGAAGATCGGTTAAAACAGGGCTGTCAAGCCTAGAATGGTGAGGGGAAACATGATAGAGGCTTATAAGATTACTAGGAGTAAGGCCCGTTGTAGGAAGAAATACAGCAGTCTCTAGAAAGAGGCTGCAGGTGAGTGTCCCAGCTGTGGCTGGTGGAGCGATGGAGAGAAGGGGAAAATAGAGGGAGGCAAGCCATGTTTATTTCTTTCTGCTTAGCTGTAAGGCAGGGCTGTCTCAAGTCATTTTGCTGCCCCAAGTGGGTAGTATGGGAGGAGAGCTGCATAGTGACAGGTATGGTTTATTATTTATTCAATTTATACCCCACCCTCCTCGCCGAAGCAGCCTCAGGGCGGTTCTCTCCACCCCAGACTTATGTTGATTTGGGGCTCTGCAGTGGCAAGTAAGGTAGAAAAGCACCTCCCCCTGTGCCATGTTTTCTGGGTTTTAAGGGTCTGGAAAGCAGTTACATAGCCAGTTACAGGGTCGCCAACTCTGGGTTAGGAAATAGCTATAGATTTGAGGGGTAGAGCCTAGGGAGGGCAGGTTTTGGGGTGGGGATGGTCCTCAGCAGGGTATAATGCCATGGAGTCCACTGTCCAAAGCAGCCATTTTTGCCAGGACAACTGATCTTGGAGATCTCCAGGTGCTGCCTGGAGGTTGGCAATTCTAAGGGGGAAGGCCAGGTTTGTTGAAGGACTTCAGTGAGGTATAATGCCATAGAGCTCACCTTCCTAAGCAACCATTTTCTTCATGGGGACTGATGTCTGTAGTCTGGAGTTTAACTGATTCCTTTCTACTGCCCCACAGCTTTTTGGGGCTGCCAACTTGGGAGCTGTAGTTCTAATTCCCTTTGCCGTGAGAACTACAACTCCAAAGGTGCAGTGCATCAAAAATAGGGGTGTAAGAATGGAGGAGCCGGCAGGACAGGCCAATAGGACGCCAAGGCAGCTTCCCTAGAGGCCAGTGGGAGAGCAGGGGAGTTGTTGTCAGCACAGAATGCCTTTTATGTATATACGATAGGATGCATGGCATGGAGAGGGTGGACAGGGAGAGACTTTTCTCCCTTTCTCATAAAGGTAGAACCTGGGGTTATCCACTGAAGCTGAAGAGTGGGAGATTCAGAACAGACAAAAGGGAGTATTTCTTCACTCAGCATATAGGTAATTTGTGGAACTAGCTGCCATAGGATGTGGCCATGGCCTCCAACTTGGAAGGCTTTGAAAGGGGAGTATACAAATTCAAGGATGACTAGGCTAGCATTGGCTACTAATCATAAAGTGTGGGGGGGGTGAGGTGTTGACGGAAATGGCCGCTTAACTCTGAAGCTCTGTATCTCTCCCCTCCCAAAACCTGCTTAAATCCCACCACAGCGTGAGAAAATCGATCTTTATATGGAGAAAACTGGCCCTAAACCTCTGATCAAATAGATATCTTTGGAAGACGGTAATGGACTATTTTCAGCCAACTATAGAACGCCTGTGTAATCGGGCCGACCTGCAAATTAAAACAAACATGGTGGCTGTAGAAGCAAGTGCATCGCTTTCAACAGCAGAATCTGGACCTCAAAATATTTTATTGGAAATGGGCAACATGGAGCAACGTTTAACAGCTATGATGAAGCAAATCTTCGACCCTATCCATACTCAACTAAATGAGATTAAACAAGTTATACAGGATGTCGACCAAAAAGCAGAACAAGAAATGCAAACTGCACAGCAAGCAGAGGAAGAAATAAAAATTCTGCAACGTGGTGAGAAAAATACCCAAAATAGAATTTTGGTTCTGGAGCTTAAAACAAGACAATGTACTCTTAAATTTCGTGGTTTCCTGGAAGGAGCAGAGGAAAATAACAACATTCAGATATTTTTGGCACCCTGGCTAACCTCAGCTGTTAATTTGGAAGACAATGTGACCCCCAACAATACTCAAAGCATACCGTTTGAGACAGCGAAACACTGACAACCGGAGGAAATCTAGAGATATCTTAGCTACATTCCAGGACAACAGGACAAGGTGTGAGATCTTACAGGAGGCTCGCAGCAATAACCATCTTCTATTCTCTGAAATAAAAATGGAAGTTTTCCTGGATTTGCCGCCCGAAGCCATTGCTCTGCGCAGATCCATGAAGCCGATTACATCTCAACTGCAAGAAACAAATATACGCTACCGATGGGCTGCATCTGCACGTTTGCAAGTATGGTACAAGGGATCTTTATTGAGTGCCACTGACCTAATCTTGGGCCAGTTGCTATTAAATACATTGGGATTGTTACAGCAACCAATGGAACTGGATAAGAAATCGGCAAAAAGGAAGCTGGATGTGGAACAGCCCACAAAGATCATAAAGTCTCCTCCAGATCGGTTTCATCATGGACTTTGTAACTGGCATACTGTAATGTATAAACGCTGTGGTGGTTAAATCTTTACATTACATGGGTTATATGCTTGTGATTACTTATGCTACTTGGATTTTATAATAATGCCTCACGTACTTGGGTCTTGGGAGGGGAGGGAACAGGAATTATTGTACTCCACACCAACCCCCAATTGTTGTTTTGTATTATCTAGTTTTTTATTACAGCTGTAGTTAGTGACCTTAGGAGTTAAAGTAAGGACTTAGTTCTTACCCTCTTGCCCCAGAAGGATTGGACGAGGAAACCGGTCTTATTTTTATTTTTATCACGCTTTATATAGGTAATAGGAACAGTTTGCTATTTTGAGTAATACTTTTTATACCATAACTGTATAGGCAATTAGCAATTTAGTATGGGGTGGAGGGGGAAGGAAATGGTAGTTTAGGATAGTTTAGTGATTAGGGTAAGGTCATAGAAATAGTTTATAGGCTTCAGTAGTTAAGCAAAGAACTTAATTTCTTTTAACAGTCTAGATTGGAAACCAATTTAATTGAAATGTATGGTTGTACTGGTTTTATATACTTTATACTGAATGTATGGTTTTATTGGTTATGTAAGCCACCTTGAGCCCGCTTCGGTGGGGAGGGGAGGGGTAAAAGCGAGCATGATAAATAGATAGATAGATAGATAGATAGATAGATAGATAATGCATGGTCACCCATCCTCCATTTCTGGAAATCTGGCTGAGGCTTTGGGCACTGTGGCTGGATGGTTGTGGCAGAGTCGATTGAAATTAAATCCATCCAAGATGGAGGTCCTGTACCTGGGTCGTGGGGGTATGGAGGTGGGCACCAGGCTTCCCACACTGGAAGGGGCGCCTTTGGTGCTGGCCCAGTCAGTGAAGAGCCTGGGAGTAACACTGGATGCCTCCTTGTCTGTGGAGGCCCAAGTTGCTGCAGTCACCAGATCTGCATTCTTCCATCTTAGGCAGATCAGGCTACTGAAGCCCCCCCCTTCCCCCCCAGGACTTAGCTATGGTGATCCATGCAGTGGAAATGGATGCTTTGGAGGGTGCTTTGGCTGCTTTGGAGGGTGGAGTCTTATACCCTTATGAGGGGCCTCCTCTCTCTAGGCTCCCCCCTAAATCTCTAGGAATTTCCTAACCTAAAGTTGGCAACTCTCACCTTCCTACCCAACAGCCAACTTCCCTTTATCTGCTCCCATTTCTTAAACTGTCTGTCTCCTCCCCCTCCCCTGGTAGCCTCTGAGTAGGAAAACCATGGCCCAGTTGTGTGATGCCAACCACCAGGTCAGGCTCACTTGTATGATAGGAAACCCTCAAGGACTTGTGAGGGTGCCTCACTTTCCTCTGTATCCCCTTTCATTCCCCTCCCCACACTGTTTTCCTCTTTCTGTCCCCCTGGTAACCACCATATCCTCTCCTCTGTACCTGCCGCATTCTCTCCTTCTCAGCCATTCATCAACCTATCTTTTATTTGCCTCCCATCTTCAGCTATGTTTATCTATTTACTTCATTTATACCCCACCTTTCTCCACAATGGGGACCAAAGCAACTTACATTATTTTTTCTCCTTTTATCCATTCAACAACCCTGTGAAGTAGGTTAGGCTGAAAGCATGTGACCTGCTGAGCTTTTGCAATAAGTTGGGGTTTCAAACCTGGTTCTAATATAGACCCTTCTCTGAAGCTTTAAGCTCTACACCACACTGCCATTCATTGAATCACTGCTATCCTGCTCAGGCTCTATCATAAAATCTCCAGGAATTTTCTGCCCTGAAGCTGGCAACCCTAGACTCAGGCCTGGCTTCAAGCAGTCTTCCCTCAAAGGCCAAAATAGTCCTGAAAAGGGCCCTGCCCCCTGCCTTGAACTGACAGAACCAAGTTTGAAATCTGCGGTTGCCTAGCAACAGCCACTGAGGCAATCTGTTACTTAAAAGCTACAGGTATTCCTTTTATCCTTTGGGGGTTTTTTAACCCCCCCATGTGTGGTTTTTTAAATTTATTTCACATTTTTCTGCAAACCTGAAATTTGAAATAAATGTGGAGGTGACAGATTTGGCCTTAATAAGATTGATCTCATTTCAGTGCAACTGCAAATTCATTGAATTTTGCAAATAGTTCTGATAAATATTCATTGTCATGCCTGATCTCTTTGAGTTTATCACTGAGCAAAGCATTCATGTCATTCACATCACTGTCTTTTGATAGCCAACAAAGTTCAGTATGAAGCACAAACATTCAAAATCAGTTTCTCAAAATGTGGTATACTCGTCTGACTAGAGCTCTAGTGGCATATCTACTAAAAATTCTGATGATTTCCAGCAGATTTCAGCACTATGCAGAGGTAGAAACTTGGAGTGCCATTGGCTATCTTGTGACTTGTTACAGCTTCAAATCATAAATTCAAACAAATGTGACTAAAGGAAATAACCTTGAAAGCAATAAGAGCAGTAAAACTTTAAAGATGAAGCAAGTAAGGTGTTTTGCTTAGGTGTTAGCCTGGTCAGTCATAAATAGGTGAACAATGCAGTCAAAGGGGACCACCTTCTGCTCCCCACCACTGCCTCCTTGCCTCTTGGTAAATCCCACCTTGGTAAATCCACCCCTCTAAGGAGCAGTACCTCTCACTTTGGGAATCACTGGTCTTAATGTTAAAGAATAAAGCTGGTTGTTTTTAAGAATTCACAGGAAGCATACTTCAAGGATTTTCTCTCCCACTCCCATGGTGATTCTTGTCTTTCATCACTACCATCCCAATCTCTCACATATATAAATAACACACTGAATTGGAGTGTAATCTGTCATCAGTAACATGGCAGTAGAGCTTTAAATTTCAGCTGAATTGGCTACAAACCTGTCCGCATTGACTTGGGAGTAAGTCCGATGCAATGTCGTGGGACTTCTTGAGTAATACAGAGGATTAAATACTAGGAGTTTTCGTGTTAATGCATGTCTTGTGACAATGAATGTGCAAGGTGAAAATTGTGCTTTTCTTTCATCTCCAGGATCAAACTTGCATCGCTGTGGATTTCGTGGTTCATCATATCTGGGAATGCCATTCAATCCATCCAAGGTTAGTTAATTCTGTATTAAGAGGCAAAAAAGTTTCTGAAAGTTTTCTCATAGTCATTTTAACAGATATTTATGTAACCATCATACAAGTTGGGGAGGTGAGCATTGTCCTAGGGCCAGGAGACAACTTGAAGCTAAAAATGTTATTTTTTCTGACTTTCACCAATTAAAAACCATTGAAACATTGCAAAATTTCTGTACAGAGTTAGGGAGCAGTATTTCTAATGATGAGTAAAAAAGAAAAAGCTGGGGACATGTCAAGAACTGGGAGGGAAGAAGGGGGAGAATGTGGAAATCCTGTTCCATATTTGTCCACCAACATGCTTTAAGTTCTTGGGAGCTTAAGCAGACTGATTCTCCCTCCCCCTTTCATGGTTGCGCAGCTGCTATTAACATTGTTTGTCTTCTAAAACGTATTTAATGGTTTTTGACTTTTTTTCTCGGTTAGTTAATTTACAAAGGTAGAGGCCTCTGGGGATCCTGTACTATGGCTTTTATTATCCCCACAGGGACAAGGAAATTTACTATTAAGATACAGCAGTGCATAGCTTCATAGACTTTAAAATTGTTTAGAATGGCAGCTGGGAATGGTAATAGCAGCTTCTGTAACAGCAGATCATGTGTTACGTATACCATGATTTGGAAGCCAAAAGAAGATTTGTGTTCTAGATGCACAGGCAAATCTTAGATCACCCTTCTTGTTTCCTTACCTGCCTTCCTCCAGAATCCCCAAATGGGGAAAGGATTGCTAGGTATACAGAACCTATAAATATACAATGTTCTTAAGTGACTTGGCAGTATTTCACAGCCATGTTCTATATTAAATAGAGGTAAACCCAAATTTTCCATCAAGTCTCCCGGAACATTTTCTCCCAGCTGAACTGTTTAGCTGCTCTATTGTTGGCCTAGGAGATTTGGAGGTGGTTGGTTAGAAATGTTGCTATGTAACTGATGAAGCTTTTAATTAATAATGAACCACTGCATGCCTTTGTACAGTTATTTGCATTTATCACCCTTAGTGTTGCAGGCTAAATGCAGTGGTCCAAATCAGGGTATGCTCCACTGGGAGAACATCACTTTGATCAAATCAGCTATGCAGTTGTTCTGAAAAAAGCTTTGATGTTTAAAAGTAAAATCTCAGCCTTTTTGTCAGAATACATTTAAGGTTGCGGTTTGCCTGTGCCATGAAATTTGTGACAGTTATGACAAGCAGGATTCTCTCATTTGTAATCTTTTCATATGTTAGGGAAGAGGGCTAAACAATATTCAGAGATCTGTTCCATCATAGAAGCATTTTAGAGGGAAGGAGCATAAGGTTTGGAGAAGGATATAGGACAGAATATAGGAGATTAAAGGCCAAGACAGATTAGCAACAGGCAAGATCTCCTCAGGGGTTAGGTTCTTGGTAGGAAGTAAATAAGTAGAAGCAGACCAGGGATGGACTGACCGTTTACCTTACCAGGAGAAATCCCAGTAGGCCTGGAGGGTTTTATGGACTATCCTGTCCAGAACACCTCCTCCTTCTCGGCACTCCTTATCTTACTGGCTTACCTTATCAATGTTGCTATTGTTTTCTGCCACACAGTGCTGCCAGCAGCCCTCCCCAGTACAAGCTGGGGTATGTGCAAGGGGCAGGTTGTGGCTGGGTAGGGGAGAGCTGGCATGGTATAGTGGATAAAGTGTCAGACTAAGACCTGGAAACCCAGCTTGAATCCTCACTCTGCCATGGAAGCTTGCTGAGTGACTTTCAGCCTGTCACAGTCTCTCAGCCTAACCTACTGAACAGGGTGGTAGTTTTGTGGATGAGGTGGAAGTGGAAGATGGGAGAACAGTATAATGAGCTGCTTTGACTTCCCATGAAGGAGAAAAGTGGGATATAAATAAAAAGCAAGTAGGGCTGGCTCTGCTTGGTCTTGCAGGCAGGTGAGTTCTTCTGCAGGCACTTGTCCTTCCCTACAGCCAGGCTTGCACCTTTAACGCTTGGGCAGAGCTGTCCAAGGATGGGACAGGGCCAGTGAGCAAGGAGGCTTTTAAAGGGGCCCCTGGGCACACCATGTGACACCGGAGCAGTCGATGCAGGGGGTCCCATCCTGCCTATGGCCCCTCAGCTCCCTAGTAAATAATGTATAGAATTGCAACCTCAGTTAAAAAGATGCTCTAGCCTCTTGTAGAACAGCCTTTTGAAACGGAATGGAGCCCCTACTCTTCCTCCTTCCCTTTGCCTCCAGGATGCTTGTGCTCAAGCTCCTGGACCAATCAGTGGAGCTTTCCTACAGGTTAGGGTGCAGCTCTTTAAAGATTGGACTTGAGCCACCAGCTGGTCCTTCCTGCTTCAGTTCTTCCTGCTTTCCTGTTTGTGTGATTGTCAGTGCAGGTTGCAAAGGGGGGGGGGGATAGCTCAGAGCAGTTGGGGCACAGTTTAGCGGGCAGGCACCATACTCCTCCTGGGCTCTCCCCAGCCATTCTTAGCCATCTTCTGCTCCCCCTTTGCAGTCTACACTGACAGTCGCAAATGCAATGGACACAATGAGGGAGGGACCAAGACAAAATAACAGAGTTGCAAGATGGGCTAAATGAGGGAAGAAAGGCTACAACAGCAAGAGAAAGCAGTGAGTGGCATATGGGGTAAGCATATGCGAGAACAACAAACAGAGGGCAGGAGAACCTGATGAGGGAAGGGACAGAAAGGGGGCACCGTGTTCGGAATTGCTATGAATTTAACTCTAGTTTGCTTGAGTTCAAAGGTTTCTTGAGACTTAAATACAGCACTGCTTTATTATAATTTAGTGTAATTTGTCCCTTCGATCTTCATTCCATCTGTGCATTGGTTTATTAATGCTTTCATTAGAGATTCCATTTAAAAGTAATACTAATAGGAATTTGACAGGATTAACAAAGCATGGGTTCAATCCTAAACAGGTTTACTCAGAAACAAGTCCCATTTTATTCAGTGGCATTTACTTCCAGGAAAGTGTTCTTAGGATGCTTCTGTTAACTAGATATAATGTTAAGGTTTATTTTCTTCATTGTAGTTTTGTAAAGTGTTCAGCAAAAGTTTCCTTAAGCTGTACTTGGAGAAATGTTGATCTTCTCCTCTCCTTTTTAAAAAAAACTAGCCTTTTTCATGCTTTGTTCCTACAAATGTCCTTCTCTTCTAGAGATGTGTTCTTTTGTTATGTGGTATCTAATTAGACCCAAATGATCAGCAAACCAATTGTACAATATTAGAGTCTGCCAGCTTTCAAAACTGCAAGATCGTCTTCCCTTTACATTTCTGTTCGCCATCCATGTGTCTTTTATGGAGGTGGGATTTCCTTTTCTTCTGTGGGATAAACGATTGATAAATTGTTGCTATCTGCTCACCAGGAGGTGCTGACTGAGGCCACCTGCTCCCCTGTTGCGGCTGCCCCCTCCTCCTTGTCCCTGCTAGTGCTGCCTGCTAATGCTCCTTCCCTCCTTGCTTCCCCATGTGTCTTTAAACACAGCATGGTAAACCTCATCTGCTTGTACGTGAAGTAGATACATTAGTTTGCATAATGGTTTTGCAAGTATTCAGAAAGTCCTATAGCCTCTTTACCATCAAGAAAAATGAGGCAGCACATCCTAAGCCCCTGCTGTGGGTGCCCCTTTTTGGTGTGGCTGAACTTATGCTCTGTAGGATTAAGGGACTGGAGCTTTCCACCTGCTTGGCTGTGCCCTTTCTTTGACTTGTCAGAAACATGAATAGGAGCAACTGTCATGCTTGCTTTCAAGGCTGTTTTAGCTTCTCAGTCTGCCCCTGGAGCAGGGAACAGTTTAGGATTGTGTGTGGAAAGTCCCAGGTGTGGGATGGAAAGTGGGCTACAGTACGGTAGAAAGGAGATACTCCAGTTTACAAGGCCAGAGGAACCAGCTGGGTCTGTGGTATCAGATACAGTACATTAGCAGGTTTTCCATTCCAAACATTTCTGCCTTGCTGTGGCTTTTGTGAGTGACATACAAACGTAAATATCCTTATGGTAAAATATCCCTAGCTGCCCATCATGCTAATGTTTTCACACTTTTCTTTACACTCATGAATGTTAGAAATTTTAAGAAGAAAAACTAAGTTTTCAGTCCATCTCATGTGTTCAGTATGTATGTATTTGCATAATAATAAATTCATGGATGTAAGAGAGAAGACATAGTACTGAGTGAAGACAGCCAGCAACTTTTGTTGTGTTTTAACTATCCTGTAAAACAACACCGAGTTTTAGAACTTCAGGTATCTGATTTCTAAATATGTTGAGGTGCATCCTAAATAAACTTCTAAAACCTTACTTTATCTTGTTGCATGATGTCAGAATTCTGTAACCTAGGATATTTTATTTAAAGCTTGGGAACTGTTGCAGGAAAATGCCTTTTCTGTGTCCTTAGCTTAATTTTTAAAATATCTGTTTACTCAAGTCACTCTTCATGGATACCTGCAAAAACAGAAAAGTCCATTTGCCAGTTTCAGCTGATAGAGAGTCCAGTGATGTATTTTGTCTATAGCTGTGTCACTGACTATTTTTTCTTATAAATTCTTTGCAGAATGCACTCCACAAATTACTATCTAGGCATAAAGGATGTTGGTGGTTGAGGTCTGTGTTATAAGACTGAATGCGAACTGTCAATAGTTTGTAGAAAATCTGTGCAAACTTCTTTTTGTGTCAGAAACTTACCCTTGTCTTAAAATAGCTGGCATTCTTCCTGCTGTCCATTTGTACAGCTGCTGATTTGTGTGGGTCATGTTGAGGTGGGGGTATTTATATATAGTCTTTTCAGAGGAGTCTCTGGATGTATGCCTCATGCCCAAAGATAGTTCCGGGAAATGATCATGGTTTGTCTCTAAAACAGACACTGATGTTTCTGTGAGTGTGCAATCATTATTCTAGTTAGTAAACTGAACCTTGCATTCTTTTGTATTTCAGGGTCCTGGTGTTTCCCATCCCTATGATAGTGGGCACATAGCAATGACTTATACTGGCCTCTGCTGCCTAGTAATTCTTGGCGATGACTTGAGCCGAGTAAATAAAGAAGCCTGCTTGGCAGGACTAAGAGCTCTCCAGCTGGAAGATGGGAGGTATGGTGAATTCCATGGTGCAGGGAATTATGTATTTTTAGAAAGGAAAAACTGGGTCAAAATATATAACACAGTCTCCTTTAAAGTAGGAATTAGCCAAGCTAAACCTAGTTTGAACACAAACCACTGAACATATGAAGCTGCCTTATAGTGAATTAAAGCACTGGTCCATCAAGGTCACTACTGTCTAATCAACCTGGCAGTGGCTCTCCAGGGTCTCAGGCTTTCACATCACCTACAACCCAGTCCTTTTAGCTGGAGATGCTAGGGACCTTCTGCATGCTAGGCACATGCTGTAATACTGAGCCACATTCTCTCCCCTGAGGAGAAACAGACAGAGTTACAAACAAGAGGAGAGGATATTCTTATTCATATACCTCTGAGAGGAGTGGTTGTTTCCTTCTTGGCTTTTACTTAATTTTAAGTAGCATAAAGGGGAGAAAGAAGATTTACATGGAGTAGATGTATATTCAGGCTGAATATGTTCAGTCAAAAGTCCTCGTTGAGTCCGTCTATACTAATAGTGAGGTGCTCTAGAAATCATGAATGCATAGACAATTATGCTAGCTTCAGGATGCACAACTTAATGTTGAATATATTTTAGCTGTTTTGGTGTCCTGGTAAGTCGTGCTCCCTGTTTACCTATACCTGGCCCTGATCTTTCAGACTGACCAACTTTTCTCATTGTCTGGTATTATCTCCTTCCACGACAGGGCTTCATTCATAAACTATGAATTTGATTGGCTGTAGGTATCTCCCCCGCTTACTTGACTTGCCCCTTCTTTTATTTCTCAGTCTTTAGCACTTCAGCAACAGGCCAGTTCTCTTGCTGACAACAAGGCAGGTTATGGTGGACCCTGCCTACTTCCATCCTTTAGAGGCAAGATTTTCCCTCTGTTTCTATTTCCCTTCACTGACTGAGCTGCCCTGGTAATGTGTTAATTCTTCCCTTGAAGAAACCTTGTCAGTCCCACCCTATCATTAACGTATATTTTGACTATTTGCTCAGCCCAGGAACTTGAGGGGAGGGATAGGATTGTCCTATAACTTAAACCCTTAAAAATGGCACCTGAGATGCTTTTAAAATTCAAAAGTAACAAAAGGTTTTATTTAACATCAAAGGGAAAGGTCAAGTGAAATCGGGTTGAAATTACTGAAGTCCTATAAGACAGACCTCAATCGCTATTACAAGTGCAGACTTTTTTTTCTATATCAGGCTTATGAGAGGTTCTTAAATTATTCAGTTAGATCTTTATGTCAAGAGGCTTTTGTTCCAGTGTTTTCTGAAACACTCTAATACACTTTGTTTGTATGATTGCTGACTCTTTGGTATACAGAAGGCTGGTACCCTCTTCTCAGTATCCAAACCCCTTCTCTTTGGTATACCAGTACTCTTTGTGAATGTTTGAATGAATTTTAGGTCTCTAAAGGCAGTTCCTAATCACACCAGACCAGGGATCTCTGTACTCCTCAGAGATAACGCTCTCTGTTTGACTAGGTAGGGAATCTTCTTCTCTCTCCAGGAGATCTATTCCCTTTCCTTTGGCTTGAATGGGAGTCTTCTCTTCTACCCACTTCCTTGCCAAACTCTCCCCCCAGTACTCCTGTCTGTGCTCAGACTGCATTCCGCCAAGGTAGAAATCTGATTCTGTCAGCACTAAACCCTTTTTTGTCAGGGCTATTTGTAGCTGTCTCAGTACAGTCTCTTCACAGTAAAGGCAGGAATCTGACTGACTTCTCTCAGCATCCAGCTCTCTCAAGACTTTTTTCTGGTTAGCTGATGCCAACCAATCAGATTGCTTAGAGCAGCCGTCCCTCAGAGCTCTCTGGCTCTGTGAAGGATTAACCCTTTACAGTCCTTTAGTTATTGGTACAGCGCTTCTAAGCCTCTTTAAAAGTGCAGCATTTGGTAATTCAGTATTTTGCAGGACATACCTGCTTCTGAAGAAAGCTTGAACCTCCTTGAAGAGAAAAGAACACGCTTACTAAGGCAGAATATGTATTTCTTTTCAATCTTGTGCTAATTCATCCCATTGTCTCTCTAGAATGCTTTCTTGTCCATAGAATGCTTTCTTGTCCATAGAAAAGTTGTGGGGGGGTTTCTCTTTTCATTTGAGTCTAAAGAGAGTTTAATTTGCCTCAAATGGTAGGCTTTTAAAGTAGTGTTTTATATATGAGGAGGGGAGAGAGGATTATGATTATTCAGAACTCTAGTTCTAGATCCCATATTTCAGCTGTTGCAGGCAAGTAAAGTAAGCAATTGAAGGGAAACAGCATACATGTTACTTTAATGTATTAAAGGTCATTAGGTTAATTTGCCAAAGTGCATGCTACAGACAGAGATTGTTGCATCAGAGGAATACAGGCTGGCTATAAATTATTAACATCGAAATGAAGATCTTAATCTTCTCGCATGTGGGTTTTCTTTGTTATGGTACTTCGAGGTATACATGAATTGTTTTCATTGTGTACGTTTGGAAAGATTTTGACAAGCTTGGGGGAGGTTGTATTTTTAAATTAACTGGCCAGTTGTTTGATGAGCATGAACACCTTTTGAGCAGTAACTACTCTATAAAATGTAACAAGACTAGTTTTATAGAAATCATAAAACTGCCTGTATCTAACCACATATTCTGAATACTGAAGGATACACGTTCTTAGGAGGGGAAATGGGTCTCTCTGTATCCCCTCCTTTGCCCTGTTGACCGTACCTGTAACAAATGTTTTGAGGGACTCAGTGAGCAACAGTGGGGGGGGGGGGGGGATTACTGCCTGATCGGGTAGAGGCCAAGATTAGCATCTAATTTGCTTCCTGTCTCCCATTATACTACTATGTTTAAAATGAACTCCAAACACTGATTTTTGTTCATTCCACTGTCACTCTAGCTGCATTAACCTTTGGTGATTTGAATATCATAGACATAGATGGGCCAGAAAGAGATGGGTAATATCAAGACTATGCAGCAGGAATTAATGGACGGGGATAGGGGTACACAGGAAAAAGAATTTCTTAGTCTGGCTGGTTAGATAACTTGGGTGAGATGGGGATTGTGTGTGCTGTTACTTACTAGCCTGCAAGGCCCCCAGTAGTATCTGAATGCACTTGATAGTTTAATAAACGTCATTAGCTTATTAAAGAGCTAAAAATCTTATTTTCAGTGTTAACAAACCATAACAGTTACATATTGGATACTTGTGGCTTCCCCTGGCAATTCACACATGCTGGACATGTGGCTTCCACAGTAACTGTGTAATGTGTGCTAGAAGTACCCAGATGCATGGGGGCTTGATTCAGATTGGAACTGTGGCATGCAAGGAGAAGAGCTTCAGCCTCTCCCCATGTCATTTCCCTTACCTGAAATAGCCTTGGGGAGCTGCTGTTGGCCCTGCTGCAGAAACCTGAAGATAGCCTTCAGTTTTCCCAAGAGGCAAAGTAGTGTTCTTTTCCTTGGATGCTGTGGCCCTGATCTGAATTAGGCCTACATGCACATGAGAAAATTCCAGAATGTCTCCTCAAAAGTCCAGCCTGGGGCGTGTGTGTGTGTGTGTGAACACATGAACTTCATAATATGTGGATCAATCCTAGTTTTTTTTACATACTGTGTGGTTTCTCTAATATTTAATATATTTTTGAATTTGATCAAAAGCAGAGCATATGTAACTTAAAATGTTAATTATCACTTGTATTGTATTGAGGTTAGCACAACTTGATGAGGTGGATTGCTGAATGAGAAATTCTGATGAGAATTGTTACAGTAACTTATCTATAGCAATGTGATACAACAGCAGATGGAAGTATGCACGCAATAAAATCTTTCATTAAATATTGATACAAGTAGCCAGATATTTATCTGGATAAGTTGTATGAACTTCTTTCACTTCTATTTATGTACTGTGCAGAATATCAAAGGATCGTAACTGGATTATAATGCATATTTTTGTAATTCCATCATATAACGTAGCTCTGGGGTGAATTATTCCAGTTTGGATGGGACTGTAGCCATAAAAAAAGAGGCACACCATGAGTGCTAAATTTTCCTAAAAATGGGTATGTGACCAAGGAGCATAAAGACCCCCTTGAATGGATTGGGATGGATAAAGTCATGATTTTCATCCTTGGTGACTCAGAGTGGAGGGTCACCTATATTTGATTTAAGCTTCAGGTGCTTGATCCATTGATGGAGGTCTTCTGTTGCCCTTAGAAGCAGAGAGTATAGAAATGGGGAAGACACAGAACCATGAGTAGGTACTGCCATTCCACTAAGCAGTGGGCATTGTTGCAAGTCAAAACAAGAAGCCTCTGTATCTTGTAGTGAGTGGAATAGGTAGAGGTTCTGGCATTGCTTTGTAGGAGATAACTTGAGAATTATCCCTTAGAAAATCACACTGCTTTTCCCCCTATGAAATAAAATAAAGAATTCCAGATCCAGTTTAAGTGCTTTTAACTCTGCAATAATTGTTGAAAACATATTCAGTATAACTTCAATATATGTTTCAGTTTTTGTGCGGTCCTTGATGGAAGTGAAAATGACATGAGATTTATATACTGCGCTTCTTGTATATGCTACATGCTCGACAACTGGTCAGGAATGGATACGAAGAAAGCCATAGACTATATTAGGAGAAGCATGGTGAGTTTTGTCAAGCAATACAAGAATGTTCTGAGGAGCAGTGCCTTGCTCTTGTTGAAAGCACAATGAAATAATATTGTTTTACTTGCTCTTAACTTGTTTGTAGACTGCCATAAGTGAGGGAACTAAAAGTAGCAACCATAGAAGGACATGCCAGAAGCCTGGGGCAGAACTGAAAAGGTTCTACTTCCTGCAGAAGCTAATAGTAACAAAAATGGATGAATTTGGGTTCAGGGGTGGGTTGGGAAAAGGCAAATTGATTAGAGAAAGGGAGGGGCAATGGGACTGTGCTTAGTTATGTAACCCAGTCTTTTATGCTTTGTAATTTGCTTACACTTAATAACCATTTGTTTTAATTGTATAAAATAAAAAAAACCCATGCTTGCTGCCAATTTGCAAGGGAGAAGCTTAATCATTTCCCAGTGCACTGTTTTTTTCTGGTAATCTCTCTGCTTGTCATAAGTAACTTTTCTTCCACCTAAAGGTTCAAAATACAATTTCTAAGCCAGTAAGGAAAATGGTCAGAAGAGAAGCATCAAGCAGGGAAGGGCTTAACAACTCTCCAAGACATCTCTTGCCTGCAGATTATCCATTTCCCTGTTTTCATATGTCAGTGTCACAGGGCTGGAGATGCTGCTTGCCACTGAACATCTCATTCCATCCTGGCTTGTCATGTATACTAATGTTTCATCTGTTTCCCAATATGATAGAGCAGTGTTTTTCAACCTTTTTCGAGCTAAGGCACATTTCTTTCATTGAAAAAATCCCGCGGCACACCTGACAATATCTCACGGCACAGTGGTTGAAAAACACTGAAATACAAGATAAATGGGTCATTAGTTGCCTCAGCTCAAGTATTAACTATGACAGTATTACAAATACACGTAATAGCCACTCAACTTGAAATTGTAAGTTACAGATCCAAAGTGTAATGGCTCCTTCCCATAACATTGACCTGAGTTTCAGAAGAAATATAATGTGGATGTATTTTAATGCGTCCCGGAAGGTCCGCCCGGAAGGCACATTTCTTTCATTGAAAAAATCCCGCGGCACACCTGACAGTATCTCGCGGCACACCAGTGTGCCCCGGCACAGTGGTTGAAAAACACTGCGATAGAGTGTATATTTGGATGCCCTTGTTAGACTTTTCATTCTTATTCTCTTTGAATACTGGGCTGTGTTACATCAGTCTTTTGCATTCAATGGAAATTTTTACATAGACATCTGGTGAGAAGCAGGAATGTATCTGTAATGGTGCTATTTGAGATCTCTCAGTTCCGAATGCTGGATTACTTTAGTGGAGTTTTTACTCAAAGCAAACTTATTTAGATCTCCCTGTTTATCACTGAGTAAGTACAATAGCCCTTGAACTCACTTGTTGTGGTAATACTTCTGTTACACTAGGATTCCTCATAGCAGCTGCCTTGAAGCCTTGCAGCTGGAGCTTTTCTCAACATAAGGCAATACTGATAATGGAAAATTAAAAATATTTCTGTTGAATATCTGAGGAGTTTGTATCTCGTTATAATGTTACATAAATATAACATCGATGCAAATGATTGTGTTGTTATTTCTGCACTTCTAGAGTGTTCTGATATGTCCCTTTATTACAGGCAAAATGCACATCATTGTTACAAGGCTGCCACTAAACAAAGATGTGGTTTTGTTTCTCCATATCTTGCGTCATTGTTTTGCAAGAAAATGAGGCTTGTCAGATCTTTCCTTGGCAGTGCAAATTGGCATTCTGGGGAAGTTCATATAATTTGGTTATGCAACAGCAATTCTGCCAAGTCAATATATTAATAACGATGTAGCACACGGTCAACCACTGCAGAATTAAGATTCTCTAGACTTCATGCCATCCCCAAAAGAAGCTAATTGGGTCTCCTTTAAAAACATCCTGGAAAGCTTTTTCCTAATTACAAGCTAATGGGCATGGCAATTTGAAACCCTTTGTGAAGTCTTAAATTCTGAACCAGCTGTGGTACAGCATGAATCTGGTGCTGCTTGCCTTTTTCTCTGTGAATGTGCTGGATAGCTATTCTCCCTCCTGATATCCCGAAAGTGCTGCTGGTTCCTTTCCGTGAATCTTTTCTTGAAGTTAGATGTGCCCAATTCAGTAAACATGTCCACTTCAGTATATCTTGTCAGAACTTTCTTCAGCAGTGCAAATTGGCATGTTGGGGACATTCATGTAGTTTGGTTAGGCAACAACACCTGATGACTGCCTAACCAGTATGAAGTGAGAAAGGACATATGTTAACTTAGGAGTTCTCAGCCTATTTGCTATGATAAATGCCACCATTTTTAAGTGCTTGCTGCATCCCTGGCTTATCTACAGTTGTTTAACCAGCTACTCAGGCCTTATCTACACCTTCTGCTACAAAATATAGAAAGCAATACTATCCTGTTGATTTATGGAACTCTTGGCTTTGAGTGATATATATTTTCTTCCAAAGATGTGCTTCCTCTTTGAGAAAAACTTTTTTCCCCACATTTTTTTTCATGTAACTTCACTGACCATGGTTCCTCCTGGTTGGGAATCTTATGTAAAATATGTGTGAACAGTTCCAAAAGCAGTGAAAGATGAGTAAAAAGAACAATAACTAGCCACAAATACTATTGATTTTTCTTGTGCTAGAAACCGATAAAATAGGACTGTAGTATAGCATAGGCATGATTTGCTGCTTCGCTTTATTCTCTCCCAGCCCTGCCCTCCTCAGTCAGCAGTCACAGCTGATTGTAAATCAGCAGCTTTTGTGTAGCTTTTTCCTAATGGCAGTTGTCTAGGCCACTGTAACTAATCTGGAAGAGTATGCACTTATACAAAAATTAAGTAAACTGCACAGCTCACTCAGAACGTCACTCTTTTAAATAATACAATAGACACAGTGGGATGGGAGAGGAGGGCAGTGGTATCTGAGGCTAAGTTTTTTCATTGCAAGTACTACAGTAGAGGTCAGATGTGAACCTTAAATTGGCACTGGTGTGAGCTGACTACAGTAGGTACAGCTATAGTATCTATCACTTCCATTTGGCACAGATATATGGTACTCTACCATGCATGAGCTTGTGGGTAGCTGAGAATAGATGGATTACAGTGTATTTGTAGCTCAAAAACCAGATAGAATCTTAAGGTACATAATGCTACAGTTTCACTTCAGATCACATTAAGTGGTGGTGCTCTTTGGAATCAGAAAACCAATGGACCTGTAGAAGTTTCATTGAAAGTATGAAGTGATTTTGGAATTATCTGCTCTGCAGGGAAATCAAGTAGAACAGCAAATTTAAAAGAAATGAAATGGATAAGAAAACAGTTTTTAATACAGGCACATGGAACATACAGTACTTAATACTTAAAATTCTCTGTGTCATTCAGATTGTGGAACAGGATGTCAAAGTGATACACCACCATTGCTTCTGTTTTTCAGTATAAAGCAGTGGTATTCGTTCTATGTCTTGAGGAAAGCCACTTTCACAATTACC
This sequence comes from Lepidodactylus listeri, assembly GCA_029233225.1. Taxonomy (NCBI): domain Eukaryota; kingdom Metazoa; phylum Chordata; class Lepidosauria; order Squamata; family Gekkonidae; genus Lepidodactylus; species Lepidodactylus listeri. Next base: position 70,233,251 of record JARCFY010000004.1, on the reverse strand, counting down.
ATCAACTCAAAGAGCCACATTTATTTCCATCTTTGGCATGAGGCCTACTCCTCAGGGGAGGGTCACAGTTTACCCTTTTCTGTAGCAGCAGCTGTTTCAAGGTAGAATCTTCCGGGCAACAGCAAGTCTGCTGGGCAAAGGCTTTGCCTACTTTCCTGAAATATGAAGTTGGTGCCACATTGAGGAACTGTGCTGAGAAGAACCGCAAGTGACACCAAAGAGCCACATTTGGTCCCCAAGCCACTGAATGCGTATCATTGGTATAAAGCATAAAATAATAATGACGTTTAAACTGGCTCACTTTCTACATCAGAAATTCACTTTGAGCCTTTAAAATGCTTTAATCTGGGAGACAATTTATAATTTAAAATGGAATCAACTTTGGGTAGAAGCCACTGAGTGTGTTTGGAAGCTTACTCAAACAAAGCTAGTGTTAAAAGTTCATGTGAATGATTTTTCTTCTTTTTTCTTTTTAGTCCTATGATAATGGTCTTGCCCAAGGAGCTGGACTTGAATCACATGGTAAGAACATTAGTGTGAACAAGCAGCAGTTCAGTAAAATAATTTTTGCATCCTGGTTGCAAAGAGAATATGTATTTTGAGAAGCTCTAATATTGAAATGCCAACTAAATTTTTGGATCTGCAGTATGACACTCACCCCCTATCACACCACACTAACTCTTTATATCTACATTGGGTGTAAAACTGTATCAAAACTGCAGTCCTAGAAGTGGTAGTGGGCAAGTTGGGAAGAAAGGTTTAAATACCTTTGGTGCTGGGGGGGGGCAACAGTGGGAGGGCTTCTAGTGTCCTGGCCCTACTGCTGGACCTCCTGAGGGCACCTGGTGTTTTAGGCCACTGTGTGACAGAGTGTTGGACTGGATGGGCCACTGGCCTGATCCAACATTGGCTTCTCTTATGTTCTTATGTACCTTTGTTTTCTTTGGCTGAAGTGTGGTTCCAAGATGGAGCAGTACGAATAGGAAAACGGTGGTTGTCCTTGCCGCTTAATTGTTGTAATGAAATCTGGTGTGTTTTTGTTAACTATTGTATTTGATTGTTGACATTCAGGCACATAGGCTTGGGGATGTCAGCCAGTTTGGTGTAGTGGTTAAGAGCGGCAGACTCTTAATCTGGAGAACCGGGTTTGATTCCTCACTCTTCCACATGCAGCCAGCTGGGTGGCCTTGTGTCAGTCACAGTTCTCTCATAACTGTTCTCTGGAGAGCAGTTCTCTCAGAGCTCTCTCAGCCTCACTTTCCTCACAAGGTGTCTGTTGTGAGGGGAGGAAGGGAAGGAGATTGTAGGCTGCTCTGAGACTCCAAGTGAAGGGCGGGATATAAATCCAACTCTTCTTCTAAGTAGCTAAAAAGCAGTAACATATGCTTGAACATTAATCTGTGCTGCTCAGCCATCTGTTTTTTTGTTTCACGTTGGCCTCTCTTCCCAACTCAGTGACCTTATATTGCTACATTGCAAATTTCAGATTGCCCTGTACTTCTTGGTGATAGTTTGGTATATACGGTAGAGTTTTATATACTGTTCAGATTGAGTTTCTGTGGTATCTCTGTGTAAACGAAAACACTTGCATCTTACAGGTGGCTCTACTTTTTGTGGTATTGCATCATTGTGCCTGATGGGTAAACTGGAAGAAGTCTTCTCAGAGAGAGAACTTGACAGGATAAGAAGATGGTGCATCATGAGGCAACAGAATGGCTATCATGGCCGGCCAAATAAGCCTGTAGACACTTGCTATTCGTTTTGGGTAGGAGCAACTCTTAAGGTAATATAAAAGTAGAAACAAACACTAAAATCCATAGTATAAATGTCAGCTTATTTTCCATTTGCATAGTTCATTGATTATGTTATTTCATGGACATCTGACATGCTACTTTATAACAAATAATATCATTATTTTATAATTCTAGTAATATTTTCCTTAAAATTTTAGACTGCTTTCCCCACATCTTAAGCAGTTTAACAACAATTTACATAATGAACGACCCAATGGGAGCAATAAATATACAATTAAAACAATTTGCAGATTTGTAAAAATTAAATAATTACTCAAAAGTTGAGGAAAATAAAATCGTGAAGTCCCTTTAAAAAGGCAAGAATGATATGGTTGTTACCTCGTGTGGGGTGTAGTTCTACAAAATGGGTTGCTACAGAGACAGCCTGCGATGTCACTGCCACAGTTCTAAACAGTTGTGTTGAAAACATCACCGACAGTCCTCATGATTCTTATCTAAGGCAGAAGGCATGTGTTTCTGTCTGGGATTGTTCTCATGGTACTCTGCTTTTCTCATCAGAGATCAAAGTATAAAATTCATTAAAGCGATGCTCTGCTTTACTGCCAATGCCAGTAAAGCTTGATAATACTTTTATGGTAATAGTGGTGTTTTTAAATTGGCTTCTCTTTCAGCTTCTGAAAATATTCCAGTATACAAACTATGAAAAGAACAGAAATTACATATTATCAACCCAAGATCGCCTCGTTGGTGGATTTGCGAAATGGCCAGATAGTCACCCAGGTAAGTTGCCATGGCGGGTGGGGGGGAAATTGAGGGGGAAAGAGTACCAAGTAAAAGGAAGAGAAAGATGAAAAGGTGGGTGAGAGTGCTGGATATGGAGTTCAAGGAAAAAACAAGGGGGCCAGATTTGTGGGTGATAACAAGATTTGACCTCTCTAAACTGTGTGAATTGACAACAAAATGAAGAATAGTTTAAAAACAAGTAAATGCAATGTGATTCCAGTTTCACTCATATAGCTGAGGACTGGCAGAAAGTATCCAGGAAAAGGATCTTGGGGGTTGTGGTGAATCTGTCAAAAGCCCATTAGACACAATAGTAAAATGGAGCTTCTGTGAATAGAATATCAGTTTCTGGAGACAGTGATTGGAGAATTGTTGTCTCTGGCCTGCTGTGTATTTAATAGAAGTATCTGATTAGGCAGTGTTAGAAACAAGAATCTGGACCATATGGACCAAATCCAGCAGGACTACTCATAACTAACAGATAATAAAAGACCTGGTAGCAGTGTTCCCTCTAAGCTGAGTTAGTGTGAGCTAGCTCACAATTTTTTAGCCTCTGGTTCTCTGCGAGAGTTGGACTATAAGGAAGGCCGAGCGCCAAAGAATAGATGCGTTTGAATTATGGTGCTAGAGAAGACTCTTGAGAGTTCCTTGGACTGCAAGGAGATCAAATCAGTCAATCCTAAAAGAAATCAACCCTGACTGTTCCCTGGAAGGCCAGATATTGAAGCTGAAGCTCAAATACTTTGGCCACCAAATGAAAAGGGAGCACTCGCTGGAGAAGACCCTGATGCTGGGAAAGATTGAAGGTCAAAGAAGAAGAGGACAGCAAAGGAAGAGATGGTTGGTGTAGTTGATGCAACGAACATGAAATTAAACAAATTCCAGAGCACGATGAAAGACAGAAGGGCCTGGCGTGTTGTGGTCCATGGGGTCGAAAAGAGTCAGACTCGACTGTGCGACTGACGAACAACAACAATCACACATTTTTGTCTTAGCTCAGGCAGGATGGCTCCAGAGCAAACTAATTTATGCAGTAGCCAAATTGCTTGCTCACAACTTTAATGCCAGTAGCTCACAAAGTAGAATTTTTGCTCACAAGACTCCACAGCTTAGAGGGAGCATTGCCTGGTAGTACAGTATACTACAGTATTAATAGCTGCACCCATTGTTCTAGCCTCTGCTTAATCTTGTGAGCTCTACCGATAAATCCCCCCCCCCACACACACACACTGGTACATAACCGCCCACGGCATAGTGTCTTCCTCCCCACTCTTGTCAGTAGCTTGTTCACCTAATTATTGTTTGAACAGTGAGCTCCGGTTTCAGATGGGGCCACTAATCCGCACATCTCAAATGAGCTGTGTGAGGAAGCGAGTTGTGGTTTTCAGGAATGAAAGGTCTATTGGTACTTTGCTTTTCCAGAAGATACAAAATACACTTAATAGGCAGAGGTTTCTTTGGGGGATGAAGGGCCAAACTGTATGCAACATAACACAAGTCAATTTTAAAAATGTGAGGTCCTAATTCAGATCAGGAGTGTGATGCTGAAGGACTTTAAAGGTCATAACCGGTACTTTGTGGGCTCCCATCTTCCCTATGTCATTTTCCTGAGCCTGCTTGGGGGCAGTACATGTAAGTTTTCAGTACAGATGAAGCCCAAGTAGGGCAAGTAACCCTGCCGGCACTGTTTTGACTTGGGAAAATACCCCTGTGCCATGGTTCTGATCTGATCTGGGGTGCCATGACACTTATAAAGTCTCCACTGGGAACTTGCAACTATAATATGACTGCAAACCTTTGTAGCAGACTCGCATATGTTGTAATGTGTAGTTTGGCTCTCAGTGAGGCTGTCCTGGCAAATTACTACCTTCTGATTTATAGCTATGTATGAACTATATAAAATGTAAGAGTACTACATACTGCTGTAAGTACAAAGCACTCTTTTTCTTTCATAATCTTTATAAGAGTATTTTATTTATTTCCCCCAACGTGCACACACAGACACAGAGCTGTAGAAACACTCAGCTTTATAAAAGGTTTAAACAATACTTGGAATAACCAAAGCTTTAATAATTAGGTTAAGATTTGAGTCTGCTAAGTCTGAACATTAATTATCTGCTTTGATTTTAACTGGGTAAGAAGTACATTGTCTTCCCTTTCAATTGGAGTACCTGGGATGCCCTTGAACAGCCTTCAGGAATGCAATTAATTAGAAAAGGAAGGGAACTTTCCAGAAATGGAGTGTTAGATGTCCCTTGATTCTCAGTTTCCAGAGTGTACTACAGTTGCATTATGAGTCAATTTAGTTTGGAGATTTCTAGTTGTAAGACTTGGTTTTTCTCTGAATGCTGTTAACTATCTGTTTAGAATTTCCAGTGTTCAGACATCTTCAAAGTGAGAGCTGAGACCCATTTTTCCAGATCGTGAATTGCACGTTTGATATTCATGTGCATTGTGGTTTATATCTGTAGGTTAAATGGACTCCCTGTACATGAATTTGAACACATCAAATGTATGGCTGGATGTTGTTCTTAATAACTTTATGACCTACCTGTACAAGTCTTGTGTTGTTGGAACAGTTTTTTGCAGGGCTTACTTTGTGCCAGAACCTCACTCTGGCATGTAGTTTCACTTGTTAGGGCTGAACCCAGGAGCCTCTAAAGCCTGATATTAATTCCTTTGTGTTGATATCTCCTACTATAGAAGGACATTCTACCAGGTCCAGGTAGCATCTTTTCCAGACTTCTGCTATTCTACAGGAAGGTAGGACAGAATAAGTTAACTTAAATAAGATAGTGTTCAGAGTTAGAACAATAGCAGTAGTTGGTTTCATCTCTGTTTCAGGATATTGCCCCAGTTATATGGCATGCAGTCTGGATGAACAGTGTATTTTTCTTTATTAAGTAATTACAGCAACCCCATTTCCCAACATTAGGTGGGGGGACTTCTGAATCAAAGGGCATACTTTTCAGTAGATTCAGTCTGTGATATTCCTTGTACATAATGCTGACCACTTGCCATAACTGACTCTCTGAGCTGAATGAGGGACATTGAATTGGATCCAAAGGTGTCCATCTGCCTTTAGAACACACTTCATTTGCAGAGGAGATGGAGTGATCTTTGTCAGCTCACCATGCATTCCCTCACTTTGCCTTCCTCCCTATGCTGTTATGGAGAGTCACTTGCCTTCAGAATTTCAGGGGTTTCAGAGGTTTACATTGGGTAGGAGGTAGATGGTCCCCCCTAGAAACCAATAGACCTTTGAATATGCGTGCAGTCTCTCTGCGGTATTCCTGGCAGGCTTGAGGAGAGAGAGTGTGTGTGTGTGCATGAGCAATAAGCTTAGGTGGGTTAGGTAGAAGGAACTTTATATGTCAAACGTTTTCTGCTTGTGCAAGTGACAGGGATTGGTTTCTGCTTTCAATAAGGCTCATATTTGGCTAGAGTAGATTAGAATAGAGATTCTTGAAAAATATTTTGACTGCAAGATTGCATGGAAAATGAAACTACTTTGAAGCACTGGTAAGACTGAGAAGTAGAGACTTGTGGGATCTAATCTGGTTGGTCTGGACAGTTTGCTAGTGAACATCCTATATTTGTTGCCAATCTCCAGGTGAGGGCTGGAGATCACTCAGAATTACAACTGCTCTCCGGATGGCAGAGATCAGTCCCCCTGAAGAAAATGGTGGACTCTGTGTCCTTATACCCTGCTGAGGTGGCCCCCCTATGACAGCCAGTGTGACATAGCAGCTAGCACTTCAGAGCAGGATCTGCCAGACACAGGTTCTTGCTGTGGAAGCTGATTGGGTGTTTTCAGACCGCTCACAGACTTTCAGCCTAACCTACCTCACAGAGTTGTTGTGCAGATCAAAAGGGGGAGAAGAGAGTGATGTGAGCTGCTTTGGTCCCCACTGAGGAGAAAGTCTGTACCTTTCCTAGGTAGAGGCTGCAGGGAGAGAGGAGGAGATGAAAACCTGAAGTCAGTGGGGCAGATAATGGTACATTGATGGTTGGCTGGGAAGGAGATAGGGTTGCCAACTCCAGGTTGGGAAATTCCTGGAGATTTGAGGGGTGGAGCCTGGAGAGGTTGGGGTTTGGGGAGGGGTGGGGTGGGGCCTCAGACAGGTACAATGCCATAGACTTCACTCTCCAAACCAGCAATTTCCTCTAAATTTCTAAATTTGTATGCTTTCAGTATGTAAGAGAAGAACATTTGCCAGGCAGAAATTTAGGGATTTGCCAGGCAGTCCATTAAAATTCTCTTCTATTGTGAATTCAATCATTTCTGCAAACATTTATGAATTCAGGTGCTTCCACTACCATTCATGCACCCTTGGGTAGCTGGTATTTGCAATATCTTTTTTTCTCTTTATGATGGACCCCTGCTGCTGCTTCACTGTGAGGCAGATTTTTCCCACCAAAATTCTTAGTTCACTTCAGGTACTGAGTTGGCCACCAGTAGCATGATAATATTTGCAACTTTATAAATCTAACAGAGTCTTTCTTGGCTTTTGCCCAGGAACTTGTCAGGAGAAAACAGGAGCCCTCTTTATAGATCCCTTGAAATGGCACTGGAGACGGTGTACAGTGAACAATAATGGAGATTTAATTTAATAGGGAAGGATGGGGTAGGTAGTCAGGAGTTGGAAGGGCTGCGGTAAACATTGGTAAAACCATATAGTTTTCAGCTGACAGACAAGATGGTGTTGTAGCAGCTTATTTTTACAAATTCTTGGTTCTTACCAGTGAGAAATGGTTGACTTAAGTACTTTACAATGTTTCTGGAAAGGTCACTCTTTTAGTGTATCAAATCCCCCCCCTTTTTTTAATCATAGAATCGCAGAGTTGGAACCGGCCACAAAAGACCATCTAGTCCAACCCCCTGCTCAATGCAGGATCAGCCTACAGTATCCCTGACAAGTGTCTGTCCAGATGCTGCTTAAAGATTGCCAGTGAGGGGGAGCTCACCACCTCCGTAGGCAGCTGATTCCACTGTTGCACAACTCTTTTATGTAAAAAAGTTTTTCCTAATATCCACCTGGTACCTTTCCGCCCTTAATTTAAACCCATTATTAAGAGTCCTACCCTCTGCTGCCAACAGGAACAGCTCCTGCCCACCTCTAAATGACAGCCCTTCAAATACTCCTCTTCTCCAGGCCCCCAATCATCCTTGTTGCTCTTCTCTGTACATGCACCGTTCTGTCAACATCCTTTTTGAAGTAAGGCCTTCAGAACTGCACTCAATACTCCAGGTGTGGTCTGACCAGTGTAGTGTACAGCGGAACTATGACATCTTGTGATTTGAATGTTATGCCTCTGTTGGTACACCCCAAGTTTGCATCAGCTTTTTTTGTCATTGCATCACACTGGATACTCATATTTAACTTTCAGTCCACCCATACCCCAAGATCTTGTTCACACACACTGCTACTTAAAAGGGTATCCTCCATCTAGTATCATTTTTGTTACCCAGATGTAACCTAAATGAAATGACCTAAATGATTGGTTTCTATTGTATAATAAAGTCTTCTGGTTTCTCCTTTTCCAGATGCTCTGCATGCATACTTTGGGATCTGTGGCCTGTCATTAATGGATGAGTCTGGCATTCGTAAGGTTCACCCTGCCCTGAATGTAAGCACAAGAACCTCAGAACGCCTTCAGCACCTTCATGAGCTCTGGACAACCAGGGACTCTATACAGTGTTCAGATTATGTGCACAGTGCCACATGATTGATTCAGACTCCAGTTGAGCTTGGTAGCATAATTGTAGCCCACGGTTAAAGCCATGTATAACCAATGTGCTCTTTTAAGTGCTGGAATCATACAATCAAATGCATATTACTGGCATCATTTTGACAGCTACTGGCCTTTAGCCAGTTATTCTGGAATTGGATTAAAGAAGAAGTTGCTTGCACCTACAAATACTGCAACAGACTCTGTTTCTGAGAATCTCTTCAAGGCAGAATTAATGACTAATTATATTGTGTTACTTCAAACAGTGCAATGGCAAAGTGTAATAATAATAAAAAGGATATCCACAATGTATTGACATATTTTCATACTTAATCTTTTGCGTTTAATTGACACAGGCTTCGTATAAAATCTTTAAAATAAGTGGATTGCTGAAAGGTGTCCTTTTAAGGTAGATGACAACTCTATAACCTTTGTAAAAACATAAATTAAAATTATTTTATTCATTATATAGTGGGCTAGTGTGTTGCATTATTTTGTTAGTATCTTGATTGTTATAAAGGATTATTATGGTAACAGCTGTACCAGTTATATAGTCTAAAGCAAATTTGAATAAGGCATGTCATACTAATAGAAATTTCAGTGAGATGTATTTATAGTCATAGAAAAGAAAGAACTAGTAGAAAAGGTGTGTGTGGTCTGGAGATTTATCTGGTGTAACTGTTACTGCATATTGCTACAGGAAACTGTGGATAGGAGTAGTGCCACTAGTAGTGCTTTCTTATGAGCCAAGGTGGTGCAGAAGTTAGAATGTCACACTAAGGCTGGGTTTGAATCCCCATTCTGCCATGGAAGCTTACTGGGTGATCTTAATTAAGGCTGTCTCTTGGTCTAACCACCCACACCGGATTGTCTGGAGGGTAAAATGGGGAAGGAAAGAACCATGTACACCACTTAAAACTCCTTGGCAAAAGGGCAGGATGTAAGTGCAACTGATAAATAGGCCATGATCTCTTGTTCTGCACTGACTAACATCTTGTATCTCACGAAAAGCCTGCATGTGCTTGTGCTACAGAGAGTAGGCGTTGGTCCCATCTGGAATTTTTGCTGGGAGGGGGGTACTTTTGCCACAAAAATTCCCCCAAATGCTGCTCTTGGGGGATGTGTGGACATGAAGGAGTAGCTTGGTGGGTATCAGAGTTTTTTTGCAGGGAGAAAATGGCAAAAAGAGTCCCCCTCTTTGCTGCACCTGTAGAAATACTAGGCAGAGTCTAAGCAACTAGTTTCCCACCACCCTTCAGGCTGAGTATTGTTTTTCTGCCCTTTCTCTTTCATTGATGGAGGCATTTATTATTTATTCTCTGGTTTTTCTCTCTCCTTAACAATGAACTTGTGCTATTATTCCCACACTGTTGTTTAAGTAACTTACTACTTCTGTTTGCCAGCTTCTCTACTGAAGCAGCCAGGTATCACAGTAGCTGTCTCATTTCAAATCTCCCCTTTCTTCTGCAGATTGCATCAGATCTTTTTGCAGTTTAGGGTCCTAGGGGTATGATTGCATAAACCCAGCTGCTGTATAAAAACAAATTCAAGTCCACATTTTTGGAGTATATAAACAGAAATTACACAAGTGTTAATTCCAGGATAGTGAGAGACAAAAGTAAACTGAAATGTGACAAGAATATTTATCTAGCTTCATCGTTATATGTGAAAGGCCATAATGCGAGTTGTGCTAAATGTTTCTGAACTTAATTTACAAAATGTTTCTTTTCTCCCTGTGACGATTCTATATGAGGAAGGGGATTAATGATTTTCTGGGTGTGCCGTCAGGTTGCAGCTGACTTAAGTCAACCCTGTAGGGTTTTCAAAGCAAGAGATGGGCAGAGGTGGTTTGCCATTGCCTGCCTCTGCAGAGCAACCGTGGAATTCCTTAGCAGTCTCCCATCCAAAGACTAACCAGGGCCAACCCTGCTTAGCTTCCGAGGCCTCACAAGATCAGGCTAGCCTGGGGCATCTTAGGTCAGGGCAGTGATTTTCTGGTAATATTAAATGATAAGCTTGGAAATAAACTCGATTAATTTTTTTTTTAATTACCCTTTTTGAGAGAGAATCTTGAGATTTGCAGTATCAGCCCAATTTGTATGACCAAAATAATGTTCGGGATTCAAAGATATCTGCTAATACTTCAATCTGATTTTTACAAAACTACACATAAGCATACTCTTCTAACTAGTCTGCTATATGCAGATTAGCAATCTGGTGACCCAAATTCATTATTTCCTTGGGCTTTCATCTGCCAGAAGAACAGAACAAGGAGGTTGCTTTCTGTGCATAATTGGAAATGTGCTCCATTATACTGACTTCTGTTATTCACATAGAATGCAAAGAATAGTATTGGGCCCAGCAAAGCTGTGGCCTTCCCAAATACAGGAAGTGACTAACTTCACCTCTCCCCACAGCCTGCTGCAGTGGCTCAGAAGGGCTTACAAGGATGCTGCAGTTGAGCATAGGAGAGTGGCCAGATGCAAGAAGCTTACAAGGATGCTGCTGTTGTTCCAAGCACTGTTGTTCCAAGCACAGCCCCTCCCACTCAAGGAGTTTCAGCATCTGTTCTTGTGCCAGATGGACAAAGCACAGCCATCACTATTGCTGTAGCCACAATCAAGCTGAGGAAGAAGACCAGGTTTTTCACAGATAGATGGAACAAATTGGACCAGTAGTAAACCCAAGTGGTTCTTGTTCTACGCTAGGATGTAGAGGCCCAGAGCATTCTACTGGGCTCCACAGGATCACTGGCTTAGGTGAGATATTTAGAGATTTCTGTACCCCCCTTCTGACAAGTAGGTAGAATTATCAGGAAAGGAGGGTGCAAACTTTATTCCCTTTCAGGGAGGTTGTTTCATGCTGAAGTTTCCCCAGCCCTGCTCAGAAAAGCCGTTTAGGTGGCTTACCCAAGATAAGTCAAAGATCTTTGCAGGAGCAAATTCCTCTAACCCTAAAGGCTCAGCAGAAGTTTTTCTCATGGTGAGAGGGGGCCATGCCATTCCTTCCCCTGAGTCCTTTGAGTCTATGATTTTGAAAAAGAATAGTTCACTCATTCAACCACAAACACAACTTGTAATTTTGCCAAGAAATATTATGTTCATCTTTATGGCTTCTGTGCAGGCCTACATGGGAGTGTGTACACAGGTGAAACTTCTTTCACTTTCTAGCTCTTTCTACAGCACTAAGAGTGCTCCCCCTTCCCTTGGCTTGAGTCGGTTCTTCCCATCTAAACTAATGTGTGACAAAGGTATGGGAGTTGAGTTGCTAAGCTCCAGGTAGAGAGTAGAGTTCTGGAATTACAGTTGATCTCCAGGCTAGAGATCAGTTCCCCTGGAGGAAATGATAACTCGGGGGGGGGTGTCTCTGGCACCACATACTTGCTGTTCTCCCTGCCCTTCCCAGACACAATCTCCAGGAATTTCCACAAGCCAAAGTTGGCAACCATAGGATGGAGCACTCTTCCCTTTGCCATCATGGAGGTAGCATGAGTTACACTGTCCTTTGTGTTTTTCATGAGAATAGTTGTTTCTGAGGAAAATTCTTCTAAGGATTTTTTTCTTCAAATTTGTCACCTGTCTTCTTGTTTGGTGAGCTAACTCAACGGCACTGTTCAAAAAATGTACCAAATCAACCAAAATGGCACAATCCAACAACCGTTCACTTTCCCTATTATGCATGGGTGAGTCCCACAATGTTAATACTTGTGTGGTCTGCAGGTAGCTTATTCCCAAAGGTCCTCCTGTTTAAAAGTGTGTCCCTGGGAAAAGGCACTTGCAGCCTTTAGGCCCAACTACAACACCTTGCAGAAGGCAAAAAAAAATTGGCCTGTATAGCCTCAGTCCACACCATCGGCACTCACCTCAGATATGTCTACATGACACACAAATTGGCTTCAATTCTAAATGCTTTCAAGCTGCCTTTGAAGAGGGCAAAGTCAAAGTGAAATCATTTATTGGACCTGTCTAACTTTTTGCCTCAGCAAGAAAATGGGTATCCTTGTCCATGAGATGGGATCTAGAAGTTTTTGCCCCTCCTCCCCATAGTCATCACCTGATTTGGAGCTGGTCAATAGACCATTACAGTTGGATGGCAACACTGAGGAAGCCAGGCCCTTGACTCCATCCAACCATGTAAAGAAGTCCAAGGAGACTAAGTCAGCCACAGAGATACTTCCCATTGCTCTGATGTTCTGGCAGCCTCCTTGGTTTCCTTGTCTGCCCGCCCCTGTTTATATACCCCAGTGGGGTGCTCCAGGCTGCCAGCGCATGTGATTCTGTCCTGTGGCTCCAAAACCAACACCAGGTGTGTCCACATGAGTGAGTTTGCCTCCAGCTCTCCTTCCATCCACAAAGGGTTCCACCTCTGAGGATGGCTTCCCACCTTGCTCCAGTATTGGCTTTTAGGGCTACCTCCATTTTTTTCCCTGCAGGAAAATCTCTCTGCTTCTGATATGGGTGGAAGTACATGTAACCTCCCTTGTTGCAGAACATCTGCATACCTGAACTCAAAAGCAGATTGGCTGAGCTGCCAGACAGTCGATTAGGGGAAGGGAATCTAAACCCCAGTATCCAGGATAGAACAGCCACCACTCCCAAGAACATCACAGTCCACAGGTTTGTGACTCATGTCAGGAACCAGGAGGCAGCTAGTCTTGACACACTGAGGGTATGTTCCCTTCAATTACCTGTTCATTTCAACAGGTCTCACCTCCAGAACATTAAAAAAAAGAACTGTAAAAAACAAAGCTTCAGACTGACCAAGCAAGATGCAGTTTTGGATCTGCTGGAAATGTCAGTGATGCCCTCAGTCCTTCCACTGAAATCAGACCTTCCCTTAACTTCATCCAGATGCAGCCTGGATCTTCCTTGTTGCTTGGGACTCAAGAGGTATTCCCCAAGGAAGCAAGTTTGTATACTGCCATCTCCTGATATAACAAGGAGAACCCTTTACCAACTTCATCTACAAGTCAGTATGGAAAGCATTTTAAATACATCAATATTATGAGTGATGGGGCCAAGTAGTTGCTCAGTTTTTCCCCAGACGGTCTAGATCAGAGGTGTTGAACTCATTTGTTACAAGGGCTGATCTGACATAAATGTCACTTTGTCAGGCTGGGCCATATGTGCCATAAAATGTAATGCCAGGTACCAGAGATATAAACTTTATAAACGACACATGCAAACCCAATTAACATTTTTTACTCAAAATACAAACAAAGCAATTGATTTGTAGGAATGAAAACAATTCATTTACTGGGGAATCCACAAAAGCCTCTATAAATGTATTTAATAATATGCAAGACTAGTTTTTTTTTCAAAGGGATATTATAAAAGGGGGGGGTATCTTACATTTCCATACAAATTGGCCCCTGCCTGGTGGAATGAGCTACCGTATGAGATCAGAGCCCTGCAGGACCTGTTACAGTTCCACAGGGCCTGCAAGACGGAGCTCCTCCATCAGGCCTTTAGTTGAGGAAGCGGGCATCCATTTGATCATCCCCTCCAGAGACTGCAGTTCCCAGAAGCTGGGTGGGACCACAATACTATCGGTTGAGGCACGTTATTGTTTTAGTCTATGGTGACCTTACTGATTTTAAATGGATTGATATAACGTGTCTTATTGTTTTATTTTAAATCTACTTAAAGTGCAAATCTTTAAAATGTAAATTATGAATTGGTTTAACTGCAAATCTGCATGATTGTAGATATATATATATGTTGGAACCAACCCCCTCTCCAAGCCTACCCTGTGGGGAGGGTGGGATATAAGTCTAACAAAATAAATAAATAAATCGATAAAATTACTTTTTGTATATATAGCACTTTTAGGAGATAAGTTATCTTCCTTGCAAGTAAATAAGGTAGTTTTTCAACTCACACACCCTCACGCCCAGCCTCAACAGTCAAGCACAGCTACAATCCATCTCACTCGGTTTCCTCTCTTCCCCTATCCTACCTCTGAGGATCTCAAGAAGGCACACCAGACTTCCCCCTCCACCGTGTGGCGGTAACAGCAGTGCCCCCTTTCCCCTTCGCTCCTCCCTTTTTCCTTTTGTTTCCAAGGCTGAGTCATCTTTCCCCTCAGAGGTACGCAGAGACAGCACAGTTGCCTCCCAATCCACTAATCCACGCTCCGGCCCTCCTCCTCCTCCTCTCTCCCCTGCCAGCCCTGTCTTTTTGTTGGCAAACTGCCACTCTATGCACCTGCTCTCACCAGCCCCCATCACAGTTGCCATTTGGTGCAGCGATGGCAGCACCGGCCACCAGTGTTCCCGGTAAACTGAGTTAGTGTGAGCTAGCTCATTTTTTTTAGCCTCCGACTCACACATTTTTGTCTCAGCTCAGGAAGGATGGCAGCAGCCAAATCGCTCGCTTGCAACTTTAATGCTAGTGGCTCACAAAGTAGAATTTTTGCTCACAAGACTCCAAAGCTTAGAGGGAGCATTGCCAGCCACTGGGTTCCACCAGTCCTTGCTGGGGTGCAGTTGGAGGAGGCAGGAGGGAAAAAACACCCTGCCTCCTCTTTCTCCACCTTCACTGCCATTCCCTCCAGACTATTTTACCTCAGCCTTATAACCCCGCCCCCTAGCCATTTCCTTTCTCTTTATTGACAGCTTCGACCACACACACCTCACTGTGTGCACCCACTCTCCTCCCCTGAGCAGTTTCCTGCCTTCCCTCTCTTGCACCAGTTGCTCACGGGCCAAATAAGAGCCCAGGATGGGCTGGTTCCAGCCCCTGGGCTGTATGGTTGACGCTCCTGATCTAGATCAAAGACAAGTATCCTGCAGAGACAAGCCACTGCTGTTTCCTCAGTGCTTGAATTTGAGGAACTTCTGGTATCCTGTTAGCCATCAATTCTGCAGTTCCTTGGAGGGTTTCCTTGTTCAAACAACCCGTAGTCTATAAGCTTTGATTGAGTTATTTCTCCACGTGTGGATCAGTTTTTCTAAAAACCTACCAAGGTGACATCTGTGAAGCTCCTTTTTCGTAGTGGCAGCTTTGTTGGGTGGTCTTGTCAATGTAAAAATACTACTACATATTTAGTCATCGTATATTCAGAAATAACTTTCTAAACTACAGTCTATAGGAGATGAAAGGGATAGTTGCTGTGAAGCTCCACATCTAATCTCCTGGCAAGAACTCTCTAATGTCTGCCAGGAAATCTGTGAGCGCTTGTCAGAGGCTGCCCTTAGTCATGGCAATGTGGCCTTAACGGGGGCTGCTCCCAGGGTATGGGGATGTGTAGCAGAGCTATTTTTTAGCCTTTTCTTGTTGGATCAGGTGCGAGGGATGGGCATAGCAGTATTTTGTGGGCGTGAGCCAATTTCTTTACTCCTTTATGTGTTTTTTAAAGAAAATAAGGACTTGCAAGGAACATGTGCAAATCCCAGTAACCCATCTGCTACTTTGTATTGATTTGTTCCCTTCATTCCATGTAGTACAGCTGCCTCGGAATCCAAGCAAAGTTGTGTTTTAAATCAACACTTATCTGTGCGTGTTCTGGAAAAGGCTTCTAGCACGTTTCTCTGCTTTGTGGTCTTGCACAGGCTTGGATCCAGAGCAGTGTTTCTATGGGTGCAAGACCTTTCGCCTTCATTGCCTCCCCTCTCCTGTGGCAACCTCAGATGTGCCCCAAAAGCAGTATTTTGGGCTGTAGTGAGAAGGGGAAGCAAGAAAACCATGCACCATGGAAGTAAGTCCTTGCAGCACACCCACTGCTCTGGATCTGAGCCACACTATTTGGAATTCAAGTTCTAGTGCTATTAAAACATTAACTGGGTATTTCCTCTGCTATATTTCTGCAGGCCACTTTGACCTGGACATGGGTTCTCCCTTGCCTATTTCCGTTTGACATGCAAGGTATTTGTGTACCTATATGAGCCTATATTCTGTCTAGTTCATAGACAGGATGTGGTGGTGATTACATTGAGCTTGAATCTGCAGAATGTTTGATATTAAACAAGTATGGTAGGAATGTGCAGCACTGTGTTTAAGACCTTTTAAAAAAATTAAATGGATACTGTATGGAAGTAGCAGACAAGCAAAGGCAACCTCCATACTAAACTAAAAACAAGATTTTCTCCTAACTTGTTATCATCTAAAGAAGTACACTTGGTAGATACAAAAAGGATGAAGTCCAGTAAATGTAATGGTGCTCAAGTCTAGGACGTAGTAAACTGCAGTTTAGACAACCGCTAAGTGTGAGCAGCTGTTTAATGGGGCACCAAGGCAGAGACAGCATCAGCATACCCAGAGGTGGTACAGTTGCCAGGGGTCCCTGCTGCTGACCCTCTACCTGTGCCCATTTGCTTGTAAGTGCTCCACCAACTGTGCTCCCAGCTTCCAACTGCTTATGGGGAAGTGCATGTGGGTTGTACTCAGTGGCAGCTCTCCTGGTGGCTCCAAAAGAAGCTGAACTGCCAGCTGCACACACTCTAGCCAGTGCTCTTGGGCACGAATGTGGCACAAGTGGCTGTCAGCACAATCAGACAGAGGGATTATGAGCAGGGGCCAGATGCACAGTCAAGGTGGGGGACGTGTGTGGGTGGAAAGGGAAGCATGAGGGGGTCTCATGGTAGGCAGAATGGGGGCCCTTTGGCCTTGTCTGCCCAGGGCTCCCAACACCTGGAAGTAGCACTGCATGAAGGATATGATCAATGTAGTAATGTCTTCTGTCTGCGTATTTTTGTTCTTTTGCTTCCATCTTGAACCTCACATTCTGTGTATTTCTTAACAAAGTGACAATTTAATGTTTGCAACATGAACAATGAGTCTAGAAACTCAACAAAAAGATTTTATTTATACATCACTAAATTTAGGAAAAGCAGGCAGATGGTTCTAAATGAATCATTTGACTGCTTGGACAGTTAACTATATGAACCCATTTAAGTGGTAAATACTAGTATGGTGTTTGAAGTACTGAATAACATTCCTATTTACCAGTTGTCATTGTTTCCTTTTTTTGAAAAAAAATGGCGCTTTAGAAGTATTTGCATGCATTTTTCTCTTTTGCATGCATAATGAAATTAATATTTCAAAAGATCATGTTATATTAATGTTCAGATCTTATTTAGGATAGTTCATTCTGAATGCTCTGCTGACTCAACCACTGTTGCTTGTATGTAGAAACGAAAGGCAGAGACAGCATCAGGAAATGTAGGACGATTCAGCTGAGCAAACTGCAAGCTCTGAAAGTTCATCGAAAGTTAACGCTCTCTGATCTCTCAGCGTGTAATCCTCCCACTACTCAACAGCAAGCAGCCCTAGCCTGTCACTTTCCATGCAGCCCCTAAAATACGCTGCTGACAAGGGAAAGGATTTAATATGATATGGGTTTCAAGTACGATGTTGAGGATTTCCTGTTATATCGGTGACAGATGGATGTTACAGTGTCGCTTAAAGAATCCTAAAATATAGTGCGAGGGTGTTTTCCAAATTTAAACACACAAGCTGCCTAATAAAAAAATGAAGCTGGTAATCAGTAATGCATCTAACAAGCATGAGTCTCTCCTGTAGGTGTATATAGGCTGCGATCACACACACTAAATAATCCACTTCCAATCCACTTTCAGTGCACCTTCCAACTGGATTTTGCCAGTTCACACGGTAAAAATCTAGTTGGAAAGTGCATTGAAAGTGTATGGAGTGTGTGTGATCGCAGCCATAAAAAGCTAAACTGGTATGCAAGTCTTGACCTTTGTCTCCTGGTCTCTCTAAGGCAAAGGTCCCCAGCCTTGTTGAGAATGGCGGTCACTTCTGGAATTTTGGAAAACATATTAGGGGCAACTACAAAATTGCTGCCATGAGGTGGAGCCAATCACAAAATAGTGGGAGGTTTGAGTCCAACATCTTCCTACGATGGAGACAACTCTTTCAGAATGGTTGCTCCCTGCAGGCAAAGGCAATGCCTCCTGGGGTTTTCTGAAGCATCTCCTTTTCTGAAGAGATGGAGGAACACCATGACTGAGAATATGCTTTAGGGAAGAGACACTATAGAGAAGAAGGAAGTGGATGCTGGGAAACACATCTGCAGGCACTGTGGGAATTGCTTTCCTGATAGCTTCAGGGATTCCTTGGTGTGTGTTTGCTTCCTTGCAAACAATTAAGCAGAGACAAAAGTTTTTCACTGTGGGAAACTGACTGAGAGCTGAAGTCAATAGGATGCTCTAAGACACCTTACCTATATTAGATGCGTTTTAAAGCCTTAGAATTTGAACCTTGAGCATTGTGAACATCCTGTGCGAAATCCAATGCCCTCCTCTCTGACAGTATGCCATGGCCTTTTGAAAAAGGCCCTCTAGATGCAAATGACTTGAGCAGGCTTGGAGCGGTTTGCCAGAAAGGGACACACAACGCAAGCAGCTTGTAAGAAATGTGTGTCAGGGATTGGAATGCCAGTTGCCAACTGCCAAGCTTGCATTAGAGAATTACAGCCTTTCTTGGCACATACCCAAATTTTTTTTTTTTTAATGCCTGGCCTAATTTTTGACAGTACCAAAATAGTAACCTTCAGTTTTACAACTGCACATAAATCTTAGTTCTGTCCCATTCGCTCTGACATGGGATGGTGCCTTGGAATTGGGATGCATGTTATGTGCGCCTCTTGTATCTCTCTCTCAAAAGCGCATGCAGACTGTGGAATGCTGTTGGAGACTCACAGTTCCCACAACTTTCCTTCTAAAAAAGGCAACAAAATTCTCCCACAGCTGTTGATTTCATACCAAGTCTGGACTGGATTCTCTCTGCTTTTGCTTTCCCTTTCTTTCCTCCTTGCCCTCTGCCACCGCTTTACTGACTACCAGTGACTGAAATGTTTTTTTAGGCAGAAGCAAGTAGGCAGTGACAAATCTTTCCCTGCCCATACCAAGTCATACTGAGAACAGGCGGTGTGTGTTGCATGATATGAGAGAGAGAGAGAGAGAGAGAGAGAGAGATGCCCATAAATGCTTGACTTTAACAGCAAGGACCTCCCCTCCCATACAGAATTCCTAAATTTCCTTGCTCTTTCATGGTTGTTCGTTTTTAAAACATTAAAAATGGTGGGTGTGGCATATTTAAACCTTTAAAACATTGAAGAGTGGTGTATCTTGAACTAATGATAGACGAAATAGTTCTGCTGCAGCTGTAAACAATTCTGTCACTACTCAGCTGAAAAGCCAGTGTACTGAAGTGAGCCCAGCCAACTGAATATGAACAAAATAAACTCCAGATGTTGCTACTGCTGTGAAACTTACTAGGTGACTGTAAGCAAATCACTGTCTTGTAGCCTAACCTACCACTAAACTACTGGGAGGAAAAGTATGCAAATGATGGAATAGATTCCATATAGATGATTTTTTGTAAGCCATGCTATATTCTAGCAAAGATGATCCTTATTGGGAGTTCTGGGTAGATCCAAGACAAGCTTATATAGAATCTGTCACATCCAGAAATCAGGAAAAAGGCTTTGGAATTGCTGCTCCTGGAATTTAGTGTGCACTTTTTTCTTTATGCAGGTCTGAGGTCTGCTAGTACAAACTGAACTATTTCTTATAGATTTGCAGACTTTGGACTGATCCATGTAATCAAATGTGCATGCTGTTTGTGTGTGTGTGTGTGTTTTAGCAAGATAGCTGAAGCAGTTATGGGTGCCCAGAACTCAACCCACATTTACGAAGCTAAAATAATTACATGCCAAATTAGTCATCAAACACCTGCCAAATTAAAAATGCTTTAAATTACTTGAGGAAGACATCAAAGCTTATAGCTGAAGGGAATTTTAGTGTTCCTTTTGAGAGCTCTATCAAGAGGCTGGCTGTAGCCAGAGGGCTGTAGAGATTGTGATGCACTAAGGAGGAGGAGGAGGTCATGGGCTGGATGAGGGCCAATAGCTGATGCTCAGCTGTAATAAGACTGAAGGTCTGTGGGCCAATCAAATGTCCAGCCAGAAAGTAAGGCGTCAGCATGTTTTGGACAAGGTTCCTGAAGAAGCAAGACCACATTTTAGGGTGCTGTTACATCTGTGCCCCCTCACATGGAGGCACAAACCTCATCTATGGTGCATAACACCTTTAGCCAGCTGTGGTGGATTCTGCCTTGCCATAAAATGTTTAACCTGGACACCATTTTCTATGTTCTGATCATATTCATGTTGGATTACTGCCAATATGCTGTAAGTGGGACTGCCTTTGAAGATTGTGCAGAAGTGTCAACCAGTGCAAAATGCAGGAAGCTCACTTGCTGATATGAGATAGACATGAAAATATATTTCTGATTGTAAAATATCTTTCTGATTTGCTTTGTGGCAAAATTCAAGGCGCTGATTGCTACCTACAAAGTCATAAAGAACCTCACACTAAACCTTTTGAGTTTTAGTTGCAAAGCAAATACTTTTCTCCTAGGTCCAGAGCAATGAAGGACAAAGAGGGCAAAATAGCTCCATTTTCTTCTTCTACAAGAGTATCCTCTTGCCCTTCCTTGCTCCAGATAACCACATTCTCTGAATGGATTCTGCTACCTGAGGAATAATCTTTCTGGAGGTGGGAAGGTGATGCAGGAACAGAGAGGAATGTGGGAAAACTTCTGTGCATGGAAGGCTGGATCTATCTATCTATCTATCTATCTATCTATCTATCTATCTATATCTATCTATCTATCTATCTATCTATCTATCTATCTATCTATCTATCTATCTATCTATCTATCTATCTACCTACCTACCTACCTACCTACCTACCTACCTATCTATCTATCTATTGAGATTTATATCCCGCCTAGCTAGCATGTGCTGGCTCTAGGCGGCTTACAACATTAATCAATATACATATAAATATAAAATCACAGCTAAAACATAAAACAAGATTCACAGGATTCCTCCAGATATGGCGGCCAGCATTACTTCCAAAACAAAGCACAGCAAATTCCAGGCCCACGACCAATAGACTTGCGCCCATAGATTGTTTTGGCACTAACCAAGGGCCCCCTTCCCCCCAGTGGCGGCTCCTAATTGAAAGCCTGGCGAAAGAGCTTCTGCATAACTGCATAAGGTCCTGCAGGGCCCTGATGACATCCGGGAGCTCATTCCACCAGTAGGGAGCCACCACTGAGAAGGCCCTGGTCCTGGTGGTCGTCAGCCTAGCCTCTCTAAGGCCAGGGAGGGTCAGGCGATGTTGAGTGCCTGAATGCAGTGCTCTCTGGGGTATGTATGGGGAAAGGCGGTCCCTTAGGTAGGCAGGCCCTGACCATACAGGGCTTTAAAGGTTAAAACCAGCACCTTGAACCGGATCCAATACGCCATAGGCAGCCAGTGCAGTGTCCTTAGCACAGGCTGGATGTGGTCTTGGAGCCTGACCGCAGCATTCTTCACTAGCTGCAGCCTCCGGAGCTGAGACAAGGGCAGCCCCAAGTAGAGAGCATTGCAGTAGTCCAACCTCGAGGTGACCATTGCGTGGATCACTGTTGCGAGGTCATTGCATTCAAGTATATGCCACTGTGCAAGAAACAGAGGAGGTCTTTGGGGTAGTTGTATCCTCTGCCCCAAGCCTTTTGCTCTGCTGAAGACTGCTAGCCATTGCATTTAATTGAAGAGTCTTAGGGTAGGATCCCTCTGCTAAGTGAGACTCTTTCTCTGATGATGTACGTTTCACTCAGGGGGAAAGAGTCTTTGGGTTCAATCTATTATCTAGTGCCCTTTCCTTACATATGAAGTGTTGTATTTCCTGAATAATTCTCCTTGTCCTTTGAGTGTTGAATAGTTCTTCCATATCCCTGCAGAGGCAAGAGATAAAAGCTAGGGGACTGTTGTGGGAAGGGGGGCAACAACTGGAAATCCCTCACCCCAGTTTCCCCGTCAGTCATTCCAGGAACTCTGAAGGGCTAGACCAGGCTACTCCCTAACACAATACCCTTTGCCCCTTAAACAGACATCCCATATTTATGATGCACACAAGGCTGGGTTTTGAGGGTATATTTTTCTTTTGGTTAATTTACAAAGTTTTTTTGTATGTGTGCAGACCTATATGCCCAAGTATGTGGAGACGCTTGCCTTGTCTATAGGTGGCCCTGTCTTGCTGTTTTCACCATTGATTCAGGGACCAATCAGTTTACTGTGAGACACAGCCTCAATCCACACTTCACTGGAGCGCTTACTGAACGCTATGGTCGTTGCTGGAAGCCTTGTTTTGGGTGCCTCCACCGCACCATCTGAGATTAGACTGCAAACTGAGAATGGGCCTGTCATGACCCTGAAATTATGGAATTCCTTCCCTAGGGAGATTGGGTTGACCCCTGCTGTCACTGTCTTCCACCAGCAGGTGAAGACTTTTCTGTTTTGTTTGGTGGCCCCTCAGGAACCCTGCTTGACCCTCCTTCCTGTTTTGTGTTTTTGTACAAGTGTCTATGTTTGTGTCTTGTTGCATTGTTTTTTTTATATATGCATTTTTAAATTGTTTGAATGTTTTTAGTATTTGCCACCTTAGGGAACCTGTTCTGGGTGAAAAGGTAGCATAAAAATGTTTGAAAGGAGTAAACCAATCATTGCACTATAGCAATCGGTCACAACCAGACTGAGTTGTTCACACAGGAAAACCCGGTTGCAGATATTTGCTGTAGTATAATGAGAACGCAGTATCCAGACATGTGGCCATTGGATGGTATCCTACCAATCTACTCAGCTAAGAGTGATGCATTCCATCAGCACAAGGCGATGGCAGAAGGCACATCTCACTAACACAAAGTGCTATTCTGCATGTGAGATGTGCTTTATGCTAATGGAATGTGCAGCTCTCAGCTGCATGGAATGGTAGGAGTATACCTCTAGGTATCTGTCCAGTTGCTCTACATCCGGTAAATAATGTCTTTTGCTTCTTGCTAGGTAAATAGTATGTCAAGAAGAACAGAACAGAACAGAATCTAGAGACGTCCTGCTGTTTCGTGCATTTAAAAGCAGAATTGATTAAAGCTAGAAACCCTTTGGAGAAGCTTGGCTTGGCTCTGGGGCACAACTTAATTGCCCAGCAGTACTCATCTCCTTGCTATTTCCATAAATCTGTGATTATTGTGTGTGTTTGTTCAGACAAATTAGTATGCTCAGCCAACCCTTCTAGCCCCAATTAATGTTTTTAACTTTTGCTATATCTGCACTTGTCTTTTTTGCACCTATGTACATCCATACTCCATGCATGTTTTCTCAGAAGTAAGTGCCACTGTATTAGTGGGGTTTGTTTCTGAGTAAGTGCGCCTAAAAATGCAGCCTTAGTTAACACTGCTACCAAGAGAGGTTTGTAGTGGCATTTTTTATATTGATGGTGTAGACTAGGGATTGTTGCTTATAAATATGTAATAGTAAGTTGCTGATTTTGCATGAATTATTCATATTGGTCTACATACTTAACCCATATTTCTGCCATGAACTCTCTCTCATGGGCATGTGATATGTGGAAGGAGATTGTTTCAGGGAGTGTCTAGAAAGAGAAAGATCAGATAAAAAACTAGTATTTTCAGTGCCAGCAGCTTAGTAGGCTTTTTACTGAATGGACTTTTCCTTATTGTACCTGACCTTATACATCCATGGCCCTCCCGAATCAGAATCCTTCTGCTTCTTTATAGCTCTGAAATTAAACACTTAACAAATATCTCACAGCTACAATTTGGCACCTATCCTCAAGACACATTTCTGGACAATACCAGCAGGATTTAATTGTGCGTAATTGTTCCAGTATGCAGAGCATCTCTTCTTGACCTGTTTCCTGTTAGCAGTTCATTCCATTGTGCTTGTTGTGAGTGAGTGAGAGAGAGCAAGAGAGTGCTGGATGCCCTGAGAGCCAAAGAATTCTAGTTGGGTCATCTGATAGAAGGCCCCCCACTCTGCCTCTCATTATAAAAACACTGGCACCTCCATGCCTCTGCTGGGGTACAGCGGACCAAAGAGGCATGGAACTAGAGGGCCTACAGCAGCAAAGCATTTGATATGTTGTTAGTCATGTAGTTTGATCTTATGTAAAGTTCCATACCTGATTGGGGGGGGGGGGGCTGGCATACAAGTCTCAGTGTTTTTGTGGTGAGAGGCACAGGGAAATATGACGCTGAGAGGAAGATATGCCAGAAAAGGAGGAGGAGGAGATTGGATTTGTACCCTGTCCTTCACTACCAGAAGGAGTCTCAGAGCGGCTTACAATCTCCTTTCCCTTCCCCTCCCCACCACAGACACCCTGTGAGAAAGGTGGGGCTGAGAGAGTTCAGCTCTGTGAGAGAACAGCTCTGAAAGAACTTGTAACTGACCCAAGGTCACACTGGCAGCTGCATGTGGAGGAGTGGGGAATCAAACCCAGTTCTCCCAGATTAGTTTCCTAATCACTACACCAAACTGGCCAGCATGTCACGTCCCTCATCCTGATCCCTTACTCAGTCAACAGTTAGACCTGTGGATGCCATAACATCTAGCTTGGTCCTAATAAGGCTGCCCTGGCAGGTATCACCAAGACTGGATTAGGTGAGCAGGAAGGTCCTGATCTTTCTCAGCTCTAGCCACCAGGTTTCTTGGTGCAGCACCAGCCAGATCAGGTAGCTGGAGAGTGGGAGTTGCCATCATCTGTTGGGCTTCCATCACTCTTACTGAGTGCTCCTTCTCTCAGAATCACTGTATATACCTGATGCTGGGGTCTTATGAAAGAATGGGGATTTGGTTGGTGTAACACCACCACACTGCACAGCAGGCTCCCACAGAAAGCCAGTTTGGTGTAGTGGTTAAGTGCGCGGACTCTAATCTGGGAGAACCAGGTTTGATTCCCCACTCCTCCACTTGCACCTGCTGGATGTCCTTGGGCAAGCCATAGCTCTGTACCAGCTGTTCTCTCAAGGACAGTTGTCTCAGAGCTCTCTCAGTCCCACCTACCTCACAGGGAGTCTGTTGTGGGGAGGGGAAGGGAAAGGAGTTTGTAAGCCGCTCTGAGACTCCAAGTGAGTGAAGGGCGGGATATAAATCCAATCTCTTCTCTTTTTCTTCCTGGACTGGCCTTTACATTTGATACTGTGGCCCCCAAAGCTAGTTGTCCACTCTGTAGTGGCTTCAATATATATGCTGAGGCCAGCTGAGGATTTCATGTTTACTGTGGTGGCTAGGGCTGTAATAAGGCGTCATGGTCAAAGCAGAGAAGAAAAATGATGGTGCAGTGGGGGGAAATACATTTTATTACATTCCACACAAAGATCCCTACCTGTTTTACATACTGCTGTTCTTAGCAATGAGAGGGCTTTTAAATCAGACCCTTGATGATTCAGACTGAGGATTCTGTACTTTGCTTGTGACATGACTACTAGGTGTCTTGCAGATAAACTCACCCGTGACTGTCAGGACGTGGACTCTAACAGACAGCGCTGTTACAGAATGTTATCAGTGCTCCATCACACAACAATTTCTCGAATGATTTTGAGTGATTACAGATCGAGGGTATGGACAAGATGTTTGGTAGAGTCTGATCAACATCTTCAGTGACCAACCCTTGCCCTTCCTGGCTTATAAATGTTAGCTAGGCAGGGCTAGCTAATTGCATCCTGGACATGGTAAATGCATCATTAAAGAAGGGGTAGTTCCAGCTGCTTTGAAAAGGGTCCTTCATGAAAATTTTCCCATGATCTCAAAGACCCAAATAATTACTGCCGAGTTGCTAATATTCCCTGTTTTGGACAAGGTACTCAAGTGAGTGGTGACTGAGTATCTCTAGGTTTTCTTGGGGGGGGGGGAATGATTATTTAGACCCACTACAGTTCAGTTTCATGGCAAGGTTTTGAAACTAAAATTTCCTTGGTCAAACTGTTGAATGACCTGCTCTGTGGTGGGAGCGGGATAGAGAAAGAGGAGTAGTAAGTATCTGTTGATTCTTTTGAGTGCCTCAGCAGCCTTCAGTACCATTAAGCATCGTAGTTTTCTGGGGAAATTAGAAGAGTTGGGGGAACTGAGCTGCAGAGATTTCAGTGTTATCTGGCTCATTGGTATCCAAAGGGTGGTTCTGGGGGATGCTGTTTGACTCCATGTTACTTGTGCTGTAAGATCCTGCATGTTTTATCTTACCCCTCAAGCTTTTCAACATCTCTATGAAGCTGCTAGGTGAGGTCATCCATAGATTTTGTGTGAGGTGTCACCAATACACAGGTAATACCCAGCTGTGTTCCTTTTCATCTGATTCAGGTGAGGTGGTATATGTTCTGCATCTTTGTTTGGGAGCAGTGATGGGCTGGATGAAGGCCAATATACTGAATCTCAGTCTAGGTAAAATGGAGGGGCTCTTGGTCAACAATAGAACTAATCAAAGGAATCAGCCTATTCTGAATGGATTCACTTCACTTGGAAGAACAGGCCTGCATCTTGGAGGAGCTATGGCATCAAGATCTACAGCTGAAGTACAGATCTTCTCTGCAGTATGAAGCACCTTTCCTTAGTTTCAGTTGGTGCAGCAGATGCAGCTTTACCTTGGGCACTGAGATTTACACTCAGTTATCCATACACTGAGCACCTCCAGGTTGGATTACTGCAGTGCACTTTACAACGGGGCTGACCTTGATGCACAGTGCAGTAGCCAAGCTGTTGACTGTTATCTCCTGTGGAGAATTATTACACCCTTTCTTGAGGCAATAGAACAAAGTTTGAGTCCAATGGCACCTTTAAAACTAACAAAGTTTAATTCTGGGTATAAGCTTTCATGTGCGTGCACACAAAAGCTTATACCCACAAATGAACTTTGTTGCTCTTAAAGGTGCCACAGACTCAAACTTTGTTCTATTGCTTCAGCCCAACATGGCTACCCACCTGAATCTGACCTTTAAAGTCCCAAAAGGCCTGGTAATGGTACAAATATCTGAAGGACCACCGCTTTCCATTTATTCCTGTCACTTGTCACAGACCCTGCCTCATCTTCCAACTGTAGCAAAAGCAATGTGAGCTATTACAAGAAGCAGGGCCTTTTCAGTTGTGATACCCCGTTTGTGCCATGGTCTCCTCTCAGCTATTTTCTTGGCACCAGATCTAATGAATTTTGGCATCAAGCAAAGATGTTTTTGCTCACCTGGACCTTTTGTTTTACAGTTGGTGGATTTGCAGTTTAGTCCATTTGCTTTATTGTATCTGTTGAGTTGATTATGTATTAGTGTTTTAGTTGATTCTTGTTCTGCTGTTCTCCATATGTTTGAATTTGCTGAGTGCTTTTACATTATTTTATATGGTTGGGGTGATCTTAATGATTTTTAGTGTGGCTATGTTGGGTTGTGGTGTAGTGGTTAGATTGTCAGACTAGGATCTAGGAGACTTAAGTTCAAATCCCCACTCTGCCATGGAGGCTGGCTGGATGACCTTGGGCCAGTCAGGCATTCTCAGTTTTAACCCACTTCATAGGGGCTGTGTGAGGATAAAATGGAGGAGAGGAGAACAATGTAAGGTGCTTTGGGCCCCTTCGAGGAGAAAGTGCGGTATGAAGTAAATAAATACAATTGTTTATTTTATTTTTGTCCTTTTGATTTAAGCTGCCCAAGAATGTTTCAGTTGAGGGGAGAGAAAGAAAATTTAAAATGAATAAATAAATGTAGAGGCTGGGAGATTACCTGGAGACCCCATGTACACCCTGACCTGTTTTCCTTAAAGGATGTATGGAATATACATATAGCAAAGCCTTACGTGTCCCTGCACCTATAAAAGCCACCCACTACCATACCTATGCCTCTTACAGTAGGACTAAACTATGTATGTCATAATCCTGTACGCCAAAGTCAAGTGCCATTGTGGTCAATGGAGCTTACTCCCAGGTAAAGTATGCATAGGATTGCTGATGAAATCCAGCAATTTAATCTTGCCAGGTTGGATTGCCAGTGGCAAAGGGCAAAAGGAAAATATTGCACTATCAAACACAGCAGCACACTTTCCAGTGAGAAGCACCCTCTGTATGCAGCAATCTCCTTCTGAGCATAATAAAGGGAGGATTTCTATCAAAGGCGCTCCCTATGGAAGGGGGATAATTTATGTAAAATTAATTAACTGCTAATGTGAATTCAGTCTCATTCTGAATAATTTGAGTCCAGGAATGTACAATGTATCTCTTGGCACATCTTGAAGAATTAAACCAGGTCCCATTTCTTTCCAGAGTGAAATGTTGACCGATATACTTTTAAACTGATTCACAATGCTTATTTATTTTATTACATTATTTATAGTTCACCTTTCTCACTGAGACTCAAGGCAGATTACACAGTGCAAGTCAAATATAGTGAACAGGATGGGACATCCAATAAAAATGCATTAAGGTTTGGATTGCAGAAATTTGAAAACAAGCAGAAATCTGATACAGAACTGAAACAAAACATAAGCATTAACATGATACCTTAAATGATTCAGGAATTACATAGTTGTTTTATGACAAGGGAGTGCTAAACTAAGGCAAGTAGTTTACACATGAGACCTGATTTGTTTAATCGATTCTTTCTGCCTCCTTTAGTCTGACTGACTAACAATGCAATCCTATGCAGGGTTATTCTGCTATAAGACCATTGAAAGCAAGATGCTTAAATTGGAGAAAGCTTGTACACTAGGGCACTGTTAGTATTGCCATACAAGAAAACAATAAATATATTTGCTTATCTATAGGAATTTCTGTGTGTATTGAATTTTATTTTCCACCCTTTCTCTAAAGAATTCAGAACAGCATATGAGGGGGTTTACCTCTATTTTATTATTTTGCCAACCTTGAGGGGAGCTAGATTAAAGTGATAAACCAGCTCAAGGTGAGTTTTCTTTTCTTTTTCTAAGTGGTGATTTCTACCCAAGTCTTTCCAGTTAAGGGCAGCTTTTGATCCATTCCACCCCATGAGCTCTCTGCTGCCTGCTACTGCCTTATATTTTCTTGCATTTGTTTTTCAGACTTTATAGTTCATATTACCACTTTCGTAATTGCTTCAGGGTGTTTGTAGCGTGGACACCTAAGAGTTTATTTTATCTTTATCTTTGTTCATCAAGAAAGATTATTTAAGGATTGAGACATTTTAAACAGTTGGTTGACCTAATGCACGTGGATAAAGATAGCAGGTAGCAAAAAAGAAAAGAAAGAAAGAAACTGAGTCTGAGAAGACCAAAAAGGATGACAGCATGGGAATGATGGGTGCATGGTGAAGGGCAATGGGAGCGCAAGGAGGAACAAGGAGAGACACCTATGGGAGCATAAGAAGCAATTTGCTAAACAGTGCCGTTAGGGTGGGCACACTACCCTGGGGATATCTGCCTTGGGGCTAGGGGCTAGTATCTTCTGCGGCTGCTGCAACTAGGGCTCCCAGCCTCCAGATGAGGCCTGGAGATCTTCTGGAATTACAATTGTCCTCCAGACAACAGAGATCCGATCCTCAGGAGAAGATGGCTGCTTTGGAGGGTGGAATCTATGGCATTATACTTCACTGATGATCCTCCCCTCCCCAAATCACACCCTCCCCAGGCTCTACCCCTCCATCTCCAGGAATTTCCTAACCTGCAGTTGGCAACGCTAGCTGCTTTGCCTCCTATTGCTTCAGAACTACAGGCCCAGAAGGAGCACGATCTATTTCAGTAATGCATGATGGATCTAGCACGGGACAATTGGCTCTGAGTGTTATTGTCGGAGTGAAGTGACAGGTCTTTGGCAGAGGGAAGGCCTCATCAGCTGCAGGGAGAAGAGTGACACTGATCTGCTCTACTGTACAGAGCCATTCAAATCAAGCAGTATGAAGTTACTACCTTTATGAAGATCACCTCTTCATCGCTTGATGACAGTCCTCATTTTTGCTGCTGAGGCTCATGTTGTTAATCTGTACCTTTTGTGACAAAAACAGAAGACAGCATTGAAAAATGTCCCGGAGATGTGCCGAGAGATCCGAACAACAAGCTATTTAGCTAATGAATTATCTCATGGAACTGCACAGCCCCTAGTAACGAAAGACCTTGATATCTATTTGTGTGCTCAGTTTCCTGCAAAATAAAGAGTATATTGTTTCAGGGATAACCTGAAGAAAGGAACTGGCGTAGCATTACTACAGTAACCTAAACCATTGGAGCCTGTGAAACCAGCCATTCTGCTGCTCTAAAGTAACCTGCAGACAGACTCTATGGAGAGGTTCAGTGAGGTTACATAATACGGTAGGGTCAGGTTTTCAGCAGATCTTCGCTCCCAGTTTCTCATGATGTGGTATTCGAATGAAAATCTGGAGTTATGCTAGCATTCAGACTATCACCTATTGAGACAGTTCCAGCTTTGAATTTATTGGATTTAGGCAGTACAAAAGCGGATTATACCAAGAAGATACCCAGAAATCCAAAGATTAGAGATTGTTTCTTCAGAAGATTGCACTCAACAAAGAAAACAAATCCACTATTTGAATGAAACACCATCTTATTTGAATGAGAGGGAAGCAAGCAGCCTAGAAGCGTATTTCATCAAAAAGAATGCTGAAGAATACCCAATATTACCAGATTATTAGTTATAGGAAATGGAATATTTTTGAAGCTTGTCCTGCCATTCTACCTTTCCCCACACATAGAAGCAGAACGGAGGACTAAGCTATGGAAATGAAATCAAATCTGTGAACACAACATACATTTTGTGTATCATGCTTGATTGAGATTAAAATCTGCAACAAGTTTACATATGAAGCCAGTCGTACTTTATAGACTGTGGTCCAACACACAGTTTAATGTGCTTAATCGCCTTGAAAACTTATGGTGGGCACAATCCTACGGTGGGCAAACATATTTTGGCCTAAATTAAATATCTGAATTCCTTAAGTGAGAGAAGACGGGAAGAGGCTGTATTTATACCCCACTCTTCACTTGGAGTCTCAGAGCAGTTTACAAACTCCTTTCCCTTCCCCTCCCCACAACAGACACCCTGTGAGGTAGGTGGGGCTTAGACAGAAACTGCTCTTTACAAGAACACCTCTGACAGAACCAGGGCTCTTTTTCAGCAGGAACACACCGGAACATCATTCCGGCTGGCATCTGAGCCTGCCCCGCCCCCTCCCTGCCGGCCTCAGCTGTTTACACTTAAAGGAAAAGTTCCTTCAGAGAGCCCGCAGGAAAAAAGCCCCACCTGGCGCTTTCCCTTTAAGTACAGAGAGCCAGCAGGAGAAAGCCCCGCCCAGAGATTAAGCAGGGGGCTAGGCTCTGCACTGAAAGGCCTGGCTCTGCATTTGGCTTGCTGACGTAGCGTCGCTCTCCCTGCTCTGGTAAGTGCCTCCCCCATTTCTTTTCCTTCTCTCTCTCTCTTTCCCCCCACCTTTCTTTCCTTCTGTCTTTCTTTCTGTCTTTCTCTCTCTCTGTCCCCACCTTCCTTCCTTCCTTCCTTCCTTCCTTCCTTCCTTCCTTCCTTTCTTTCTTTCTTTCTCTCCCTCTCCCTTCCTTTCTCTCTCTCACTCTCCTCCACCTTCCTTTCTTCCTTTCTCTCTCTCCCTCCCTCTTCCTTTCTCTCTCTCTCTCTTCCACCTTCCTTCCTTCCTTTCTCTCATCTATCTATCTATCTATCTATCTATCTATCTATCTATCTATCTATCTATCTATCTCCTTCCTTCCTTCTTTTTCTCTCTCTCCCCTACATTTATTTATTTATTTATTTTCATTTTGTTCTTTGTATTTTTATAAAAAAAACTTATTGAAAAGGGGGGGATGTAAAAAAGCAGAGCCCAGGAAATGCTGCTTTTGACAATGTCTTTAATTTTTTAGCATCTCTTTTGTTTTCTCATGGTATCTTCTGCTTAAGAAAAGTACATTTGAAGCCTGAGTTCATTGTTGTGTCTTGTTGGGAATGGCTTGCAAATATATGTGTGTCTAAAGTCTGTATTAAAGTGGTTTGGTGCTTACTGCCATGCAAGAGAAAACATCTGAAAAAGTAGCTTCATTGTTGTGTGTGTTGGCAGAACACTTGACTGTTGTGGGACAGACTCTGCATGGTAACCACTCCACTGGTACACAATCGCTTGTAAAAACTATTATAGTGTAATAATTCAGGTGGGTAGCCATGTTGGTCTGAAGCAGCAGAACAAAGTTGGAGTCCAAAGTTTCATCCAAGGTATAAGCTTTTGTGTGCATGCACACTTCTTCCATCTGAAGAAGTGTGGGTGGCACATGAAATCTTATACCTTGAATAAAATTTTGTACCTTGAATAAAATAGTCCACAAACTGCTCCCGTCCAGTGCATCCACAAACCTAGAAGAAGAAGAGACTGGATTTATACTCCGCCCTTCACTACCCAAGGGAGTCTCAGAGCGGCTTACAAACTCCTTTTCCTTCCCCTCCCCACAACAGACCCCCTGTGAGATAGGTGGGGCTGAGAGAGCTCTGAGACAACAGCTGGTACAGAGCTATGGCTTGCCCAAGGTCATCCAGCAGGTGCAAGGGGGGGAGTGAGGAATCAAACCCGGTTCTCCCAGATTAGAGTCCGCGCACTTAACCACTACACCAAACTGGCTCCTAGCATTGTTCTGCCAGTGAACTAGGGTTGCCAACTCCAGGTTGAGGAAATCCCTGGAGATTTGGGAGTAGAGGGTGGGGTTTAGGGGAAGGAGGGACCTAAGCAAGGCATAATGCCATGGACTCCACTTTCCAAAGCAGCCATTGACCTGATCTCTGTAGTTTGGAGCTCAGTTGTAATTCCAGGAGATCTCCAGACCCCACCTGTAGGTTGGCAACCCTAAAAAATCATATTCAGCATACTAGTTCTGCAGGAAGGCAAGCTGATTTCCATGGGAACCTAACCTTTAGGAATTGATTCCAATCCAGTGTGGGAATAATTGTTGGACATAAGATATTGGTTCAGGCAAGATTTTGTATAGATGGGACAGAAAACAATGTTTTATTGGTTTTGTCAAAACTGTTTTGACAACAAGGTAAACAGAATAAGAAGCAAAAGGTGGATGTGGCTGGATGACCACACTTCTGGTAACATCGGGTGTGGCTTAATATGTTAATGAGCTGTGCTGTCAGGGGTGTGGCTTAATATGCTAATGAGTTCCTGCTGGGCTTTTTCTACAAAAAGAGCCCTGGACAGAACTATGGCTTGCCCAAGGTCATCCAGCAGCTGCAAGTGGAGGAGTGGGGAATCAAACCCGGTTCTCCTAGTTTAGAGTCCACCCACCCACTTAACCACTACACCAAACAAAGTGACCAGAATGATGCACTATCCCAAATGAAGGCGCACCATAGATCTATGTGGGGCATTTTTATACCAGCTGCTTTATTTTCAATCCCTTTCCTAATAATCTCTGGCACAGAATTTGCCTTTTGTGTCAGATTGGGTTGGCACTTTCATTGAGCCAGTTTGATGTAGTGGTTAGGAGTGTGAACTCTAATCTGGGACAACCGGGTTTGATTTCCCACCAGTGGCAGACCTTCATGTTTTGAATCCTGAAGCTTGAACTGTTATAGGGGCTCCTTCTCAATCAGCAGCATGCCCCCAATAAAATTTTGAAATCTGACCAATTACAGTGACATTTTGAGGCTATATGAAACCAGTATTAGAGCATACTCTAAGGTCAGTATTAAGTACTTCAACCTATTGGCTTATGATTCTGCCATAAATAGCCTTCTTTTAATAACAAACATGTAAAAATAACTCCATTGATTTTGTTGAAAAATTCACTCATTAAAAAAAAGTTGCTTCAGGGCCCCTCCAGGATTAGAGGCCTCGAAGCTTAAGCTTCCTTAGTTTCATAGTAGAGCTGCTGGTGTGACCTTGGGTCAGTTACAAGTTCTTTCAGAGCTGTTCTGTCACAAGCAGTTCTCAAAAGAGCTCTCTCAGCCCCACCTACCTCACAGGGTGTCTGTTGTGGGGAGGGGACTGCCATGGAGGGATCCTGGTGTGATGCTTTAGAGTTCTCTCAGAATACTACTACTACTACTACTAATAATAATAATAGTAATAATAATAATAGTAATAATAATAACATTATTCTACTTTCTTCTTCATCACCATCACTATCATTATTCGTATCCTACTTTCTTCCATCATGGAACTCAAGGTGGTTCCTGTTCTTCCCTGGAGGTCTCTCATGCAAGCACTGCCCATGCTTGCTTGATTTCAGTGTCTTGCTGTACTTGGTGTCTACCAGGCATACTCTGGGGTGACTCTAAGGGCCTGCTGTACAGCATCAAATATCTTTAAGAATTGAACTGTGTGTTAGGTGTGGTTCCATGACTCTCTTCCCTACTGTTTCTTTAAAGAAAAATGCCCATAGCAGAATGAAATTTTGAGAGGCGTTCCAGAGGGCAAGGGGTACTTATCCTTTCCGCAATGAATAGAAAATCAGCTGGGGGAATATTTTGAGTAGAGTACCAGAAGAATTTATGAACCCCTTCCCCAACACACCAGATGTCTGTAAGATCCCAGCCTCTTGCATGATGTGACTGTCTCTTTAAAAACAAACCTGAACCAAAGGGTACCAACTTCCAGGTGGTGGCTGGAGATCTCCTGAGATTACAACTGATCTGCAGGCAACAGAGCTCAGTTCACTTGGAGAAAATTGCTGCTTTTGAAGGTGGACTCTATGGCATTATACCCTATTGACATCCCTCCCCTACCCAAACCCTGGCCACCACAAAAATCTCCAGGTATTTCCCAAACTGGAGTTGGCAACCTTGCTAACAATGAACATTACATGCTTTAACTCTGACATTCTTTTTGGAAGACAGGATCACAATGTTTTGCATAACGTGTCTTTTGACTATAAGTGTAGATAGAAGATATTTAATGTTGTCTGGGT
This sequence comes from Lepidodactylus listeri, assembly GCA_029233225.1. NCBI lineage: Eukaryota > Metazoa > Chordata > Lepidosauria > Squamata > Gekkonidae > Lepidodactylus > Lepidodactylus listeri. Next base: position 70,198,242 of record JARCFY010000004.1, on the reverse strand, counting down.
TAGGCCTGGTCTAGATATGCAATAGAATGAAATGGTGAAATTTTGACGTGGTACCATGGATTGTACAACTGCAGACAAAGGATCACATTTTAAAAGTGTGCTCTCATGTATTTTTTTTTAAATCTCATTACTATTTTAGGAAAGCTATTAGCGCAGACCAGGCCCCTAGCTATGGTGGGGCATTTTGGGACTCCACCCCCTCAAATGTGAGGTATGCCCCACAACAGCTGCTGTCCCTCTCCCCCTCCTGTGACATTAAAAGGGCCCTCCTGGCAGCTGCCCCTCTCCCTCACCTCCACCAAGATTTAAAGAGCCCTCTAGCTGATCAGCAGGCCCTTTAAATCCTGCAGGAGATAAGGGAGAGGGGTGGCTGTCAGCCACACGCCTTCCCTGAACTCCTTTAAATGCTCTTTTTCTAGTGGGAGCTGCTTGTACCTGATCTACAAGTGGCAAGGAGTTTAGGGAAGGTGTGTGGCCACCCCTCTGCTGCTGCCCCACAAAATTTCCCCATGCCCCGCTAACCCAAAATTTCTGGCTACGGGGCTGGTGCAGATAGATGCCTGGCTTAGGACCTTTCTCCTTAATATACTTGGGTGGAGATGGTGTTTTTACAAAGGGCATATTTTTATGAGAAAGAGTGGTGGCTGCTACACTGCTGGGAGACTAGTGGGAGGGAAGCCTGTCATGCTGAAGCCCCCTTGCTGTGGCACTTGATCAGCAACAGAAAAACCATACAAGCCTGCCCAGTGTGGAAACCACCATAGCACCTAGCAATGTTAGCAGTGAAAACAAATATTAATTGTAGACTGTAATCCTGTGCACACTTGCTAGGGAGTCCATCCCACCGCAATCAGTGAGAAGTGCAGACTTGGACAGGATGGGGTTTGTAACTTTCTTTTCTGAAACTGTCTAAATATAAGCAAACCCATTAAGCTCAGCAGCTGATATTCTACAGAGGCCGTTCATGACTTTTTGTTGTTGTTGTTGTTTTTAAAAGAGCCACTCTTAGCTCCCAGGCACTGAAAGGCGCGAGATCTATCCGATCGATAGGGGCTGGTTGGTTTCCCTGCAGTTATGTGCCTGATCGTCTGCCATTAGTGGCCCTCTGCCCTCGAGGTTCCTATGAGGTCGACGTGACTGCTGCCGCCCCCAAGGCCTGGAAACCTCAACGGGGGACATGTGAGGGGACGGCCTCCGAACGAACAAGCGCCGGGAGAGAGGCTGCATCAGGATCCTGAGAGCGCGCTGACTCGGAAGCAAGTCCCCTGGCGGGGCGGTCGGCGTGCAGCTCACTCCCCAGTAACTCTCTCTACCCACCCAGGGCTGTGTAGCCCGAATGTCCGGGCAAGGAAGACGGGGGACGGCAAGAGTTCAGGCGATGAGACCGGTTCCTGGGGTGGGAAGGCGGCGGGAGGAGCGCGGGGGGGGGGGGGGGGGGGAGAGAAGAGACAAACTCTAGGCGGAGCTTGAAAGTCCCGAGATGGAGTTCAGCTGCTGATGAACCTTTCCCCCTCCCGGCGGCAGCCTGCCTGCCCCTCTCCAGTCTTCGCTTTCCCCGTCCGCTCAGCTTCGCCTTGACCAGCTGGCAGGCGGAATCCATCACGGCAGCAGCAGCAGCAGCAGCGCCTTTTCTTCCACGCGCCTGCGGCTCTGGCCTCTGCCCGGGCCAGGAGAGGCGACGGGGCCAGGGACGGGTTGGTGAGGGACCGGGGGGAGCGCGGCCAGGGCGCTTTGGGCCGGCTTCTCGTCGTCGTGGGCGCGCTCCTTAAGGGGGGATGATGATGATGCCTGAAATGTCAGAGGAAGGGAGCGAGTTTGGCTACATAGTGGAGCTGTTAGAGAAAGGGAAGGTAAGGCGAGGCGAGGCGGCGGGAAGGGAGGCTCCAGCCCGGGTGGGAATAGGCTGGAGCAACTTCACTCCAACGTCTCTTCCGCTTGGGCGGCGCGTGATCGGGGCGGGGGGGTTGACTTTTAGATGGGTACATTAAACGCGACCTATGTCGGTGAAGGCGGAGCGGGGAGGGACGGAGCGAGGGGCTGCACTTGTCGCGGCAGATTGAGCTGGGGAAACCGCACGAACGAAGAAGCCTGCAGGCAAAAAGAGTTGTAGCGCCGGCGGCGCCTTTCCCAGCCTGCTTGGTTGGGAGCGACTCCTGAGCATTTCCGAGCGAAGCGTGCAAGGGCTGGGCGCCGCCGCCTGTCCACGCGCATGCCGCTCGCCCGACTGGGCCGTGCGAATCGATAAAGAGCCGTGAGGCAGCCGAGTTATGTTTCCACTCTCGTCCCCCGGCCGGGCGAGCCAAGAAGAGGCTCCAGCTAAATTCGGAAACCCCGGAACAAGACTCGGGCGGCCCGCCAAGCTGATCCTCGGGGTGGGGGCGGTGACCGGACCGAGGGACCTGAAGTGCTCTCCTTTCCCTACTGAAGTTATGCAAATACCAACTGCCTGTCGTGGACACGATCACCAGCCTTTCACAAGAACGCCAGTACCTTAAGCTACCCGAGAAGTGCACATTTGTGCGAAGTGAGCACTTAAACCAGTCTTTTTAAGGAGGGAGAACTGCCTGGGAACAGGGAAGAGCCACCTTGATACTGGACTCTGTTATGCCGATGACTCCCTCCGGATTGCTGGTCTGTGTCCTGCCTGGACCATGGGGACACCAAAGCCAGCAGACAGGCATTTTCAGAAACCGGTGTTAAAAATGTGTTCTAACCAGGGGCCATTGGGGGAGGGGGTATTTGGCCTGGCCTGAAGCACAAAGGTCACTTGTTGCTTTTTTGGCATCTAATACGTTTCTCAACTTATTTTTGGCACATCATGTGTTGTCATTTTTTTAAAAAAAAATTATGGCTGGGGCTTCAAAAGGTGGAGGGTGGCTCTGGTCTCTCTGGACCTCTGAGAGGGTGTGGTTCATCTTTCTCATAGTATTTGTATTTATTTCACATCAGGTAGGCTAGACTACGATGTAGCAAAGATTAATTTTAAAGTCAAATGAGCAACTCCCTGGCTGGAAGATGGATTTACACTGGCATAATGCTGGTGAGGTTTTCTTTTTTTCATTTGCTGGTTAATGTGTTTGTTCCTTCTGAACTATTGGTCTGGAATGTATATCATAGGGCAGCTACATAATGTTGTTCAGTGAGGGGTATGACTGACTGAATGCAGAGGATCTGGGGAAGGGGACAGTAGGTAGGATCTCTCAGAGCAAGTGGTGCTCTGTATTCTTGGTGCTTGAGGGGGGGCAACAGTGGGAGGGCTTCTAGTGTCCTGGCCCCGTTGCTGGACCTCCTGATGGCACCTGGTGTTTTTGGCCACTGTGAGACAGAGTGTTGGACTGGATGGACCACTGGCCTGATCCAACACTGGCTTCTCTTATGTTCTTATCATGTTGCAATAGTCAGAATGCAAGTAATGTGGAAAGGAAGTTCTCAAACCAAACTGGCAATTCGTAAAGTAGTATGGTTACTCTCACAAAAGCCTCATATTAAAAGGGGGGTATTTGTGGCCTTATGTTAGAAGAGGCATCTATATGTCATATCTTTTGTGTATGTAGCTTTAAAGCCATAATGCTTAAGGGTGAAGCCTTGGTTATGGGATGGAATTTTAGTCCCTAATGCTAGTAATTGAAATGAAGATGCTCTTGCTGTTAGCCAGTCCTAATGTAAATAACCTTTTCCAGATTTAAACGCCTGGAGGACCCAATCCTGATACTTTGTACTCATAGACTTCAATGGCAGATGCAATGGATTGCATGTACTGTGGTCCAAACAGAACTCCTGCATGGCACATAGAATTTCCTTCCTGAAGGAAGGAAAGAGGGAAAGGGAGGGTTCAGGACCCATTACTTCAGATTCTCTTCACATGGGTTATATGCCTCAGGTTACATGCAGCTGGGAAGCGTCCACCCTCCTCCTCAGTTCCCCACAGCATTGTGGTACACTCATGTACCTCCTGAGTTTGCTTCGAACTTTCCCATAACATTTTGGAAAGACTGAAGAAAAGCCAGGATGGTTGCCACATGGGCAGGAAAGGTTGGATTTTCCTTGTCCCATTTACATGGGAGCCATTTCCTTGCCCCTATCCCAGCAGGGAGCTGCTTTTTTAAAATATCATTTTAATAATATGTGAATCAGATTCTTTGAATTTTCGGCTTTCATTTTTTTAAATGAACTCTCTAGCCCTTTTAGTCATAGCTTTGTACTTTCCCCCTTACATCTCTGCAACGAAAGGGGCTAGACACTATGAAAGCTGGAAAATCAGAGAACTTGATTCACATATTGTCAAGGCTATTTTGGGGCAGGAATGCACAGGAATGGAGTTCCGGCTGGCTTCCAAGTTGGCCACACCTACAGGGTTCCCCAGGTGCCTCGTAAGCTGTGGGGCACCTGGGGAAGCCGAGCTGATCCAGGGAGGGAAGGTAGTTTAAACTGCCTCCCCTCCTTGGGTTCCCAAGGCTCCCTGCAGCTGCGGGGTGCCTGGGGAAGCTGATCCAGAAACTGCCTTCCTTTCCTCGGGTTCCCCATGCACCCCGCAAGCCACGGGGCAGCTGGGGAAGCCAATCCTGGGAGGGAGGTGTGCTGCCAGGGGTGTGGCCTAATATGCTAATGAGTTTCTGCTGTTGGGTGTCTCCTATTATGCTAATGAGTTCCTGCTGGGCTGCTTCTACAAAAAGAGCCCTGCATATTGTTATAGCAATACTCAATTGTTGCTTAACCCCCCCACCCCCGAAAAGTCCCAGTGGTACAGGATGTTTGTGTATGTGTGGCTGCTGCTGGGAGACTGGGGGCAGGGAAAATGCTTGAAAACTTGCCATACGGAAGCCCTGTTGCTTTTGTGCTATATCATCATAAATCACCTTCTATCAAAGTCTGATTATATATAGGTATGGTGTCCAGGCAAGAGTCCTTTAATTCAGCTTAGTTTTTCCCCAAGCTATCCCTCAGAACAACTGGATGATCTGTAGGTGAAACTAATAGTTTTGGGCATACTTTACAATTTGGAGATTGATCTGAAGTATTTTCAAATCTGCTAATTCTATAAGACTTTCTTTGTTGTGCAGTTGTTCTGACATTCTTTTCCAGTTGCAAGACATCTGTCATAACACTTTAAACATAGCCAATATTTGTATGGTACCCCAGACAGCAAACCATTGTGAATGTTCACATCATAGGTTATTAATAGTTACTATAATTCAGGGAGGCAGCATTTCCCCCTCCAAACCAAGGCTTCAGCATACTTAAAGTCAGGGATGTCCCTGCATACTTAGTATGCTGCCTTTTTTAGGCTCACTGGGACAGCATTACTTGGAAGAACATTCTCCACTCTCCCATTCTGCAGACTTGCTTACTGGGTCTTTGCTTGACTACCCACCTGGAGAGGGTAGAGAAAGGTTACACTAATTAGAATGAATGGGAAGAGTGCTTCAGTCATTCAGGATGACTGTATCCTATAAGAGCACTTCAGCTGACCTGTGTAGGGAATATTAACTTGCTGTCCTCTGTGCTAAACTCTGGAAGAGGTTTCATATTCTGGCACTTATATGGACATCTTGCTTTTTTATTGGGAAAATGTTTGCTCTGAAAGTATTAAGATACAAAAATGCTGCAAAGAATTAGTGAGACTTTTTTTGTGTCTTTCCCTACTCTCTGGTTCCAGAAAATTTCACAGATTTCAGGAATCCGAAGGGTCTGTGTGCTGTCTTCTCATACCAAGTGAAGCAAGCAAGAGGTCTTAGATGTTCCTCTCTGAGCTCACCTGAGCTTCTCCTTTCCCTGCAATTCTGCAGTAAGCCTGAGGGCTGATGGGTGGCATATAAATTTTCAAAGTAAATAAAAGTGTTGACAGTAGCTAGGGATGCCAGCCTCCAGGTGGGACCTAGGGATTCCCTGGAATTACAGCTCATCTCCAGACTACAGAGATCAGTTTCCCTGGAGAAAATGGATGCATTGGAGAGTGGACTCTATGTTATTGTACCCGATGGAGATTCTTGTCCTCCCCAGGCTCCATCCCCAGTTCTCCAGGAGTTTCTCAACCTGGATCTGGCAATCCTATCCCCTGCTGGTGGTCAGGGAGGACCTGGCAGCCCTAACAATGACTTAGGAATAGATGTAAGAGGCATGAGAACAACCTGATTTAAACATGTTTGGGGTAGCTGGAGAGAATGTTTAGTCAGAAGCAAAGAGCTAGTGTAGATCTTAACAGGATGAAATGTGATTAGGTTAGAAGATGAGAAACTGGAACTCTAGTATTTGCTCTGGGCTCAGTAATTTAATCATTGTAGTTGAAGGTCTGCTGTAACAGAAGAGAGAGGGTGAAGGGACAAAGATCCTGGAGGAAAAGGCAGGCCAGGGATAAAGTGCCTTCAAGACTAGCCCTTAGTAAAGGAACGGTATTGGCTTTGCAAAATGAGATGTAGGATAGAAAAAGATAATCTCAATGAGAGGTACTGCGTGAGGCTAGTATTATCATGAATCAGGTTCCTTTTTGGACAGCCCTCAACACCTTTCCTTGGTCTAACATAATTTTCAGTAAAGTGCATGCACCACTTTGCCTTTGTGCCTGTGGTGTCAAAAATAAATGCTTTATGTGGTCACTGACTAGCAGGATTAGTGCCTCCTGTCTGTGCTCTATCATGAAATGAGCTATGGGGAAAGGGGCTGTGTGAAAAATCCTAAAACATTACAGGACAAACCTCCGATTGAAAACACAAGATTTGAAGGCCATTCAGAAGATACCAATGCATGATTAATGCTCAGCAAATGTTTCTCTGAAGCCTCCTTTGCATGTAAATATTTTACATATATCCATTTTTTTTAAAAAAAGACACACCCCTCTCAGTCTGTTGTGATCACTTTCCCTAGCAAACGAATCTCACACATTGATGCATTAGAGATATGGAACTGGCCAGTCCTACCTGCTCCACCTACAGGCAAAGATAATGAAAATCTATACGCTTATACACTGTTCTGAAAATGGATTTTCCCATCTAAGTAGCGAGGGACCTTTATAAGGAAAAGGATGGTGGGTGAAACAAAAACCTTTTATGAAATTAACCTGCTGTGGATTTTAGAAACTTTTTGCACCAGCTAAACTTGAATTCTTACTTTCGTATCTTTATACTGGCCTCAGTCAGGATGCCCGGTACTGCATAGTTCTGCCTGGTACCACATACTGGCCTCAGGAGCTATGCTGGAAGTTCCTTATAGCTATCCATGTGGATTAGTGTATACATAAGTAATAGCCTCATGTTGTTATGTGGCACTCCTAAATTACTGGCACATTTAATGATGACTAGTGTCTATAGTAGGAAAAAGCTGTCATCTTTCAGGAAGTGATTCGGGGTTTTCAGATGTATGTTAAAGGAGAAACTGATGATGCTTGCATTTTAAAACTGTAAAGACTCTTCCCCCTGCAATGCTGTCACTTATTTGAAACTTGTGGGTGTCTTCTTCCCCTGTTCCTCTTAAAATGGGTAGTCTGTAGCTTATAACTACGGAAGGAGAACAGTTGGCATTATCCTTTTGCTGTCACTTCTTTTTCCCCATCATTATTCAGCTGGGGAAGGGGGCACTAAGCATGCACATATCTATCCATTTTCCCTTGTCTCCAATGCTCCCTTCTCTACTGGGGTTTTCCAAAAGCCACCTCCACTCCCAGAAGCATATTCCTTGTTCCCCATCTTATAAATTCTGCTATTTTTGCCTCCAGCTATGTATAGGTATGCCCAGCAATAGAACTAGTCTTTGTGAGTGTGAAAAATGAGAAATGCTGTACATCTCAAATGCAGAAAGGAAGAGACTGAAGCATTTTTTCTTCACATAAATGAGCAAAGTCTTTGTACATCCTCATTAATGACCCACTTAAAGTGCCACCATAGCCAAACTTAACAGGAGACTGTAACTGAAAAGGAATAACACTGGAGCATGGTAGTTCCAAACAAACTAGTTTAATGATAATCTCAAGGTAGCATTTTGGGGGTTGTTCAGTATAATTTTGTTAATGTTTCTTTAACATTTGTGTATAGTACTCTTTGTTATAACACTTTTGAGTTGATCCTCCTGTCTCTGTGGGCTCTTTCATCAAGTGCTCTGTGTGCTAACTTGTCTGTGGCTTAAGGCACAGAGAGGGCTTTTGGATCAAGAGGCTATGACATTTGGCACTCTGTAGATATTAGCCCCCCTGATTTTGCTTTGTGTTGGAGAAAACAGAAACACATTAACATGTCTAGATCAGCAGCTGCTTTGATGCTCTAGCTTTCTGATGCTAGGCTAAGTCTTCAAATAATTGAGGTTGGGGGTAGACCACTTCCTCAGCTTATTCATAAAGTCTACTTATAGTGGTGGTGGTAGGGAAGCTTGTTTTTCTGTAATGTTCTTTAAGAGTGACAATTTTTTCCTGGAAGCTGAAGTTTTAAGTATATACAATATGAAATACACTGCCTTGTGAAGATGATGATGATCTTGGTGTACTGCTGGATATTTTATTTTCAAAACTGCACAAGAAAATATTTGCATAATTGTACAGATGTTTAAAACTGCACAAGAAAATATTTGCATAATTGTACAGATGTTTAAAATGCCAAGAATTTGGCATTTCTCCTTAATATAATTTTTATGGTAACAAAAAACTGGTTTGCCATTCACCTTCTCCCACCCCATGCCCTTGAGCCACATCTGCAGATTTGCTTGGGCTGGTTCCTTTTACAAGATCAGCTATGGGATTCACTAAAAAACAAATAAAAAACCTTTGGACAAAACTTCTCAAGATATTACGAAAGTTTTAGAACTACTTAAGAACAAACAAACCCCAACCAGTAGCTGCAACAAACAAAAAAGCTTTAAAAATTAAGAGTTATTTAAGCTTCCTGCATTTCAGTTATGTCTTCTTCTGTTGCAACTACTTCTTGAACATTATGCAATCAATTTTTGCTCTTATTGTATATATTTTGTCTTATTAGAGCCCAAAATGTTTTACAAATTTCATAGCTGAGAAATGCAATTTGTACTCTGCAAGTCATGCATGTTCATAGGAAACAAAATGGTGCTGGGGGAGGGCTTCTGGAGTTCTGGCTCTGCTGGAGGACCTCCTGATGCCACCTGGGTTTTGGCCACTGTTTGACACAGAGTATTGGACTGGATGGGCCATTGGCCTGATCCAACATGGCTTCTCTTAAGTTCTAAAGTGCAATACTAAACGTATTTATTTAAAAGTATGCTCCACTACCTTTAAAGAGACCTTCTATGAAGTCTATTTAAGACTGCTGTCCTAATTTGTAAGGACCTGGAAGGGGGAGACAAAGCAGGTATACCAGAATGGCCTCAAAGTTATGCTGGCCCACATGGATCTAAAAAAATTAAAATCCATATCTAGCTATGTTGTCATAAAAGCAAAATCTTTTCCCATTTGTTCTGTGAATTCCTGTCATGTTGAACTCTAGCAATGGAATTACCAATGGCATTTTACATTCCTTCACCAGTCTCTCTTTCAGGTAGCCAGTGATACAAGTGCTCATGGCTGTGGAGATGAGAACAGAGGCAGAATATACACAGGGGTCTGTTGGGGCCAGAGCGAGGCGGGGCGAATCTCCGCCAGCTCAGGAGTGGCCACTAGGGCAGCCATGGGCCGAATCAGATCAAATTTCAGCAGCAACTTTAAAAGCACCTGGAGGGGAGGGGGTTTGAGGGAGAGGCTCCATACTTGCAGGGTAGTTGCTGGGACCTCTCCCCCAAATACTCACCAAGTTTCAAGAAGACTGGACCAGGGGGTCCAATTCTACAGGCCCCCAAACAGGTTGCCCCCATTCCCTCCATTGTTCTCTATGGTAGAAAAAAAGGTAACATTTTTTCCCACCATAGAGAACAATGGAGGGGATGGGACAACCTGTTTGAGGGCCCACAGAATTGGACACCATGGTCCAATTTTCTTGAAACTTGGTTGGTATTTCGAGGAGAGGCCCCAGCAGCTACCCTGCAAGTTTGGAGCCTCTCCCTCAAACCTCCTTTCCTCCAGCCCCTCATATACCCTATGAGTTTTTGCCATTGATTTCAATGGCCCATAGGGTATAATGGGGCTGAAACTGACATTCCCTTTCTGACACACTTCCAGTGATGTCAAGGGACGTGGCATATGCTAATGAGTTATGCTAATGATCTCCTGCAGCTCTTTTTCTATGAAAGGACCCCTGAATATACGTATGATTTTCTCTGGTCTGTCTTTGAAAACAATGGCTAGGAGTTTTGGCACTCTGGGGAATAGAAGAATCCTCAGGATAACCCCCTTCCCTTCCAGTTATAGTCCTTGGGAGTTTTTTAAGGGGGGGGGAGATGAATCTTTGTACAACATGTAAACTTTTATCAAGGGAAAAAAAATCATTCAACCTGCAAGCTACTTGCGCTGTTAGCCTTTTGTTTTCCCACATGACAATTCTCTCCACATGGAGCTAACCTGCATGCCTTGCTTTACTGATTAATGTGCCCTGTTTGGCTGCAGATGCTGCAAGGAGTAGGCCAGGGGTGGCCAAACCATAGCTTGGGAGCCACACACAGCTCTTTCACACATGCTGTGTGGCTCCCGGCAGGGTGGCTGGGGAAGTGAAGGGGAGACAGTCTTCCCTTCCCCAGCCAGTGTTCCCCTCCCTTGGTAGGACTGAGGTGTGTGTGTGGGGGAACAGAGAAAGAAAGCAACTTTAACTTTAAATGCATTCTCAAAGCCCCCAACCCCCTGGCTGGCTTGGAGAAAGCATTTGTCTCTTTAAATATCATTATCAATATCTGTTTTTACCCCTTTTGTTTTTATTTTTGGCAGTCTTATTTAATGTTAATAAAAAGCAAATTTGCATATTTTCAAATAAAAACGTGCGTAATATTTCTTCATGTCTTGCGGCTCTCAGACATCTGATGTTACTTCTATATGGCTCTTACAATAAACAAGTTTGGCCACCCCTGGAGTAGGCTATTGTCTGCCTCCAAACAGGGATGCTTCCAGAGTTGTAGTGCACAGCACAATGTTGGGATGGGCAATTTGCTAGGTGAAAAATGATTAATTCAGACACACAGAGAGAATTTTATTTGGAAACATTTTGTGCCCGGCATGAATCTTCATACTTAATAGAGATTTCTGGAGCCTATCACTACTTAAAGTGTCTTTCCTGGAAGCTGCGCACAGCTTGTGATTTCCTGCATCTGGGAGAGGAGAATCAGGGCACTTAGGCCCACTCTGCTGTATATGAAAATGCTCTTAATGTAATCATGGAGGCAACTGGTATACATCTCCATGAAGTATGAATCAGAAGTATTTTGATTGATCTTGGTATGCAAGGTGGGGGTGGGGCAAATGGTGAGTTTTGATATCCTAGACAGAAATTTGACTTTAGTGTGATTAACAGCCCAGTCGTAAAGCTGGCCACACTGCTGATGGTATGTATAGCTAGCTAATCTCCTAACAGGGAAATGACAGAATAAAAATGTTCACAATCCAAGGAACTGAGAGCAGAGCAGCAACACTAGAGTCTGTAGCAACAATGCCAAAAGCCACCAATCACAAAGTAGCATAGTGATGACACCGGTTACAAAAGCATGGCAAGAAACAACCAATAGAGGCCAACACAAAACAGAACAATGGAAGAAACAAAGGCAAGGCAGCATCCTCAGCTGGTTGGAGGACTACAGCAGAGCCCTATAAGTGCCACACTCCTGGAATCTCAGTGGATGAAAGTTTGAATCCCCTTGTGCAAACAGCTACCCAAGCACACAAGGAAGGAATAACAGGTAATCTGAGCATATAATCCATCCACCTCCACAACGTCTCTCTTCCAGATTTCAGGTTCCACTTGAATAATGCCCCTAGAAGGGGAGAAAGCTTTTTGAGAGGCCAGTAACAGTCCTATTGACAGCGAAATATAAGGAGGTAGCTCAAAGAAAATCCACACCTCATGCATTGCACAGGATTCTTTCAACCACACAACCAACTGTGCACATAGACTAAGGAAACGTCATGGTGATGAGATGCTTTGCCTCTGCCGTTTGTGGGTGACAAACTTTTGCAGGACACAAGACTGATAAGCAATGTTCCCTCTAAGCTGTGGAGTCTTGTGAACAAAAATTCTACTTTGTGAGCCACTGGCTTTTGGTGTAGTGGTTAAGTACATGGACTCTAATCTAGGAGAACCGGGTTTGATTCCCCACTCCTCCACTTGCACCTGCTGGATGACCTTTGGCAAGCCATAGTTCTGGCACAGCTGTTCTTGAAAAAGAGCAGTTTCTGTCAGAGCTCTCTCAGCCCCACCTATCTCACAGGGTGTCTGTTATGGGGAGGGGAAGGGAAAGGAGTTTGTAAGCCACTCTAAGACTCCCTTGGGTAGTGAAGGGCGAGGTATAAATCCAATCTCCTCTTCTTCTTGTGAGTGAGCAATTTGGCTACTGCATAAATTAGTTTGCTCTGGAGCCATCCTTCCTGAGCTAAGACAAAAATGAGTGAGCCAGAGGCTAAAAAACTGTGAGCTAGCTCACACTAACTCAGCTTAGAGGGAACACTGTGTAAGCCAGTCCTATGTAGCAACACATCACTGGGGGTGTTTTGAAAGATAGGTGATAATTTGCTGTAGTCCAGTTTTGAGGAAGGGGATCCTCCTCCTATGCTTACCTTTATGGGGTACATTGTACTTGCAGTCAATGATCCCTTTAAGCTGTGGTGTCTTGTGAGCAAAAATTCTACTTTGTGAGCTACTAGCATTAAAGTTGTGAGCGAGCGATTTGGCTACTGCATAAATCAGTTTGCTTTGGAGCCAGCCCTTCCTGAGCTAAGACAAAAATGTGTGAGCCGGAGGCTGAAAAACTGTGAGCTAGCTCACACTAACTCAGCTTTGAGGGAACACTGCTTGCAGTTAGAGGAGATTCCTGTTGGGTGTGTGTTCTAATATGCTGTCTTGTTAAGAGTTCTCAGAGCAGAAGGTAAATATTAGCAATATGGTATTTTAATATTAATAATTAGCTAAGCTGTTTGTGCAAATGGCACTTTCTCTAAAGTACCTACCACCCAAGTCCTGACATGGACATATCATGAGGACAAAGGAGTGTTGTTTCATACCTAGCACTCTGTCATTGGGGATATGAGTGTCCTTACTGGGGTTTTTATACAGCACACATGAGCTGAGGTTGGCTGCATACTTTGTTAGAAATATAAGCTAAACACTGGTTGCATAGTCAGGGTAAAGGTAAAAGTTTCCCTTGCTTGAAAGCCAGTCAAATCCGACTCTAGGGGGCGGTGCTCATCTCCGTTCCCAAGCTGAAGAGCCAGCGCTGTCTGAAGACTTCTCCATGGTTAGGTGGCCGGCATGACTAAATGCAGAGGCACATAGAACACTGTTACCTTCCCAAAGAAGCGGTACCTATTTATCTACTTGCAGTTTCTTGCCTTCGAACTGCTATGTTGGCAGGAGCTGGGGCCAGAGACGGGAGCTCACTCCATCACGTGGCACTAGGGTCTTGAACTGCCGAGCTACCGAACTTCCGGTTGGCAATTCAGCATCTTAACCTCTGAGCCATCACGGCAGTAAAGTTTCAGTGAGAGTATTTAGATTTATATTACCTCATTTGCTGGCATAACATTGGGTGGGGGAGGGATGGAACCCTGGGGTGTGAGAGAGTTTATGATGCTGACTCTATCCTACTTTTTCCATGGCATGCCCCAGGACTGTCCCTAATACCTGTATAGTCACATGCTGGGGTGGCAAACCCACATTGTACTGGTGTATCTTTGAGGTAAGTGTGTGTGTGTGTGTGTGTTAGTAGCCATTCAAAGCCTCACAATACTGATACAGGCCTTCACAAATTTTCTTCAGCTTTAGAAATCACCCTAAAAATTTAGGAGCCTTATTTTTCAACCTTTGGCATGTTATATTTTAATGACCATACTTTCTCATTATTTCATGACAGTTTCTTGTCATTTTCTAAAAAAAAGCTGTAACAAAAGCATTGTAGTATATAAATACATATGGGGTAACCCTAGTTGTTATCACATCAAAAAGCTATCTCTCACCTAAATATGCATTGTACTTCTACTGAGAATCACCCAGAGGCACTTAGCATAAATGACTGGTGGAAATATTAGGCACTACAATGAAATTACAAGGCATCCTTGGTATTCTTGGGGCTTGACCGGGGGGGGGGGGGGGGGGGGACAGTGGGAGGTCTTCTAGTGTCCTGGCCCCACTGCTGGACCTTCTGAGGGCACCTGGTGTTTTTGTGTGACAGAGTGTTGGACTGGATGGGCCACTGGCCTGATCCAACATTGGCTTCTCTTATGTTCTTATGTTCTTATCCTGGCCCCTGAAATTTGTTGAGCTTGCTGTAAAATTCTAATGTAGCTTTAAATAGGATGGTAAGGAAGGAACAGATGATTGTGCTGTCCTGATGGGACCCAAGGATAGTGATGTGGAGAAGGATCTTGCATTTTCTTTGGCAGGGTAGTTTTGCCTATCTTTTGTGATTGTGGAGCAAGATAGAGAAAATGGCTTATCCTGGAGCAAGAGAACAATTTGTAACTGCTTTGTTTATTCTGACTTTTGAGGCAGTGATGGATTGTCAGTGTTTTGTGTGCTTTATTACAGGTAGCTTTGAAACAAAAATGTTACAACTTAAAAGGCCATTACACAGAATGTATGAAAGGCAATGAAGTTGTCCTGGTCAGAAGCATTGTTTAAAAGACAGCAACATCTGAGTTCAATATATGCTTTCCATGTCTATTAGCTGAAAGACATTGTGAACTGTCTTATCCATTGCAGTATGCCTTAAAAAGCAAGATAACTGAAATCTTGTTCTGAAAGCATCATAAAGTCAAATCAAAGGTGATCTTCTAAACAAATCTTCCCTTTGATCTGTCAGAAGGAGGATTGTACAAGCTGTCCTTTCCAAAGAAGTCCTGACAATAACAAAGGTTGGGAGGAACACCAAAACCTTTGTAATGGATAGTGTAGCTATTCTTCTTCTTCTTGTTGGTCAAATCAACAGTTAGCTCAACTGTTCATATGTATGTAAACTTATAAACAAGAGCACAGCACTAGACAGGGAGGTTTGCAAAACAGGTTAAATGTTGGTAATAAAATCTAAATGCTATTCCTGATATTCTGAAAAACAATTATTTAATTTTTTAAAAAGATAATAGCAATCTCACTTTTGTGTTTAAAAAGTGGGACCCATAGACAAATATGTAACCAAGTTAGTTTCCTTGAATCTTACAGTGCCATCCTATATAGATCTATTCAATTGGGCTTAATCCTAGAAAAGCTTTGTTAGGACTGCATTGTTAATCACTTTGAAGAGTATTAGCAATTTGGGTAGTTGTTGAAGGAAACCAAATAGTGTTTTGATGGCAGTTTATCAAAATATGTAGGTCAAGTATGAGCCAGACTCTAATTCAATTTATTTTAATTAAGACTTCAAAATGCCACCCAAGGACACTATCTGTGAGTTTTAGAAGTTCTATAGACAATATGTGTTTTAGAAGCTTAACCTTCATAACCACAGATGGCATTATTCCCCCTCTCCTGATAGAGATTATGTTTTGTGTTGAATATGAACAAAGAAAATGTCTGCTGCCTATTTCAGCTTGATTGGCCTAAATATCTTAGAACTGCTAATTTTGCATGAATCAGGCTGTACTGAGTAATATAAACAAAAACATTGTTATATTAAGTTGTTCCTCTTTTGGGTTTTGCCTTGGGAACATTAGAAATTGCTTTGATATCTAAGTCTAGTGTGGGTCTTTTAGCACAGGATCCATTAGTTTTGTTCAGACACAATACTAACTTTGAGGAAGTCTATCAATAAAGGTCTGCTTTGCCTTTAATGTTTTTTCCTTAAGTCTAGAAAAAAGAAATATCAAAGAATCTATCTTATACACCTAAATAACTTTAAAACTGTTCTATTATAAAATGGCTACTATTGTCTGATTTGAAACCACAGTAATTTGGTTTAATTGTAGAAGTTTGTGAAGAAATGCTGAGGGGAAGGGGAGGAAGATGAGGAAAGGGAAGATTTGTCCTCTTCTTGCTTTCCATTTCCAATCCTAACTTTGAGAGTTATTTTAAACATTTATATGCCATCTTTTTAGGTAGCTCACAAAATAAAACAAGATAAAATAAAAACTAGCCATTAAAAACCCAAAGAACAGAACATCCATCAGTCTAGCAGATCTGGCCTAGCACCTTTTCAAAAATCTTGATCTTAAAGAGCACCCCTCAGGAGCCACTGTGACAGTTTTCAGCCCCTTTTGGTAAAGTGTGAATTGTTCTATTGGATGGGGTTGCTAAATTTTGGTTGGAGTGGAAATCCCCCCCCCCCTTGTTAGATTATTCTGTGAGCCTTTATTTCTGAAGGTGAAAGCTAGTTGGAAGCAGAACTAGCAAGGGAGTGGTTTGCAAATGTCTTGCACTAAGGGCAACTAATTTACATTCAGTGATCCCAGTCATGGGCTGTTTGTTATCACTGGAAGATTCAACAATGAAGCTGAAATTGGTCCCTTGATCCCCATTCCCTATTTAGTACATAACTGCATGAATGGTCTGAATAAAGCTTCCAGATGTAATACTAGTTTTTAAGCGTGGGTGGGGTGGGTTTAACACTACAAAATGACAACATCAGTGGTTCTAGGATCCAGTATCTGCTTCTATCCTTGTGAAAGAAAAAGGCAGTATGCTATCTTTAAAAGCAGTGAATACAGATAAGAGCACAAAAAGCTCCCCTCTTACCCTCGGATGAAGTCAGAAGTATAATAGTTATAACAAGCCAGGAGGCCCACAAGGAATTGCATTGGAGGGAAATAATAGACTGGGATCTCCACAGAGAATATTATGAGATTTCTCATCCATTCTAGGATGCTGTAAACTGTACTGCAACTGTACTGCACGCAAGTTTATGCTGGAATCAAATTTTTGTTATCTTTTAAAGTGCCACAAGACTTATGGTTCTTTATGTAAACTATTAGGAGCTCTGCCCCTTAGCAACTTAAAGAATTCTGGGAAGGATGTAATTAGTTAGAATAAGGAAGATTTTACTTTTCCTCTGAGTTAATCCTCATGCTCAGAATTCTTTTAGTTTCAAAGTGGTTGGAACCCTGACAGGCTTTATAGCATCCTGAAATGGCAGATGGGGAGAGAATCCTGATTCTAATCTTGTCTTCCAGTTTAAGGGTTCAGCAGGCCCATTCTCCTTCCTCCCTCCCTTAAAAACAAAACCCCTCCATACTTAATTGCTTTTCACACTTCATGTAGTCTGGAAGGCTATTAACGTGTTCAGGTTTGGAGACTGTTTAACTTTTTAAAAGTATTTTTTGCACATACCTGAGAGTGGGGATTGTCTTAGCATGCAAAAGCCCCTACCTGGTCTGCCATTTTTCTGTCCTCCTGGTGATAATCAGGTGACAGCGTGATGCATGGAAATGGAATGCAGTACTATTCCACTGAAGTAGAATTTGGAGGTTAAGCAAGAAACAAACATAAACACAATAGTTTGTCCCTTCTGTACTGAAGGGTTAGGGTGGAGCGTCCTTTCTCACACTGATACTCTGTAATCTTACCCATGTAGATTGTAATTTCCTCTGGACAGAGACTTGTGCATTTTTAAAAATTTATATTGTTCTGTAACTGGCCATGGGCGTTCACAGTGCTATGTAAGTAATAATTCACCCTCTGTAGTCTTCCATCCAGGGTTGCCATCTATCTCAGGCCGCCTGTGGTTTTCAGCAGCTGCCCCTGGCATGACAGCAGCAGGTGAAGCACTCCTTACAGGCTGCATCTCAATGCTGGGGGAACGCTGCCCCTGTTGAATTTCTGCCTGACCCTACATGAGGTGTGCTGGATTTGGGGGCGGTCCTGGCGCGCAGCGTCCTGCTGGGAGGCCAGGGAGGGAAACCACTTGACTTTCTCCCCACCTTTGCGGCTTACTGGCTGAAAGCGAGGAGAGGGCGCCAACGGCGTCGCGTCAACCGCCTCAGCGCTGCGGCGGAGGAGGAGGAGGAGGAGGGGGGGCGGGTGACAAAGGCGCCAGGTGGCGCCCCGCCTCCATTGTGCTGTAGGCGTCGTTGCCAGGCGGCCCCGAAGCCACGCCCTTGCCTGGCCCCACCCCCCCAGGACCTTGCCGGAGTTTCCTCGCGGGCAGAGGCAGCAGCTGCTGGGCGCCTCGTAGCCGCCGGGCGCGCGCTCTCTCTTTCTCCCTTCCGTCGCGGCGCACGCTCTCGGGGGGGAGGGCGGACGGACGGACGGACAGAGCCGCTCGGAGAGTCAGCCGGCGAGTAAGAGAGTCGGGAACGCGCGCACCGGGCACCGCAGACCTCAACAGCCCGGGAGCGGAGGCGGCTCCAGGATGGAAGGGGACCGTCTGGAACCCGCCGTGAGTGCCTCTGAAGGGGAGCCGGAGGGCTGTGGCGGCGGCGGCGGGTGGGAATGAAACAGGAGGCGCGGCTCAGGCTTCGGCAGGGCAGGTTCCGAGGCAGAATGCCGGGAGATCCACCCCCCGGGCGTTGAAGGCGTGCGAGGAGGACCCCGCTTCTCACGAGTCGAGACCAGGGAGTGTCCCGGCAGTCGCAGTGCTTCCCCTTCGCCTCTCTTCCCGTTTGAGGCGGCTGTAGCCAGAGAGAGCGCCGAGGGCGTCCCAGCTCCCTTCCCCTCCGCGCTCTCTCTCTCTCTCTCTCTCTCTCGGAGTTTGTCTGTCTGTCTGTCTTTGGCGGCTCCTTTGCCCTTCCTTTGCTGGGAAGCTTCCTCATATGTGTGCAATTTCGAGAAATCTCAAGCACTCGCAGACTTGGGTGTGTGCCTTCCTTCCACCACAGCTTCGTGCAAACTCATCCTCCCACTGCAGTTGCCCACTTGGTGGACTCTGCCCTAAGGAGGAGCTGTCATTTGCTGCAGTTTAGCCAGGGTCGCTTGAAATCTGTTGGGAACATTAGTGCTGCTTCTACAAGGACACCCCCACCCCCACAAAATACTGATAATAGTGTGTGATGATAGGGCTGCTGGGAAGCTGATGTTCCTGGCTGTTCCGTGCATGCTGACACACACAGTGAAAATGGATTCATGTCTGTGTCACACCCAGAATCCGAAGTGTTTATTTGTATTTACCCATGTAAAACTCAGCAGTAGATCTGGTCTGTATTTAATATTAATTTGGAATAGTCGTGTTCTATGGCTGTGGATGATATGGGTTTCATTCCCTACATGCAAGCATGCATTGGAAGAGGATAGGTTTACCGTTCTGTAAATCACAGTGGTTAACTAACCCACATTAAGAGTCTTGGTCTTGAAACACATAAACCGAGAAACCAATTAGCCATTTGCAGCTAGGTGTGGTGTGAACTGGGATGATAACCTGGGAGATTCTTCTGGATTACTTTTGCAGAGTAATCTTTCCACATAATGCAGACTGCTGCCAAACTACTGAAGGCTGGAGAATTGCAGATGGTGTGATGGAACCATTGTGCACAACACAGGCAACTGTCATATTGTTCTGTCTGCTCAGAGTTTTTGCGGATTTTTGTAGTACTTTGAAATACTGCTTGATCAGAATGGCAGTTGGATGAAATTAAAGGGTGGTTGCGCCATTGGAAGAAATACCTCTGCTTTCTCTTCTCATCTTCTTTAAAACTATTGTCTCTGGGTAGCCTATGTATCAGTGACTTACACACAATGCCTGTTTCCTTCTCCCGTTCTTTGGAGGAGTGGGAAGTGCAGCTTTTGCTTCTGGAGAATGATTGGTGGGTTGATCATCACTCACTGAATTGTTGACAGCACAGTCCCACAAAGCTCTGTTCCCCAAAGGCAGGGCACTGCAGAACCATCTCCCAATTTATTCAACCAAGCTATAACTTATTCTGACTCAACTGTAACTGGGACAAACATCTCTTCTCTCTTACTTAACAGTGTGCTTTCTTGTTCTTCACAATGCTTTGGAAGAGGGGTGGAGCAAACGGATGCATGCACATCAGTGTGTGCCTGTTTGAGGGTATATAGCTCATTTCAAGTACCAGCTTTCAAAATACCCCTTTTCTAAACAATGCAAGGAGATAAAGTTAATGATATAGTTGACCAGAGCTGCATATATTAATATAGTGTTTTATAAATGTTATACATGTTCTTCTGGTACATAATACACTTTCCATATAATTAGTGTTTGTTTTTTGTTCTTGTTGTGGGATACACTGACCTGCTATGACACTGCTTGAGAATATAATCCTCAGAATAAAACCTAAAGTAGGAATTGTAACAGTGCTGTTAGTACTATAACACACGTGAAGATATTTAGGAGTTATGCCCTATTTAGACAAATGTGTTGCAAAACAACATACAGAGGCATTAAATAATTTTGGTTTGGCTTCATATTTGGGATATTTTTGTGCTACCACTTCAGAGTGCAGCTTGTGGTGATTTACAATGAAAATAACACCACAATACAAAAAGCAAGCCTTTTAAAAAGCTATTGGATACAACAGCATAAAAACTATTCATAAAACAGAAATAGACCATTAAACCCTTGACCTGGATAGTCCAGGTTAGGCTGATTTTGTCAAATCTTGGAAGCTAAGCAGGGTCAGCACTTATTATTTGGATGGAAGACCTCCTAGGAATACCAGGGGCATGACACAGAGGCAGGCAGTGGCAAACCACCTCTGAACATCTCTTGCTTTGAAAACCCCATGAGGGTCGCCATAAGTCAGCTGTGACTTGATGGCACTTCCCACCACCAAAAGTTGGTAAGATAAAACTTATAATTGAAAGCCTGGGTAAAATGATGTGTTTCGGCCTGGTGCCTAAAAGAAAGTAAAATAGACACCAGGAGAGTCTTAAGGGGGAGGGTGTTCCAAAGGTAAGGGGCCACCACAGAAATGCCCTTTCTCTAGTTGCCACCCCCCCCCCCCCCCCGGGCAAGGGCACTGACAGCAAGGCTGGAGAGGCAGATCTTAATTGGCAGGCTGGATAGTATAAGAGGAGGCAGTCCTTTGGGTGCCCTGTCCCCAAGCTGTTTAGGGCCTTAAAGGTAAGAATTCTGCTTGGAAATGAATAGGCAGCCAGTACAGATCTTTCAGCACAGCGTGATATGATCCCTGTAACCAAACCCTTCCATTAGTCTGGCTGCCGCATTTTGGACCAGTTGAAATTTCTAGACTGTTTTTGAAGGCAGCTCCATGTAAATGTGCATTACAGTAATCTATTGTAGTTTTGTTGATGGTGGTTTAAAGGGCTGCTAGTTGTAAGAAAGATGGAATACTGCCCTCAAAGGGAGCATGTAATTTTAATGTTATCTGAATATGAAGCAAGAACATTACAGTTGATCACTCTGTCACGCTCTTAGCCTAACCTATTTTACAGGGTTGTTTTGAGCATAAAATATTAGCTGCTTGAGTCTGCATTTGGAAAAAAAGATGAGATATAAATAAAGTAAATAAGGAAAGTATTTTACAGCCAGATCATATGCATTTTTTACTTGGAAGCAAGTCCCATTAAGTTCAGTGGCCTTCAGCTTTCTCAGTAAGTTTTTTTGTAGGGCGGATGGAGCAGTCTGAAAAATAAGAGGTCGCTTCCTCGTAGCTTTTTGAAGGGTACCTTTTGTATCTGTATTTTAGGTTTATTTCCTTTTATATAGTGGCCCCCGCCATTCAGAGAGGAACATGTGCACAGGAGGAGTACTATCTCTCTTTTAGCAGCAGATTTCTAATTTGCAGTGCAAGCAAATATACCTGAGAAGTCACCTGGAGTTTATTCATTAACTTTCTGTTTACAGTTGGTAAACCTTTTGTTTCTATCCAACCACATAGTTCTGAAGACTCAAAGGCACTTGTGTTCTTATAAAAGTGATGGTAAGTTCCACTGGTTCCCACTTTTTGCTGCATCTAACAAAAATTTTGTTCCTGACAGTCTGTAGACCCTCAGGAACAGCATAGTGGAGGCAGCAGTGAGATGGAGGAATTGGCGGAAATTGCTGCCCTCTCTTAAGAAAACCTAAGTGCCTTAAGTCTTTGGATTGTGGTTGGGTATAGGTCTTGATGCTATAGTTGCTCACCTCCTTTTTAGTCATGCTAGTTTACTACCACCCCCTCCATCTTTTCCATGCCCCTTCTTTAAATTGTGTGAAATAATAAAGTACCTCTGGACACATATAGGCTGTGATCACACACACTAAATAATCCACTTTCATTGCAGTTTCCAACTGAATTTTGCCAGTTCATACAGTAAAATCCAGTTGCAAAATGCATTGGAAGCGGATTATTTAGTGTGTGTGATTGCAGCCACAGAGTGCCAGTTTTACTCCTCCCAAGTATTTGTTTAACAAGCAGGACTTCTTTTGGTACAGGTAGTTAGGCTGCAAACAGGTCTGTGTTCCAGCACCCCCTCTTAAAAAAAAATATTACACTGTCTCCCACCCTTTGACCAAATTCTAAGGTAAGTCAAATTTTGCCCAAAACATTAAAAAACGTACGCAAGAACTCAGTTCCTGGTTGCAGTTACTACTTTTTGTCATTCTTTACAAAACTAACAGCAACAATGGTGTTGTCTTTAGTTATAATAAGACAGTTGTCTGTAAAGTAACTCTGTGTTTGAGTACACTGAGGATGGAATCCCACATGTTACAGTAAACAACAGGTTTGTGCAACACATACTGGTTAGTTACAAAACCTAAATAAATTGTGGTTTGTATACAAAGTTCAGTTTGTCTGCTTGTTGGATCTTTATTTCAGGTATTTTTATGCATGCCTTTCTTCTGACCAACTCAATAAAACTGCATAAAATCACAATTAAAATAAATAAAATACATCCAAACCTACATTAAAAGTGCCATTCTAAAACCACCTTGTATGCAGTTGGAATAATATTCCCTTTGGCTGAGATTTGGACTGCCCCCAAAGCTCTGCAGAATAATTTCCCCTGACCTCTTCCGGGTGGCTGTTCTGCAGGCCTGGGGTAGCTACGGAAAAAGTCTAGGCAGTTGTAGAGCACGCCATAGGCAAAGGGGGCATAGAAAAGAGACCATGTTGTGAGGAGGGAAGCTGCTACATGGTAACATGTAGGGAGAGGTCCTTCTTCATTGGTTGCCAGTGGAGCACCGGATCAGATTTTGGTGCTTATCTTTAAGGTCCTTAATGGTCAGGGACCTACGTACCTTCAGGACCACCTCTCCTGGTATGTCCCCCGAAGGGCATTAAGATCAGCTAATAAGAGTCTTATGGTGGTCCCTGGCCCAAAAGATATTCAGCTGGCCTGGACCAGGACCAGGGCCTTTTCTGCCTGGCCCCAGCCTGATGGAACTCTCTGCTGAGTTACATCCATGCCCTGCCTGCCTTATTAAAGTTTTGCTGGGCCTGTAAGGCAGAGTTGTTCCGCCAGGCTTTTGGTTGAGGCGAGCGATGTTTTCCCCCGTCATCTGCCTGGCACCCCCCTCATAACTGAATGCTAGCACTGCCATCTTTCTTTAAAATGTTCCTGAAATGTTTTAACGTTTTGAAGGTTTTCTATATTAACTTTTCTGGTCTTAATTGATTTTATGATGTAATGAACTAAATTGTTGTAAACCGCCCTGAGGCCTGTGCAAGCGGGGAAGGGCGGTCAAGAAATCTAATTTAATAAATAAATACATAAAATTTAGGTATGGGGGTCCCAGATCATGGAGGGCTTTCTTTCATTCATTTATTTATTTAATTTATCTATCTATTTATTTATTTATTTTATACCCTGCCCTCCCCTTACTTTTAAGTAAGCACTGGTGCCTTGGATTTCCACAAGGGGGATACTCTATTCAACAAACTGTTGATTTGAATTTGGATGTCACACTAAGCCACAATTAGTACAAACTTAAGAAACTGGCTATTAGCCGTAGTTTAAAATCCTGGTTTTGTGGTGACTGACAAACCCTTTTGTAGGACTGCTTGCACTTAGATATCACAACGAATGAAAGTTTGATGAGGGACAGTTTATTATGATGTCTGAATATATCCTGAACCTAAGGCAGAATTTTTTTTTAAATTGGCAAGAAGGTTTTATTATCTCAAATGACATGGTTACACACTATTTTGGTATGTATTTTTTTTCTTTTTATTCCATCTTGCTTTCTTCCAGGTTACCATTAAGAATATTGAACGAGAACTCATCTGCCCAGCATGCAAGGAATTATTTACCCATCCGCTTATTCTCCCCTGTCAACATAGTATCTGCCACAAATGTGTAAAGGAAATTCTCTACTTCACACTTGAAGATTCATTCAATGATGCTGCCTCTGAGACCTCCAATCAAAGTAGTCCTCGCATCCGGATTAGTTCACCTAGCATGGATAGGATTGACAGGGCTAGTAGATCAGGTATGTACAAGAAGCCCCGCTTGACTGACACAAAGTCTGAGTAGTGGAATCTGTTTGTAGGTAGTCAAAGCACTGTAAAAAGTGTAACATCCCTTGTAACAAGTGTTTTTAGAACATAAATTTTGAGTGAAACAGATCCCGTATAGTTTCATTAGGCCATTCTAGTAAGCTGTGATTCCTTGAGGCAGCATCACTTTGCTTAGAATATACCTCATTTTTTACTGGTTTAATTTCTGCTTTTGCAGTTTTTGTTTGTTGGCATATTTTAACTTAATTTTTTTCTACCTGGAAATAAACTCCTCTCATTTTAGTGAGATTAAAATTGTAATCCCTCATGGCTTCTCAATTATATATGGTTTCACCACCATTGTGGTGCTGAAACTCTTCCCAAAAACCAACTGAAATTACCCAGTGGGTTTGCAGTAGCATTCTTTCTTGTAATGAATTTCACTGATGTTACTGGGATAGATGCAGAATTGAACAAGAATCTTCAGAATAGTTTTGGTGTATATTTACATATATGAGATTTCATTTAATAGAGAAATGTCAGTACTGTTGCATCAGTTCCTGTACTATGGTATTCTGCAGCTGGCTAGTTGACCTTGGATTGTTGAGCAAAGGATTACAAATTACCTCCACGGTGGAAGTCTACTGTAAGTCTAAGCTAATAATAAATAGTTGAAACTGTTAAAGTAATAATGGTAATCCCGTCCTCCAGTTAGATACATTGAGTACTTTCTGTTGATATTAAAGGACATTATATTAATGAAATAGTGTTTCCCCCCATCTCTTCTCTGGTAACAGTTGTGCTGCCTGATCTGATGCAGGTTTACTTGGATGAGTAAGCGTGCACAGAATTGCAACAAGCTGTTATTCTGTTCTGCTCTATTTAATTGCAGTGGGAAAGAGGGCAATTGGTGCTTTATCTTGGGTATATCATGATAGACTGTTAGAGAATCCTTTCTATTTCTTAAAACAGCTCTGTGTTCATTGTTTACAGCCTCACAGAGGAAGTCTCTTGGGTGGAGAGGTAGAAATGCTTAACTTTTGTAAAAATGTAGATAGTGTAGTACTTGGATCTTATTAAATATCTTTGACCTATAATTCTTTAAACATGAGTGGTCAAATTTAGCAAGTGGTTAGAGATAATCTTATTTGGGGGAAGGGCAATGACTTTGGTTTTTGTGAAACAGATTTAAAGGTGAACTGGATTCCCATGTGTAAATGTCTCTTTGTGCATAATGTAAAATAACTTTCATACAAATACAAATTATGTTATTGTGGCCTTTTAATTTGGCTTTGATGTAGCCATTCCATTGCTTTAAGGTCATAGTTGGTAGCATTAAACTGAGGATTAGTGGTGTAACATATTCTGATCTAATGCATCGTATTATGAAATAGTGTGTTTTGCAAAACACTTAATGTAACACTCTGTACGTTAATTGGTGAAGCAGAAGCTGCCAATGGCAATTCTACTAAAATGGCATATTGTGATCTGATTGCCTTAAACTTGTACTTTTCTTGGAAACAGTGATGCCTCATTGCACCACTGATTCCTGTTGGAGGGATTACAGATGCCCTTTAAGTTGTTTAAGAGGCTGTTGCTAGCCCTCCATCGATCTCCACTCATGTGCCACTCCTAAACTCCATATGGCATGACTATGCCTGTAATAATGTTAGCTGCTGCTGCTGCACCAGCATATGTGTTGATATACTACTTCTGTTGTTTTGGTAAGTCTCAGAACATAAGAGAAGCCATGTCTGATCAGGCCAATGATCCATCCAGTCCAACATTCTATCACACAGTGGCCAAAACACAGGTGCCATCAGGAGGTCCATCAGCAGGGCCCTCCCACTGTTGCCTCCCAAACACCAAGAATACAGGGCATCACTGCCCCAGATATAGTGCTCCATCTATACCTTGTGGCTAGTAGCCACTGATGGACCTCTGCTCCATATGTTTATTTAATCCCCTCTTGAAGGTGTCTGTGCTTGTAGCCACCACCACTTCCTGTGGCAGTGAATTCTATGTGATAGTTACTCTTTGGTCTCAGAAGGTCCCAGGTTCAGTTCCCAGTATTTCTAGTTTAAAGGACCAGGAAGGAGGTGATGTGAAAGACCCCTTCCTTTGATTCTGGAAAGTTTCTGCCAGTCTGAGTAGGCAATTCTGACGTTGTTGGACCAGTGTTCTGACTCAGTGTAATACAGCTTAATGTGTCCGGTCTCACTCTCTTCTCCTGAAAGACCCACATAAGGATCGTGGATCCAGTGATGTCAGTTGTTGTGTATGAAACCATGCACAAATGCAAAAGCTTTGCACTAATTGTTCATGTCAGTTTCTTTCTTTTATGAGGAGGAGTGCATTTGAGAAATATTGGAATTGGAAATAATTTACAGCACTAGATTGCGGAATAAATGTTATTTACCTTTAAATCAGTGGTTTGCAATCTGTGAGGCAGGAACCAAAAGTGAAACAAGACTCTCTTAGCAGATAGATTGTGATGGAGGTGGAAACACAGGGTACACTAGGAGAGGATATTCTGGGAGGCTTGTTGGCAAATTTAAGTTTGTAAATTTGTAAATGTGTGTTGTGTTAAGTACAGTCAATTTGCTTATGATGACCCGAGGAATCAATAACCTCCAAAACGTCCTATCATTAACAGCCTTAGTCAGATCTTGCAAACTGAGGCCTTTTTGATTGAGTCAATCTATCTTTATTATAAATCAGTTATAAATACTAAACATTAAAAAAATCAAATATAAACTTTTCTCTATTAATTGATATAAGATTTCCATGCTTTTTGTTGGAGAGGGGGAAAGTAGCATGAGGTTACATTACTAATAGGGTCCAGAAAAGTACAGTAAGCTTAGAAGAAAAAGTCTGAGAACCACTGCTTTATAGGAAAGCAAAGCTGAGTATCTTGGATCAAAATACAGCTCACTGAAATGTAATAAACTTAAAATTATCAGTTTTTGATTATTCTTGCTGTTGCTCAATTCTTCTGTCTCAAAAATCATTAAGAAAAATATTTTATGTGTTGAGAGCAAAAATGATTGATAAACTATACAGGAATCCAGTTGACCTTAAAACTTTCACCTTTGATTTTTTAAAAAAAATGCACATTTTTTTTCTCATGGTCCTTTATAATGCTGGTGATATCACTGTATTCAAAAACTTAAGTTCAAGATTTTTTAATCCCTTTTCTAGTTACTCTTATGGGGTCGCGAAGCATCAGACTCGGCTGTGCAACTGAACAACAAAAGTTACTCTGATATTTGTTTTAAGTTACACTTCAGAATACTGAGAATTCTTTTTTGTACACAACTCATTGCACACTTGTGACTAGCCTTGCTGGAGAGCAACCATAGTCTCTACTTCAGTCATAAGGGAAGCAGAATTAGGAAGGTGGTACTGAATATGTATTTTTAGCCACAAAGCTATAAAATTGTGTTGGTTAACAAGTTCTACACATTTACACAGGAGAAAACAGTGAGTAAAGAGTACAGCTCTTCTCAGCCACTGGATACAAAATAGAATTTAAGACACGGAAGGCAAATGGGGAATGAACAGTTCTTATTAGCCCTTTAAAGAAATTTGTTATTGGGATCAAATATGGAGCACAATGTGGAGGCATTTGACTCTCCTTTTATAATAGTCATTTTTTTTCCGCTAGCTAGGATACAATACTCATAACTTCTAAATGCTGTACGTAAGCACAGTGCATGCATGACATAGCTCCAAGGAACCTTCTGAGCAAGTCTGAGCTAAGATTACATGAAAAGGGATGGAAAATCTTGGATCTTGTGGATTTATAAATTATTGGCATGGTGTCACCAGTATGTATATAAAATCATGCTTTCATTGTCATACTTTTTCTAACTTCTAAGTGACTGAAATAAGGTGTCACAGTTCTGTGGAACTTAATTCCATATTTTCGCTTGAACAAGAAGGCTCACAGGTGTTAACACTAAGGGAGCATGCTACTGGCTAAGCATTTCAAATTGCATTGTCTAAACTTGACCACTACACTGTTGTGTGTGTGTGTAATTTATTTTCGATTTTGCCTTTGCCTGCGTAACTGGTAAATAGCTTGAACTGGAGTGACATTGATTGCCTGCAGTCCTAGTCAACATTAGGCTGTTTTAGTGATTCTTTTTGCGTGTTGCATGTTACATCATTCCTCTACTCAGACCACTATGTTTTTCAAATTGCATGTGGCATGCTTAATATATATATCACTAAAGGCATGTGCTGCTCATATCCTTGTTGCAGGGTTTTCTTGTGATTAAATGTACTCTACAAACATAATTTTAGTTTATAGTTTGGGATGAATTATAAATGCATGAATCACTATAATTACTCATTTTTCTGTGAATCGAAGAGTAGTGAACTTTCTGAAGGTTCCTTGGAGCATTTTATGGGACAAACTTATTTGTTTCACTTATTTGCTCTTAATCTGAGAACAGGGTTTTGAGTCATGAAATGTACATGTACAACTAATAGTGCTAACCAGCTGATTTGGTTGGAGTCACTTGAGTGCTGAGATGTTAGAAAGTTTGTGTTCCTTGCCTCTGTGGCTTGCTCACATTGGACTTTAAATTGAAGCTGCCATCTTGAAAATCCCAGTTTTTGTCTTCTAAGAATCAAGTCTCTTAGAGCTTGGAGGACTAATTTAAAAATGTGGGTAGTAAGACCCTAGACGCCAGTGACCTCCACAGCTTCTTGATTTTTCTCTGAAGCAGCTGCAGCTTAAGTCTGCTATATAGGCTTTAAAGTCAATATGTGTCTCCTAGGCTAGTTTTAGCCAAAAGTCCAAATTCCTCAAAAATCTTTTAGTTAGGAAGCAAGATAAGTTATCCAGAATACACGAAAGTTGACTTCTTTACATAAATCTGGTCCCAATTTAGGTTTCTTTGGCATTGGATTTGGGTGATATGGCTGAAAAGTCAGGGTTTATCCTTGGCATACAGCCTTGGCTATGTGTTGATAGTTCCATATTTAGTATTTGAGAGGGCTCTGTTCCTGGCTGGTCCAAGTCACTGATGCTTACAGTGGCAGCTTTACATTTCTGAAGCTTGAAATAAAAATCCATCGTTATATGAAGATGATAAGGTTTTGGTTACAATCCAGGAAGATACACTACAGGAAATGAAATCAAGCCATTTATACCTACTCAGAGTGAGAATGGGATTTAGTGGCTGGGCTTAATATTGAGGAAACCTTTCCTTAACTGGGGAACCTTTGTTTAGATTTCTTAGTAACCCTCTCCCAATCTTGTACTCCGTATGCATCTTTCAGCCTTTCACAGTCATTTGGAAGGAATCATGAAAGCCTATCAAGTGAGCTTCAGGCTGAGCAGTAATCTGCCATTTCTATTTTTTTATCCCATGTGTTGCATTACTTTCAGTATGATTTCATTAGGCAAATCCCTCTCATCTTACACGTTGGGGCTGATAGAAGTAGGTTTACCATTTGGTTCTGCTGTGCAGACTCCTGCCCGTGCTGCCCTGTTCCCACTGGCGCTCAAATGACAGGCAGTGGGGGGTTAATGGGAGGGGAAGTAGATGTAAAACCATAGAGTGTTGGTTAAATCCAGAAGTGATGTCACAATGTCGATTGCTCTGTCCCCAGATACTCAAAGGGATTGAGGGCACAAGCCTGGAGACCCTAGTCCAAAAATGAGATATTCCTGTGTTATCCTCTTTACAAAGATTAGCAATTTGCATTATTTAGTGGAGTAACATTTGTTCAGTGACAATTTGAATGGTGCTTTCTAAACAATTTGTAATTTAAATTCCTAAACAAGTATCTAGCAGGTATAATTTAGTTGCTTCTTGACCTACCAGACTGTTCACCGTACTGTATGGTAACTCATCCAGATCCTGCCATCCACACAGGTTGGAAACGCAATTCATTGACTCCTAGGACAACTACTTTCCCTTGTCCTGGGTGCCGGCATGATATAGAACTGGGAGAGCGTGGCATCAATGGCCTCTTTCGCAACTTCACCTTGGAAACGATAGTGGAACGATACAGGCAGGCAGCGAGGGCAGCTACAGCCATTATGTGTGATCTGTGTAAAC
Source organism: Lepidodactylus listeri (assembly GCA_029233225.1). NCBI lineage: Eukaryota > Metazoa > Chordata > Lepidosauria > Squamata > Gekkonidae > Lepidodactylus > Lepidodactylus listeri. The sequence goes on along the minus strand of JARCFY010000004.1, from coordinate 70,167,822 downwards.
CCCCACCACAAGAATCCACAAAGAGCTGTATGGATTGTAGCGCAAGTTATTGCAACGAATGCTTCAAAATACATCATCCCTGGGGAACTTTGAAAGCCCAGCATGAATATGTGGGACCAACTACCAACTTCAGGCCAAAGGTAAGTAGCTTGTTTTCAGGATGTAATAGTACCAGGATGTCTGTTAGTGTGTATACAACCTGTGTGTAAGCTGTTGCAGAGAATTTTCTTTTTAAGGTATTTTTGCATTTGTGTGTGTGCCTGTGCCTGTAAGTCATGGCGACCTCTGGCAACTCCTACTGGGGCACAGAGGACATTCAGAGAAGTGGCTTGATAGCCTGCCTCTGGCCTCCTAGCCCTGGTATTCTCTTGAGGTTCCCCATCCAAATACTTGCCAAGGTCGACTCTACTTAGCTTCCGAGATCTGACGAGATTGGGCTTGCCTGGGCTATCCAGGTCAGGGCAACTGTTGCACATAATTTTCAATGTGCTTTTTCTTTTTCAATTCCTGACTACCCATTGCTTAGCTTTTGAGATGGTTGCTGCAGTGGTTGAGGAATGAGCCCTAATGCATGTACATACCTCCTATGTTTGTAGGGCACATTTTGGAGAATGTTATATTTTAGATAACTTACCTCTCAAACTAGAATTTGGGCGAAAAATACTCTGAAAATAGTACGAAGTAATTACTCTTGAGATAGTCTGGGCTGCATTCAAACTGTTTCTAAAATCAGATGTTACAAATATATTAAGATTTAGCAGTGGCTCAAATTTCCTTTTATACACGATTACTCATATAGATTGAAATTGCAATTTTTTTTAAAAAAATTATTTATTTATTTTGGTGTTTGCTTGTCTTACATAAATACAATAGATTATGGAAACAGGTATTGATAGGGTTTGAATGTGACTGTGGATTTCAAAAATGTTTAGTATCTTTTTGCTGTGTTTTACTTCTAATTTTAATTGAGCCGGTTCGCTGGCAAGGCGGGATATAAATATAATAAATAAATAAATAATTTAGAAGCATGTTGCATGGGCAACATTACAAGTTAAAGTGAATTGAAATAAAATCTCCATCTTGACACTGTAATCATTAGGCAACATAACATCTATTACCTTGTGCTTTGTCTATCCATTTATGTAAATATCATCCATCACTTTATTAGGACTGTAATATCTTCATTATAATTACATATGCAAAAGTACAAAAGCTTGTATTTGATGTATTTAAACAGTAGATTTTTATTCAAGTACATGCAATGTAAAAACGATTGCATTATACTTGTCCAAGTGTTGTGTGAATGACAGAGGAATGACTTCTATGAAACAAACTTTGAAGTAACTTGAGCATACTGACTTTGGCTCTGGGAAGCCTGTGATATATTTGAGAAGAAAACAATATATTTTTTTAAAAAGAGAGAAATCACCGATAAGGTTTAGTAACTTGGACTACCTAAACTCCTCTGGTAGCTTCAGGAGCGGTGAACAAAAACAATCAATGGGCAGGTCTGATAATGCATTTTTAAACTATTTCAGAAAAGTTGAGAAGATTTTTGCCTTTTCACAATCTTTGATAAATGGGTAAATCACGCACCTCCCATTTTCCTTAAATATATGCAGGTTTTTTGTTCCTGGAAAAGGGACTTTGTAGGACTTGTAATTTATCTGCAGCAGGTATTCTTGCCCACCCCTAACTGGGATGAAAACCAGGAGCTCAGTGAGGGAAGGATGATAACCAGCAAAAAGGCAAGTTAAGGTCAGATGTAGCTCACTCTGTGATGAATGAAACTGTCCCATAGTAGTAACTTAGACACATTGAGGGTGAAGGGTTCTGCTAATGGTGGGCAGCACTAAGTCACATGACAGTTGTGACAATTGTGATGTTTCAGAATAAATAGGCCTTCCTTGGAAAATGGACAGATGGTCAATGATACATTTTTTTACCTCTGTGTATTCAGTAGTCATGTGATCTGATCAGATTTTTTTTTTAAAAAATGCTGTCATCTAGTTTTGCTGCTATAATCATAGTTGCATGCTACTCTATTGTCTGGCTTCAATTAAAATAGTTACAAGTTCAGGTTGTGACCAGACTTGTGCTCATATGACAGTATTCTAAAAGTGGTCACAGTAACACACATGATAAAAAGAAATGTATGGTAAAACAGTGCATCATTATTTTATGTGGTAAAATCCACCTTCAGTAAGTGCTTATAATGGGCAGTAATATTGAAAATGTGAGTAGTTCCTGATACTGATTATTACTCATCCAAAATTTTTGGCTGGGCTTGCTGGAAGATGTCACATAGCTGTTACTAATCCCTTCTCTTTCCCAAATCCTCTGTGCATACCAGAGCACTCAAGAGGAGAAGGGGCTGTCTCACACTGTGCCGAGCATTTGAACCAAGCAGAAGCAATTGCTTCAGTTTGCTCCAAACCTCAGCATGATTGGACTTCTTCTTCACTTCTTCAGAGTCAGAGGAAATGTGTAGTTTTGTCAGTTATTTATTTATTTTTAGACTTATACCCCGCCCCTGCTCTGGGTCATTGGGCTCAGAGCAGCTCACAACATTCAATAAACCAATCTATAAATAAAGTAACACATACAAAAAAAAGGCCTGTCATTTCCCCAGAAAGCACTTTCCTGAGGGCACCTTTGGGGGAGGGGGCATAACTCAGACCCCATAAATCCAATTCTCACCGAACATGGGGGGAAAGTAGAGGAGAGTCAGCCAGAGAGCCCCTGTGAGTTTGGTGTTTCCAGCTTGTACTGGATTCATTCTATACACTCCTGAACGTACACCTGTCAAAATGACGACCTACCATTGACAGGCAGCCATTTTGATAAGTGCAGGTTCAAGAGTGTATAGAATGGATCCTGTGCAAGCTAGAGACATCAAAGTCGCAGGGGACTTTCCCCAGATGCTCCTCTACATGTCCTCCAAGTTCAGCCCCCTGTTGCTTTGAAGTTTGGTAAATGTTTAGATTGAGCGAAGACTGTCTGGAAACCTGTCCATTCATGAACTGCTAGAAAGTTCATGCTGGCTGGCCTTCCACAAACTTCACTTCGAGAACCATGAACTGGCCAACATTCATCACAAACTTCTGTTTGTGACCCATCTTCAATGACAAGGTTTAAGTCAATATGCCATCTGATAAAGAGATGTAAATCCCTTCTGGCTGCCTGTCTCACTACTGGGTTATGTCGAGTTTCTCCCTAACCCATAGTACAGTGTCTGAGAAACCTTTCTTACCAACTCACTCTTTTTTACATTTCTAGTTGCCTGAGGATTGAAGGAGATCCCAAAATCCTAATGGATGCTTTGGTGGCTCCTGCTACACAACAGTGTGTTAGTTTTTTATTTCCCTTCTGGTGTCTTCATTGACATTGTTTTTACAGTGGCAGGATTGTGGATGTTCTTTCCTCTGCTTTAATTTAATTTCAAAAATGGCCCATAGGGAGGAGGTGAGTAGGGATGAAAATTCTTGTTCCCCTGTGGGTCTGTCTAATGAAGCTTGAGATTAAAATTTGCCATGCAGATTATGTTAGCCTATGTAGTTTAGTAAAATAAATTAGGTTATTTGCTTTCACTAGTTTATTGAGGCTCTGTTCCAGTTTCATTTCCCAGATGGTTAGTAACCTGCTTCTAGTTTCCAACACTGAAATAATTGTGGTTGCTCTTTTTTCACTTTTTCCAAATTAATTTATTTACTGATTTCATTTTTATCCCATCCATTGTTCATGGAGGTCAGGCAGTTTACATGATTTTCTCCCCTCATTTAATGCTCACAAAAAGCTTGTGAGATAGGTTAGAGATTAATCTGCCCAGTGTTGCTCTTATTGCAGAGTAGGTATTTGAACCCTGGTTTTCCTTTCAGTCTGACATGCTAGGTATCAAATCACATAGGGTCTCATATTCTCCTTCAAACTAAATATCAGTTTAGATCCAACCCCCCTCCAGATGTTGTTCTACGTATACAGAGATCTTTCCTCTGTCCTTCCTGTTGCAGCCTTCTGTGCCTTCAGAAAAGCTGCTCCCGATGTTTAGGGAAACCTTTTAATGGTGTATGATGTGACAACAGGAGATTGGACCTTCCCCTATGAGTGGAAGTGCCTGCCAGTGGTACAAGTAGCTCTTCGTGCTTATAACTGTGAATTACATAACCAAAGGTTGTGCTAGCTGATTGGAAAGGACAGAATCCTAAATGAGATAGTGGTAATTGGATGAGTTCGCATTTGCCAAACTTCCAGAGGACAATTATTTTAAATGGTTATTTACTCTTTCTGCTATAACAACAACCAGATGGGATCCTGTAATTGCTACTAATCCCCTTAAGTGAATTAACCTTATAATGTTAAATTTGAGGCTGTTTGGATTTGCTATTAAACTTTAACGATAACATTTTCCAATTCAGTGTTCTGGCTAATAGTCTTAGAAATTCACTGTAAGAGTTGGTGTAATCAAAATTCAAAAAATAAACCCTTGTAGCACTAAAAAATAAGGAACTGGATTAAACAGCAAGTACCCTTATATTAAGAAAAATATATTTATTCCTCTTCTAAGGAAAACAAAATATTTTTGTGGCATTTAATGTTTTCATTTGTGTCTAGGTATCTCAGAAGTGTTGTTCGAGATACCTGTTGTTCTGAGATATTCTTGTGTAGAATAAAAATATATTGAAGCAAGTCATTGTAACTTGATGCAAGGCAAGGACGTATCTACAGTTTAACTAGATAGATCGTTTTCCTATGAAAGTCTTAGAACTGTTTAACTTAGAAGAAAATATCTTAGACAATTACTGCTTAGACTTATGTAAGACACTAATGGAAAATACGCTTTCTCTTGTTCTGTTTGCAGTCTCACTATACATGAGGTTATCATCCTGTTTTCAGATGAGGAGTAATTGCTTTTTTTTTTTTTTTTAAAGGTATTCTGGTTTTTTCTTGGACTTGTGTGCTCCCCCCAGTCACACATATCTATCTTGTTGTGAAGTACATCTTCATTGCACGTTGCTATACTAGGAAGTTCTGTTGATATTCTGTTGACACTTGAGAATCTTGGCCCTGATTGAGATTTAGGCCCATGTGGCTGATTTTTCAGGGCCAAATTACACATCTGGAGTTTGAATCAAATCAATGACACATTAGCTTATGTAACGAACACGCTAACTACAGAATGTTATTAAAATATGTGAACTTTCCCAGGAAGAATGAAATACTTTCCTGTTATTTCTAATGAGTCATTAACTAGGCAGAAATTCCAGGTAAATAGTGTTGGATGGCTATTAGGAATGGGCACAAACCACAAAACGAACTGAATTTTTACTCAAATAGGGCCAGTTTGTGGTTTGTTTTGACCCAGTTTGGTTACACCATTCCCAAACCAATAATGACCCACCATTTTCCTGTGGAGGTTCAGGTGGTTCATTAGAGTGGTTTGTTGGCCAGACAGCCTGGTGCTGATTCAGTCAATTCCTAGGCAATGCTGGGGGTTGGCTTGTGAAGAGCCCTACAAACACCCATAGTAGTTGTCCATAGCTTGAGTGACAGCTCTGGCAGCCAACCATGGTGCTCTTGTTCTGCTCTATGGGAGTAGATTATACCACTCCCTGACTCAGCTGTTTTCATTTTACAATAGGAAGCGAGAGGAGAGAAGTTAATCATCAAGTAAGAAAGAGTTAGGAGAAGAATTGCTTGCTGCTAGCTGATTCAGTGGGAGGCTTTGAGGGACTCCCTTTTTCCCTCACACAATGAGACAGTTTTAAAAACACCTCTCCCAGTTGGGAAGGTGTTCCTTGCTGTGGCTTCCAGGACCTGAGCCACACACTTACTAGCCTCTCTCTGCCAGTGCTGGGTGGTGGTGGGGAAAGCTCTTTTTTTCCTTTAAAAATCCAATCTTCACCAAACTGGGAGTGTTGATGGAGGAGAGCCTGCAGCCTTGGCATCACAAGGAGGGGGTGTTCTATCACCTCTTGAACTCACTAACTGCACAAACCATGGACTGATTCAGCACATGGAAAAGTTCATGAAGGTTCAAGGTTCGTGGAACCCAACGAACCACCATGAACTGCCATTTTCCTGGTTCGTGACATCCCTAATGGCTATAGAACATGGCTGGTTTCTTTGATGGAAACATCTTTTTGTTATTTTCAAATCCCACTCCTTTTGTGTTTTCAGATTTTGAAGGCTGATCAGCCATATTACTTGATCCTTTCTATCATATGCTTTTGAGTCACTTCCCCCCCTTAAGAAATTAATTGGATGGCACTCAACTATGATGGCTTATATGATTTTTAAAGATAATATTTACTTGTATTTATTACAAAGTAGTCATATTTCAGTGTCTTGATTTTGTTAAAATAAATTTTCGTTGATACTGTTTGTATATGGTTAGATCCTATGGTTCTGTTCCTTTAATGGCAGAGCCTGCTGCTGGTAGGAGGAGTGTGTTCTGCTGGTGGGAAGGTTTTGCTCTTAACAGAATAGAGCTGTAGGATCCAATTTGTAGTCTGTAAAATCAGAGTGTGTTAATACAGGTAGTAGTATGACCTGTAAATTAGTGCTCGTATATTTCTTGGCATTTCTTGAAGTACATTTATATTCTGTTTTTTTCCTTTGCCAGATTTTGATGTGTCCAGAACATGAAATGGAGAGAGTGAATATGTATTGTGAATTATGCAGAAGGCCTGTTTGTCATCTTTGCAAACTGGGTGGTACACATGCAAATCACAGAGTGACTACCATGAGCAGTGCCTACAAAATACTCAAGGTAAATGGGAATGGTCAAACAGTTACTTTAGTCATACCCCAAAGCATTTGGGCATTCCATGTGAGATTTTGACTTTGAACAGCAGACCCTTTCCCTTCAGAGTCTCATAGAAACTTTTTAAAAATTCCTGTTAATTTATGGAAGTGTTTACCATGAGGCAGGGAGGACTGCTGTTTGAGGAACATAAGATGAACCCTGCTGGATCAGATCAGTGATCCATCTAGTCCAGCATCCCATCTCACATAGTAGCAAACCAGTTTCTCTGGAGGGCCAACAACAGGGCATAGAGCCCAAGACCTTTCTCTGATGATGCCACCTGGCACTGAGATTCAGTGGTTTAGTGCCTCTGAATGTGGAGGTTCCTCTCAGTCACCATGGCTAGTAGCCTTTGATAGACTTATCATCCGTGAATCTGTCTAATCCCCTTTTAAAGCTATCTGTTCCGGTGGCCATCTCTACATCTTCTGGCAGTGAATTCCACATTGAAATCACTCTCTGCATAGTCACTAAAGCACTGTACCTTCGATCTCAGACATATTTTTGAAATAGTCATGGTAGCTTCCTTCTAAGTGTTTTAGAGTTAAGATGGTTTCTCTTGACTTTAACGGTAAAAAATAAATACAATGGGTTGGATCCTGTTGAAGAGATCTGAGCAAGCAAGGAGGATGATTTTTGCTGATTCACACTCCCCCATAGCAGCATGGAAGCCCTCCAGCTTTCCCTTCATACTGGTTCTGAGATGTCCTCATCCCCAGGAGCAACAGTGGGGGAGGCAGGAAAGTCTTGTTTCCATGAATGGAAGTCCTGCTGTGCTCCGGAATTTTAGATGGAATCCAATCCATTTGTTTCATATCTGGATATATTATTTTACTGAATATGGTCAACCCTAAGTATGACTTGTAAAATTCTCATTTTTTGACTCATCATAAATCATGTACGTTTTAACTATATTTGAGTTCATACCAGTTGATAAAGGTTTTTATATCAGATTTGATTGAACTGACACTTTAAATACTTGATAGTTTTTATGTATGAAACATACCTTATTCTAGGATAGGTAGATGGAAGGAGTTCAGAGTTAGTACTCAGACTCTGAGGACCAAAATACACATTACATGTGATACAAGTCAGATCACAGATATCCAACCCTGCTCTTGGTCACACGTATCTTTAAAAACCTCTCAGTTGCTCCATGCAGGTCCAAACTCTGTGAGGGGGAAGGATGAGCTCCAGGCTTCCCTTCAGTGCTATTTTTGCCAGCAGAAATGGCCCAAGGGGTGCATGTTTGCCCCTTCCTTGGGCTTTACAGGTCCAGAACACAAAAGCTGGTGTTGCATAGCTGCCTTGTGGTGGCAGAAAGACCTTTAAGAATTGTGTGAGGATTGTGAGAAGAACTTTAAGGGCTGAGAGAAGAACTAGGGATGGCTTACAAGTTGTGCCTAGTTCTTCTCTCAAGAAACCTTTTCTTACCTGTGTTACCTGCACAGTGATAGCTGTTCCAGTAGCTCCAAAACAATAGCTGGGCTTGTGATCCATAAACAACACAGTGGCTTATAGAATGGGACGTGTTCCCTGTTGATTCATGAGGTCTGCTGCAAAAGTAGTGAAGCACAGAGCATTAGAATTCTTATTTATAGAGTAACTTAAAATCTGTAAGTACAGTTTATTTTTTTAATTAGTGTTGTTTATATTTATAATAGGAGAAGCTTTCAAAGGATATAGACTACCTCATTAGTAAGGAGAGCCAAGTAAAAAGCCAGATTACAGAACTCGGTCTTTTAATGAAAGAAACAGAGGTAAGAGTTTGCTTACTGGTATAGCCAAATTGCTTTATGATGCAGCTATCTTTCGTATTATATAAAGCCGTTTTCAAGATTCCATGGGGCAAGATTCCATGGGGTGCCAAAATCAGTTGGCTGGACGGACTGCCACTCAAAAGGGGGTCCCTGGCCACTGGCTGCATTCTCTCCCTGCTTTGCCTCAGTCCTGCCCACAGAGCCACTGGCCAGCGTCTTGGCCTCAGTCTGGAGGGAGCCAGCAAAGGGGAAGGACCAACTGGGTGCTGGGTCCACTCTTCTCCTCCGCCCACTGCCAGGTGGGTCTAACTGTCCCCTCAGTGGCCTGCTTCTGTCAGTGAAAACACAATGGACTATCAGCATAATCCCTTCCCTCACACACTGCCAGCGTGCCCAGAATAAACTGTCAGAAACGGGGCATTTCACACAGCTTCAGGACCGGTACAAGAACTGAAGAACGCTTGGGAGGAGGTTTCAAGGTAACCCGGCTCAGGAACGCTTCCCCAATGGGAGAGCCACGTTTCTGTGTGAAAGGGTCAATATGTTCCGTTAGTGAACCGGTACTAATAAGGTTCTGTGTAAAATACATGACAGAAACCGTTACTGAAGAGTTCCTGAAATGGAACATATTGGCTGTGTGAAATTCCTCAGGCTCTTTCTCCTGCTTAGCTCCATCATGGCTGGCTGGCTAATGAGGTGGGCCAGCAACTATCAAACCATTCCCTTCAACCCCCTGCTGTGTGGCTGACTTTCCCCCTAGGGTTGCCAATCTCCAGGTGGGACCTGGAGATCTGCTGTTACAATTGATCTCCAGATGACAGCGATCAGTTCCCCTGGAGAAAATTGCTGCTTTGGAGGGTAGACCTTACGGCATTATAGCTTGCTGAGTCCTTCCACCCCCCCCCCCCAAAAAAAATGCTGCCCTCCACAGGATCCACCCCCAAATCTTCAGGTATTTCCATCACAAGGTTGCCAGGTCTGGGTTGGAAAATCCCTGGAGACTTGAGGGATTGAGCCTGGAGACAGTGAGGTTTGAGGAGGAGTGGGACCTCAGACAGGTACAATGCCATAGACTCCACCCTCCAAGCCAGGGAGTCCCTCATGGGGAACCATTGTTGCCAATCTCCAGGTGGGGGCTGGAGATCACTCAGAATTACAACTGCTCTCCAGCGGGGAGGGAGGAGGAGATGGAAAGCTGAAGCCAGGGGGTAGATAATGATACATTGTCGGTTGGCTGGGAGGTAGGGTTGCCAACTCCAGGTGAGAACATTCTTGGAGATTAGAGGGGTGGACCCTGGAGAGGGTGAGGTTTCAGCAGGGGTGGGACCTCAGACAGGTTTAGTGCCAACGACTCCACCCTTCAAACCACCCGTTTCCTCATGGGGGAACCATTGTTGCCAATCTCCAGGGGAGGAATGGAGATCACGCTGAATTACAACTGCTCTTCAGATGGCAGAGATCTTCCCCTGGAGAAAGGGGTGGTCTCTGTCATTATACCCTGCTGAGGTTGCCACAGCAAATTGACACTGAGTGCCCAAGGCCGAGGCACTCTCCCAGAGCCTCTTTCTAGAGCTTGTTGTATTTATTTCCACAACGGGCCTTATTCCTAGTTATTTATAAAACTAAATGTTAATGGTAATTTCTGCAAGATAGCTAGGCCAGGTGTTGCTTTTTGTTGACAGGCTGGCACTGATCAGTATAATTAACTAGATAATGGAATTTCAAAATCTAGTTTTTTTTCTTGAAGGAAAATGGCTATCACTAAAATACTTAGTTATACATTTTTTGAGATTGTCATTAGTATTCAATCTTTTTCATTTTGAGAGGCACAATGAATGTGAAGTTGAACACTTGAATTGCTGTAAAGAGCCAGTCTTCTATAACAATGAAGCAAAATATGTAAACTTGGGAATTTTTTTCTTAGTATGAGTTAGCTCAAATCCTTGGTTTCTGTTTTCAAATGTCTCACAACTGTTTTGAGACACTCACAATTTCATCTTAACACAGGAACACCTCTTGGCAGATTTTGTGATATCTGAACTGCCAAGAGCAACTCTGTGTTCTGGCTAGGGCACGTGTGTGGTTGGTCATAAACGCTTGCTTCATTTTTAATGAAACTGAACTGACTGCTGTCCTCCTGTAACTTAGAAAGTAAAATACCTGAGGCTGCAGTACTTTACACGAGCCCTGTTGAGCTTGGTAGGACTTGCTTCTAAGTAAGCATGCATAGCAGCAGGCTGTAAATGTACTTGGCACCAAACAGTGAGATTTTCTATTTTATCGTTCTGGCACATAATGAAGAAAATTGTTTTCATGTCGTTAAGCATTAATTTACAATGGAGGGATAGGCCGTCTCCAGCGTACATGCCAAACAGTAGCATGCCAGCCCACTTTCCTCGTTCTCCACTCATGCAGCTGAGGTGTGCCGCTGAGGAACTAGCAGCACTGCTGGGGCAGGCATCATGAGAGAAGGCGACAGACAAGGCTTGTACCAATGGGGCTCAACTTGCCCCCAGCTTGGCTCCACCCCGCCCCCAAGCTTGCCAGCACACCAGCATCCTGAAAAGGCACTGCATTCTTTGAATGCACAGTCCAAGAATGTTGCCTACCCTGACAGTATAAATAAACCTGTGTTTATTTTTAAATAGTGCAATGGTGAAAGAGCTAAAGAAGAAGCATCAAACAGTTTTGATAAGTTGTTTGATGTTTTAGAAGAAAGGAGAGCAAGTGCACTCAGGGCTATTGAAGCTTCCAAAATGCTAAGACTGGAGAAACTGAAGTCTCAAAGAGAAGAGTATCAGGGACTTTTAGAAAATAATGGCCTTGTGGGATATGCCCAAGAAGTTCTCAAAGAAACAGACCAGTCTTGCTTTGTTCAGACAGCAAAACAGCTCCATGACAGGTATGTGATTTATCTTCTCAAATGGGTTTACTTATTCTTCAAATCATGCCTAAAATTTACTATGGCTTGGATGGAAAAAAATGTCTGTGTGTGTATTCTATGGTTTTCCTGACCCCTCTCTCCCCAGCTGCTTTTGAAAGTCATGGTACCCTCTGTAATGGGCCTTCAGTGCACTAAGAGTGGCTGCAGCTGGGAAGGGGAAACTGATACCCTGTAATGCTTCAGTGGATATGCTTTCTGCTCATCCATGGGTGCTTGGGATTCAGCCGTGTGTTTTAAGATTATGGAACTCTTGTGTAGCTTATTCATTTTAATGAGGCTTGCACAGGAGAGTTTCTGTGTGGCCATGAGTTGAATAACCTTCAAATTCTTAATTCAGTTTAACAGTGCAGTCTTAAACAGAGTTAAACCCTTCCTTCTAATCCTGTTGACATTAAAGCACTTACAAGGGTGTAAGTCTGTTTAGGATTGCATTGCAAAGTGCTCAGCTGACAGCGGCTTCTATTTTAAAAAGACACATTTTGGAAATGATTACACAATGAGTAAAATGAAAGGGTGATGTATTTGGGAGCATGACCATTTTGAAAACTCTTTTCTGATTCTCTAAAATCTGTGTATATATCTGGTGAATAATCTTTCCCCCCATGCAGAATTCAGAAAGCTACTGAATCTCTGAAGAGCTTCAGACCTGCAGCACAAGCTTCTTTTGAAGATTTTGTTGTTGATGTAACAAAACCGCAGGAGGCTCTTACAGACTTGTCTTTCCATTCAAGTGGTAAGTTTACCAGGAAGGACTTCCCCTCATCCTGCACTTGGTCATGAGCATTTTCTTTCCAAACAAATTTGCTCTCAGGTCTGGTTTTTTACCATTCTCCAAAAAATCTGTATAATTTATGGGAATATTGTAATACTGGTGACATACAGAGGCATAATTATGAATTGGTAAAGTTTGAAGGAAAGCAGGTCCTGGGCATCTGAGAAGTAGATAAGAGTTTCACGATCAGACCAACCACCATGTGTCAGGTGGACAGCCACACTGGTCTGCACTGCAGTAGAAAAGCCAGATTCAAGTCCAGCAGCACCTTAAGAGACCAACAAAGTTTTCAGGGTATAAGGTTTAGAGAGTCAAAGCTCCCTTTATTAGATGTATGTATGCACATATGGCTATGTGTGTTGTGGAGGTTTTTTTCCTTGTCTTGACGAGCTTATGTTATGTAGAATGGTGATGTGACTCCAAGAGAATAGAAAAGCATTTTCATTGTTTATTCAGAGCCTTCTTACAAGGTGGAAGAGGAATGGTATGAGCAGTGCTGCTGCTGGGGACTGACAACTTAGGGCAGGGTAAACTGTAGCAGTTTTTTCAGTCTGTGAAATAAGAGGAACTTCCCCTGTAATATAGTTAGAGTGATGATGCTTTTATTAATTTTACTAAATAATCCAACTATCTTTTAAACTCTCAAAAATATTCTTGTATGTTTGATTTAGGTGTTGATATACCAGAGATCAATGAGGAACAGAGCAAAATGTACAATAAAGCTTTGATCTGTTGGGATCATCCACAGAGAGCAGGTTCAGCTGATACCTACATCCTTGAATACCGTAAAGTTAACAAAGAAGAGGCAAACCCAGCATGGCAAGAGACTGAAGTTTTCAGCAAGAGCAAAGTAATCTCTGACCTTGACACTAATAGCAGCTATGCTTTCAGAGTCAGAGGATATAAAGGATCTATCTGTAGCCCTTGGAGCAGGGAAGTTATCTTGCACACTCCGCCAGCTCCAGGTACAGTAAGTCATTTAAGCAACTTCTGAACTGCTGGCGCTGGGAGGTTACAATTCTTCTTTTAGAAAAGCACAAGTGAGGAACATACAAGGACTTGCAGGGTCACTTCATTTTCCTCTTTAGCCCCTTCCTGGTAACCCTTTATTTCTTTCTGGCAGCCCTCATATCCTCCTCCCTTTTTCTGCTTCCTTCCCACTTGACAGCCAACCTTTCTACTATGTTTTCCTCGCACACCAGCCTTCAGTGTTATTTATTTGCTTCATTTATACCCCACCTTTCTCTCAAATGGGGGCCCAAAGCAGCTTACATCATTCTCCTCTCCTCCATTTTATCCTCACCACAACCCTGTCAGGTAGGTTAGGCTGAGAATATGTGACTGGCCCAAAGTCTCCCATTGAGCTTCCACAGCAAAGTGGGGATTCTGATCTGGGTCTCCCAAATCCTAGTTCAGTACTGTAGCCACTACACAAGACTCGTTTTTATGTGGTGGCTGCTGTTGAATAGTAGCAAGAAGCCAGTCCTGGGTGGGTCATGCAGGCCGTGTAGTCACCTAGTGGTTGCTGCCAGGCTTGGCCCTGATGAGTTTTTTGTCAAAGGCCAAAACAGCCCTGAAACGTGTCCTCCCCCTGCCTTTTGCTGACAAACCAAGGCTTGATGACTAGCAATACCATTGTGATTTCCTAGCAACCCTCACAATGGCCACTGATATCTCCTTTTTTAAAGGTATGGGCACTATTTTTATTATTTTGGTTTGTTTTTTTATCTCCCCTTTGTATTTTTTGGGGGGAGTTCAGATTTATCTGCAAGCTTGAGGCTTTTCACAAGTTTGTAGAAAGAGTTGTCTGTTCAGTCCAGTTGTCCAGTCTCCAGGTTAAAGTATCCGTGGATGGGGCCACACTGAGGATTAGATATATTTATATTTCTCTGTGTACATGTGCTGAATGCATGCTTTTTCTACTCTCTGCCAAACCAACCTGATGTTAGATTTTGGCAAGTCTCTAAGAGGAGTACCCAGGGAAATAGGACAACCATCAACACTACCTCTTCTCTGCCCCCTTGCTCTCTGAACCTGAGCCAAGTGTTGTCATAAGGAGGGTTATTAGAGAACTTGATTAGAGAAGATCGTTAGAGAAGGCTATGACTAGCTATACTCAGACTTAGAATGTTTATAGTGTATTTTAATAGATTAAAGCAAACAACTGGAATTGTGTCCTAAAGAGAGTTGGAAGCTAGCACAGAAATCAGCTCATTAGTTCATTGTGCTCCTGGGGACTCACCTTTGTTAAAAGATGAGCTACTGCTTTCTATGCTAGTTGAGACTTCTAAACAATTTTCAAAGCAATTGTCATGCATCAGCCAAAGTGTTAGAGGCATGAAAGGTAGTCACCAAGTCTTCATCACATATATTTGCAGGCTTTTCATCTCAGAGAGTTGAGGTAGAGGGATCCTGGCTTGTGGCTGCAGATCCAAAAGCACCCCATTTAGGAGGAAGGAAGGTGGGGTATAAATGAAGTAAATAGTAAAGATGAAAACTGGCAGGGGGACAGATGAAAGGTTGAGTGGTTGGTGCATGGGAAGAAGACAAGCAGGGAAAGGGGTGAGAATATATGCAGGCAGCCAGGAGGAGCGATAGAATAAATAATTTGAGAAGGGGATATGGGGGGAAATCAGATATGAAAACATTACAGCTTTTGGGAGACTGTATACTAAACTTTACATAACAGACTGCCAACCATTCTTCGATACTACTATTACAATACTGTACTGTAACCATGACTTCCCTGCTGCATTACTAACTAGCAAGAGGAAGGAGCTTCCCAGATTGAAAGGGTAGTAACCAAAGGATACCTTTCCCTTAGATACACAGCAACCGTAAATGTAAGCAGGGAACCCCTAAGAGCTTGAATGGGGATAACTTCATTTCCCCCCGTAAGAATTGAATTGTAGCTGAATATTATTGTCATTCTAATATGCACATCTATTTTTAAGTTTTCAGCTTTCTCTTTGATGACAAATGTGGCTATAACAGTGAGCGTCTCCTGTTGAATGCAAGGAGGAATTCTGTGGAAAACAGGGCTGGGTTCCCTCTGCTTTTGGGAGCTGAACGTCTCCAAGCAGGCTGCTATACTACTTTAGACTACATTGTTGGAGACACTGGCATTGTGAAAGGAAAGCATTTTTGGGCTTTCCGCGTGGAGCCCTATTCATACCTTGTGAAAGTAGGAGTAGCATCTGACTCAAAGATCCAAGAATGGTTTCACAATTCTCGTGATCTTACTAGTCCAAGGTAAGTAATACTGTTGCATTCATAGAATGTTATTTCCTAATATCAGAAGACTTTGTGAACAAAATAGCTCTGAACTCCTTGACATCGATTCAGTTTACATTAACTGGATGCTGGGATTGAAGCAATCAGTGTATCCAGATATTGGTACGGAACCAGAAACCATATAAATGCTTTCGCAGACTCAAGGAAGTTTTCAACTTGTATGTCTGAAACAGCACCCCCCATGCTGAGTTTCTTTTCAAACTGAGCACAGTTTCAGTTTGTGATGTGACATTGTACAGGTTGAGATCTGCCATTCAACGGAATAAAGTTGAAAAGTCCATTTGGCTTACCCAGATTCTTGTGCTTTGTGTATTATACATGTAAAAATGGGGGGGGGGCAATTCGGTTGTTTGTGGTGGATATCAAAATGGCTGGGGTACTTTCCAACAAACTAGAGACTTAGAATTTAGAGCACATTTCCAAGGCACCACAATTATGAAAAAATACAAAAATCTCTACCTTCCAAACCGGGGGAGGGGGTGTGCACCAAAATAGTTACTGCATTGCCATTCTACTTTGGAAATATTGTTTTATCCTCTGGCTGGGGTTTTAATGCTGAGTTTTAATTTAATTAGAATGTTTTGTTTTGTAAGCCATCCTAATGAAGGTAGCATAGAAGTTTTCCAAATAAATAAATAAAACTTGGTACACATATAACTGAAAAGGCCTTAATTACTAAAAAATGGGATATGTTTAACATTCAATGGCAGACTCAGAGGGCATGAATTTGGAATGTGGCTTATGGGTATTCTGTTAGATCAGACTTGGATGGGGATTTTGCATAGCCAGGAATATGTATGTATCTGTGCTTGCAAAATGCAAGTTGTATTTGTTTGTGTGAGTAAAATACAGCTTGAATTCTGCAGGTATAAGCGTGGGTATCTGACTGCTACTGAAAGTGTGTGTCTCATGATTAGGGTTGGGCACGAACTAGAAAAATTGAGTTCAGGTTTTGAGGTGGTCCCGAATCGAACCCTGAACTGAACTGAGCCCCAAATCCCCAAACCAGCTGCTTTAGCCATCCCTTTCTCCTGGCGGCAACAAGCCATGGCTGGGAGAAGGGGGGCGGGAATCGCCCGGGAAGAGTTAAATGGCTGGCAGCTATTTAACTCGTTCGTTTTGCTTCCCCCAGCTTTAAAGTGGGGGGCAGTGAAATGGATGGGTTTAATTCCATCAAATCATAAGAAAACCCTTGTATAAGAATGCATCAACATCGTTTTTGGATTTTATAACAACATTTCAAAAAACGGGCTGGCAGAAGCTCCTGAATGAAAGCCAAATGGTCAGCCAGCCCTTCGCACAAACTCAGCGGTAGCTCCAGAAAGGAGGCTGGCAGCCAGCACACCTGAGGGCAGTTTGGGGGGGGGCGGAGGGAAAGCTAGGGCAAGGGAGATGCTCTTTCAGGCAGATTGGGATGGGAGGAAGGAGGGAGAGTGAGTTTGGTGTACTGGTTAGGAGCACAGACTCTAATCTGGGAGAACTGGATTTGATTCCCCACTCCTCCACATTCAGCTGCTGGTGTGACCTTGAGTCAGTCACAAATTCTCTCAGAGCTGTTTTCTCATTAGCAGTTCTCAAAAGAGCTCTCTCAGCCCTATCTACCTCATAGGGTGTCTGTTGTGGGGAGGGGAAGGGAAAGGAGATTGTAAGCTGCTCTGAGACTCCTTCAGGTAGTGAAGGGTGGGTATAAATCTAAGCTCTTCTTCTCCTTCTCCCTGCCACATCTCCTTCCTCTGTCGTGTACACACTTACTTCCCTTTCTGTCGGGCACCTCCATTTTTTTTCTCCCCTGCCTCCTCCATCCAGTGTCCCTCCCAACCAAAAATTGTGTCGCTTCAGGGCTGAAAACTGGTCAGTGATGAAAAAGATATGGCCTGTTTCTTAATGGTAGGGGGGACCTCACAAATGATTACATGAAAATACATGCAGTGTGTTGTCTTGTTTGACTGCATGTTAATCTGATTTCAGAAATCTGTACTTCCTGTATAATGACAGCTTTCTTTTATAAATTCTGAGATTGTTATAGTACACCTGGGCACTGATAACATCTGCAGTAGTGAAGAAGTAGGTCTGAGCATAGAATTGGTGCTGGCAGTCATACATCAAATGGTACTTGCTATAAAGAGAGGCATTATTCTTCTGAAGCATGTGGGTTTATAAGACAAGGCAGTTCAGTGTTTTTATTTGTTTGATTGAACAATACTAAATCAGACTCTATGCAATGGGACAATATTAAATTCTCAAGGTATGTTGGAAGTGTGATCCAAAAGAGAACTATTTCAGATAATTATGCAATGGCCCGGAAATGCTGACACAAGAGCTGGGTGAGGAGAACTTTTTACTGCAATGTACATATAATTTGAATTGAAATGAGAGGGAGGGCCAGGCAGATAGACAGAAGTTCACTCATAACTATCTGCCTAACTCAGCCAAAACTGTTCAGATCAGCCTGTGTATCTGGAAGGAGATGAGAACAGGTCAGACCTAATAGCAGCAATGTCAACCTCCATCAACTTCTCATCATTCTGAATCACCTCTGATGGGGAAAACTTATGGACTCTCATAAAAAACAGCATGGGAGTGTTGGTTTTTGGTGGGAAAAGGCATGAAAGGGAGAAGTTAAATAGCCCCTCTTATCCTCGTACCATTTTTTCCCTCCCACTGAGAGCCAGCATGTTGTAGTTGTTAAGAGTGGAGGACTCTAATCTGGAGAACTGGGTTTGATTCTCCACTCATCCACATAAAGTTTGCTGGGTGTTCTTGGGCCAGTCACAGTTCTGGCAGAACTCTCTCAACCCCACCTATCTCACAGGGTGCCTTTTGTGGGGAGAGGAAGGGAAGGCAATTGTAAGCCACTTTGAGACTCCTTAAGATAGAGAAAAGTGGGATATAAAAGCCAACCCTCTTCCCCTTAATCACAACCTCCAGTGTAAAAAAATGTGGAAAAATATCAATGTAATGGAGAATTACACATTAACTTAAATCCCCAGCAAAGGAAGATTGTCATTTTGCAGTTCCCTTAGATTAATATGATAGGTGCTCTACCAGTAGTGTTTGCCAAAACTTAAGTCCTCTATTTACTTGGAAGGAAGTCTAGGTTTTTTCATGCATATGCTGTCAAGAAAAAGAGGGGTTGTCTTAAATTCACATACAAGTCAGAGTTCTGTACAGTAATAAAAACACTTTGTGTATAACATTTTTTAGAGGGATTGTCTTACATTAGGGTCATCTTCCATTTGCGTAAATATGGAAATTATTTGTTCATAGTGCTTTTTAAATAATACAGATAAGTGCCATTTTTATATTTTAAGATTGCAGTTGCATGACGCTATCAGGGAGAGAAAAATCAGTGATCCAGAAGAAAAGGGACTGGAAGAGGAGAAGGTGGGAAGAAAGGAGAAAAGGTGGAAAACTATTTTTTTAATTATATTGTTTAGAATTGCAGATATACTTTTTAAAAAAGTTCCTACAGGAAGCACAAGGTTCTCTTCCAAACTGTGTAATAATCGTTGTCTCTACTGAACCAAAGATGCAGTTATTTTGGCCCTCCAACACTAGTAGCTGTGAACCATTTTACCCGCCCACCTGAAACTCCCAGTTTGGTGTGTCAGTCAAAGCTGTTCATGTGACTAGGGGGCGTGCACTTCAAAAAATGATCATTTTAATTCCTTATTGGAAAGTTGGCAAAGGGATTATAATAGTTTCCATCAAATATCAGGAGTATTGTTATTTCCCAGATAGTGGTATTGGGAAAACTTTTGATTTTAATAAATATCGGAACAGTACTCCCAGCTGAGGAAAATGATAATCATGCCCTTTCTGAACTTGAAGTGCCCCACCAGAGGCAGTAGGAGAAGGGAGGGGAGAGAGTGAGGAAGTGTATCCTGGCCTCGGCTGCTCTGTGGCCCTTTTAACTTTAAAGGACTGTTATTTTCAATGGGAATACCTGGCCTGCAGGTTCTCTACCTCCAACTGAAAATACTGGACATGTTCTCTCAAGGACAGCTTGGGAAAGCGCTCTCTCAGCCCCACCTACCTCACAGGGTGTCTGTTGTGGGGAGGGGAAGGGAAAAGGAGTTTGTAAGCCGCTCTGAGACTCCCTTGGGGAGTGGAGGGCGGGGTATAAATCCAATCTCTTCTTCTTCTTCTTCTAAAGTTAAAAGGGTTCATGAATCACAGACCAGTGGGGGGTGCTCTAAATAGCCACTGGCCAGCTGGCTGGCAGGAGGAAACCCCCACTCTCAGCAGCAACATTGGGCAAAGTGCCTACGTCACCCAGAAGTGACCTGGCCAAATCGGGGGCAATACTCTAGTTTTGGGGCAAAGCTGTATGGTTTGAACCCAATTTTCATGCCTCTCCTCCCCACTCCCAGAAAGTCCCCCCACAGCTGGCACGTCATTCTGACCTGGCAGTCTTAGGTATGGGCTACCCCCCTACTCAGGAAGAGGTGAGAGAGCGCAAATGTGCCCCATCTGGTTCAAAGGGCTGATGTGCTGTGGACCGGCTGGGAACAGTGAAAGGCCTCCAGATATTTATTGGGAGAAAAATATCAGAATGAATTAATAACAGAAGTGCCTTTCACGTTATCAGCTATATCAAATTCAATACAAGAAATACCAGACATAGCATTGGGTTGGCAATATCTGCGTGCATACCACTAGGTACAGCCTCTGTTAATAGGAACATGCCCTTTTTCTTTGTTTATTGTACCTTGCTGTTTCTTACATAGAATTGGTTCTTCATTTTTATTAATCATACTGAGTTGGAGTTGCCCTACATTCTGTTCACTTCACCACACTGCCCTGACCTCCCTTTTTTTACTTCCCTGCTCTTAGAAATAGCACTTAATACTTTTAGTAGATTTGCCCTTTAGTTATCTTTGGGGAAGCTCAATTTTCTTCTTCTACTCTGTAGGAGCAGAACTAAATGTTCCTTGGATATACAGCACATACACTAAATTTGGAACTTGGATAAGACATGGTTTCCAACTCTGTGTGTAAGGCAAATGTGGGGCAGGGAGGTAACATGCAGAATCAAATTGGCAGGAGGGAGATAGGATATTACTTACCTTGTCCTTCAGTTGCTGATTGTAGCCTACTTTGGTGGAGCAGGGCGGGATATAAATTTGAATATAAATAAATAAATGTACTCTTCTGCCATATTTAAACTATTTTCCCCACTGTGCTCTACTATCAGAATATAGTCTGGTGGTGGTGGTGGTGGGGGAACTGCCTGGAAGGGCAAGAGAGAATTGGTGGGATCAGATAAGCTTTATTTCATTTTTGTCATCAATTAGACCCCCACAAAAGCATTTTTTCTGCACTTCCCTTGTTAACTGTAAGAACATAAAGAGAAGCCAATGTCGGATCAGGCCAGTGGCCCATCCAGTCCAACACTCTGTCACACAGTGGCCAAAAACACCAGGTGCCATCAGGAGGTCCAGCAGTGGGGCCAGGACACTGGACGCCCTCCCACTGTTGCCCTCCCTCCCAGCACCAAGAATACAGTGCATCACTCACCCCAGACTGAGAGTTCCTATCTATACCTTGTGGCTAATAGCCACTGATGGACCTCTGCTCCATATGTTTATCTAATTCCCCCTTGAAGACGTTCATGCTTGTAGCCACCACCACCTCCTGTGGCAGTGAATTCCACGTGTTAATCACTCTTGGGGTGAAGAAGTACTTTGTTTTATCTATTCTAACCCGACTGCTCAGCAATTTCATGGAGTGCCCACGAGTTCTTGTATTGTGAGAAAGGGAGAAAAGTACTTCTTTCTCTACCTGCTCTATCCCATGCATAATCTTATAAACATCAATCATGTCACCCCTCAGCCATTGTTTCTCCAAGCTAAAGAGCCCCAAGCGCTTCAACCTTTCTTCATAAGGAAAGTGTTCCAACCCTTTGATCATTATAGTTGCCCTTTTCTGCATTTTTCCAGTGCTATAATATCTTTTTTGAGGTGTGACGACCACAAATGTATTGTGAGAACACAAAGTTTTACAGATATGGGAGCAGCATCATAAAGAACATAAGTTTTAAAAAAGCAGCCATTTGGAATATAACTTATTTTCCATTGTAGCTTTGCAGCTTCATCTATCTTTAAATTAGCAACTGTAAAGCATCAATACATTTGTCATAAGATACAAGTACCACAAGCAAGATCTAGTCACAAGCATATATGGCTTTAAAAAGAAGTTAGATTCACGGAGGACCAGTCAACCAGTGGCTACTAGCCATGTTAACTCAAGGGAAACTCTGCAGACAGAGGCAGCAGACCTCTGAATTCCAGAGCCAGGAGGCAACATCAAGGGAAGGCCTTGGCCTCTGTGCCTTGTTGTTGAACCCCTAGAGGAACTGGTTGGCCCCTGTGTGAGACAGTGTTGTCAGGTCTTTACCTTGTGTTGGTGGGTGGGGGGTGGGAGGGAGCTATGGGGGGGCAATATCCCTGACATGATGACATCACGTGGAAGTTTTGGGGCAAACTCTGGTAAAACTGGGCTCAAACTGTAGAGTTTCACCCAAAAATCAGCATCGCAGCACGATGTCGGTGTGATGGTGTCACTTCCATGTGATGTCATCACATTGGGGACGTTGCATGGGGTCATAGGTGCTGGGGTGCAGCTTCCTCCCACCAGCTAGTTGGCTGGCGGGGGGCAGGAGCCCATGAAATCAGGGGCTCCCCTGCTCCCACCTGGAGACTGGCAACCCTAGTGTGAGACAAGATGCTGGACTAGATGGACCACTGGTCTGATCCAGCATGGCTCTTCTCAGCATATTTCCCAAATGTTAATTAACTTTTCAAAACCATTTGTAATAAAGATTATAATATTCTGGTTCATAGGGCTGAGAAACAAGCGGTTTAGTTACAGTGAAGGACAGATTGTAATTTGAATTTGGACATATTTCCTCTTAAACACTGTGGGTTTCAGATACCTAATGTCCCCATTTTAAGAGCTGCCCTGCTGAGGCAGTATTAGTTAGAATGCAACCCTAAGGGTTTCCTGCTACAAACAGGATCATACATTCACTTATTGTGACATGTATCACTGTTTGCTTTTCTGCGGATAGTAGGCATGGGCTGCAGGGTACTTGAATCTTGATTGCGACTGCATCTGTGCTGATTCATCTGGAAGCTGAATTAACAAAAAAATGACACCAGTTTTATGGTGACTTTTGCAATGCTGAAATGCCAGTGGTTCAATTTTAGGGGTCCAGAACTGGCAGAGGTTATTAGTCCAGCCTCTGTTAGTAGTTCTCACCACCAATACATTCTTTCCCCCCAGCTCCTCTGGCACTTGTAAAGAACATGAAGACTTTTCTCATTTGTGCTGGGTATGGAGAAGGTACAAA
This sequence comes from Lepidodactylus listeri, assembly GCA_029233225.1. Classification (NCBI taxonomy): domain Eukaryota; kingdom Metazoa; phylum Chordata; class Lepidosauria; order Squamata; family Gekkonidae; genus Lepidodactylus; species Lepidodactylus listeri. Next base: position 70,144,893 of record JARCFY010000004.1, on the reverse strand, counting down.
GCAGAACTAGAAACTCTTTAATCCAAATCACAAGTGTTAGGTTAGGGAGAAGGTATAATGCTGAGTGTCTTCTTTGTCACAGGGCGAAGGATTAGAGCTCTTTTCTGGGGGAACGCGCTGGAATGGAGTTCCAGAACCTCTTTGACAAAATTCTTTTAAAAATGTTTAAAGTTCATGAGTTTTCAGTATACACATTGAAAACTTTATTTCCCTCTTAAGAGTTCCGGCACCTCTTAAAAAAACACACACAAAAACGCCCTGCAAAGGACAATAGTCCCTGATGAGCTGGCAGGTTTCTTTGGGGTTGCTTGCTTAGGAGAGTAACTCAGGGATTAATCCTGTTGAGTTGCAATCCTCGAGAGGTGCTTAGAATTTGTAACCTATTTGAGATAATAAATGACATTCTAAACCTTCCTTCATAGGGCTTTTGTGTGGGTAGGGGTTGGCTGGGGAACATGGTGAGCAGAGGTGTTCCACTCAAAAGAAAGAACCCATGACATGTAATGTCACCATCACCTATTATATTAAACTAATTACATTTTACAATATTTCTGTATGTTTTTGAAATTGCTGATGCATATGCTTTAATAGGAGAGTGTGTTGTCACAGCTATATGATTCTCTGCTCTTAACTTGTTCCATAGCTGCCGTTCTCATAGATAATGTAATTTTCATAAGGCATATTTGTATTTAATATAGAGGGATGTTCTTTGATACCAAATTTCATTTAATTTAGCTTCTTCAAGTGTAATAACTGTGCTGATGAGTATCACCATTGAAATTAATTGTCTTATGAACAATATCAGATTTCTCTCTGGTTTTCTTTGTGTATATTTTGGTAGACATTGGTGACAGAAGTTTATCCTTGTAGAAGTAATATTTTCCATGAAGTCCTGGATAAGTTGAATTACATGAGCATGCTTAGGAACCTTTGTTTTCAACATCCAGACTTTGAGGGGAATTTAAAATGCCATTTTATCTCAAGAACTTCAAGAACTCTTTACATTGAACTGCTACATTTCCATCCTGGTCTTCATCAGAGAAGCTCAGAGCAGCATTTAGCATTGCAACAAACACTGAGAGATTGTCACCTACCCAAATTGCTTCACAGCAGAGAGGGTACTTTGAGTTTGCCGTATCTAAGCTCTGCACTCTGATTTTCATTTCTACAAAGACACAGTGAGCAAATGAGAAGGGGGAAAGGTTATACATCTTTTGAAACCACACTGGAATTATGCTTGTTTGTTTAAGATACTCTCCCCCTCCTCTCAGTCTATAGCAGCATATATAAAGTAGACCTAAATTAATAAAGTACTATCTAGGATGGATGTAACATGCTTCCAGGATATAACTCAAACCTGCACCACTGTGCTTGCAAACCATGCTGGCAGATCCAGAAGAGATCAGTATCCACACTTAAATGTAGTTAGTTAACATGACCTTGCACTGTGTTGCCCATCAATTATTATTTGAATCAGGCCTTATCTTTTCTGCTTAGGTGCTATACAGGTCTGTCCTTCCTTGAATATTGGGTGTTATGCACAGCTGGATTTGTCCCCCCTCCCGTGCAGTCCCATGTGGGGCTGTTACTGCACCTGAAAAGGTGGATTGGGGGGGGGGGGGACAAAAGATCCTGAGACTACCGTTGATCCAATATGGATCAGGATCTTACAACAATTATCAAAGAACTACAAATGCTTTTAAAATGGCATTGGCAGCTATGGGATAGATCCATGCCCTCTGTCAGTTGTAGTTTGGCTCTACGGAGCTGATCCGTTTAACGTCTTTTTTCATTTTATGCTCTACTGAGTTTGAATGCTGGGTTTTAATAACTTTTACGAGGTTTTTTTTAAAAAATTTACTTTGTAAGCAGCCTTGGCCAAGTTTCCTGGAGAGGCGGTACAGAAATCTGCCAGATAAATAAACGTTAATGTGCCATACTTTGTGAAGTTTGTTGTAATTTGTAGCTAATGTGGCAATATAATATAATGCTTATAAGGAAATTGGTGTGTTGTCATTCTAGATATGAACAAGACAGTGGTCATGACAGTGGGAGTGAAGACATCTTTGTTGAGTCCTTGCAGCCTTTCACACTGGTAACTCTAGGCATGAAGAAGTTCTTTATTCCTAAGGCTTCCCTTGCTCCAGCTGCTCCAAAAGACTCTGTGAATAGAATTCTTCCCATGCCATCATGCATAGGAATCTGCCTTGACTGTGACAAAGGCAAAGTTGGATTCTATGATGCAGACCGGATGAAGTGTCTTTATGAGCGTCAGGTGGACTGCTCTGGCAAAATGTATCCAGCTTTTGCATTGATGGGAAGTGCAGGAGTTCATCTGGAAGAAACAATTGCAGCAACATATTTGGAATACCAAGATGACGACATGTGATGCCCAAGGTTCCATCTTTAGCCTAATGTCTTAATTACAAAGTGTCTCCTAAGTGCTTCGCTGCACGACTACTTTTGAGTCTTTCTGTTTTTGTTATAATTGCAGAAAAAACTTTCCATCTTTGCTAATGGTGTAGTCCCCAGGAAGGTCTTTCTGCACTCACTCATTCTGCCTTTTGGCATCCTGTGACCTTGGACATTGGAGAGTTTTCAGAAAACAGCATGGGATTAGCAGCCTCATTGCCTTTTCACAAGCTGGAATCCTGCCTGTCTAATTTAGATCCTTTCTTAGCTGGCACTGCCGGCATTCACATTCCATTTTTAAATGGAAACAGGACCCATACAGTGGTTCATTTCTTATGGTTATACATTATGTACATGCCTCACTTCTAAAAGAGCCTATTTTGTCTACAGCAAGTGGTCTGGTGTCTCAGTAAGAATCCCTTGGATATCAATACTGGATAATGTATTTTTCATCCATGCAAAGTACATTGTGAATCCATGCGACAGCTGTGTGCAGGTGACATCTGGGAGATGTATATTGGACATGGATTGATAACAAGATACATGTTTGTGTCTTCAGTACTGTAGGTTATTTCCTGTATACTGTGTATTTAACTAAGTGCAATTTCTCTTGAAACATCAGCCCTTGATGTTTAAAACTCTGTGTATGTAACAATATTTAGTCTTATGGGAGGAATAAAAACACAGGCACAATTAAGAATATATAGGGTTTTTAAAAAAAGAAAATGGAAGTGTCTGCAGTGTGATGTAGATTCATTTTATACCATAATTTTGTAAAAAAAAAAAAAAAAAGCCCATAAAAATAAATTTTTTTAGTGTGTTTAGAATAAAGGGCACTGATAATTAAGTGTGAAAATTTTGCCTTAAGGTGTTATCATCTTTTAGCTAGAAAGCAATTCATCCATCCTTGTCTAAAACTCCATGTAGTCCGTTTAGCTTGCGGGAAATGTTCAAAAACAGACTGGAAGCCCTGTTTGGATAATTTTATTTTGAAAGCAAATGTATGTAGTTTGTCTTTCTAAAATATCTAGAAGAATGTTGAACATGTAAGCAGGCTTTCAAAATTTGGTAGTCTTTCTGAATCACAACCCCCCAAACCTAATTTTAACTTATGTTAACTGATGTGATAATTGACTTTGCCATAACTTATTTATTGTATAGTGAAATGGTACTCCACTTGAAAGAATCTGTGATCATAATTTAATCTTCAAGTGGCTTTGGACATGTTTGCTATTTCTATATGCTACTGCTGGAATTAAAAATGTGACTAGTGCTGGGAATCCATGAAAGAAGTGGTGCTTTCCCCTTGAGTTTAAGGGACCAGAGAAAAGTCTACACACTGGGCTTTGCAGAGGAGGTTCCTGTCCACCCAAACAGAAAACTTTCCCTAGTTCAGTTATGCTGAGCTGCTCAGAAGGGTTTTTGTTTCATGTGTTTTTTTTAAACAAACAAGTTTCTACCTACAGAAAGAGCACTTTATATACAGTCTAAGCTAAAACTTGTTGGATCGTTCACTCTGTAGCTCCTATAGCTAATGAGTCTCTTAGTGTGACTACTGTATAATCTGCAAAGCTCTATACACACGTACATCATGTCAGCAGTTTCCAAAAAACAAACAAACTTAAAGCTTTAATACAAATCACAAGGCCTTGTCTGAAAGTATTGTGAAGTTGGAATGTAACTTTCTCAAGACTTTTAAAAAAAATAAATGTTAAAAATAAAATTGCCTGTATTATTACACCTACCTTTTATTGCCAAGATGACAAATTGTCCTCAGTAGTGGTTTAACTAGTATGGACAAACTGACTGCATCTTATTTTCTGGTTGTAGTTCAAAGTGTTAATCTTTGTACAAAAATGAAGTAAAGCAATTGTAGGGCTTTCCTCATGTTCTGACAAAAACAGCACAATTCCTAGGCAATCGTTCTCTTGACTTGGAAGCAGCTGACTTTCATAATTACTAATGCTGCATTCTGAAGATATTGCCGTATTTTTCGCTCCATTAGACGCACCTGATCATAAGACGCACCTTGTTTTTAGAGGAGGAAAACAGGAAAAAATGAAACAGAAAGAGAGAGATAAAGGAAGGAAGGAGGAGGAGAGAGAGAAAGAGAAAGGAAGAAAGAAAGGTGGGGACAGAGAGAGAGACAGACAGACAGAGAAAAAAGGAAAGGAAGGAAGTAAGATAGAGAAAGGAAAGAAGAGAGACGTCGGCATGCCATGCAAAGCCAGGCCTTTCTGTGCAAAGTAGCCACGGAGCTTAATCTGTGGGCGGGGCTTTCTGCTGCTGGCTGTCTTAAAGGGGAAAAGCACTTAAAGGGAAAGAGTACTTAGCCTGGTGGGGTTTTTTCCTGCCGTTTCCCTTTTAAGTCTTAACAGCTCAGGCCCAGCAGGGAGGGGCGGGGAAGGCTGGGATGCCAGCCTGAATGGCGTTCCCCTGCATTCCTGCTGAAGAAAGAGCCCTGTTAGAGGTAAGAAAAGCTCCATATTTGCTCCATAAGACACACACACTTCCCCCTCCACTTTTTTGGGGAGGAAAAGGGCTTCTTATGGAGCGAAAAATATGGTATAACATTTTATAGCCTCAGAAAGTAGTGTTACATCACCAGGGTTCATTTGAGGCTTGTTGTGTATCAGAACTTTAAAAAAATAATTATTTTCATTGTATGAAATTTAAATGTAGCTTGTCTTTGTGCTTCTCTGTATGATCGAGTACCCTTTTATTCTACCTTTCCTCTAAGGAGCTCAAGGTGGCATATATTGTTCTCTTCTCCACCTAATCTTCACAACAGCCCTGTGAAATAGGTTAGGCTGAGTGTGACTGGCCCAAGATTACATGGTGAATTTACTGACAGAAAGCCAAACTAGACGTTACAGAGAAGAACTGTGCAGGTTACCTTAAAATTGTTCTCTTGGGCTGTGAAATGCTCTGAGTGTGGAGGCTCTCATGCCATTTATGCCAGCAGAAAGGGCTGGGGAGGGGGCTGCCTCTGCAGCCATTTCTGGTGGTGAAAATGGAGTGGAAGAGAAACGAGAAACTGCTCCCTCTTCCACAATGCTCCACAACCCAACAAAGCTATTTTAAGGTAACTTGCACAGTTCTTTGGTCCACGCCTGTAGCTAACACAGGGCCCATGGGGCCCGGCCCCCTAGTGTTTCTTCTGGGCCCACTTCCTTCCAGGCTGGCCCCAAATTGAATTGATGTAATTAAGGGGGCCCCAAGGCCCCCCCCCCCAAATCCCTAGCTACGGGGCTGCTTTGGTCTGAGGGACCGTGTTCCCTCTAAGCTGAGTTAGTGTGAGCTAGCTCACAGTATTTTAGCCTCCGACTCACTCATTTTGTCTTAGCTCAGGAAGGATGGCTCCAGAGCAAACTGATTTATGCAGCAGCCAAATCACTCACAACTTTAATGCCAGTAGCTCACAAAGTAGAATTTTTGTTCACAAGACTCCACAGCTTAGAGGGAGCATTGGTTGGGACCGGCACCATGTTCTGATTCATATTACATTTAGTGCCTAGTTTGGACCAGAGTGGAGATCAGAACCTGAGTTTCCACAGTCCTAACCTCAAATCACTACCTCACACTCTCACAATTGTGTTAATGCTTGCCATCTTTGTTTTCCTCTTGCCTTCTTTTATTATGATCACTCTTTAAGTTTTGGAACTTCCTCATTTTTCACAGATTGTTAGTGTAACTACTGTATTGTACCATTGAGAAAGGGAGAGAAACTTGCTGCAATTATAAGATTCCAAGCTCTGTTATGTTGGGGTGGGGTGGTTATACAGTGGTGTGGCAGATTTGTTCTACTATGTGCTGAGTTGCTCTGATGGATAAAATATCAATAACTAGAACACTTTGTTGCTGATGCTGCATGTTAATCAAATGGACAAAAAACTGAATTTCTACAAGCCAAAGAGTAGCATGCATGTTAAAGGATTGTTTTCCTATGAGAGTGTTGAATTGTGATCATGATCAGTAGCAGTGTTCTACTACATAGGAATGTATTGGATTTGAGGGTTTTTTTTCTTATTGAACAATGTTCTAAAGATTTTTCTAACAAAGTGTTTCTTTAACAGATGTGCCATAGTTCCTCAATCGTAATCATATATCATTAAATGCAAATGTTTTCAGGTATGAAAACCAATCATGTTAAAAAAAAAAATCCCAACCATGTTTGTAAATTTTCCAGCCCAGTCAAAAGTTCATATCAATCAAAATCACAAAGCAGAAAATGCAGAACACAATATATCAACTATCTAACATAATGATTAACAAAGCATTAAAGCCCCTCCCAAAGCTAATGGTGCTGTGCATTTTTCCTATTGCAGTCCATTCCAAAAGCCACCACCAAGAAGGAAGTGCTCTAATAGTCGTGGTGCATATCTGGTGAATATGCAGTCTCAGCAGGGCTTGTTTGGTGTAGTGATTAAGTGCGTGGACTCTAATCTGGGAGAACCAGGTTTGATTCCCCACTCCTCCACTTGCAGCTGCTGGATGATCTTGGGCAAGCCATAGTTCTATACCAGCTGTTCTCAAGGACAGTTGTCTCAGAGCTCTCTCAGCCCCACCTACCTCACAGGGTGTTTGTTATGGGGAGGGGAAGGGAAAGGAGCCGCTCTGAGACTGCAAGTGAGTGAAGGGTGGGATATAAATCCAATTGCTGCTGCTGCTGCTTCTTCCTCCTCCTCCTATTCATCCTCCCCCTTTTGTAAGCTGCTCTGAGACTACAAGTGAAGGGCATAGTATTTGCCTTTTTTTTTTGTAGTTGCATCTTCAGTGAGTTATCTACCATGACTCCCAAGATCTCCTGGTCAGTTACCGCCAGTTCAGACCCCATTAACATATATTTATAGTTAGGATTTTTGGCTCCAGTGTGCATTACTTTGCACTTGCTCATGCTGAACCTCGTTTGCCACAATGATACCCACTCGCCCAGCCTCAATAGATCCTGCTGGAGCTCCTCACAGTCCTCCCTGGTTCTCATTGCCCTGAAAAACTTAGTGTCATTCACAGATTTAGCCACTTCATTCCTTACTCTCATCTCCAAATCATTAATGAACAAGTTAAAAAGCACTGGACCTAGTACCGAAACCTGTGGTACCCCACTGCTTACCATTTTCCACAATGCAAACTGCCCATTACACTCTGTTTCCTGTTAATTAACCAGTTTTTAGTTTATCAAAAGCTCTCTGGAAGTCAAGGTAAACAAATCTACTAGGTCACCTTTGTCCACATGTTTGTTCATCCCCTAATCTGTTAGTAAGTAGAAGAGCATTATTTTGTAAAGTTTTTAGAGAAAGATCAGATGGAGACTAAACACTGGAGCCATTCGCTTGCAGCTCCCAGATATCTTGCATTACTAAATCTCTAGACCATGGAAAGACCCTACTACCATGGAAAGATCCTACTATCTCTGTTTAATTCCCCCCCCCCCCTTTGTGTTATATCATTATGTCTGCATGTACTTTCTATTAATGCACTTTCAATTAAATTTGACACCACTGTTGTCAAGAAAAGATCCCACTGATCCACCGAATGAGTAGAGGCAACATAAGTTTGCACTTCTGTGGCTCATTTTGTGGGTTGTTGAAGTGCTTCTTGGAGTTCCAGTCCTTTATCTGTATACAATTAATGCATGGTTACATCTAGATTAGATTACTACAATGTGTTCTACATAAGGCTGCCTTTGAAAAGTGTTTGGAAACTTCAGTTGGTGCAGAATTCTGCAGTCAGATGTTGAATTAAGTGGATTGTAGGGATCATATCACTCCAGTCCTGGCCTATCTAGCCTGGCTCTCAATCTGTTTCTAGATGCAACTCAAAGTGCTGGGGTTGGCCTTTAAAGCTCCATATGGCTTGGGACCTACATGACGTTACCTGTAGTTATTTGTAGTTCTCTTCAGCAGTCCTGCTTCAGATGCCTTCACTGATATTAAGCAGGTGGCAACTTGGGAGAAGACCTTCTTGGTCATAGAAAAATTCTGGAACTCTCTTCCTGCGGAGACTTGTCTGTTCCCTTCTGTTGCCATCTTTCACAAGTAGGTATAGCATTTTTTGTTTGGTTTGGTGTTCCCTCAATTATTACTTTTCCTTGCTCATTTTTATTGTTTTTGTGTGTATGAGCTCTGCTTTTTATTGTTTTAGTGGTGTTTTTGTTGGTTTTAGTGGCTTTTAACATGGGATTTTATTATGTATGTTTTAAATACCGCCTGGTTCCCAGGGCCCAGGGAGGCCCGATTGGTGGCAACAAGGGCCAGGGCTTTTTCGGTGGCGGCCCTGCACTGGTGGAATGAGCTCCTGGAGAACATCAGGGCCCTGTGGGACCTTTCTGCAGGGCCTGCAAGACGGAGCTCTTCCACCAGGCTTATAAGTAGGGGCCGCCGTGACTGAATGGGCCTGGCCCGAGTATTAAAGATCGCCGCCTAGACCACCAGTACCAAGTGGTTGCTTGGTAGACTGCCTGCTGATGCTGCTCAGATGTGTGTGTGTGATGAAGTGCCATCTTGTATTGAAACTGTTTAATGGTTATTGTATGTTTTATATTGTGGTTTTATAGTATTTTATTGTATATTAAATTACGTTGATAGCTGCCCTGAGTCCGCTGCAAGGCGGGGAGGGCAGGATAAAAATCTAAAATCTAAATAAATAAATAAAATAAATCCATTCGCTGCGCTCAGCCCTTATGAGGGCAGAAAGGCAGGGAATAAATTCTGTAAATAAACAAATAATAATTGGAGGAGGGGAGTGGGATCCTGCAGGTTCCAACTGCTCAACCGTGTTTTGATAATGTCCTTTTCAAAGAGCCTACATGCAATGTTCCCTCTAAGCTGTGGAGTCTTGTGAGCAAAAATTCTACTTTGTGAGCTACTGGCATTAAAGTTGTGAGCAAATGATTTGACCACTGCATATATTAGTTTGCTCTGGAGTCATCCTTCCTGTGCTAAGACAAAAATACATGAGCTGGGGGCTAAAAAACTTGAGCTAGCTCACACTAACTCAGCTTAGCAGGTACACTGCCTACATGTGATCTGGACATGGAGTATGTGTGCACATAGATCCTGTACAAATGACTCCATCAGCCTGTAAATGTCTGGAGGTGTCTGGGCTGTAATCAGTATGTTCCAAATAGAGCTTTACTTTCAGTAGTTAAGACAGGCAGTTTTAACAGGTTTCATATAGAGATAGATGGGAAATGGTATCACTTTACTGAACCAGCCATTAGTGCAAGCTCTTGAACTCCTCTGAACTCTTGGGCAGGCAGTATTCAATGCTTTAAAAGGCTTGTGTTCTAAAAAGGCATTTCCTCCTCGTTTTCAGCAGACAAAAAGCTTGGCATGGTTCTTGCTAGTTCTTGTCTTCAGTGGTGTCTTTGCCTTTGGGCTCATACACTGAGCAGAAGCACAGCATGCAAATGGTAAGCAGGAATGCCAGAGCCAGGTTCATGGGCCTTTTGTAGGGGTGTCACAATTCCTCAGTGCCTGTGCCACTTGAGAGTCCTGTCCCATAGAGTTGTCCTTTTAAAATCCCTGAAATTCATTTTAGCAGCAAAAGGGCAGCAACAATAAAATGCATTCATACCTGTAAACGGCAGATTCATCCAATAATGGATGTTCTCTCGCTCATTCTGGCTATGCAGTTATTCAGACAAGCATGAGGTCAACATGATCAGAAGAATATTTTCAGATCCTTGGATCTGTGATGAGGGCCTTCTGTGTACTGACTGCCAACTCCAAACATTGCACCAGGCCAGTCCAACTGTTGATGAAAGGATCTGTTTGTTTAACTAGAGAGCTTAGTTGGACACTTCACCCCAGCTGTCTTAACCCCTTTCCTTCTCCATTTGCGCAGATGCTTTCTTTTGTTTGTCTTAAGGATTCTCAAATTGTATTGCAGTTTCCTTTTCCCCATCTCTCAACACACACACACCTTTGCTTGCTAATCTGTGTCTCAGTGTCAGTGTCCCTGTAAGTGTCTCTGTAAGTTAGTTCACACCGACAAATTTTCCTTTGTCCTCCTGAGAAACGTCTTCCACTAAGACAATCAGAAATGCTGCATTTATTGAGTTAAAGATGTGAAATGGAGGGTAGCTGGTTCTGGAAAATATCCATATTGTATGCAGTCACCAAGGTTAAGTGAAAACACTGCAGTTCTATTGGCAAGGAACAAATAGATAAGAACTTGCCTAAGGCCACTGAACGGAAATTGGAATTTGAATCCTGCCTTTCCAGTTCCAAGTAGCTATTTGATGAGCCATGAAGAATTCTGAATTTTCATCACTGTAAAGCTTTAGTAAAGGAACAAAGAGGCAGGTTGCTACAGATAAAAAGGTGAGCAGTACCCATGTAATGAAAAAATGTATGTAATTTGAAAGCCAATAGGTGCAAAATCCACATAAAGTTTCCCATTCTTTATTGACCTCATTTGTGTGCTTGAATATTTGCCTAATACAGAAATTAAACAGGGTGAATCTTTTCCCAGTGTTTTATTCTCTTAGTAGGCAAGGCGACCGTATCTTTGCATCATGATGCTTTTCAGAGCTGCTTAGTCTGGCCATCTCCCCAAAGTGGTCAGTGCTGCCTTGTACTATGCCTTGTTGCATAGGATGCAGTGCTTGCTGTATTGAATTGCAGCTGGAACCTTACCTGTGTCTATTCCACAGAAGTACCATATTGCCTGTAACCATTCTTGCTTTCCCAGCTATTCTGTGATCACTTCTGACTCCTGGCTATTCACCTAAATAAAATTTTTAATTTTCTTCCTTTAAATAAACATGATTTTTGATTGTGCATCCCAAATGATTTCTATTCTCACAAGTTTAATGTTTCACAGATGTCCCCAGAGATTTTTTTTTAAAACTTTGGCTTTTCTTTTGGTATCTGTTTTGCTAACCATTACCAAATAAATGACCAGAAATCTGCAGTTTTAATTACACTAGAAAATAAAAATTCTACAGACAGAATAACTTAAGCCATTTTAATCTTCAGTGTATTCCATTAAGGAACATGCAATTCCTCATTGATCTTCTGTGCAGGCACACGTGGAGGACTGTGCATGAGCAAGCCTGCCATTGAATAGGTTTTTATAGCTAAAAGCCTCCAGGGGGCTCTGCGTGCCAGAGTCAGAAGCTTGTTCCCACCCAGGGACCACATGCTCCTGCACAGCAGTGCCCCCTACCCTTAGTACCTCAAGTGTCACCAAAGCCAAAGCAAGCAGGAGGGCAGGAGGGAGGGTATGTGTACCTGCACAGAAAATATTTGATGAACAATAGTTACAGGTAAGTGCAACTTTGTTTCCATCATTGATTTTCTGTGCAGTCCCATATGGGGATTCTAACAAGCTACTCACCAGGCGGTGGGGCATGCTCGTTTCACTTGAACAGCAAATTAAGAACTGCCTTGCTCACTTGAGCCTCGCATCTCACCAGCAGATCCAAAGCGTAGTAACGTATGAACATGACTGCCGACAACCAGGTGGCAGCTCTGCAAATCTCTGTCACAGGCACTCCATCCAGGAAAGCTGCAGAAGAAGCCATTGCACTAGGGGAATGGGCATGAATGTTCAACAGGCATGGCAATGTGGCCCTATCATACCACTCCCTAATGGTCCTGACAATTCATCAGGACAGGATCTGAGATAACGCTCTCCTACCTCTCTTAGGGCCACTAAGGCAAACAAACAGGCCTCTATCCCTGCAAAACTCCAGGGTTCCCTTGAGGCAAAATTATAATGCCCTCCTAACATCTAAAGAATGCAATGAGTGCTCATTCTCAGAGCTTGGTGAGCAAAAAATATGGGCAAAACAATATCTTGGTACAAATGGAACCTAGAAGATCTCACCTATGCAGTCTCAGACCATGAGAAGCCCATTTATCTCTGAGGTGACCCAGCTCTGGCTAACTCCTAATTTCATTCAGCCTACCTACTTCTCACATTCTTCTTCTGAGCTAAGCACAGAGGCACAGGTGCTTTCCAGAAGTTTCTGTCTGAGCTGAGGGCCAGCCTTGTCTTTGTGATGCTTACCATGCTGCTGGTAGTATTGCTATTCTTTATGACACATGCATCCATGGCAAGGCACATTGAATAGCCTCTCTGGGAAATGTTTCCTCTAGAAAAAGCAAAGCTAGGAGAATCGCCATGGCTCTCCTGGCTGCCAGGCCCTTTGAAGTGCACACAACACTGGTGAATGGTTTATGTCGACAGTCATCAAAGGGTGTTCAGGAATCAGAAAACCAAAGGGAAAAAAAGGAGAGATGGGTTCTTCCTCTTCACTTGTTTGTTTGATGCTGTTTGCAATAGAAACTTTGTGTTCAGTTTTTTTTTGTAGGGCAGGGTTGTTGGGAGCACAAAACAAACCAAATATTTGCACATGAATAGTTTTTTACATAGAAAATATTTTTCTAAAGGCTTGCAAAACTGATGTTCCTGAAGACTGAATCCTTTGTATAGGGAAAGCTGGGTAACCACCTGAAAAAATAATCTGGATTGTACTTCAGCAATATTCAGCCCAAACACCTGGCAAATACCTAAGAGTAGTAGCTTTATTTGTAAAAGACCTACATAATAAATGTAGCATGCAAAAGGGCTTTCTGCTCTTGATAGTGATCTGGAGTTAGTTGGGATGATATGTGTTGTGTGATGACAGGCTGAGTAGAGGATATGGAGCTGGAGTCCAGGGTCCAAATTCTGACTCAGCCATGAACTTCACTGGGCCGCTCTGAGCTGGTCTCCACTGCCCAGCCAATTCTGTCTCATAAGGTAAAAATGGAGGATCCATGAGTGTATTGGTACTTACAGAAGTGGCTGTTTCCTGCCTCCCCTCCCCCCCAGCAGCTTCTGCAAAAATGATGTCAAGGGATCCTTGTGTCTATAAAGACAAATGGGATGGGGGTGTCGGGCTGCCACCCTCAGAGGTGGGCCTGGAGTACTCCTGGAATTACAGTTGATCTCCAGTCTACTGAAATCCGTTATCCCAGAGGAAACTGCAGTTTCAGAGGGCAACCTATGCAGTAGATGATAAAGTCAAGTAGGAACAGAAGTCCTAGAGTGATGTTACATCCCTGCTAAACTCTGTCTCCAGGCACCACCTCTAATTCTCCAAGAATTTCCCAAGCTAAAGATTAGGGGACTCTCATATATGAAAAGCCATATGGGGAGGGAGGCTGCAGGAGGTGATATATTTATTGGATACATTACAACGGAATGGTCTGCTTTCCCTCTGCTATTTGTGTCAGTTGGGTTAGTCTCATGGGGTGGAGTCTTTGCTTTCTTTGTTCTGTTTGTTAGCTAGAAGTGTGGGCTGCATGAGCTCCCTTCTCCTGAAACCAGTTGTTCACTTCCCTGTAGCTCTTTGTTAATAAATGAGTGTTGTTTTGAGCACACCTGTCTCTGCTGCATGAACCTGCAAGCAGGAACTGAAGTGAGTACCCGAATCCTGATTGACAAGCAGGGAACATTACACAGGGAAGAGGAGAATTCAACTGAAATCACTGTCACCTTTTTCCAGCAAGTAAAGTAAGGGTGATTTCACCCAGTTACACTCTACCCTGAAGGTTGCCAACTCTGGCTTGGGGAATTCCTCGAGATTAGGGGGGAGTGGCTGGGGAGAGCAGATCTGGGGAATGGAGAGAGGTCAGTGGGGATATGATGCCACAGAGTCCACCCGCTGAAGCTGGCTTTTCTTCCAAGGGAAGACTGTAGACTGGAGATCAGTTGTAATTCCAGCAGAACTCTAGGGCCTTCCTTGAGGTTGGGACCCCTACCTGGCATGGATGATGGCCACCGAGGACAAGCTACAGTTTATGCTGCAGGCCAGGACTGCAGAACAAAGAAGTTATCAAGCACCTAGTAGGCCATGATATATGGCTATAGGATTCTGCAAGTCACAAATGATACATGCCTGGCTTAAAGGAGAGGCAATTTTGGTTGAAGTCACTGAATTACAGACAAAAGAGGCCCTGGAACCTATAACAGTTTAATTAATCAAGCTGGGGGTGGTATTTAAGGACCAACGTAAATGTGATGACTGGCCAAGGGGATCTGTTTGTCTTCTTGTTCATGTATAAACTAGGAGAAGAAGAATGCCATTCTCAATACGGCATTATTACAGAAAAGGAAGAAATGCAGGAAAATGTTGCTCTCTGCTCCAGCTGCAAACAGTATTGGCCTGCTTGTTTTGGACCACACTGCAAAGCCTCAACATGTGCTCACCTCTAGTGTTGCCAACAGATTGCAGGCGATTTCAAAAACTCCTGGTCCTTGTTTTCAAATGACCTCCAAGTAACATTTGCCCCAGAAGTATATGCTTTTCTTTTGCTGTTCTTCAGTCTTACCAGTAGATGGCAACCATTGACTGGACAAAAAATGAGAGAAAGGGTAATTTTAATTCACAGCTCTGACTCCCTGCATAGTAGATGTCCCTTTGGTGCTTATTACAGGGCAGAGAGAAAGCAGCACTTGTGTGTTTTGTTTCTTTGTGCCTTGGGGTTGCCCACCATCATGTCGGGCCTGGAGTTCTCCCAGAATGACAACTATTCTCCAGCTCCCTTGGAGGAAAAGGCAGATCCAAAGGGTAGGCCCTATGGCATCACATCCTTGGTGAGCTCCCTCCCCAAACTCTGCCCCCAAGTCTCCAGGAGGTTCCCAAACTGGAGTTAGCAACCCTATTGTGCTTCCAAAGTTAATCTCCAATAACTTGCAAGAAGAAATTGTCATACAGAAATCCTAGCCATTGAAGCCTTTAAAAAAGTCTGTAGAAAAAACAGGAGAACACATTATCTCACACAGGTTTTGTATACATAAATTAAAAAAAACAGTTTTGGAATTTGGGAACTTAACAAATGTTTGATTTTCAGGCAGATGAGATGACTCAGGTATGTCTGGATCCCATACTTTCTGACTTCACACCATAAACTGCAATGGCACCTCTGGAAATCCCAGATGCAAGACACTTCTTAGCTGAGACACTGAAAATTCTTCAGTTAAAATTAGTAGACAGATTGACCAAGAGAATAATTTATAGTCTCTCTTAGCCAGAATCTGGGAGTATGTGCAAAAGAGAACTCAGGTTATATTTCTCTTTGCTATTCTCTGAGCTTACATGTTGGCACACTTTCTAGCTCAACTTCTGTTTTGTTCTCAAATACAAGATTCACAGGTTCTTGAATGAAAGTCTCTGACATTTTAAAACAGCTCCCCAAACCTACGTTATAGTAAAGATGAATTCACTAGATAGCTAAGTACAAGTTACTCTATTTGATCCCCCCCTTCCAACTGGTTGCATTTGGCATTAGCTACTCAAGTTCAAAAGGTTAGTGGCTAAATCTTCTTCACCTCAACAACCTTAAATTTCAAACCACCTTCTGTAACAAGTAATAAAAATCTTAGTAAGAGGTTATCACTAGGTTGCTATTGGCATCTCTTACGTGTCCAAGCGACAGTGTACCTAAAACCAAAATGAGTTAGTTATTGAAATTTTTGGAACTTATTCCCAAGCAAGGGTGTATCAAATTACATCTGTGAAGAAATGCATTTTCTCCTGGGAGGCTGGCACTAAGCAAAAGCCTTCACTGTGTATTTTAAAAGTTGCTTCCCCTCTGGGAAGAGGAAGTCTATGCAATGGCTTCCCAAGCTCACCTTCATTCAAATGCTAATTGACCTAGCAGGAGAGATAATGGTGGCTCAGAATAGGGCCTGCAGACCAGAGTGGGTATGTTCTGCCACAATGTCCTTTGTCTGAAAAAAGAGTCTGTGACTTTGTGAAATTTGCTAATCATGTCCATTGAGAGACACATGGAGCCATATTAGGCATTAAAGCAAAATTGAAAAGCAGCTTACAGCACTGTAAAGGCCATCAGCCTAGACTGCAAACAGAATTCTTGAACTGTATCTGCTGTCGAGTAAACTTGCCACTTAAAAACAAACAAACACATGGTTGGTTGGACTCATTTGTCTCAATGTCCCTGTAACACACTGTTCATATCTAAACAGGACAAAAAAGGAAAGAATAATAGTTCTGTCTGAAAGCTATAAACCTCAAGGCCTTTTTGGAGCTGCCACTTTGATGATCTCATCTCAAATGCATGGCATGAAATGAGACTGCTCTCTTGAACTTGCTTCTCTCTGTTGTTACCTGCGCTGGGAAATTGGAGTGTGAACCCCTGTGATTTTGTTTTCCTGGGTAATGCAACATTTATGTTTAATTTGTTGCTTCACAATCTTTGGCTGTTGCCTCTGAATTGTAACTTGGAATATTCTATATTGCAGCATTTACAATTGTCCCAGGATGCCATATGGTTTTTGATTTTTCTGAAAGATTTAAACAGTTCTTTTTTTATTGGATATTTGTTCGTCATTTCATGCTCAGTCTGGGAATGAAGGTAATTTAAAAATAATCACTGCTTCCTTAATCTTTCCACAATTCATCTTGTTACAGCACTTTTCATATGCAGACTTCACTAAAATCATCTAGATTTGCCCACATGCATTTATTTTTGCTCAGGTTCTTTTAGAGGATGCATGTTAAGAAGTAAATTAAACTTAACATAAATTTATGATGAAACTGGCTGCAGTCCTAGGACTGGTAAGCAAGTGTAAGGGTGCTAAGAGTCTGTTCACAATATCACTCTATGATAAATGCTTGTCTACTTGTGAAAGCTCCTTGCTTGTAGTGAAGGGGATGTACAGGTCATTTGCTGTGAGGAGATGCTATAATTCTATATACCACTATAAACATTTCTGTGTACTGAGCAAGTGGCTGTAAAATGTTAGCTATTTCCCATAAGAATGAAGAACTGCTTTCCTGGTACAAACTAGGGTCCATCCAGCCCAGCATTCTTTTCCCAGTAGGGCCCAGCCTCTGGGCATCCACAAGTAGGACATGGAGATACTGTCCATCTGTGTTGGTTGTCCTCTGCATGTGATACTCAGAATTACAGTGCTTCTTTTCCATTCTTAAATAGGGACCGATCAGTCTTCCCTATTGTGCATGGAAAGGTCGAAGGAGTCACCATGTGCAGAATAGCTGCGTGCAGAGTCCCTCTTTGTAGGAATGTGGGCTAAATCTTACATTTTGTGCATGACTTGAGTGCTTTTGCTATTTATCTCTGTGAGGCTAAGCACTCTAATTTCCTCCCAAGGGTTAACATGAATATTAGAAGGTCTAGTTCTGCTTACAGGTGTTCATGATTTCAATGACCCTGCAACCACCATGTTTCTTTCAAGGCCAGACACAAGAATGTAGTAATTGGGAAAATCATGAAAACCTGTGCTCAGTTGTGTAACCAGATGGGAGGAGGGAATTAGGAGCAGTTGCCTCTGGAAAGTTCCTGAGAAGAACATTCTTGATTGGATCCAAGAGACCACCTGATGCCATAGGGCAGAAAGCTATAATAAGGATATAGGCCAGAGAGAGTTATACTAATGCCATGCTACTATGCTTACATATGTTATGCTTCATCATGATGGAATGCTATGTATAGAATGCTCTTATGCTACTACTTGGATTTTACACTGCAGGAGATTTCCCCTCTAATACCAAGGTATGCAATCTATTAGATAAAAGAGTTAGCGTCTTTTGTTTGTTTGTTTTCTTGTTGCTGAACTAAAGAGACTGTACTGCGTAGTCAGTTTTAAAAATAATGTAATAAACCTTTACACATTTTTACATGGTCTGGTTTTCTTGTGTACATCCAACATCGAGGACCCACAGGTCTGGGAAAGCTGTTCAGGGGTTCCAAGCAGGGGGCTAGAAGCAATAAACCTGGGGGAACCTAGCCTGGGTCTCTGACAATCTCCAAGCAAAAAGTAATCCACCCTCTTGATTTTGACATCTTACCTTGAGATTTAGTCATTGAAACCCTGACACTGCAGGGGAATTTATGGAGAGATCTACTATTGTTATCCCTTAGTTGTAAGATATTCTGTGACAGGACTATCACATTTGCTTTCCCTTGGATGAGAAAACACTAGAGAAATATGGCATTTTTGCTTTACTGACAAATATACAAGCAAAACATGAGTGCAGGAAAGTGGGTGAAAGGAAGATGACCTGCCTGAGAGCACATTGCGCACATTCTTCAAGGCTGCTCTTCCAGTTCCAGCCTGCTGTGGCTAGAAGCCCTCTCTTTCTCTCTGCCCTTCAGCTGTAGGGTGTCACTTTCTCCATCTTATAAGAGGTATCTCATTTCTAACACAGAGAACTATTAGGAAACCATTTCCTAAGGGTTAGCTTCTGTTACTGAAACAACAAACACCCATCTTAAGGTATCAACCACCAATATGTATGTGTTAAGTGCTGTCTAGCTGCTTCTGACTTACGGCAACCCTATGAATGAATGTCCTCCAAAATGCCCTATCGTTAGGACATCCATCCTGCTAAAGAATTCTTGAGAACTTGCACACTATGTAGCATTATTTTGGTATGAAATGACCCTGGCCTTTTGGTTTTGCTATGGATCAGGATTGGGGGGGGGGGGGGGAATCCTACAATGAGCATGCTGGTATTCATGATCATTTTCTCAGATTTGCACTTTAGGTGTTTTATCATGAATTGATTCTTTTTACACTTTTGGCTAGTTTGTTATCTACTGTTCTTATCTTTGCTTTGGTAGAATGTTACTTTACCCAAACTGAAAAGCAAAATACCGATAGATCAATATAGTTCTGTGCGGCTATCTAGAAAATGTCTTATGTTTTCTTGCTGCTGCTTAGGAATGTTTTCAATATGACCTAAAATATGGATTATTTGCATTGTCAGAGGAAAGATTTGCTGACAGTAAGAGGACTTCCCTCATATTTTAATCTAAATGGTTCTAAAGAAGAAAAGGCTTTCTACAGAGCTAGCAAGGTGAGAGAAGAAACACAAGAGGGCACTTCAGTCCGCTTATGAAGTACAGATTATTTCTGTGTCAATTGTGGCTTTCCTATCAGTAGGGGGAGGGGAAAGTACCTTTAACACAATCATGGAAAGTAGCCCAGTTTAGTTACTTAGCAGGAAAACGGCACCAAGCAGAAAAAAGTTACTCATCAGTACCAGGAATGTGGCTCTTCAACCAAACTGTGCTCCACTAATGGATATATTTGCCTGAGTTATTTCCACTTATTCAGCAGAGCTGACTTTATCCCCCAAAGAGAACAACAAAGGCACAGGATCTTCTCCATCTGCTGATTCCTTTATTTTACTAATTAACTTTAATTGAAGTTGCTAATCCATTAGAAACAAACAAAACACAGAAAACCCAAGTCAGGATGATTTCAAACCACCCAGATGCCAAATCTACTTTTCTAACATTTTTGGCACAAAATTACAATATTGTCCCAAACAGAAAGGTGCAGAATTGGCGTGGTCTAGTAGAGGAGATTTGTACACATACACATGTGTCTCTGTATGAAGATTTTTCTGCTAGACTGGGTCCCGCACGGTACATTTGGAGTTTGTACATGTAACCCTCCTGTCTGAATCAGAACCCAGTGAATACCCCACTGAAGACGACACTGGCACTGATAGTTCCAAACCCCCCCCCAAACCAGCGCCTCTTCCCGGGAGAAATGATGTGGATGGAAACTGAATCCAGATACCTTCCCACCAATGCTCCCTCTAAGATGTGGAGTCTCGTGAGCAAAAATTCTACTTTGTAAGCTACTGGCATTAAAGCTGCGAGCGAGCAATTTGGCTACGGCATAAATTAGATTGCTCTGGAGCCATCCTTTCTGAGCTAAGACAAAAATGCATGAGCTGGAGGCTAAAAAACTTTGAGCTAGCTCACACTAACTCAGCTTATAGGGAACACTGCTTCCCAGCCACCAGTTGATTGTTAGCTCTGTCGAAACCGATAGCAACATATTTTCTTCAGGGAGGTTCTTATTTGCAGCCTGATGTAGTCAGTGAGATTCTCTGTACTGGAGGATTATATATTTAGGTATATATAGAAAAGAAGCTCATTATTTTGCCTAGCCTGATATAAAATGTTTGCTTTTATTCCAGTTGAGCAAAAACTCAGACAAGGTTATAAATTCCATCTCAAAGATGAGAATAAATAATAGTTTGAAAAGATTCTGTCACTTTGTAACCAGAAAAATGAGGAGCAGCATCAAACTTCTTCAACTCACTGTGTATTAGACAGTAATCTTTCAGTGGTGATATTAAATTAATAGAAGCTGTCTTGCCAACAGTTCACTTGCTGAGTCAAATTTGTGGCCCTTTACTGTCCTTTGAGGGAGTTTTACATTGCTATAATACAGTCTGGGCAGCTAGATCCACAAATCATTGGAATGGAAGGACATGGATTTATTTGCTCTCACTCATGGAAATCGATGGCAGTGTGGGATTTTCTGTATGATAAGAGTGTGGCCAAGCCATATTGTAATCTTTGTGCAGTATTTCCACAAGCTGCCTATACAGCAAACATCACACAGTATAGGAGCAATCACGAGCATGCCTACTCTAAAGTAAGGCCAATTTTATTAAAGGGAGCTTACTCCTGCAAAAGTATCTTTAGTATTGCAGCCCAAGTACTCCAGCTGCCATGGGCGGGAGGGGAGAAACATTCACAATAGTGGTGTGGTTCTTTTCCTTCCCTTTTCCTTAAGTCTGTATGCATGTGTGCTCTAGCACAGGCTCTTTAAAGAAAATTAAGTTTAAAAGGGCACAATGTGTGTCCATGTGTGTGTGAGAGAGAACCTTGCTGGATTTGAAATTTTCCGTATATTGCTGGATGAATGTTCCAGTGCTGTGGAACATACCATTTTTTAAAAAAAATATGAAGTAAGACTTTAAAAACATGTTCATCAGTATAGTGGTTATGGAGTCAACTGTGTTACTTATAACTTACGGCTTTGCAGGGAATATCTAATAGCTAGCTGTGCTATTTGAAAAGCCACATTCCAAACAGCAGTCACAATAATGACAGGTGTCCTGTGTGAGGTAAATACAGTCTTTTCCTAGTCCACAATATTGCTGTTTTGAGTGCTGAGACAAAGCAATTTCTCTACAACAGAAGGACAAGCTGATGAGAAGAGGGGACCATGCACAGTAAATAAATACTTATTATAAAAAAACCAGATTGTGTGGACAGGTCTTACAATGGTTTAATCCAATACCTTTGATGCTATTTATGAAACTGGTTTAGTTTAATTCACCTGGTATTACTGGTTTGTGGTCTGGGGTATTAATAGTTCAGTCAACAGAAGCTTCATTTTAAAAAACATGATTAACTTTACATATTTTTCAAGAAACAATAGTTTTCAAAATCAACATGTGGAACTCTGTTCTTTCTAGCATTTTTTGATCACTGCAACACTGTGGCTTGGAAGGAATTCCTTCTGATGGTTTTCAGCTGCCTCTAGCCACAAAACCAAGCCATATGAAATTGCCATCTGGGGAGTGGGGGTCAAACCACTGAGGAAGACTGTGGCTTTTGAGCCCTAATTTCCTGGAGACATCTGGGAGGGCTCTGCTGGAAACAGAATACCGGCCTCAGTAGACTTTGGATCTGTTTCAGAAGTACCTATGGTCATAAAAGGATGATATTATATTTTTATGTTAGTAAAGAAAGGACCTTCTGAGAAAGGAGGAGGTCAAACAAGGAGCAGAGGGAGAAGCTCAGGGCCTATGCTGGTGGCAGAATGAAAAAATGGTTTTCATATTTAGAATGATTTGTGTGTAATTTCATGTTGAATCTGGATTTAGTAGCTTGATGGTTTGCTCTGAGTTATGAATATAAGAGACTTGTGCCTTGAGTTGCACATGAACATGAAGGGCGAAAACAGTTATATCTGAATGTGTGTATGAGAGTCACTTCTAGGACGAAGAGAATGCAGCATAGTATGGAATTTCTCCATTTCATGTCTGAGTTGCAATACCCCAATCACGGCTAACCCCGAACATCTTGATACCTGGGAAAGAAAATCCAGCTGGCTCCCCTCATCTATGTCACTAATTAGTGGATACAATCCACTAGGAAATTCTTGGTGGGATAAAATTCCAGGGGGCCCAAGTTTGTTGAAGGGCCCCTGAAGTCAGTGTAATGCTGCATCCAGCTAAAAGTCTTACCATTTTTCATGCAGTTCTGGCTGCAGCCACTAGGGGCGGAGGGAAGTCTGCAATCGGCTAGACTGGCCTTTCTCCAAGTCTGAAACAAACTTGCCTAACAGATCATGCTAAGCCTGTCAACTAAGTCAATACTGGAGCAAGGCAAGCCAGCATGGTTGATGGCTACTACAGTAATTGCCAGCCTGCAGCCTGCTAACAAGATCATTTTCTGTAATAGCCTAGCCTTTCTCTCTTTCTTTTCTTGCATGCAACTCAGCCAGATCTTGCAAAGTGGTAGTTAGGATATTGCAGAAAGATGAAGCAACCTTTCTGTCTCTTTTTCTTTAATTTCTTCCCCCCCCCCTCACTTTTCTCACTCATTTCTCTCTCCTTCCACCTAACTTTTCTGTGTCCCTCCTCCCCCAAATTTATTTTCAGTTCTTGGTCTCGGGTCCTTCTCATCTCTATCCTCCTTGGCAACACAATGTACTTAATAGTAGTAGAGTAGCAAACCTTTGTTAATATTATGAACAGAAGGGTGGAGTTAATATTTCCCCATGATCTAACAAAGTAGTAAGAGGATGCCTTTCCCCTCTTCCACCCTTTATACGCATGGTAATGCAACATTAATCTGTTTTAGTGGTTATGCATATGGAACAGAAGTTAGAACTCCCAGTTCAGGCACTGGGTTGTTATCATTATTATTGTGTTGTTGAAAGATCTAATAGCCCTTTGTAAACGGTACTTTGCTATATGACAAATGATGTATTCCATTTACTATAATTAAAAATTAGGTTTATAATAAATACCATAACCAGTCTTTCTTCCCAATGGGGACCCAAAGCTGCATTGTTCTCCTGTCCTCTATTTTATCCTTACGACAGCCCTGTGAGGTAGGTCTGGCTGTGAATGTGTCACCCAGCAACATTCTGTGGTGGTTTGGGATCTGAGTATTAGAGACACTTGACAGGTTGCTTAAAAAAAATCTCGTTACATATTGTCTGTGATTAAGATAACCTGGTTCAGGGTGTTCAAATTCCATTTATTTTTGGCACTGCAACTTCCACCATCATTCTGGGGTTAGTGACCAGTTTTGGCACCTGGTGTTTTTGGCCACTGTGTGACAGAGTGTTGGACTGGATGGACCATTGGCCTGATCCAACACTGGCTTCTCTTATGTTCTTAAGTTCTCTTATTTTCTGAATTAGGCCAGCCACAAAGACCCTTAGCATCCATTGTAAATAGCACAAGGTTGTGGTGGTTTGTCTCACCTGGGCCAGGATATCCCCATGCCTTTCAGTTTTGGCTCTGGAACTCCCACAATCATCCTGAAACTGGTGGCCAGTTTTGAGTCTCCTAGCTTTATTCTCTGGTGCCTGCCAGCATAGCATATTGGTTAAAGTGTTGGACTAGGATCTGGGAAACCCAGATTCAAATCCCTACTCTGCCATGGAAGCTTGCTGGGTTACCTTCAGCCAGTCACACACAGCCGAACCTACCTTAAAGGGTTGTTGTGAGGATGAAATGGATGTGAGGAGAACAATGTAAGCTGCTTTGGATCCCCATAGGGGAGAAAGTAAGTAAATAAAGTACGTAAATAAATAAAAGATGGATGGACAGGCCAATTCTTTTATTACTAGAGATGCATGGTAATAGCAAGCAAAGTGATTTGTTTTGTTATATTTGGTTTGGGTCCGGGTCATATGGGGTGTGTGTGTCCCAGGTGGAATCTTTGTCCAGGGGCCCATGGTGGCTCTCAGGAACTCTGCCTTCGGTGTAATTGATCCTGAAAAAGAATCTCTTTTAGGTAATCGAATCATGGTGGGATGCATAGAGAGCATGAGCCTGCTTAGAGAGGTCAAAGCCTGAACTGGGCTCAGAAATAAACTGGAAGTAAACTGGAAATTGCTGCAACTTGAGCATGATGTAATATTTTTGGAGCATTTCCTTAAGAAACCCTTTAGCCACATTTTGAGCTAACTGCAGTTTCTCAACACTCTGGAACAGCAGCTTACAGCCGTCTGATCTGGATGTTACCAACAATGGCCAGATTGGCTTTCTCTAGGAAACCTTAAAGTTGACAGACTTTGATGATGTTGATAAAAGACGTTCCAGGCAACTTTGGACACTTGCTTATCCGAAGACAAGTGGCAGTCCACAAGAACCTCCCACACTGCAAATTGGATCTTTCAGGGGGAGTATTATACCTCTTTAGAACATAGGAAATACCTGTTCCTGAACTGGCTATTTCCCACTTTTGTAGTGTTTTACTGTACTGTTGTACTGAATTAAGTGTCAATTTACTGTCCCACAATTTATTGAGCCCAGGAACCAGTTGAGCACCTCAGCTGGAATGAGGGTAGGGAAGAGAAAGCTGCATGTCATTGGCATACTGATAGCACTGTATCTCTGGATGCTCATCTGAAGATACTGGTGACGGGGTGTGTATGTGTTTTTTTAAATCTCTCTCTAAGCCACATTTTATGTCCACTTCCTGCCCTATGGTCCAGTAGTGCAGTATTTCTAGAAAGCCATGAATGACTGTGGCAAAATGGCAACAGACAATACCAAGTCAAGAGAAATGTGGCAATAGGCATTACGATATTGTCATGTTGAACTCAGTGAAAGAAAGTAAAAATGTCACCTTTGGTCTATAATGAGCTTACTTTAGTATTACCTTGTAGCAGTATTGTTCATGCTGTGCCCTAAAGGGAAGACTTCATTGTTTCTCTTTTATAATGGAACTACTCTACTCTTCCAAAATAAACTCTTGATACACCAATTCTCTGCTGCTGCAAGGTTTTTGTTCATATTAGTACACAATGGTAGTCATGGTTGCCTGTGGAATGGCACTCCTCTGCGGCATATATGTAATTCACTCCTTCAGAATGCTATTGAAAAGGAACATAATAATGCAAAGCAATCCCTTTGCAGCTTTCTCTAAAGTGGGATGAGACTACCACTAATCATGATTATCTCCCTTAGTAGACAGCACTGAAATTGACACAGCCTGGACTATTAACTCTCTAAGAACTGTACAGAGTCTCTTTTCAGCTGTGGGTACAAAACACAACAACAAACATTGGCATCTAGCTGAAAGACTTATAGAGCTGTTCATATATTCAGCAACAAAACCCATGACCAACACACTCAAACACACACACACACACACACACACACACACACACACACGTGTAGATGGAAATTTGACTGAAAAATATAAAGACAGAAATTGAGATAGATAGATAGAAGATACACATAATAACTTAGGTTTGTTTTTTTTTTGGTAAGAACTAAGCTTTTAACTATTACTTCGCACTATTAAAAATATCCTGATTGCCCTGGCCTGGTTCATAAAATTCTCATTCTATCCCATTGTTATTGCACCCTTCCTCCTGAGAGCTGGGGCCATCATACACAGCTCTCCTTTAAGTTGACTGCATGATAATTCTGAGAGACAGGTTAGGCTGAGAGTACCTGATCCAAAGTCACCCAGTGAACTTTATCTCATGGAGGGATTTGAACCCTCAAACTCAATGTTAAGTGCCTTTATCTATACTGGACAACTGTAGAGTACTTGGGAAAGCACTTTAGTTTCATAAATTTTTATTGCTGAAGGAATATGTTGGTTCCCATTAACAAAGAAAAATTGTTTGAGTTGGGTGATAGATTGCTTTGCCTGAGAAATTGTATCAGCTGCTGAATTTGGAAACCTGTAAGGAAGCAGCTAATGAAAGAATACCAAAATGTTTCACCAAATACCATAACTACATGGTAAGACTAGGACAAAGTTTGAATCCAGTAGCATCTTTAAGACCAACAAAGTTTAATTCCGGGTATAAGCTTTTGTATGCATGCACACTTCATTGGACATTTCATCTGAAGAAGTGTGCATGCACACAAAAGCTTATACCCAGAATTAAACTTTGTTGGTCTTAAAGGTGCCACTGGACTCAAACTTTGTTCTGTTCTTGGATTTGGCAAACTCATGGAAGAAGCTAGTATACTATGGCCATTAAGGGAAGTGTTCTGATTGATTGCTTCTCAGATCTGGAACTATCCATTCCATCTGCAGTTTGCCAAAGACCAAGTAGGAAAATATGGGGTTAATATGGAATCTGTCTGTTTATGAAAGCCTTCATTGGTTATGTGCCTTGAAATCTTTCATCTCAAAGGCACAAACCGCACATACCACTTATATTTATTATTTACTCGTGAGTGGTCAGGATGATTAAATAGCTTTCTGAAGTGCTTATGACTCTACAGACCCCAGCAAAATATTTTTCATGATTCCATTTGCTTGCTTATCTGTGTTTGAAGTGTTCATGTGGTAGCTTTTGTGTTTAATGGTCTTATTTTTATAGATGTATGGATTAAATAACATTGGGTTATTGTAACACTACTTCATTTACATAGCGGTTTCTCTTTTATTTTGCAGTAAAAGCCTGTGGATGATAATATCCAAGTCCATAAATGTCATGGAAGAGGAGGAAGAAAAAAAAATGCAAAATGAAAATACAAATTCAGAGATGATGGCATGGCTTGAAAGATAAAGAATACACATGAAAGTCTTGAATACTGATTTTCTCCATTTACATGTAATAGTTATTGGATATAGGAATAACCAAATAAAATGAAATGGATATTTAGAGGTAATGCCTCAAGTATCTGGGCACAGTCACAAAAATCTATTATAACTGATCACTTTTAACAAATATTATCACTGCAGGCATTTATTTAACAGAATGTCACTATAATTAATTCCACATACACATTGGTAGAGAAAAGTGGAAGAGCTGAATCAAAATCAATCAGACCCTAAGAATTCTCATAAACGCAACACAGATTGGCATAGACTGCAAACAGCAACTGATAATTAACAGTTGGTACCTGCTCGCAGTTTGTAATTATGTTAGGTGGATCTCTCCACCTCTGGCTTAGCAGCAACCCGCTCAGCTGGGGTCCCCTCAACTACACATTTTACCAGCTTTGTATAAATCAGGAGCAATGCTCCCTCTAAGCTATGGAGTCTTGTGAGCAGAAAGTGAGCTACTGGCATTAAAGTTGTGGGTGAGTGATTTGGCTACTGCATAAATTAGTTTGCTCTGCAGTCACCCTTCCTGAGCTAAGACAAAAATCTGTGATCCGGAGGCTAAAGAACTGTGAGCTAGCTCACACTAACTCAGCTTAGAGGGAACACTGATCAGGAGTCCTCAAACTTTTGGAGTCTGGAGGCACCTTTGAAATTCTGACACAGTGTGTTGGGTGCAGCCACAAAATGGCTGCCAAAAGAGGTGGAACCAGCCTTTCCCCATATGTTTCCCAGAGGGTACTGTGTTCTAGATCACAAAATCTTCTCACCCTTCCCAGCCTCAAAGATGTCAGGCTGGCCATGACCAGGGCCAGAGCTTTCTTGGCAACAGCACTGCTTTGGTGGAATGAGCTCCCGAAAGACATCAGAGCCCTGCAAGATTTACCACAATTCTGCAGGGCCTGTAAGACAGAGCTCTTACGCCAAGCATTTGAGCAAACTGGTTAACATCAACCAAGTAAGATAGGCCTGTTAATCCACCCTGGCTGCCTGCACTAATATCCTTGCCTGTACAGAGGAAT
The DNA here is from genome assembly GCA_029233225.1 of Lepidodactylus listeri. Lineage (NCBI taxonomy): Eukaryota > Metazoa > Chordata > Lepidosauria > Squamata > Gekkonidae > Lepidodactylus > Lepidodactylus listeri. The sequence goes on along the minus strand of JARCFY010000004.1, from coordinate 70,116,842 downwards.
GATACACATGGGAGCCAAATACCGCTGACTCTACTGCGGCTGATTAGAACAGTTCCTGCCTTCCTACCATATACAGCACTTTATATATTTTGATACTACTGTGTTTTTATGATATTATTGTTTATTGATTTAATGTTTTTATTGCCAGTGGCCTTGTAAGCCACCCTGAGCCTGCTTTGGCAGGGAGGGTGGGGTATAAATCCCCCCTCCTTACCCTCAGCATGGGGTGGGGCTGCTGAACCAGCCTCCAGCCTCACCTTCCTGCCAGCACACCAGCAGCTGTCAGCGCTTCTGCCTGCCCCTTCCTTCCCACGACCACCGTCAGCTTTCTCCTCACTCTGCTGTGGCTCAGAGAAGGATGGGCATGCCTGCCTCACCCCTAAGCTGAGGGAGGGATACCCCACAGGGCGGGCCAACACCTCCCATCCCCTGGAGTTTTGCCACCTGTTTCCTTTCCCGGCAGTCGTTGGGCTCCCTCTCTGCTGGTAAGTTCAGGGGTGCAAGCACTGTCCCCAGACACCTACCTTGCAGGTTTGTTGTTGTGAGATAAAATAGAGGAGAGGAGAACCATGTTGTATGCTGCTTTGGGTCCACTTTGGGAGAAAAAGCAAGGTATAACTATTTCAATAAATAAATACATAAAAAGATATAATATAATACACAGTGCTGAAGTCATTGTGGACTTCTTGAGTCTGTCACTGAAATAACTTAGGGAAAATAGAGAATCATAACACTACTATCCTAAGCCTGGAAATAAATCTGATTAATTTAAGTGGAACTATTTTATACAGGATTGAGTATGACAGGAGTCAGTGTGCTAACCCTTCCAAGACTTAATGGCACACGGAGAACTGTAGTTCTGTGACAGGGGCTAGAGACCTTGAAGAGATTTCAAAGAGAGAATTCTCATCACCTTCACCGTACGACTCCTGGGACTGTGTGTGTGTGTGTGTGCGTGTGTGTGTGTGAGAGAGGGGGGGTGTGCCATAACAGTATAAAACTAGTATAAGTCTGTAATGCAGATATACCCCAATCACAGACAGACAATGAAGTCTTACAGTCCTGGCTACCCCAATGGCTGCTTATAATGTAGAAGAAGAAGAAGAGAAGAGATTGGATTTATACCCCACCCTTCACTCACTTAAGAGTCTCAGAGCGGCTTACAAACTCCTTTCCCCTCCCCTCCCCTCCCCACAACAGACACCCTGTGAGGTAGGTGGGGCTGAGAGAACTCTTTCCCAAGCTGTCCTTGAGGGAACAGCTGGTACAGAGCTATGGCTTGCCCAAGGTCATCCAGCCAGGTGCAAGTGGAGGAGTGGGGAATCAAACCCGGTTCTCCCAGATTAGAGTCCGCGCACTTAACCACTACACCAGACTGGCTCTCTAATGTAGCAACTTTACAGCAGCATATGGACTTTCAAAATGCCAATGCATTTTGAAGATATCCTGCTGTGAGGGAATTAGTAATCATCCTGTAGTTCTCTAGAGTATAGGGTTACACTGCAAGACTGCATACCCAAACACATTTGACATCAGTAGGCCTTCCTTCCATGCAAATTAGTTGAGGAAGAAGGTGCACATTTAATTTTGTTGGTTCTGGCAGTAATGATCATGCCCTGTATTCCAGCTGCATGGAATACAACCAGTAGAGATTTACTAATTGGTCTTAATCTCCTGACCTCAGAGTAACAGACAGGCCATACTTCTGAGGATAACAGATAATATTTTATAAAACCCAAAATCTGGCGATCAGCCAGCATTCATTTTGCTTGATCAGAATGTTGCGGTCTCATGAGGTGCGATATTAACATGGAATACATTTGAGGATGATGCTGAACTTGACAAGACACCTTTTAATCTGGACATATTTGGCATCTACCCAATCCAAAGTGGAATGAGATTGCACTGTGCAGTGATTGCCCTGCCCTGGGGTTTCAGGCCAACTCCAAATTGTCACAGGAGTTGAAATGCATTTCATTTGTCTATGGCTCTCCAAACAGCAAGTTGTTTTCACGTGCATGACGCTTCTTATAGACATTTATCTCCTTTGCTGGAGTAAGGAGTCTGCCTCTTATATATCCCTCATATCTGACAAAGGGATCTTTGACTGATGAAAGCTCAGGGATGCCAGCCTCCAGGTAGGACCTGGGGATCCCCTGGAATTACAGCTCATCTCCAGACTACAGAGATCAGTTTCCCTGGAGAAAATGGATGCTTTGGAGGGTGGACTCTAGGGCACTGTACCTGACTGAAGTCCCTGTCCTCCTCAGGCTCTGTTCCCAAATCTCCAGGAGTTTCCCAGCCTCGATCTGGCAATCCTATCCCCCATCCTCTGCTGGTGGCCAGGGGGGTTCCGGCAACCCTATGTAACCCTGGAAAAATTTGTTGCTCTTTAAGGTGCTACTGGACACCAATTTTGTTCTGCTACTACAGACTGAGCAAACCCCTGAAACTATCTTAGATAGCCTATATCACAAAAATCCATAAACATCTGCTTTAAATTTTAACTAAAGCTGATGGAGTGAAAGGAAGGCACCCATCATTTTAGAGTAAAACTGACTTAGGAAACTGAGTGCACAGTATCCCAGCAACATTCTTTTTAGTGACTAATCAAATTTTATTTAACTGAATTATCACATAGAAGAAAATAATCTTTCTTACTTTTGTATGTCACTCTGATATTTTAATAGTTGAGGTGACTCATTCAGAAGAAATGGAGCAAGAGAGATCCATTTAATTTTGTATCATTCATTCATAGCTGGAAATGATTTGGGTTTTTAAATTTGGAAAACTATTAAGGGAAGGGGAGAAATCACTTGTGGGTTACTACTACCCTTGAAGGGGTTTCTGTGAGATTTGCTTTCTAATAAAAAAATTATCACTCTTTTTCTGAAATAAAGCAAAACCTCATAGGTGACAATTATCTTCCTGATTCTGATTTTTGGTTCATTATCAGTGCAATTCTAAGAATGCTTTCCTGGGAGTAAGCCCCATTGAATAGACCTGAGTAGGATACTGAGTAGACCTGCTGTAATTACGGGAGCTCTCCAGCTATCACCTGGAGACTAGCAATCCTAGTTAATGCATAGAGGCCTAACTACACAACTACACAGTCTGGGGATCAGATATGTACTGCGAGTTCTGCCCTTGGAACTCAGTTCCCAGGCATGTGGGGCCTATTCAGATTGGGACTGCAGTGTGTGGGAATACTGTGCTTTTTTACTCAGGCTTTTAATTAGAGTAGGGTTGCCAGGTCCTACCTGGCAGCCGGCGGGGTGTTCCAGGCTCCTTCCTGGGATCTTCTGCCGGGTGTTCAAAGTGCACGCAGTGCAATGACATCACATGGAAGTGACATCATCACATTGCCAACATGGGGGGGGTGAAACTCTAGTTTTTGGGCAAAACTTTATGGTTTGTAAGTGATTTTACCAGCTGTCTACTGGTGGGGACCCCCCCCCCAAAAAGTGGGGGTTCCCCTGCTGGGGGTCTGGCAACCCTAAATTAGAGGTTTTATCTAACCAGCTTTTTAAATGGTCTGCTTCTGTTTTGTAGACAGTTTTTACGTTGTTTATGTCTAATGGCTCGTTTTTAATGGCTTGTTTTATATTATTACATTGGGTAAACTGCCTTGATCAGGCTTACAATTAAATTCTGAGGAAGTGGCATAGAAATACACTAAATAAGTGAACAAATAAATCCTCTTCCCTGCACTAACTTTCAGACCTGAAATGCCCCAGGAATACCATTTGTCCTTCCCTGACCTGGATGGCCCAAACTAGCCCAATCTTATCAGATCTCAGAAGCTAAGCAGGGTTGGCAAACCACCTCTGGTCATCTCTTGTCTTGAAAACCCTACAAGGTTGCTGTAACTTGACTGAGATTTGATGGCATTTTTCACCACCACTATTTGCCCTGTTGTGGAAACTTGCACATAGCCTATCAGCACACAGTTCCCAAATATTACCCTGGAGACTCAGGAGGAGCTTTTGGGAGGCTGCAGCCCAGACAGACCTTGAGGTCCTCCACCACGGAGATCCTTTCTAGGAACTCATTCTGTTCATAGTTTGAAGGAGTCTGCTCTTGTGTGCACTTTGTGGAGCTACCCACCATGTTAAAATGCAATAGAACAAGAGTGGGTAGCTGTAAGAGATGACAGGCTTCCTGGTCCTTTAATAGTGTTATGTGAGAAGTGATTTGAGGGAAGGGTGGATTGGGCTATTAAGGTGTCCCAGGAGAAAGTGAAGCTGAGTCACCCCCACAGGCCTTGCTCATGGCAATGAGGATAATGGGCACAGGCTCCCCCATTGGCTCTTCCTGCACTGCGGCCAGTCAGGTCCGAGCTAAGTGGCCCCTGAGTAGATTGTGTTTCTCTTGTAAAATTCCACAGGAGGCATTTCTACAATCTCTCTAACTAGTGTGTTCTGTTCCTGACATGTTTTATTGCTGAATAACTCTGTCGTATTTTAGTTTGGGTTTTAGAAAATTCCTCACTTTTTGTTTTCTGTTTCTTGAATGCCACTGTCTTTTCATGATGCAGTGCCTTCCCACTGGCTGTTTTTTCTCAGCCAAAGAGCCCATAACTTTGCCCTTCTTTTCCTGCTGACAGTCAGCATTTCACACAAGTCAGAAGGAAAAAGTAATGGTTGTTTCTTTTTTGGGTTGTTGATTTTTACACAGTTCTCATTTCACTCTTTCCTCTAACTTCATGATCCTTAATAGCACAAATCAACTGTATTGTCCAGTACCATCTATGGAAGCCAAAAGATGCCAGATGTGCTCAATCAAACATCTATTTGCCACTTGAATTTAATGTGAACCTCTTTCATACTTTAATTCAATTACTGAATTTCAATAATACTTGAACAGACACTTTCTTGCTTTTAAGAAACCACGAACACCTGTTAAAGCATCTATTACTGAAGCAGATTTAAGGAGACTGTAACTAACAGACCAATTCTTGATGCTTCTGGAAAGATGCTCATAGAACTCAGCAGAAGGATCTGTCCCCGGCATGAGTGCACAAGTGTTTCTGAGTCCAAGCCCAGACTGAGACATTGTCTGGAGGGTACTGCTGTGGCTGCTCTTAGGGAAGAGAGTATTCCAACCTGGACTGCTCAGCTCTGCTCTGTGCTTGGGGAAAGGGCAGAGACTTGTCTTCTCAGAGACTTTTTATATTTTACAGGGTTTTTTTAAAAAAACCACACTATATGTTTAATTGGCTGTGACTTATTGCAAGCTGCCTTGGGTCCTGCTTTCCAGAAGGCAGATGGGGTAGACAGGTAGTTTCACTCTTCTGGGTGGGCTGTTTTCTCTCAGTCTTGAGGAAACTTCATTGATGTACCTTTGATGCTCAAGATGACCGACAGCCCCAGCCCTTCACACTACAACCACCAGTGAGCAATCACCTCCACAGCTGAGTCGCTGGGCCTTGCTTCTTAGGGTTATATTTCAGAGAACAAAAAGGAAAGTGATCATGCTTTTATAGCACATTGTCAATTAAGGCTAAGCAGGCAGCGGATGGGTTTCACAAAGAATATTTTAATTGGATGAGTTGCAGAGCCTGTCATCTTTGGCAGAAAATGGTTATCCCAGATCTGGCTAATGGTGATGATGAGCACAGGTTCATCCCACCATTTCCTGCAGTGCTGCAGCCAGGTCCAAGCCAAGTGGCCCTTCCCCAGTGGCTGTTTGGACAAGGCTAGTGGTGATGAGCACAGCCTTGTCCATTGTCTCCTGCACACTGCTGGCTGGATGCTGAGGAGCTGAGCAGCCCCTCTACAGGTTACCCAGACAATAGTTTGCCTCTGTTGGCTCCCACCTGCCTCTAGATTTCCTCCCCTCTTTCTGGGGTATTTTGCCCCTGTGTTTTCTGTCTTGCATTGGAGGGAGATGCCTCTGCTGATACTGGCATCCAATCCTGCCCTCAAAGAATTCTGAATACTTTATTTAAACTATAATTTTTTTTGGTTGTAATGTGGAACTGGTAAACCAAAGGGCTACAGTAGTTTAGTACACTGAGGATAATAATAGTAAAACCTACAAGAAGAGATCATTGTGAACATGATATGATAAACCTGAATGGAAATCACTAGATGGACATATCAATGTTATGCATAAGAATGAGGATAGTGCCAAATTTCCATTTGGTGATATTGTGGAGGCATAAAGCTCCCCCAAATCTCCTCTGCCTTTATGCCTTTTCCATTTGTTTTACTCCAATCACAGTTCCAGCTGCTTGGCACGCCCAGTTTGGTGTAGTGGTTAGGAGTGTGGACTCTAATCTGGGAGAACAAGGTTTGATTCTTTACTTCTCCACATGCAGCTGCTGGTGTGATCTTGGCTCAGAGGGTGTCTGTTGTGGGGAGGGGAAGGGAAAGGAAATTGTAGGCTTCTCTGAGACTCCTTTGGGTAGTGAAGAGTGAGGTATAAATCCAATGTCTTCTCTTCTTTTTAAGGCTTCTTTGTTATTTTTTTTCATTTTGTGAGGCCAGGTGTCATTTTGAGCGGAGCTCGGGGGAGCGCAGCTCCGGGAGTTGGTGACAGCCCCCCCCCCCGGGGGGAATGCCTGCTTGTGTTTTGGCTGCAGCAAAATGACCCCATCCCATGGAAAGGTCCTTGTTCCTCTGACAAGCTTTCTGAAGGCTTCAGCCACCACTGAAGCTATCCTCCCAGAATAGTGGTATTTCTTTTTTAAAAAATAACATTTTTTATTAAGTTTAATCAAAGTATACATTATAGCAATATAGAGCAAGTCAATTTTTGCAATTGAATACATTACAGCATAATTCATATTTTCTCTCGGCTTGTGATTATACATTTTGAGTCTTAATTACTATTTTAATATTTAACCAATTATAATTTTCCCCCCAATTTCTTCAATTTTTTTCCTCTGGTTTATTATTACAAACCACATTTAACTTGTCCATCTCAGCCATTTCCATGAGTTTGTATTTTAAATCTTCTTCGATAGGGATTATCTCCGATTTCCATCTTTTGGCTATCAAAATTCTTGCTGCTGTAAATATATATATAATTAAATATCTATCTGTTCTTATATTTTCTGGAAATATATTTAACAAAAATATTTCTGGAAGCAATGGTAGCTCAATATCAAATATCTCTAGTATTGTTTTCTGTACTTTCCCTCAAAATTTTAAAATTCCCTTACATTTCCACCACATGTGGAAGAATGTACCTATATTAGTTTTGCATTTCCAGCATCTACTTGAAACATTTGAAAAACATTTGGCTATTTTATCTGGCGACCAGTGCCAACTGTAGAACATTTTATAGATATTTTCTTTGTATGACGTTGATCTCATATATTTTACCACTGTCCATACTTTACACCATGCATCTGTTTCAATAGTATGGCCTAGATCCTTCATCCATGATATCATAGGAGGCTTAATTTCTTCATCCAGCATAAATTCCGTAAGCAGCCAATTATACAATTTCTGAATCAGTTTATCATTAGAAGACAGCCAAATCTTATCCAGATCAGTTAAATTAACACAAAAAACTATTTTCCTATCTTCAGTAAATTTAGAATTTAATTGACACTTTTCCCACCATGACAACTTTATATTTTGTTTCAATAATAGTTTCTCTGGTTTCAAATTATTATTTTTGTCCAGTAATACTTCATAAGATCCTTTATTACATTCTGATAATAGTGAGGGTCTAATATAGGCCTCTAATGGAGATACCCATTTATGGGTTTTGTTGTAAACTTTTTTCTTCACTTCCTTCCATACTTTAATGAGGGTGCTTCTTATTATGTGGTTATGAAAGTTAGAGTGTTTCTCATCCCTTGCATACCATATATAAGCATGTCAACCCATTAACAGATCATGACCTTCTAACTTCAGTAACCTTGTAATTTCTAATTTTACCCAGTCCCGTATCCAACCTAGTGCTGCCGCTGTGTAGTAAAGATACCAGTTTGAAATGGCTACGCCTCCATTATTTTTCCTATCCTGTAGGTTCTTCCATTTGATCCTTGCTCTCTTATGTTGCCATATAAATTTTCTACAATTTTTCTCTAAATCAGAGAAATAGTTAGCTTTTTTCACAATCGGTATATTCTGAGCTAGGAACAAAAATCTTGATTGCAGCCACTCTCCCCATTAGAGACAGCTGCAATTTTCCCCAGTTAGCAAGATCCTTTTTAATTTCACTTAGTAAAGATGTATAATTATCTTTAAACAGCTCAGCTGTATTATTTGATAGGATTATCCCAAGATACTTTACTTTCCTCGACACTTCCATTGAGGATATTTCTCTAATCTTCTGAATTTGAGTAGAAGTACAGTTCTTTGTTAAAATCTTAGTTTTCTGCAAATTAACTTTTAAGCCTGCAACTTTGCCATATTCTAGAATATCTGTTAACAAGAGAGGGATAACTACCGTTGGTTCTTCCACTATGAACACTAGGTCGTCTGCAAATGCCTGAAGTTTAAAGGTTTCTCCTTTAATTTGTAACCCTTTTAATTGGTCATTCTCTCTAATTCGATCTGTCAAAGTTTCTAAAATAAAGATATACAACAATGGCGATAATGGGCAGCCCTGCCTAGTTCCTTTCTGGATTTGTATTTTTTGAGTGGAATCACCGTTAATCAAAATTCTAGCTTCCTGCTTATTATAAATTGCACTCAACATTGAAAAGAAGATTTCGCCACAATTCCAGTTTTTAAATTTTTGTAGCATAAAGGACCAGCTCACATAATTGAAAGCTTTTTCTGCATCTAAAAATATCAATGCAGCTTCTTTACCTGTATGTTGTTCGTAATACATTTATTACTGTCCTCACATTATTTCTGATTAATCTTTTAGGGAGGAATCCTGCCTGGTCTTGACGAATTGTTTGTGTTAGTATTTTTTTCAATCTATTCGCCAATATGTTTGCAAAAATCTTATAGTCTGTATTCAGCAGTGAAATAGGCCTATAGTTCCTAATTTCCGTAGGATCTGAATTTGGCTTATGAATTAATGTTATTAAAGCTTCTTTCCAAGATTCCAGCATACTCCCTTTAGTTTTAATTCCTTGTAGCAGTTCTTTATAAATTGGGGTAATTTGTTCTTCAAACTTTTGGTAGAACTCTGAAGGTATTCCATCAGGACCTGGTTTTTTTTCTTTTTTGCACGCTTTATTTCCTCTGCAATCTTACATATTGTAATTGGATCATTCAGCATTTTCTTCTGTTCTTCTGAAAATTTCTTTACATTCCACTTTAGCAGATATTCTTGAATCTTTCTCTGGTCATCATTTGTTTGTTGGTAGAGGTTGTTATAAAAATTTTCTACTATCTTTTTAATCTCACGTAGGTCAAATTGTTCTATTCCTTTCTCATTTTTTAGAGATTTGATCAGCCGTTTTGCTTTTCTTTTTTCAATCTATAGGCCAGCCACCTAGATGGTTTGTTGGCATTTTCAAAATAATATTGTTTGGTGGCTTCTAATTTTTGAGCTAATTCCTGAGAAAGTAAGAGGTTCATTTGATGCTGCAGTGAAGTCAATTTAAACCTAAGTTTTCCTGTCTCATTACATTTTTTCATATTATTTTCTTGTTTTTTGATCTTCCCTTTCAAAATATCATATTGTCTCCAGTCTTGTTTCTTCTTCCATGCTCCCTGACTCATAAATCGACCTCTTATGAAGGTTTTAAAGGTGTCCCACACAATTTCCATTGGTGTTTCTTTTGCATGTTCTCCTTAAAAAAATATTTAATCTCTTCCTTTGTATTTTCTAAGAATAGTGGTATTTCTGAGGCTTGGATTAGTAGCTGTCCCCTCTCTGCCAGTTCTCTCTCTCTTCTTTCTTTCTTTCTTTCTCTTTCTTTCTTTCTTTCTTTCTTTCTTTCTTTCTTTCTTTCTTTCTCGCCTTCTGACATACTTTCAGTGATGTCAGGTGGTGCAGCATATGCAAATAAGTTATTCTAATGAGTTATGCTAATGAGCTCCTGCATCTCTTTTTCTACGAAATGACCCGTGTGTGAGGCCAACCAATCTGAGATCACTGTGAATGTCATGATGTCAGTAAAATATACTGGACTCAGAAGTCCATGGAGTGATTTCAAACAAAGCTCTTTTTATTAGGTGGTCAGTGGAAGTATGAGGGACGGTGGTCAGGGCACCTGCTTATATTTACAGGTAAGCTTACAGTCAGGCACCACACAGTGAATCAGATATGAGTATATCACTGAGTGCACATGAAGTTGTTTGTCAGAATGGGAAGTGGGGTAGAGGAAAGGAAATGAGTCACCATTATTAAGGCTTCTGGGCTGTTAACTCCCTATTTTGCCATCCTATGCTGTGGCAGTTTCATTGCTTCAGCCTGATCTGGCAAAATAGAAGCATAAATCCAGGAGCCTCAACAATGGTGATACTGCCTCCTATCCCACTAATTCTGCATAACAGGAATGCATTTTCACACATTTCACTGGACCACTCAAAATAGGGTGCATGTGTCTGTTTAGGGGAATGTTTAAATGGCTTGTGAAAACTTGGAAAAAAATTATTTCCTTTTTCAGCTCAACCCTAATAAAAAAATTTCTTCGCTATTCATTATCTCCATCACAACAGAATAGCTCTGAGTTCATTGCACACTTACAAAAGGATGGTAGACCGGTGAGGGAGAGCTCTGTGGGCACAAGGCAGGCTGTCTCATCTAGGCAAGAGCAGGGAAAAGCACCCCATGAAAGCCCTCATGGAACACCATCTACCACAGCCAGCAATGAGAGCCTTTCGCACAGCAGTTTGTGGCACTGCAAGGAATCAACTGAAACAATAAGCCCTTGAACTGTGGCAAAACCAGAACTTCTCTTCTTTTTCTACCAACAGTATGCTCATATTTGATTTGTAATCAGTATGAAAAACTCAAGGCAGGGAGAAGAATAAAATTATTTTCCATTACTCAACTATCAACTTGGTCACACAACACCTGAATCCTGGATAAAGTTCCGCTGGGACTTCATCTGGGTTTTTTTCTTTCAGGTTGGGATGTTCATACATCCCAACCCCAGTGGCGGCGGTGGGGGGAGGCGCCCTTCCTGCTCACAGGAGAGTGCTCTACACCCCCCTCCACCACCGCCAGCCACCACCATCAGCTACCGGTGCCGGCGGACCTGTCCTGGCTGGCTGGCTTACCCTGTGCTCTGCTCGGGGCCCTGAGCCTCGTCAGTCACCACCTGGTAAGTTTGGGGAGAAGCATGTGGGGGGGGCAGGTGGTGGCTGATGGGGCAAAGGGGGCAAGAGCGGAGCACAGAGGGGTTCCCCCCTTTTGCACTTAGGCGCTTGAGTGCCCAAGCGCTCAAGTGCAAAAAAGGAAAAAAAAACCGGGAGGAACAATCAGACAGCCCTCCCTCGCAATCATTGCGAGAAAGAGCTGTCCAGATTGGCTCAATCATGGGTTCCTCACACGACCTCCAGGAAAATACTTGATTTTCCCAGGGGTCAGAAAATGCGGGAGGAACCCATGATTGAGCCCGCTTCAGCACGGGAGTTGTCCCGGCTGGTCTGAACGGTCCCTTTAAATGTGGGAGGAAACAGCAGTTCATCCCACTTTAAAGGGCCGTGTGATCGCGGCCTATGTTCTGTTGGATCTGGACCTTCTGTGCTTGGGTCTTTGATTAAACTTCAGCTTATGCATCTGCTATGCGTAAAACTCTATATAGATGGCACAGTTTAACCACACACTGTAAATCACAGAATCAGGACCCTAGCTTGGATGCATTCCAATATGACACCAGCACTCCTGCTCTGAATCCAGTACAAACTAATCTGCCTTTACACCCACATATCAGTGTGTGTTTTTTAAGATGGAAGAAAACATAATAATTGTTGATATTTTGTTCCTGTTGAACTTCAATTGTTTCAGAAATGTTCACACACTGTAATATGGTTTTCATTGTTAAGGAAAGTTAATTTTAAAAACATTGTTAATACTAAAAGGTTCCCCCTCCATAATTTCAAATGCTTTTGACATCAACACATGATTAAAGGGCACCACAAAGCTGAAATGTCAACCACCATGTGTTATGTATGTAGCAGACACTGGATAATTTGATGGAGAGGGTTTAATGTATCTCTACTGTCATAAATCTAATGCTGAATATTAAAAATCCAGGGTTGCAGGAATGTTTCTACAAACCTGAAGCTTTGCAGAAAAATTTAAAAAGAAGAAAAAACCCACAGAGGCAATGTCTGTGAAGATATCACAAATTAAAGGAGATCTTGTCACATTTTGCAACAGCAACTCCAATAAATACTGCCTTTCCCCCATCCTGTCCTCACTGTTGATTCCTCCTTTCCCCACACTGCCACCTTCTCCTTGCTCTCCCTGCTGCCCTCACCTTCTTTCTCACCACTGCTGCCACTGGTTGAATTCTTCTCCCCTACCAGCTACTGCCTTTTCCTCCTCTCCCACCATTGCCACTGCTAGGGACAGGCAAAAACCACATTTTTGCAGTTCAGTTTGTAGCTGACCCATGAACCTAACCATGAACCTACATGAACAGATATGGCAGTTCGCAAACTGAACCCATTCATATACGTTTGTGAGCCATTTAAACCAAACAGCTGAGTCATGGGCATCAACTACGGGGGGGCTCAAGGGCTTGAGCCCCCCCCCGAAATTTCCCGGGGGGGGCTCAGCCACCCCCAGCAAAATGGAGCGCCCGGTGGCCAGTCAGCCGGCCGTCGCCGCCTCTCCTTTCCCCCCACCCTTGGCCTGCCCTCCTGCCTCCCTGGGGCGGGGGGGGGAGAGAGGCGGGGAGAGAGCGTGAGGCGGAGCGGGAGCCGGGGGCCCGCAAGGGCGACGCGCTGGCCCCCGGCTGCAAGCGGCAGCAGCAGCAGTAATCTGCCGGCGCCCGAGGTGAGCGGGGAGAGGGAGGGAGGGGGGCGGGGAGCGTGGCGGGCGGGCACGGCTCGGGGGAGGGAAGCGGCGGTGGCGGCTCCCTGGGGTGGGGGGGAGAGCAGCGGGGACATGGTCCCGAGCGCGCGCGCACGAGAGAGCCCCCCCCGGGGATTTAAAAAGTCTACGCCCCTGAGCTGAGTGGTCCTGCTCAGCTAATAGGTTTAAATGGTTCCATATCATTTAAACCCTCTGGTTTAAATGCCTCCCAACTATTTAATCCTTCAGTTTTGCTCCCCCCCACTTTGAAGTGGGGGGAGCAAAACCAGAGGGTTAAGTATGGGGGTGAAGTGCCTCCCAGGGGGCATTTTACTCCCCCCTTTCTGCTTGGCATGGCTTTCTCTGGTCAGCAAAAAGGAAGGGGTGAAGGTGCCTCCCAGAGGGCACTTTCCCTTTTCCTTTCTGCTGGTTGCAGTGACCTGTGGCCAGTAGAAAGTTGGGGTCAAGTGCCCCAGGAAGGCACTTCATCCCTTCCACTTAAACTTTCCTTTCTGCTGGCCGTGGCTTTTTGCAGAGGGCTGAAAGCAGGGCCATTTAAACCCATTTAAACCAGCCATTAAACCAAACATCTGAGTGACAGGGAGCTCCCAGCCACTCAGCTGTTTCTTGTGAAGAGCAGAAAGCAGAGGAAAATCCCTGCTTTTTGCTCTTCATGAACCATCATGAGCCACCATGGATTACACCAAAATTTGTGGAAGTTCTTCCTGGTTCTCCAGTTCACGAACTTCAGTTCACAAACCCAAACAGGCAAAATTTTGTGATGAACTTTAGTTCATCAGACAGTTCATGCCCATCCCTACCCACTGCCTTCTCCCCATATTCTCTGTCTTGGGCAGAAGAGCCACTTAAGTTGGAGAAAGTCTCCTTATACTTGAAAAAGGCTTCAAACCTTCCTGAGCAGACTGCTAGGATGCAGGTTCCACATGAACGAAAGCTTCTGTACTGGAACTAATGGAACTGCCTTTCACTATATGTATATGGTACAAATGGAAGTTCTTCTGCAGTTTACTTCTATTCTTCTGGCTCCCTGAATTCATCAAGTATGTATGCCATTATAATAGTCACATATCTGTAAATATTTCATTTCTTCTATGGTGTCTTTGTATATTTAGCAGGAACCATAAGTATGCTAACATTTTCTATTTTTAGATTCAAAGTTGGAACTCATGTATCTTTTCCACAGAAAGAAGTGCAAGTTCCAGATGGTGAAACAGCAACTGTTGTCCCGTCCTTCCAGATGTTACATAGAAATGTAAGTAGTTCACTTGTGCTTCCTGCTTTCCCTGCATGTTGTATGTCTGAAATCACTTTAGATACGCCACCTCAATAACCACATGCACAGCAGCAAGTAGAACGACTGGTCTCTGGACCATAACTACTGGTGTTACTCTTTCTCCCATTTCAGTCAGTTTATGGTTTCAGTTTAAGGACACGATAATCATTCAGAAGTTAAACACCCCTTTAAAACAAAGAACCCTATAGCCAATCCTGTTCCAAATAGGGCAAGAAAGTTCAGTTTATTGGAATCCTGTTATCCAGCTTCATCATGTTTTACCTGTGTTAGCGTAACAGCATATAGACCACATTTCCAGTTATTTGAGCTCCTCATTATCCAAATGGTGCAAGCATTTCCAGGCACTTCCCATAAATGAGACTGTGCTATAAATGGACGCATGTGAAATCACCCTGTTGTAACCCAGTAAACCAAAGACTCAAATACAATCCATACCAGCCTCGTACATGGGCTCTTTAATTAACAGGGGACTACTTATCATTTTAAAGTGGCATCACAGAGTAATCAATACCTCCAGGGACTTCTCAAAGCTAATTGAAAGCATTTTGGAGCATTAATCACAAAATAGTTCAAAAGCAATTTCCAAATTGCTTCCCACAGAGGTCAAGTTATTGATATACACATTTGAGTCTGTTGGCCTGTGAAGAAATCAACATTAGAACCAAGATCAATGGCAAAGCATTTAGATGAAAGATCTGGAAGACACATTCAGTGGTCTGAGTAAGTAACATATAGCAAAGGGCCTCTGTCTTTGCAGCAATAGGGCCAGTCAGTATTATTGTTCATTCTTCATTCCTCTTTCATAATGAATGTGGCCAACTGACATACTCTAAATCTGAAAATGTGCTTTGGAGGCCTGAGAACTGTTTGTTTTTCCCCTGTTGATTTTTTAAAAAAAAATCACAAAAAGTCCACTTTCTAATTTCTTTTTTTTCTTTTTCTTTTAAAAAAGAAGTGCTATGAATTTTAACTCCTCTAAGTATTAATTCTTATTTCATTCTTAAACACTTTGGGATTTTTCTTTTCATTCCATATTTTATTTCGTCATTAGTTCTTAGGCTAAAATCTTCATTTTCCATAAAACGTTAAACGTATAGTACAAGTGTGAGACCTGTGGGGAGGAACCTCATCTCCCCCCACTGATCCTCCTCCTCAACCTTTCTCCATTTTCTCTCCTTCCCTCCCCATCATAGCCCTAGTTTTGCTCCTTTTCTTGGTTCCCCCCCTCTTCCACCTACTTGGCCGCGGTCACATGGCCATTTAAAGCGGAAGGAACTGCTGTTTCCTCCCGCATTTAAAGGGACCGTTCATACGGGCCGTGGCCACTCCCATGCTGAAGCGGGCTCCAGCACGGGTTCCTAGCTCTTTTTCCGACCCTGGGAAAATCAACTATTTCCCCAGGAGTCGTGCTTTGAACCTGCGATTCTGCCGATCTGGACTGCCTTCTCTTGCAATGATTGTGAGAGAGGGCCATCTGATCGTCCCTCCCATTTTTTTTCCCTTCACACTTGGGTGCTTGGGCCCTCAAGTGCCCAAGTGCAAAGAAAGGGGGAAAATGCAGCCAGAAGCTCCCCCCCCCCGCCGCGCAGAGAGGCTCTTACCTGCTGGCTGGTTGACTGGCTCACCCCGCGCTCTGCCCCGAGCCCCGCCAGCCGCCATTGCCTGGCAACCCCCCCCCGCATGCTTCTCCCAGCTTCCTCAGGTGGTGGCCAGCAGGGGTCACGGCCCGGAGCAGAGTGCGGGGCGAGCCAGCCAGCAGGTAAGTGGAAGAGCCTCTCTGTGGCGGGGGAGGGGAGAGCTTCAGTCTGGCTGCATTCGGGGGAGGCAGCTGTGCGAAGACCACCTGCACGCCCGCGCCTTGCCTCCCCCAGCTGCTGCCGCCACTGGGTTGGGATGTATAATCGTCCCAACCCGAAATAAAAAAACGGTTTCTTTACATCCGGGAGGGCTCCCGGATTTAAACCCCTGTGTGACCACAGCCCTTGTCTCATTCCCTTGTCCACTTCCCCTCTTGTCCTTCCTTCCTTTCCCCTTCCAGCTTTCCTATTTTTCCTGCTTTTCTCCATCCCTCCTTTTTTCATTGATTTACCACTACATAACTATCTTTCAAAAGATTACTGACAACTAGCAACAATACTGGAAATTCTTAATATGTTGAGGATTTTTATTTTTTGTGCTTTTGGTGGCATCTATCCAACCACCCAGATCCAAAGACTTGAAGGCACGTACATTTTCAGAAGAGGGGTGGCAATTTCTGCTGCATCATCCCTCCCACTGCAGACCTACCACTCTACCCTTAGGCTGTTCCCAAGGCTCACCTGACCTCAGGAAAAAGTGTGTGTGTGTCAGGGGGGAGGGGGGCTGCTGTGGAAGGAGAAAGCAGGAAAATCTCACTGTATGAAGCCCATGGATTTGATTTATTATTAGATTATTATTGTTAAATGGAGAGTTGGATACACTTCAGTACATTTTCCCTCTGTTTCTTTTTTATATTGACCAGTTTTGGGGGAAATATGACAATATAAATATTGTAATAAATAAAAGTCCTCTAATAAACACTGGTTGCAACAGCTGCCTTTTAAAAAGTTTGTTATAAAAGTCTAACTTTTCTTATTTGTATTATTGATTTGACTTTGCTTTGAAGCATCTGAGTCATGAGTTTTACCTCTTGGACAGACTACAGTATAAACAACATGTAAACAACACTCACATCTTCAAAACTCAGCCAATATATGCTCCAGCTGTCTGAAAGGGACATTGTATAATTTAACTTCTTGGTTGTAAATGGCATTGGTTTGTGGCCTGATCAGAACCGAAGGAACCTGCATCCTATGCCATCCTACTCCTTCTTTCTGCGGATGTTCTCCACAACCTGCTCCCATCACCAAGCAGATCATCACAGGCCCTTTGCCAAGCCACACTTCATTACACCTCACAATAGCCTGGGCCCACTTCCCTGAAGCCAGCTCTCACTGCTGCTGCTTCTTACATTGCTGTGCCACTGTTACTCCTGCCATCTGATTTGGTACCACCACACTGATGCTTCTGTTGTCCTGATGATGTGGCATCCTTATGTTTGTGATGCAGCGCTGCTCCATCTCTCTGATAATGTGGCATCACCACCGCAGTGCCACTGCCATTATTGTCCTTGTGTTCCATCCCCTTCAACATGGAAAATACTAACATATCTGAAACAGTAATTTTTGAAATGATAGAAAATAAGCTCTAGACAAAGAACTAATGTTTAAACATTCTACTTTCAATACTAACAGTCAGCACATGACATCATGATTCATTCTTCTTTGTGAAGTGTACAATATCTTCAATTTGGTTTCATACATCTAATTTTATTAGATTTTAATTATACACCTGCCACCCAGTTTCACAACCTGTATTAAAGATTTGATTCAAATTGTTCTGACATCTATACAGACTTGGGAAGAGCAATTTGCAAACTCTTTTTCCATAAACACATCTTACTTTTCAGACAACTCCCCATTCTTCCAAACTCTAAAAATAACCTCTGCACATATCTAATATAACTGTTACTCATAGAGAATAATAGAGCAAGTATGATTTGAAACTGGAAACAGGTATAGACTTTTTTTTGGAAACTAGAATGATTCCAGTGGGAAAGTCAGATGTAGATTTGACCTAGGTTTCTTCCAAAAGATACCATAAAAGGGGGAGTACCTTAAAGTTCATACATACCCGTTGCTTGTGAGCTGGGTAAGAGCCCTGGACAGGCCCATTCCAGCCCCTGGGCCTTATGTTGGGTTTGACACCCCTGACAGTTCAGTATTCATGCTTTCTGTCTAGGAAGTAAGTGAGAAAATATCAGACACATAAATGTGCAGTATTTTCTATTTGAGCAGCTGAGAGATGCAACTTCGCATGAATAGGACAACCAAATAGACAGCTGTCCTTGAATTTTTGAAATGTGGGAATTTCTTGCAGGTGATAATCCCCACTTTTATTGCCATGGTTCAGCTGCAAACATAACTGAGCTTTGAAGATGTTAACAATCTTTTTAATAATGCTAACACAGATTTGACAAAAGAGCTTAGTTCTCTGGATGCAGAAGGGTCACTTGGCTGAGTCAAAGAAAGAACAGAAGGGGGGATTAGAGAACATTAAAATTTGACTATGGAGAATCAAAGCAGTCATGAGATGATGAGACTTGAGAAGTGTTAAACCCTTTCAGAATTTTGTATCATTCCTTGTTTCGCTGTTGAATTTTCTAGATAATTAAAACCCAACCCTACCATTCCTCTCCTTCTGCTATTTTGTTTATGCTTTATATTGAAAGCTTAAATTATCAGCAAAAAAAATTCCATTCTTTCATTTGAGGAAATTCATCTGGATGATGTCCCTTGCCCCCAAATCCCTATAACAATCCTCCCCCAGGCTTTGAGTAAAATAGCCTTGCCCCTTCTAGTTAAGGCTGCAATTCTATGCACAGTTACATGGGGGAAAACTGCAGGAACTCAGTGGGGCTTGCTTTGAGTAAATGTACATAGGTTCAGAGACTGCCTGAATTCAGCAATATCATACATTTTGTTATATCTATCAATACTGCTAGAATTTACCAATATGCCAACTGCATGTCTCCTGCACTACATGAATGCATATATTTTTTCAGTTTTTAAAACTGTATTACTCAAGTATATATTTAGATATATTTCTCAGTCAACTGACAAAATGGAAAATTCTCTAGTTGCCTGTCTTCTAGTTTTCATAAGTCTATATTTACTTACTTTGGAGCAAGTCCTGAAATCCTGTATTTACTAAGAAGTATATCTCACATCTGACTGTATTCCAGCTCTCTTGTTTCAAACCAACCAAACTGATTGGCACCAGATATGTGCTGGCAATTAAGTTTGCTCAGGAGACACTGCCCCATCTTTTGTCATTGTCAACAAAGTTTTAAAAATAACCATTATAATGCTTGGTCTTGTTACCAGAATATGTCATTAATGTGTGTGAATACGTGTGAATACATGTCAGTGAAAGGTGCGTGATTTGCTTAACTGTTGGGAAATGTCACTTTAAACTATTGTTCCTATTCTCTATTTCTGTGCTGTGCCAATGGTAGAATTAGTCAGCAATCAAACACCAACAGCAGCCTCTTCCCTCTTTGGTAGGGTTGCTAAAAGCCTGGACATAAAATGTCCTGCACCTTTAACAAAGGCTTAATACATGGAAACAGGCACTTGGAGCTTTTCATGGCAGTAATTAACAGGACATCTTTTCTCCAGGTTGTTCGCAACTCTACCCTTTGGTAGTGAGGCAAAATTGTGTTTAGGTTTTTAGGGGCTAAAACAATTTCATGTGACACAATCTAATGTAAAACATGAGCTGTAATATAGTTATCAATAAACTTACCATATCATGTATATTTTGGTGGGGGAAGGGGTTTGACATTTTTTTTTATCAAGTGTGTTCAGTATTTTTGTTGAAACATTTGCACTAGTAGCCTGATTTGAAAACTACACTTTGAAAAAGCTGTTTTCAAGCACAGAGAAAATGAGAAAACTCAGGCCTTCTGTGAATGCCATGAACCACACTGCTATCCCTCATTCCCCGATCCCAGCTAGAAAATGGGGGTGGGGATAGGGCAAGGGTGCAGTAAAAACCTATATATCTCCTTTACACAGAATATAAAAACACAAAAGAAATGCATTATGAAACACTTAAAAAAATCTGTGTCCTATTGTCCTACTACAAAGTAAATGTTCAAAAAATGAAACTCCTGTTCAAAGACACAAGGAGGGAAGACAGCATGGTATAGCCTGATCTCATCAGATCTTGTCAGCAAAGCAGAGCTGGTACTTGTAAGGGAGACCACCAAGGAAGACTCTGTAGAGGAAGACAATGGCAAACCACCTCTGCTTCTCACTTGCCTTGGAAGCCTCTTGTTGGGGTCACTCTATGTCAGCCGTGACTTGACAGCACTTTACACACACAATAAAATATACAAAAGTAACACTAATCTTTCATACAGCGTCTTTTTTTTGGGGGGGGGGAAGTGCTGGCATCATATAAAAGGTTGCACTGACTTCCACCGATTCCCTCCTCAGTACTTGGTATTGGAAGAGCCCCCCCACCGGCTGCCCGCCCACTCACCCAAAAGGTGCTGGTACCAAGTACCTGTAAATACTGCTACAAAAAGCCTCATTTTTACATGCCTGAATGCAAGACTGGTAAAACAACCTTGTTTTCGGTAAGGCTCCTGTAAGGACAAATTCTTCTCCAAAGCCCTTGTCATCTGCCATGCCACAACAAAAAGCCATACAAAATGTTTTACAACAGAAGGCAGTCCTCCCCTTGTTCCACTGGTGTCCTGCTGCATTTTCAGCAGCTGCTTTATGCAGGGCTCCATTGGGGCAGGGGCACGCCGGAGCACCGCTCCGGGAGAGGGGAAGCTGGGGGGCGGGCACATGATAAAGCCCCGCCCCCCAGCTCGCTTTCCCGGCCGGAAAAAAGCCTCCTCCCCGCTCATCCTTCCCGGGCTGGCGGCAAGCGCCGCCAGCTTGGGGATAGGGCCCTTCCTTCCCACCCCCCCAGCAGACCCTTCCTGGCCGCGCGGCAAGCGCCGCCGGCCGGGAGAAGCCCCTTCCCTCCCCCCAGCTCACCCTTCCCTCCCCCCAGCAGACCCTTCCTGGGCGCGCCCTTCGCCCCCCCCAGAGCTTTCCCGGGCCTGGCGGCAGTCTCAGAGGCGCCAGTCCCAGTGCCGGTGTCGGCCCCGTCGGGCTCCTCCACGAAGTGGTTCTTGTCGAACTGGTCGATGTCCAGGCGGCGGAAGCGCGAGGAGAGCGAGTTCTGCGCCATGCCCCCGATCTTTCCCACCCGCCCCCCCTTTCCAGGCCTGCCCCCCCTTGATCTTTCCCGGGCCTGGCGGCGTTTGCCGCCAGCCCGGGAGAATCCCCTCGCCCGCCCCCCCTTGATCTTTCCCCGGCCTGGCGGCGTTTGCCGCCAGCCCGGGAGAAGCCCCTCGCCCGCCCCCTCCCTTGATCTTTCCCCGGCCTGGCGGCGTTTGTCACCAGCCCGAGAGAAGCCCCTCGCCCGCCCCCCCTTGTTGTTTCCCGGGCCTGGCGGCGTTTGTCGCCAGCCCAGGAGAAGCCCCTCGCCCGCCCCCCCATTCTTTCCCGGGCCTGGCGGCAAGCGCCGCCAGCCTGGAAGAAGCCCCTCGCCCGCCCCCCCTTGTTCTCTCCCGAGTCTGGCGGCGTTTGTCGCCAGCCCGGGAGAAGCCCCTCACCCCCCCCCTTGTTCTCTCCCGGGCCTGGCGGCGTTTGTCGCCAGCCCGAGAGAAACCCCTCGCCTGCCCCCCCTTGTTCTTTCCCGGGCCTGGCGGCGTTTGTCGCCAGCCCGGGAGAAGCCCCTCGCCCGCCCCCCCCTGTTCTCTCCCGGGCCTGGCGGCGTTTGTCACCAGCCCGGGAGAAGCCCCTCGCCCGCCCCCCCTTGTTGTTTCCCGGGTCTGGCGGCGTTTGTCGCCAGCCCGGGAGAAGCCCCTCGCCCGCCCCCCCGTTCTTTCCCGGGCCTGGCGGCAAGCGCCGCCAGCCAGGAAGAAGCCCCTCGCCCGCCCCCCCTTGTTCTCTCCCGAGTCTGGCGGCGTTTGTCGCCAGCCCGGGAGAAGCCCCTCACCCACCCCCCCTTGTTCTCTCCCGGGCCTGGCGGCGTTTGTCGCCAGCCCGGGAGAAACCCCTCGCCCGCCCCCCCCTTGTTCTTTCCCGGGCCTGGCGGCGTTTGTCGCCAGCCTGGGAGAAGCCCCTCGCCCGCCCCCCCTTGTTCTCTCCAGGGCCTGGCGGCGTTTGTCACCAGCCTGTGAGAAGCCCCTCGCCCGCCCCCCCTTGTTGTTTCCCGGGCCTGGCGGCGTTTGTCGCCAGCCCAGGAGAAGCCCCTCGCCCGCCCCCCCATTCTTTCCCGGGCCTGGCGGCAAGCGCCGCCAGCCTGGAAGAAGCCCCTCGCCCGCCCCCCTTGTTCTCTCCCGAGTCTGGCGGTGTTTGTCGCCAGCCCAGGAGAAGCCCCTCGCCCGCCCCCCCTTGTTCTTTCCCGGGCTGGCGGCAAGTGCCGCCAGCCCGGGAGAAGCCCCTCACCCGCCCCCTCCCTTGATCTTTCCCGGGCCTGGCGGCAAGCGCTGCCAGCCCGGGAGAAGCCCCTTGCCTGCCCCCCCTGATCTTTCCCGGGCCTGGCGGCGTTTGTTGCCAGCCCGGGAGAAGCCCCTCGCCTGCCCCCCTGTTCTTTCCCGGGCCTGGCGGCAAGCGCCGCCCACCCGGGAGAAGCCCTTTCCCTCCCCCACTCACTGAAGCCTCCTCCCTCCCCCACTCACCTGTTCCCTGGGCACAAGGGAGGGAGAAGCCAGGCCTGAGTGGCTTAATGCCACTCAGGCCCAAGCAAGGGGTGGGTGGGAGGGAAACCAGCCCCAGTGAGGGGAGAAGCGCCCCCCTCCCTCCACCTACCTACCTACCTTCCTGTTCCTTCCTTTCCCCCTTCCTTCCCCTTCCTTCCTTCCTTTCTTCTCTCTCTCCCCCACCTACCTACCTACCTTCCTTCCTCCCTTCCTCCCTCTCTCCCCCCTTCCTTCCTTCCTTTCTTCTCTCTCTCTCCCCCAACTACCTACCTACCTTACTGTTCCTTCCTTCCTTCCTTCCGTCCTTTTTTCCTCCCTCCTTTCTTCCTCCCTCCCTTTCTTTCTTTCCCCCTCCCTGCCTCCCTCCCTCCCTCCCTCCCTCCCTCCCTCCCTCCCTTCCTTCCTTCCTTCCTTCCTTCCTTCCTTCCTTCCTTCCTTCCTTTCTTTCTTTCTTCTCTCTCTCTCCCCCACCTACCTACCTACCTTCCTTCCTCCCTTCCTCCCTCTCTCCCCCCTTCCTTCCTTCCTTCCTTCCTTCCTTCTCTCTCTCCCCCCCAACTACCTACCTACCTTACTGTTCCTTTCTTCCTTCCTTCCCTCCTTTCTTCCTCCCTCCTCCCTCCCTCCCTTTCCCCCTTCCTCCCTCCCTCCCTTTCTTTCTTTCTTTCTTTCTTTCTTTTCTTTCTTTCTTTCTTTCTTTCTTTCTTTCTTTCTTTCTTTCTTTCTTTCTTTCTTTCTTTCTTTCTTCTCTCTCTCTCCCCCACCTACCTACCTTCCTTCCTTCCTGTTCTTTTCCTTCCTTCCTTCTTTCCCCCTCCCTCACTCCCTCCCTTCTTGCCTTCTGACACACTGCCCATGACATCAGGGATGTGTGACCTTTTGACACTTCCGGTGACGTCAGGGGGTGTGGCATATGCAAATAAGTTATGCTAATGAGCTCCTGCACCTCTTTTTTTAGGAAAGGACCCCTGGCTTTATGGCAGCTTTGCAACTGTAATCAAACAGTAATTCAGCACACAAAAGCTGCTCTCTGTTATGCTGCAATCCATTTGAATCAGGAAGAGTTAGGTATTAAATTAGGCTATTGGTATGCATTTGTTTGGTTTATATGTTCAACCTGGATCATGTAGATAGTTTGCATTGTTAATAAATAATTTGTAATTGACCACCCAACGGTCTCTTAAGCTATTCTCAAAACACACTGACTTTGGTGCTGAGCATGGAATTGTTTACTTAGAGGAACTGTGGGATTGTGACAACTTTCTGTGGCCACACACACTGCTTTTCACAGAAAAGCTAATTTCTTTCTTCCTTTTTTTAAAATTCTCTGCTGCTGTTGTTTCTAAACTGGGCTCCATAAAGGAATTTGATGTGAGTCAGTGTACTGGGACTCTTGTTCTGAAAGGCTATTCTGTCTTCTAGAAACCAACAGAACAGCAAGTCCCCGGAACAGTAGCATATAATTTTGTTGACTGTGGGGATAAAATGTTTGCCATTGTTTGCTCTTAGTTCTCTTTGACTTCTTCTAAAACCTACACTGGATTGGTTGTCCTTTTGCCAAGTCCATCTGCTGTTTAACAAAAATGGAAACTCCTGCAGAGCGAGACCAAAAAGCCAGTCAAGGCAGTGTAGACTTTGTGGCTTAGCTTAACTGTCTTGCTAAATATTGTGAATCTGAGGAGCACTTGACCCAAATTTAGGAATACTGTCATACCTGCAAGAAGAAGAGCCACATGGAGAAAGTCTGCCATGCAAGGACTAGCTGCAGGAAACATCTGAAGAGTAACTCACAGACTGATAAGAAATGTCTACAGGGATTTAATCAATCAGCTTTCAGAATGGAGAAAGATAAATGTGAGTTTGGGGTTTCCAGCATCACTTTCCTTGGGATATCAGGTCAAGATGTCAAGATGGAGGCAAGATCCTCAAGGCTTCCGATTACTTTTCAACTTTTATAGCAGCTTCTTGACAGATGGAGGCACCATAGCAGAACCCCTTCATTGGTTGCTAGAGAAAGGAATCAGCAGAGATGGAGTCATAAACATTGTGAAGCCTTTCAAATATCAAGAACCTACTGACCTCTAACTATAGTAAACTGAGACCACTGTCCATTATTGTCTCACCCTTTGATCTTAGAGCTGTCCTTAGTTTCATGCTGGCTGATGCTTTTAATGTACCCTCCCACCTCTTACTTATGGACAAGAATCTCAGCTGAGAGAACCTGCACCCAGAATGACTAAGAAGCTTTGGATATCATTATGAAAAGGAAGAAATTGACCATTATATTTATGGTCTTAGTTTTGAAATCCCAGCTCAGCAGAAACCATTTCTTGGCCAAGGCCTTCAATTTTATCTCCCTGTATACTATGCTGGAGCATCGTGCTTAATGCTAATGAGCACATATTCACTTACAAACTAGGGAACGCTTGCTGTTTTTTCTATCACAGATACCGGATTGTACTATTTCTCCACTGACTGAAATTATCTTGTTGGAATCCATGACAGAACCCCCTCATCAGGTCAAAGGTATCAAAGATGACTGCAAGAGAACCTATCCTGGTAGATCTTCTTTACTCAGTGAGGTACATATGACCATTTTATTCACCTGCCTGTTCTGAACATTGGATAGTGTGTGCATCTTCCTTAAGAGAACCGCAGTTCCAAAAGGCATAGTGACATGAGATGTCCTTTCAACTTTTTAAGGAATAAATTTTTGGGTGTGTTTTTAACACAGAATGGATTATGCCCTGTGTAATTAAGACAGCAATTTGAACAGCTCTACTCAGAATCCTACTCAGGTTTATTCAGTGGGGCTTACTCCCAGAAAAGTGTTCATAGGATTCCACAGTAAATACTTTTGTGAATCCCAATGAAGTCAGGAAGCTCTGGTGTGTTGTGATAGGGCATGCTTCACATGCTCACTTGTCAGAAGGTTAATGGAGTTTGGAGGAATGTATATCTGTGCTCTCCTCATATGAAGCAAAGTATGGTGTGAGCAGTATTGCTGTGGAATGAGCTATCAGCACATTTAAATGGTTTTTTTAACGGATTAATCCAGGGATGTCGAACTCATTTGTCATGAGGGCTGGATTTGACATAAATTGGACTTTGTCAGGCCAGGCCATATGTGCCATAAAATGTGATGCCAGATAGCACAGACATAAACTTTATAAAGGACTAGGAATAAGGCCCGTTGTGGAAATAAATACAATGGGCTCTAGAAAGAGGCTCTGGGAGAGTGCCCCAGCCTTGGGCACTCAGCGTCATTTTGCTGTGGCGACCTCAGCAGGGTATAATGACACAGAGTCCACCATTTTCTCCAGGGGAAGATCTCTGCCATCTGAAGAGCAGTTGTAATTTGGCATAATCTCTATCCCTCCCCTGGATATTGGCAGCAATGGTTCCCCATGAAGGAACAGGTAGTTTGGAGGGTGGACTCTATGGCATTGTACTTGTCTGAGGTCCCACCCCTGCTGAAACCTCACCCTCTCCTTGGTCCACCCTCAAATCTCCAGGAATTTCCTAACCTGGAGTTGGCAACCCTATCTCCTTCCCAGCCAACTGTCAACGTATCGTTATCTACCCCCTGGCTTCAGCTTCCCATCTCCTCCCCCCCCGCCCCTAGAGAGCAGTTGTAATTCTGAGTGATCTCCAGCCCCCATCTGGATATTGGCAACAATGGTTCTCCATGAGGGACTGGTTGGCTTGGAAGGTGACATCTATGGCATTGTACCTGTCTGAGGTCCCACCCCCTCCTCCAACCTCACCATCTCCAGGCTCCATCCCTCAAATCTCCAGGAATTTTCTACCTGGAGTTGGCAACCCTATCTCCTTCCCACCCAACCATCAACCTCACTCTTCAACTTTCCATCTCCCCCCCACAGCCTACACTGTGCTCTGTAGCCCTGACTGCTATGTCACATTGGCTGTCATAGGGGGTCCATCTCAGCCTGGTATAAGGACACAGAGTCCACCATTTTCTCCAGGGGAACTGATCTCTGCCATCTGGGGAGCACTTGTAATTCTGAGTGATCTCCAGCCCTCGCCTGGAGATTGGCAACCATAGTTCCCCTGCAGGAAAAGTAGTCTTTCTCTGCAACGGGGACCAAAGCAGCTGACATCATTCTCCTCTCCCCCTTTTGACTTGCACAACAACCCTTTGAGATAGGTTAGGCTTAAAGTCTGTGACTGGCCTAAAATCACCCACTCAGCAAGAACCTTGATCTAGAAGATCCTGCTCTGAAGCGCTGCCTGCTACGCCTAGGGTACCCAACCTCCAGGTGGAGCCTGAAGATCACCAGGTATCACAATTGAACTCCAGACAACAGATCTCTCCCCCCTGGAGAAAATGACTGCTTTGGAGGGTGGCCTCTATTCTGTTCAGTTGCCCCAAAGAGTTTTCTCCCAGAGGCCAACATAGGTATGGAAAGGGGCTTTCAGAGAAGCAAGCTTGGTTGCCTAGCAACAGGCACTGAGGGGAAAGTTGCCAGCCCCTAAATAACTGGTGATTTGGGGGGGTGGATCCTGTGGAGGGCAACATTTTTTTTAGGGGGGGGGGAATGGAAGGATTCAGCAGGGTATAATGCCATAGTGTCTACCCTCCAAAGCAGCCATTTTCTCCAGGGGAACTGATCTCTGCCATCTGGAGAGCACTTGTAATTCTGAATGATCTCCAGTCCTCGCCTGGAGACTGGCAACTCTTCTCCTCTGCCCACTGCCTGGTGGGTCTAACTGTCCCCTCAGTGGCCTGCTTCTGTCAGTAAAAAGATGATAGATTTTCAGCATAACCCCCTCCCCTGCCCACTGCCAGCTTGGCAACCTAGCTTGCTCTGATTAGGAAAATACCTGGAGATTTGGAGTGCGTGTGGATCCTGTGGAGGGCAGCATTGGGGGGGGGGGGGGCGGGATGGAAGGACTCAGCAGGGTATAATGCCATAATGTCTACCCTCCAAAGCAGCCATTTTCTCCAGGGGAACTGCTCTCTGTCATCTGGAGATCAATTGTAACAGTGGGAGATCTCCAGATCCCACCTGGAGATTGGCAACCTTAGGGGAAAGTCAGCCACACAGCAGGGGGTTGAAGAGAATAGTTTGATGGTTGCTGGCCCACCTCATTAGCCAGCTACCCATGGCGGAGCTAAGCAGGAGAGAGAGCCTTTATTCTGACAGGAATATTTACAGTTTATTCTGACAGGAAGGTCAGAAAGTCAGGCAGGGGAGGAGGGTTATGCTGAAAGTTCATTGTGTTTTCACTGACAAAAGCAGGCCACTGAGGGGACAGTTAGACCCACCTGGCAGTGGGCGGAGGAAGAGAGTGGACCCAGCACCCAGTCCTTCCCCTTCACTGGCTCCCTCCAGACTGAGGCTGAGATGCTGGCCGGTGGCTCTGTGGGTGGGACTGAGGCAACACAGCGAGAGAATGCAGCCAGTGGCCAGGGACACTTTTTGAGTGGCAGACCTTCCAGCCAACTGATTTTTGCACCCCATGGAATCTTGCCACTTGAAAATGGCGGGGAGGGCGGGATATAAATCACATGAAATAAATAAAAATAAATTTAAAAATGGATTTATATAATAAGGAAAGATACAGACAAACCCAAAGATATTACAGCAACTATTCCATTGAAGCCCCACATTAGGACAGCGAATGTGTTAAAACTAATATTTCTCGGCAAAACTGAAGTTCCTTGAGTCTGCTGAACTCTGTATTTTAACTGTGGTTAGTCCCAAACCTTCCCCCTCACCTTAAAAATATAAACTATAAATATAAATGGTCTGAGCCTAGAACCCAGGGGAAGAACATGAAATGGGTGAGCATTCCAATCTCCCCCCCCCCCCCATCTACTCAGAGTGGCAATGGCTCTTCAGGGTTTCAGGGGTGGGTTTTTTTTTTTTACAGGGTGGTTTGAGATAATAATTTTGGGTGTCCTCTTCAGCACTAATTCTGCTATCATTCCTTTTGGAGCTTCACGTTAGGGGTGCATGTTAAAACTAATATTTCTCTGCAAAACTGAAGTCCCTTGAGTTTGCAGAACTCTATATTTTAACCCTGCCTGATCCCCCGCCCCCCCCCCGCCTTTAAAACGTACCTGCCTACATTGGAAAGGTGGGGGAATAGCGGGATTTTACAAAGCCATTTCTAAAACAAAAAAGAAGCGCAAGAATCACAGCAGAAGGACCCCTCCCCCCCAAACTCCTACCTGTGTGGAGGACTACAGAGACTGGGAATGGCAGCTGGGAAGTTTGGCAGCCACACCCCCTGCTCTCAGAGGCAGCTCCAACCTTTGCTCTTTATACTCCAAGGCAGGTCAAGCTTAGAACAGCAAGGATGGGCAGGGGAGAGGGGAGAGAAGAGAGCCCCACTCCCGGTCTGCATTAAAGGGCAGGCCAGTTCTGGGTCAGGCCATAGGTTTGACACCCCTGGATTAATCTGGTTTTAATGGGTTATTCATTAAGTTAATTGATTAGCTGTAGATAAATGTGAATAGTACTAAAACCTCAGTGTTTATAAGATAATGTGAAATGCTATAAATGCTCAAAAAGTGTTGAGTATCATCATCATTGTTACCGAAAAGCCTTCCACACAATGATGTGTTGCTGTTTGCATCACAGGTCATTTTTTATTTTTTACACACAATTAGAGCAAATTACATTGTGTGTAACAGTCAGGCAGTAAATCTTGATGCTGATGCTGTGTAACCTCCCCACCCATGGTTAGAGGTAGAACAAGTTCCTAGATAGTAAAACAGAAGAATATGTTAGAAGACATTTGCTTTGCAATTGGGTGTAATTCCTTCCTCTATTAGTTCCCATTAACTGCCATGCTGAAGCCTTATGAGAACAATGATTCAGACCTGATGGCAGCCATTTATGTTCTCCAACAACACACACGCTCCTATATCCTGTTGTCTGCTCACCCACTGTGAGGGTGTTCATCATAATGACATTTTAAAGCCTTTCTCCCCCCCATCAGGAATAGGATAGCATGCAAATTACCCCATAAATTGTGTGTATCATAAAAGTAGAAAGTGGAGCTTTAGAAACTATTTCATATCAAGAAACTCCCTTTGGAGTTTTATGAACACAGAGATAGGACATTTACATAACAATTTTTGAAGTAAGAATGGGGAGGGAGAAGAAAACATACGCTATTTAGAGGAAGTCATTATAGCCTGTAATGTTCCACTGTTGATAATGGTGGATAAATGATTTGTACAAACCATCTGAAAAGCAGTGCTAAGTGTGGCAGAATTTCTTTGTTCCTATTTGCCTTTTAAAGTGGAGTTTAGTAATTTTGATTTTTTTTTCTTTTGTAGAGAGAGCTTCTGTGCTTCATGCATTAGGAGGGATATTGTTATATCACATAACCTTCCAGAACCTGACTCAGCATCTGAGAAGGACACAAACTCACCAGATCCCCTGCATTCCTCAATAATACTGGGGGCCAGAAGGAGTGAACTCCTGTGAGCAGGACACTGAACAACCTACATGGGAGGTGATACCCATGGAGAATAGAAGGGGGTTTCCATCTTAGAAGGGGGAGGGGCCGTGGCTCAGTGGTAGAGCATCCACTTGGCATGCAGGAGGTCCCAAATTCAATTCCCGACTTCTCCAGTTAATGGATCTGGTGATGTGTAAGATCTTTACCCGAGACCCCGCAGATCTGCTGCCGGTCTGATGGACCGATAGGCTGATTCAGTATGAGGAAGCTTCATGTGTTCTTGCACAAAGAAGCCAGAAATATGCCCATTGTCACCTGCCAAAGCTCACTGGTTTCTGGACTCCCCCCCCATCCCTGACAATCTCACTGCACCCCAAGAGCAGAGAAGGTGACAGGCCTGAACTGAAGCCCATACCAGATGGCATAGCACTCATTTGGTAACATGAGGCTTCATTTCTGATAGTCCTACTTGTACAGAAATATAGCAGACTTAAATATGGCAAGGAACATCTCCATTGATGTACCAGGAAGAGATGGAAATGTGTTTTTGTTGTTGTTCAGTCATACAGTCGAGTCCGACTCTTTGCGACCCCATCACGCCAGGCCCTCCTGTCTTCTGTCGTGTTCCAGAGTTTGCTTAATTTCATGTTCGTTGCATCGATGACCCTGTCAAACCATCTCATCCTTTCCTGTTCCCCTCTTCTTTGACCTTCAATCTTTCCCAGGATCAGGGTCTTCTCCAGTGAGTGCTCCCTTCTCATTTGGTGGCCAGAGTATTTGAGCTTCAGCTTCAGTATCTGGCCTTCCAGGGAACAGTCAGGGTTGATTTCTTTTAGGATTGACTGATTTGATCTCCTTGCAGTCCAAAGAACTCTCAAGAGTCTTCTCCAGCACCAGGGCTTTTTTTGTAGAAAAAGCCCAGCAGAAACTCATTAGCATATTAGGCCACATCCCTTGTGGGGCGCATGGGGAACCTGAGGGAAGGAAGGCAGTTTCAACTGTTTAAACTGCCTTCCCTCCCTGGATTGGCTTGGCTTCCCCAGGCACCCCACGGCTTGTGAGGTACTTAGGGAACCTGAGGAGGGGGAGGCTGTAGGCGTGGCTAACTCAGAAGCCAGCTGGAACTCTGTTCCTGTACGTTCCTGCCCCAAAATAGCCCAGTCCAACACCATGATTCAAAAGCATCTATTCTTCCCAGTGCTACATATAACAAAATGCAGGGTGAGAGGAGAAAAGGTCTGAATCACTGTTATATAGGGCAGTGATATAACTTGAGCTGTTCTGACCACCAGTGGGCCCCATTCCTTCAGGAATTTTTGACATACTCCAAACCTTGTGCATATGATAACTAATCTTGAAACCATTTCTTTAGCTGACTACCTGCATCATTCCGGTAAAGCCTTTATATCTCTTTCTCTACCACTTATTTTACCACGTGGGATAGCTCTTTGTACTTTGGTTCTGGAAACCAAAGCATCCATTTTTCCAACTGATTAACTCAGTGTACTGTGCTTCTATTACAAAAAGTCTTAAAGATCAGTGGTGTGTTGTACACCGGGGAAAAAAAAGGGAATGTTGCTGTTTGACACAGACACTCTTGTGTACATGAATCCAAAGAAAAGGATATTAGTATTAGCATTTTATTTCCACTCTAAAATATCTCCCAGCACAGCGCAGATTCAGGCCAATTTAAAAAAATGACATCTCAATTAGCAAAACAAATGAATACATGGAAGCCAAAACTCTCTGTGTTGTGGGAAACTATTAAGATTCACTTCTGCTGTGGGAAATAAGGTTCCATCAAATTGTCTCAAGGAAATGGGAAAGTATATATGGTTACAGTAATTGAGCTTTATGATCTTAGTAAGCCTTGCTAAACTCTCCAGAAACAGGTGTTTAATAATTGCTGATTTTAATGAGATTGTCTTGAAAAACTGTTGGGGAAATTGACAGAGACATCCAAAATGCAAATGAGAGGCAGAAAAATGATCATGAGAAAAGAAAGCAACTGGAGACATGTCTGAGGGGCAAAGTTTATGCTGAGAGCTGTGTGAGAGAAAATAAAATGCTACAAACATTTAGCTCATGTTCTCTTTTGTTCTTTGTCTCTGTCACATTCACAATTGGGAACAAAATTAAAACAGGTGATTTTCTTAGTAGGATAAGTCTAGTAAGATAGGTTTTTAGGTGCCTTTCAATTTATAGGCTCACCCCCCCCCCCTGAAAATCTCCTTTTTCTATTTTAGTCATCTCTTTCTGTAAGTGGTACCAAAGACATTTGATCCATTAACTGTCAGTTTTCTAGGCACAATTTGTACCAAACTCTTAGCTCCTATTTCATGCATTTTGCTAAGACAGTGAATAGAACTCTATATATGTTTGGGAGATGGATCATTGCATGATATCCAAAATAATTACACAGAGATTATACAGTATCTCAGTTGTTAGAGTTTTTCACACTTTAGAGGATTGTACATGTGAAGCTGCATGAGGGGCTATATGAGGTAGAGTCCTGACCTGGATGGCCCAGGCTAGCCTGGTCCCATTAGACCTTAGAAGCTAAGTAGCTTCCGCCCTGGTTGGTATTTGGATAGGAGACCACCAAAGAATACCAAGATCATTACACATAACCAGACAATGGCAAGCCACCTCTGAATGTCTCTTGCCTTGAAAACCCCATGGGTTCACCTTTAGCGGGACATGAGTTGAGAGCAAAAAACAAAGCAAAAACCAGAGGTAAAGAAATCTCAAATTATACCCCCTACTGGAATTTTTGTCCTGTATATATTATGCCCTTTTCACATATTTGTCATTCTACATAATTATGTGGTTTTACTGCTTATTCTGGTTTACCTACTTGGGAAAGGTTTGTGAGGAATGGGAGAGCTAAAACTGAAGTTTACTTCTTGTCTTCTGATAAGTTTATTCAGTCACCCCTCTGACTTCTAATGTTTTACCAGGTGTTCTAGACACTTCACAATCATCTTGATCATTTTTTTCCTTAATTAAGGTTCTAAGGAAGATGAATTCTGTATCCAAAATCAAATGTTGTGCCTTTTCTTTACTTGTGCAGAATTATAGCAGGACCAGCTTTGATCATACCAAGAGGTAGTGTTCCCAACAATGGGGCCTCTCAGGGCCCAGCCCCCTGACTTCCTGGCAAGCCCCCCCCCCGACTTTCTGGACTGCCTGGAGGACTCCCCACTGGAGCTGGAGGCGGCACAGGGCTCCTAGGTGAGACCAGCAGTGTACTTGTAGGAGAATCAGGTCATGGGCTGGTGAGATGGGGCTGGCAGGAACTTTTGCTCAAGAAAGCAAAGAATAAGCTTTTGCTCAAAAAGAAGCTAGGGGTGGCATGGGCTGCAGGCCACAGAGGCAGTAAGAGCTGGGCCGCAGGGGGCTGGCACTGAGAAGCCAAGGGCGGAGTGGGGCATCTGTGCTGCACACACCCTTTTGTGGTCACTGTGGGGGAATGTACTGCCTGCCCGCACCTCTCCTGGATGGGAGGCTAGAGGAGAGAGGAGCAGGAGGAGAGAGGCTGCTGTGCCTGGGGCTTTCCTTCCTTCTGAATCTTCAGTTGGGAGGTGAGGGAGAGACACAGTTTCTCTTCAGGGCTCTGTCAGCTGGGGCTCTTTTGTATGCAGTGGGACATGTGGGGCTGGAGAGGCAGAGAAGGTGCTGCTTTGACCAGAAGGCGCCACCCTCCTCAGTTCCCTCTGGAGACAGATACCTGGCACTGTTTACCTGACCCTTACAGAGACCTGGGAGGCCATCTCAGTCTTCTCCTGGCAGCTTCTGAACCCACCCATGTCCTGGCAGCTTCTGAACCCACCCATGTTCTGACCGCCCCCCCCCCACTCAAATCCTTGGACTTTCCTGCCCAGGGCGGGAGCCACTTTGCAGGGCGCTGGTGCCCTTGCCCTGCCTTGGGCATCCTTGCATGCATGCCCCCACTTCATGGGCTGCTCCTCCAGCTGCTCCTTGCAGAAAGAAGCACAGAGGATGCTGGCCCCACTCCCTTGGTGGTGCCCCCTCCCCTCTGCAGAGTCTGAGGCCCAGGGAGAGCCTAGCAAGCTGGTGCTGGGGATGGCAAAGCAGAAGGGAGCCGTGGTGGTTAATGGGAAGACCAGCTGGGACAAGGGCTGGCCAGCCAGCCAGTGTGCATGAGTTTTTTTAACTTTATATTTCAGTGCCACCCAACTTTTTACAAGATCCCCGATTTAAGAAATCCTGGTTATGGGCCTGCTCTAGTCTTACATTCAAGTTTGCCACATGATAAATAAGATGGGGCAGTGAATCCTATCCTATAATTCTGAATTAACTCTAATTTCCCCTCAACATACAACAATGATCAACAAAACTGTAGTGAGTTGACCACGTACTGAGGAGGGGGAGGAGGACAGGGAAAACCTTGTATAGTTTTAGTATTAGTTTATCAAAAGCAGAAAGTAGTTTACAAGACAGAAACAAGACCTCCTAGAGTTCTGTGAGGCCGATCACTTAAAAAAAAACCCTTCTGTCATTATTTCTTTGAACACTGCTAATTGAAGATAAGAGGAAGAAGGGTATTACTGTTAAATCAATGCACATTCTACTTGATCATCAGATGTGTATTCTTCTTCAAAGGAACTTGGGAATCTCTATTATGAAGTTCCCTTATTTTAGCCGTACTGTATATCTATAAGGCAGCTTAAACTATAAGTCTGAATTCACCAGTGTGGTCACCACTACACTACACTAATGGCTTATGTATTTTACATTTACATTATAAATGCACAATATGGTTTACGACTTAAGTGTAAAACACATATAATTGGATACACTACTTCTTCATGCTTTAACATCCTCCTCTCACAATGTAAGGGCTACTCAGAAGTAGCATCTATAATTTGAAAGCTGGCCTTGCACTCACAGCTGGTATATATACTACTCCTGTGAATATTTACTCATAAGTATAAGTCCCACTATATTCAGTGGGACTTGCTCCCAGGTAAGTATGCAGAAGATTGCAGCCTATATCGCTGGAA
Organism: Lepidodactylus listeri; assembly: GCA_029233225.1. NCBI lineage: Eukaryota > Metazoa > Chordata > Lepidosauria > Squamata > Gekkonidae > Lepidodactylus > Lepidodactylus listeri. The sequence goes on along the minus strand of JARCFY010000004.1, from coordinate 70,081,819 downwards.
ATAAAGCTGGGCACCACTGGATTTTCAGTATCTCTAAGGGCAACAGTCTAAGATGCTGCAAACTATGCAGCCTCATTGGAACCAATAACAATATAGCATAGGGGTATCCCATATCCAAAGCATGCTATCCATGGCTATTTTGGGGCGGGAACGCCCAGGAACGGAGTTCCGGCTGGCTTCCGAGTTGGCCACGCCTACAGCCTCTCCCCTCCCACACACTTGGGTTCCCCAGGCACCTCGCAAGCTGCAGGGTGCCTGGGGAAGCCAAGCTGATCCAGGGAGGGAGTTTAAACTGCCTCCCAATCCTGGGAGGGAGCTGTGCGATCAGGGGTGTGGCCTAATATACGAATGAGTTTTTGATGTTGGGTGTGGCCTAATATGCTAATTAGTTTCTCCTGGGCTTTTTCTGCAAAAAAAAGCCCTGATGCTATCAGTTGACAGACTTCATCTGTTGCAATTGCTCAGAGTTTCCCCAGCATATGGACCATCTCAGGGCACAATGTTATGGCATCAGAAGCTCTGTGTCGAATTGGGGTAACAAAGGCCAATGTTTTAGAAGTAAAAGATTTTAAATTGTGACTGTTATGGGGGGGAGATGATATGCATCAACGGTTTTGAAAGAATAAGTATTGTTGATTGTTTGACTAAAATATATAATTGCTCTTCTTTACTGGAGAGTTACAAGATTACAAGATAGGCCCACAAACCTATCAAATCAGCAGATAGTGGCAGTAGGTAATTTTTTGACCTGTATCGATAACATATATTAGGTACAATATATGCTTTATGGGATATTTTAAAAAGTAAACTAACAAATATACATTTTGCCCTTTAATCTTGAACATATTGATATGTGGGCTTTTAAGACCTTCTGAGAATTGCCCCTTTATCACTGAAATATCTTTGCCCCTCCCTTTCTCAAATCTGAAAGGGCAGGTAATTGCCTCAGGTAAAATGGAGGGTGGTTAATGGTGGTTCTATTCTATATTATACAAGGAATAACCATCTATTTGACATTTTAGTCTTTAAAAATTCCATTAGTAATTTAAGCTAAGCTGCTGTTTTCTGAAAGTCAGTCACGCACCTCAAACTGAGCAAAATTACGTTCTTTTCAAGGGCAACTCTGTTATTTCCAGTGCTTTCTGTAATAATTGTGTTAGCTCTAAAACCCCCTTGCAGCTCACCATAGATGGCTGACAGCTTGTCCTTTTGTGTCCCTGTTCTAGGTAGGAGGGAAAGAAATGTAACAGAAAAGTCTCCGTTTTTTAAAACCCTTTCACCCCACATAAACAAGCTGCAAAGGGTCTCCCTCCCTCTGAGGAACAGAGAGTAATACATAAGAAACAAAGGCTCCAGGCAGAATCAGCTACCTTTTCAGAATAGATTCATGTGTCATGGCTTGAAGAGGGTTGACCACTGAACAATTTTTCACAGCAAGGCAGTCAAATCCTTAGGGGTGTCCCACAGTAAAGACAAACTCTTTCACAAAATTAAATTCCATAAATACATAACAGCTTGGTCCTGTTTATAAGCATATGTGAACTACTACATCTGCGGTGGCGTTTCATTGGAGAACCTTTTAAGAAGGCTGGCAATTGCTGCCTCTCCCTTGCTCAGTCCGCAGGAGCTCAGAATTCTCCAAATGAGGTTCACTGCTGCTCTCAAACCTCCCATTAATTCTCATTCAGCGCTGCTGAGTGATTGCTACCCATTCCTGGCAGAAAAATAATTAAGCTAGTCATTAGCACAATCTGCCTTGAATTAAGCAAACAACTGGCTCTTTTCATCTGCGTGGAGGGAGGGTCAGACCACTGATGTGACAACCTGCAATTTGAAGGTGGGGGGAATCTACAGCAGCAGAAGTGTGCGTGGTGTAGGCCAGCACATTGAAACACAAGTGCCAGTGCAAGGAGGAAATTAGCCCTTTGCAAATATATTATTTGGCAGGGGGCAGGAGAATGGGAGGGAAGAGGATTTAGTGAAATAAGTGCCTAGGCTACATTTTCAAAAAAACTACAAGAGGGGAAGGGTAATGGGAAAGGAACAGGGAGCACTGTTTTGTCTTAAAATGCCAAGACCTAAACTAGAAGGCAGAATGAAAGGAGACAAAAAAGCCATTGTTACCCATGGAGCACCATCTTCTAGAGTATTGCCTTTGACCTGGGGAATATTCCAGACCTATCTGTAAATTCTCTGTAATCTGACAATGTGGATATGTAGCCCAATATCCCTTCTGCTTTCCCTTAATTCAGAGTAAGGCAGCGGTAATACTGGAGGCTTGGTGCGATCTGGCAGCACCTCTGTTTGCAGTGGTTTAAATTGTAGTGGGAAGGGGTGACCAGATAGCACAACCTAAAGCAGCCTTACTGCACACTTGCCCCGTGGTCGACCATACCGATTCTTGCAGCAGGGCAACCATAGAGTGGGTGGTTGGGTGGCTTCTTTTTAAAAATTTATCTTTCACATATGTGCATAACTGCTTATTCAAAGCACCGCTCTGTTTTGACAGCTGCAGGAGGCTGCCTCCCCCTCTGAAAAAACTCATTTTTTCAATTAACCCCTTCCCCACCCTGTGTGTTGCAAAGCTGTAGGCAGAGGAACCGGGATGAAAAAAAAACAAAGGAGGCTTCTCAGCCTGCCCTTCCCACCCCCCCTTCTCACTTCAGAGAACAGCTGAAAGCTTGCTGGTGTGGTTATGTGCACATCGCTGACTAAAAAAACCACAAAGAGCCTAAAATGGAACAGAGCGATCAGACTTCCCAACCGAGTTGAGCTCGCACCAGGGGAGTTCAGACAACTGGAAATGTGTGGTGAAAGCACTGATATCCATAAACACCAGACTTTCCTCAGTGCCTGATTATTCCACTTCCAAAGCAGGGCAGAATGGGGTGGTGATGACTGGGGCATGGAAGGCAGATGTTGCTCTCTGATCATGCTCTTTAAATCCACAAAGGTACTGCAATGATATTGGCACAAACTGCTTGTGTGACCACAGCCTAAGACAGTTTTTGCTTGGTACTTAAAAACAGGATCTGATTATTTCATTAATATCATTTAACACAGAGGTGCAAATACTCCCCCCCCCCGGCATAAAACTGTCCCAAGTAGATCACTAGTCTGGGCAGCAGAGAGCAAGGTATTGTTAATGATCCATCACCTAAAGGCACTAACAGTTGTGGATCTACCCCACTTTCCTCTTCTCCGAGGATCCATTTCCATCCCCAGGAAAGCTGCTTCTTGGGAATGCAGGACATGTGTGGAGTAATAGTGGAGCTGTGCTGACAGAACAGGCCAAAGGGAGTGATTCTGTGCCCATTCACCCCCTCACTGTAGCCCACTGGCCCCCGTGGCTGTTACTGCATTTGATTCCTGCAGCTCCAGGAATTGAATTTACTGTGGTTGGAAAAGGCTGTTGGATGGAGGGTGGAGAGAAAAGTGGGGAAGATCCACAGTCCTAGAGCAATCACATGCCATTACTGAGGGAATTATCTAAGAGGGTTAGAACAGGACCAGTGGTGTACATAGGTATGTTTGCAGGGGCATAGATAGCAATTCCATGGCAGTTCTGTCTCTAAAGCAGCTTTTAATAGGTTCCTTACTGCCATGGTACCCTTCTGGCATCACTGGTATATCTGATTAGGCAGACACTCTGCTGTCTACAGCCAGTGATCTTGGACAGGGAAGTGGGTATCCGTTTGTATCAGCAGATGCATCCATCAAATTTAATGGACCCCAATGAGCATCATGATACGGAGGATGATCCTCCTCCTCCAGGTGTACATCTGCATCAGTTGCCTTGTGCAGATTTCTCTTATGGGATTAGGACAATATCTTCTTTGACCAGAGCAAGTATTTCTTTTTAAAGGATGGTTCAGTTGAAGAAAATGCTCCATCCCATATAAGATTTCACAATTTGTAAAAACTACCCAAAGTCAAGTTCTGCTTGTATTCCCCCCCATGAAGATATAAGTTGAATCAAGAGTTTTAAACATAAAGCACGTGTCAAGAATAAAGAGGTGCAGAGCAAGGCTTTGACAAGTCCTTTTGAGCCCTGTCATTTGCTGTTTAGACCTTTCCATTTAGAAGTCTCTCAAGAGTGCTTAGAATCCTTTTAGATCCCAGATGCTGAGTGACCTGTCAGAAGGTGTACTGATATGGACATAAAACAAAACTAAAAGCTATTTCATGAATTATGTCTTAGCAAGAATTTGGAACTGTATGGCTTGTGTCACAACTATTTCTTGCTGCTTCTCAGGACTGTCATTTAGGAAGCAGCCATCGGCAATCCAAGGGCAAAAGAACCATCACTCTGACACATTGAGAAATACAGAGTCTATAAGTTATCACACGTCCACAGTCAGGGAACAGTAATACACTGTTTCAGGATTGTTGTGTTTTTTTTTTTTTTAAAGATTGTTGAATTCTGAACCTGCTGGGGTAGGGAAAATGAACGGTGGTAGTGGTGCTGTGTAAGAGCTAGAGAATAATTAAGAAAAGGCATAAAGGCATTGCAGGTAGGTACAGAGCAGTTTGCTTAAGGTACGGTCTTTAAAAGGTTAATTATGTATAACTATAGCTTGCAGAACTCACTGCGAAAGGATGTAGCAATGGCCACTAGTTTAGATTAATTTAAAAAAAGATTAGACACATTTATGGAAAGTCAATAGCTATTGTCCATGACAATAAAACTGGACTACTGTGCTCAGAGACATATACTTCTGAAAAGGGGGAGTGTTTGGCTTCTGGGGTTTCAAGGGTATCTAGTGGGTCACTCTGGATGCTGGATTAGATATGGTATTGCTCTGACACAGCTGGGTTCCTCTTATATATAACTGGGGAAGAGCTATGGCACTATGGTGAAAGTACATATTTTGCATGCAGAAGATCCCATATTTCATCTCTGGCATCTCCAGTTTAAAGCAGCATGTACTGATGAATATCCTCTGCATGAGATACTGGAGAACCACTGCCAGTCAAAATAGACAATAATGAGCTAGATAGTCCAACAATCTGACTTGGTATAAAACAGCTTCCTATATTCATCTTCAGAATAATAGGCCCCCAGATATAATCCTATTTAGTAATAAGAAAATGACAATTGCCCCAGTCTAGCAAAGAAAATTCATGCAATTGGCTCATTCTGATGCTCCTCTAGTGACCACAGAACTTGATGTTATCTCTGATATAAGTGATATAAGTACATTGCCATTCAGGTGTCATGAGTAACAGCACCACTACAGCTGAATCTAGGCTGTTTGCAAAACCAGACGCATGGTCACCTTGCTAGGTGGGGCTCATTTAAACAGTTAATTGCATCTTGCAGAAATTTTGGAAATCGAGCCAGCAGAAAAGCTTCTTACAGTCAGGATGGGTATTTGTAACTTGGGTTTCATTTCAGCTGTCAAAGAAAGAAGTGTTGCATTGCACTGACATCATAAGAGGTGCACAGACAAAAGAGATGAAAAGCATTGAGGCAGTATTAATATAAGGCTGAGTCTGATGCAGAATTGTTTTCAGAACAACTGCATAGATGCTATGAATTTCTCTTGCCAGAGGTCTTGGAAGGAAACAGAACTGCTGCAGTACTGTGAGCAGACTCTTATAGAGAAGAAACTGCTGACATGTTTGGTAGAAGAGTCACCTGAACTGAATTCTAACTTGCTGAGCATTAGCTGAAATGGCTTTATTCTGGACTTGCAAGCTGGAGGAGAATGCCCTTGAACAGTTCAAGATGTAATTTCCTCACCACCGAGACTCCATAGCTGCAGGGCGACTGTGGGCAGTGGAGGATAGGGTACCTGTCTCTTTTTAATAACTGTAGAAGAGACATTTTCAGCAGGTGCAGCTTTCTTGTCCATTCCATGCTAGTTTGAAACCAATTATCATTCAGTCCTTTTGACTGCTGTGACGTAGATGGTGTGGCAAAGCAGTGTTAAGTAGAAGAAGATGGCATGTAAGGATCTGAAAGGAGATGGGGTAGAATACCCAGTTAATCAACAGCTTTTTCCTGCGCTTCAGTTATCTGTTTTCCAGGGATAAAACACGTTTCCATAAAACTTGGGAGAAACACTAGAAATCTCTGTGGTGACTTATGAAAGCCCATGTAGTTTTTTAAAAACAAACCCAGTGTCACTGAGATCCAATTCCTTCTTCTGCTTGCAATGGCTTGTGTCACCAAATTAACTCCAGCTGCATCCATTCCCTTTAAATTGAGAGCTGGATATGCCCTATGGATAAGGCTTATTTCAGAACCTTCATCGAACAGCACTGATGCTTCCCAGCAATCCGTGTTCCCATTCACATAGGAGCAGCTGCCTGGCCGGCTCTTCACCAAGTCTGTTCTTGCAGGTACTGATGGTGGCCTGGGATTCCCTTGGGGAATTGTTCTGCTTTTTTCCTTTCAGACTGCTTGCAAATTGCTGAGCTTACCACTGTGGTAAGTTGTTCCTGGAAGGCTGCAGATGTCATGAAAGAGTCACTAGAATTAACAGCAGATACCATTAAGGAAACACTCATTTCTGGTTTTACACTTTGTACTTTCCACACAGTATAGTTCATTGGTTTGTCTAAAATGGCACCTTCATTAACGAGCAGGCTATAAAGCTCCCCTGTTAATACATGGATAAACTTGCTTTTCACACAAGATTCTGCCACTGGATAAAAGCTCCTTCTTGTATTGTGCCAGTTCTACATTTGGTTGGGCAGGATCAGCTTTATTTGTAATTTGGACTGGAAGGAGCATGGAAAGCTCTATCAATTTGCCTTCTTAGAGCATATAAGTATGTGTAGGATTCCTCCCTTCCCTCCATCTTGCTTGCCATGCCTTTCTTTATTTTTAAAGGGCAAGGTCACCCTCTTATTGGCTTTTTAAGTGCTTGCAGAGCTGCTTGGAGGAATTTTGTACTGCATAGGGAAGCTACAGGTAAAATTCATTGGCATCTTCCTCTGAAAACACTGCCAGGTAGTGTGCTGCTTGTACCTGGGAAATTTCTTCTCAGGCAATAAAACTTTGTTTTCAGTCTTCCATGCAGTCCCACATTGGGGACTGTGCACCCACAGGCTGGCCTCAGAGAAAGAACTTTCTAGCTGTAGCAAACTGGAAAAGTGCCTCTCCCCTCAGGCACATTGCACAGCTTTTTCTCCACCACAACGAGCACACCTAGAGGAGAGGTGCCATTTCTCTCAATTCCTTTGTCACTGCCATTTGGAGGAGATATTTCTGTGAAACTGTTCTTTCTCACTGGTTTCCGGGTGGCCCAATGATCCCTCTTCAAGACATGTGCCAAGTGTGGCACAAAGATGACACGGATGAACATTCTCTGTGTCTTTTGTGCCCGGGGGAATCGCACAACATAGGGTCTTGCTACCATTATCAGCATTTCACCCCCAAAGCCAATTTGATAGGGTATTTCACCTTAAGGCATCCCTTTGCTGAAAAATTTGCACCGGCTCCAACCCCCTAGCAGCAAAGCAATCTGCTGAACGGGAATGATCTTCCTGGCCAGAATTGGTCTCTTCATTCCGATCGACCGCACCATCCGATCCTACCTGACATTGGTCCCAATTATCAATTCCAACCTCAACTCAATGGAACCGCCTCCAAAGAATTCTAAGTCTAAGCATTTGCACAAGTCTTCCAAGATGTCGGAGGGTATGGATTGGGAATCAAGTGCTTTGGTCCCAGCACCTCTGAAGGATCCTATTGTAGTTGCCTTGAGCCAGTTCATTCGGAAATGGTGGGATATAAATACAAATAATAAATAAATAAATAGTGGAGGAGGAGGACCTTACCATCTTGCCCCCCTTACTCATTCCTCCCACCAGCAAGAACCAGATGACTACTGTTCTGAGGGAGAAATACTATTGGCTCAGCTTGACACACACACCCAAAGAAGCCATGCACTACTCCTGCTCTGGCTCAGCCCACTCAGGCAGTCCCATGGCCAGTTCCATACCCTTCAGTTCCATGGCAACCCTAACTCCATGCCCTATCTCTGGCATATGGACTTATCTGAGGAGAACCTTACCACCATTTGGTTTTGGGTGCTCCTTTGGTTCTGTTCCACTCCACACATTTTACACAAGATCTCCCCAGTCAGCAAGGCTTGGATTCGGAGGTTAGCAGCACCTCACCTTCTGACCTCAGTTCCAAGTTTCCATCTGACCTTTCCCCAGATGAGGCTATAAGGGATACCTCTGGCAGCTCACACAATGAGGACTTGCACCTCTATTCAGAACGAATGATTTGAATGGCCAAATCCCTTGATATGGATGTGACATCCTCCAGTCCTAAACCTAAAAGTAAAATTTTTGAATGCCCTTTATCCTGAGGCTCTTGCTTTGGTTGCCTTCCTAATGTTGGAGGATTTTCTGGGACTGGCCAGGGCTGTGTGGGAGAATCCATCTTCCATCCCTCCTACATTATGAATAATAGAAAACATGTACAAGTTAAGGCAGGAAGATTGCCCATTCTTGTTTAATCATCCTGCACCTCTTCCTTGGCCACTGAAAAGACCCAAACCAAGTCTTGTCAGGGGTCTCATTCCACCCTAACAGAAAAGGAAGGTTGTAAGCTTGATGCCATTGGATGGTGTTTCTACTTCTCTGCTGCTCTCAATATGCACATAGCCAGCTACGAGGCTATTATGGCAGTGCATTAATTCTTTTTGTGGGATCACATAGCAATCTACCTTGATCTACTGTGAAAATGTGAAACTTTTGAAACAGCAAATGAATGGAGGAAGACATGCTGTTGGTAGTTTTGCATGTGCCATCACTTCTGATGGAACTCTACACTGACATGTTTGTTAAGAACAACCAACCTACTGCCTGAGACCAAATAGACAACTAATCTACTAGTAATGAAGTTATTATATTAGTCAGTCATTAAATATTGTTGTTATTGGTTTAAGAAGATTTTGTAAGGGTGCTTTAGTTTGGCTAGCAGTCACAGCACGTAGCAGGCAGTTGGGCACAGGTGCACAGTTTCAAAGGTTGGGGTCTTGGGGAACTACTTTACTATTGAATGCAAAGCAGACAAGTGGGCAGTGTAAGCCACAATGCCCCCCCCCCAAAAGGCAGCAGAGGGAAGTGGGCATCCCAGCCCAGATCTCAACCCTCTCAGTGGGGGCAGCCTTAGGCATGGCCACTTGTGTGCAGCCTACTGGCTGCCCTGCTCCTGTTAGTGCCCCCAGGGCTCTGCATGGCACATGGGGCCATTCTCATTGGAATAAGGCTTCAGCAAATGCACCCTCAGACAGCACACAGCAGCTCCCCTCCCAGGTACTACCCTTAATGTCAGCACATCCTGCCATACAGCCCTCGGATCACACGTGTCTTACAGGAGATTGCTTTTGGAATGTTTTCAGGACACTGCCCTGATTTCAGAACATTTTGACCAACAGGGACCTACATCTATGACACCATGGCTCCCCATTGTCACAGCAAGAGATGACAGCATTTGCTGGCTAATTCCAATGAATCCATTTTCTCAAGGGACAACACTCCACAGAGGCCTCCCCCTGTCAGGAGGAGTCACACTAAGCAAAAAAAGGTCTAGGAGTGCTACAAGGGCACAGGACATATCCAGCAGCGATGGCTCATCAGGTGAGTCATCCTTGGAGGAGGATTCCACCCTTGTCTCGGGTAATTACTGGTTAGCTGGAGCATATGTTTCAGGCCTTCAAACATGGGCCCTTGAGTGGCAGGGGTGTTGAACAGCTTGGGCTGGGCACTGTCTGGGGGTCAAATCAGCCCAGTGGGGTGAGAGCACCATCTAGATATGGCAATGGCAAGCATCCCCCATGCATTCACTTGGCTTGTAAGGTGTGAGAGAGGATTTTAAACAGATACTATGTTTACATCTTCACCCTCCTAAGGCCTGAGGGTGAGGCTGGTAAGGCAGGTTCCCGTCCCTGCAAAAAAGTCATTTCAAACTGTGCCACTTTCCCCCCTGCCATTCCCCCTATGTACACAATCTCCCTGATAGGGTTTTTTTTTTTTTTTTAAACATTTTATTGGGAGCGCTATGGTGCTGAAGCAGGACTATAAATCAGCACCATAGCGACCCCATTGAGAGGCCTGGACTCCATTTAGATACACTGACATTCACTACTGCTGTCACCTGGAAACAAAAAGCTCATGGATACAGAGTTCAAGCATGGGGGGGGGACCAGTTTTGAAACTCAGGAAGCCTTCCTTCCTTCCTTCCTTCCTTCCTTCCTTCCTTCCTCCCTCCCTCCCTCCCTCCCTCCCACAAACCATGGACTGTGTGTGCTTGTGTGTGTGTGTGTGTGTCTGAGTCTACACTTCCTTTAAAGCAAACTTTAAAAAAATTGACCAAACATCTGTCTTACTATTCACTTATCTCCCTGATCTCCTGTTTAAACACACAGTCTAATCAGGTACTTGTTTCAAGTGACAGCAGTAGCGAATGTCAGTGTATTTAGATGGGAGTCCAGGGTTCTCAATGGGGTCGCTATGGCGCTGATTTGTAGTCCTGCTTCAGCGCCATAGCACTCCCAATAGAACACTCAAAAGAAAAAAGAAAAAGAGGATGATTGTGCATGGGGAGAAGAAGGGCATAACAGGAATGATCATTGTTACAGGCCTTTGCAGATGATTTAGTATTTATATTGGAAAACCTGATGGAATCTATTGCTCACCTCTTAAACTCCCTTCAGGAATATGGCCAAGCTTCAGGCTTGAAAATAAATGTCAATAAAACCAAAATACTAACAAAAAACATGACATCAGAACAGAATCTACATTTGCAACAACTATCAAGTCTGGAAATTAAGAAAAAAGTAAAATATCTTGGAATAAACATCACAAATAGGTGTAGTTCTTTGATTGAAAACAATTACATCCAACTCATCTCAGAAATTAAGAAGGATCTTGAAAAATGGCAAAATTTACAAATATCCTTTATGGGTAGAATTGCAACAGTCAAAATGAATGTTTTTTCTAGATGGATTTTTGTTTCAAACAATTCCAGTCCTTCAAAACCAGAAACTCTTTACAGAATTAGATATTTTGATCAAAAGATTTATATGGCAAGGGAAAAAACCAAGAATAAGGCTGAAAGCTTTACAAGATGCAAGAGAAAGAGCAGGATTTGGTCTTCCAGACTAGAATCTTTACTTTAAAGCTGCAGCTATGACATGGTTAAAAGACTGGATTACTCTAGAAAATACTAGAATACTGTTATTGGAGGGCCATGACCTATTGTTGGGCTGGAACACTTTTATTTGGTATGGGAAAGCTGAAAACCATAAATATTTCAAACAACATCTAGTTAGAAGGTCATTGCTAAGGGTATGAGAAGATGTTAAAAGATCCTTTTATCCTAAAATTCTGAAATGGCTTGCACCTCTGGACGCTTTTACTAATCCAAACTTGACTTCCAAAATGTATTTATTCAAATATGAGGAGGTTTTAAATAACAAAAATGAGCTAAAAACAACTGAAGCTATAAAAAACATAAATTCTGAGATTAGCTGGTGGGAACTGGTACCCATACAATCTAGATATGCTAAAGATAAAGCTCTAGCATTCTGTTCTAAAATGTCTGAAATTGATAAGATATTGCTTTATTTTGAAGAAAAGTTGATTAAAAAATCGTATATACTTTTGTTAGAATATAAGACACAGGATGAAGTGGTGAAGAATTCTGTGGTTAAAGCCAAAAACAAAAGGTTTGAAGAAACCCTTATAAATCTGGAAATGGACAAAGCGGCCACAATAGTTCATTGTCAGAACGTACCTGAGAAAATTGGTAACAACTTAAAAGAGGAAATGTTGGAAAATTTGGCCGAACAATTAGGTTTAGGTACTAAGGATGAATTGGCCTCAGAAATTGAATCGGTTTATTGGAGGAATTCGGCCTTTGCCAGAATCTACCGCGTGAGGTGCACATAAAATTTTATTAAAAAAATCTAAAAGAGAAAGTTCTAAGAGCAACCAGAGAGAATAAGGTGAGTATTCAAGGGGAGGAGATAAAATTCCTTAAAGAAATTCTGTGGTGTGTTAGAGAGAGAAGATTCTAGTATCAGACACTAACAGACTTGTTAAGATTTAAAGGTATTATATATAAATGGCTCATCCCAGAAGGTCTGCCTTTTGAATTTAAGGGGAAAAGACAAAAGATAGACTCAGTCTTCAAACTGGATAACTTCTTAGAGCTATATGAAGAAGAGCTGGGTCTGCAGAAAGATCAGGACCTAGAACCAGAAAAAGATGAGGAAAAAGAATATGAAGAGGAGAGGGAATGTAATGAGGATGCTAGGAAAAAAATGAATGGGAAAAAGGACAGGAGAAGACCGGACAAGAAAACTACCCAAATGTTAATGAGATTTCAATATAGAAGCAGGTCGAAAGAAGATAAAAGTAAAGATGGAGCGTCTGAAAAAGTGTAAAATCCTATCTATCAATGTGAATGGGTTAAACAGCCCTCAGAAAAGGAGGAGGATCCTTCACCAGATTGCTAAATTAAATCCGGAAATAACATGCCTGCAGGAAACTCACATCAAAGAAAAAGATAAGAAATATTTATCTGTTAAAAAAATGGGAGAAGTTTTTATAGCATCTGATCAAAGGAAAAAAAGGGGAGTTGTGACCTAAATAAAAGAACACCTATTTCCCCGTTTAATTTATGCTTCAGAAGATGGGAGAATTGTTGCGGTGGCAATCACAAGACAAGGGAAAGAAATGCTTATAATTAATGTTTATGCCCCTAATCAGCACCAAGAAGGTTTCTTTAAGGAAGTTCAGAAAGTGTTAAGACTTAAGAACAATGATAATTTAGTTATCTTAGGAGACTTTAATGCTGTTTTCGACCCCAAGTATGATAGAAAGAATAGGAAAAAAATGAAGTCGAGGAGGAATATTACCCAAATGTTTTCTTAAGTTAGTAGATGAGTATAATTTGTTAGATGTTTGAAGGACTATGAATGTAGAGAAAAGGGATTACACTTTTTTTCCCCCATAGACATCAATCATGGTCTAGGATAGACATGGCCTGGATCTCCTTAGCGATGTTAAAGGAAGTAATAGATGTTGAAATACTGCCCAATTCATTTGCTGGTCATAGTCCAATTATGGTCACGTTTCAAGAAGCTAGGAAAAGAGCTAGATGGACTTTGGATCTTAAATTACTGAAGGATCAGGATTTTGTAGAAAAGGCAAAGGTGGAAATTCAAGAATTTTTTAAGCAAAATATTCAACCTGGTAGGACAATTAACATAATATGGGATACCTTTAAAGCGTTTCTGAGGGGGTATTTTATTAGTCGACAAGCTTGGAAGCGGAAACAAAAAAACCAAAAATATGAACTGATTTGTAAACAAACAAAAATTGAAGAAGATAAAATCAAGGGAGATAGTGAATATGGGGAAGGTAGAAATAAACTGAAATTTTTACACCATAAAATAAATTTAAATCTAACAGAAGAATTGACAAAAAAATAGAATATACCAAACAATATATGTTTGAAAATGCTAATAAGCCTACCAGATGGCTTTCATATAAACTTAGAAATGAAAGAGAGAAAAGAATGATAAAATCTTTATTAGAAGAGGATGGTGAGGAAAAATGTTTACCTCAAGATTTAAAAAAGATAGTTGAAGGATACTATACTGAACTATATAAAAAAGACTTAGGAACCTCTGCTCCAATTTCCTATTACTTAAGTGAAAAGGAAAAGAACGAATTTACCGAAAACCAACAACATATCCTAAATGAGCCAATATCTATGTGTGAATTAATAGAATCAATTAAACGACAAAAAAATAAAAAAATGCCTGGATGGGCTTAGATCAAGTTGGCTTTCTACCTAAAAGGCAGTTGAAGGATAATTTACGGGTGTTGATTGATGCGATAGAATATTATGAGGCACATCCAGAGAAACAAGCAGCTTTTATATTTTTAGACATGGAAAAAGCATTTCATAACTTATCTTGGGAATTTCTTCTGCACAAATTAGAAAGGTGGAAATGTGGAACACTCTTCCAAACCTGAATAACAGCTATTTATGAAAAGCAACAAGCAAAAATCTTGCTAAATGGGAATTTAAGTAATGATATAGAGATTCAAAAAGGAACAAGGCAGGGTTGTCCCCTATCACCCCTATTATTCATATTTGCCCTGGAATCTCTGAGCGAACAGGTTAGACAAAATGCACAGATAAAAGGACTTAAGGTAAAAGGATCTGAATTTAAAGTCCGTGCATATGCCGATGATTTGCTGTTTATACTGGAAGACCCTATCAACTTGGCTCCACATTTATTGGAAACCATTAAAGCATTTGGGAAGGTAGCTGGCCTAAAGATTAATTTCAAAAAAACCAAAAATCTTAACTAAAAACTGCTCTCAGGAAAGAATTAAGGAACTGCAAGACTTAATAAAGACAGAGGTAGTTAAAAAGTACGATATTTAGGTATATAGATCACCAATAAAAATACTACTCTAGTAGAGAATAACTACTATAAATTGTTAAATGAGATTAAATCAGATTTAGAGAAATGGATAGATTTACAGCTATCTTGGATGGGCTGAATAGCGACAGTCAAGATTAACATTTTACCGAGATTCCTTTTTTTGGCTCAAAACATTCCTGTGCTGAGAAACAATAATTTTTTTGAGGAGTTAGATAAATGAATTAGGAAGTTTGTTTGGTCTGCAAAAAAACCAAGAATAAAGTGGAAGTTATTACAGGACAGGAATGAAAGAGGTGGATTCGGCGTACCAAATTGGGAGATTTACTATCAAGTTGCTTCCCTTGTCTGGATCAAAGACTGGATAAGACTAGAAGATGCTAGAGGTTTGGCACTTGAAGGCCATGATCTATATATGGGGTGGCATGCTTATATTTGGTATGAGAAAGATAAGGTCCATACTAACTTCCAGCATCATTTGCTAAGAGGTTCTTTAATAAAAACTTGGTTAAAAATTAAGATAAGGTATTATGGGAAAATCCCTAGATGGGTTTCCCCATTAGAAGCATTTATAAAACCTTCTATACTTACTATATCGAAAGTGGTGAGCTATGATGTCTTACTAGACAAACAAAATAAGTTAAAACTGAATGAAATTTTAGAAACAGCCTATAAAATAAAATTAACGTGGTGGGAAAAATTCCAATTGCGAGATTTGACATGGATAAGAAAACAGGTTTCTTTGCTACCAGTAATGACCTTGATATGGTTAGATTCTCAAGAGAGGTTGATACAAAAAATGTATAAATTTTTATTGGATGAGAAGATGTTAGATGAAACAGTGAAACCTTGTATGGTTTCATGGATGAGAGACTTTGGTTACCCGATAGAAATAGACAAGTGGTCACAAATTTGGAAAACGCTCAGTTTTCTGACTGCCAACCCTTACAAGGAAAATATATACAAAATGTTTTTTAGATGGCATTGGGCTCCGGAGAAAATTACTAGCTGTTATGATAATGGCTCTAACCTCTGTTGGAAGTGTTGTAAAAGTATAGGGACCTTTTTCCATATGTGATGGCATTGTTCAAAAGTCCAGAAGTTTTGGTTTAGGATTCAGAAATTAATAACAGATGTTTTAGATATTAACATCCCTTTTGTTCCAGAATTTTTTTTGTTGAATTTATTGGATAAGAACTATAGTAAAGGCGATTATGCTTTTATAATATATTCTTTTACGGCTGCCAGAATTTGTTGGGCCACATATTGGAAATCGGAGAAAGTCCCCTCCATAGACGAAATTATAAGTAAATTATATGATTTAGCAGAAATGGTTAAGTTAAATAATATCATCCATGGGAAATATGAAATTATGTTTAATAGTATATGGTCAAAGTTTTATAAATGGTTGGAAAATAATTACAGGACTCAATAACAAGAAATAGAGTTATCTATGAAGTTTGTAATTTGTATTATGTAAGAAAATCCTCTGAAAAGATTTTGATTATGTTCCTATTGAAAAAAATCAAATAAAAATTATATACAAAAAAAAAGAATTCTGTGGTTAAATGGGCACAAAATGTGGGCCATAATATTCCTTTTGACCAATGAGCTCAATGGGACCAATGTTTGGAAAACAAATATAAAAATCACAAAAGCAGTTGTGTATAAAGAAAATACCTATAAAATGTTTTATAGATGACATATAACACCAGATATGTTAGCAAAATTTTACTCCAACTTGTCAAGTGACTGTTGGAAATGTAAAAAAATCTATTGGATCATTTTATCATATGTGGTAGACATGTGATAGAGTTAAGCAATATTAGGCCTGGATTAATGGAATTTTACAAAAAATGTTGAAATTTACTATACCTTTTACTCCTGAATTATTTTTATTGAATATGGGACCTAAGAACTGTAAGAAGGAGGATTTTTATTTGATTATTCATGTATTAACAACTGCTAGACTATTATATGTGAAATACTGGAGAAAGGATGAAGTACCTACTAAAGAAGAACTTATAAGTAAAATACTGGAAACTGCTGAAATTGATAAACTAACTTTATTTTTGAAAGAATTACAGGAAAAGAAATTTAACAATACACGGTCCAGATTCTATATATGGCTAGAAAACTACATGAATTGAACTGAACCAAATTTTTACACTCCAACTACAACCAGAGTCATTCTACAACTTAAATAATGATTGTAGACCATTCGTGTTATTTTATTATTTTTCTGGACATCTCTTTTTCTTACTTTAACCTATTCATGAAATTGATAACTAGATAATATGAGAGACAATTTGGTAAATTCTCTTTAGATATCTTGTCCTCCACATGTTTTATGTATCTTTTTTGTGTATGTATGTTTGTTAAAAATAAAAAAAAACTTTACTGTCGAGAAAAGAACTGTCATCGCAGGAAGAGCTATGGGGCATTTTATACAGCACCCCATAGCGCTTCAGAAATGGTAGAAGGGATTGAAGACTGGTGGAAAGCAGTTTGAGTGAACAATGCTTCAGGCATGCTTCCCAAATGGGACAGAAGCGTTTTTGTGTGCACAGGTAAATATATTCCATCAGGGGACAGTTACTTAAACAGGTCTGTATGAAATGACAGAAAAAACCCATTAGTGAACAGTTCCTGAAACAGAATACATAGGCTGTCTGAATTTCCTCGTTATCAGCAAGCAGCTGGTGACAGACCAGAAGCCGAGCACTCTGTGGTCTTTCTTGCAGTTCCTTTCTTAGCTGCTGCATTAGCTGCTGCCTCAAAGGGTGGAGGTATGCCTGGTGGACTGTTAATGCCCAACTGAACTTCACGTGCTGCATCAGGGCTGGGTGCCTGTGGCTCTGAATCAGCTGCTGATTGTGAGCCTTAATGAGCCTGCAGCACCTCTTCCAGCTTGTCTTCTGCTGGCTCAGAGGTGGCTACATGAAGCTCCTCTTCTCCTGAGGAGTCCCTGCTGCTGCTGAGCTCTGGCTGACCCATGATAAGTGGAACCTCTTGGATGACAAACCGTGGCTTCTTATTGTAGGCCTACACACCAGGGCTAGGTATGACCCTGCAAAGGCCAGGTCCAGTTTCAGGTGAGAGACTGCAAGTCACTTATGTTGAGAGTATAACTAGTGACAGAACCAATGCTAAACAGAAGAAGAGATTGGATTTATACCTCGCCCTTCACTTGGCGTCTCAGAGCTGCTTACAAACTCTTTCCCCTTCCCCTCCCCACAACAGACACCCTGTGAGGAAGGTGGGACTAAGTGAGCTCTGACAGAAACTGCTCTTTCAAGAACAGCTCTGACAGAACTATGGCTTGCCCAAGGTCATCCAGCAGGTGCAAGTGGAGGAATGGGGAATCAAACTCGGTTCTCCCAGATTAGACTCCACACACTTAACCACTACACCAATATGTTAGGACATGCTCTGTTAACTGTTCATTTGGTCATTCTTGTCATGTATTTTTCTTTACTAGCATGTTCAACAATGTTTAGAATTTGATTTGGAAAACAGAAGCACTTTTGATGCAGTAATAGTAGGTGTGTTCTGTTGATTTTTAAAGATGGTTATAGAGTTGTGCAACTTGGGCATAGTTTATGACCTCTCTGTATTAATGTAAGAACGAATGTTATTATAAATGTTTTGTTATATTGTAGTTCTCTTCTAAAGAAAATAACCAAAATGGGGGACTTATCCGGAATTCTTGCCTGGATCTTTGGACTACTGGACTTTTTTGGACTTTTGAATTGCTGGATTGTTAAAAAATGGATTTTCACTTGGTAAAACTGTATATTATGCATGGTAGAAGTTTTGAAGATCAAATTCTATGTATTTTGCACATGGTGAAGGTTCTCTAGATTGATTTTGAACTAGTTTCTATAGAAATTAATAATATACATGACTATATTTTAGTAATACTTTAGTATCAGTTCTGCTGCAGTTTTTTCTTGTTGTGGGAGTATAACCAGGGCAGATGTCAATGGGGCAGGTATAAATTTGAGAATAACTACGATGTCTCTTTTGGCCTGGACCCATGGCCATCCTGCCCTCATGGTGAGACTTTGCAACAGCCCTTTTGCAACACCTGGTCCTCTGGCTCCAGCAGCAAAAAGGGGGGAGAACTGGGAACCACTGGCACCTCCACCTCCAGCACTTCCAAATAATCCTTCTACATCACTTGTTTTTGATATGTGTTTAGTGAAAACTCCTGTTTGCCTTCAGGTGTTGTTACTCCTGCTCGCTTGGTATCCCAACAAGGTCACTGCAAAAAAGCTATGGGAGGGTTTGGTGGGGGGATTCCGGATCTTGTTTATGGGCCCCCATATTTCCTTTAGTCCACCAGGGACCTACCTCAAATTGTTTCACAAAAGATCACCAAGGAATGTGCAGTCGGGTGAATAGCAGGTCCTTTTGACTTTCCACCTGTCCTTAATCTCAGGATATCCCACTCAGGTGTGGAACTTTAAAAAGCTTTGGGTGAGTTTAGGCATATTCATCATGTTTCTTACCCCAATGGGTCCTCCGTGAATGATTTTATCGCCCAAGAACTTAGCTCAGTTAAGTATACATTGTTCAACCAAGCTGTTCAAATTATGTGATTGTGTGGCATGGGTGCCCTTATGGCAAAATGCAATATCCAGTCAGCATTTCACTTGTTGCTGGTCTACCCAGATGAGCCCTGCTGGCTTGGGTTTAAATTCAGCGATAGGTGGTATGTTGTCAGGGCAATGCCTATGGGCTACTCAGTAGCATGTGCTGCATTCAAAACACACAAAATGCCTTGATGTTACCCGTTATCTTTCCCCCCCCCTACACCTACACTAAAATCTACACACTAACCTACCCTAAGGTATACAGAAAATGCATTCGTAATGCTTATAATGCTAATGTCTTTAGTTACTGAAAAGCTAAATTATTTCTTGGCATACATTACTAATTCATTCTTGCTGTTTACAAATAAAAATTAAACGTTGGATCCCTGGACTACATACATCAGAGTAAACAATTTGAACTAAATTTTAAAGTTACAAGGCTTGATGTGTTATTACAACAATTTTTTTTTAAGAAAACTGTTTCTTTTTTGATTCTCTTCCTTTCTTCTTATCTTTCTTCTTCTTAGGGGCGGCCGCCCCCTTCTTAGAATCCGAATCTTATCCATCTTCAGTCTCTGAGGTTTCAAATCCATACATACTCTCCTGCTCTGCCAGTGAGTCATCTGGTTCAGTCTCTGCTTTCTTCTTTTTGTGCTTTTTCAAAAATGTTCTTGCTTGTTCAATGGAGTCAATTTTGAATTTCTTATCTTTATAGCTGAACAGGATTCCCTCTGGAATGCCCCATTTATAGGGAATAGTCTCTGACTGCAACCATATAGCCAAACTCCTATACGCTTTCCTTTTCTTTCTTATTTCAAATGGAATGTCTTTTAGAACTCTTATTTCTTCTTCCTGTATCTTCAGAACTGTTCCATTCGTGCTTTTTAACACCAGATCTCTGGTAGATCTTTTGGAGAATCTCACCACAATCTCACCTGGCAGTCTCTTCTTTTTAACATATTCTGGATATGTCCTGTAGGCCATATCCATATCGCTTTGAATTTCTGCTGCTTGCCATCCTGTCAGAGGTGCCAGTGCCTCACAATATTTTCTTCAGATTCTCACCTTTTGACTCAGGGACGTTCTGAAATCTCAGGAAATAGTTTGATCGATCCATTTGAAGCTTTAATACGTTGTCACTTTGAAAAGACTTCTCTTTCTCAATTCTTTGCAGTCTTGAGTCAATTTTTTCAGCCATTGTTTTGACATCCAAGAGTTCCTGCTGCAGCATTTCCTGCTTTTTATTCGACTTTCTCATTTCTGTCTGCATTAGTGTCCAGCTTAGTGTTGATTGAAGCCAGTTGATCCACTAGGGGTCGCAATGCTGCCGTCAATATTGCATTCAGCTCAGATCCACTTTTTAAAGTCGAGCTTCCAGGCTTTGGAGATGCCCACCCCGCCATTACTGCGGCCGGCCGTAGCTTGTTTACAATTAGATAAGAGATCTCAAAGGAGACAGTCTCGATTCATCACACCGATGCCTTTCGCAAGCTCACCCTCTGATGTGTGCGATCCAGCTTTCCAATTCATTTATAACACCTCCAGAACAGCAACAAGCTCGTGAGAAGTCTCCGAGGTAACAAGGGAGGGGGTGGGGGGGGATCCAATCCTCCTAGCCCCCCCTTTAATGCTTCATATCAAAAGATCAGGAGACTCACGATTCTGCCATTGTGTAGCTGGTAAATCACCACTTATCTCAGCTGTACATTTTCTGCAGCTTCATGGTAGCGCTTTCAGCGGCCAGAAGTTCTCCTCCGGCAGGCGAACCTCTAGGGGTAAAAAGGAGCCTCAATCCTGCGATCGCCACCACAGGGAGAGGCTGCCTTCAAGCACCCCAGGCAGGGACCCTTTACTAGGTTCCCTGGGGGTCTGGCACCAGTCCAGGACCCCTTCAACCTGCTGAGAGCGGGTCGCCTCTCTTGCAGCTGCAGAGAGAAGCACCCGCCATTAAAGCGCTTGAAACCGAAAGTCGATGTTACCCATTATCTTGATGATTTTCTAATTTCAGGCCCCACTGACACCCAGTTTGTGCTGATTGCTTAGCTGTTTTTCAGGCTTTTGCTGTTGAATTGGGTGTACCATTGACACAGGATAAGATGGAAGGCCCCACCATGCAGCTAATGTACCTAGGCATCTAAACTGGTTCCATTCAGGGCACTTCACACCACCTGGAGGATAAGCTTTTATCCCTTAATACTCTGCTCAGGGGTGTGATTAGCAGCCTAAAATGCACCCTGAGGGAAATTCAGGCCCTCCTTGGTCACCTTAATTTTGCCTACCAGGTTTTGGGCAAGGCTTGTCTTCTCCACCTCAGGGATCCAGGTCCTCCATCACATTTTAGAATCATGTGTGGCATCGACTTCCTGAGGAAGTATAATGGTGTCTCTTTTTGGCAATCAACTCTTCACCTGGGTGGCTGTCTTCAGGTACTCACAAGCGATCCAGGCAGCTTGGGTTCTGGCATATATTTCATGGACCACTGGTGTTCTAGATGGCGGCCTTCACAATGGGTTGGTCTGGACATCTTAAGAGACCTCACCTTTTTGGAGTTCTTTTTTATTCTGGCAGCCCTCATTATGTGAAGGGATATGTTCCATAGTAAGTGAGTGCTTTCCTGGAGCGACAACCAAGTCATTGTCAGAGTCATCAACAGGCAGTTCTCATGCTCTGAGTGGGTCATGCATCTGGTTCACAGGCTTGTGCTAACCTGCTGAATCTAACACCTCTTTCTTAGCATGTTACAGTTCAGGAACCAGTAACAACACTGCAGGCACATTATCTTGATTTCAGGAAGAGCAATTCTGCACTCTGGTCCCTGGTGGAAACCTGCACCCAAACCATTCCCTGGAGGAGGAACTATGGACACTTGGCAAAGCCTGATCACACAGGGAGTTTTGGGGTCTATTGCCCTCTCTATCCACTGGTTCTATTCTCACTTGGCTTTTGAGTTCCTATTATTTGCTGGCTCACTGGGCTTCCAAGGGTTTTGGCCATCCATGGAGTCTCCAGTTTGGTGCCATTTAGTGTACCTGAGGGAATGGGCTTTCTCTGCCAGGACCATGGGGATCCACCTGAAGGCCATATCCTTCTACAATAAGGCTTTTGGCTTTCCCAACCCTTGCAACTCCTTCCTGGCCCAGCAGGCCATTGAGTGATGGAGGAGGGCTTTGAGGGGTGAAAGAGTTTGAACAAGTTCATTCTTACAAATATCTAGGCATCCATTTTGATGCTCTAATGACATGGAAAAGTCATCTAAAACATACCATAAGTAGCTTTCAGCTTCTTTCCAAATCCTTGAAGAAATCTGATTTTACAAAAGGTGGACAGTCTTTTCCAGCATTGCTAAAATTATACATTTCCATAATCTTACCTACAACCCTATATGGGGCACCATCCAGTCAACATGTAATTGCTAAAGATCTTGAGAGGCTGCAAACTAACTTCTTCTGAACCATCTTGGGAATTCCTAGTTGTGTCTCAGACTCAGTAATTAGATTAGAAATTGGACTGTGCTCCTTACAATCAATCACATGGAAATATGCCATTAAGATGTGATTAAAAATATTCTTATTAGAACCCCTGAGTCAACTAATAACATCTAATGAAACAAGACTTATTTTTATCATCAAATGCTAATGCCTTCTTTGACAAATTATGTGAACTGGGATTTTTGTTAGATGATAGCCTATTTAATTACTATTCTGATAATCTATTGAAAACAATAACAGAAGCAATTTTATCACATGATTTGTTAGTGATTCATACAGAAAGTGTTCTCCTTTGTATTATGGCTATATCCCTACAACTTCCTTTACAGTTGCTAATTATTTGGTCACTGTAAAGAAACCCAAACACAGACATTTAATTATTTTGGCAAAATGTAATTTGCTTCCAACAGCCGAATACACAGGAAGGCTTAAAGATATTCCCTGGACTGGAAGAAATTGTTCTTGTGTGTTTGGAGCAATAGAAACCATCTCACATGTACTGTTACACTGTCCTTTGTTTACTGAAATGAGGTGTGATATATTGGGATCTCTTGTCAACTCTTGACATTCAGTGCTCTAGTAATTATATTATTCTAAAACGGTTGTTTTCAAATGACGTGGGCTGACTCGAAGCTGTTGCTAGTTTTTTTGCATACCTTTTAAAATTATCTTAGTATTTACTTTTTTAAAATTTGCTTTGTTTTTGTTTTATTCATAATCCCACCAACCCAAGCCTGATTCTTGAAAGACCACCACAATTCACATTTTGTCTGGTTTGATCCAACAACTCCCTCAGACCTGTTGGTCCACTTTGGAGGCCACTCTTTTTTGTGTGGCTTTCACATTAACTTTTTTGGGGTTTTCCAAAGCAGTGAACTGCTAGCAGCCTCACACCATGACCATTCTGGGTGGGCCCTATCTTGCCAGGACATCTCCTTCATGTATGCCTAAAGTGGTCCAAGACTGCCCAGCTTGGCTGTGGGTCACATATCCTGTTACATTCTGCTCCACTGTGTCTACTCTGTCTGGTCTGCTTTATGTTTAGTTATCTGCAGATCAAGCCCTCTGCTCCTGGCACTCTCTTCGTACATGTCAACGGGTCCTGACTCACTAGGTTTCAGTTTGTCAATGTTATGTGAGCTTGCATTGTGGCTTTGAGGCTTTTGCCCTCTGATTTTGGTGTACACTTTTTTCATACTGGTGCTACTTCAGTGGCCTTGGAACTGGGCCTTCCTGTTGAGTGTATTTGCACCATCAGCTGATGGTGTTCTTCAGCCCCTCAGACTGATACGTTTGCTAATGTTAAGTTTTTTCAGCCTCTGCAGGTTGCCTCAAATCAGTGTGGATCATGGGCCACAGCATCATTTTCTGGGTAATGATGTACGCCTCATGCCTCATTGTCCAGATGGGGAGAGGCCTTGGGTCTCGACAAGCAGCTACGGATCATCTGGTTAGGGCATTGGGGGATATATTGGTCTTCTGTCCTCTCCACTGTTTTGCATCGTGTCATGTCACAAACCTCTGGACACCTTGGTCATCCAGCTAGGGAAAACAATCTTCCTGCACAGCAAGGGGGTGGTGCTATATTACACTATCACAGGGGATTTAGAAACCCTTCATTCCTGGCTGCTTGACACCAGCCTGATCTGGTATGGTCTCCTCAAACATTGTGAGTAGCGTGGGGTTATATCACCTGACAGAGTGGACTTGGCCAGAAGAAAAATGTGCAAGGTTGTAGAGTATGTGGTTGAATTGTTGGGCAGACACGTCATTGGCCATCCAGACATCAGTTACAGGCAACCTGTCCTCTATAAGGCAGATGGTGTGCATTTACACCAGTTTGGTGTAGTGGTTTAAGTGTGCGGACTCTAATCTAGGAGAACCGGGTTTGATTCCCCATTCCTCCACTTACACCTGCTGGATGACCTTGGGCAAGCCATAGCTCTGTACCAGCTGTTATCTCAAGGACAGTTGTCTCAGTGCTCTCTCAGCCCCACCTACCTCAAAGGGTGTCTGTTGTGGGGAGGGGAAGGGAAAGGACTTTGTAAGCCACTCTGAGACTAAAAGTGAAGGGCAGGGTATAAATCCAATCTCCTCCTCCTCCTCCTCCTCTTCTTATTTGGCTTCATGCATAGGCATAAACTACAGGGGGGGGGGCTCGAGGGCTCGAGCCACCCCCAAAATTTCCCGGGGGGGGGGCTCAGCCACCCCCGGGAAAATGGAGCGCCCAGGCCAGCTGGCTGGTTGGCTGCCGCTGCCACCGCCTCTCCCCCTGCTCCGTTCCTCTCTCCCTCTGTCCAGGAACCAGCTGGGCAAATGCCCAGCATGCTGGATGGAGGAACAGAGGCAGGAGCAGGTGGGGGGGGGGAGGTGGCAGGGCAGGCGCGGGCTGCCGCCTTGTTTGCCCGCCCGCCGGCTGCCGCCGCCTCCCCCCCCGGGACTGACCTGGCTGGCTGGGCAGTTGCCCCGCCGGCCCCAGGGAGGCAGGAGTGGCCAGGCTAGGCCAGTCCGGGGGGGGGGCGGCGGGGACATGGTCCCAGCACGTGCGCATGCGCGCACAAGAGCCCCCCCTTCCAGGGATTTTAAAAGTTGACGCCTCTGGCTTCATGGCATTAGAAATGGATTGCTTTGTTGGCTGCAGGCATAGAAGTGTTGGCAGAAGTGGTGAAGGGAATCATCCCCCTGGTGCTGTGGCAATTTGGACATTGGGATGGATCCTTTTGGCTATGGAAGTGGTGCCTGCATGTCTGCATTGTGTGGTTCTGGGGACTTCCTTAAGGGGTCTTAGGGTGGAGCCAATTCAGCAGCATGCCCTGTTTGGAGTTGTCAGAGGGGCTTTCACTACCAGGTGGCAAGGGACCTACAGAGTGACCAGTGCCCATGTGGCTCCAGAGGTTTGCCACTCCTTAGTCACACCCCCAGCAGGCAGGCTGGGGGTGGGGTGGGGTTAATCAGGCAGCAGGTAGGTCACCTGGTTCTGGATCTGTCCCCATGCTGCACCAATGCTCCTACAATCTGTCCTTATTATATAATTTTATTTTCGTCTGGCAACATTATCTGCTTGCCAAAATCAGTTGGCTGCCTGATGTGTCACTCAAGCTGTCCCTATCCACTGGCTGCGTTGCTTGAGTCTCACCACCAATATTCTAAACAGTTTGTTGTTCTACTCCCCCAATAGCCATTCAGAACACAGAGGTCATTTGCATATGCGGCCTGATTGGCTTTTGCCTCTAACATTCTAATCACTTTGCTGTTGCTGTTGGGTCATTGAATGTGGTCCTGAGGTAAAATACATCTCCCAGTCTTCACTTAAATGGTCACTGGAGTTGCTAAAATACATATCCCAATCTTCCCTTAAATGATCACTGGAGTTGCCAGTCTTCCTGTGGGGCCTGGAGATCTCCCAGAAATCACCTTATTCCGCAGCCACAGCACATCCCTGCTGAGGTCCCTCTGCACCCCACACCCTGCCCTTCTCAGGCTCTGCCCCTCAAATCTACAGGTCTAGCCCTCCCCTTAGTATTGCTAGCCTCCAGGCAGCACCTGGAGATCTCCAAGATCAGTTCTCTTGGAGAGAATGGCTGCTTTGGGCAATGGACTCTATGGAATTATACTCTGCTGAGGTCCCTCCCCACCCCTTCCCTCCCCAAGCTCTACCCCTCAAATCTTCAGGTATTTCCCAACCCAGAGTTGGCAACACTGTAACTGGCTATGGAACTGCTTTCCAGACCCTTGGAACCCGGAAGACATTGCGTAGGAGGAGGTGGTTTTCTGCCTTAGCTGCCACTGCATAACCCCAACTGCATAACATAAGTCAGGGATGGAGGGAACCATACCTGTTACCATGAGGCTGTCCTCCCATACTACCCACTTGGGGCAGCAAACTAACTTGAGACATCTTTACCTTATAACTAACCAGAAGGAAATAAACACTGCTTGCCTCCCTCTGTTTTCCCCTTTCCTCTGCCAGCCCACCAGCCACAGCCGGGACACTCACCTGGAGCTTCCTTCTAGAGCCCGTTGTATTTCTTCCCACAACGGGCTTTACTCCTAGTGTATTCAGTAAAGCTGGAGCCTTTTATTTCTCCAAATCACTTGGTATTATTGTATCTTTCCTTGCTTGCAATCCTCTCTATGCTCCTGGGCCCACTACTGGCTTTCTAGATGTTCCGAATAGAGAGAGGCTACGTTTTCCCCAGACAGGCGCATTGAAATTTGAAGTCTCCTTTTCAGTGAAAGTCATTCTCCTTTAACCTCCCATGCTTTCTATGAGCTTGTTAATCTCAGACCAGGATGAAATGCTAATTGACTCCTGTGTTAATTTATTTATGGCTAGTGACAGAAAGAAAACTGAAATATTCCTGGTCTTGAGCCTTCAGTGAAAAACTATTCATGTTTTAAAGGAATGCCTTTAGCTACCTTCCATTACTAATTTAGCTGATCATCATGCATTATATTTAAAAATCATCAGCATCCAGCAAAGTGCTGGCTTATTACAGAAGGAAATGTACTAGAGAGGAAAGAATTACATGTACCAGGCAACAGTTGGAGCTTTCAGGCATATTGTATTACGACGCTAAGGGAATCTGCTTTAGCATTTGAAAGTGGGATGCAGAACAATTATATTCAATTAACTAAGCACTTCTTGGGCAGCAGCCCAATAGCATACTTTATATGTAGGGTCTTAGAGGAGAGCCCCAATTGTGGGGAATTCTCTGTCTCTGCAACATTAGCTGAGGTTCATTTTAAGGATACTATAATTAGATGATATTTTTCAGTCCAGTTAAGAATTAAACTACTAACAGTTTAACTTTTAGGAATACAGGTGGGTAGCCGTGTTAGTCTGTCTTTAGCAGTAGAAAAGAGCAAGAGTTCAGTAGCGCCTTAAAGACTAACAAAATAGGTGGCCATATATTTTGTTTGTCTTTGAGGTGCTACTGAACTTTTGCTCTTTTTTACTTCTAGGAAACCAGGTCCTTCTCCCCCACCCCCATGTTCTGAAAAAAGTAACAATTCCATACGTCTCTGTGAACAGACTTCTAGTTATTTGACTGTTTTAGATGCCCCCATCTGGTATTCTATATGTGGGATCGTCATACAGTTTCCTTATGAGATTCAGGATTTTTTTTTTAGACAAAAAGATGTTGCTGAACTGATTTTTATTAGGTCCCACATGGTGTCTGCAATTTAGCCCTCATATGTGCTATATATACAATTTCCCAAGTGTGCCCCCCCCATCTACAGATACTTACATCTGAGAATCAAGGTCACACTTACCCCAAAAATATAAGGGGGGAAGCGTTAAAGTAGTCCAAAAGTAAAATAGCAAGTGCAGAGGATGCACCTACCTGACATTAACTTTTAAAGCCCTGTGCCATTTGGGACCAAGATATCTGCAGGACCGTCTCTCCCAATATATCCCTAGAAGACCTTTATGCTCAGCAGACCAACAGCTGCTGGTGATCCCCGGCTAAAAAGACATCAGTCTAGCCTCAACCAGAGCCTTTTCAGCCTGGTGGAACATTCTCCCACATGAGATTAGGGCTCTGCGCAGGGGCAGATTAAGGCTCACTGGTGCCCTAAGCATTGACCAATCTTGGTGCCCCTTGGTTGTTTTAAACTTATGAAGAACATATGAATGGAACTGCTGAAGCTCTGTAGGCAAAGTATTGTTCATGTCATCTGGATAAGCATCAGTGAGTGACTGACAAGTCTTTGAGTACCTTTCACTTTCTGATAATTGGAAATTAGCACCTTGTTGGGTGGCATTAGGAACATCTGTCAGACAAGAGAATCTGTCTGCTATTTCAGGGTACACCTTTCGTCTCCTCCTTATTTCCATTTCTAACTTTTCAACAATTACATAAAAGTGGAGATACGGAATTTGTCTCTGGCACTGAGAATGACCTCTGGTGCATTTCCATCGTTGGGCATTCTCTTTCTTATACGCTTACGCATTTGAGTTGCTTTGTATTCTACATCAGGGACCATATCCTTTGCAAGTGATTCAAATCTCTCAAACTCATCTCTTGATGTGTGCAACTGGTCTGCCAATGATGAATAAAAATCTGCACGTTTGCAAGATCACATTTTCACTTTGAAGAAGTTGACTTGTTCTATGAAACTTTTCTAAAGTTTCATTCCAAAAATTCAGCATGAACACCAATTCTAGTTCTTGCATCTTGTTTGCAATATTCTTTGCCTCCCTTCTAGTGTCACTTTTTTGCAACTGGTCATCTGATAAATCTTCCAAAGTTTCCAGAATCTTGAAGAAAGAGTTGATAATTGCTGCAGTTGCCACAGCATGTGCTTCCCATCTGGTGTCTGAAAGTGATTTCAACACTTTTTCATTTCCAATGCCATCTTTGAGAATTCTCCACTGAGCAGTTGAGGCTGAAAAGAATGTGTAGAGCAGTTGTACAGTGGAAAAGAAATCTACTGCAACTTGACAGCAATCCACAGCACTTCGTCCAACTAAATTTAGTGAATGAGCTGCACAGGGTATATAAATGGCAAACTGATTTGCATCCAACAATTTTTGCTGCATGCCATTGTAACATTCAGACATGTTGGCAGCATTGTCATATGACTGCCCTCTGCATTTAGCAAAATCCAATTTACAATCATCACATAAGTACTTCAACACCTGCTGTGCCATAGCTTCACCAGTGTGGTTTTGTAATTCCAAAAATGTGATAAATTGTTCAACTGGCTATCCATCTTGCAAGTATCTGAGCACTATGCTCAGTTGGTCAACATGCGAAAGATCAGGCATTGAGTCCACAGACAGACTAAAGTACCCAGAAACATTAATTCTGTCAATGATGACGGAGTACACTTCCTTTGCCATTAACTCAATAAGTTCCTCACATATCATTTTGGATGAAGGGTTGCCTTTCCCAGCATTGCCATACCGTGATACGTGAGCAGCCAAGAATGGGTCAAACCAACTTATCATTTGGAGTAGCCCTAAATAATTCCCATTATTGAGAGACCCAATTTTTTCCACTTTTCCTCGGAATGCCAATCCTTGTTCAGCCAGTGTGCAAATGACTTCTACAACATGCCGAAGCACATTCTCCCAGTAATTGTACTCCTCTTCAATTTGTTTTTCCAGTGCCTGTGTCAAACGTAAGCCTTGTTCCCAAGTTAAATATGTCAACATGGCATCTTTTTTTTATAAAACTTTTTATTAAAAAGTTATACTTTTTTCATGGTTGTCAATTACAGCAGTGTTTTGCCATTCACTGAATCCCTCATTTCTAGAAAAATGTGTTGACCCTTTGGGCGCAAATAGTTTACAAACAAAACAGTAATCTGATCCTTTTGAAGGAGAGTACAACAACCACTCTCTCTTGTAGTGTTCACCATTGGCTTTTATTCCAAAAAATATTTTCTGTGAACAGTATCTCTTTGGATTTCCACTGATGAAATTGCGACACGATTTGTCAAATGGCCCATTGTGTTGCTGACATTCACTGGGTCCACAAGCAACCCAATAAGTCACATCATCACCATAAAATTCATCCCACAACCCTGGGTGCTTGCTTTGTTCATTTCATCCTTGGTCAGTTCTCTAAACTCCTTGTACAGTTCAAAAGCATTTACAAATCTTGTCGTGGAAGTAGGCTCAGGTTGTGGCACTTCATCATGTGCAACATCATCATGAAAATCTGGCCTTGCACCAACACTGCCTGTTTCTGATGAAGGAGATAGATTTAATTCACTTCCTGTCTCTGAAGACTGACACTGGTTTTTATCTGGATCATCTTTCTCTGCAGTTTGTAAGAAGAAATCTGTCAGCTTTCCTGTCTTGGCTACAACAAACAGATTCTTTTGCTCATTCTCTTTTGCATGTTTTCTCTTTTGCACACCACTCAACTAAACATGCTTCATTTTTGATGTTTACATGGGGCTGAAATTAAAAAGGGGCAGAGAGGGTCATTGAAATGGCTATTGTGACAACTGATTTTGGTGCCATCATTTTACTTTTAAATACATGCATTTTACTTTTAAACATAGCCTATGACACTGCACCTCACCAACAAAAAAATAGAAGATAACCCTAGGGTGCACCATGATCAATTTGCACTAGTTTTATCATTTAAAAAAAAATCATTTGTTTTTTTTCTTTCCACCCTTTCCCCAACTTTGTGCTGCCCCCTTTGGCCCAGGTGCCCTACGCACATGCTTAGATTGCTTAATGGTTAATCTGCCCCTGGCTCTGTGGGATTTGCTTCAGTTCCACAGGGCCTGTAAAATGGAGATGTTCCACCAGGACTTTGGTTCAAGCAGCAGATGTCTAAATTACATTGGCCTTCCCTGCCCTGCCCTGCTGTATCCTGCTGTGTTGTCCACACTGTTCCACCTGGTGTATTGATAACTTTTGCCCACTGCTCAGAAAGTGGTCCATCATGGGCAGAAACTTTTGGGAGCATTCCCCAGCTGTGCCAGATTGCCATCTGGTGCACTGTAATTGTTATAGTTTTAATACTGAATGATGTTTTAATTGATTGTGTTATCCTTTGTTCTAACCCACCCTGAGCCCTGCAGTGCAGGAGAGGGTGGGATAAAAGCCCAAATAAATAAATAAATAAAAATTAAAAAATACCTCAGGTGGTCCAGTGGTGGTGGTGCAGCTGGGGAGCATCACTGGGCCTGGCAGCAGTGCAGCCCTGGGAGCTGTGCTGGGCCCACTAGTGGCACAGCCTAGGAGCTGCATTGGGCCCATTGGCAGTGGAGGCGCAGCCTGGGAGCATAGTCAGAAAGTGTGTGGGGGAATTTCCCCCCACAAGTCTTGTAGGTCCACTGTGGCCAGTGTGATTCCTAGTATTGCCATTGCTGCTTCCAAACCTAGAGCAGTTCTCTGCTGTGTGGCTGGAGACACAGAAAGAGTCTAGCCCCTGAAATGGGGGATGAGGGGGAGGCAGCCAGGCAGACTGCTGACAATGGGGTGGCTGGCTGGGGGTGACAGTATCAAGGGGGAGGTGGAGAGGATGGAGATGCAGTGGGGGAGAGGGGGTGAGTTGAAAGGATGAGAAGAAGAGAATGAGGCAGGGAAAGGGGAGATGGTATGAGGGTTGCTTGGAGAAGGAAAAAATGAAATAATGTGGGAAGAGGGATATAGGGGAAAGTGATGTACCCCCATAAGTCCTTGAGGATTCCCTACCATGCAAGTGGACCTGACCCAGTAGCTGGCACCACACAATACGGCCATATTTTTCCTAGACAGAGGCTGTTGGGGGGTTGCTGAAGACAAGATGAACAGATAAATGTAGGTTGCTGAATGGCTGAGAAGGAGAGAATGAGGAAATGGGTAGAAGCTATGGGGGGCTTTCAGGGAAGGGAAAGAGAAAATAGTGGGGGAGGGGAAATGAGATCCCCCCATAAGCCCTTGCAGGGCCCTGCTTGTGCATTGGGAGGGCCAGTTTGGTATAGTGGTTAGGAGCAGGGACTCTAATCTGGGAGAACCAAATTTAATTCCCCACTTCTCCACATGCAGCTTCTGGTGTGACCTTGGGTCAGGTACAAGTTCTTTCAGAGCTGATCTCTCACGAGCAGTTCTCAAGAGAGCTCTCTCAGCTCCACCTACCTCACAGGGTGCATGTTGTGGGTAGAAGAAGGGAAAGGAGATTGTAAGCTGCTCTGAGACTCCTTTGGGTATTGAAGGGTGGGGTACAAATCCAATCTCCTCCTCCTCCTCCTCCTACTAAA
This sequence comes from Lepidodactylus listeri, assembly GCA_029233225.1. Lineage (NCBI taxonomy): Eukaryota > Metazoa > Chordata > Lepidosauria > Squamata > Gekkonidae > Lepidodactylus > Lepidodactylus listeri. Next base: position 70,049,587 of record JARCFY010000004.1, on the reverse strand, counting down.
AGGTATAGGCTATACTTTATGCATGGGGAATACTTTAACAATGCTGACTGAAACTTCAGGTAGTATAGATGAAAATATGGTGTTGTTGCTTCCCTACCCTATATCATGTTCTGATACAGAACAAAATACCTCCACTCTGGAATGATTCAGGCTAGACTGTGACCTGGACGAGGGGAATAGTAAAATGGAAGCTGAAGGGGAAACACAAGGGAGTGAAATCCGTATAGGCAGGGGTCCGTTGGGGCCGGAGTGAGGCGGAGCAAAGCTCCGCCAGCTCAGGACTGGCCAGTAGGGCAGCCACGGGCTGAATCAGATTCTGTAATCTGATTCAGCTCGCCACCGAATTGCCACTGAAATTCGGTGGCAACTTCAAAAACCACTGGAGGGGAGGAGGTTTGAGGGAGAGGCTCCAAACTTGCAGGGTAGCTGCTGGGGCCTCTCCTTAAAATACCCACCAAGTTTCAAGAAGATTGGACCAGGGGGTCCAATTCTACAGGCCCCCAAACAGGTTGCCCCCATTCCCTCCATTGTTCTCTATGGTAGGAAAAAAGTTAACATTTTTTCCCTCCATAGAGAACAATGGAGGGGATGGGACAATCTGTTTGGGGGCCCATAGAATTGGAAATGGGGGGGATCTCATTGGTGGATGGGTATAATTTCTCACATTTGACACTCAGTGCTGTATATATGGTCAGTGCAGGACTGGGTGCAAGTCCTTTGAATAGATGATGTAGTGTTTATCTTCAGCTAAACTAATCTCTGGTTGAACAGAAGACTTATTTCTGATCTCCCCCCCCCCCCCCCCAATGTGTATTTACAGTCAAAACTGAACATGTTGACCAAAGGTTCAGTGGGTATACAAATAGCTTATGGAAATATACAGCCCACTTCATGAGCAAAGTTTGATGGCTTTGGGACCTTAATGATTAAAAGTAGTAGCCACAAATACAATACAGACAAGACCTTGGAATACACAGTAATGATAACAAAGCAGAAGAGATGAACTGTGTAACAAAAGCGTCAAAGAATAATACAACTCATGGTGGTGCTTTAACAATTTAAATATAATAGACAATATAATCACAGCAATAAAGCTTTTCCAAACTGTGTCTTGTGTGTAGTTCCACTATAAAACACAGCAATAAAGTTTCCAATGAAGATTCTAGATACAAACTTCATTTTGTGTATCCTTTTTCACAGGTTTGATGGCTTTGGGACCTTAATTTTTAAAAGTGCTAGCCAGCATTGGAAGCAGAGATCAGCAAGTACACAAGGTGATTTTCCTTCATAAGAACATAAAAGAAGCCAACGTTGAATCAGGCCAATGGCCCATCCAGTCCAACACTCTGTCGCACAGTGGCCAAAAACACCAGGTGCCATCCTACAGCTAAAAACAGAACATTACTACATCCGATGCAGCTCAACCCTGTAAAGTAGTAGTAGTAAACATATATACATGGTGTTACAAGTTTGGATGTCCTGGTTATTGTACATGAGCTGATTGCTATAGTTTAGCTTAACCTGGCATTTAACACTGAATGAAGAGTTCAATCCCTAGAACACTATCCTGGGAGCAACTCCCATTGAATGAACTGGGACTTATTCCTGATTAAACCAAAGGATCAGGCTAGCCTGGGCCATGCCTACTCGATCAGATCAATGGTCCATCTAGTCCAGACTCTCTTTTGAGCCCATGGAATGCCACACCAGCTAGTGGGAGAGGGGTGGGCTTAGGACACCTAGGTTGATTTTGCACTAGCGTTTGTCCTGGATTTGCCCTCATGCTTGCTCAGGAGCTTTTGGTCAATTTCCCACCAGTTGCTCTGGGCTCATGCTTTGATCAGGAGTATCGTGGCACTGCACCGGAGTTTCCCCAGAGCAAGAAAATCCTGTTTTTAGAGGATTTTCCTGTTTGCTTCAGGTAGAAGCCGAGACGAAAACACGCCCACTTGCCCGCCCTCCATCTGGCCTGCCCTGTGGTGGGTGTTACTTCCATTTTTTAAAAAAAGAACCCCTTATTATGTTATATCAAAATAACGAAATAGTGACGCAGCTAGGGAAGACTGCACCATTGTTTTCTTTGTATAATACACGTTCACATTTATTTATTATGGGGAGAACTTTTTCTTCTGGGCTCCAATTCATCGTGTGGAGTGGGGAGACTGGGCTTCCATTGCTGCTGCTGCTCCTCGGCTGCCGCCACAGCCACCACCACTGGAGAAGAAGCCCAGAAGGAACCGTGACTCTCCCCGAGTGCTGCTGCTGCTGCTCCTGCAGCTGGCGGCAGTATGGATGGAGGACGGCAGCCAGAGCATGCGGGAGGGAGACAGGAGGCCAGTCCACATGCTGCTCTGTGGCTGGGGAGCTCTGCCAAGGAACTTTTTCCAGCAAAAAAACTCACAAGTTTCATAACACAATTTTAAAATAAAATTGCAGACAAAATATCCTCAGTGGAGGGAACTGCATGAATGGGTTACTTCAAGCGGCATGGCAAAAGATTTTTTTGATCTGCAAAGTAAAGCAGTAATGCATACAAATAAACAAGGGAAAACCGTCTTACTGGCGCCGGTATTTTATTTTTTAAATGGGCAACATTATGTTATAACGAAATTGTGATGCATATAGGGCACCATGGTTGTAAAGGCTTTATCCACCATTTTGTGCCTGAGATCCCGCTGGCAACACGCCCAACATTTTGATGATAGAGCAGACACACCACCAATCACAGTGCCAGGCCATATGGTCGACCAATCATTGTACGGCAAGCAACAGCGGTGCGAAAATTTGAATAGGAAGGAGGGAAGTATTGAATTCTGGGAAGAGGAAGGCTACTACAGACATCTTAACCCAGACACCATTAGGTTCATATCAGCTCACAACAGCAAAATAGTTTAAATTTCAGTAACAAATAGCGTTCCCTCTACAACCTGCATGAACATTGCTCACACTATCCGTGTCCACCATCATTGCATTATAACAAAATAACACAATTATGCATGCATTTTAAAAAAAATCAAGGGAGGAGGGGAGGGGGGAGGAGCGAGTGGGGAGATGGAATGGGAGGGGGGAATGGAAGCCTCATGGCAGTCGGTATGAGTGAAATGGACACTGCGGGGCAGATGAGGGGCTTCAGTTCCAAGTGCGAACATAAAGAATATACTCTGAAGGAAAGAACCCTGGAGAGAATGAGAGGCAAATGGCAAGTGCAAAATCAGCCCTAGTAAATTGCCACCAAAGGAAGACACAGCTAACTGGAAGAATGATCTTTGTTGGAGGAGGATGTTCTGGGCTTTTCTCTGTCCGACATGCTCTGTGTTTACATATGTGAAGAGCTTCCAAGGAAATGTAGTCAGTACTATATGCTCATAGTTCAATGTCTCTTTTTTTGTTAGCCTGCCCTTAAACCTGATAGCAGTAGAGAAAACTGTAATGATAAAGGAGGGTGGTAATAGATTGTTAAACTGCTAAAAGAGAACTCTAATAGCTTTCAGTTATACTGTTTCACACTTCCACTCTAATCCTTATCACTGAAGTATAGGAAGCTTTTGTGCATGCCCCAGTTTCAATGCTGTAGCTGATGGATGGAATTTCTTTTAAGAAGGTAATCTGCCTGTCCTATCAGTGTTTGATTACCTACTGGACATCAGTGTTTTTTGTTCTGAGGATTTTGGCAGGCTAGCTGTTGTTGCTACAAATCTAGTTGCTGGAAGAATTTCTACACATCAGATAACACATAAGATATTTATAACCTTTCTTGTCCATCCTTTTAAAAATTGATCCAAATGGTAAATACTTATATTTTTCAGTGCCTTCATCACTATTTAGATTTTTAAAGATACTTTGTATTTGTGGAGAAATTGTTTCCTCCTTGACAGACAGGCAACTGAAACTGGTATGCAGGTGGACCAAGGATTTAACTCTATTTGTACAATGGTATGAAAGTGGGTTAGGTCTAATCTTTAATATTCAGCGATGAGGTGTAAATACATCCTAATGGTTAGTAAGCAAGTAAAGAAGTAAACCAATTCACACCATTCAGTACAGTTTGGAAGTCCAGTGCTGATTCAGCTATTCATAGTTGCTTTCCAGAGATCACATCTAGGTGCAAATTCTGTTTTGAATCTGGACTTCGCTTGTCTGCTGTGAGACCTGGCTACAAGCTTATTTTCATCTGTATATGTAAAATACATCTTCTTTTGCTCTTCAGCACATACTCTGAGATCTGTGATCTGTCTTGAACATGGGTCCATATTTTGGGTTCTGCTCCCAAAGAGAATGCTATGTATTGCTATTTTAATCTTATTGAAACAAGAATCTTTGCTTCTGTGGAATTTGGTGAGTACATCTGAAATTTATTTTCAAATTTCTTAGGAAAGCATAATTTTTTTTAAAAAAATGTTCCTAATGCTCTCTTTAGTCTTTATTAGGGAAGAAACCCTGTTTGTAGAGAAAGTATTCACTTAGTTGCTATGTATTTTATCATTTCCTTAAATATGTACATTAAGTAAAAGCAGTTTTATTGTTTAAGAGCTAGTGTTGTGGTTAGGATGTGGAACTAGTACTGAGGAGACCTGAATTCAGTTTCTCATGTAATTAAATTTACTGAGAGATCTTGGGCTGGTTGCTTTCTCTCAGTCTAATTTTACAATAAAGGCCTGTTGAGGATTAAATAGAGAAGGAAAGAATCATGGGTGTGTGGGGGATAGTATTAAAATGTGAGCAATAAATACTGTTTGAATATAAATTCCAATTTTCCTGACAATTCTAACTTTTTAACATAAGGAGATATTTGTTTTGTTTAAGAGTATGTCAGATTCTTCCATGTCCTTTATCTTTGGCAAATGCATATTGTATGCAATATTCCCTCAATTCCCCCCCCCCCTGAATGGAACAGTTAACATCCTGAGCAGAATATAACTGCTGGCAGGGGTCCTTTCACAAAAAAAGAGGTGCAGGAGCTCATTAACATAACTTATTTGCATATGCCGCACCCCCTGATGTCACCGGAAGTGTCAGAAGGCCACACACCCCTGACATCACTGGAAGTGTGTTAGAAGAAAGGAAGGGAGGGAGAGAGGGAGGGAGGGAGGGGGGAAGGAACGAAAGGAACAGGAAGGAAGGTAGGTAGGTGGGGGAGAGAGAGAAGAAAGAAGGAAAGAAAGAAAGAAAGAAAGAAAGAAAGAAAGGAAGGAAGGAAGGAAGGAAGGAACAGAAAGGTAGGTAGGTAGGCAGGGGAGAGAGAGAGAAGAAAAGGAAGGAAGGAAGGAAGGAAGGAACAGGAAGGTAGGTAGGTAGGTTTTTTGCCCCCAGCCAGCGGCCTGCCGCTGGCTCGGGGACATTGAGCGGGGGGGTGGGGGTGGGAGTAGGTTTCTTTGAGCAGGGGGTGGGTGGGAGAGGGTTTTTTCCCCGGCCGGCACCCTGCTGCCGGCTTGGGGACATTGAGCAGGAGGGGTGGGAGGGGGTTTCTTTGAGTGGGGGGGGGGAGGGTTTTTTCCCCAGCCAGTGGCCTGCCGCCAGCTTGGGGACATTGAGCGGGGGTGGGTGGGAGGGGGTTTCTTTCCCCGGCCGGCAGCCTGCTGCCAGCTCAGGGACACTGAGCGGGGATGGGTGGGAGGGGTCCGACCCAGCGGCGGCCCTGATGGGGGCAGGGCTTCATAATGTGCCCGCCCCCCCAGCGTCTTCACTGGCGGAGCGGCGTTCCGCTTTGCTCTGGCCCCAACGGAGCCCTGACTGCTGGTAATCTTAAAATGGGCAGTGGGCAGTGCAAGATCCTGTGCAGCTCCAGATTGTTAAGGAGTGGACACTCATGTGCACAGCTTAGAGGGAACATGGATTCAGATGTCATATAAAAAGAGTTTCAGAGGGTAGCTGTATTGGTCTGCAGTAGAACAACAAAATTCGAGTCTTAGAGATCAACAAAAATTTTGGTGTATGAGGTTTTGAGAGTCAAAGCTCCCTTCCCCATATACAAAGAGTATAAGTGTAAATCAAATGGGATTCCATTCCAGGGAATCAGAAGGAATAAGCATATACCAGGACAGCAGAATTTTGTCTGAGGACCTGCCAAAGAAGTTCAGAATATATACATGGCATTTCATCTCAAACTAAATTATATGAGGGATCACTTTCTGTAAAAAGATGCTAAAATATGATACATTTCCCTACCAAACACTCAGAGTGGACAAATCAATCAGGTTATCGCATATCATCAAGGCAGCTATCAATTTCACTTGTACTGTATTTGATTAGAATAATCTAGTTCCTGGGGAAAATGTTAATATTTGGGTTATAATAAAACAACTCCTTCAACATCTGTTAAAGAAACATGTTGGAGGTTGGCACTGTAAGTCCCCCCACTGACCAGCTGATTGTTGGCTGGAGGGGTAGGGTTTGGTGGTGGGGGACCCCCACCTTCACTGCGGTGGGGGGAAGACTGGCAACCCTAGTTGGCACCATAAGGGCACCTGGGACTGGGGAAAGCTACCACCAGTTAAATAGACACACTAAGTCATCTTGCTGACAGACTGTTTAACCCTTCATGCAGACTCAAGACCTAAGTTAATGGTCATGCATGTTACACCCTGAGCCTGCCAGCTCTTAAATAGGAAGCTGGAAAAATCCAACCCCACACCTCATGAAGAAGATGGCAATACTAATCTTGGGCTGCGATCACACACACTAAATAATGCCCTTTCAATGCACTTTCCAACTGAATTTTACTGTGTGAACTGGCAAAATCCAGTTGGAAAGTGCATTGAAAGTGCATTATTTAGTGTGTGTGATCGCAGCCAGAGCTTCTGTGCAGTGTGTATAAGTTCGTCACCATTTTAAATTAAGAATGACCACTACAAGGACTCCCACTATTTCCTTCTAGTCGCATCCTGCAATAGTCTGCACGGCCAGAAAGAAGGGGTTTCAGCAGCAGCCAGCACCCCGTGTCAACAGATCAGAAGAGTCCATTTTCATGTACAATTGCTGTCTTTCAGATTGGAAAGTAGAGTTTAATTACTGTCTGCCATCTGCTTGTATTTGTGTGACTGTGCACGGTAAGTACACTAGTTGTGCTTCAGCAAATCCCTTGGAAATCAGTTTCTGAAAAAAGTGAATTCTTTGTAGTTCAGTGCTGAACTCCCCATGGTATTTACAGGATCATCTTGCAGAACATGAATTGGTAGCCTCTTTTCTCGCTAGTACTTTATTTTAGATTCCTGTAAAGAGCCAGATTTCCTTTACTGAATCTGTAGAACTCATGGTGTAGAACTGTTTAATGAGCAATTGGCTGCAAAAAACAGGTCTAGTCCTTTAGGGTACAGGAACCCCCTTTCCTTTCCTGGGCATATGTCCTTTTGCAGCCTTGTTAAAATCTTCAGAACTCCCAGTATAAAAATAAATCACACACGCCATCCATTGTATTTACCCTTTAAAAATATTTTCTCAGTTCCATAATTTCTTCTGTTGCTCTTATGTAAGTTCTGGAATGTTTAACAGCATTGCAATGAAGCATTGTACTGGAAGTACAGCAATTTTAAAATCTGTATTTATTGGTCATCTTTTATAGAAATTACATTTACTTTTATCTTAAAAGGGAATATTTAGTCTATTTTCTTTTCTTTATTCAGACCTATGAAGAGATAAGAGAAACATGAGGGTAGCCACTAAGCTTTCATCTTGTACAGAAACCTTTCAAGCCATGGGGGTTCCCCTTTCATGCTGTCTTTGTTCTTCTCTCCCATGGTGGTTTCTTTGTGTGTACAAATGAGAGTTAAGTTCCCTCACAAAAGCTGGCTCATAAGGATGATAAAGAGCACCCTACTAGCACCATCAAGAGGCTAGTTTATAAGTCAAATGTTAGGGTTGTGTGCCACTGAAAGATGAAGGTGTGAATTTCATCTATTACAAGATAGCTCAATGTGGATAATAGGCTCCTACAAGGGAATCCTGTTTTTCATGTAGTGTACTGATATAAATACTCTCCATACCTTAGTAATTACACACTCTGCTGATAATCTGCATTTCCAATTATGCAGGATCTAGGGGGCACCATAAATCAGCAGTGACTTGGCATCACTTTCCACTACCACTATTCCTTCTGTTCTCTTTTTGTATGATATCCCCTGCACATTTTTTGTATATGATACTTTCTATACCCAAGCATTCATTTGGAGATATCTATGTGTCAATAATTAACTTCCAGTCACAGACATTTTCATGTGATTGTTTCACATGAGATGAGCTCTGCAGAACCAGACGGTTGCCAAACAGTATCAAAAATGTTATAGAGTAGATTTGAACTAAACCCATGGTTAATGCCAATTGGAGACGGGAAACATCTAATTTGAGACAACTCATCCTTAAAGGGTGATGACGTAAAGGTAGTATAGATGGGGATAGGCAAGACTTTGAAGTGGGAGTATGACAGGAAAAAATAGCCATTTAAGAAGCTAAATGGGCTGTACTGGGAAAACTAAAGCAACTTGTGAAGAGCTAAGGAAACAGGCAACTTTGCTGCAAATAAGGTTCAATGTAAGTAAATTTAAAGTGATACAAATATGGGGGCTTCTTACATAAACTAGTGGAATCTGATTTGGGAATAGTTATGAATCAGAGTTGGAGTTTTGGTGGAGAGCTGAATGAAAATGTTGAATTACTGAGTGCCAGCGGGGAAAAGGCAAATTCTATGGTAATGTTATTAGCCTAGTAAATTAAGTGACAGATAATTGTAGTATTCTTGTGCAGATTGATAGTGTGGCTGCATTTGGAATGTTGTGTACAGTTCTGGTCACTCCATCTCAAAAAGGATATCATAGAACAAAAAAAGGTACAGAAAAGGAAACACACATGAAGCTGTCTTATACTGAATCAGATTACTGGTTCATCAAGATCAGTATTGTCTGCTTAAAGTACAGTATTGTCACGGTCTCAGCCTGAGGTCTTTCACATCACCTACAGCTTGGATCCTTTTTAACTGGAGATGCCAGGGATTGAAACTGGGACCTCTTGCGTGCCAAGCAGATGTTCTGGTACAGAGCCATGGCTCCCCCCCCCCCCCCCCGGAAAACTAAAATGATTAAGGATTTGGAGTAGTTTCTCTACAAGGAAAAACTAAGTAGTTTACAAAATCATGTGTGGGGCAGAGAAAATTGATAGCAAGACTGCTTTCTTTGTTTCTCGTACTACTTAGATGTGGGGGGGGGGGCATCCAATGAAGCTGAGGACAAGTAAATATAGGACAGAAGAAAGGAAGTCATTCACTCAAGGAACAATTAATTTAAGAAATTCACTGATAGTGGGTGTAGTGATTGTAGGTGCCAGCCACTGGCTAGCAACCAGCAGGAAAAGGAGGAGATGGGAATAGGGAGAATAACATGGTGCCAATGATGCAACTTCACTTCTGGTGAATAACAGGAAGTCATGTCACTGCATTGTCATGATACTTTAGGATTCCTAGAGTGTCATGTTGACACTGTTGAGTTTTGTACCCAATCTTTGCCCCCCTCCCCAAGTGACAACAGGCAGATGGTGGGAGGGCTTCTGCAGTAGCAGGAGACCTAGACTGCGACCACACACACTAAATAATCCACTTTCAATGCACTTTCCAATTGGATTTTACTGTGTAAACTGGCAATTTTCCAGTTGGAAAGTGCATTGATAGTGGATTATTTAGCGTGTGTGATAGCAGCCATAGTGTTCCTAAGTGATGGCCACTAACTTTGAAAGGAAATTAGACAAATTCATGGAAGTTAATAAATGGATCAGTGGGTATCAGAAATGATCGCTAAATAAAATCTCCATGTTCAGAGGGTGTAAACCTCTGAAAACCAATCTTCAAAACAACATCTGGAGGTGGGGTGGCCTCCCTTCTCTGCCTGTGGGCATGCTGGGGGTTCTAGTAGACCAAAGTGTAAAACAGGATGATGAGCTAGATGGACCATTAGCTTGATCAGTCAAGGCTGCTCTTATGTTCTTATCAACTAACTGACAAGGTTGCATTTGGGTCTTTGACCCTTAAGAGTGATCCTTGAACGTGCTCTAAACATTATATCAGTAGTCCTGCTTAAAGTGGCTTACAATTAAAAAACACACCACAAAAACTACCAATACAAGCCATTAAAACAAGACATTAAGATAATACTTTACTATTCTACTGCATGTGTTTTATTTAAACCGGCCTTCAGACACTATATGTACAGTCCTTAACATGCCAAAGATCAGCAGTTTGGGTTTCGTACGGGTTATGCTGGCCTGCTAATGTTGCGTGCCAAGCCATTGGTATCCCCAGTCTAAAGCAAGCAGTGGTGCCTACACAGTTAGATGGATACATTCCTGCTCACCAGCATCATGATTACATCAGACTTTGCTTTTTGTCAAACAATTGCAAATGTTGTAAAATAAATAACAAAATTAATTACAGAATATGATAATTCAAGTTACTGACAGAATTTTCACTGTCAAATGACAAATCAGTGGGGTTGTAAGTTTATCAAACTTACAAAAAAATACTGAGGTGATCTGTGCCAGCATAATAGACTGCTGTTGGCTAAAGTGCTCAGAGCAGATCCTAGAAAGGCATAGGAGGAGGAAGGAGGTGAAAGGGCATGGGAAAGCAACTGTGAGACCTTTGAAGCAAGTTGGGTAGGATGGACCAAGGGAAAGGATAATTGATACTGAGAGTGGTCCAGAGGTCTGAGGAAAAGGCCAGTGGGAAAGATAAACTGGAAGAGAGAATAGGCAGAGGATGAGATATGTGCATGACTAGTAACTACATAGGTAAAGCTGGCTGGAATTTACAAATTAATTTCAAATAACCAGCCAGTTCTCTGGAAGCAGTCTCTACTAGTAGGTTAAGTGAAAAATGAAATATTTGTGGGCATATGACAAACCTTCTTTCATTCTGCATCTGCCTTTCTTCATATTGCTGTTTTATCTGTTTTGCTGAAGTTTTCAAGTGGTGAAGTAAATAGCACTTGCATTAGTAATTATGTGACCATTCCTTGATGTGCCGAGAGCAGTGGGAAAAAGAAAATCATTCGAGCTATAACTCAACCCCACAAACTGGTCATGTAAAGAGGCCCAAATTTAGTAGTATAAGAAGAAATGAAACAAAGCATCCAATGAGGAAATTGGCACAGGATAATGCCATTGTGTAGCTGCATATTTCTTTGACTTGGAGGCTACATTATCTTGTTTCTTGGTCCGTCCACCTTCCCTTTTCTTAAAAACACAACAACAGTATGAACTAGATTAATGATTTCAAACTAATTAAATCCTTTCCAGACATCAGACACTTTTATTTCTGCTGATGTCTGGAATTGATTGTTCTAACTACTGGCTGTTTTGAGAGTCTGAGATATTTTAATGATTCTAATTCTTTATAATTTTGTTGTAAAGTATTACCGCTGAGCGTGAGATATAATTTTAATAGATAAATTAATTTTGATATGAAAATTTGTGATGGCCAAGTTGTATGATCCAAAATTTGAACTGTATTTCAAAATCCCATGACACTGGCTGTTATTGGGAGCTAACAGAGCACACATGTGACTCTCATTCTGCAATCTCTCCAGCGGCTGCCCATTAGTTACAGGGCTCAGTTTAAAGTGTTGGCTATCACATATGAAGCCTTTCATGGCCCTGGACCCTCATACCTGCAAGGCCACCTCTCCCCCTATTCTCTGTCATGACAACTTTGATCATCTGAGCAGTGTCTTCTGCAGGTGCCAACCTGCAAATGGGCAAAATCAGCAGCTGCCCATACACGTGCCTTCTCCACTGTGGCTCTCACCTTGTGGAATCACCTGTCTGAGGAAGTCAGAAAGGCTCTCACTGTCCTGGCTTTCCACATAACTATGCAAAACTGAATAATTTAAGAGGGCTTTTCTATACTGGCTTGTACTGTGCTAAATGATTCACAAATTAACTTAGATAAATGCTTAGGGACTTGGGTCTATGCTACTATGAAACTAGGATCCTACTATGTATTTTTTTGCATCATTTAATATGTCATGTGAATACTTATGCTTTGATTCAGTTCTGTTTTTAGACTTCTAGTTAGTTCTACAACCCAAACCCTATTGCATTGTTCATTGAATATCCCATCCTGTTGATTGAATTGGCTCGCTCTGTGTAACCTGTCTTGAGTCTAAGCGAGAAAGGAGGACTATAAATAATATAAAATAAAAATAAATCATTTACTTACTGAATGAATATTTTGATTTTATTTTAGCTTAACACATGGAAGTGTGGGGTGTCAAGTCATCAGATATTGCTGACTAGATGTGATTATCCAAAGTGATTAATTTTTGAAACTCAGATAATTTTTGAAACTCAGATAATACCAAATACCCCCAAATATAGCTAAGTGGCACACTGGGATCCCTTCTTCCTCTTCATAGACAACAGATATGAAAATGATTTTTGCATGATTTACTAGATGTGCTGATCTCAGAGCTGAAATTAATCTGTGCTAGATATTTCTCACTAAATTTGATCCAATAAACCCATTAACTAGGTCTGTAGGTTGGAAGGTGAAAGTGTTAATTGGAGACAGCACCATTCATGATAAGATAGGTTGTACGTTTTAATTGCAAAATGGCATGCTAATAAAGATAAGAAGCAATTGTGTGTGTATGTGCCTTCAAGTAACTTCTGACTTATGGTGACCCTATGAATCAAGGGCGTAGACTTCCAGTTTCCCGGGGGGAGGGCTGGGGCTGGGCCAGAGACATCACAGGCCATTGTCTCTGGGGGAGGCTCAGCACTTTTTGGAAAAGTTCGGGGGGGGGGGGCTCCAGCTCCCCAGCTCCCCTGAAGTTGACACCTATGCTATGAATTAATGACCTCCAAAACATCCTATCATTAACAGTCTTGCAAACTGAAGGCTGTGGTTGGAATCACAGTATTAGTGGGTAGGATATAAGAGTGGGTGATTAGACAAGTTAATGGAAAGAAACAGAAAGCGATAAAAAGTGAAGCTTATTTTACTGAGCACTAAAAGCCCACCCTCTATCCTAGTGCCTTCACCAGACTGTTAGCTGCTGACTCTGATTCAGAGCTTGGATTGTACTGTGATGCACACTGAACGTCTGCAAGAGTAAACTTGCTTGTTAAGTTCAATGAATGGAACAGCACATATTTGGTTGGATCTAGCCAGCTTTCCCCTTCAGTCTCATCCAGTTCTCCTCCTTATTACAGCACCATCCCATATGGTTTTTATCTGTGGAGAAGATCCCATAGATTTTTCTTTGTGTGTTTGTGTGTGGTGAAAGGAGATTCCTTCTCACTTTTTCACTGCAAAAAAGCTGGTTGGATCCAGCCCAATATCCCCTTGCATATGTGAAGCTGCCATCTTCATGGAAGTGAGTGTGGAATCTCTTGTGGAAGGATAAGCTTTCCTTCACAACCAAAAGGGTTCAAAAATGTCCTGTCTAATCAATGAAACCTGGGCCTCTCAGAAAACTGATAAGGATTCTGTCATGGAAAGCCTAGTCCCATGATTCATAGCTTAGTTAAGATAATGGGGTAAATAACTGTCCCTAGTCAACCTGTTTCTTCCATGTTTTTGACTTACAAATCTATCATCCATCTACAGGATGGTGGATCTCAAGCCACTGCTAGTGTGTGTATACTTGTGAGAGAATGATCACAGTCGAATAATCTTGAGGAATGAATTTGTGGCACTGCAGAATGAGGGAAAACAATAATTTCTCAAAATCTTAAGAACAAATCTGAAAGAAAATAAATAAACTATAGCAGAATCTTGGTAGAAACCTCTTGGCTAATAAGAAGCTTTAAAAGTAGGTTACAAACTCAAAGTATGCAATAACCTCCTTATCTCTTGCTTTTCTTGACATAATCAGGGAGTGCTTACAGTTCTCTGACAGCCACAAGCAAGCCTTTGCAGATCAGATTTAGCTCCCTGTTTACTTCTCTTCCCTCTCTGATGAGAATCTGCGATGATAAGGAACCTCACTGAAAGTAACTCATTGTTGTCCGTTAGCACTCTAGCCAGAGCTCTATGCTATGATCCAAATGAGAGCAAAAATTAAACGACTACATTGGTATGAACAATTAATGCCAAAATTAATAGCTAGATTCTTGAAATGTACAGGAGTCGGAGACGGATCATCGGTGAAATCAGCACATGTAGTTTATTAGATGGATCAGATGACAAGGCAAACGGAGGTCGGGGACGTGTTTATATACACCGTGAAACCGCACTCTGACCTCGCCCAATCTGCGAGATAGGTTACTTTTCTCACTGTTGTAATGTATAGAAATACTCGGCCTCCCATTGGGGGAAATTTACAATCCAGCCGGGCTATTGTCTGCCAGACTGAAGCTCTGGAGCTAGCCTGGCCATGTGCTCAGCGGTGGCCACATGGCCGTTACATTACATGCATTACAATTCTGTTGTTGGATCGTCCAAACAACACATTGATTTGATTTATATGCATGTGGTTAGCATTCAGGGATATCCCTCAAGTACACATGAAAAATAAGAGAATTTGTATACCAAGTTAGATCAAGATGGGTAGCTGTGTTAGTCTATCTGTAGCTGTAGAAAAGAGTAAGAATCCACTAGCACCTTAAAGACTAACAAAATTTGTGGTAGGGTATGACCTTTCATGAGTACATAGTGGCTGTATCTGAAGAAGTAAGCAGTGATTCTTGAAAGCTCATATCATACTACAAATATACCAAGTTGTATTTCATCTGGGTAAAACAACTTTATTAATAGCCCTATAGCTAATCTGCTCCAATGTTCTTACAGCTGGACCTTAGCCACATATTTTTTCATTAGCGAATCCCCCCACTGTAGACTTATTAATAAAATAGATGGAATTGCTCATAGGAACAAATACTTTTGCAAATAAGTAGGAAATTCTGGGAAAGGCTGAATATATTACCACAGTGTTCACTATGGTTTTCCAGTTATTTCTCCAAACTGACTTCGTGTTTTGTCAGTTAGTTGTTAATAGTGTGAAATACTTGAAGCATTTTATAATATTTTCATAATGGTTATAGGCCATTAAATCCCTCCATCATTTTCGCCCGGGGGAAAACAGACACACCTTTTGTCTACAATAGACTGTGCATTTCTGTTTGAAATGCAAATCTCTTGGTTGTTTTTAAAAAACCTGATTCTGATAAAAGGAGTTTTGTAAATTGCAGTTAGAATGCAGGGCTGCATCACTGTCTTTTAAATGACTATGGAGAGGACACTGCATGTGTTTTTAAAATGATTGTTTTGTTTCTTAATTTTAGTCACGTTCTATTTCTAAAATAAAGTATAATGATGAAACTTCATATTCATCTATATAACGTTGTCCATTGGGGAAATGGATGTAAAATGGTGGCTGCTTCCACAAAACCAGAGATGTAGAATGGGAATAAGCTAAACCTCACCTGTAGCCTGTTTCAGGTGTGATGCATCCTACCACTAACTGGGTGAGAGTGTGTGGGAGAAAAAGTTCCTGGCTTATTAATCCCATGGTAATGGCAGAAGTGAAGCTGACAGGACCTCTCCCCTTACTATCTCATAGTGGCAACAACACTGCATATGGCAGGGCACTGTGAGGGAGGGAGGAGAAGCCCTCCAAAGTCCTTTTCATATGTATGACATCTCAGCCCTTTCCAAACTGTGTTTCCCTTGTGTTATCCAGAACCCAGTTTGCTAGCATAGTGAACTGCCAGGCACATCTGAACACTATAGAGTTTTGCACTATGATCTTGGATGAAGACTGGAAAATTGGATTGCATAACATTGTCCACAGTACGTACTGGTATGGTACAGTTCTGGTAGGCAGCATTGCTCAGCTGTGGGGAAAACTATTTAGTTGTTTCTGGTGTAGTGTGCAGCAGAGTGTTGGACTAGTATCCCAGGTTTGAATCTTTGCTCTGCCATGGAAGCTTGCTGGGTAACCTTGGGCCAGTCACACACTTTCAGCTTAACCTACCACACAGGGTTGTTATGAGGATAAAATGGAGGTGAGAAGAATGCTGTAAACTACATTGGGTCCCCATTAAGGAGAAAATGGTATAAATGAAGTAAAAAAAAGATCTCATGTATTGTCAAGTTCTAAAGGGAATAAAAGCCTTGTTACATTTATAGATGGTGATATGCATTCTAATTGTTAATTAGTGTCTGTCTCCAAAATGTTAATGCCCAAAGAATGTAATATCAGTGGCATGTCTCCCATTTTTTAGATCAAAAGTAGCTGTTCTGATTGCAGATTTGATTGGACGACTGGTGTGTGTGCATGTGTGTGTGTGAACTCTTTCACATACAGCCTGGCGGCTTTGTGCTCCAAACTGTGTTTTCACCTCAAGGGCAAAGGTAAAATTACCCATATGTTTTGTCTTACAGGACAAAAAAGCAGGGAGCAGGGCATTTTGAGTAGGAAAATGGCCAGAAGGGGAAAGGTAAAGGAGTATTTTCAGCCTGCCAGTGCTCTGCTGAAACTTGTAGCTTACCATGACTGCTTTTGGTTGAAAAAAATGGAAGGAATAATATATGTCTCTGAGCATCACATATGGTTTAGGGCCCAGTCACTTTTTGTGGCACATGCATTGAATGCAAAACTCTAAACCAGTATGCTGATGTTAAAGTTTTCTTTGAGCATCCAACTTTTTGTGATATACAACCTAATACAGCTTATTGCACAACCACTCCTGCTGATTTTACAGATGCAAGTGAGAACAAATGCACATCCCAGAATGTCACTTCCAAGCTTCCTGTTGAGAAGTATGTCTACTATACACTAACTCTCCAATTACCAGTGCTGAAGATGAGATCACGGCTAGAGTAAGTGCTGCCTGGCAAAAAATACAAGCAATAAATTTCCAGCCCTTGCTTTTAAAGGACAGTAACAGCACACCATTTTAAGCTCTCTGGAAAAGAGAAAACCTTTTTGATCTCAGACATTTCTCTGATTGATGAAGTCCCACTTAACTCTGCTGGAAGCATCAGTAGCTCCTGAGAAGCATCAGATCTGGATATTCAGGCACATGACATATTGGGGGGAGTTCAATATGCACTGATAAACTTCACTTTGTGAAGCACGCTTAAGGCAGTGCCATGTTAGAGAAAGAGGAAAACTGGTGTTTTGAAATAGTTACCTGCAAAGTATTTAGTATCTTGCCAAGTATTTAATATCCCAGACAGTGCCAAGATATTTATTTAGTTTTAAGTATTGAGCAGTAGGCGATGAATCCAAACAAACAGGCTTTTATTCAGTGACATTGTTCAGCTCAAAAGACAGCTCTATGAGAGCAGCACTTTCATTTATACTGTTCCAACACATAACTTCCAACAGTGTAGCTATATACAAGCAATACTACTGGACCCAAGCAGGGCTCAGCGATTGGGTATCTAGATTGGCTTCAGAACCAATGGGAGTCTTTATTAATCAGCCAATAGGAATTAGAGCTTTGGGATACCAGAGCCCTTTTCAAGCTATTACTGCTTCATATTCTAAACACAAACACAACATTTAGTAAATTCATTTAGTAAATTTCTAGGCCCCCTCTCACATTGTTAAAACCAGAGCAACTAAATCAGCATGAACATTTAAAAACTCAGGTGTAACAAAATCAGATATTTGTAATAAATATGGTATAAACTGTAAACACATTGGTTGTGGAAGATCTAAGCTACGTTGCAGAATTCGGTAGAAACATGCACTTATTCTAATGGGTTTCTTGACAGCCAGCAGAGGGAAAACCCCAGGCAAGTACTGAAGATTAGATTTGTCCAACACACTGAAGGACATGACATGATAGAAGTCTCCAGAATTATAAATGGTGTTAGAAAGTTAGGTTAAGGGAAATTTTTCTGCTTCTGTCATAGGATAAAATGCAGGGTAACTCAATACAGTTGTAACTACTGTTCACACAGCAAAGTAACTACTGTTCACACAGCACATGATCATCTTCTTAAATTCAGTTCCATGTGATGTGTTGATAGAACAACTAGCCAAGATGGCCAGAGATGCAATCCATAGTAAGCCTCGCTGGATAAGTGGGACTTTCTGCTGTGTTGAGTGTACACAGGTTACTCTTTTACAGTATTAGGCAAATTCATAGCTGATGAAAAGCAGTGGCTGTTAGCAATGATAGCTAAATGGGACCTCTTTCTATGGAGGCTATATACCTCTAAATACAGGAGAAGGCCACCAGTTGTGCCCTGTGTGTCAACACTGGGGACATGTGGTTTTCTACTATTGAAAACAGGATGCTGTTCGACTAGAAAGGCTTGCTGTGACCCAGAAAGGCAACGTCATATGTTCTTTTTAGGTAGTGCTTGTGACATCACTGGCAGTCTGCAATTCTTACACCTTCCATAACTGCAACTTTAGGACCATTTAAAAGGTGTTTTAAAACACCCCTAATTTATGGTTTTGAAATGCTGATTCAACTTGCTGTACCCCTGTAGCAAGATTGCTCAGATAGCCTTTATACATTTGGAAGCCAACTAGTCAATAAGTCATACAAACAAACAACAGAGAAGTTGCAGCATGGTTTTCCCTCTTCTGCTCTCATTTCCTACTGCTTTACAGAACTTTTGGTTATCTTTTCCCCAGACAATGAAGTTTCTCTCCTTCTGCACTTGTGTATCTATGTGTGTAAAATGCTGTCAATCACAGCCGACTTATGGCAACCCCAAAGGGTTTTCAAGGCAAGAGACTACAGAGGTGGTTTGCTTGTGCATTAAAACCAAAAAGGAGAAAAGCTGTACACATGACTTCCCTAACTGGCATTGTTACAGAGCTCAGCTAAGGCATCTTTTTCAGTGCCAGGGCTCTACAGCTGGAACATATGAATATGAATAGATGAAAGGGCTCCCAAATGCAGAGAGAGTCACTCTCACCACCACTGCATCTCACAGTACAGAGTTTTCACACATTAGGGACTGATTATGTCAAAAGCTTCTGGATCAGAGGCCAATGTTCCCAGACATACTTGTTTGTGACATCTCTTTTTCAAGAAATTAAAAGCACTGAGTATCATTTTTCTTCCTCCTCCTGCTCTTTATCCATTGTAAGGGGATAAAGAATTTATTTTCAACTTTTTAGCTGTCGTTTTATGCCCGGCATCTAGTCTGAGGGCTTCTTTATGAGCACTATTTTATGTTATGCTTGAGTTGTTTTTATGCTGTTGAATATTATGTTTACAGTTTTTATGGTCCCAGTGGGTTCTTTGCTTGCTTTAGTGCAGTTTTAATAATAATAATTTTCATGCTTTCTCAGTTCTTATTATTTTCCTGTTTTGTTTTTAACTTTATAGTGGCCTTGAGCAAGTCACAGGAGACCTAGGGTGTAACTTTTCTAAATAAATCAGAAGAACAAAACTGAAAATATGATTATAACTAGTAATGCAGCTGAATTTCACATCGGGGCCTCATAATGTGAATCCCCTCTCAATTCAAATAGTGTATTTTGAGTTAGGCCTAGCCCTTTAGATGAAACTGACTTGAAATAGAATTTGCCTCCCTTCTACCATCACCATCTAGTAACTGGCAGTGAAGAGAGGTTGGCAGATACAGGACAGAGGTCAGGCAGTACAAATCCCATCCTTGGCCATCATTTCTTGGTGTGCATTATGGATTTTTCAGCTTTCCTTACCCCCTGAATTGAACTGGAAGCAAAGAAAACTACACATCTCATAACACCTGCAAAGAAAGGATGCATGGAGAAGATAGAATTGGTCTTGGAAAGGGGCTCTCCTGTATCAGATGAGACCTCCCTACCACTGGTTGCCCTTTCTGTCTTCACATGGCTGAGGTTATGTTGCTGGCAAGAGGGGAAGCGGCATAGGGAGGAACGTGTGCTCTTTGCAAACATTTTTGCTGAACACTTATGAAATGACTGGTGTTCAAGGAAGTTAGGGAAAGGGGTTCACATATCACTGATTAATGCAATAATACTATAAAAACATAGTAGAACAAAAACTAAGTCGCAATTAATCAGTAGCAGTCTGTTGACAAAACACAACCTTTCTAATTCCACAAAGCTTCCTTCCAAAAACTCTCCAGTGAGTTGGTCAAACAGCCTTCTTAGAGAGAAATGCCATCCTCATCACTGTCTCTCTCACCACATATAGTGATGACACCTGAGAAAAAAAGCCACTTCTGAAGATCTGAGCTGGGAACATAATGGGCTATTGCAGTACTAACACTGGATCTGAACAGCACTATCTCTCCTCTCCAGGCTCCCTCCCCAAATATCCAGGGGTTTCCCAGCTTGCATCTTGCCATCCTACCCGCTCCCCCACCTGTGGCCAAAGGTGACCTGATAACCCTAGTTGGAAGATAGCCACAACTATTTCACCATCTCTCCCACAAACACCAACAGATAGCCTCTTTCAAGATCCTGGCAGTACTCCTCCTCTCAGAGAATTTCCCTTCTGGACACGGGGGCCCAGTTGTGTATCTATTTTCTCATTGTCCCTGTAGGATTCATTATCCACAAATGAATGGTGGTCTGGGGAATGGTAGTCTGGGATAACTGAATAATTAATTTCTATCTTGATCCAAAGTCTTGTCCTTATTAGAGGAGGAGAAAGTAAAAATTTTGCTTACTAATCCTTTCATTCAGATCACCAATACATAGCTGCTTGACTGATTTGAGTGGGGGATGTAGAGCTGGGCTCCTTCTTGGCTGCTTTTCCCTCCCCATGCTAGGGCTCTGTAGTCTCACCCCATAACCCAGAAAGATCCCTTGAGGAGGTGTTCCAACTGCTGCAATGCAGTTGGGTAACTATACTTGTGTAGGACGTTAGCATCAAGTAAAGGTATGTTTTGTCATTGGAAGTAGATCTACATGTGATAGTTATGTATTTTCTTTAAAAGTTTGATGTTCTTCTTTGCAATGACAAGACAAATTATATATAAAAATTGACTGTGGAGTGACAATTCCTAAGTAACACAAGTATTATCATAAAACCTGAGTCTCAGGTTGTAAGCTCTGCTTCTTTTTGTCACAAGGGATAATAAATAAGCTGTTCTGAATAACTTGAATGCCATCACTTGCGTTTGTACTAAATTAGCTAATACACTCAGGTTGATACATCTATAATGAGCTTAATCATACCTTGACAAGCCTACTGCAAGGCACAGTACATTTAGCCTAGGCTACTAAAATCTTACAACCCTCTTTCAATCAAAACCAAAACAAGGACCTAAGAAAAGTATGGGAAATGAGAACATTACGGATTTTAAAAGGTACATTGATAGTATTTTGAAGCTGTCAGCTTTGCTTTACATTATGGAAAATTCATGATAAACATGCAAATTTTTCTGGATGCAGTAGGCAGTCAAAGAAGGCATGCAGCCTTCGAAGCCCTAAGGATTAAATGTCGCACTATCAGCACATTGTCAATCAAAAGGGTCTATGCTTTTCTCCTCAGTCCTGTCTCAGAATTGTCATTTGTCTGACTGTTTGGATACCAAGTGTACCAGCTCTGTTCTGGCAAACCTGATGTTGAAATGCCCAATTATTATAGGGTTGGCATTCCCCAGGTCCGGGCGGGGAATCCCTGGGTTTTGGGGGGCTTTTATTTGCTGCTGGCCAGCTGGCCGGCAGGGGAAACCCCATCTCCATGCACTGATCTCACATGGAAGTGATGTCAGCGCGTCTTTCAGGGTTGCTCCCACCCTGTCCCAGCATGATCCGGCGGTGTCTGGGAACCTTGCAGCTCCTCATGTCTGCTTCTCCAGCCAACTCACACAAACCTGGTTTCAGTCTGCTTCTCATTTCCCCCCAGCAGCTGGTGCTGCTCAGGTGGCACGATTACCAGCTGATGTCTCCTTCTGCTGGTCTGTTTGTTTTTGGGAGACACCTGGTGCCGTCCTCCTGCCCTCCCTCACATACTGGGGGAGGGGATGTGGATGGCCTCAACAGGAACAGTGCATCACCCTCACCCTCTCCTTTGCCTTGGGGTAGGGGGGGGGGAAAGACGAGGGTGAATTGCTCCGAGGCACCACTCTGAGGAGGAGGAGGAAGGCAAAGAAGAAGAGATACATGTACCTGCCTCCAGGGAAGAGCTGCTGTTGGGGCAGCCTGCTTCTGGACAAGGAAGATGGGAAAAGGCGAGGGGGTGGCTGTTCTCTCTCCATCAAAGCCCATGTCAGCTCTGTCTCCCAGCCCCAGCCAGCCCCCAGGACTTCCCTCTCTGGCTGGCTTGGCAGGAAGGAGGGAGGTATGTTCACTGCTGCCCCCAGTTGAGAGGGGCTGGTTGCTCTGAAGGGGCTGGAGGGTGATGGGTCCCCCACCTCTCTCAATGTGACGATAGCGCATTGTCTTGCTGGCGGGTGATGTCAGCATGTCGGGGACATCCTCGCCCACTCTAGGAGTGCCCTTCAAGTTCCCCTACTGGCAAGACAAAGAGACCTGGCAACCCTAGATTATCACTTAAACCAATTGTGTTCTCCTGGTGATTTGCTGACAATGTCTGGAGTCTTCAAAGTACAAAGCAGAGCCTTGTGCATTTTTAAACCCTATATGGCTCTTTGACATACCACCTGTGGCTCTTCTGAGCACTGTCCCTGAATATGGCACCTTTCGCATGTTTCAGGAAAGTGGGCAAGGCCATTGCCAAGTAGGGCTTCTAGTTGTTAGTTGGTTCTCAGCCTGAAACAGCTGCCATCACAGGAATGAGTAAACTCTGGGCCTCCCTGAGGTGCAGGCTTCATGCCAAAGATGACAATAACTGTGGCTCTTCTGGCTGATGGTAGCTGTGAATGTGGTTCTCTGCAAGCTTCAGAGTGAGTACATCTGGCCTAGGCAATGTCTAGTTGGTTTTAGAGAACACAGGGCCAGAGGGGTGATCAGCTTCTAACCTGGAAGAAAACCCACATGAACAAAGCAAATTAAATGCAAAAATAAACCAGTAGATAAAAGGGTGACTGTCAAGGAGAATCTTTTTCATTTTTTAAAATAAATCAATTTGAATTGTGAAATCTTCATCATTCTGTTGTGTTTTCCCCTTCCAAGTGTGATAAATGCACAAGTTTAGATTTGCTTACCTTGAAAAATATGTACTTTTCCATCTCTCATTAAAACAATGAAGGTGATCTTTTTAAAAAAGTGGTTAAGTTGAGGGCTAAAGAAATTATGTTCTCTCCAGAGGTTTTTAAACACACTTCTTTACTCAAACATCAGCAGTTGTGATCATCTCTATGATCAGTTTTGTGATGTGTAAAGATGACGATAGGACAGCCTGGTTAGCAAATACTTTAGGTGGGACATGAGAGACAGAAGCTTCGAAGTCTTGCAGAGTGCATGTCACTCCCTTTCTTTCCTCTTGACAGTCCCCTGTCCCTGATTGCTTCTCTCCCTTCCACTCACCCATCGACCTCCTGTTATGTGCCCCCTTCCCCTGTCTCCAACTTTCCCTCCTTTCCTGACCTTGGCAGCCTTCTCCCCTTTACTTCTATCCCACCCATTTAACTTCCTTTTTCTGTTCCCCCCTTCAGTTTCTTTTTCTTTAATCTTCTTTCCTTGCTTCCTTCCCTCCCTTCTGTCTCTTACATTTTTCAGTGTCTTCCTCCTGCCTTTTACTGAGAGAAAACAACACTTGGATGGCTTGGCAATATTGTTGTGGTTTACTAGGAACTCCCTAAATGGCCACCAAGATCTCACAATACAGTCTCATGAGATCTCCGTGGACATTCATCTCTTAAATCTACAGGCGTTGTTGTTGTTGTTTTGTTGTTATTGAATTTTCTGCAAGCCTGGAGTTTCCATCAGGTTTGTAGAAAAATTCCTCACCTGTCCCTAGCTTCATTGCATGGATTTCTTAATCAACACTCCAAATCCAAATTCAAAACAATTTAATCTCTTAAAATACATCAACATGCTGTTCTTTGGAAAGTAAGAGCACCATTTTATAAGCACAGTGCAGTGAAGAAACTGCAAATGATTTTAGCATGGGTAGAAAATGTGATATCCTTGAATCAGAAGAACACTTTCAAGGGTATGTGGTTCCCTATGAATAAGAAATGAATCACAAATACACACTAATAACTGATTGTGGTTTTTTTAAAAGCCAATAAAGGAAAACTTCTCTTAGATCAAAAAAGAGTGACTTGAAACATTAGCTCTACCTGGTCCATTCCCCTTTCTTGATTTTTTGGCTTGTCTGTCTTTATTCTTTTAACTTCCTCCACCCTTTCTCTTCTTCATAGATTACACTGTGCAAATGCCTATTATATAGCATGTGTGAGAGTGAAATCTTGAGGTGTCGGTGTGCCCTATTCACTTCCCATACCTGACGCTTACTTGGCAAGGAATAAAGATAGATAAGTGAGTATTTATTACAGCTTGTTAATGTGCCAGGTCAAAACCTGAGGATATTGGCACAGCCTGAGACTTCCTTTGATCTGCTGATTGTATTTCAGCCGGTGACAGATTAGGCAGCATCACATGTTTTCCCATCAAACCCTTGTTCATGTCTTATTCTCCTTTCACCTTCAGTGCTAGTCTCTCTTAGTCAAGTGCAATTTCACTTGCTATGGTTTGATATTCGTAGGTTCTCCTCAAAAATTCAGAAACAGCCCCACATTCCTCCTTTAGGATTAATCAGCAACCTGTGTAGCAAGCCTCCCCTGCAAATGGAGCACCAATCTACATATCGTTTAGCTCATTCTCTTTTCAGAAATCTCCTTCAGATTTGAACTGAAAAGTGCTATAACTGAATTCTTTTTTCATGTGGAATCTGTTCAACATCCTCTATGTATTTGTTACACTTCTCTATGTTTCTTTCCATTTGGCTCCTTTTTAGATGAGCTAATGAGATCGGTACACAGTATTCAACAGCTGATGTCAGATATTGTATAAAATCATGATTTGATAGAGTACAAATGGAGACCCGCAAGAAACTTGCAGGATGGTTATCCCATTCCTCACACCTTTGCTTCCTCCCTTCTCCCCCTACTTCTCTCGCACTCTTTCTCCCTTCTGCCCCCTTTCTTACTCTCTTTCTCTCCTCCATGTATGTTACTTCCTCTCTCTTTCTGACCCGTCATCATTCTCTTTGTTTCTCTGCCTCCCCACCTCATCACTCTTTCTCCCTCTTTCTGCCTCCCACCTCAAATCCCACCCTCCCCAGGCTCCACCCCTCAAATGTCCAGGAATTTCACAACCTGGAGTTGGCAACCCTATTTCCTTCCCACCCAACAGCCAACCTCCCTTTCTCTGTCTTCAACTTTCCATCTCCACCCCCTCCCCCACAGCCTCTTCCTAGGAAAATTGCAGTCTTTCTCCACAGTAGGGACTAAAGCAGCTTACATTATTATTTCCTCCTTGTTGTCTGCACAACAACCTTGTGAGGTTGGTTAGGCTGAAAGTTTGTGACTCGTCCAAAATCTCCCAGTCAGCTTCCACCGCAAGATGGGGATCTGAACCTGGGTCTCGCGGATCCCAATCTGAAGCTCTGTTACATCACAATGGCTTTCATAGGGTGGCTGCTGCTGAACAGTAGCAAAGCAGCTGGGCCTAATTAAGTCATGCAAATCAGGTGGTATCAAGTCACACAGAGGGTGCTGCCTAAGGATGCCAGCCTCCAGGTGGGACCTGGGGATCCCCTGGAGTTACTGCTCATCTCCAGACTACAGAGATAACTTTCCATGGAGAAAATGGATGCTTTGGAGGGTGGAGTTCATTCGTTCTTTATTGCTACGATCATTTGACCAGAAAATAGGAGGGTGGTGTTTATGGCATTGTACCTCACTGAGATCCCTGTCCTCGTCAGGCTCCACCCCCAAATCTCCAGGAGTTTCCCAGCTTGGATCTGGATCTGCTGCTGGTAGCTGGGGGGGGGGGGGTACTTGGCAACCCGAGAATGCTGCTAATAAAAACCCTGCCCTTTACTGATAGAAACAGTTAGAACCTCCCCCCCTCCCCCGAACATTCTAATCTCCTCACAGTTGATGCCTGGAGCTGATGCCATTTCAAAAGGTATTGGGGGGAATTCAACGGTCCCTGAAGTTTTTTTAAACTTTTCGGATTTTTCTGCAGATTGAGGAAGGGGCCTGATTATGTAGGAAAAGCTGTTGGGGGTGTTAGCCTGACTGCTCTTTTATGTTATAAATATTTGGGGAATATTAGCTCTTAATAATCCGCAGTAGGCATTAAGGAATCTGCACCTGTTTATACAGAGATCGCTGCCTCTTCCAGACAAACCAAGAAATTGACAAGGAGACTGTTATCAGTATAGAAAAGTTTTCTTTTACTTAAAGAATAAAAGGTAGCTTATTCAAGTGTTACAGAAATGTTCACACATCCATTCAGCTCTAGGAAGTCAGATAGAACTAAAGGGATGGTTGCATTATTAGGAAATCAATGGCATTTTATATTTACCTGCGTAGAGAGAGTTGGTGTATTCCTGCTGGAGAAAAAATATGAGTTTATAGAGAATTGGGGGGGAGTTGTGGATTAGGAGCCATGTCAGAGCGTGGTGAGAGAGAGAGAGAGAGAGAGAGAGAAAGAGAGAGAGAGAGAGAGGGCGATGCAAGGAGAGCAGGCGATATAAGAGAAAGATATGGTGCTGGGAACTTTCCTTTATTCGGGGGGTGGGGGAGGTTTCTGGGGGCAGGCTTAGCCAGATGCTTGTCTTGAGACCACCCCTTAGAGAGTCCACCCACTAGTTCTTGTCCAGTGGAAGAGAGGCTGGGAGGAGTGGTCAGCATTTGATTCTACCTGATGGTCAGAGAGATACCTAGGGCTGGAAGCTGACATCATCGGCTAGGAGCATTGCCTTTTAGATGAAGGTAGGACCTTTTGGTGGCCAAAACCATTTCTTCCAGGAAATGTCCTGCTGTGTTCGCATCTCTGTGAGAAAATCCTTTGTTGTACCAAATGCAAGGATGTTGTAGGAGGGGAGGGGTTTTGGCCTGCTGTGATGGTGTCTTGTGAAGACAAGTCTCTGGTTAAAATGCCAAGATGGCTATTTCCTGTGTAAGTATCTTTGTGTTGGAAGAAACCTCCTGGCCTGGAGGTGGCAACCTCAGAAAATGGTACTTTAAACCTCTGCTGGAAGCGTTTAGAGTCATTTTCCTTCTGGTTACCCCATCCAAGAGTCCATCCCACACAGTCAGCAAAATAGTTCACTCATTTACTCTTATAGATCCCTATAAAAGTTCAGAAAGCATCGTACTGGCTTACAGGGGAGTGTGAGCTCTCTTTCAGCAGATATAAGCATCCACACAGAAAAAAACCCTCTCGGAATTAGAATATAGATGGTTACTGTGATGTTTGAATGCACATATCCTGGTTTAATCCTGGTGTGTTCTCTGATGTCATGCTCACAGGCTACAGAGAGGAGGCAATGAAACCTGTGTTTATTAAGGCATACAAAGATTTGAGTAATTAGTTGTTGTAGATCTTCCGGGCTGTATGGCCGTGGTCTTGGCATTGCAGTAGGTACTACAATGCCAAGACCACAGCCATATAGCCTGGAATATCTACAACAACTAATGAACTCTAGCCGTGAAAGCCTTCGACAACATATTTGAGTGATTGTGAACTAAATCTTGGTTTCACAAACTAACCATAATTAAAATAAACCATGGTTTTGCTTTATGTCTGAAAAAAGCAATATATGGATTCCTGGTCAGCAGGTAGTTTTATGAGAAGGTGTTGGCCCACCAGAGCTATTCTCCCCAAAGAGGCATTCATATATGCTCATTGCCATAGCTGTCACTTTTTTGTGCCTCCTGCATTACCAACTGAAACACCAGCTGGTGCTTCTCAGGAGTTTGTTGAGGACTTGTTGGAGCCTTTAGTTTTTGCCCTCTAATGTAGACCCAGAACTGATTTATATAATGATGCTGTTGTTTTCTGTGTTGGCTGTATTATTTTCAGTTTCTTTACATTCATGTTTTAACAAGTGTGGCCCATAGGAGTGATGTCACAAATCCCTTTATAAACTTTAAGGAAGCTTATTCTCAGAAAGTGCATACATGGTGAGGGCAAGCTTTGTACCTCAAACTCTTTAAAAGATATAGTTTTGTAAGAACAGATTTCCCCTCTCCAGTCCCATTGTAAGCATTTCTTCTTGTCTGCTGCCCTTCAGGAAAAACGGTTTGGCTCAGATGTTCTTGGAATTAATAGTCAAACAAACACTGCCCGTCATGTTTGGGTTTTTTAACCTCATCTTGTTGTTCTCATACTGGCTGCTTTGCTCACTGTCATCCACTAATTAGTCTCCAGGGGCAATTATGTGCACTGGTGCTCAAAGCAGTTGGTTAAAGTTGGGAGAGGGGGCAGGGAGAAGGCTAAGAAACTTATCTCTGTAACAAAAGACTTCAAAATTCAGTCAAACTTTGTAAAAAAATAGGATTTGGAAGGAGAGTAAGATGAAATTCTTACTAGGTGATGATGACTTTGGTAAAACAACAAAAAAAGATCTGAGATAAAAACTGCTTCAACAATGAAAACAGGTAGCATAAACAGGTGGAAGAAATGAGTTACTCTCCCAAAGGAGTGTCTGTTTTATTATAACTTTGGGTTATCCAGTAAAGCTTTCATACCAGATCCATATGAACATTGAAGCTAAGCATACTTTCCGCCAGCAACTTCCTGTGATTCCCCCCCCCCCCCCACTCCATTCAACTGTACAAGTCGCCATGAGGGTTTTGCTTGGGGACATATAGGAAGACAACAGTGTGCTACACCTCAGTACATGGTGTTACTTGTGTTCAGCTGCATCACCTTGCTGGACCAAGGTGACATATTTCTTCACCTGTAGTAAAATGCTTTTTATATCAAATGAAGATAATGTCAAAGTTGTTTACCAAAAGTACCATAATGTTCAGGACTACAATTAAATTTCTCAAGTGAATTAAGATTTTTTTTTTTGCCTAAAAGGTCAACTGAAACATGCTTATGCATACATAATCCAATTGAAGATGCTGAATTATGGAACTTCAGGGAGTTTTGAGTTTGGATTTATTGCCATATAAAATACAACCAGTGGCAAACAATTCTGCAAAAAAAGAAAAAAGAAAAGAAAAAAGAAAGGTATTCCTATTCTTTCTCTGGCCCTGATAGAAACTTATAATTTTTTATGCATACACTTTCACACATGTACTCTGATCCTAATATCACATGCACCTCCTTAAATTGCAATATTTTATTTCTGATATTGTCGTGACCTGGATGACCCAGTATAGCCCTATATCATGAGGTCTTGGAAGCTAAACAAGGTTGGCTCTGGTTAGTACTTGGTTGGGGGACCACCAAGGAAGTCCAAGGTTTCTATATAGAGGCAGACAATCAAAAACCACCTCTGAAAATCTCTTGCCTTGAAAACCCTACAGCGCCCTCATGAATCATGTGAGACTTGATGGCACTTCCCACCACCATCATTTCTGAAATCATTTCTGCATATCAAGTTGGCTCATCCTGGCTCCTAGGACTGTACCTATTTTCTTCTATATGCTTGGACTTTGGTTTCCCCAAAATGCAGTAATTCTATATCTACTGTACAAACTTATAGTAGTTTTATACCAGTTTAACTATCATAGCTTCTCCAAAAGACTCCTCCAAAAGACTCCTTGGAATTATTGCTGGTGAGTATGCTGAATGTTTCGTAAATTTATTTATTAGGTCTTTAAATTGTTTAAAATGTGCTCCTGTTACATAGGATTTCTTTTTAAAAGTCTAACTATTTGTATATGACATATACTTGCAAAAATCAATGCTGGTTGCCTACAGTTTTAGAGCTTGCTGTTTCTGTCTGTCTCACAGCAAAGGGAATGCATGGTGTGACATATAGATACTTTACACAAAGGAAATGGGTTATTTTCCCTCAGATTAAGCTCATGTGCTCATATGCTAATTCATTAGTTTTGAGCTACTAATTTACTAAAACTGATGATCAATTGAGTAATTGGATGACAGTTCTAATTATATATTTGTTGCCCCATGTCTGAATACATTGTATATGTCTCTGTGCATCACTGATATAGTACTTCCATGTTTTCACACTTCTGTACTACAATGTCCTTTATGACACTGGATAAATGTGGATATACCACAAATGTGCTTGAATTTCCACAAAACAAGAATTAATGTTTTTGTCCACTTGCCCCTCACCTTTGCTACTAGTTCATATCTTATTGCTATCTCTCTACAAATGATTTTGACAAAGGATTTTGTAATACAGTGTTCTGGAATGTTTGGGCTGCTCAAAATGGAATATCTGCAGTTCATAGATGAAGTACATCAGTATGGGGGTGGGGAAGACAAGCTGTGTTGTAATAAAGCCTACTCACAATAGACTGTTAAAACTTGAAAAGGAAATGCAATTTATCAAATGCAGCCTAGCAGGAAAAAAAATTGGAAAGTCAATGAATCACTATCCTTTTTCTGACAGGCATAGTAATCATTTCATTTCCTCATTAGAGTCTGTAGAAGCTTGAATTTTCCATAAAACAAGCCAAGGACCATATTTCACAAACATATTTCTGTTCCTTTTAAGTGATCTGAGCAAAATATCTTATGTTAGGATTTTACAAATTTATTTTTCATTAATTTCTATTATTTCTGGAAAGGTAAGAATTAACATTTCTGTTTGGAGCATAGATCATATAGAGGGAGAAGCAGAGGGCTGGAGTTAGCTGAAGGGTGAAGTGCCTTGGGGTATAGCATCTGATGCATGGGTAGTGGATCTGTTGCCTTCTAGGAGTGCCTGCTTGTCTCTGCTCTACTTAGATATTTGTAAAAACAAATGTTTAAAAAATGCCAAGAGGATCCAGTGCTCTCTCCTCCAAAAGGAACCAACTCAGGACGTCCTGTTCCTGGAATTTCCCTTCACTTGGGAAAGTGGAGAGGTTTAACAACATTATTCTAGGGTTTCTTAAGTGTCTTCTTCATTGATTCCTATTACAGCTGCAAATGTAAGAATTAGTATTTCTATTCTGACTTTTATCTTGTTCCTTCTAATATGCTGAGCTTGAAATTTGGATTGCAGCAGCCATCCTTGTATGCCAATAAACAACACTGATGAGAAACAAAAGAGGACAAACAAAAGCTTCCATTGCCTATCACTTTGTAGGAGACATTTCAAGGGTTCAAGTGATTTTTTTATTGATTATTGTAGATTTTTAGGAGATTTTGGGAAAATCTTTGGAAATCTCTTGGAAGAATTGACAACCTGTTTTTTTAAACCTTACTAAGCACAGTTGTAAAGAGCAAGTGTTTAAATCTTTTTTAATTAATGAGAGGTTTCTCCTAATTAGAAGCAACAGATGTTTTTCATACTTGGCAGCAGCTACTGTAGTACTGTTAAAGGGAAGATTTATAGAACTTTTCTACTTCAAAGGGAGCTCAGAACTCCAATTGCAATTTTTAATTCTATATGAGAAAATCATATTGTTGTTCTTTCTTTCATGATTTAACATAGCTATATTGATCTATTAGTAGTTTTGACTAAGAGCTTTTAACACCTATATGTTAATTTTGGCTTTTGATTATTATTAAATATTGGCTTGCTTTCTTTAAGCAGACTGCTTATGCCAAAAAGTAAATTTTAAAGAGAACAACAGAACGAATTGAATAGGTGTAATGTCAGCAGTTCTAATTGGAAAGAAATTATTGCCAAGTTTAAGATTTATTGTTCCATCTTGTACTTCAAAAGGAAGAGTCTGAGTGAAAAAGGACAGCTATATATATATTGTAACAGAGAGAAATTCCTCCTCTTAATTTGACTATGTATTTGTAAAATCCTATATAATGTTTTTAAAACTTCATGTTAGAAAGTTATTGAGCTTAAGAAAAAGGATTGTTTGCATAAAAGAGAAAGCTTTATGACATTCAGAACTGACCATGTGAATAAAGAATTCAGCCAAAACAGAAGTCAATTGCAGATCAGCTAAAGAAACTAATTGTGTGCTTTGAAGGTTTTTTTGTTAAGGAGTACCAAGCTAGTAATGACCAGATAATGTCACAGAAATGGACTGTGCACATCTGCTCATTAAAAAGGGTGCAAGTAGATCTTAAATCATGACGCTTGGCACCAAATTAAAGGGTCAATTAAAAATACAGAATTTGTATTGTAGAATGGTGTTTTCTGCTGGTTAAAGTAAACTGGTATGTTTTGCAAATTAAACACTTCAATAAGCTTTTAAAATATCAAAAATATTCTGTAAAATTACCCAGTGGACTAAAAGTCAAGAATAATAGGTATATCAGAATATCTATAAAAGCTTTATGATATAGACTACTTTGCAATATTGAAAGGTGTTTATAAAAAAATTAAAAATATAGAAATGCTATGTTCATATTCAAATGCATCCGATATGTATTTTAATAGAAATAATCTGTATTAAGAATGATGTTATGCTTTGTATCAATGTAAAAGAAACCAATATTGATAGATTTGATACTGAAAATGAACCCAGTCCCTCTGTGTGTATAAAATTTATTCAAAGGTGAAGAAAAGTCTGGGAGTAGAGCCAAAGAAGTAAACAAATATAATGAACAGGATGAGTACTACACCTGCACTACAAAGCTTGAAATACAGCCAAATGACATCCTATGTGTCCAATATGTGATTGATGGACTTTTAAACAAAGGAAAGTGAACTAAGCATTTCTAAATGATGTCAGTGATGATGTGAAATGAGGTGGAGCCAGAAGAGTATATATGTCTGCTTTCTGTATTTGCTCACTGAACACCCATGCTGAACTCCAGCTGTGCGGTGCTCCTTATTTGAATAAAATACTTTTTGTTACCCTTGACTGCCTGGATGATCATTTTCACTGTGTGGTTTATCAGCTAGCCACACAAGTCAAAGAACCTCAGCGTTCTTAGGGTGTTGCCAACAACTTCTTTAATATTGAGTTTTTCATGGCTGTTCTGTGTTACTGCAGTGGCTTGACTGAGGCTCCACCTAGCTGTAGGACTATTTAAATTGGGTTTCCATGTAGTTCAGTCTCGGGATGCCAGCCTCCAGGTAGGACCTGGGGATACCCTGGAATTACATCTCATCTCCAGATTACAAGAGGGTGGACTCTGTGGCATTGTACTCCACTGAGGTCTCTATCTGCTGCAGGCTCCATTCCCAAATCTCCAGGAGTTTCCCAACCTGGATTTGTGGCAACCCAATCCTGATCCCCCACCTTGGCCAGGGGGGACTTGGCAACCCTATGAAGAATCAACACCAGAACCTCATCTCCCTTGCATATTACAGAAGCAGTTTTTAGTTGATGTTACCTCTGTGTTTTCCTCTGGAAAATCTAGACTGCTTCCACAGGGTTATTAAGCTGTCTCCCTTCCAAGTGTTGTCCAGGTTCAGATGTCATGCTGATATGGCCAAACATTTTATGATGGAATCCAGTGACCATGTTGTTCTTGTGGTGATTGCAGTTCTTGCCTGATAGCATTGGTGCTGCTCTTTTTGAGATTGTCCTTTCATTTTCTGTAAGTAGCAGCTATTACTGGGAAGGTCAGTGATGCAATTATCATCACATGAAGGAATTGTTAAGGGTTATCTGAATCCAGCCTCTCCTGAAATGATCTTTCTATGCATGATATCTTTTTGTGCATTTGTTTTATGTACTGTACTTCTGTGTCATCTTGTTTCAATTTTATTGGATATGTTATGCTTTATTTTATCAATCTTTCTCAGCCAAATTCATTTCAAAGATTCTCTGAGCTAAATACCAGGGTGGAACTGTTAGAAAAAGATTAAACTCATTTTCAAATTAGCTACTTCTTATTGGAATATTCCATTTTTAGATTTAATTTTTTAAATATTCTTCCCTTCCCTTGTTTTGCAAACTCTTGTCTACTCCCTTAAGTTAACTCTTTAGAATACATTTTCAGAGCACAATCTGCCTCGGTGTGATGCACCCTGACACCCCCCATGACTTGAGCGTATGAAAGATGCAGTGTGATCCAGAAAGGTCCTGAATATGCCTGCAATTGTCTGTGGACAATTCTCATGAACAATTCTCAGTTTGGCAAGACTGCAAGAAGACTTATGTTGGAATCTGTGAGTTTGCTTTGTATGTCATCCATGCAGATGTTGACAGTGCTGATCACCAGTTTAGGGGCATGGCAAGCCTAGTCATTTGAAAACCAAATCAAGGCCTGCATCACAGGATCACATGGCGTCATATTGCTGGGCATGCTTATCAGTACCCATGTGCACTGTGACTTCTGGTAAAGCACTGCAGTTACTGTGCCACTGATAGCTGCGTGACTTGGCTCCCTGGACAGTAGACCTGTAGGGTTCTCCCGAGCAGAGTTTCAGCCTTCTAAGTTCATTGAAATCAATGCTTAGGATTGCACTGCTAATTAGCCAAATCCTATATATGTAAAAACTTTTTTATAGCAAGTTCTGGAAAACCTTAGTAGGTTTGGTAATGGAATGTTTTATAGGCTTTTGAAAAAGCACTTATGGCCCTCAATGGGGGTGATTTTCCTTCCCTCTGCCAGGAAAAGAAATGGCTCAGGTTTGTCCCTGCAACCACTTAAATACATCCTACCAGGGCAAGTAAATGAACTCCTTCAAAGGAAAAATAAAACCCAGCTCTACAGGACAGGCTATTTTCATAAATCTCCCTTTTTATACAGGAAATAAAGGCATTGTACAATTACTTTGTGCCAACTGGAGAGACATTGACAAATCTTTATAATCTAAAGCACTTTATTCCATGTGTGATAACTGTTAATGGTGACTCCCTGTTGCTAGTTGCAGTTAGAAGGAGCAGAATGTTAAGCCATGGTATTGGTTTGCCATTTGTATTTCATAGCATACGAAGTTGCTGCTAACCAGTACTTTCAGGCTGCCTTCCCCTACACACAGCAACTGAAACCATAAGCAGACTGAGTGGTGCCAAAATATATCTCACATTAAAACGCTGTATTTCTTTGTTGTAAAATAGGGGGAACAAAAGACAGAAAAAGAATCAATAGAGCAGGAATTTTAATGGCAGGTGTGAAAACTGACCCACTGTGCAAAAATACATGTCCTGGATGGTGACTTCCCCCCCATCTTTCATGGTCAAAGCAGAAGTCATTTCCCTTATTTGCTCATACAAAATAACGATGGACTTTTTGACAAGCTTTGGTAAACACTAAGAAACTAGAGTCCTTTTGTTTGGGGACCTGATTGCTATGGATCTGTTTCTCCAAGAGTGGCATTTCCAACAGTGGAAGGTGATGCAACTGCTTTCTAATATGCCAATGTCCCCATCCTCTTGTCAAATATGCCTCTGCTGATAGCCAGAATTCTGATGTATGAAATCAGTTCTTTAGTTATAAATATACTAGGAATAAGACCCATTGTGGAAATAAATACAACGGGCTCTAGAAAGAGGCTCTTGGAGAGTGTCAAGGCCTTGGGCACTCAGTGTCAAATTGCTGTGGCAACCTCAGCAGGGTATAATGACACAGAGTCCACCATTTTCTCCAGGGGAACTGATCTCTGCTACCTGAAGAGAAGTTGTAATTCTGTGTGATCTCCTGCCCTCGCCTGGAGATTGGCAGCAGTGGTTCCCCAAGAGGGAATAGCTGGTTTGGAGGGCAGAGTCTATGGCATTGTACCTGTCTGAGGCCCCACCTCTCCTCAAACCTCACCCTCTCCAGGCTCCACCCCTCAAATCTCCAGGAATTCCCCACCTGGAGTTGGCAACTCCATCTCCTTCCCAGCCAAGCATCAACCTATCTTAATTTCCCCCTCACTGTTCAACTTTTCATTCCCCCCCCCCCCCCAACAGCCTCTGCCATGCTCTGAAGCCCCTCTTATAAACACAGGTAACTGCCATTTCGTTTCACCTACTAACAGCCACTGAGGTAACAGCTGAACCTTATGGGGGAACATTTTAAACAAACCACAGGCAGCAGCCATCTTATAAACACAGGTAACTGCCATTTCATTTCACCTACCAACAGCCACTGAAGTAACAGTTAATCCCCCCACAGCAAGGAAGCTGGAGAAGTGTCTTTGTCAAGAGCAAAAAACCGTCTGCCAGGAATTCTGACAGGGTACAGAGGCTGAAGGAGTGGATGGGGAAGAGGAGCAGACCCAGCCAATGGCATGCGAGTATTCACAGCCAGTAGATAGGGACAGCTTCTGATTGACAGGCCAGGGGACCAAAGGCTGGGATGGCGTGTGGAATCTTCAGGAGTGTGCCACCACCATGCAGAGAATTATTATAGAGAGAGATGACAGAGAAACCTGATAAGCTATCCAACTGGCTTCAAAAATTATTCTATTTTTCAGTTGTCCTGGTGGGAGAATATTCAGCTGCAGTCTAGATATAGAGAAGATAGAAAGACTGGGTTTAGTGAAAAATTAAATGAATTGGAATCCATTTGGTTAAACAGTGAAGATAAATTAATTTAAAAAATATAACCTAATGAATAATTATGAAAAAATAAAACCAACTATGGTAAAATGGATGAAGGATTTTGGTTATAATATAGATACAGATAGATGGTCGAGAACTTGGAGCTCACTTATGTATTTAAAAGTGGTAAGCTATAAAGAAAACATATATAAAGTTTTTCACCGCTGGTATTGGTCCCCTGACAAGCTTAATAAATGTTTTAAAAATGTTTCGGATGTATGTTGGTTGTGTGGATCTGAAAAAGGATCTTTCTTTCACATGTGGTGAACATGCAGGGTGATGCAAAAATTCTGGAAAATGATAAGCAAGTTGATTTATGAAATTTTAGCATATGAAATACCTCTAAAGCCAGAAATCTTCCTACTGAATATGCTTCCAGAGAGGATGAACAAATCAGATCTGAAGCTATTGGCTTACATATGGACTGCAGCACGCATTTTACAGGCTAAATGCTGGAAAAGTTCTGTATTACCGGGTAAAATGGACTTAATTCATAAATTGTTAGACTGGGCCGAGATGGATAAACTGAGTTATTTAGGGAATATGGATAACAAAATTGATCCAACGTCTACATGGTCCCAACTATTTCTTGGGTTGTAACAAGTCTGTGCTCTGTATATAGAAAATGATGTTAACAATTGTTAATTTTAAAAAAAAATTCTAATAAAATATATTCAAAAAAAATAGTTCTATTTTTGAAAAAGTAACTTAGGCCCCAGTCACACATGCCAGATAACACAGAGGGGAAGTGCAGCTATTTGGGCTGCTGCAATTTGACCCACAACTATGCAATCAGATGCGACGGTGGTGAACTGGCATTTTTTCTGGTGGTGTGAGTTTTTGGTGTGCTTCAGTGACGGAGCAGGAGTGCACTGGAGCGATCACACGGGAACCTTTGTCTGCGGACCATCGCAAACCCCTTTGATACTGGACTTTCACTGGTACTTTTTAACTGCGTGTCTTCAGCAGGAAGGAACGGGCTGGCGATGGGTGCAGGACGTTTGCCAGATGTTCCCTTGTGATCGCACCGGTAAAATGTGCCTGACATTCATGCCTATCACGTGGCTACTTCTCCATGTGATCGGGGCCTTCATTTTTTCTAGCAGCAAGAACTTGATCAACTTTACATGATTTAAAAAAAAATCCTTGTAGCTCAGTTGTGGGTCAGGAAGTTTTTCTCTTTTGTTGTTCCTATAGAAATTCTTGGTTTCTTCTTCTCTGTGTACTTCTGGGGTACTAGAAATAGAATCATGAAACTGGGTGAGGTGGTATAAAGTTCTGGGGCACTTTACTCATACATGTGTATGATACAGTATATCACTTGATGAACGTGTGAACTGACTCAGTTGAAAGGCATTACATTTAAGAAATGGAGGGAAGGGCATACCTCTAAAGTCATCAGAGAGTACAAAGCTCAGAGTGAGCTGAGGCTGACCAGAGAGGCTTGCTACAATGAAAAAAAAGCTTCTTCTGTTATGTAAGGAGTAAACAAAAGGTAAAAGAGGAGAGAGGCCCACTGCTGAGTGAAAATGGAGAAACTCTGAAAGAGGACAGAGAGAAAATTGAAAGGCCTAATGCCTATTTTGCCCAGTTTTTTCCCTGAAGAAGAGAACAGACCCATCTAGAGATGCTAGTAGGCAAGGCACAGCATCTGGGTTTCTGGTTGACACGGACAGAGAAGTTGTAGAGGTACCTGGCTGCACTGGGTGAATACAAATCCTCAGGCCAGATCGTGTGCACCTGAGAGTGCTCAAAGAAGTTTGCAGAGAGCTTGCAGAGCCTTTGTCCATCATCTTAGAGATCTCTTGGAGGACACGAGATGGGCCACAAGACTGGAGGAGAAGGTTATCGCAATCTTCAAAACAGGGAGGAAGGATTACGCAGTAACTGACAGCCCAGTTAGCCTGACTCCCATCCCAGGGAAGATACTGGAGCAGCTTTTAAAGGGTCAATCTGTGAGCACCTGATGGACAACTTGGTGATCCAGGGAAGTCAGTACGGATTTATCCCCAACAGGTCCTGCCAGACAAACCTCATTTCTTTTCTTGATTGAGTAACGAATTTACTGGATCATGGGAATGCTGTTGACATTGTTTACCTGGATTTCAGTAAAGTTTTTGACAAAGTTCACCATGATGTTCTGATGGGTAAACTGGAGGACTGTAGACTGTACTCTAAGATAGGTGGATAGGGAATTGGTTAGAGAACCACACCCAAAGAGTAGTTGTCAATGGCATTT
Source organism: Lepidodactylus listeri (assembly GCA_029233225.1). Classification (NCBI taxonomy): domain Eukaryota; kingdom Metazoa; phylum Chordata; class Lepidosauria; order Squamata; family Gekkonidae; genus Lepidodactylus; species Lepidodactylus listeri. The sequence goes on along the minus strand of JARCFY010000004.1, from coordinate 70,010,990 downwards.
CATCTGATTTGAGGGAGGTGTTCAATGGGGTGTAGGGTTGCCAGCCTCCAGGTGGGGCCTGGGGATCTCCCACTTTTACAACTGATCTCCAGCTGACAGAGATCAGCTCCCCTGGAGAAAATGGCTGCTTTGAAGGGTGGACTCTATGGCATTGTACCATGCTGAGGCCCCTCCCCTCCCCTCCCCAAACCTCACTTTCTCCTGGATCCACCTCCAAAGTCTCCAGGTATTTTCCAACCCAGACCTGGCAACCCTAGTGGGGTGCCACAGGTCTCAGTTTTGGGCCTGGGACTTTTCCATATTTTTACAAATGATCTGGATTAGGGGGTGGAGGGACAATTCATTAAAGTTGCAGAGACAACACCAAATTGGGAGGAGTAGTAAGCACCCCAGAAGATCAAGATAGAATTTAGCGAGAACTGAACATGGTGGAAAAGTGGGTAGATGTGGAAAAGATGCAATTCAACAAGGATAAGCATAATTGGGTAGCAAAAATGAGAAGCACGCATACTGGATGGGGGATACACTTCTGGGAAGCAGTGTGTGTGAACAAGATCTTGGGATGGGCTGTAAGCTAAATATGAGTGGTTAGTGTGATGCAGCAGCAAAAAAGGGCTATTTTAAATAATTTAATTTAATAATACTACAGTCTTGGCCTCTTGGGGTGTGTCAACAAATCACAAGATGTCATAGTCCCACCATACTCCGTACTGGACAGACTGCACCTGGAGTATTGTGTGAAGTTCTGGAGGCCTCACTTCAAAACTGATAGGGACAGAATGGAGCAGTTGCGGAAGTGAGTGAAGAGGATGATCAGGGGCCTGGAGACCTGTGAGGAAAGGCTGAGGGACTTGGGAATGTTCAGTCTGGAGAAGAGGAGGAGGGGGGGATTGCTCTTTGTAAGTATTTGAAAGGCTGTCTCTTAGAGGAGGGCAGAAAGCAGTTCCTGTTGGCAGCAGAGGATAGTTTTAAGTATTGAGAGTCAGGAGATGATGAGTCATAACAAGGCTTTTATTCTGAACATCACTCAGCTCCAAGACAGCTCCAGCAGAGAGGCACCCAAGCCTATACATTCTCAACAGTGAACTATATACAATGTGATGATACACGCCAAGTCTTATTGGACCTAAGCTGGGCTCTATGATTGGCTCCCTGGGGTGGCTTCAGGACCAATGGTTGGTCTTTACTGTGCAGCCAATCGGAATGAGGGAATTACAAAACCAAGGGCAAACCAAACTACACAGAATGAACTCAAAACATAACAGATAGGGCTTGCAATAATGGGTTTAAATTAAGGGTGGGAAGGTACTGGCTGGATATTAGGTTCAGCAGTGGAATCGGCTGCTGGGTGAGGTAGCAAGCTCCCTCTTGCTGGCAGTCTTCAAGTAGCAGCTGGACAAACATTTTTCAGGGATGCTTTAGGCTGATTGAGCAGGGGTTTTGACTAGATGGCTAATATGGCCCTTTCCAACTCTATGATTCTATGATCTGATGTTTGACATGCATATGAGACTTTTCTCTTTGTTCTCTGATACTTCACTGACACATCATCTCTTGGCAGAGTTCAGAAAATAATCCAATTCATGCTTTGGCATTTTTGCTTTCAAAGAATTTACTGCAACAGGATTTTTCAGAAAGACAATAACTGACTGCAGGTCATTAATGGAACAGAGAGGCCTTCAGAGCACAAGCACGAACACAGACTAACACACAGCAGAGAGAAAGCAACAAAAGGTAGGCTGAACTGCCAGAGAAAAACATTCAATATACCCTAAACATTTTAGAATGCTCTGCTGCTCCCCCAAGGGTACAAGTGGGCTAAACTACTCTTTCAGCAGAGTAAACTCTTATCAGGCTCTTGCTTCTCCAACATCATCACGATGCTATAGTTTGTGAATGATGAACATTCATATGTGAACTAGCCCTCAGGGGATGTTTGTTAATGCCAGTCACTAACTTGTAAAAATCAGGGTGGTTTTTTTTTGATATTATATAGATTTGGAAAAAACCAAATCCAAATGGATCCACAAGAGATCTTTTATGAACTAGATTCATGTATGACTTATTGTCAAGGCAGGGAGCTTGAGATTCATTGCTGTGAGTGCTCACCTAAGAGGCTCTTGAGTAGTCTCTGTACTTCAGATGAGAAGTAATGTGGTTCCAACACTTTTCATCATCCTGTCAGTTAAATGAAGAAAAAAATAAACCAACAACAAAGAGTGTTTGTAGCTAGTACAATTGTTTTAACAGTCCTGATTCACTAGTGAATACACATTTCTCTCTATAAACAAGTGGCTATATGACACCCAATATCTAGCAACTCTTCCAGAAACAAAGGTAGGTTGCTTTTCTCTAAAAATAAGGAGAGTGTAAACAACAGTCTGGATGCCTCTGGACCCTTACCTGCCCAGGCCCTTTTTGCAATATTTATGTATTTGATTCGTTTTGTATCCCTCTCTCCCTACAAGAGGGCTCATGGTGGGTTCCATCATAAAATTCACAATGTAACAATGTAACAAATGAACAATTTAAAAATATCTAATAATTGATCTAAAAACAAAATCAGTATGCCTCAACAAATATGGAATTCCATTGGTGCCAACAGCTGGACAAGGTTTGTTAACTTCAGGGAGGCTAGGGAAGCATCCCTGGCTTGGAGTCACGAGCCTGTTCCATGGGGAAGGCCACCCAAATGGTTTCACAAGATTGGATGCATGGGGATGCTGGATTTGAGTTCGTCTAACCTTCATTGGCATAGATAAAGGTTGACTGACTGACTGACTGACTGACTAGAATAAAAATGTGTTAAATATATAAATAATATGCATGCCAAGTATTTCAGGCTATGTAGCAGTGTCCTGCCTCCCTGTCTCAGCAAGAGTCAGAGAGTTAGAGGAACTCAAATCCAGCATCCCCATGCATCCAATCTACCGTTCCTGCAAGGAGCTCAGGGCAGTGTACAATGGACACCCATCCTCTGTGTTACCATCATAACAATGGTGTGAGATAGGTTAGCTGAAAAATAGTGATTGGCCCAAGGTTTCCCAGTGATTTTCATTGCCAAGTGGGGATTTGAATGTGGCAGTACAATCCCAAGAAGAGTTACACCCTTTTGAGTCTATTGATTTTGGTGGGCCTAGAAGGGTTTCATTCTTCTTATGACTGCACTGACAGTCTTCTAGTGCCTAATCTGTCTAACTACTGCACCACAATGGCTGATCATAGACAGAATCCCGCAGAACCTATTGACAGAAATATTCTTCTGGATACTGGAAGAATAAAAAGTGAAAAGCAGAACACTTTGGCACAGACCATTGCTATGATGGCAGTTTACACACACACACACACAATCTAACACAGAAAAGTCCTAAAACTTGCTACTCTCATTTATTTATTTATTTATTTGGCTAATGAGAGTGATAAACATTGTGGCTGGAATGGCTGCTCCCTCCCATATTTATCTGAATCAGCAGCATGTAGAAGGCAGTCACTGATACTGCTCGACCCCATATAAAAGGACTCAAATGACCTTGTTCACTACCAGAAGAAGTGAGAAGTGGTTTCCACAGGTAAGTCAGTCAAGAATATCAGTGCCTGCAGTCTTTGCAGCACTTCCCAAGTTCAGTTTTTTTAAAAAAAACACTCCTTGTAATTTAGCATTTTTAAGCAAAATCTGTGCAGTGAACATCTATGTCAGGATTCTATTCTAACAGATAAACTGACTATGTTAAAGATGCTCTTTGAGTATAATGTTTCCCAAGAAATATCAAGATACAGAGTGCTTTGCTCTGCTTTTAAAGAATCCTAGAATAGCCAAGACCACATTAGTGGGTCAGAGTGCACCAGTGCCTAGAACCTCTCAATGGCCTTGCTTCCCAGTTTGCCACTGAAGGCCTTTTGGATGACTTGCTCTGGCTCCTTGATAAAATTCCACTGCATTCTCAGACTGGGGAGTGCTATGTAAGTGCTCAGTATTTATTGATAATGCAGGGCTGAAGTGCTGGCCCTGGTCAGTGTGAAGCACCCCTAATGACAAGTCCTGAGATGGCACTGGGAAATGATTTGGAGTTCTTTGCAGCACATTGTCTTGATAGAAATAAAATGCTTTGTGCCTCACTTCTCTGAAAGCTAATTGCATTTGTGTCATAGTTTAATGTGATGCAATTTCATAATGTGCCAAGAAGGAAAAGTAAGCAATTTTATTTTTGCAGCAGATAGCAATCATGCACTTAAAAAGGTGAAACTTTTGAGGCATCCTGGGCAGAGTCGGTGTTAGATTTAGAACTTGGGAACTAGGAGGCCTCGGCTGAAGAACCCCTACTCAGCTAGGAACCTTGCAGGTTGAGTTGGGGCCATTCAAAACTTCTCAGCTATCACCTTTCTCTCCAATGGCAGCTGGCATCATACCCCTCTCTCCCATTTTATTTTCAGAACAACACTGTCTAGTAGGTTAGGCTGAGTGTGTAACTGGCCCAAGGTTACCCAACAAATTTCCATGGCAGAGTGGGGATTTGAATCTGAGTTTGCTGACACTCTAACCACCATACCACACTGGCTTAATCTGCCTCCCTGGGCTGGTGTGAAAATAAAATGGCGAGGGAAAGCCATGTCTATTAACCTGGGATTCTTGGAGGAAAGAGGGGATAAAATGAAGCAACACTGGCTTGAGAATATGATTGTGGATGCAAACTATGGATGTAGACTGAAAGGTTTTATTTTCATCTTACCACATCTGCCAACTATTTCTATTCTAATTTCTCCATTCATGTTAACGGGGAGGGGGTTGAAGGAAAGGAATGGATTTTGAGAAGAAGTAGTTTGCTAGATTATTTATGAATGATCCTAATATAGCCATCTATATGATGATGTGGGTGAAATACCTCTGGTGCAGAAATGGAGCGCCTGTATGCCAATGAGAGAATCACCAGTTATTTCAAGATAGGTGCAACTTCATATACAGTTTGAACTCACTGCAATAAATGGGAAAGGCTGCACCAATGTGTGCTCTGTATGTATGCAAGCAAGTATACTGATACACACATGAAGTTTTTCACTAAAATCCAGAGCTCTCAACAGAGGATTTCCATCATTTTATTGTGTTCAAGAAGAATTGCTTCAAGTACATGTTGTGAATTCGGATTTACACTGCCCTTCCTCTAAGGAGCTCAAAGTGACGTTTTAGACTTGCAGAACTATATAAGCATTGAGTGACAGAGAATTGCCAAAGGCCATCGTAGAACATTATAGGCAGAGGACAGACTGGCAGAATGAAGTGCAAGGGAAGTGGGGCAAAAAGATCCGGGCTAAGTTGTCAGGGGGCTTTCCGGTCGTACTGCGTGGACTGATGTGGGACAATACCGGGGAGGCGGAATGGAGCATTCACACTGCAGGGCGGCCCCTGGTGGTGCCACCCCAGTTGTGCACGGCTTTGGTCCATTTCACCAAACTGCACATAGGTGCATGGGTGCATAGGTACATAAGCGCTTAGGCGCAGAAGCAACTGGGGCAGGATCCCATGGCTGGGACTTTTAACTCCGCAAGCTGGATGTGTCCCTGTGGGTAGTTGTGTGCTCAAGTGCACAGCACGTATGGGCAGTTATGCTGGATCAGCGGGTTCACAGTACCGGCGCCACTTGATTGTGGCTTATTTGCATCCACACTTCCAGGAAGTGAGATCAACACGCACCCAAACAGCTTGCCACAGTTTTCACCTGGTACTTTTTAAAAGCAGGATCAAAATGCTTCTGGATGGGGTGAGTACGGCACTTAATCCCACCCACTTAATCCACTTGAGAACGTGCCTATTATCAAGCCAAACTGCCAGTCTGAACTCAGCCATAGTGTGTGTATGCATGGTGCGTGTGTGTGTGTGTGTGTGAGTTCTTCACATCTAAGCCCAGTCACTCTAATGTATCACATTGTTTTGTTATGCAGAAAGAAGAATTGCTTTGGAATTGCTTAGTGCCTCTTAGTTTATAGAGGGCAAGGGATGTTTGGAAAATGGAGCAATTAATTGCCTTTTGTCTAAAGGTAGCTTAAGGAAATGTGCAATGAAATTAAAATGACCCCTTAAGTAGTACAGGATGAATCTGGTTACAAAAACACATGTGTCTGATCTGAGAGGGTTCTAGAGAGATAGAGAGAGAAATGGGCTGGGGGGGGTAGTTATGCCCAAAGCTATTTTGAATTACTGAGTACGATATTAAATAAGTCATGGGATACAGAGCACTCAGGAATGGTGTAAAAGCTATTAGCAAAAGCAATAATATATGCTTGATATTACAGAACAGGGCATAAAAATAATTGTGTTCTGAATCTGAAACAGAAAATAAAACACTTTGCATGTGACATATGCACTTTTCAGCAAGAAAACACCAATACTAATATAAGACAAGTCTATCTGATGATGTTAGCCTCCCATCCCAAACATTTGTTATCCTCTAGAAGCTTATCTACTGTAATGTGTCTACAGGATCTTGTTTAATCTATATGATATATTTTAATATGTCCTGCCAAGTAACAGAGCAGCATGTCTTGTAAGATCTTTATCCTGAACATTTAGACTGTTTAGGCTATTCTTTTACTGTCTGTATAGCACACCAGTCCTCCTAAGTCTCAGTTGTTCACAGCTATTATTTAGGTTTAGATATTATCTCTGCATGATATATCCCTTCCTTCTAATGGGAAGAATGTAGAAACATAGAGCTGGAAGGGACCCCCAGGTCTGTAATAGCTGGGCTGTCTAAATTTTCTCAAGACTTCTGCACTGTCATTTTTGTCATTCTTTTGTCCCTATTGCTTTGGGTCCCCCCCTTTTCCACATGTGTTTTGTTCCCTCTGGGACTACTAGAGAGAACAATGCACATTGGGGGAAAAAACCCTGACACAATAGGGACAAACAAGTGACAAAAATGACAATGCAGAAGTGGCTATATTAAGGAGTCTCAAAGAGGCTTTCAATTGCCTTCCCTTCCTCTCCTTGCAACAGACACCTTGTGAGGTAGGTGAGGCTAAGAGACTTCTGTGAGAACTGTGACTGGCCTAAGGTCACCCAGAAGGGTTCATGTGAAAGAGTGGGGAATCAAACCTGGTGTGACGGATTGCACAGAAAAGCAGGCTTTTTAAAATGCTGCTTGGTATAGAGAGTCAAGGAGGCTGTGAGTTAATCTTCCCTGGAGAGAAGAGCTTATGTGATTGGCTGCTCTGTTCACTCTCTGATTGACCAACATCAGCTGAGAGAGGAAATAAAACAGTTGATATGGAGGGAAAAGAGGTCTTTCACAATTTGGTCTTTCACCTTTTAAGGCACTTTTGGTCGATCTGAAAACTAACGTCTGGATTAGTAGCCAGAGGGTTTGGCTTCTGAGGGAAGAGACATTTGGGAGTCAGTGTTTTTTGACAGGCAATAGTCAGAAAAGTACTTCTACAGAGAGAAGAAGAGAAACCCCATTGTCTTAAATATATTAAAATTGCTCTGAGGGAGAATCCGGATTCCCAGTCAGGAAAGCCACAGAACAGCCTTATACAGACAAAGGATACTGGAGAATGATTTGGCAGAAGGTCTGGGTAGTTAGAGTGAACTCCCATACAAGCCAAATAGTAAAAGGAGTTATTGCTTCTTAAGGACAAGGAGAATAACTTGCTGCCAGTGAAAGGGGTTGGGAAGAGATCCCTGGTCTGTGATAAAGCGGAGAAGCTTAGACACCACAGGAATTAGTGAAAAGCTGTAATACCTAAAGGAAAACCTAGTCTCTGAAGGAAGAATTCTAGAAACTTTAAGCAAACAATGTCCTCCAAAATAAATATTAATAAAAGCTGTGTTAGTGCTGAAATATACTAAACAAAGTACCTCTCAAAGAAAGAATTAGAAAACCTTGAAACAAAATTACAAATTTGAGTTCCCGGGTGCCCGGCGACGCCGTGGCGCCCGATTGGGGCTCCTTTGCCTCCGCGTCGCTCAAGGAGGCGGCAACCGGTGGTGCGCGTTCGCGCACATTCGGAGCGTGCAGGGGGGGCGGGGCTTGCCAGATATAGGTGGGCGCCTCACCTCCCTGCTTTCTCAGTTGCTCCGCGTGCTCTGTATTGGCGAGCACACGTTGGAGCGGAGTGCTTCGGGCCTGACGTCGGCGGCCCGGCGGCTACTGGGGCAGGGCTTGCAGCGGTTCCCGAGTGAAGCGGCCACAGCAGCAGCAGCGTGGAGGGGACCCCCGGCTCTTTCGGCATCGGCGGAGTAGTCAGGCCCCGGGTCGACTTTGGCGGCGGCAGCGGTTGAGCCCCCCCTCTTTTCAGGCTTGAGGGTCCTCGCGGGTGGCGGTAGTCCCAGCAACTGATAGAGGTGGCGTAGGGTGGGGGCGGGGCCTTCCCTTCCCCCCCTTTTTGTCGACGCTTCCTGGGCGGCTGCATTTACCGTGATGCTGTGTGGCACAAGGGTGCCTGGACAGGTCACTTGGGGTCCGGGTGCTGATGGGTTTTCAGCGGGGACGTTTGGGCGGCTTTCATTGGGTCTTTATCCCCCCCCCACAGGCTGGTGCTATCGGCGCCTCCACAGTTTCCTTTTCTGGCACTGTTAGCGCCCCCCCCGTTTTTCGCTTGGTCTCTCATCGGGAGACAATTAGGCGGGAGTTGTTGGGCCCTTAAGGCCTCATTGACTCCTGGGTGAGGTAGGTACAGCTGTGGGTGCTGGGGCGCGAGTTGGCTACACCCCACTCCAATTCTCCCCCCCCCCGTTTATCAATGCGGTTGGGAGCTTTTTAGCGCTTGGCTATTCCCCCCCCCCGGTTGGAGGGCGTGATTATTTAATCCCCCCCTCACAGTTCTGGGCTTGTAGGCTCGTTGAGGCCTGGTTTGGGTAGCTGTGTCAGGCTCATATAACCGCATGCTCGGTGGCCATTTTAAAATCAAGGCCTAAGGCTTGGCTCTGTCGGCCATTTTGTCACCAACTTAATACTTATACTGTTGCTATATTGCTTTGGATTTTAACAAGTCTTGTTGTTGGCTCAATCTTTTTAGCTTCCTTTGCCATGGCTTCAGGCAAAGGGAAAGGGAAGGGCAAGGGCAAGCAACCTGTTCCTAAGAGGCCTCCTGTTCGACCTCCTCCGGCCAACCCATCTGATGAGGAGGATGAAGATCCCGTGAATGCTGCCATCCTTTTACGGCTGGCAGCATTGGAGAAGGGTCTGGGCTTGCCACCTATGACGACCAAGGCAAGTGGGGAGTCTCTTTTTTCTTTCCAGTCACAGGTGCTTGCCCGATTGGCATTCCTGGAAGACAAGAAGAACGCTGATGCTTCTGATCAAGCTGCGGGAACATCGGGGGGACAGCCTGGGCCGAGCACAGGAAACCAACAGATGACTCTCTACTCACCTCAGCAAGGGCAAGGAGGTAAGGAGCTGGGTGCTATGGGAGTTTCAGCTGGATGGCCCTGGGGCCCTACTAACCAGAGCACAGTCTCCCCGAGCAATTTAACGCCTGGTTGGCAATCATATGGGACTTCCTTTGTTCCTCCTGCGCCCATAGCTCCAGCACCCACTGCCCCTTGGCAATCTGGGAGTCCTTTTATTAGTAACATGACATTTGCAGGCACACCGGGTTCCCCCTATGATACGGTTCCTCCTGGGTCTTTGCCTAGTGGTGACAGCGATTTGCCTTTAGGTGATCACTTATCCATGGCTACTAAGGAAAAAATAATTAGGGGCGAATTTGTTGATGTTTTCAGTCTCCTCTATAGGGAGATGGAAAAGAAGGATAGGGACAATTTAGATGACCGCGAGAAAGAGCGGCTAAAACGCAGGGTAGTCGACCGGTCATGGGCTAATTGGTTCCCTGGGTTCCTAATTTACACAGCAATTATAATTAGGCACCAACCCTGGAGGGCTTTGTCGCTGGTCCAATATTTGGACATTGTGTACAAAGCGTATACAGATTTCCCTAGTCCTGCATGGCTCCTTTATGATGAGGAGTTTAGGATGAGGGCGGCTATGAACCCGGCCATGCGCTGGGACAGAATTAATCCAAATCTGTGGCTTTTGATTATGTCTCCAAGTAGAGTGCCGGGTGGTGAGAGGTCGCACAGTGGCCATTCCGTACGGAAGGCCCCGGTGCAGACTAGTTCCCGTGATCAGTTAGGGCAGACTTTGCAGCGCCGTCCGCTCTGCTGGGAGTTTTCCTCCAAGGGAGCCTGCAGCAGAAAAAATTGCTCCTTTCGTCACGAGTGCCCTTTGTGCTTCGGTCCTCACGCCTTTGCAGATTGCCCAAGACCCAAAGGTAGGGGCGGGGGTAAAAGAGGTAGGTGTGGGGGAGGGGGACCTTCTGCCCCCCCTTCTGAAAAAGGGGCCTAGCCCAATCAAGCTGGGAAGTTTGAAAAAGTTGTTACAGGTTTACCCTCCCATTCCTGATCGCAGTTACCTGTTGGAGGGATTTTCTTTTGGTTTCAGGATACCTTTTCAGGGGCTAAGAGCGCCTTACTTTGCTCCTAATTTGAAATCAGTGTGTGGGCTTGAACATGTGGTTCGGGAAAAAATCGCTAAGGAGTGTAAGGAAGGCAGGGTTCTGGGCCCCTTTAGCATGCCTCCTGTTAGTAATTTGAGAGTTTCCCCATTGGGGGTAGTGCCCAAGAAGGCCCCCGGGGAATTTCGCCTCATTCACCACTTTTCCTATCCTAGGGGGAGGTCGGTGAATGACGCGATACCTCACGAGTTATGTTCAGTCAAATACACTTCATTTGATCAGGCCATGCGCGTGGTACGTCTTTGTGGAGTCGGGGCGGAGTTGGCTAAATGCAACATCAAGTCAGCATTTCGGCTTCTTCCTGTCCACCCTGAGGATTTTGAGCTCCTCGGCTTTGCCTTTGAAGGCAAGTTTTATATGGACCGGGCTCTTCCTATGGGCTGTTCCGTGTCCTGTGCTGCTTTCGAAAGGTTTAGTTCCTTTCTGGAATGGGCCTTGAGATTCAGGACGGGGCTTGGTACTACAGCACATTACCTGGATGATTTTCTATTTGTGGGAAGGCCCGCATCGGGTCAGTGCCAATTTCTGCTGTCCAGCTTTCAGGTCCTAGCCGACGAGCTTGGGGTTCCTCTGGCGCAGGAAAAGACTGAGGGTCCTGCTTCAACATTGACATTTTTAGGGATAGAGATTGACACTGTTGGTAAATGCTGCAGGTTACCCAGGGACAAATTAGATGTCTTGAGAGCAAGACTGGCTTCAGCTAGATCCTTGGCGAAGATTACCCTTTTGGAATTACAGCAGTTAGTAGGCCACCTCAACTTTGCATGCAAGGTGGTGGCACCGGGCCGGGCCTTCGTGCGGAGGCTATGTGAGTCCATGAAGGGTCTCCATCTTCCACACCACAGGACCAGGGTCACCAGGGGGATGAAAGAGGACCTCTTTGTTTGGGAACAGTTCTTGGACTCATACAATGGGGTTTCTCTCTGGCGAGATGAGCTCCTGCTTGAGGTAGAATTACAGATTGCTTCTGATGCTGCTGGCTCATCGGGCTATGGAGTGTTCTTTAGGGGGCATTGGTGTGCCGGTGACTGGCCCAAGGAGTGGTTCCAGGCTGGTTGGGTCAAGGACCTCACCTTCCTGGAATTTTTTCCGATCGTGGCAGCAGTTTGGATTTGGCCTGGTGAATTGACCAACCGGTCAGTCCATTTCTGGTGTGACAACCAGTCTACGGTACATGTAATCAATTCCCTGACATCAAAATCCCCCAGGGTCATGGCTTTGGTCCGGGCATTCACCTTGCAGTGTTTATGGCTCAATGTTACTTTTAAGGCCAGGCATGTTCTGGGCGTGAACAATGGGGTCACTGATGCACTCTCTCGCAAACAGATGACGAGATTTCGTCAGCTGGCCCCAGAAGCCGACCTGCTTCCGACGCAGATGCCCAACGCGGTGTGGGAGATTGGAGGGCTGAAGCCGACAGGGCTATGAGTTTGGCCCTTGCCCCTTCCACTCGAAGAGCTTACTTGAAGGCTGGTAAGCAGTTTCTGGCCTTCAGGGTTGAAGCTGGTTTGAAACAAACTTGGCCCATCCCCGTGACACACCTTATGCAATTTTGTGTGTCACTGCGGAAGGAAGGTTTGTCAGCCCATACTATCAGATGCAATTTGTCAGCCTTGGCCTTTGCTAGCAAGGCTTCCGGTCACGCAGACTCCACGGGCGATTTCCATCTCCGGAAGATGCTCGAAGGGTGGTCACGGGAGAGTGGCAGGAGGGTTGATAGTAGGGAGCCTTTGACCCCTGCTGTGTTGCGGGGTCTTGACTGTTTGTGGCCTCTGTTGTGTAGCGACAGCTATGAGGCGTCGCTATTTCATGCGGCTTCGCTGCTGGCATTTTTGGGGGCATTTAGGATAAGTGAGTTAGTGGCTAGTTCCCGCAATGATGCATCTGGTAGGGCCCTTGAGCGTAGGGATGTATCCATCGTCAATTTCTAATTGAGGATTAACCTGCGGTTATCTAAGACTGACCAGCGGGGTAAAGGTACGATCATTAAATTGGGGCCGTGTTCCGAGCATGGCTTAAGCCCAGTTACAGCCATCAGTCACTACCTCGTTTTTCGGGGCGATGAACCCGGGTACCTGTTTTGCCATCAGGACCACACACCCCTTACGAAGTTTCAATTCTGGGCTGTGACGCGTAGAGCATTGGTCCGTATGGGACTTGGCACGGTCCGTTTTTGTTCGCATTCTTTTAGAATAGGGGCCACGTCAACGGCCACGGCTTTGGGATTTTGCCCCAGTGAAGTGCAGGGTATTGGGCGTTGGAAATCGGGTAGTTACAAAGGTTATGTTAGGCCAAGTAATTTATAGGCCTGTTAAGTGGTTGGTGAATTCGGTTGTTAATGGATCCCCTTTTACAGGTGCTGCGGGCCGCACGACGAGGCGAAGGGTTACTGTCTGCGGCCACAGCATGGTCTTCTGGGCGGCTCACCGGGCAAAGAAAACGTCCTTCGGCTCCCAGCTTGGCCTCAGCAAGGTGCCCACGGTAGAATGGTTGGGTAGGAGAGGCATGAGGTGGCCTGCTCTCCTTCCCTTACTGTTTGAGGAGGGGGGGGGCCTCCCCCTCATGTATTGGTCATACACCTGGGTGGTAATGACTTGGGGCTAATCAAGGGTGTGGCCCTTGTGATACAGGCCAGGGCCGACCTTGCAAGGATAAGAGCAAGGTGGCCGGGGGTTCGGATTGTATGGTCAGCTATCCTTCCCCGCCTTGTTTGGCGTGATTTGGAAGACCCAAGAGTCATTGACCGCGCCAGGCGTAAGGCCAATAATCAGATGAGGAAGGCTGTAGAGGCCGGGTTGGGCATCTTCTTGCCGCACCCCAATATACGGGTCGAGTTTCCCGACCTGTATAGGGCTGATGGGGTGCATCTATCCGACAAGGGCAACGGGATATTTTTAGCGAATTTGCAGCACGGGATCCGGTTGGCACTCGGTTGCTGAGTGGAGTAGCAAAGGCCAAAGCAGAGGCTTGGCCTTGGCTGTGGCAGGTTTGTGCAAGCAGAAATGGAACTGGTGAGCGCCTCATGGCATATCCCGATTGGGAGCAGGAGGTCATCAGGAACCGCTCTAGGGCAGTGCGGTCAGGGGTGAGGAATGGTGCCTCCTCTGGGAACCTCTCAGGCTAGGCTCCTCCCTGAAGTTCCATGCGGTCTCAGGGGTAGGCGCTCCTGGGGGGGGATGCCAGTATGCTGGACTGCCGGTTACGAGCCAGAATTTGATGGCTTCAGACCCGAGTTAGGTGTCCCGCCCATGAAAAGGGCAAGGAGGCCGTGTCTAGGAAAGACGCCTGCCTTGCCTGTTCCTGTGCTTGCGTAGTTGCCCCGTTGCTGCAATTTCCTGTAAATAGTTAATAAAGTGGCCCTTGTTTAATACCAACCTGTTGTCCATCTCTTCTTTGCGACTGGGGGGGCAATCGAGTTCTCGGGCGCCCGGCGACGCCGTGGCGCCCGATCGAGGCTCCTTTGCCGCCGCGTCGCTCAAGGAGGCGGCAACCGCTGGCGCGCGTTCGCGCACATTCGGAGCGTGCAGGGGGGGCGGGGCTTGCCAGATATAGGCGGGCGCCTCGCCTCCCTGCTTTCTCAGTTGCTCCGCGTGCTCTCCCACCCGCCCACCCTGTTAGCAGTGTAGGCTTCTGCTGGTTGCCTGTTGGGACCAGGTAGGAATTTTTATGCCTTCACCTGATTGGCCATTTTGGTGAGGGTGTTTTTTGCCTACCTTACACTGTGATATGGTCTAAGGGCATAGATGGTGGCTAGAGTTAAATAGTTGGTCACATGGTTTCCCCGTTGCTGCAATTTCCTGTAAATAGTTAATAAAGTGGCCCTTGTTTAATACCAACCTGTTGTCCGTCTCTTCTTTGCGACTGGGGGGGCAAACACTATCTTGAAAGTTCACATAATTCAGCTGGGTATATATATTAGAAAGTTTTTATCTCAGCAATCTCAAAACCTTGACTATTTCTAATATACATATCTTTTCTGCCTGTTTAATGAAATCTTTATTCTGTTTTTGAAAGTTAATTTGCCTCAAGTGCCATTTCACAAGGGTTTATAAAACAGGACAGCTTCTGTATTTCTCTCAACCTCCTATATTGGGTCTAAAGCCTAAAGAAAGGACAGTTTCAAGCTTATAAGAAAGGGAAAGAGAAGATATACACACTACTGTAAGGTGACTCTGACACTATGGGGAACTGAAGTTTTGGCAGGAAAATCTGCCAGACAGTTGGGGAGATATGCGGGTCTGTCATATCTGTTTCTCCAGATTAGAGCCTGCCGCTCTTAACCACTACACCATATTAGCACTGATGCTGGTATCAGTCTGCTGGTATCAGGCTGAGAGTTCACAGGATTTGTTCCATGCCTAAACAGGATCCAGAAACTAAACTACTGTTGCTGCATGCACAGCTGGAGAAAGTGGAATGATTGGAGGCAGGTTGGTACATTGGGCTGTTGATGGGGGGCAGCTAACTGGTCAGCAGCTGCCTAGGTCTGCCCTTCATTTAAATCTCTTGCCTTTGTTTTGCTCTAAGTTCAAAGAAATTAGAGAGTGCTCTCTCCTCCAAAGTGAACCATCCAGATAAGTTACATTCACTGGAACTTCTCACAGCTTGGAGAAATGAAGGGAATGGAACAAAGGGAAATTGATTGGGGGGGAATTGGGATAGAAATGGATTTTAGAATTAATTTGAGGAGAAATTAGGATGTGGAAGAGAAATGAATGTTTTGAGAGAAAATTATTTGAAAGAGAAAATAATTTAGAGAGGTTGGAGAGGATGGCAATGATTGGTTTCAACTGATTTAACAATGTGAAACATCTCATCTCAGAGACAAAAGACCAACTTCTTCTGGCATGAAGAGCACATGCTGTACCACTCAGGCATCAACCCTTCCCTTGAGAAGAGACACCTGCTAACTACTGTTTCTTTCTTCTAGGTATTCACCATCCATTAGTTGGTCTTGGGGGCACAGGAATGCATTATATTTTATCTTTTGGCCATAAGCAAATTAAGTGCCAAATCTGGTACCTATGCCAATTGTCGAGCAGCTGTGTTTATATGGGACCTGAGCTGGGTAGTCAGTAAGATGAGCTATCTCACGATAAAAGACCATAATGAGCATTATAACTGTTGAGATGAAGTGCAGGAAGAAGTAAAGAAAGCACAAAGAGATCAACTGATTAGCAACGAATCTCTGCTGTAGAAGATGAAACACTGGCATTATGTTTTATACTATTCACAATTAAAAGATCCTGCAAACCTTAGCACCAGTGACCATTAATCCTGAACAATGTAGAATATGGGCATAAGGGAAACCAACAGGGAACCTTCTGGTCTACTGCTGCATGAGTAAATTACACTTAATTCTGTATGCTTCTTCAAGCAAGGATTTTGGTTGACATCTTTGCTATAAGTCAATTTTTAATCATTGAACCCACTTGACTTGCTGACTTTTCAAGACACAGGAGCTGCAGCTAGCATGCTTGCTTCTAAGAATGGGCTGAGTAGAATGTAATTAAGTGGCCTAAATGTTCTGTAATCTAAACCAGGAAAGGTCTCATCCTTCTTGCCAAAAGCACTTAAGCAATTAAACTTTACCCTACAATGTTGTCATGCTGGAAATGAGAATATTTTAGCTATAGATCAGGTACTGTATATTTTTATAGGGACATCAGTTGGAATAATTCATATACTCTGTGTTGTTTTCTCTCTGAAGAATTGCTTTTTTGGCACTGGCCCTTTAGTTATGTTCCTCTAATGCCTTTTTAATGCTCTTAGTTTATGACTTTTGGTCCCATTGGAAAAAAATTCTCACTAAAGTTTCTTATTTGAATAAGTTGATGGTATGTTTGAATTGAATTATGTACCTTTTTATGAGTTAAACATTTGTTTGATTTTCTCTCTCTGCCCTTTTCCTGGCCTGAAGGCTCTGTGAAGATAAAAACATGTAATTAACATACTAATTAAATAGACTAAGAAAAACTGAAATAGTGTGACTGTAAACATTCCTCCTCCTTGCCTCCATTTTCAGCCACTACATGCCAACAGTTTGCTTGAGAAGACTGGGCTTAGGCTCAGACTTTGGTGAGCCTGGATGTGAAGCCCCACCATTGTGGAATATTTTACAGCATGATTGCCTTCAGATCTTGTAGCACAAATGGCCTGGACAGAATGGCCCTTTACAAAACAAAGAGACAGCAAACTGCTATACTTCAAACTATGTCTGCATCTGCTGAAGTATGAAACTTAAGTGTGATGTTCAATTGATGGATGGCTTATGGGATATGTTGCAAAGTCCTCTGTTTCTTTCACTACCCACTATTACCACACAGTGTCCATATTACTGTGATGTGGCTCTTCTGAGCGACAATTCAACAATTACTTGTCTTGGAGCTTTTTGGTGTTTAAAGTGCCTTAACCTAGTGCCTTGACTCTGTTCTTAATGGATTTTTTTTGCTTTCTGAAAGAATTAAAGTTAAGTGGTGCTTCCTGCCTTTCTCATGAAATTCTTGACAATCTGCCACTCCTTCGTATTTCACTATTTCTAATTTAATTAGAGAATGTGCATATGCCACCTCTCCAGAGAACTGCTTGAGGTGGCTTTCAAGTAGAAATGATACAATAAAATCATAAAAACAATGATACAAATTTTTAACATTAAAAACAAGCCTGGGGTATAAAAACATCATAAAACAAGCACTGAACCACCTACCCCCCAAAAGCCTTCAGCGTAGAAGCAAATCATGAAACACCGAAAAAAGGCAAACTTCCTTAGCATGGGTATAAAGACACACTTTGGCTTACAAGCCTAAAAGACAGTCTGAGGACTAGAAAAGCTGACTGTACTTTTTGTACAAAGATAATATCTCTGATATGATCACAGACTGAGTTTCCAAGGAACTGAGGTAATTTATTCATTACATTTATGTCACCTCCTTTCTGTCAAGAACTTAGGACAGCAGGGTGCATGGAAATGTCCAGTCTTACCTGCACAACAGTTATGTGAATTAGGTAGGCATCAAGCTTGGAGTTAGCCCATCTGGGTGAGCAGAGGTTTAAGCCAGGCCTCTTCTGGTCAAAGGCTGCATTCCTAAGGATACTTTCCTGGGGCTCAGACCCAATGAATAACATGGGACTAACATGCCATCTGCCTTGATCTGGATAGCCCAGGCTAGCCTGATCTTGTCAGATCTTGGAAACTAAGCAGGGTTGGCCTTGGCTAGTATTTGGGTGGGAGACCTCCAAGGAATACCAGGGTTGTGACATGGAGACAGGCAATGGCAAACCACCTCTGAACGTCTCTTGCCTTGAAAACTCTACAGGGTTGCCAGTAATCAACTGTGACTTGACAGCATTTTTGTAGGAGAAGGGAAAAAGAATGTGATTTCTGAATGTGATTTCTGACAGTTTCTCTGCATATATATATGTTGACAGCTGTCACTGTGCCTTCAAAAGTTTAATCATAACAAATCCAGATCCTGGTATGTAACCGAGAAGCTTCTGATTAGAGAAACTTATAGCAGAACATATATATTTTGTAATTGCATTTTTTGTATAAGAAGCCATATTAAACAAAAGTATTATTAAAAGCCTCTGTAGATGGAATTAGGATGCAATAGGAATGGAATGCTATTTGGAAGTTGCAAGGCCGCTCCTTATCGCTAGCTCTCCATATGTGAGCCCAGGAAGTAACTCAGTGTTCTATAAACCAGTGAAATTACTGACACCACTGAGAGATGCACCGAGTCAAATGATGTTTGTATGATGGTAACCGCTTGATACCAATTAGAAATTCTTCAGTGTGTACACTATATGTGATATCATTTGGGTATAAGACCTTCTGCCCTTCCTGGTTACGGCAGAATACAGCTTTGGAATTGCTGGAAGTGCTAAGGCATTTATCAACCCTGTATTCCCTATTATGAATTCATTAAACAGATACTCATCTAACTCGTTGGACTCAGACTGTGTGATTCCAATTTGGCCAAGGGGTCATGCAGACACAGATTTGTGTATCACTTTCCACCACCAACATGCCATCCATTATATCCACCCTTGTTCTAACATCATATAGAAGGAGTTCTCAGTGATGAATAATGAACAAGATGATGGATTAAGTTCACCCCCCCCCCACATGTGGCACAGGTGGCATAAGCAGGGGGATGTCATGCACATCTCCTTTTGGAAGGTTGGAAGCTAAGCCCATTTTTTATTTGTCTAGTTCTTAAGTTCATGGAGAGAGAGATTTGACTTTCTTTCACCAGAATATAAAGCTAATAGCCTTTAAACCTAGGAATTATTCATGGCCATATTTTAATCTAGACAGATAGTCAAAATATAATACCACATTAACTGCTATAATGTTACATTGATTAATATGCATGGTTAAAAGCCATTGCATTATAGCAACACTTAATAATTTATGCTGAGAAGTTGGAAGAATGTTCAAACCCTGGGCTTGTTCAGGCTCTGTGTTTGGTCTCGATAGGAAGAAAACTGAGCTGTTCTCCTCTGACCAAGATCAAATCCTGTCAGAACACATGAGCTGACATGCATTGAATCAGACTCAGGATACAACTAGACATAATGGTGTCCACAGGTCATACCCAGGATACCACTGCCATTTTAGAAGCTAATATGGGCAATTTAAAAACTCCATGAGGACCCGATCCTGATCAGACCAGCAGTGTGGTGGGACCAGGCGCTCTTGTCCCCTCTTGCACCTTTTCAAGTGCTAAAACTGGTATGGTGGTGTAACTGTTTCAGCACCTGAAAAGGTGTGGGGACAAGAACACCTGGTCCTGCCATGCTGTGTGAAGAGTACTGGACTTGGGAGACCAGGAACGGTGAAATCATGAAGCCTTTATTGAGTGATTCAGCATGCCCAGTAGATGGTCAGAACAGCATGCTTCCAGGGCTCCAGGGCCCTCATTATATGCTGGCCGGAGCTACACCTCCGGCCGCACCCAAAAGACCTGATAGGGGCTTAACATATGCGCATGTTTGTCATAGGCTCTTCCCTGGAAGAGCCTTTGATTGCATTGGCTCTCCAGGGAGAACCTAGGTCCCACATTGGTGGAGGCTTTGAATCCGGATGTCTATTGTTCCTCCAGATTCAAGCTCCCCTCTTTGCCTGACCATGTGCTCTGGCCATGCAGCGGGCACCATTACCTGGGGGCACATGGCAGGCTGATTAGAACACAGAGCATACTACATTACACTGTGGGATGGGGCTCTTGTGACATTTTTAAACTGCCCATGTTAGTTTCTAAAATGGTGGCAGTATACTTGAGTATGACCCTGGGACACTGTTATATCTAGTCATGCTCTCAGAGTCCAGCTAACCCAGCAGTCTGTCTCCAGTAGTAGTTTCTTGGAGGCCTCCTGGAAGCTCACAAATGGGATGTGAGTGATGTAGCCACTCCTTGTTGTTTGTTCTCAGTACATGATAAACAGACATGTATTCCTTTGAAGCCTACAGGTTCCATTTTTAGCTATCATGGTGAATAGCCATTGACACCTCTGTCCTCCATGAATTTGTCTAATCCTTTTAACAAGCTCTTTATGCTAGCAGCAGCCCTCACAACATTCTGTGGCAAATTAATTCCATAATTGAGTTTGATCTTGTCCCAAATCTACTGTTAATCAGTTTATTTGAATGACCCTGAGTTCCAAGATCCCAAGAGATCATTCACTCTGTCTGCTCACTTAAGACATCATTAATATTTTTATAAATCTCTATTGTATTCTTATATAGAGTCTTATATAGATGTACATGGAGGTCTGTGTTTTTCCTAGTAGTATTTTTTTCACCCAAAATAACCTTGGCCGACTATCACTGTGAATACAGGAAGCCTGTGAAGAAACAGGGAAACACTTTTACCTTCTGTCCTTGGGCTACTTAAAACTGCCCTGATCAAGATGGGGAGACCTTAGGAGACAAGCATCCCTGTCCCTTGCTTATGGAAAAAGAGCCTAGAGGTATAAATCTGAAAATGCAGAAATTTGGCATTTTGTTGTCATTCTGTTCTCCATGCAGGCTCAGAGGTGCTTTCCAGTAAAAATAAGAAACAGAACCCTATGTCATGTTTACTCTGGCCCTTAAACCCCTTTCCCCCCGAAGCTAACAAGCCCTCACCTGCTTAGTCTTTCTTCACATGGAAAATGTTCTACTTCCCTGACCATTTTCACTCCCCCTTTTGTACTTTCTCAAGCTATATAATATCCCTTTTGAGATGAAGCAATCAGAACTGCAAATAATATCCTGAATGTGGGCATACTATAGATTTATTCAACAGCATTACAATTCCTGCAGTCTTATTTTTCAGTCCCTTTCCTAATAGTTCTGAATATGGCATTTACTTTCTTTTCACAATCTCAGACCCCTACTGTTCCCCTGAACTTTCTGTTACAGACCCAAGATTCTCAGGCTGGTCTTGCTCTGGAGACTAAGAAGAGTGTCTGAGAGAATGAAGGAAGCAGAGAAGCCACTAGCAACGAGCCACTGTTTGCCCTGCTGGGGGCTGCATGTGTACTGATTTGGGTACACTTAGGTTTCACCAATGGGGCAATTCACTTGTAGTGGATGGAGCGGAGTTGCATTTGCAGAGCCTGGGGGTGCTCATGGATCTGGCCTTGCTGCTGGAAAAGCAGATTGTTGTAGTGGCCAAGAATGCCTTCTATCAGCTGTATTTGGTTTGCACTTTCTCTCCTTCCTTAGGGCCAACATACACGGCATGCCTGACACATGCCTGGTCACAGATGTGCTTCCCCTGACCTACTTCAGGGGAACTCACCTTAATCTGTGGTCATTTCCTTGGTGCAGCAAGAGACCACAGTGAGAAGAAGCTTTTGGTTTTCTTCCACCCTGCTTTTGCCAGCAGAAATTGTGGCAGAGGGTCTTTTTGCTTTTTTCTCTGGCTCCTCCTCCTCCCTCACAGTGCTGAACAAATGATCGCTGTTAAAGGCCCAATCTGCATCTAGCATTTGCTCTGTTGCTTTACCAAACCCACACTGGAACAGAAAAAGATGTGGCTCAAAACCACATTCAAATACCCCAGGCCAACGTGTACTGACTGCAGAGTCACCCCTGAATGGCCATAAAATGGCCATAAATCTATCCAGACAGCCACCATAAAACCAGAGATCAAAGGAAGTGAAAGCAGTATGCAGTCTGGACACTGCCATAAAATTCAGCAATCAATCAAAGTGAAAGTGGCATGCAATGCAGATGGGAATTTCTGTTCCAGTGTTTGATAAGACAGTGGAGCAAATGCTAGATGCAGAATGGGCCAAAGTGAGTTTCCCCAGTGTACATCTGATTGTGAGTTAGAGCACACCCATGACCCTACATGTACCATATATTTTGGCTGTTAGACTTAGCCAGTTTGGCTATGCTGATCCATGTTTTTGCAATTAATGCACTTCTAAGCTGGGCTGTTTGGGAAGACAACCTGGAAACTGCAGCTGGTTCAGAATCTAGCAGCCTAATTACTGCAGTCCTAAGGGTGGGGGAGGGGGGCACCAGGAAGAGAAAGGAAATGGAACACGCAGGGCTCATTTCGTAGCAGGAGCTCCTTTGCATATTAGGCCACACACCCCTAATGTAGCCAATCCTCCCAAGAGCTTACAGAGCTCTTCTTACAGGGGCTACTGTAAACTCTTGGAGGATTGGCTACATCAGGGGTGTGTGGCCTAATATGAAGAGGAGCTCCTGCTACAAAATGAGCCCTGCGAACACGTACAAAACAAATGCAAGAGACGTGTGGAATAAGACAGGCCAAAGCTTTTATTGATTACAGCATAGGAGTACTGGTGCCACATGAG
This sequence comes from Lepidodactylus listeri, assembly GCA_029233225.1. NCBI lineage: Eukaryota > Metazoa > Chordata > Lepidosauria > Squamata > Gekkonidae > Lepidodactylus > Lepidodactylus listeri. The sequence continues at coordinate 69,988,664 of JARCFY010000004.1, read as the reverse complement.
GCATGGATCCAGGCATCAGGTGACCCACGTGTTGACCAATGAAACCCACCCCCAAACCGACTGTTGAGGGAACCAGAAATGGCAACCTAGTGGTCCCACATGAGGCACAAGCCTCTGTGTGAAGCTTTTGCCACCTGGAAGTGGAACCATGCAACTGCCCCTGAGCCAGGCACACTACTCAAGAGCTCAACCCCCAAGACCTCTTAAGAAGGTCCCCAAACTGGGAAGGCAGGCACACAGGTCAGCAATCCCCCCCAAATGGATCCAGCTGACTGCATAAAACCACCAGAGCTGTGACATAAATAAAAGAGTGAGAGAACAACAAATTATAATCTAAAACAAGGGATGAAGGGAGGGGTGATCCTCAGAAAGAACATGGTGAAGCACGAGGCTGAGACTTTAAATAGAGGGGGAACAGACTGCCAAAGCCAGGCCTGCTTGGGTCCACCTCCTCCAAGACCTCCCCCCAGACATGATCCGCAAACTGCCAGCCATTGGCCAGCTGCATGGAGAACACCCGAGTTCCACCTTGCTACCTCTGGAGGAAGCTGTAGGAGAGACGCACAGTCCTTTCTCCTTCCAGGAGCCAAGCCCTGTGGCTGCAAAAAGGCCACATGGTAAGTCCACAACCATGATTTGTCAGGGGTTAGCAGATGGGAACATGTCTCACCTGTTTTAAAACAGCAACTTTAGTTGGCAGTTTGTTTCTGAGATCAATTCACGGTGCTGGTTATGACCTTTAAAGCCCTTCATGGCCTAGGACCCACAAATGACTCTGATTTTACTGTGGGAGGCTAATCCTCATAATTAGCAGCTCCCCCTGCCTCTCACGCAGCAGATACACAGGCCAGACACCGGCAGGTCTTGAGCAGGGACCTAAGCTTGAGGGTGGCAGCATTCAGGTGGGCATGACAGTGCTCCCAAGCCCCATAGCATCTTTCATCACCAAGTGAAGCATGCATGCCAGGCAGACAATGCCCTTGAGGTGCAGCCTTTACTACTGCCTGCATGTTGGCGCCAGTGTCCATTACCATATAGCCATGGGTGATGTTTGTGCCACCCAACCACTCCTTCAGGCTACTCTGGATCATGGCAGCAATGTTTGCCGCTATGTGGTCTGCATCCATCCCCTATGCATGGAGTAGAACCATCTTGTAGCCAGGTGGCAGGACTGTCCCCTCCTGGGGCCTGACAGTCTGAACAGAGAGGTCCTCTGATGCCACCAGTGGGTGGTGATGGAGAGGTGGCCTTGCTGTTGGCCACTCCAGAGGTCTGCTGTGAAGTGGATAGTTTAGCCCTGTACTCTTGAGAGCTTGGTCTTGACCAGCACCACTGCGAAGTGGTGCATGGCAGGCAAGACTCATTGGCTCATGGTCCTCCTCAAGGGGAAGGAGTACCAGGCATCCAGGTGGTGCAACAGCCAGAGAAAGCCTACATCCTCCACGAGGGAGAAGGTTCTGCCAGGCCTTTGGTTGAGGACAGTGATGGGGCATCTTGTGGCACTCATATAATTCCCCATCCCTGAGAAGCTGGAATTCGTTCCACCATCTTATATCTTGCATGTATGCTGTTTTTAATGTAGTGGTATTTATTGGTTTGTTTTAACTTAGTTTTAAACTGAGAGCTGTATACTATTCTGTTGTAAGCCACCCTGAGCCCTATTCGTAGGGAAGGGCAGCCTAGTAAATACAAACAAACAAACAAATAAATAAATAATGAGGGTGCAATCATGACAACAATGTGACACCATTTTTGAGGTGAAGCCAGAAGTGCTGTCATACCATTCTAGGATTCAACAGAAACTCTGTGGTTTTACTATGGAATGCTGTGACATCACTTTCAGACTGGTAGGCTTCTAGAATGGTGTGATATCACTTCCATGTTCACCTCTGATATATGATGGTGATCTTTTCATTATTTTCTGCTGTCACGGCTCAGTAGGCTGGTGGGGGTTGGGGGCTGCTGGCAGGAGGCCTCGTGCTATAGACCTGGCAGCACTATATGACATAAATTCTGCGATCTATAGCTGCCATTTTCTCTGTGCAATCTGAGATAAATTGTAATTCTGGGAAAACACCAGGCCACACCTTAAGATTGGTGTTTATTAAAAGGAACCCAATAAGCATGTTTTCAGTTAAGTTATGTATTCTAATTGCATTTTTTTAAGAAAAGATATACCTTGATCAACTTATGCACAAGGTTTGCAATATCTATATATCTAATAGCCAAGGCGCCCCCTGTGTGTGGATATCTAAATCTGCACATCGGGGGCACCTAGGGGGCAAAGAGATTTTCCTGCACACTTGGGGGACTCCCCAGGTGTGCAGAAAAATCTGAAAAGTTAAAAAAAATATTCAGGGGATAATTAAATCCTCCCAAAACTACAACTGCTTGCTCTGGGCATGCACAGGGAACTCACTCACTGAGGTGTGGGAACAGTGCAAGGGAAGCCATCACCATTGCTGCTCCAACTGCCACAGCAACAACCATCCCTGTGCAAAGAATGGACTTACCTTTGGGAACTGTGGCGTGCCGTGCGAGGAAGCTCCAGGTACTTCAGGGACTTTGCCTCAACACTGCCTCCCCACACTCCGTTTCCTCTGTCTGTTTGGAATTACTGGTGAGGAAGCCGAGTGCAGCTCTGACCCTGGCCGCCCTTCACCCATTTCATCTTTCCCCAGGTGAAGGGCTGTCAGCTGGCCCTGGTCTCTCCCGCTAATCCTCTGCTTACCTGGCAGCCAGCCAACAGCCCACTCAGGTCTGCTTTCGCCTCACACTGTGGGTAAAGATCCTGATGCCACCTTCCCTGCAGTCTGGCTTGGCCCAGCTGAGGCATCCCAAGGCCTCCTTAGTGTGCCTCCTCCAAGCTCAAGGGCTTGGCACTGGTCGGGGGATTGGGCCTCATGGTATCGCTCTGCTGGTCGGCTGCTGCCTCACCGGCAGCCTCCTTACTTCCCCCAAGGCTCTGTTATGCTGGGTCAGTCTCCCATAGCCCGGGTGCTGTTGCCCAGGTATGTGTTGGGGGAGCCGGGGAGCCAAGAGAAGGAAGGGGGGAAAGAAGCCTGAGTGAGCCTGTCCAGAACAGTTCTGGACAAGCCATTGAGGGGGGGAAACCTTGGTGAGGCCATCTGGAGGAGCGCCAGACAAGCTACCAAGGGTCGGGGAGTCAGTGGGTCTGGCAGCTGCCTGAGGAGAAAGTGTGCATGTGGGCAATATGAGATCCCCCCCGAGAGTATAGTGGGCAGGTACCGCTTGTTCACTCTGTTTTTAAACAGTACAATCTACTTCATTTAGTGTTGATAATATCTGGTAATGAGAACATGGTAGTGATATTCCCTTTGCTATAGATGACATATCTAATATGTATCTCAGTGAATCTGACTACTCCATTGCAACCAAGTGGATCAGTTGACAGTCATGGTGATTATTCCTGTGAAACGTCATAAATGATATAAGTACTTTTACTGTGTTGAACTGCCAATCTCTTCCTATGCACATTAACCCAGGAGTAAATCTCTAAATTAATGTCTGGAGAATTCAGCTGAGTGTAGATCATCCTAACAGGCAAGAGAAATGGAGGGGTTTTTTTTTTAAGGGGAGGGCTTCCATCATGGTAAGGGTATAGTTGAATTATGAAAACGAATCTCTGTATGTGTTTGTGCATAGGAGGAAAAAGAGTGAAATATTACATGTTAAACACTTTGCAAAGTAAATCCTTGGCAAGAGTTTGGTTGACAAATCAGTGCTTCATAAAAAGGAAAATTAATAATTTTCCTCACTTGTATATAACTATACCACAAACAAATACTATAAACAAACAAATAAGATTGCTATAAATAAATAATAAATGATTGCCATAAATATAGTTAAAAAATCAGACCTGAAACTCCTCTGTGCTTAATAAGAACTATTCGTTTCCAGAAGTATTTGGAAAATCCAAGACATAAAACTTAGTACTGCAATCAAACAGATGCTCATTTAATCACTGGTGTGTTTAATGTAAAGCCCAGTTCAGTTATAAGTGCAAGCCTGGGACTGAGCTGCATCATAAATATTCCTTGTGTTTCTCCATGTGAATTCTCCATGTTCAGTGTTATGTGTGATCCTAGAAAGTAGCAAGAGTCCAGTAGCACCCTAAAGACTAACAAAATATGTGGTAGGGTATGAGCTTTTGTGAGTCACTGATCACTTCTTGTGATTCTAATTAAACTGAAGCCAGAAAGGCTCCTAAACTCATGCTGACAACTTTGTTTTTAGACGATGTGTTGTCTGAACTAAGCTGTACACAAAAATTCTAATTTCTGGAAGAGTCTTATCATAGGAAAACAATCTTATAGCCTGTTAAAAATATGTTTACTTACTAATCTAACAATTGGAAATCTAAGCAAGGTTTTGATCAAAGTATCAGAGTTACAAAAGCATGCTTTCCTTCTGGAACAAAGAAAGAACATGACTAAATCCTGTGGATTCTCATGCTGTAAACTAATGATCTCCTTTTAAATCAGTCACATAGTTTTTTTAGCTACTCTCTGAATGTGTCGCTGAGGTATGTGTTGCCTCATCAGGGAGAGCAACTACTCCCTTATCAGATTCCGGGTCATGCATTCCCATGTAGTTATATGGTGAAACTAGCTTGTAGTGCAAGGTTTGGCTCAAGATAGCAGAGCTCAAGCCCAGGGATAATGACTGGCTTATCTTGAGCTGTGCAGCAGGTAATTTTGCAGCAGAAATGATTTAAGACTCAATCCATCTATATCCTTCTCTCTTTTATTTCCCCAGGATACACAATCCAAACTACATGGTATAAAATAAACATTTCCACTCTGTGGGTCAGAACACTTATTTTACCGAGGGAAACAAGAGAAAAACCTTCTTAAAAATAGGATTTGTCTTGTTGAAATACAAATGCATAACAAATTTTGGTATGTAATATGGGTAAAAGCTTGGCATGAAGCCCATACTTAAGAGAAATTGGAAATATAGTTCTAAAATCCACTGATGCTGCCAATTCAAATTTAGTTTTCTTTCAGTCCAGCTGAAATATGACATTGCATGACAAACTGTCATTGCTTGCAGATAGGAAATCTCTATTCTCAGGTTGTGTGAGAGGGCCATATCTGTTCTGCGTCATTTAAAAACAGTTTACAAGGTGGAGTCCATGAAGAGTCATGGGAGGGGAGAACTATTTGGAAATCTCACATCACCAATCAAATTTCCCCCATCAGTATTCTTTAAGTTATAAGAGCAAGGTTCTGTACTTGGAAAAAAAGGTATTATTTGGATTTTGCGAATAGTTTCCAAACTGGTGTTCCAGATTGCTTGGGTCCCCAATACCATTTTGGGATTCTATTTGCCTCTCCCCAGGTCTGTTATTTCCTGTTGGGGGGGGGGGATTTCCAGCAGGGTGGATTGACTGTTTTTCTATCAAGTCACGTCAGAATTGCAGGAAACCTAGTTCTGTGTGTCCACTAAAGAACCCCCAAGTTTCAAGCAAATTGGATCAATGTGTCCAATTATATAATCCCTTAGCAAGGTGCCCACAGCTACCCTGCTTGTCTTCATTTTTACTTATGAAGGAAAAAAAATTCCATGCTTTCTTCAGGCCAAAGAAGCCAACAGCCAAAAACAGAACAGCAACTACTGGCCAGAATTCCACACATGCAAAAAAACCCAACAAGTTTGCTATCACCCTTCAGTGGACATTTCATATGAACACACAAGACCCATTCCACAGCTAGATCCAGTGGATTTTAAGGAAGAAACACATGATCAGGTGCTGAACCCAACAGAACCAACATCAAACCAGAGAATTCCAGCAGAACCATGGGCCAGTGTGGCAAGCCCAATACAACCAGCGTCAAGATAATTCAAGTCAAAATATTGACTCTGTGTACAACAATGTACATGCACAACCTGCTGCAGATCCAGACTCATTGGTAGCCATTAATGTTGATGTGTGTCAGATAGTCTCAAACATCAAACAGTAACTTTAAATATAATACAGTGTTTTGTCATTCTTCATTTAAACAACTGGTGACAGAACATAGCATGGCATCAAAGGAGTGCATTTTACCACTATAAAGTAATCTACCAAACAGACTCTAACTGATCATCATCATAATTAATTATCATATGGCATTGTGTATAGTATTTGGAGATCTTAAGATTGTCTGGCAGCCTGAAGTTTTAGCTCTTTTAGTGTTATGCACCACTAGGTGGTAAGTTTTTGGGCTGAGAGCGCTCTGAAAGAACTGTGACTGACCCAAGGTCATCCAGCTGTCTTCATGTGGAGGAGTGCAGAATAAAACCTGGTTGTTGAGATTAGAGTCCATTTCTCTTAACCACTACACTATGCTGGCTCTTGAACTGATCATGAACAACCTTAACTACTCACTGAACAATCAGCTCCTTTCTCATAACAGGTAAGTGGGTGCTGGAGCTGAACTGGTGAGTGCTTGAGTGACTCTCATCTGAAGTGCTGACATACATGCTTGGGCTGGCCAGGAAATGTCAATTAATTGGATGAAGTTTCATTCTGTCAGGAAAAGGAGAGCAGTAATCATAGCTGTAGATGAGCTGTAGAATTTAGGATTTAGCTGTAGATGAGCTGTAGGGAAAAAAAATAAAAGGTGTGCCTGGGAAACTCACTGGGTGATCTGTATTTTTAAAATACTAGCTCTCTACCGACAATGCATATGTATGTATGTGTCTGTATGTGTTTGATTTTAAAACACCTTACCTCTTTCTATATAGTTAGTAATAACAGCAACATTTTAAGTTTTCTAGTATATTCATTAATTTTGTAATCCAGTTTATTATATGGCCTTGTTTATTGTTTTATGGTTTCCATTGAATTGTTTATTTTTATGTGATTTACCTTGAATTTCAGCAAGAAGTAAATAAATAAAATCAATTAACTATACCATGGATCTTTTCTGAGTTTCAAAGTATAATCTTTCAGAAAGCTTGCCAATGAAAAGAAACCAAACGTTATGTCTCTTTCCCCTCAGTTGGAGAAATTTGCATTTAATTTAATCTGTTTTTAATGCAATCTAGTAATTTCATGGAATGCTACGTGTGCTCTTTGTCATTCACTTCTTTTGTCCAATAGTGCATTTGCTTAACACTAAAAATATTGCATTTGTTTACAATAAATGCACCAGAATCTACTAATTGGTCTTCTATCAGGTTAAATTTAGGCTGATGACTCTTATTAATGTTAATGAAATAGCTAGATGGTATTTAGAATCAATAGTAGCTTGGAAGGGAAATAGGAATGTCAGGAGTACTATCATGTATGTAGGTGTTATTTCAAAGCAAGCTTGGAAAACATTGCTCCATTAATTATTAGAAGTTTTTTTAGAAGCTTTGCTTTTATTTTAGAACTCTTGCATAACTCTTGCAAGTTAACATTTTTGTTTGCTATGTTTTCATAAGCACCACTAATTTTTTTGAGGCTCCTAAGAACAGGTTCCTATGTTTCCATTGTGCAACATTTGATGTGAAGGATTTGGGAGAATGCTGTCTTTCTTTTATTTTTCTTATGTTGTGTAAGTGCCATGTACATTGCTGGCAGTGTATAATGAACTAGAACCCTTAGCTAAATGCAGCTGGTTAATTCAATCACTATTGTCTTCTTCAACCATCTTCTCCACCGAACTCTCTTTTGGTCCTTTTTGAACCTTTAGGATTGCTAGGTTGCAGTGTTGTTGCATCAGCAGATGCCACATCAAATTCTCCTGTCAAAGCATAATTTTGAGATGTAGTGACCTCTATATTTCTTTATCAAACTGGTATTGATTAACTCACCCAGATGGGTGGATTTATCTTTAGTAAAGAGTTTGCTCTTGGACTCAGCTTTGCTACTGGAAAATTAGTTTGGTAATGTTGCTAAAAGCACCTTCTTTCAGTTACTTCTTGTTCATAAATGATTTCTCTTCCTGGGTGCCTCCAACCTAGCCATATTGATTCATGATATCATAACTCTAGACTGGATTTTCCAGGCTTCCTTGGTCTGTCAATTTTCTTCCTGCCATGCAAGCACACATCCTGTTCTTCTTAATAGAAACGGGCATATAGTCTTTGGTTTCCTATATATAGTCTTTGGTTTCCTATATATAGTCTTTGGTTTCACCCACCCCACCTCAAGGGCCAATGCTGGGCAGCTGGCTGGAAATTTAACTGCTGCACCCCTCCAAACAAAAGACACTGAAACAAGAGACTTTTGAGAGGGAGCTATGTTATTCAGTTTCAGTCAAAACTGGGGTTCCCGCCTGCCTAGCAAAGCAGCTGGTGGGCAGGGGCCATTTTGCCACCAGGGAGGATGGTGTGGCAGGCAACAGGTAGGGGCCGATACAGAGCATCGCAACCAGGGTGGGGCCAACTCTTTATAGGCCAGCCTTCGCTCCCACCCAAATCAGTCATCGCCGTGTGCTCAGACCTACTGGGTGATCCGAGCATGCAGAGGGAGAGGGCTGTGGCCTACCTTGTGGGCCAGGACCCTGACAAGGTTGCTGTGAGGCTGAGCAGAGGCAGTGGTGATCCCGACAGTGGTAGTTGTCCGCCGGCGGCCAGCATTGGGAGGCAGTGGTCCCTGGAGAGGTTTCTCAGTGGTGGCAGACTCGGTTGGCTGCGATGTTTGGTGGTGGACTCCTTGGGATGGCCTGCGGTGGCAGCGGTCTTCAGGGGCATCAGAGGGCTGCACATTGGCTTGAGGCAGTGTGGGAAGCCTGGGTGCGGAGATTGGTGGAGGTGGCGAAGGCGGTGAACGGCTTCGAAGGTGGCTACATCAGCCAAAAGAGAATTAAAGGCTTTGGGCACTGGCCTGGCCATCAGGCTAGGGGGTGCTATCTGCAACTGGGGTGGAGATCAATTAGAGATGCAAAATTTAAACTGGGAGCAGTTAGAAAGGGCATCGTGCAGGGCAGCCATTTTGTTGCAGCCCAGGTCTGGCAGGCCATGTTGTGACACGGAGTGTTTGGGCAGCAATTTGGTAGCCTTTAGGGCTGTGGGGTTTGGCTATATTCTACTCCCCTCCATCCTAAAGTGAGTGGTTGCTGTGTGGCTGCAGCAACTGGGATAGGGGATCATTGATATAGGTGGGAAAGAGGCATTAGGGGCGACTAACCTAATGAAGGCTTGAGCAGCACCTAGATTGCCCTCCCCACTGGGTGTCTATCAACCTAACAATTTTTTTTTAAAAAAGTGGGCAGTACAATGGCTCCCAAAAAAGGCCAGGGCACATCCAAAGGAAAGCAGCCAGCTCCCAAGAGGCCCCCTAGGAAGCCTGTAACCATAGATTCATCAGATGATAAGCAGGGGGATCCTGTCAATGCAACTATCCTAGAACAGCTGGAGGCCCTAGAGAAGCAGAGAGGTAAGCCTCTGCCATTGCCTTGAGCTCCGGCTGGGGCTAAAAAGGCTAAGCAATGTTCTTCTATGTCCTTACAGGCTCAAGTACTCACTCATTTGGCATTGCTGGAGGATGGCCAAGGCACCTCTTCAACAACAAGTTCAGCATCAGATGATTCAAGGCAGCACGGTAGTGAGCAGTATGGTACAGAGGGCACTGAAGGTCACCAGTTGGAGTTGTATAAAGGTCCTCCTCAACAGGAAGGTAAGGAGGATGTGGTGGGTCACCCAATGGCCTTGGGGTCCGTCAAGTCATGGTACAACTGGTTCATCATCTAAACCAGTGGATAACTCACAGAGTGCAGGGGCACCTTGGGCACATGGCCCACGGTCTTGTGGACCTTCACAGGCTAGTTGGATACAGTATCCACAAGGTAGTTGGCTGGGGTGGAGTTACTCAGTAGGCACAGATTATACATACGAGCAGGAGCCAGCCAAGGCCTTGCCAAGCGGGGATGTGGTAATGCCATTGGGGGATCATCTTTCCACAAACACCAGGGAAAAAATTCTCAAAGGGTTGATGTCTTTACACTTTTATTTAGGGAGCTTGACAAAGATAAAGAGGACCTTGATGAACGTGATAAGGAGCACCTCAAGAGGCGTAGAGTAGACAGGGTCTGGGGAAATTGGTACCCTAGTTTCCTGATATACACAGGGGTGATGGTACGGCACCAGTCTTGGAGAGCCTCTCCTCTGCTTCAGTATATGGACATCATATATAAAGCATACACCAGCTTTACGGGTTGTGCATGGATGGAGTATGATGAGGGTTTCCATATGAGGGCGGCAATGAATCCTGCCACATCTTTGGTTGCAATTCATGTCCACCTCACAGCCATTGAGCAGTGAGCATTCCGACAGTGGTCATGTTGTGCATAGGTCACAGGGGCAGCTTAATACCCAGGTCCAGCCAGTGCAGCTTATGCAACGATGGCCTCTGTGCTGGGAATTCAATTATCTTGGTATTTGTGGGAGAAAGTCCTGCTCCTTTCAGCACAAATGCCCACTATGCACAGGGCCCCACACTTTTTCAGTGGTTCACAGCATGTTTGGAGCCCATGGAGGCAAGCGGGCCAGGCCGGGGGTAGTGGGGGGCCACAATACTCAAACTGACAAAGGGTCCCGATGCAGTTCAGGTTTTGATGCAGGGTCCCGATGCAGTTCAGGCTGCAGCTTGTGTTGCGTGATTATCCTAACCAGCAGGATAGAAAGTTTTTGTTCGAGGGGTTTACTTGGGGTTTTAGAATTCCATATCAAAGTGACAGGAGGCCATTCTGGGCTCCTAATTTGATGTCAGTTAGGGGTTTAGAGGATATAGTTCGGGGAAAAATTGCTAGGGAATGTAAGGAGGGGAAAGTCCTTGGCCTTTTCCCTCCCCCCCAGTTCCAAATTTAAGGGTGTCCCCATTGGGAGTAGTTCCCAAAAAAGTCCCAGGGAAGTACTGCCTCATTCATCATTTATCCTACCTCGGGGGGGGGATTGGTGAATGACGCAATACCTGATGAGCTCTGTTCAGTTAAATACACATCCTTTGATCAAGCAATGCGGGTCGTTCGTGGCTGTGGACATGGGGCAGAACTCGTGACATTAAATTTGCCTTTCAGCTTCTACCAGTCCACCTGAGTGACTTTGAGTTATTAGGTTTTGCATTCAATGGGCAGTTTTATATGGATAGGGCCCTCCCTATGGGTTGCTCCATTTCATGTTCTGTATTCGAGAAGTTCAGTTCCTTTTTGGAATGGGCCTTGTGTTTCAGGTCCAAACTGTGCAGCATGGCACACTACCTAGATGATTTTTTGTTCATGGACCACGCAGGTACAGGGCAATGTGAATTTTTGCTTTCCAGTTTTATGCAGTTGGCAGGGGAGTTGGGAGTGTCCTTAGCACCAGAAAAAATGGAAGGCCCATCCACCATATTCACATTTCTGGGCTTTGAAATTGATACTGTACGGCAATTGTCTAGGTTGCCAGAGGACAAATTGCAGGCATTACGAACGTTGATTGACAGGGTCAGTGAGATGAGGAAAATCACCTTAGTTGACTTACAGCAGCTTGTGGGCCATCTTAACTTTGCGTGCAAGGTTGTGGCGCCAGGGTGGGCATTTGTCAGGTGATTATGTGACACCATGAGGGGACTGCACCTCCCACATCATAGGACCTGGGTGATGGGAGGTATGAGAGAGGACCTATTAGTTTGGAAGGAATTTCTGGTGTCATTCAATGGGGTGTCTTTCTGGAGGGAGGAACTTTTTTTAGAAGCAGAGCTGCAGGTCACATCTGATGCAGCGGGCTCATTAGGGTTTGGGGTTTACTTTTATGGCCACTGGTTTGCCGAAGATTGGCATGTGGAATGGTTCCAGTTGGGCTGGTTCAAAGACCTACCCTTTCTGGAATTTTTCCCCAATTGTGGTTGCAGTAGGGATTTGGACTACAGAGTTTGCCAATAGGTCTGTCCATTTCTGGTGTGATAACCTGGGCATTGTTCAGGTTATTAATTCATTAACATCTAAGTCCCCTAGGGTCATGGGATTAGTAAGGGATTTTACATTGCCACAGAGCAGCCTATCGAGAAGGACGGATTTCAGATCGGTGAAGTGACAGTCTCGAGCAGCCCGCCTCAGTGCGGTGAGGTACTCCATGACAGACTCGCCCTCCTTCTGGTTCCTCTGATGGAACATGCATCGATGGGCAGCAGTTGATATCTTCAGGGTGAAGTACTCAGTCAGCCAGGCCTTGATGATGCCAAGAGGGGTCTCAAGTAACTTGGAGGGGGCAACTAGATCTTGAGTGATGTTGAATACAGCCTGGCCGCATGTACTCAGAAAAGTGGCACGGCAGACATCGTCTCCATCAATACTATTTGCTACGTGGTAGCATTCAAATCGATCAAGGTATGACTCCCAGTTCCCAACCTTTGGGTCGGTTCGATATGGCCTTTGGATGCCATGCCCGTAGTGATTTAGCTCTGGGCGCCCTTAGTGATTTCAGCTCGGCAGGCAGAGTGATTTCAGCAGTTCGGTTAGGACTGGGATCCCATCCTCGTCACCAGTTTTAGGTATTGAGGCGGAGGCAATGAATCCAGTAAGCAGGCTTTTATTCATAACATCGTTCAGCTCTAAAGACAACTCTAAAAGAGCAGCACTCTAATTTATATTGTTCCAACAAATAACTTTCAACAATGTAACTATATACAAGCGATGTTATTGGACCCAAGCAGGGCTCAGCGATTGGGTACTTAGATTGGCTTAAGGACCAATGGGAGTTCTTTATTAGTCAGCCAATGAGAATTGGAGCATTAGGATACCAGAGCCCTTTCATAGGTAAACCATAATTGTAATGCAGCATAATCAAGAACACAAACACAACATTAAGCATACTACAAAGTCGTCCGGAAGCTTTCACTCACCATATCCTGAAGTGAATATAAAATTGCTATAGCCAGAGGCAAAGTTCTGTAGAAACTGCAATAGCTGCTTGTTCCAGTCAAAGTAGATTTGGAAAGAGAAGAAATTTGACACCAACAATATTCCTCAAAAATCTGTAGTGGGAAAGGTTTTAGAACTGCAAAATAGCCCTCACTCTTTTAATAAACATTGTGTAGGGTTTTCATACACTTGGTGGAACCGTGGATGATAATAGACACCTAAAAGCTTGGCATAACATCATGCTTTATTCTCTTTGTCAGCTACAAATGGAAGGTTGCTGCTGAAAGTAGTTCTGTTCTTCATTGGACTGGACCCTTTTCAGTATGAAAAAGTGCATTTGTTTTTACAATATCCTCATTACTAATTATTACTATATTTTTGTAGATCAGAAAGTGAGTCAGAGAATTACCCAAGGCTACCTGATATATTCATTGCTGATTACTTAGCTTGTCTTATTCTGTGCTTGCCAGGCTCAGCACTAGGAGTTTTTTGCAATGAGGGTGGGGGGGTCATTTCTTGGATCAGCAGGGCAATTCTAAACACAGATAAACCCTTCTAAATCAATTGAAGTCAATGGGGTGATAAATATTTAACTCTGTTTAGGGTTGCACTGCAGGCAAACTAAACATAAATCCAAGGGTGCCTCTGAATCTGTACAGAGCTCATTTCCTCACTGCTGAGCATCAGCAGAAGACTTTGCCCATTCATACACCTCTGGGACTGTGAAGCAGGAATTCAGGATCTGAGGGAGTGACTTCAGCTCTGAAACCTTCTGTTTTAGAAAACAAGCATTGCAGTCCAGGATTCAGTGCAACCAACTACACAACATTGCTAGATTCTAAGACATCAAGCTCAAAGAGTAAAAGATATAGCATCCCTTTTTCATCTACCTTCTAATAGTTTTCTACACATCCCACAAAAAGAGGTGATAGGCTAAAGCTGGAGAATTCTGGACTATACTATTTCAAATGTCAGGAAGGACTGATCATCTTTTTCACTGCTCTCCATGTAAAAAGTTCCATGCATGTAGTAACGTCAGAGAGATGGCAATGCAAAACCTTTCTCTGATACACCATTTTCCTTCATGGCTTGAGAAGATACAGGTCAGAAGAACCATCAGATTCTACCTGTGCAGTGTTAGCTCACCACTGGCACTGGATGTCCACACCTCATTTAAATGAAACACAGTCACACAGAATCCCAGTGCTGTACATTTTTCTTTGACATGTCACATTTCAACTGAACTTGCTGAATAGCTGAAAGAGATTTAGAGCATCTTGAACAGCTCCTTCATAAGGGAACAATAAAATTAAGCCCCAAGCTATGTAAGAAAGGTTTGCTAGTGACATCTTGCTTGGGAGCAACTTGTCTGGGGAAAGGAAAAGGATGTTGTAAATTGCTTCACTGGAGCTATCAAATGACGTTCTGATGCAGAAAGCATAAATTGTACTGAGATTTGACCTTGGATTGACAGCACTTATTTAGGTTATTTATGAAAAACTACTGTGTATGTTTGAGAATGCTGGAAGAGCCATATAATTCCAGACCTGGAAACTAAGGAGCTCATTTTCTTGTCAGTGAAGTTCTGACCTGCTGAAACACCACCTTAGGGGGGTGGGGACGGACCAAAAACCTTGTCTCCTTTCCTGATTCAGTGTTGCTGGCTGCAACAGTAATCTTGTGTAAACTGTTCCAGAATGATTTTGCCCACTATGGCTCTAAGCTAGGAAATGACAGATCGTAATGTGCCTTTGGAACAGGAACTGCTGGGCAAAGAAAGGCTTGATGACAAGGACAGAACCTCAAGGAGAAAGGAGGAAGTGGCAGCAAAGGAAGATTGATAGTTGGTGTTGGAAAACAAAATGTCTTGGAATAAGATGAAAGGAAAGAGAGAGATGAAGTTGCTAAGAAATGGTGGAGGAAGACATTGGGAGTATGTATGTTATACCAAAGGTGAAATAGAAGAGAAATGAAATCTACCAAAAAGGTAAAAAGTGAAGAGTGAACTAGTGGTAACTGACAACTGATAAGCTATGTGAGCAGCTAGAAATCCTACACTGAAAAGTAATTAGGAAAATACATTTCAGCAAAAAACAACAGATACATTGGAAGTATAGTTTTTAAAATAGTATTCAGGCTTAGAATACCTTTAAATCTTCTTCCTCAAAGCATAATTAGAATAAAAGCAAAAAAATTTTTTTAAGGGTTCATCAAGAAAAGTACTCACAGATATTAGAAACATCAGTCTTCTGTTGTCATAGGAATTTGCCTTGCTGGATCAGGCCAGAACTTATCTCGTCCTGCATTCTGTTCCCAACAATAGCCAGCCTAATGGTATGGAAGCTCAGAGGAAGAACATGGTGGTGATGAACCTGTTGTTTCTCTTCACCAATACAATGTCTCCATACATGGAGGTTTCTTTCAGCTATAATGGGTGGTGATCCACTTGCAGCCCAGTCCTATGCATATGTACTGGGACCTAAATCCACTGAGGCTTATTCTCAGATAAATATGTACAGGATAATAGCCCTAACTTTCACGAATGTGTCTATTCATTAGTAAAAGCTCATCTGACCTAATGCAATCATCACATCATGTCACAGTGAAGTCCACAAGCTCATTGTACACTCTGTGAAGACGTGCCTTTTCAGTACATCCTGGACTTTCTGCCAATCAGTTGCAATGGATTCCTTGTCTCCTAGTGTTATGAGGCAGAGTCTGCAAACTTTTTTCATTTTCTTAAGACTGTGGACTATCACATTTGTATAATGTTGTAATATCTTATCTGTAACCCAGCTGTGGATTCTAGCATGATATCTCTCTACTACCAGCAACAAGTTTTCTAAGTGATGAAAAGGTATTCAGTTGCTGTCTTTCAGAAAGGCAGTTCCCCCCCCCCCAAGCATGTACAAATGCTATTTTGAATATTTCATGTTGAATTTCCTTTTTTATCTCACTAAGCATGAAAGAGGGGACGATGTTGTTCTTCTCTGTATGTATTTATAACTGCATAATTTAAAATTAATTTATAATTAAGAAGCATTTTAAAAAAGGCTTCCATGTACTTTAAAGCAATCCTTCTTTCTCTCCACGCCTGGAGGTCAAGTGAATAGTTGCAGTAGTCGGTATTATTTTAAGATCTGCTGTATATGCATTATTGGCCATTACATCAGAATTTTTACTTAATTACAAGAAGGTTTTGGCTAGCTATGCTTCCAAAGTTCTGTCAGAAACCTCTGCAATTTGTGAACACAGTTTGATTGCAAATTTTTCAGTAAGGAAGAGCAAATCAGTCATGAAAACTATTCTTAGCTGAAAATCAAAGCGTGAATGCCAGAACTTTGAGCCTTATAATCAGCATTCATTTCTGTGCCAGCTTCTGTTGGTCCCTTTTTGCGTTAGCTTCTCCATCTCTGTATATGTACAAGAGTTGCCTTGTACCATCGAATGAAAGGTTTGGGTAGGACATGGAAACCACCTAACCCAATGTTTCATTATAAGAGAGACAGACACATTTCAGGCCAAAATACATCACATATCAATCCCCTTACATAGGCTTAAGTATATGATCAGAAATATAGGGTGAAGTTGCTGGACTTGATCAAAAAAATCATGGAGAATGTTTCTGCAGACCCGAAATAGAGCTGGCCTACCAGAATAAAATAACCTTGGAGAGGGATAAGAAACAACAAAGTAACAAAATACTTTTGTAGTTTACAAACCATCTAACCAGGGCTATTTTGGGGCAGGAATGCACAGGAACAGAATTCCGGCTGGCTTCCAAGTTGGCCACGCCCATAGCCCTCCCCGGGGTTCCTCAGGCTCCTCACAAGCCATGGAGCACCTGGAGAAGCCAATCCTAGGAGGGAGCTGTGCTGTCAGGGGTGTGGCCTAATATGCTAATAAGTTCTTGCTGGGCTTTTTCTACAAAAAAAGCTCTGCATCTAACTCATGTCAGTGGATTCTATGTGTTGAAGCCCCGGTGCAGAAGCATCTGAGAATGGCGAGAACCTCCAACTTAACAGAAGAGAAGATATAATTCAAAGATGGAGCCAACAGATATTCATATGTATGAGAAACTTGTAATCCCTATTTTAAATAGACATTGTTATAATAAAAGTAACAAGAATGAACTAACAGTATATTTATATTTTAAGAAGATATTCACATATAGATAACTTTGTATGAATTTTGAAGTTATAAGATAATTAGCCAAGAATGTGCACCTTTATCAGTGGGACAGCTAGCTATTGTGCATGTGTTAAGTGCTGTCAAGTTGCTTCTAACTTTAGGTGATTTCATGAATAAATGACCTCCAAAACATCCTATCATTAATATCCTTACTCATGTCTTGCAAAGTGAAGGCCATTGTGGTATTTTGCTATACAAACGTTTTCTGTACATTTTATTTCTGTGATGTAATGTGGAGTTTTATATGTATGTTGATGTGGGTTAAAATGTAGGCCTCTAGGGTAAGAAAGAGGGATTGTGGGTGGGTGATTGAAGTGTATTATGATTAGATGGTAGCTGCACCCTAGGGGGCAGAGTCGACTGGTTTGGACAGGAAGAATTTGTTTGGAGTGTGTGTGGGGGAAGAGAGTTGAGTGAGGTGTCAAGGAGAATGAGATAAATCTGTATTCTTTGTGGAATTTATTAGGCTAAGTGGCAAGTGAGAAAATAAATGTTTGTGGCTAGGTCTATTTACGGAACTTTATAGAAAGAAAAACTATCTGAAACCATTACACTTATTAACCATATAGAAACTATTCCACTATTTTACTTCTATATAAACTCTATTTATGTTTAAGTGGAAAAAAAACTGTTTTAATTAGAGTGAAGATCCTCTTTTACTTCAAAGCCATCCCCATGTGCTGACCATTTTGTCATTCTACCAAATATAGCTGAGCCATCCTGTTCTTTGGGTCCAACTAAAATTTTTAAGGCAAGACCCTTTGGTGGCAGCGAAAATAAGTAGGGAATGCTAAGTAGGGCAAGGAGGCAGCATGACACACATCACCTCAGAACACTACAGAGAGGTGCTTTTGCAGGTGGTACACATAAGGGGTCTCAGAAAAGAGCAAAATGTTACAGCTGTAGCTTCCTTGAATGAGTCAGTCCATCTCATGTTGGGTCTTGCTCTTTTCATGCTGTCTTCAACTTTTCCTAGCATTATTGTCTTTTCCAGTGAGCCTTGTCATCTTATAGCATAACCAAATACAATAGCCTCAGTTTAGTCATTTTAGCTTCTAGGGAGAGTTCAAGCTTGATTTGATCTACAATCTACTTCTTTGTCTTTTTAGTGGTCCATGTTGTCTGTAAAACTCTCCTCCAATACCACATTTCAAATGAATCAACATTCTTCTTTTCAGCGTTCTCCATTGTCCAACATTAATACCCATCTATAACAATGGGGAATACTACACCATGAATTAACTTGATTGACCAGCAGCACATTCCTACACTTAAGAATCTTTTCTAGCTCCTTCACAGCTGCCCTTCCCAGTCTAAATCTCTTCCTGATTTCTTGGTTGCAGTCTTCCTTTTGGGTGATGATGGAGCTAAGGAATACAAAATCTTTAACAGTTTTAATTTCTGCACCATCAACCTTAAAGTCTTGTAACCTTTCAGTAGTCATTATTTTTGTATTTTTGATGTTCGGCTGTAATCTTGCTTTGGTAGTTTCCGCTTTAACCTTCATCAGTAGTCATTTCAACTCTTCATTATTTTCTGCTAGTAATGTGGTGTCATATCTCAAATAGTTAACATTCCTTCCACCAGTTTTCACTCCACCTTTATTCAAAATCTAACCCAGCTTTCCTGGAGATAAAAAGGGACATAAAATACATCCTTGTCATACCTGTGTAACTGAGAAACCATTCTGTTTCTCCATATTCTGTTTTAAGAGTAGCCTCTGGTCCAGAGTTTAGGTTTTACATCAAAACAATCAGATATTGTGGCACACCCATTTCTTTTAAAAGCAAACAGCTTTTCATGATCCACACAGTCAAAAGCTTTGCTGTAATCTACAAAACACAAGTTGTTTTTTTCTCAGATTTTCTCATATGCTCCAGTAACTGATATAAGTTTGCAATATGCCTTTCCTTTTCTGAATCCAGCTTGAATATCTGGCATTTTTTGTTCTATTTATGGTAACAGTTGTTGTTGTAAGATTTGGGGCATCACTTTATAAAAAATTAATGCAATGGTTTGATAGTTGCTGCAGTCTTTGATGTCTCTTTTTTGGGACTGGAATGTAATTGAGCATTCCCGGTTAAGAACATAAGAAGAGCCCTGCTGGGTCAGACCAGTGGTCTATCTAGTCCAGCATCTTGCATCACACAGTAGTGAACCAGTTCCTCTGGAGGGCCAACAATAGAGCATAGTGACCCAGACCTTCCCCTGATACTAGGAGTCAGAAACTGACTGTCTCTGAATATAGAGGTTCCCCTCAGTCACATGGCTAGTAGCCACTAATACCTATTCTCCATAAATCTATCTGTTTCAAGCCATCTATTCCTGTGGCTATCAGTACATCCTCTGGCAGAGAATTTCACATTTTAATCACTCTCTGTATAAAGAAGTATTTCCTTTGTCGTCCTAAATCTACTGCCCATCAGCTTTACTGGATTCCTCTGAGTTCTAGTATTTTGGGAGAGGAAGAACAATTTCTGTTTGCCAACTCTTTCTACTCCATGCATAACTCTATAAACCTCTATCATATCTCCCCTTAGTTGTCTCTTTTCTAAACTGAAAAGTCTCAGACTCTTCAGCCTTTCCTCATAGGGAAGGTGTTCCAACCCCCTAATCATCTTGGTTGCCCTCTTCTGTACTTTTTTCAGCTCTGCAATGTCCTTTTTGAAATATGGTGACTAGAATGAGGCTGTACCATAGATCTATGCAGGGACATTATAATATTGACCCTTATATTCTCAATCCCTTTCCTAATGGTCACTAACATAGAGTTTGCCTTTTTTTCTGCTGCTGCACAATGGATTGACACTTTCATTGAGCTATCCACTATGACCCCAAGATTAGTTTCCCTTTCAGTCTCAGAAAGTTCAGACTCTATTAGCATACACTTGGATTTTTTTCCCAGTGTACATCACTTTACACTTACCAACACTGAACTTCATTTGCAACATTGTCACCCACTCACCCAGTTTGGGGAGGTCCTCTTGGAGCTCTTCACAGTCAGCCTTAGTTTTCACCATCCTGAATAATTTGGTGTCTTCTGCAGACTTGGCCACTACACTGCTCACCCTTAGTTCCAGATCATTGATGAGTAAATGAAATAGTACTGCCCCCAATACCAATCCTTGTGGGACCCCACTGCTTACTTCACTCCATTGCTAAAACTGTCTGTTTATTCCTTCTCTTTGCTTCCTTTCATGTAATCAATTTTTATTTCATAAGAGAACCTGTCCTCTTATCCCATGACTGCTAAGTTTATTCAAGAGTTTTTGGTGAGGTACCTTGTCAAAAGCCTTTTGAAAGTCCAACAATATAATGTCTAAAGTGTCTTTCATGTTCTTTTATTCTTGTCTGGCTGCTACGTTGTGTGATCCCAATATAAACCTGTCCACAACTGCAGGGTATGCGGTATACTCCTGCAGAAGTGACGGGGTCTCTTCTGTCTTTTGCCAGTCATAGCATCTGTTGTATTTTTTGGGACCACACAATACAGCATCCAGACAAGAATAAAAGAACATGAAAGACACTAAAGACTTGACTTGGTCAACCTGAAAAATCAGCAGTGGCTGAACATAGCCTAACTCAAACAGGACACAGCATCTTATTCCAAAATACTGAAATGCTGGACAACAAATCCAATTACTGTATCAGGTCACATAGGGAAGCCATTGAAATTCATAAACATAAACACAATTTCAACAGGAAAAAAGAAAGTTTAAAAATAAATAGGGCATGGTTTCCAGTCCTGAAAAAAACAAAATGCTCTACATCTTACAACAGCACTACAGATAAGATTAGAATTTCAACAGCCAATCCAAATGCAAAAAAACCACCTCAGGAAAGCTCCTCCATTAGCATGTCACAGCCTGGAAAACTCCTACAAGATAATGACTCAGCCTTACCCCACCTTCCTGAGTAGATATAAATTACTCGCCGATCATTTTAATTCTCACATCAACACAGAGAGTACTCCATCTTTCTGTGTTATATCTTTGAGGTTGCCAGTCACAGCTGCTGGCAAAATGTCAGGTACTACAATGCCAAGACCACAGCTATACAACCCAGAAAATCTACAACAACTAATGAACTCCGGCTGTGAAAGCCTTCGACAACATATAGGTTTGAATCCTTACTCTGCTATGAGAGTTCTCTGGGTGACCGTGGGCCAGTCATACTCTCTCAGACTAATCTACCACACACATTGCTGTGAGAATAAAACAGAGAAGGGGGAAATAATGTAAGCTGTTTTGGGTCCAAGATAAAAGTTGAGTATAAATATCTAAATAAATGAATACATCTTAAGGAGGCAAAATTTGTTTCTTACCTCTTTGGGTCCTAAACTAAGGAATTAGGGTAAAACTAGGACAAACAAATCAACTATTCATCATCGTTTTTGTAAACCCTATTATAAAATGAATTAAGGTTACAGAAATGTTTTAAGAAAACATCCAGAATTTACACCTCTGGTAGTTAGAAACTAGAAGTTATTTATCTCCATCCTCATTTAAATACAGGTTTATAACCCTAAGCTTTTAATTGCTGAAGTGGTATAGTGGAAAAACTGTTGGTGTCTACATTGGTGACATCTGAGTTTAAACTTGTACCAACCCTGAAACTCACAGAGTGATACTGGATTGGCTAACTGGGGATTAAGAGAACTGCAGACCTTTTTGTTTAAACTACATAACACAGGTGGGGTTCAGGTTTTAGAACAAAAGGAATGTAAGGGTGAGTGCTGCTTATCACTTATCATGCCTGTAACACATCTCCCCTCACTCTGCCTCTACTAGGTGTGGTTTTCTTCATCCAAGCTCCAATACCAGAAGTGAAGCCAACTGGGAGAAAAGCTCTAGGAGAGTTCAGTTTCCTTCTTTTTGTTTGAAAGAACAGGCCCCCCTCCTGCTTACATGTGATCAGAGCTGCTTCACATTTAAATAGGTGGGTCTTACAGTCACATCTAGTTTGGCCCTGTCTCTCAGCCTAAGCTAATTAAAACTGTTTATACCCCAAGTACAGGGCTCTTTTTGGGCTGGAACACACCAGAACGGTTGAGGAAATCCCTGGAAATTTGGGAGTGGAGCCTGAGGAGGGTGGGGTTTGGGGGAAGGAGGGACCTAAGCAAGGCATAATGCCATGGACTCCACTTTCCAAAGCAGCCATTGACCTGATCTCTGTAGTTTGGAGCTCAGTTGTAATTCCAGGAGATCTCCAGACCCCACCTGTAGGTAAAAAATCATATTCAGCATACTAGTTCTGCAGGAAAGCAAGCTGATTTCCATGGGAACCTAACCTTTAGAACTGATTCCAATCCAGTGTGGGAATAATTGTTGGACATAAGATATTGGTTCAGGCAAGATTTTGTATAGATGGGACAGAAAACTATGTTTTTATTGGTTTTGTCAAAACTGTTTTGACAACAAACAAGGTAAACAGAGTAAGAAGCAAAAGGTGGGTGTGGCTGGATGACCACACTTCTGGTAACATGGGGTGTGGCCTAATATGCAAATATGTTATGATGTCAGGGGTGTGGCCTAATATGCTAATGAGTTCCTGCTGGGTTTTTTCTACAAAAAGAGCCCTGCCTAAGTACATCTGAGTACCTTCATAGTTGGATTGCCATCTCTGCTTGGGCTCACCTGGAATTTGAGGAGGGGACGGATCTCAGCTGAGATGTAATACCATAGATTCCACCCTCTAAAGCTGCTTTTTCTCCAGGGGAACTGATCACTGTAGCCTGGAGATAATTTGTAATTCCAAGAGAACTCCAGCCATACTTGGAGGCTGGCAACCTACACTGCAACCAGGGCAGAGTGTTGCCAGCATCGGAGGGGCTTCTTGTATCATCTTGCTCCTGGTCTCCAGTGGCCCTCCATGGCAGCAGCCCACCAGGAACTTTCCAAGTAAGTTAAAGGATCAGTCCACTCCTGGAACCAAGACGTGTGATGGGCTTTGGATAATTAGGAATACTAATGGGTTTTTCTCACACCTTTGAAAGTAAATGTTTGAAACTTCCTCTCTTTAGAAGCAATAGTGCAAAAAGGAAGCATATATTTTTAGAGAGGTGCTTGTTTTGAAATGTCTTTTTGCCTTGGGCTTGTAAGTAGTTTTTCTGCAACCATTTCTATAAGACATTCTATTCCCCCCATTTCATTGAATCTAAAAGCTATGAAGTAATTGCCACAGTCCACTGGCTGCAAGTTGGTAGTCTAATATATCTGATTCAGCATAGTCAGCGGAGCCAAAAGCTATTTAAAAATACACAAGCTGCAATTTGTTGATTTGTCCCTGTTGGAATTTAGTTAGGTAACATTTATCAAGCATATGCAGCTCAAGCCTTACACATGTTTATCACTGACTTCATCACAACTAAATATGTATACAACTGCAGCATTAGAAACCTTTTTGCCTTTTTAAAGTTCTACAAAAAGACGTACATTCAGGCAGAAAAGCACATATTACCTCTTAAAGCTTGAGTTCTGTCAAGGTTTGCCAATTTGTCAAGGCATTTCTGTCAGTCTGCTAAAATATCAGGTGGAGTACCTGCCAACATTGATATTTTGCAATGAATTGAAGAACAGTCAACAAGTACTTTTCATGTTGCACTTAAATACTTGAGACCATAAGACATGGCAAGTAAATCAAGCTAAAAGGTCAGCATCCTTTCCAGTGGACCATACCAGATTTTTCACATCTGCAGCTGTTTCAGTGCTATATCTAAAGTCCCATTACCATGCAACAATTTTTGATTCCCACAAGTGTTTGAAATCTGTTCAAATCTTGTTGGGTTTAGCCTCCAGAACCAGAGCTACCACATGGGATGTTTTCACAATTTGAATTTCTTTATACAGACTGATTCATTTGAAACTCTTTGATACCATGATACATACCCAAAATATGCCAGAGGTATTACTGCAGTTTGAGAAGTTTGTGGGAATCAAGGTAATAGGTCTTTATTAACACTGGACAGAGTAGTGAAAAAATGTGCAGATTTGCTAAGCTGGTGTGAACCATTGTTCCATTCCAGCCAGATATTTGCTTTGGGCTAAGAAATGACTGATTTAAACATGATCATGGTCACCTGAAGGCTGTTGAAAATCAAGAGTCATTAATAAGTTGGCCAGAGTGATATTTAAAAGGCCCATTCATGGTGCATTTGCATACTGAGGCTAGGTGGCCCTGATGTTAGCTGTGCATCAGCAGACGTATGCTGACCTGGGTGGAGTATGTATTGGTGGACCAGCTAAGAAACTTCTAAGCATCACAATAGTAGCATGGAGAATATAGTTGAGTAAGAGAGCTGTAGTGCTGTAGCTCAAATCCAAAGGTAGGCCATTGCATCAATTTTCTTTTTTAGTGTTATAGAGAACACTAGGAAATCAGATCACAGCTCCCATATAACATGTTGTTTGGCCCTGAAGACACAGGAACTAAATTAATGTGGCTACTTTTCTGTGGTTTCTATCATGTTTATAGAAGTCCACATTATGACCTACATTAGGATAAGTTTGGAAATTGACTGATGTAAGGAAATACGGCTATTCACTTTGAAAGCTAAAATGCTCTGGATTACATACATAGGCTTATTTCCTACCACTGTACTCAGCTAGGGAGTCTAATCCAGAGGAAAACCTGTTCTGCCTAAAAAGGAGCATCTTGCCCTGGAGGAAGGCTCTTTCCCCCAGAGAAAGGCTCCACACATAGCTGAACAGAGTTGTAGGTTATAATTCATAAGGTTAACCAAACAGAGGGCCTGCATGTGGGAACCTTTTTCTCTGTGGAGAACATCATAAATTGTTCTCCAAAAGGTAGGTGATCTTTACTGTATATCACTATTATAAATCAAGGATTTATTTTTAGTGCCAACACAAATATTTTAGAAAACAGAATTGTAAGGGTGGTGGTGGTGCTTTTGTTATATTGTTGCTGTTGTTCAGTCGCACAGTCGAGTCCAACTCTTCGTGACCCCATGGACCACATCACATCAGGCCCTCCCATCGTGCTCTGGAGTTTGCTTAATTTCATGTTTGTTGCATTGATAACACTGTCTAACTATCTTATCCTTTACCGTCCCCTTCTTCTTTGACCTTCAATCTTTCCCAGCATCAGGGTCTTCTCCAGTGAGTGCTCCAGTGAGAACATTTGGTGGCCAAAGTATTTGAGCTTCAGTTTCAGTATCTGTCCTTCCAGGGAACAGTCAGGGTTGATTTCTTTTAGGATTGACTGATCTGAAAGTCCCTTGGACTGCAAGGAGATCAAGAGTCTTCTCCAGCACCACAATTCAAAAGAATCTATTCTTTGGTGCTCGGCCTTCCTTATAGTCCAACTCTCACAGCCATACATTACTACTGGGAATAGCATTGCTTTGACCATATGGACTTTTGTTGGCAGGGTGATGTCTCTTCGTTTTATTATGCTGTCTAGGTTTGCCACCGCTTTCCTCCCAAGGAGCAGACATCTTTTAATTTCATGGCTGCAGTCACTGTCTGCAGTGATCTTGGATCCCAGGAACATGAAGTCTGTCACTGCTTCCATGACTTCACCTATTTGCCAAGGAGTGATGGGGCTGGATGCCATGATCTTAGTTTTTTTGATGTTTAGTTTCAAGCCAACTTTTGCACTCTCCACTTTCACCCTGAGCAAGAGACTCTTGAAGTCCTCTTCACTTTCTGCCATTAGAGTGGTATCATCTGCATATCTGAGGTTGTTGATGTTTTTTCCAGCAATCTTATTTCCAGCTTGTGATTCATCCAGGCTGGCATTTTGCATGATGTACTCTATATATAAATTAAATAAGCAAGGTGACAATATACATCCCTGTTGTACCCCTTTTCCAATGCTAAACCAATCAGTTGTTCCATATCTGGTTCTAACTGTTGCTTCTTCCATATCCAGTTCTAACCTTATAAGGTTTCTCAAGAGACATGTGAGGTGGTCTGGTACTCCGATCTCTTTAGGGACTTGCAATAGTTTGTTGTGGTCCACATAATCAAAGGCTTTAGCATAGTCAATGAAGCAGAAGTAGATGTTTTTCTGATACTCTCTTGCTTTCTCCATAATCCAGCGAATGTTGGCAATTTGATCTCTAGTTCCTCTACCTCTTCAAAACCCAGCTTGTACTTCTGGCAGTTCTCTATCCATGGACTGCTGAAGCTTAGCTTGAGGGATCTTGAGCATGACCTTGCTAGCGTGTGAAATGAGTGCAATTGTGCAATAGTTTGAACATTCCTTGGCATTGCCCTTCTTTGGGATTGGAATGTAAACCGACCTTTTCCAATCCTGTGGCCACTGTTGGTGTTTTCCAGATTTGCTGGCAAATTTGAGTTCAGCACTTTTAAGATTTGAATAGCTCAGCTAGGATACCATCACCTCCGCTAGCTTTGTTGTTTATAATGCTTTCTAAGGCCCATTTGACTTTGCATTCTAGGATGTCTGGCTCGAGGTCAGTGATTACACCGTTGAGGTTGTCAAGGTCATTGAGGTCCTTCTTATATAGACCTTCTGTGTATTCTTGCCTTCTTTTCCTAATCTCTTCTGCTAGGTCCCTACCATTTTTGTCCCTTATAATGGCCAGCTTTGCATGGAATGTTCCCTCGATTTCTCCAATTTTCTTGGAGAGATCTCTAGTCCTTCCCATTCTATTGTTTTCCTGTATTACTTTGCATTACTTTTGTTATATGCTGCACATTAATTGTGTGCAGCATGGACAAGGGTACCTTGCATGTGGTGATCCTAGGGGTTTTTGCTATATCAGAAACCACAAAGGCATATATGAAATGCATTCTAGTATTTCCATTGGTTTGGGGTAAGATGAAACAAGAACACCACAAATATTTTGCAAAAATGAACACTAAACATGCAAAAAAACACCACCACCTCTCTTTGGATCAGCTCAGCTGTATTCATAGACAACTAGTCATGCATTACAATCTGGTCCTAGAAGGGCCTTAGTATCTGTGAAAGGAAATTTTAGTTGCTGTAAGTTTTGTGTTTGATTTTTTACATTCTACTACCTCTTTAATAAATAACATGGCACTCTGGAAAAATGGCAGGAAGAAGTGTACCCTGTTACTGAAGTGATTTTAGTTCTGAAGATGCTGTAGTATGTAATCAAACTTGAGGGGAATATATATTAGGAATGGGCATGAACCGGAAAAATGCTGTTTGTGTTGGTTTGTGGTTCATGGCCAAACCATGAACCAAACCACAAACCGAACTGGGATGTTTGTTCATGAACTGAACTGGGAAGTTTGTTCATGAACCAAACTGGTTCCTGGTTCTTGGTAGTCCCTTTAAACAGGATTTGCAGATAGCCCAAAAAACAGCTGTGGTAGGGAGCAACCTTTAAAGGGACTGCATAAGAAAGCCAGAAAAACAGCTGAGTGGCAGAGAGGTGCTCCCCACTGCTCAGCTGTCTTTGTGGCTTTTGTGAGGAACATAAAGCAAGGACTTAAAGTGGGGAACATAAAGCAGGGACTGTTCATGCTATGAACTGTTCATGGAAGCTTGTGACAGTAGACCCATCATGAACTTCAGTTCGCGAGCCATGAACAGGGCAAAATTCATGAAGAATTTTGCTTCCTGGTTCAGTCCATGTCCATCGCAATATGTATTGCCTTTCCCACTGACAGAAATGTAACATCCACATTCTTACAGAAAAGATGCATCTCACTACCTGAGGGGATGAGCCTTGTGATGCGAATGGGATGTCTCTCTTAACTGATAGTACATGCATGGAAAACTACTTATAAAGATCAATTTCCCCATGTTGAATCACAGCACTGATGTGGAAAATCACTGTCCAAAGCTGCTGCTGCATAACGGACTCACTGGGTCAAAATTCTTAAGGTAAGAGTCTGCTTTACATTCTAGTGATATTAACCAACCTAGGAAAAATAGATATTTGAATTGTTCTAGACCTCCTCATTTTACAAAACTCCTTTGGAAAAAAGCTTATTTGTAAGACAGTTTGCATTAAGAAGTATGCAAAATAATTTCCACACAGGGAATAGCCTGAAAAATGTAGCAAGAACAGTATTTACAATTTAAATTAACATCTTACCACTAGAGAACAAGTGCAATTTGTCAATAACTGGGAAATCTAATGAGGGATTCTTTAAGAATTTAACATAATAATGGCTTATTTTATTTAAATAAATAAAATTATTTGGTCAATTTGTTTCTTATTTCCCCCTGTGCCCGAGGGAGGTTTTTGCAAAGCCCCATTACAGTAACCAAGAGTAGCCGCAGGAATTCCACTAGAACACTCATGAATAATACAGCTAGAACTAGCCACGTGGAAAAAGCCCACCATTACAAAAATGCATTGGCTAACAACCTAATTTAAGAACCAGCCAAAGTTGAGCGTTTCAAATTTCCATTGATTAAATGAAAAGAATTAAGCATGTGCATAGCTATACTCCTGAAGAGTATTTAATTGTGGATGGATCGTACCCATAAGATTTTCATAGAAAGTGTTTAAGAACGTTTCTAAAAGGCAAATCATCCTAGACCCATCCTTCCAGCTCTGCAGATGGAATCTCACCCACATGGGCAGGGGTTGGCAATCTTTTATCGGGAGAGCTTAAGTATGTCCAAATGCAGAGCAAGAGATCACCAAAGAGCCAGTATAAGAAAATGATCTAATGTGATCTATTTGCAGTTCTTCAAATGGGATTTCTTGTTTATTCTGAAGAAGCATAAGAAAGCCCATCGGCCAAACTGCAAATATACAACTTAAACATTACTGATAATTGACATGTTGATTATTAACCTATAAAGTCTCCGCAGCCCAAACACTGGTTATTTTTGAATCCTTTACTAGGAAGCGGCACATGTATAATGTCTCACAGTTAGTAGTAAATACACACAGGATTACCCTGCACAATTGCTTTGGTACACCAGCACAGATTTGCTTATGATTTGCGCTTGGATTACTATTAACTGTTAACCTCTGTCATTTCTCTTTCTCTAAAGCATCTCTGAGAAGA
Source organism: Lepidodactylus listeri (assembly GCA_029233225.1). Lineage (NCBI taxonomy): Eukaryota > Metazoa > Chordata > Lepidosauria > Squamata > Gekkonidae > Lepidodactylus > Lepidodactylus listeri. The sequence continues at coordinate 69,959,650 of JARCFY010000004.1, read as the reverse complement.
TTTTTAGTCCCATAAAAACCATTTCCTGCCATTCCCGTAACAAAATGGTTATTCTAGCACTTTATCTACCCTTCCACTATGGCTTTAATGGAAAGGTTTCATTTTCTTTTTAAAGTGCCATGTTTGGTTCCATACTAAGGTATACTTGGCTCTATGGGCATAGGCTGCAGTCCACGGAACTTGTGTTTCTTGTCATGGCCCACCTCCATCCTGATGTGGTGCTTTCTTCAGCCTGCTCGCATGCCTATGCGTCTTTGCTGTACTGTACTCCAGTTTTCACCTTCCATAAGTTCTGCCCTCCAGTGTCAGTGTTACCAGCCTCTCCTCATGTAGCTCCTCCACTGTATGTTGCCCTTTAAGATTACAGTCACCATCTGTTTTTGATGCTCACATCCCGATTACCCACCTTCAGCTCTTGGGCTGGCTCTTGATTTTTTTCTTATCAGTATAGTCCTACAAAGACTGACCTCAATGGTCATGATCCCGCAAGGGCTACCCAACTCAAATAATTTTATTATTTTGAGACTTTACAGGAGAATAATATAGATGTTTTAGTTACACAGTCTGTTTTACACAGTGGCTAAGTAGATGCCTCCATAAAACTCACATGCAGGGCATAAAGACAATAACCTTCCTGTGTAGCTCCACCCTGCAACTGTTATTTGGAAGTACACTGCCTCTGAACATGGAGGTTGCATTTAGCCATTGTGACTTATAGATGTTGATGAACAGTTGAAATAGTGAAATACTGACAGCTTTTATGCAGAAAAGATCATTTTGCCTAATGATAATATAGCAGTTGAGGGGCCTTCCAAACTGAAATTCTAGCATTTGGGGGTACAGGGGCAGAATAACTTTATGCATTCCCTAAAACTCATATTAAAGGTAGAATAAATAAATTCAATTTAATTCTTGAAGCCATGAACAGCAAATCCTGATGTTGTAAAGAATCCTCTGAACAGCTACCTCCATTTGAATTATGAGATATGCAAACCAACAGAGGTCCTCAGAACACTAGGAGATCCCAAAGGAACAAGTGCAGAAAGCACAGAAGGATAATCTGAAACAGGTCACCTTAACAACATCAGCTTTAGCCACAGAACATCACAAATATTTTTGCTGTAAAAACAGGGTCTGTGCCATCTTACTGTGGCATAAGCTTTTTGGGGGCAGAGCCGGGGGTCCTCTGGGGCTGGAGTGAGGTGGAGCGCTGCTCCGCCAGCTCAGGAGTGGGCACTAGGACAGCCATGGGCTGAATCAGATTCTCTGATTTGATTCGGCCCACCGCCAAATTGCCACCGAAATTTGGCGGCAGCTTTAAAAGTGGGGGTTTGAGGGAGAGGCTCCAAACTTGCAGGGTAGCTTTTGGGATCTCTCCCCCAAATACCCACCAAGTTTCAAGAAGATTATACTCTATGAGTTTTTGCCATTGACTTCAATGGCCCATAGGGTATAATAGGGCTGAAACTGACATTTGGCCGGTTATGCTAATGAGTTATACTAATAGGTATGCTAATGAGCTCCTGCACTTCTTTTTCTATGAAATGACCCCTGGGCAGAGCCCAATTTGCTGGCTCTGATCCACAAAAGCTACAATAAGGCCGATTTCGCACTGGCCAGTTGCCTCTCATTCTCTCCGGAATTTCCCCTCCCGGTTTCCTCCAGAGTATTTTCTTCATTTTCCCACTTGGAACCTCAGCCCTATCAATATAGCGTGATGATGGGGTTTTCTCCCAAAAAGATTAGAAACTCCCACAATGGGGTGGCCCTCATGAAAGGCAAGCAAGTGGGCATGTTTTCATTTTGGGTTCTCCCCCGGAGCAAACAGGAAAATCCTCTAAAAACAGGATTTGTTTGCTCAAGGGAAACTCCGGTGCAGCAGGGCGATACTCCAGAGCAAAACGTGAGCCTGGAGCAACTGGTATGAAATCGATCAGAAGCTCCAGTGCAAGCATGAGGGCAAACGCTAGTGCGAAATTGGCCTAAGTGACTTTGAAGATTTTCAGTGTGCCACAAGTTATTCATGGGCTGTCCCTGTGGAACTATTCTTATTGCTGTAGCATTTTGTAAACTACTGCAGCAATCCCATAGAGCTGTTCCAAGATAGGATTTTGAAAAGTAAAGGGAAAACAAATTTCCCCAGTGGTAATGCCCCATACATATATGCACCCCTGTAGCAACATGAGCTGTTATTCCATGTTTCATCTCAGCACCCATAGCATTGTCAGCTCTGGGTTGGGAAATATCTGGAGATTCTGTGGGTGGAGCCTGGGGAGGGAAAGGTATAGGGAAGGGAGGGACCTCAGCAGGGCATAACGGCATAAAGTCCACTCTGCAAAGCAACCATTTTCTCCAGGTGAACTGATTTTGGTTATCTGGAGATCAATTGTAATAGCGGGAGATCTCCAGGTAACCTCTGGAGGCTGGCAACCCTAGACACCCAAGACTGTAGTGATGGGTCATTCACATATGGCTGTGGTATCACTACTGACTGAGACGGTGCCATGTCGGTGCTGTTCCCAAATGGCTACAAGAGTGTATGAAGGAAGGTTAATATACTATAACTAGAGAGTTGAAGGAGGATCAGGAAGACCTGAGCCCAAATCCCACTCAGCTGTGAAAGTCTGGATGGCCTTGGCTCAGTCATTCTCGCTCAGCCTAATTTACCTCACAGATTTGCTGCGGTGATTAAATGGTGGTGGGAGAATCATGTATGCTATCCTGAGCTCCTCGGAGAAAGGGTGGGATAAAACATACTGGACAGATACACTAGGGATTTTTTCTGAATGTTTGTGAACATAGGCATGAATTCTAAGCCTTGCTTCTGCTTGTGCTATGCTCTTTTCCATTGTGGAGAGTAGTCCTCACACGTGGAGCATATCCCTCCGACACTAGGAGCTTCCTCTTATGCCAGATCAGTCTCTTTCTGTGAGCTGAGGAAAACACTCTTTTTTTCCCAGTGGAGAGAGAGAGATGCCAAATGGAGCCATGGCTTTGGATCCAAGCCATACTAATTGTACTTGAAGGCTCCCTTTTCTTCCACGGTTTTTCCCTGATTGGGATGAAAATGCCATTGTCAGGCAAACAGACCTTTTGATGAAATTTGATAGAATGATTACTGTTAAAGTGACTTCTGGTTTTGTTGCATCAATTGCATACAATTAACTTTAACATGGCATGCAATATAAATGGAATAAAACTAGGGGTCATTTCATAGAAAAAGAGGTGCAGGCACTCATTTGCATAACTTATCTGCATATGCTAAACCACCTGACATCACTGGAAGTATGTCAGAAGGCCTCAGAAATACCACTATTCTGGGAGGATAGCTTCAGTGGTAGCTGAAGCCTTCAGAAGGCTGGTCAGGGGAACAAGGACCTTTCCAGGGGACAGGATCATTTTGCTGCAGCCATGACACAAGCAGGCATTCCCCCGCCGGGGGGTGGTGGTGGTGGCTGGCACCAACTCCTGGAGCTGAGCTCCCCCAAGCTCCTGCTCAAAATGACCCCTGAATAAAACAAATAAACAAAATGGTTGAAATGGGCAGGGTCACAAAGCAAAGTCAAAAAAGCAGCTAAGAAGTTTCTCTTTGCAATAGTCTGCAGTCCCCCAGTTTCCCTGCCACATCTTTCTAAAGCCCTCGGTGTTGTTCTTTCTGTGTCTTGAATAGCAAACCCATGGGGTCCCTCAGATCTGTTGAAATAATCTTCTTATGACCTATAGCCCACTCAGATGAACTGAGTGACAAAGAGCCGGAAAATTACATTCCTCAAACGCTCATTGTAAAGTAGATTGCAGAATGTTTGCCCCAGAGAGGTAAGCTGACACTTGAAAGATAATCACATACAATAAGATATTATTTCCTTTTTATCCAAGGGGTTCTTTCTTTTTAGAATCTTTTCAGTCTCCATGGAAACTATGCTAATAATTTGTACCTGGTGTTGTTTTTCTTACAATCTACATTTAATATGATAGATCCATATCTGTCACATTTGCTGATTAGACATATTTCACTGGTGGCACTTAACGTACTTTTGAGCTTCTCTCTTGCTGTTGGCAAGCATGTGTAGAAAGCATTGTGCTAGGGTTTTAGATTAACTGGTGGCAAGGCAGGAAAGTGAGCTTGCACTGGTATTTCAGCTTTCCCTTAAATTTTTGAACTGTCTATATGAAGTGTAATTCTAATTCTTTAACTACTTCCCATAATGTTCTAGACATTTGAGACTGGCTTTCCCCCATTTGAACGTCTCCTCCCTCAGAATGAAATGTGTGTGTGGTGGGTAGGGTAGAAAAGCACTGTCAGTGTCACTAATGCAGCCTTCCTTCACCAATCCCCTTCTTCTCTCCCCCATAAAACTAACAAGGATTGGGAGAAGATTTGACATCTCCCTTGATGCCCTTTGCAGGAACATCACTCTGCGCTCCAGTGAAACTGCCAAGGTTAGGGGGAAGCGGCATTATTTTCATAGGTGCTGGGAAAGCATCACCCATGTGAACACACATGATGCTGCCTTATACTGAAAGAGATCCTTGGTCCATCAAGATCAGTATTGTCTACTCAGACTGGCAGTGGATCTCCAGGGTCTCAAGCAGAGTCTTTCACATCACCTGCTCCATGATCATTTAAATGGGAGATGCTGGGGATTGAATCTGGGACCTTCTGCATACCAAGCAGAGGCTGTTCTACTGAGCCACCATTCATCTCCTTTTCCCTGCTATGGTTGCTGTGGCTCTTGGAGTGGGGAGCCCTTCCAAAGGATATGTTTGGGCCAGCCAAATGTATGGGGCATGTTTTCTTCCATACTCACTGAAGGAAATGTGCAATGACATTTAAATCAGAACCAGTATAATTTGTGCAAGGTGGCCATGCACATTAACTGAAGTGAGGGAGCAATTCCTGAGTGATATTTAAATTGTTTTATAACACAGAGAGAATTTTTAAAGCCAATTTTGCTATGCTATAAAGCTAGGTCAGAGTCATGGGGGGGGGGAAACACATCCTCCTCCACATATTTTATTTAAAAAGCATTTAAATGCTGCACGAAAGCAATTATGAAGGCAGGGTGCCATCCTCCACATTATAACTTAAATATTGCAAACTCAAAGGACAAATAGGGAATTAGGAAAAGGAAATATATGTTACCCAATCACGGGCTCTCAAAAGCTTATACCATGTAACTCTTGTTGACCTCTAGGGTGCTACTGGACTCAAATCTATATGTTCTCCCCAAAATCCAGAAAGGGTTCACTCGTCCACCATGGCGTATCATAATGAATCCACCTTTCCACTAAAGATCAAGTGTAGCTTTGCTTCTTTTTGCAGATGAATGCTGCTTCTCTATGCAACTGTGATGTTTGAAAATGACTCTGGATTGATTTACACATTCAGGCAACAGCACTTCAGAATGCTGAAAAATGAAGCATGCTACTTTTTTTGCTATGAAAAGAAGGAGAAGTGTACTTGCCTATGCCTAACCAAGCTTTTTTTTTTAAAAAATGTTATTAATGGCAGTCTATCTTTTTCCTCATCAGGAGACAAGGACCATGGGATGTTGCCCAAAGGCACCTTTCCTTAATTTCTAAAACAACTCGTCATCTGTTTGCTACTTTAAAAACCACTTGTAAAAAAGAATGATGTGGCCAATTATCATCTGGTTTCTAATTTGCCCTTCCTGGGCAAGATGATAGAACAAGTGGTTGCAGAACAACTCCAGGCCTTCCTTGATAACTCATCTGCTCTAGATCCCTTTCAGTCTGGGTTGACAGGATGGGGACAGCACTGGTGGTCTTAGTTGATGCTCTTCATCTGAATGTATATGTGGGCGGTGCCTCTTTGCACTCTTACTGGATTTATCAGTAGCTTTTGATGTGGTGAACCATGCCATCTTGTTGAGATATTTTGGCACAGAAGTAGGGATTAAGGAATGTGCTTTGGATTGGTTTAAACCCTTCCTTATAGGCAGATTTCAGAGGTTAGCTGTTGGCAGGGGTCCTTTCGTAAAAAAAGAGGTGCAGGAGCTCATTAGCATAACTCATTTGCATATACCACACCCCCTGACGTCACCGGAAGTGTCAAAAGGCCACACATCCCTGACGTCATGGGCAGTGTGTCAGAAGGCAAGACGGGAGGGGGAAGGAAGGAAGGAAGGGGGGAGAGAAGGAGGAAGGGGGGAAGGAAGGAACAGGAAGGTAGGTAGGTAGTTGGGGGGGAGAGAGAGAAGGAAGGAAGGAAGGAAGGAAGGAAGGGGGGAGAGAGGGAGGAAGGGGGGGAAGGAAGGAACAGGAAGGTAGGTAGGTAATTGGGGGGAGAGAGAGAAGGAAGGAAGGGAGGGAGGGAGGAAGGGGGGAGGGAGGGAGGAAGGGAGAGGGGAAGGAAGGAACAGGTAGGTAGGTGGGGGGAGAGAGGGAAGGAAGGGAGGGGCGCTTCTCCCCCCCACTGGGGCTGGCATTTCCCCCCCCTTGCTTGGGCCTGAGTGGCGTTAAGCCACTCAGGCCTGGCTTCCCCCTCCCGGGAGGCGGGACGGGCCTTTCTCGGCGGGGCCGGTGGCGGCGAGCCGCGGCCCTGCAGAAGGCGACGGGGGCGGGACGGGCCTTTCTCGGCGGGGCCGGCGGCGGCCAGCCGCGGCCCCGCAGAAGTCGACGGGGGCTGGACGGGGCTTCTCGGCGGGGCCGGCGGCGGACAGCCGCGGCCCCGCAGAAGTCGACGGGGGCGGGACGGGGCTTCTCGGCGGGGCCGGCGGCGGACAGCCGCGGCCCCGCAGAAGGCGACGGGGGCGGGACGGGGCTTCTCGGCGGGGCCGGCGGCGGACAGCCGCGGCCCCGCAGAAGTCGACGGGGGCGGGGCGGGGCTTCTCGGCGGGGCCGGCGGCGGCGAGCCGCGGCCCCGCAGAAGTCGACGGGGGCGGGACGGGGCTTCTCGGCGGGGCCGGCGGCGGCCAGCCGCGGCCCCGCAGAAGTTGACGGGGGCGGGACGGGGCTTCTCGGCGGCCCAGAGAAGGCGACTGGGGCCGGGACGGGGCCCACCCGGCCCCGCCCCCCGGCCCCTTCTCTCCCGGAGCGGCGCTCCGGCTCGCTCCGGCCCCAACGGAGCCCTGGCTGTTGGAGACCAGTTGTCCTCAGTGTGGGACTTCTCTTGTAGGCTTCCACAAGGCACAGTCTTATCCTCCATGCTATTCAGTCTCTATGCAAAGCTCTTAAGATAAATCATTCACTGTTTTGGAGTAGGCTGTGATCAATATGCTGATGACACCCATCTCTATATTTCTTTATCCAGATCACCCAGTGGCGCTGTAGATGTCCTGAGCAGGTGCCCCATTGATGTGGTTAAATAGCTAAGGTGAACAATATGAAACTTAACCCTGACAAGACAAAAGTAATGTTGTTTGTGAAAGCTTCCCTTTTTTGATGGGATCTAGGTTAAGATGCTGAGCTGCAGACCAGAAGGTCAATAGCTCGGCAGTGTGAGACCCTAGTGCTGCGTGATGGAGTGAACTCCTGTCTCTGGCCCCAGCTCCTGCCAACCTAGCAGTTCAAAAGCAAAGAAATTGCAAGTAGATAAATAGGTACCACTTCTGTGGGAAGGTAACAGTGCTCTGTGTGCCTCTGTGTTTAGTCATGCTGGCCACATGTCCACGGAAAAGTCTTCGGACAGCACTGGCTCTTTGTCTTGGAAACAGGGATGAGCACCGCCCCGTAGAGTCGGATTTGACTGGCTTTTGAGCAAGGGAAACCTTTTAGCTGACCATCACTGGCTCAGTTAAGAGCCTAATGGTTATTCTGGGTCCTGAATTATTGCTGGAGAAGAAGTTAATAAATACGGCTGCCAAAAAGGCATTCTTCCAGCTTCTAACTCCTCTGTTATCTGGCTCATGAACCCATGCTATGGTTATCTCAAGGCTAGATTATGACCGATTTCACACTGGGCTTTGCCCCGGTCTTGCTCCTCGTTTTCCTCTGGGGCTTTTGGTCAATTTCATACCATTTGGCCTGCTGCCACCATTTGACCTGGATCTTCCCCGATTTGCCCCAGGTCAGCTTGATCCTGGTTTTCTGAGAAGTTTTTTGTTGCCTCAGAGGGAATCCTAACCCTCCCATTTCCATGCCATTAGTCTCCCCCTTCCCATCCTTTAATTTCTTTTTTTTTTTTTTAGAGAAGTTTTTATAACGTAACATTGTCGCTACAAAATATGCCGGCCAGTTCGCGGTAGTAGCTGGGGCTCTTTAATCATTCTAAGCATTTTGTGCATCATTTTTATTCATTTCATGTTATGTGCCAAAAACAATTTTCACTGACGGGTCATTGTACCGTACTGTTGAGGCAGTAAATTAGGCTGCCCTGCAAGAATTGCTTGCAAGTTCTTTCCCCTTCTACCAGAGGCCTGGGCACATTACTCTTTCCCGTGTATATTATTTCTGCAATGCTGTGTTCTTCGGAAGCACGCCAGCCAAGATTTCCTCCCTAACAACGGTATTATGGTCACTGGGGAGGGGGGTTACAGTGGAGTTAGTTCAAACTTTCTTCCTGAGAATAACATTGCCATGATGGCACTGCTATAACTCAGGGATGAAAGTACTGATAGGCCTTAATCCACCATTTTATGCCTGGCTATGCCTGCCCATGCGCTCGAAATTTTGGATTTACAGAAGTGCATCTTGTAACTCGGTGCATCGTGTCCATCCTGCTAACCAATCATTTTGCAGAATCAGTGGTGGGAAAACCTGAACAGGAAGGAAGGGAACGGATTAAGGAAGGAAGGATTGCATTTTGGGATGAAGACGAGCATCGAACACCATTTGCGATGTAACGCAATTGTGCATGTGTTTTTTTAAAAAAGGGAGGGATGGGGGTTTGGAAGGTGGCGCGCGGCACTGGAAGCATAATTGTGAAATAACTATGTAACGCGAATGCGCATGCGTTTTAAAAAGGGGGGAAGGGGAGGGAGGGGTTTGGAGGGCAAGGAGCTGTAGTAGGAGGAGATTAGCTGTGGGAAAGGCTGCAGTATGAAAATCAAACCCCCGGAGCAAGCCCAGGGCAGACTGCACAGCAACAGCTTAATGTGAAATCGACAAGAAAGACCCAGGGCAAAATGCCACACTGAAAACCCGGGGTAAACTCGATGCGCGAAATCAGTCTATTACAATGTACTTTACATGGTTTTGCCCTTAAGATCAACTCTGAAACTCCAGTTGGTACAGAACACAGCAAACCAGTTACTATTGCCCCCTAGGTGGAATGAACATACATGTCACACCCATTCCATAGCCATTCCAGTGGTTACTGATAAGTTACTGAGTTCAGTCGAAAGTTTTGGTTATCATCTATGAAGCTCTTAATGTCTTTGGACCCACATAACTGCAGGACCACCACTGCATAGCTCATCTAAGATCAGCAACTGCCCACTGACATGCATTCCCTGTGGAGGCTCACATCTTGTGGAACTGCCGGCCTGATGGAGTCAAGAAGGCCCTCATACTTCTATCATTTCACAGAATATGCAAAACAGAAACATTCAAGAAGGCATTTTAATAAAAGGATTAGAACTCTTGTGTAATGGAATAGCACAGCAGATTGCTTTATAAGGGATCATGACTGTGGTTTATTGCAATGTACATTGTACTAAGCTTTTGTTGTATTTTATTGCACTCTCTTCCAGTTTTGTAACCCACTTTCTGCTTTGTTTCATGGCTTGACTTAGACAGGATTGGTTTTTTTTGCTTTGTTGTTCAATTTTGTAACCATAGTCGTATCTTATACTGTTTGACTGAATTGTTTTCTATATTTGTAATCTGTCTTGAGTGTCAGGAAGTAAGGCAGGCTATAAATGAAGTAAACAACTAACTGATAAATAAGGATGCTCTTTGTATACACTGGTCTTTCAATTCTTTACAAAAATTAGTAGACATCTTCAGCTGTACCTTGAGCCACTGTGAAAGCCAGCATCAGCAAATGGGGTGGTTTAGCCAAGATACAAAATTCTTGTTAGAACAAAATTTCCTGTGACATTAATAGGATGCATTTCATTGTTCAGGACGGAAATATCAGTTCCTCAGAAACAGTGAGGCTGAGGAGAACAATGCCAAATTTTGGTGGTTGAAATTATTTGTTCTTTACTTTCTGCCTGGTATGTGATATCAGAGCCAGCCAAGCCTGCTCTATATGTCTTTTCCAAGTAGGGACTAAAGCCTTTTGCTCTTCTAATTAATTTTGGCACCATTCAGAAAATGTAGGTTTTATTGCCAACTCCCCCCCCCCCCCCCCATGTATGGTCAAATCTTGCCAGAATGTATTTTAATTATTCCTATGGCACTTGTCAGGAGCTTTTTGCTAATTAAACTTTCAATAATGTAGCCCTTTAAGAATATGAGAATTGCCTTGCTGGATCAAACTATCTATCAATCTAGCCCAGTGCTGTCTTCAAGAGTGAGCAGCCAGATCACTAAAGGTCCTTCTTCTGTTATTTATGCATAGTATTGTGGGACACACATTGATACTTATTGAATGTTGATACGTTGAATATTAGAGTCTTGATCTGAAAGCAAAAGGCCTAAGAAATCAGAAGCAAGATACATATAAGGAGAGAACAGCTACAGCACTTCCTTCTTCCAGTGGTCAATGGCAGAACTTGCCTTGCTTCCAAATCAGGGTTCCTCTTTTTGGGTACGTGCCATAGTTAACCAGCTAGGGGAATGACAGCTAGGGAGTTACAGCAACAACTGAGATTTGGACAAAAACAAGAAAGAAGACAGAACAAAAGTGCCAAACAAATTAACCACAAGATATCAGACTATACTGATATGCTTTGCACATGTGCTAGATAGTCATAAGATAAAGGCCATATATAGGAATTAAGGGAAATGACATATAGGAAATAAGCTAATGTTGGCCCAGCAAGGCACTGCTAGTGCTCTTATGAATTGTGATATTCATAAACCTGAACTTTGGGCTTTCTTAAATGGAAGGGCCATGTGCTTTCTTCATAATAGGAGCCAGCTCAAGCCCACGCCAGGAGGCTGACACCCTACATGAGTTCACCAGAGACAAAGGACTCCTCTTGCCATGAGGTTTCTTTCTGTTTCCACACGCTGGCCTTCCCCTACCCCCCTCCAATGTACCTGCATAGTTATGCTAAAGCCTCTTGCTTAGCCACTATTGTTCTGGCCACCACCCAGTCAGCCAACGTCATTGACTTACAATAGATGTGGCCAGGTGAGTCATCGGACCCCAAACCCAGAACCTGTTTCCTGATGAGATCATACTCTTGCAGCACTGACCATCCCCTGGACCTCCTACCTTTGTCCACCTTTTACCTATCCCAAGGTCCAGAAGGGACGGACCGCCTAGTAGGTGTGTTAGTGGGATGTGGCCTGATCAGCCCGCCCCAAGACCCCCCCAATAAAAGCCCAAACCCGGAGTCACTCGCTCTCTTGAGCCGTCGCCCTCTATCCATTCTATTGACCCTTCAGTCCAGCTTGCTGTCCCCAACCCTTGCCTCCATCTTTAAACCCCATTTTTCTCTCTCTGGACTCGCGATCCAGGAGAACCACGTGGTCTTGCTGGTTCAAGCCTCGTGTCCCTATAGCCTTTCTATTTCTCCCCCCATCCAAACCAACCTGACGTCGGACAACGCATCTAAGGTATTGTGCTTCCCCATCAACGATTGCCTGCTCATGCAAATATGCTATTTTTCTGTCTTTATTTCCTAGGCCTGTGTGATTCTGTGTGTGATTACATTTTTTGTATGCTTGAATAACATTATCCAGTAAACTACATTTAACTGGAAAACTGCTTCACGTGCCTCTTTCCTTGAGAACTCCCGGGAGGGGTGGGACCCTGGTATAGTTGGCAAGAACCCGTGTATTTTGCTGATTGCTAAACATAAATTAAAGCATAAACTAAGCCAATTAACTAGTAGTATAATGATATATACATGCTTGGGGAACCAATCAATGAATGATGTTGAGGTAACATACATATATGCAGGGGTCATTTCATAGAAAAAGAGGTGCAGGAGCTCATTAGCATATGCCACACCCCCTGATATCACTGGCCGAATGTCAGCTTCAGCCCCATTATACCCTATGGGCCATTGAAGTCAATGGCAAAAACTCATAGGGTATATGAGGGGCTGGAGGAGAGGTGGTTTGAGGGAGAGGCTCCAAACTTGCAGGGTAGCTGCTGGGGCCTCTCCCCGAAATACCCACCAAGTTTCAAGAAGATTAGACCATGGGGTCCAATTCTATGGGCCCCCAAACAGATTGCCCCATCCTCTCCATTGTTCTCTATGGTGGGGGAAAAACATTACTTTTTTCCCACCATAGAGAACAATGGAGGGAATGGGGGCAACCTGTTTGGGGGCCTGTAGAATTGGACCCCTGGTCCAATCTTCTTGAAACTCCGCCTAGCTCCAGCCCCAAATGACCCCTGCATATATGGAATGATAAGAAGTGTAAAAAAGGACTGCTGAAATCTCCCTGCATCGGAGGACTATAGCCATTTTACTGCCCCCGGCTTTACAGCAATAAAGCTTTCTTTTCTATCAACCCCGCTTGTGTGTGTTATTAGCAGTCACCCACAAGGAACCCCTTTGCAGGCGAACAGTATCTGGCAATGATTGATACACTGCTTCTGGATACACAGGTCCTATTGTTTAGCTATTAAAATTAAAAGCCACTATTGCACCTATCCTTCATTAATTTGTCTAATCCTTTTTTAAAATCACCATCAACATATCTTGTGCCTGTGGTCTTCATTACTGAAGAAACCCTCTTGTATGTTCTGAAATGACTGCTAATGAAATCTATTGGATGGCCAAGAGTTCGAATATTCAGCGAGGGGGGGGAACTTTTTCTGTTCCTCCCACAATGCAATTCATATGTTATAAGTCTCTAGTTTGCCTTCCTGATATTTTTTTTGTTAAAATAAAAACGCCCACCTTCTCAAAAGTTTCTCAACTGTGTATTTCTATAACATCTTTTCTCTAATTTTACAATATCCTTTTGAGATGGGATGGCCAGAATTCCACACAATATTCCAATAAAGAGCATAGAACAGATTTATGTAAAAGGCTTATGATACTTGTGGTTTTTACAATCTCCTTCATAATTAAACAGCTCCTTAATTCTTTTCAGTACTCTGCAGACAGAGGTTTTGTTACTTGTGTTGTATTCCATTAATCAACCTTTTATCATAATAATAAACCTCAAAGCAGCCTTTCATGGCTATGGCAATGGAGCATCCAACAAGAGTGCAGCCAAATTCTGATAATGCATACGCTATTGCATTATTCCTTTCAAGTAGCAACAATAAAGATTCTATAATGAAAAACAATATAGAAATTGCAAGAGAGCTTTATTTACTAGAGGGCATGATTGCAGTGCATAAGATGCAGCTGCGCTGTTCTTGCCAAAACCCTTTGTCAGAAGCATAACTGCACTTGTGTATCTTAAATTCTAATATGGGAAATGGCTCTGAAAAATGAACATGGCACAGTGACCATGAGTTGGAGATCATACACAAAGTAAGTTACGAGTAAGTTACAAAATGAGAGAATCTGTTTCAGTCAACATAATTTCTGTGGACTCAACCATCCTTGGCAACAGTCTCATATCAAATTAAACTTTAACTTTAAGATCATGTAGCATGGCATTCATGACACTATGTAAATACTGTTTTGACTGACATCCATATTCAGCTTCAAAGCAGACAAGAAAGACAGATGCTTGCCAAAATCAGGAAACAAATGAACAGGGCAAGGAAGCTGGAACTGCAGCATTTTCTATAACCAGGGGTCATTTCATAGAAAAAGAGGTGCAAGAGCTCATTAGCATAATTCATAAGCATAACTTATTTGCATATGCTACACCACCTGACATCACCAGAAGTATGTCAGAAGGCAAGGAAGAAAGTGAGAGAGAGAGAGAGAGAGAGAGAGAGAGAGAGAGAAAGAAAGAAAGATAGAGAGAGAGAGAGAGAGAGAGAGAGATGGCAGAGAGGGGACAGCTACTAATCCAAGCCTCAGAAATACCACTATTCTGGGAGGATAGCTTCAGTGGTGGCTGAAGCCTTCAGAAGGCTGGTCAGAAGAACAAGGACCTTTCCAGGGGACGGGGTCATTTTGCTGCAGCCATGACACAAGCAGGCATTCCCCCGGGGGGGGGGGCCTGGCACCAACTCCCGGAGCTGAGCTCCCCCAAGCTCCTGCTCAAAATGACCCCTGTATATAACAATAATTTACATAGACTGATGTGATTACAGACTATGGTGTGTCATTAAAAAAAATCAAATACAGCATGCTTACCATGGCAACCTTTGGATTACAGAGTTCACATGCTTCTGAGATTCAAAGATATATTGCACTTCATTCAAGAGACTCCCACACATCCCTCTGCAATGTGACATTAGCATTTTGTTATAACATGCACACAAGCACACACACACACACGAAAATCAGGCAACTGAAGGTTTCTAAGAAAAAAGTTTAGCTATGTTAAAATTACAGTTTTGTCAGTTTCATTCTCTCTGAAGACATATGTGTGTCAGATGATTGGTGTTTCATCAGGGTGGACATGCCTGCATACTTATCCATTTATGCTTTAAATACCACTGTACCATTGTCTGGAAGATGCACAATTTAAATCTTGATTTCTTCTTTGTTTTCTACCTCACTTCTTTCTTCTTTGTTTTTCTACCTCACTTTGTTTTCTACCTTTGTTTTCTACCTTTGTTTTCTACCTCTACTAGTCAATAAGCAATTTAAATGCTCAGAAATGAAGCAATATATGCTAACAAGTTATTACCATTTGTCTTTCCCTTCCTGTTATATTTTGCATACACGTTACTACAGATTTCAAACATATTGTTCTAGTTCTGGAGACAAAAGCATTGCTTCAAGTCTAATGAATTTCACAGTCTGGGCCTTTGGGCTTTAATCAACACAAGCTCCCTCTCAGTGTATATGGTTGATAGGGAAGCTGCAAGACCGCTATGGCTAGTGCAGTCCTTATGGATGGCTCCCTCATATGAGAAAGTAAGTCCTAGGGAGAAGATCTCTGGTTTCTCTAAGGTCTGTACCTGTGCTTTTATCTGTGTACTATGGTGGTGGTGGAAAGTGCTGTCAAGTCACAGCTGACTAGGGATAGACACAAACCAGCTCACTAACTAAAGTTTGTACAAATTTTGTGATTTGCAAAGTGATGTTCACAAACTGAAGCACTGACACGAACTTCCACAATTTTTTTAAACAATTTTTTATTAACTTTTTTCAAATAACATGAACGATAACAATAAGTGTAACAGGTAAGTATTATAACAACATAATAGACATAGGTATGAATGTCCAACAGTACCATATAATTGAAATAAGTCTCTTTTTATAGTACCCAGTCCCTACGAATGAAAGTATAATAGTTAGATTGTTGGTTGGGTGTGAGTCGTTTCAAAACATAATCCAGTTTTTCTAGGATCGGATGCCATTGGCCATAGAAGGTGTATAAATTTTGATGCAGTTTGTGGTGGTTCGTGAAGAGCAGAAAGCAGGGGTTTAAATGGCTCTGAGCCATTTAGACCCTTACTTTCTACTTCCCACTGCTTTTTGTGGGGAGCAGAAAGCAGGGGTTTAAGCTTTAAGTGGCTTGTTAGCCATTTCAGTTTGCAAACTGGCATATTGGTTTGTGGTTCAGTTCGTGGTTCAGCCACAAACTATGAACCAAATCGAACCACAAAAATGTGGTTTGTGCCCATCCCTACAGCTGACTATGGCAACCCCATAGGGTTTTCAAGGCAAGAGATGTTCAGAGGTGGTTTGCCATTGCCTGCCTCCATGTCACAACCCTGGTGTTTCTTGGTGGTCTCCCATCCAAATACTAGCCAGGGTGGACCCTGCTTAGCTTCTGAGATCTCACATGATAGAGACAGCCTGGGGTAGCAAGGTCAGACTAACTGGGTACTATAACATAACCCCCCCCCCCCCCCCCCACAAACCCCAACATGAAACACTGCTGCTGGGATAACTTTCATGTTAGAAAAGTCTCAAAACAGTTCTTAGGTTAAAAACAGACTCTAAAAAGGATGTTAAAAGATCAGGTAAAAAACATAAGTTAGAAGCAACAACAATATATGCATGATAAATAAACTCCTGCTTCTATGCAAGCAAATACACCAAATAATTAATTTGAGCACTTGATTACTTGGATCATCCTGATATAAGAAAATAATAGAAGAAGAGCTGTGCTGAATCAGAGGGTGGGTTCGTCTTGCCTGGCCTCTTGCATCCAACAGTGGTCAGTTAGAGGCCTGCAGGAAGCTTTCAAACAAGGCAGAAGAGAAGTAGCCCTTCCCCCTACCCCCTGCTGTGCCTATCAGGATGTTCAGAGGAGCATTTTATTTGCCCAAAACTCTGAAGAGGATTTTAGGTGGTCTCTAAGAACTGCTGAGGTAAGAGGATGGTGAAGAAAAAGTGCCTCCACATGTGAAAAACTTGTAGAATCCAGTTCTACAAAACAGCATGGCTTTGAATCCATAATGTACATCCAAACTGAACATGCTTATTAATGCTCTGAAAGAATTCTAAAGAGAGGAAGGACCTCCTTTGCTAAAGTGATGCTGATTCATCCTCAGCAAGACTAGTATGTGTTTACCAGTTCTAGCTTTAATAATGCATTTATACCATTTTTTCTGGAAGAGAAGTTAGGCTGACAGGTCTATAATTTCTCAGATTTCCCCTGGATCTTTAAAAAAAATAATTGGTGTTCTATTGACTACCTTCCTGACTTTCTCTTTCAGCTCACTTTTAACTAATCCCCTCATTTTTGAGAAATTCTTTCTTCTGAAATTATATGTGACTGTGCTGTGCTTTCTGGGCAATTTTTTATTCACATTGTTGGATTCAGCAGTGTTGCACTCGTTCTTCTCAAGTTCTTCTCAAGTGTTAACACTGACGTCTCTAGCTTACTCTTGAGAACGTTTCAGAATTAAACCAAGGGTTGCCTCTTCTCTTGTAAGCCTGACGTCTAGCTGGGAGCCAGTTTGGTGTAGTGGTTAAGTGCGCGGACTCTAATCTGGGAGAACCGGGTTTGATTCCCCACTCCTCCACTTGCACCTGCTGGATGACCTTGGGCAAGCCATAGCTCTGTACCAGCTGTTCTTTCAAGGACAGCTTGGGAAAGAGCTCTCTCAGCCCCACCTACCTCACAGGGTACCTGTTGTGGGGAGGGGAAGGGAAGGGAGTTTGTAAGCCGCTCTGAGACTCCAAGTGAGTGAAGGGCGGGATATGAATCCAATCTCTTCTTCTTCTTCTTCTGTTCTACGGCACAATCGTTTATTATATCTAAAAATGTTTCTTTGTCATAAACTCTGCATACACTTACCTGATTACCGCAAGGAAGTTTGTACACATCATGCTCCTTTCACCATGCCTTCCTGATTTCTTCCTCCATCTGTAGGTCAGATCACCATTAGATTTGGGGTGGGTGGGGGTTATTTATTCATTTAAATCATATTTGTACCCCAGCTTTCTCCCCAACAGGGACCCAATGCAAATCACAACATTCTCCTCTACACCACTTTATTCCAAATTAGGCAAATTAGGCTAGAGAGAGTAACTGGGTGAAGGTCACCCAGAGTGGCAGTAGTACATTCCCAATATAAGATTATCTTTTCAGCCTGGTCTTTCTATCCATAGGGATTATGGGGCTGAATTTGCTCTTCTCTGTTTTGTTCTGCACTCACATGACGGAGGACCAGTGGTGAGGCTTAGTCAATAATTCCTGGCAAGATCTGAGCATTGGCTCACCTGTCTTTCATTCTAGGCTAAGTAATCATATTTCTAAAAGGTGTGAGGACCCCTAGACTTCATGTCTGAATTTAAACGAACACTCTCAAAACTCCAGACATACGTCAGCCAACAATGTCATATGTTTATTGCTGAGCTTCCATTTCATTTGGATCAACTGCGCTGTAAGTGATGTTGCTGTAAAACACATAGCAACACACCCCAGCTATTTCAGTCAAGCTCACTCAAGACCTTTCCCTATAATCTGCCCCCCCCTGCAATAAATGCACACTCATTTGTTACAGCAATTCTTGAGTCTCATCTGTTGCCTCCAGGTAATGCTTCTATTATGGAGAAATTGCTTTCCCCCAGCAGTCAGAGTGCAATATTTCATCACTAAAAATAAAAATGTAATTCCCTCTCCTTCTGTCTTCCTGACTTCTAAGTTAGTGTGTCCATTACAGTGTGGAATTTGGTTACTTGAGTGTCAGAAGAACTGTGATCTCACTGTCTGCAAGCAGATTTCCTGTTCCACAGGTTGGGTTTGATGCAGACTAAATTGTCAGTTTCTTCCAATCCCCCAAACCTGCGGCAGGCCTCCCTTATGTAATTCCTTCAGGTCCCCTGTCTCCAAGGAGATGCATTTATGGGAGACCAATGGGCTACAGTGGGAGGGAGGAGGCAGAAAAGTTCCATTCTGCTAATGGAAAATATAGCCCAGAACCAATCTCACATCTACCACATTATTTGACTGTTTAAATTATTCTCTTTTTATATTCTCTTCTGTAAATGCTGACCTTTTCCTCCACTGTACCACAGGGAAGAATCCACAAACACCACACCATCTTGCTCATTGTGGCAGTTGCTACTAATTTTGAATTCTGGTTGCTGCTGGCTTTTTCACAAGTACTTGCGCCTAGTCTGTACACATGTCAGGTGTTAGGACATGACAGACCCAGCTCAGGAACAGATGTGGGAAACATCACACCAAAACACAGTCTAATTGTGCCTAACCTTCAGTGACTATGGTAGCAAAGCCTTCTTACTGATCCAGTGCTATTGCATCTGTGCAAAGCCATTCAGCAGGACTGTTCAGTGAGAGGGGTTTTGAGGTTGGCCTCTAAAAATATACACCCAGCCAGCAAAAACAGACTACTGTGACTTGCTTACTAAACATTTTACTGATAAGAGCACTCATTTTCATGATGATTCAGATGATGCTGTTATAGAAAATGAGACTCAGGGCATCTGAGCATAGTCTCATCCGGTTTTCTTAGAATAATTTCAGTTGTTGCATCATAAGGATGTGGAGAAGTTGCTTGAGGAAATGCATATCTGTGCTGGACCCTTCTCTGTCTTGGCTTATAACATATCACTAGAATGGACTGTGCAGCTGGGTCATTGGAGAGGTGAGTGCTTCATTGCAGGAGGGAGTCAATATGGTCTGGACGTCTTGAAAGAGATGGTTTATTTATTTACTTACTTCATTTATCCGCCCCCAGGAGGAGCCACATGTGACCTGTGCAAGATGAGCCACCCTCATTGGGCTACTATCACCACTACTGCCTACCTAGGTCTGGCCATACAGGAAAGTACAGCCGGCCATTGTGGGTGACTGCTTATGCATGCTGACATGCTAGATTTCCAGCCAGACAGGAAGGGGCCATGATTCAGTGGCGGAGCACATAGTTTGCATGGAGAAGACCAATGTTCCCTCTAAGCTGTGGAGTCTTGTGAGCAAGAATTCTACCTTGTGAGCTACTGGCATTAAAGTTGTGAGTGAGTGATGTGGCTGCTGCATACATTAGTTTGCTCTGGAGCCATCCTTCCTCAGCTAAGACAAAAATGCATGAGCCAGAGGCTAAAAACCTGTGAGGTAGCTCACACTAACTCAGTTTAGAGGTAACATTGAAGAAGACCCCAAGCTCAGTCCATGGCATCTCTGATTAAAAGGATCAGGTGAAAAGGATCAGTGATGTGAAAGATGGAGACCCTGGAGGGCCACCACCTGTCAGAGTATATACTGGTAGACCAATAATCTGAATCAATGATCAGTAGTTACTAGTGACTCAATGGGATGCTTCTTCATGTATCCGTTGTGATGCATCCACAATGCCATGCCAGTAGCCCTTGCCTCCTGCCAGGGGCGTAGACTTTTTTGAAGCCCAGGGTGGGGGTGGGGGCGATGTTTCCACCCCCCCGGAAAACCTACTGCCAGCCGCCGCGCCTCCCCGGCCCTTCCGAGGCTCACCAGCCGGTGCTGCTGGTGCCTTTCCCGCCCCCTCTGCCCTGGCCACTCCCTCCCTCACCCCTAAAAGAGGAAGAGGGAGAGATAAGGAGGGAGGAATGGCCAGGCCGGTGGGGGGGGGGAGAGGCACCAGCTGGCGAGCCTCGGAAGGGCCCGGGAGGCGCGGCAGTAAGGCGCCGGTGGCAGGCGCACCGTTTTCCCGGGGGGGGGCTCAGTCCCCCCCGGGAAATTTCAGGGGTGGCTCGAGCCCCCCCATAGTTTACGCCGGTGCCTCCTGCTCCAGAGTGCCATGCTCAGATTGTACAGATCAGCATAAACTTCTATTTCTCCAGCACATTAAGAACCAGCTTGCTGTACATTTATCTGTATATCTGATGGTCTAAGCTACCATCAATGACTTTCCACCTGCAGGAAAGATACCTCCTTTCTTTACTGGGGACAGAATATCATGCTGTTGGTCCTTGACAGGGTTAAAATAAGCATTGTGCTAATGAAAAACAGGTGTGGATTTATCATTTCCAAAGGCTATCTGTGGTTGACAAGAGGATTTCCCACAATGGAAGGAGAACCAAAACTAAATATCTTCTGCATGATTTTAATCTCTGTACTTGGGAGCTCCCAGTGAGCTGCAATGAGCTGTTAAAAATGGAAACATTCCAGCTTTGTCTGGGCCAAATATCATGCTTTTGTACAGGGAGAACCCTGTTTCTTGCTGTTCCAGTCTCAGGTCAACAACTAAATGAGCTGTAGATGTTTGCTCCCCAGTCAATCCTCTTTAGTGATATGCTGACTGCTGGCAGCATTTACTGAACTATAACAAGTTATAGGAAGAACCAAATATTACCAGTGGCTAAGAAAATGGAGGCAAATAAGAGGACTAGCAGATAAGCTTACCAAAAAACCCCCCAGCTTCACAGGTCTTACAGATTTTAAAAAAGACTATCTGGGTACAAGGGAGAAATGTATCAAGATAAATTTATGGCCTGTGCTTTGTTCTACCTGTTTCAAAGTAGTCTGGCATCCCAGCTCTAGGGTTGCCAAGCAATTCCAGGAGGATTTGTGGGCAAGGTATGGAGAAGAGGAGGATCAAGTGATGCTTTAGGGATTCTCTCAAATTGCTATGGCAAGAACTACAGAGATTGTGGAAATTCCCAGAGCATTGTGGATGTGGTGACACCCCCTCCATTTTATCCTGCAGCTAGCATGGGCAGAGCAGGGAAGATCTAGTGTGGATGGGAGGTTTCCCACTGCCCACTGGGAAGTCTACTTCTCCTGTGACACCTTAGGTACCATATATATTTTGATAAAACAATAAATGCAAAAACTCATTTAGGCTTCAGAGAAGGAAAAACCCCCTCAAGATCAGCCACAAGACTCCTCTTCAGTATACCTCTTCAGTATACCACATATGTACTGAGATAATGGCTTGGATCCAACTAACA
This sequence comes from Lepidodactylus listeri, assembly GCA_029233225.1. NCBI lineage: Eukaryota > Metazoa > Chordata > Lepidosauria > Squamata > Gekkonidae > Lepidodactylus > Lepidodactylus listeri. The sequence goes on along the minus strand of JARCFY010000004.1, from coordinate 69,938,192 downwards.
TTTCTGCTGGTGCAAGGAATTCTGATCACAGAGCCTGATTTTCCTGCCTTTCCCTTCCCCTAGCTGCATGAAATGCCCTCCCCCTAATCCTGTTCTTGAGAGGTCCCCTGTCTCCTTAGAACAGAATTTAGAGAGGTGTATTTCTGGCTCCTGCAGGGGAGGGATTTGATTAAAAGCAGCTTTATGTGGGGCTGGCTTTAAAAATGGTCCAGAAACTTCAGTTCCTCCAAAATGTAGTGGGGTGGGATATAGGGTCTCTATCCCCCCCCAGTGCTGAAAGATCTGCATTGGCTACCCATCTGTTTCCAGGCATAATTCAAAGTGCTGGTTCTTACCTTTAAAGCTCTAAATGGCGTTGGGCCAAGGGATGGGAAGGACTGCCCCCACCCATGTTAAGTTCACTCCAACAGTTAAAATCTGACCCACAAGCCCTGCTCTTGGCACCCAGGTCTTCAAGGGTGAGGCAGGTGGCAATCAGGCCTCTTTTAGTAGTGGCACCTGGCTTGTGGGATTACCTTCCTGTTGTGTTTGTGTTCTTGATTATGCTGCATTAACAACTATGGTTTAAAGGGGCGTAGACTTTGTAAATCCCGGGGGGGGCGGGGGCTCTTTCGTCCCCGCCGCTTCTCCCCCCCCCCCAGGGAGGCAGGAGGGCAGGCCGGGGGTGGAGGGGAAGGAGAGGCAGCGACGGCAGCCAGCTGGCCGGCCGACTGGCCACCGGTGGGTGCTCCATTTTGCTGGGGGCAGCTGAGCCCCCCCCCGGGAAATTTCAGGGGAGGCTCGAGCCCTCAAGGCCCCCCGTAGTTGACGCCTATGATGGTTTACCTATGAAAGGGCTCTGGTATCCTAATTCTCCAATTCTCATTGGCTGACTAATAAAGACTCCCATTGGTCCTGAAGCCAATCTAGGTACCCAATCGCTGAGCCCTGGGTCCAATAACATCGCTTGTATATAGTTACATTGTTGAAAGTTATTTGTTGGAACAGTATCTCATAGAGCTGTCTTAGAGCTGAATGATGTTATGAATAAAAACCTGCTTGCTGGATTCACCGCCTCCGCCTCAATACTTAATATTTCCTCTTGAGGCTGGCCTGGTGCCTATGTTGCTTTCTTTTTGGTGACAGGCCAAAATGTTTCTGTTCCCCTTTTTTTTAAATTAAGGGGTAGATTTTTAAAAACTCTTTTAGCCTGAAAACTCTTATTTTAAGCCATCTGTTGTCTGCTTTTATTATCTATGGTTTTATGATGGGGTGGGATTTTTCTAATGCTGGATTTCAATTAATATCTTTTTAATGTTTTGTTTTTATTGTTTTTATTTTGTATGCCACTTCAGGCAGGTTTCCAGAGAAGTGGCATAAAAATGTTCTTAAATAAATAAACTCAAGAAGAAGACATTGGATTTAACATAAAAACATAAGAGAAGCCAATGTTGGATCAGGCCAGTGGCCCATCCAGTCCAAGACTCTGTCACACAGTGGCCAAAAACACCAGGTGCCCTATGGAGGTCCAGCAGTGGGGGCAGGACACTAGAAGCCCTCCCACTGTTGCCCCCCTTCAAGCACCAAGAATACAGAGCATCACTTGCCCCAGACTGAGAGTTCCCATCTATACTTTGTGGCTAATAGCCACTGATGGACCTCTGCTCCATATGTTCATTTAATTCTTTTTTGAAGCCGTCCATGCTTGTAGCTACCACCACCTCCTGTGGCAGTGAATTCCACGTGTTAATCACTCTTTGGGTGAAGAAGTACTTCCTTTTATCTGTTCTAACCCGACTGCTCAGCAATTTCATGGAGTGCCCACGAGTTCTTGTATTTATACCCCACCGTTCACTCAGAGTCTCAGAGTGGCTTACAAACTCCTTTCCCCTCCCCTCCCCACAACAGACACCTTGTGAACAATGCTTCCTCTAAGCTGTGAAGTCTTGTGAGCAAAAATTCTATTTTGTGAGCTACTGGCACTAAAGTTGTGAGTGAGCGATTTGGCTACTGCATAAATTAGTTTGCCTTAGCTAAGCCTGAGTTTGCCTTAGCTAAGACAAAAATGTGTGAGCCAGAGGCTAAAAAACTGAGCCAGCTCACACTAAGTCAGCTTAGAGGGAACACTGCACGTGAGGTAAGTGGGGCTGAGAGAGCTCTTTCAAGAACTGCTTTCAAGAACAGCTCTGACAGAACTATGGCTTGCCTGAGGTCATCCAGCAGCTGCAAGTGGAGAAGTGTGGAATCAAACCTAGTTCTCCCAGATTAGAGTCCACACACTTAACCACTATACCAAACTGGCTCGGTGACTGGTTCTGGAATCCACAGAAATGCTAGTTAGGATCCAACCCAATCTAATGGCACAGCCTGATGGTTCTGGTGGACATCCCAGCTCTGGAATTTTGTTCCATGGAAGGCTTTCTGAATGTTAATGATGATCTTCTAGATGTGCAACAAGATAGTTTTTAAACTCTATGGGCAAAAAAACTTCATGATGAGGAGAAAGCAAAAGGTCTTACCTGTATAAATGTGTTCATCTCTCTCTCTTTTATAATCTTGTTTTATTGAATTTGTTCCATAAAATCTGTTATGCTTCCTGAGGCTTAGGCTGGTTTATAAATATAAACAAATGAATGAATCATCTCTGAGACTCTAGATTTTCTTACATACCCCAGGAAGGAAGTTGTTATATGAATACACAATTTTTGGTTTCTCTTTGCTTCAGTATGCTTTTCATTTCTCTCACTTTCATAGCTGGTGTTCCTGGTTTGTTTGCTTCCTGTACATCAGTGTTATATCATTTTTGTGCCATGTATTCAATGCCAATGGAACAATAATGTTAAAATGCATAAATGTAACCAGGGGTCATTTTGAGCAGGAGCTCAGAGGAGCTCAGCTCCGGGAGTTGGTGCCAGCCCCCCCCCCCTGCAGCAGGGGACTGCCTGCTTGTGTCATGGCTGCAGCAAAATGACCCCGTCTCCTGGAAAGGTCCTTGTTCCTCCGACCAGCCTTCTGAAGGCTTCAGCCACCACTGAAGCTATCCTCCCAGAATAGTGGTATTTCTGAGGCTTGGATTGGTAGCTGTCCCCTTTCTTTCTTTCTTTCTTTCTTTCTTTCTTTCTTTCTTTCTTTCTTTCTTTCTTTCTTTCTTTCTTTCTTTCTTTCTTTCTCTCTCTCTCTCTCTCTGTCTCTGTCTCTCTCTGTCTCTCTCTGTTTTTCTTGCCTTCTGACACACTTCCAGTGATGTCAGGTGGTGTAGCATATGTAAATAAGTTATGCTAATGAGTTATGCTAATGAGCTCCTGCACCTCTTTTTCTATGAAATGATCCCTGAATGTAACAAAAAATATTCAATGCAAGAAAACAAAAATGGTGAGAAAATGAAGGCTCACAGGTTTGATTCACACACAGGGGAAGCAAAACTGAAATAGGGATTTTGAGTAAAAATGCTGGGGGATTGAAGTTTCGTAGCATCCTGAGACAGAATCCCCTCCACATGTTTTTCCTCCTAGAAAAGGATGCTGCATCAATGCTGTAAAAGCAAGGAGACTCCCCCTTCAGTTCATAGCTAACTGGATCCCATAAGATGACTTTTCAGGTTCATGACAAAAGGAGCCAGTGTGTTCCAGCAACAGCCTTTGTGCTGGGTGTACTGCAAGGCTTTCCTGCCTTTGCAGAGCATCAGTTAAGAAGGGTGGGGGGGGGGGCTAGTCCACTTGCTAGAGATGCATTTAATAGCATTCCCTTTTTGAAAGTAACCCCCCATTCCTTAAAAGATTCTTCTTGCCCCAAAGCAGCAAAAAACAAAGTCAATTTGCAAAATTATACCATGACCCAAATTATCAAGTCCTGCCCCACTTATTTAATATGGAACTGATTCTAATAGATTTTGTGATATCCAAAGGCAGCAACGATTGGATAATAATATAGAGCAGCCACTGGATTGGCCTTAGGCTGTTGCTCTATTTTTCTTTAGCAAATGTAGGCATTAAGGGTGTGTTCACCACTCTGTCTGCAGCATTCAAAGATGATCTGCGGTAGAAAGAATATCTGTACAATCCTCTTACCACTTCAGTGGTCCCTAGAACAAGTTAATTCCAGAAGGGTTCTCCCTCTGTTTTTGTTACCACAGCCAAAAAAATGAGGGAATCCAAGTTTCTCCAAGACAGAACTACAAATTGAACATTGGCTCAGACATCAGTTTGCCCTTCTACCAAGCTTCCAGTGTGACCTTCTTTTTTTTAAAAAAAGAAAGAATATTGCATGCATTCCTCTATTCATCTTCTTTAACAAAGAAATTCCCTTTTTAACAAAATGGAAAATCGCTTTTGGGACTTGGGGTGCATGTGTGAAGCAGTTAATGACTGACATCACAGAGGGCCACAGGCATCTGCTTCAAACTTGCATAATCATTTTTTTCATATTGTAGAACAATAGGTACATCTGGGGTTATTACAGTGAGGACACTTCTAGAAAGTCCATCACTGTTCCTAAAAATCTCATAATTTCTGGAGGTGCAGTTTGGTATTTCATCATCTCTTCACCCTAATCAGAGAAAGGGTATCATCATTCCCTTGCAAGTAAAAGGGGGTGAATTAAAGATGAGTAGGTATAAATTGTACAAATTCCTTTTAAGCTTCAGAAAACCATTCATCTTTTTTTCTTCTTTGGAATCAGCTTCAAGAAATGTGCCTATTATATCTGTTTGATGGAGGAACTCTGTGGTCTTAAATTGGTGTGTATTTGTCCTCCTTTTCTACCTGTAATAATACAGTCACCTATGGTGTATTAAGGGAACACATGCTGACTATAGAATCTTGTAAATCCCATGGACACATCCTGGGGTCATTCTGTGATTTACTAGTCTCCGTATCCATGGGGAACATTGCCTGTGTAATGGTATCCACTTGGTTAAAAATAAAACTACATGGATATTGTTACATTTAAACTTGATTTGGAAGACAACCTGAGACCTGTGAAGTCTATCACATGCTTGCTGTTACTTAAATTGATTGTGTAAATTGGCTCTTGTAATTTAATTTGGGGAAGAGTAAAAGTTATGTTGCTAATGCCTCTTCATGTGAAGGAGCTCTTAGGTTTTGATTGGTCTCTACTATTGGCTGTTGCAAAATTGAGTTCTTCTCATGGGTGACATATTGAGAACAGTTAAATACTGTGCTGATAATGTTCAGGAAGGTAAATGCAGCCACACTGGCAGTCACATCTGTCTTTGAATCCACAAAGATGAACATATGTTCATAGTAAAGCGTATGCCCCCTTTTATTCTTTGGATATCTTGCTCAGTAGCATTGGGTAACCTCCAGATTGGCATTTCTTATATTAGCTCGCACAATTTGTGATTGTGAATGCACCTCAGATGGCACCACAAATTCAGTAGAGTCCCACTCCCATGTTTTTGCTGTTTACCTTAGACTGACAAAAAGAGGGACTGCCAAGGGTCAAGATAGGACCATGTTTTACAAGGGTAAGGTAGCAGAGAATAGGGGCTATCCCTTAGCTAATAGGGACACTTGGGCTGCGGTCACATGTCCCAGTTGAAGTGGAGGGGAAGTGAGGCTATTCCCTCTGGAGGAATTAGACCCACAGTTGCAAGATCACACATCCCGTTGTTGCTGCGGGCCCAGCCCGTCATGTGTGATCAGATGCAACTGTGGGTGAATCGGGGTTTTTTGCCATTTTTTCCCTATGCGCATAAACGAGGAATCGCACATCCACACCAAAGACCCCCTACGGGTATGCGATGATGCACATGCGATGATACGAAGACCAGGGGAAACGGCACCGAGCTGGGATGGCCTGATCAGACCATCCCTACAGTTTGGAAGTCCTACAGGACTTTTTACAGGAGCAGAATATAGAGCGGGCATGTGTGACTGAGACCTGGGTGCAAGAGGGGGAAATGATATCTCTCCCAAGTAGCTCCTCCTGAGTTCCCAGTCCTTCACCAATCCCAGACTAGGGGGCGGGGGGAGGAGTGGCAGTATTCATCAGGGAGGTTTACACCTTCAAGGCGCTCCCGCCACCGAGGATCACGGGCATAGAGTGTGTTGGCCTGGTATGGGAAGCCAAGGAGAGTGTGGTGATTTGGCTGCTGTACTGACTGTCCCTGGTTGAGGCCATAGCAGGCTGGGTGCTGAAACATCTTAGACTGTTAGTCCTGGGCAACATCAACGTTCATGCTGATGATGCAACCTCTATTCAGGCAGTGGACCTAGTGTCATCCATGGCGGCCCTAGGACTCTCCCAACTTGTAATGGCCCCCAGTCATCAGGCTGGGCACACACTCGATTTGACCTTCATGACTGGGGTTACTGTGGACCAGATTATGCCTTTGGCAGTACCATGGTTGGACCACTTTGCCTTGAAGGCCCATTTGAATGCTCCACTCCAACCCTGTTCGGGCCTCCATTCTGACCCCCCGGCAGCTCGTTGCATGAGCTTGTAGAGGACTGGCATAGCCGACTCTCGACAGCCATCTACAAGATCACTCCCCAGTGCCCTCTGCACCCCCAGCTGAAGCTTGCTCCCTGGTTTACCTAGGAGTTGAGGCTTATGAAGCAGGAGCTAAGACGGTTAGAGAAGCAGTGGTGGTGTGCTCAAGACGAAGCTACAACAGCATCTTATAGGACTTTTATGAGATCCTATGAGATGGCAGTCAAGGCTGCTAAACATCAATTTTATACAGCCGAGGTTGCATCCGCTAGCTCACGCCCAGCTCAGTTGTTTAGAACAATTCGGACCATTACTGCTTTGACTCAAAATAGTTTAAATCATAGGGAATTGGATATTGGCTGTGAGGCTTTTGTGAACTATTTTGCAAATAAAGTCTTGTTGCTCTGCCGTGACCTCCCCGTTACAATTGACACAGTGAATGAACTTGAGGCTCCTAGCATGTCTTTTTGTTCCATTCTGGATTATTTCCACCTGTTTAGGCTTGAGGAAGTCAACAAATTGCTCCTAAAAGTGTGTCCTACCACATGCTCCCTCGATCCATGCTCTTCGTGGCTAATTAAAGCCGGCCACGAGGGGTTTCGAGGTGCAGGAGATCATCAACAAATCCCTTGCTGAGGGGATGTTCCTGGAGGCACTTAAGGAGGCAGTGGTGCACCTTCTCTTTAAAAAGTCAACACTGGACCCGGCCAGATTGGCCAACTATCAGCCGGTGTCCAACTTGCTGTATCTGGGCAAGTTAATAGAGAGGGCAGTGGCTTTGCAGTTACAGGGCTTCTTGGATGATGCTTCCATATTAGATCCCTTCTAGTCCGGCTTCCACCCAGGCCACGGAATGGAGATGGCTCTGGTTGCTCTCACAGATGACCTCCGGAGGCACCTGGATTGAGGCGGGATGGCAGTGCTGTTACTGTTAGACCTGTCGGCTGCATTTGACATGGTCAACCACCAGCTACTTGTCCACTGCCTCGCCGACATCGGAGTGCAGGGGCTGGCCTTGTAGTGGCTTGTCTCCTCCCTCCAAGGTCGGGGACAGAGAGTGGCACTAGGGGATCAACTGTCCCAAAGGCACCCACTTGACTGTGGTGTGCTGCAAGTGGTGGTATTGTCCCCGATGTTATTTAACATCTTTATGAGCCCTCTCACCCAGATTGCCCGGAGGCATGGGCTGGGTTGTCACCAGTATGCTGATGACACCCAGCACTATCTGATTTTGGGCAGCCAGTCTGACTCTAAACCAGAAGACCTGGATTGGGCACTGAAAGCTGTGGCTGGTTGGCTTAGACTGAGCCGGCTGAAATTGAATCCGATGAAGACGGAGGTCCTGTGCCTGAGTCAGAGCGGTCCAGGGGCAGGGATCCCACTCCCAGCCTTCAATGGGGTGCTGTTGGTGCCAGCGCTGAGGGTTAGGAGTTTGGGAGTGCTCCTAGATGTCTCCCTAATGATGGAGGCTCAGGTAGCAGCCACTGCCAAGTCGGCCTTTTACCATCTTAGGCTGATTAGGCAGCTGGTTCCCTTCCTCGAATGCAATGATCTGGCAACAGTGATCCATGCGATGGTCACCTTGAGACTGGATTACTGTAATGCCCTCTACATGGGGCTGCCCTTGCCCCAAATCCAGAAGCTGCAGCTAGTGCAGAATGTAGCAGCGAGGCTGTTGTTGTGTCTTCCTGTGCGGGAACACATCCTGCCCGCCCTGAAAACGCTATACTGGCTGCCTATAGCATATCAGATTCGGTTCAAGTTGCTGGTACTTACCTTTAAAGCCCTTTATGGCCAGGGACCTGCATACCTGAGGGACCGCCTTTCCCCATATGTCCTTCAGAGAGCACTGCAGTCGGGGACCCAGAACCAGCTGGTCCTCCCAAACATCAAGGAGGCCAGGTTGGTTACAATTAGGATACGGGCTTTTTCGGTGGCAGCTCCATTCTGGTGGAACGAACTCCCAGAGGAGGTCAGGCCCTGCGGGATTTGTTGCACTTCCACAGGGCCTGCAAAACAGAGCACTTCTGCCAGGGTTTTGAGGCTGCTGCTGCAACCACCGCTACCACCACCATTATTACCACTGACACTGTCCCTGTGACATTGGACAGTGTACGATGAGCAAGCCCGACCTTGCTGGGTCCCCCTCCTTTCAACCACAGCCTGACCTAAGTATAAAATATTGAGTTCTGTGATCAGCTGACAGGAATCTTAATAAAGCTGCTGTACATGAGGAATAATTACTAGCACTTCAATATGTTTTAGTTGCTGTTTTTAAATAATTGTACTAATGAATTTTATTGTGTATGGAATTGTTATTCCATATTGTTTACACTATTGTAAGCCACCCTGAGCCAGCCTTGCTGGGAAGGTGGGGTAAAAGTTTAAATAAATAAATAGATAGATAGATAGATAGATAGATAGATAGATAGATAGACAGACAGACAGACAGACAGACAGACAGACAGACAGGGGAAAGTCCGTACGTGGCCCATCACAACCCATTTACTATTGGATTTCCCCCACTGTCTTTTAACTCCACTTCTGCAGTGGAACAGCATGGATTGCTGATGGCTGCAGGATGCTTCCCAGATGTTGCTGTCTAATCATGCCCTTTTGATCCGTCCGGCATTTGCGCCTATGCTGGATCTTCTGGTGCACATGACTGCAGCCTTGGAATGTAAGCAACATGTAACTCTGAGCCAGGAAATGCCATTTCCAAATTTCAAGGATGATGGTAAACATCTTGAACTCACCTATTATTTTTTTCCTCATTTTGATGTAATTTTCTGCCTGGGTTCTCTTTATCTTGAGTAAATACAAACTGTTTCAGGAAGCTTTTAAAAAAACTTGAACTACAGAAGAAAACATTCTCACATGCCATTCATTTGCTGTTTGTGTACCTCTGCTTGCCACTGGATATAATGTTGGATCACAGAGTGCTGAGTTCAGATCCTAACTCAGACACTAATTTGATTTTTTTTGCCTTATGCCATTTTATTATATTGTAGTTTACTAATATAGCATCATCATCATCATCATCATTACTACTACTACTATTATTACTCAGGTTCTCTATGTATGTTCATCTCTCTCCACATGAGTCGCTGGCTGGTTCATACACCACTGGTACAAAGGAATTTAGTTTGAGCTATGATGTTGAAAGATAGTAAATGTGTAGCAGCCACACATATATAACGGCTAAACACTTGGCAGCAGCTTTTCCTTTCTATTTATGTCCCTGTTATTTATATGCAAAAGATTCCCATGTGGAACCACAGAAAGGGGAGGAGGTGGATAGCAGATGAGTCATTTGCATTGTAAGCTAATCTTTGCTCTCAAGAAGACAAAATGTCAAGGGCCATCTCACCCATCATGGTGTTGCCAATCTACTCTTTCTCTGGTAACTAGGGTACTCCTAGCAACCGTATGTTGACTGGCCTTGACAGAATATAAATATCCGTGTATCTAATGGATAGGATCCTAAAGATCAAAGAATTGGTTCGAATATTTCTAATTCTGCTGAGACCTTGGTAAAGGTTGCTGAGGGGGTGAGGCTTAGTTTGGGATTGGCAACGCAAGTCTTAATAGCACAAGAACTGACATTAAATCATCACCACAGCTGCTCTTTCTGGGTGATTTTGTTTCATACTCTGGCCTTCACATTGGCTCAAGTTTCATGATGATTTTAACAAGCTTCTAGAAACAGCTGCTGCAACCCTTTGGTTTCAGATATTCAGATTTTTTCTCTCTAACCTGCTGAAAAACCTCTTAATTAAAAAAAAACCTGCATGGAATTGTGCCAGCTGCTCTTCTTTGGTGGGAGAATTTGGGTGTAATGTAAATTAATTGAATTTCACTCATAGTTGACACTGAAGCGGATGATATATATTGAAACCTCATTCAAAGCCTCATTTGTTCAAATGAATGAGCTGTTTATTACATTTAAGAAAGTACTTTGAAATTCAATTTTCCCATCTTGAGAAAGCGATTGTTTCCTAATACTATTTTGACACAGTCTGATGACCAAAGACAATTCCATTTGTAAGCCAATGGAATTGCTGTTACAGATTTATGCTATTCCTTTAAAAGATGTTAATTGAAAACATTCCAGCATGGCTTTAATTAAGCTTAAGGAAGCCTATTGATCAAGCTGAAAATGAACACTTACTTATATATTTAAACTACTTTTATCCTGGTCTATCAGCAAAATTATTATTGAGGTGACTAACGAAGGTTTGATTAAGATAGTACAATAATCAACAATGTAAAAATACAGCAGTAATTAAAAAGAAGTAGAAAAATATCAAAAACTATAAACTTAGCAATCAGCAAAAACTTGTAAATAAAATCCTCAACTGATGTTAAATAAAGCCCGCAACAACTTCAGTCTCTACAGCTTACCCTAGGAAGCAATTTTGCTGCTGCCTTTTGTACCAGCTGAGGGCCAAACACTGTTCAAAGGCAGTGCCATAGTAGTAACCTAGTCTGGATGTGATCAAAGCATGGATAACTTTGGCTAAACCGTGTTTCTCAAGAAAGGGACACAGCTGGCATACCAGTCTGAGCAAAGGAAAAGTGCAGCATCCTAAAGAGGAGATTGCAAAAGGTACCCAAGTTGTGAACCTGCTCTTTTAAAAGTCGTGTAATTCACACAAGCGCATAAAGCTGCCTCATGCTGAATCAGACCATTAAAGTCTGTATTGTCAGACTGGCAGTGGCTCTCCAAAGTCTCAGGCAGAGGGTATTTCACATCATATATCCTTTTAGCTGGAGATGCCAGGGACTGAACCTGGGAACTTCTGCATGCCATGCAGCTGCTTTACCACTCAGCCAGAGCCACAACCCCTCCCCTCCTTTCCCATTCAGGACAGGCTAAATCCTCAATTCCTAATCAGCCTTTTACTGACCACCAGTTCCTTGACAGTATAATTTCCAGAAAGAGAGGAAGAGAAGGAGGGGGGAGGAGAGCCAAACAGAAAGATTTTGTGTGCATTGTGTATGGATTGTGCATATATTCATGCCTTCCCACCCAAAATTAAGCAGACTGTACACAGAGGCAACACAAACACACCTCACCTCTTTTGCCTTTCATTGACACTGTAATCAGCTGAATGGAGATTAGGGATGCTGAGAATTCTGCATTGATTGTGTTTGCCAGCCAAACATGCCTTTTTCTACTGTCACAGTCACATATGATCTAAGCTCCAAGCTCTTCAACTCAGCACTGTAGCCAGTTTGGTGTAGTGGTTAAGTGCGCAGACTCTAATCTGGGAGAACCGGGTTTGATACCCCATTCCTCCACTTGCAGCTGCTGGATGACCTTGGGCAAGCCATATTCTGGCACAGCTGTTCTTGAAAAAAAAACCAGTTTCTGTCAGAGCTCTCTCAGCCCCACCTACCACACAGGGTGTCTGTTGTGGGGAAGGGAAGGGAATGGAGTTTGTAAACTGCTCTGAGACTCCTTTGGATAGTGAAGGGCAGGGTATAAATCCAATCTCTTCTTCCAGAACTCAAGCAGCTGTCAGACAACTTTGCAGTTGCATTGTAGCTGTACTTGCTAACTTTTGGTTTTTGATATGTTGACATCTTTGGTGCTTGCACAGTTCCTAAGTTAGCCCATGACCAGGGTACTTTTGCTTGTCTTCTAAAATGTTATATCCATTGTTTGGAACCTCACTCTACAGAACTGTTGTTCAGAGAACTGAACTTTTCAGTGTTAATTTTCAATATACGAGAAACATGCAAATCAGAAAAAGAAGAAAAGAAATCAGAAAAAAGAAAAAGAAAAAAGACAGGGCAAAGGATAAACGTTGCAAAACATTACTGATCCAAACAGATTGGCAGCCATTATGTCACTATCTCTAAGGACTTGAGCCAAACCAAACATGATGAATTCACCATCATCATTTTATGATGATTTTAGAATGTTGCAAGGCTCCACTCTGATATGGGTCTGCAGCATGGAACCCCCTCCCCCATCATACACCTTTCCAAGTGTCAAAACAGCCATGGGTCCACCAACTTGGGGATTTGCAGCATTTAAAAATCATTGTAAAATGGCAGCAGCTAACTTGTGGTGGCCACAAGTTCTCTGTCACATTTAGTTTGGCTCTTAAAAAACACACCAAAAGTGGTACTGTTTTTTTAAAAAAACACATTACAGTATGATTTATACTTCTGGGTGCATTGCCTGCTATTTGTTTAAACAGCAGCACAATGTCAGCAAGAAAGGAGAACTCAATCAGACAATATGTGACGAATGGGCATGTGTGAAAAGCCAAATACACCAGGTTAGGGGATATATTTTGGAAGGGCGGGAGCCACTGAGCAGAAACGAGTATGTCTTGAGCAGATAAGCATCCCATTAGTCGGTCAGAGTGCTGGCTGTGACTAGTGATCATCAGAGGAGCCAAAGCATTGAGGGCTCATCCACATTCCTAATGCCAACAGAGGGAAGATGGGGGAGCCAGGGAAATTAACCTCTCTCTGCATTTTTTGTGACCTGCTGTAGCTTCCTAAAGTAAAGCTGTCACATGATTTGAGTGGACAAAGCAAGGTATATTAACTACAACATACTCTACCAACTGAACCCGGTAGACAGTGAGATGTAGAAGCATTGAGACTGGAAAGGGCAGGCTCTGTTACACCACATTATCTTGCCCCACTATAACTGGGTGAAGTTGTGCCTGGCATAATTGAAATTGAAGTGGGGGGAGAGATTTCCTGGGAAACAAGTGCCTCTCTGCCAACCATGCAGTGATGCAAGTGACTATTTGCCCATTGCTGGTTAGAGAACTCCAATGTGGCTATTTCAAGAGTAAGTTTAGTTTACTCTGATCTCTGGCATATCATGGTTTGAAGGAATTATGGAGATTCATGATGGGATGTCATGCTTATTAAAAGCCCCCCCCCCCCTCACATTTACCAACCATTTTTGTCTTGGAAACACTGGCTGACTTGAAGGACAGTTGGTTTGTTCTTTTATGCATAACCTTGTCAGTGGATAAAGAAAACATTTCTTTTCAAGAGCTCTCATAGGTGGTTAGCTTAGATATTTTCTGTTTTATTTATTTGAGTGCTTAGCAACCTGGCTTTCGGTATTTATCATTATACTCAACCCACCTTCTGGAAAAATAGCAGTGTTCTTCTGTCTTTGTTTGCTTATAATTTTCATGTAGTTCTGTCAGGATTCTATGGATTTTTGCGCTATACTGGATGCTGCTTTTTAAAGAGTCTATAGGACATACCCTTTTGACCTGAGAAGCAAAGTGCTACAGGTCCCAAAAGAGGGGGGGGGGGGAATGCATTTAAAACAAAATTTGGAAATTCAGAGAAAAAGATGGACAATCAAACTGATTTTTAAAAGCAGTATTAGCTTGTAAATATCCCACATACCTTTGCATTTGGAATAGAGTAATGAATTTGGCATATAATATCTCTCTTTCTCAAACCCTCTCATTTGTGGGAAATAACATGGACAAAAACAGATATTTCAGAATTATGGTCAAGGGTCTGTTCTAAAACTTGCATTCAGAATAAATATAATGTTTATGACATACACATCTGCATAATTTATTCTGAGCCTGTAATTCAAGTCTCCTTGGCACATAACTGGAAATGACTGGTGAAGAGGAGTATATTGAAGAATGCTTCAGAGCACACAGGCGTCTGATTATATGGCATTACACATCCATTCATAAAGTGACATAGAAGTCACTATCTCCTTTCATAGTCTGCAAAGAAAAGAATAAAGACCTATAAAAACAACACATTTGCAGCTAGATACCGACAGCAATTTCATCACTCATCATAAACTGTCATGTGGATATTTATAATGAGCTAGGATTAGATTAAAATCTACCTTCTTTCTTATGCATGTGCAATAATTTGCTGTGTGATTTGAATGGGTAAAACAACACAGGAAAATATGCTCATCTGAGGCTAACTGCAAAAAAAACCCCTGAGTGGTGCTGGAGTTGGTGTGAAATACTGTTGTTAAAAGTATAAATTGTAAGCAGGGAAATCCTAATTTGTTTAAAAAGAACTCACTAGACTCCCCTTGTGGGGACAGAATTTACAATTTAGAGACATTCCATTATATTTTGAGGAGTTAAGGAACTGATAATTTCTGGACTTGCCCTAAATTCACACACTCTTATTTTGTTCTAGAATAAGGCTTACCAACTGCTGTAAAAGTTATAGCTGTTGTTAAAATTGTTTTAGGCTATTCCTTATTCTGGTAGTTTTTATCTGTGGACACAGAAATATTACACCCCTTATTAGGTGATGGGGCACAAAGAATGAACACACAGAGAAGGGGAAAACAGCACTACCCATGAATGCTATCTGTTCAGCTGAACAGAGGGCCAAAGTATGTTACACATGACGCAAGGTGCTAATGGGGACTGACAGCCACATTACGATACTAGGTTCCCAGCGGCAACTCCTGTGTAAAAGTGCTGCAGGTGCCTAATTCAAAGGACCACAGAGTGTGGGGAGGAGGGGTTAAGAAAATAAGAACATAAGAAGAGCCCTGCTGGATCAGACCAATGGTCCATCTAGTCCAGCATTCTGTTTCACACAGTGGCCAATCAGTTCGTCTGGTCAGCCAACAACAGGGCATAGAGGCTGAGGCCTTCCCCTGATGTTGCCTCCTGGCTCTGAGATTCAAAGGCTTTGTGCCTCTGAATGTGGAGGTTCCCCTCAGTCACCATAGCTAATAGCCATTGATGGACTTATCCTCCATGAATCTCACTAATCCCCTTTTAAAGCTGTTTATTCCTGTGGTCATCACTACATCCTCTGGCAGTGAATCCCACATTTTAATCACTCTCTGTGTAAAGTAGTATTTCCTTGTGTCCATCCTAAACCTCCTGCCCATCAGCTTCATTGGATACCCTCAAGTTCTAGTGTTTTAAAAGAGGGATAAAAATTCCTCTTTCTCAATTCTCTCCATCCATGCATAATTTCTAAACCTCTGTCATGTCCCCACTTCATCATCTCTTTTCAAAACTGAAAAGTCTCAGACTCTTCAACCTTTCCTCATAGGGAAGGTGCTCCAACCCTCGAATCATCTCCTCTGTACTTTTTCCAGCTCTACAATTCAGCACACTGTACTGCTTCAGCACACTTTCATTGAGCTATCCACTACAACTTCAAGATTGTTGCTCCTCTCAGCAAGTTCAGACCCCATTAGCCTATACTTGAAGTTGAGATTTTTTTTTGTCCCAGTATGCATCACCTTAGATTTACCAACACTGAACTTCATTTGCCACATTGTCACCCACTCACTCAGTTTGTGGAGGACCTCTTGGAGCTCTTCACAGTCAGCCTTGGTTTTCATAATCCTGAATAATTTTGTGCCATCTACAGACTTGGCCACTACACTGCTCATTCCTAGTTCCAGATAACTGATGAATAAATTAAATAGTAGCGTCCCCCAATACCGATTCTTGTGGGACCCCACTAATTACTTCCCTCCATTGTGAGAACTGCCCATTGATTCCTATTCTTTGCTTCCTGTCATTAAACCAGTTTTTAATTCAAAAGAGAACCCATCCTCTTAGAATCATAGAATATAAAGAGTTGAAAGGGACCTTTCAGGTCATCTAGTCCAACCCCCTGCACTCTGCAGGAACATAGGCGAAAGATAGCCCTACAACATACCCGACAGATGGTCGTCCACCTTCTGCTTGAAAACGTCCAGTGAAGGAGCATCCACCACCTCCCGAGGCAGTCTGTTCCACTGCTCAACCACTCTTACAGTTAGGAAGTTTTTCCTGATATTCAGCTGGTATCGACTCCCTTGTAATTTCCACCCATTAGATCCAGTCTTGCAATCCAGAGCAAGAGAGAATAGGTCTGCTCTGTCTTCTACATGACAGCCCTTCAAATATTTGAAGACTGCAATCATGTCCCTTCTAAGCCTTCTCTTTCCCAGGCTAAATATATTCAACTCTTTCAGCCTTTCCTTATAAGACTTGGATTCCAACCCTCTCACCATCTTGGTTGCCCTCTTATCCTATGACTGTTAAGTTTACTCAGGAATCTTTAGTGAGATACCTTATCAAAAGCCTTTTGAAAGTCCAGGGATATAATGGTCCAATCTGCATTGGTCTTTCCTGCTGCTGTGCCCAGGGCTATTTTTGGGCAGGAACGCACAGGAACAGAGTTCCGGCTGGCTTCTGAGTTGGCCATGCCTACAGCCCCCCTGGATTCCCCAGGTGCCTCGCAAGCCGCAGGGTGCCTGGGGAAGCCAAGCCGATCCAGGGAGGGAAGGCAGTTTAAACTGCCTCCCCTCCTTGGGTTCCCCAGGTGCCCTGCAGCTGCGGAGCACCTGGGGAAGCCGATCCTGGGAAGAAGCTGGGCTGGGGGGTGGGGGCTGGCACCAACTCCAGGAGCTGCGCTCCCCTGAGCTCCTGCTCGAAATGACCCCTGCCTGGCTGTGCCACTGACCCCACATTGTTTAACAAATTTCTGTCTGCATCTCATGCCACATCCATTCTCGAATTTTTTCATCTCAGCATCAGCTGTCTGCATCTTTAAGGTCACTATGGTGTCTCACTGCATTATCTGGATTTGGTTTTAAGGTGGTTTAAGTACTCCTCCCCACCCTCAAGCCACTGTGAGCGATAAGCAGACAACTGGAGCTGAATTCTCTCCCCCCCTCTTTTCTAATGAGATACACAAATTTGTCAAAAAGGAAACTAGTTAGCTGAAAATCTAGTCGCCTGCATTTAAAAGCAGCCAGGGAACATTTTTCTGCAATCATTTGGGGGGGGGGCGGGGTTGGAAGCATGCCCACCCCTGAACCATTTGTTATTTCCTGGGGCAGTCTCCAGAACGCTCTGCCTGGCAACCGCTGGGTGTTTTGTGTTTTTTTACCCAGCTTGTTTGGTCTTTCCTGCCCCCCCCCCCCGTCTCCACCTCTGCCAGGTCACCCACCTTTACTTTCTGTGTGGGGGGGTTGTTTCACGGGTGCCGTTTCTTCCCCACAGCGCAGCACCACTGTGGCTCCCCTGGGAGACCGCTCCCCCCTGCGCTCTCCCTAAACATGATGCAGTCGGCAAGCTTTTATACTGAGCCAAGTAGGAGGCAACAGAAACCGGCGCCAGAGCTAAACAAAGCAGCATTACACAGCAGATGCAGTCACTGTTTTCTACATGCTTATTCACTTTCTCAAAGAACTCTGAAAGGTTAGTGAGGCATGACCTCTCTTTGCAGAAGCCATGCTGATTTCCCCTCAGCACGCTTTGTCCCTCTATGTGCTTAACAATTATATCTGAGAGTTCTCAGGAAACTATCCCTATAAACATTGGTGGAGATCCCCTAGTTGCCCCCTCTCGCTCTGTCTCTGTTACACTAATTTCCCCAGTTAATACTGGAGACAGCCTCTTTTGGTAACAGATGGCGATATAGATTTGCTGTTCAAGGGGAAAAGGAGGCCTGGCTGGCTAGTCTTCCTAAAAGTTTATCTCCATACCAACAGAGACCTAGTTGCGCTGAGACTGGGCCTCTTAGCCTTTAGATCCTGCTGCTGAAAGCCAGGTCAGTAAACAGAAAAACTACAGCCCTTCAGGATTTAATCTTGGATGGACAGGTTGATCTGGCATGTACTACAGAGACCTAGCTGGAAGAGGCTGGGTGTGTAAGTCTGACCCAGCTGTGCCCTCTAGGTTTCTCTGTACAGCAACAGGCTAGGCCAGGGACATAGGGTCATGGTGGTCTATCATGATTCTATTCATCTATCAAAGTTTCTTGTCCAGCAGTCTGCCAGTTTTTAGTGTGTTTCCCTGAAGGTGGGTGCCTGGGACAGGGTAGGGATCCTACTGTCCACCCTGCTGCTCTGCTGTCTGTCTTCCTGAGCTAGCTGATCTGGTCTCAGGCTTACTGGTTGTCCTGGGTGGTCCTGGGTGGGTGGTCCTGGGTGACTAACATCCATGGTGAAGCCAAGCTGTCAGTAGTGGCTCAGGACTTCCATGAAACCATGAGCCTGTCCCAAGTAATTACTGGCCTCACATTTAGCAGGAACACACGGGATCTGATCTATTATACTGATGGGGAGGGTGATCTGGAGGGGGGGGGGGAGTCAAAGCTTACTCCCTTGTCATAGAAGGTTATTACCTGAGTTTAACCTTATTGCTTCCTCCTTCCTCTGTAGGGGTGGTGGATCCATTAAGATGGTCTGCCCTAGGTGCCTGATGGATCCTGATGTTTTCCCACTTCAGCTGCAGACAGTTTTGTTGAAGCCCTGGCCTGGGCTGATGACACAATTGCCCCTAAGCTCCCCTCTCTCACCAGAAAGAGCCAAGCAGTCTGCCAGCTTTACTGGGGAACCAATGACAATGAAACGGGAGGAATGATGCCTAGAGCAGCACTGGTGGAAAAGTCAGAGCAGGGCTGGTTGAACACAGCATAGAACCCATATTAAAGCCTATTCAATGGTGATGGTGAAAAGGCAGTATTTATCCACCACTGTTTCATCTCCATGTAATCATCCAGCTGAGGTGTTTAGTGTGGCTTGTGGGCTTTTATATTTATTTTATTTATTTATTTATTGGGCTTATATGCTGCTCTCCCTGCTAGGCAGGCTCAGAGCTGTTCACAAATAAATACATTAAAACATTTAAAACAGATAAAATTCACAAAAATTCACATTTACAAAGTTAAAGTGCTCCAAAGGATGGCGTATTATAATACACAGCATTCCCTGCTTACAAACGCTGATGGTACTCGCAGACATCCAGGTCCTAGGCTGGGGTCATGATGTCAGACTGGGATAAAGGGAAGGCAAAAAAGGGAAGGCGACCCCTATTTGAAAGCCTGGCGGAAGAACTCTGTCTTACAGGCCCTGCAGAACTGCACACGTTCCCGCAGGGCCCTGACCTCCTCTGGGAGCTTGTTCCACCAGTAAGGGGCCGCAACCAAAAAGGCCCTTCCCCTAGTGACAGCAAGCCTGACTTCCCTGGGTATAACCAGCCTATGTTGGGCCCCAGACCGTAGTGCTCTCTGGGGTACATACGGGGAAAGGCAGTCCCTCAGGTAGGTCGGACCCAGGCCATTTAGGGTTTTCAAGGTAAGCACCAGCACCTTGAAGCGAATCCGATATGCCATAGGAAGCCAGTGCAGTGCCTTTACCACCGGCCTGATGTGCTCCCGCCTACGGAGACACATCAGTAGCCTCGTTGCGGCATTCTGCACCAGCTGAAGCCTCTGGATTAGCAACAAGGGCAGCCCCACGTAGAGAGTGTTACAATAGTCTAGCCTCGAGGTGACCGTCGCATGGACCGTCCAGAAAGGGGACCAACTGTCACACCAGTTGTAGATGGTAAAAGGCCGACTTGGCAGTGGCTGCTACCTGGGCCTCCATAGACAAGGAGGGATCCAGGAGCACTCCCAAACTCCTAACCACCGGCGCAGGCACCAACGATGCCCCATCGAAGGTCGGAAGTGAGAGCCCCAACCCCGGGCCACCCCTCCCTAGGCACAGGACCTCCGTCTTTGCCAGGTTCAGCTTCAGCCTGCTCATCCTGAGCCATCCAGCCACAGCGTGCAATGCCCAGTCCAAACAGTCTGATCCGGCATCTGACTGGCCGCCCAACATCAAATAGAGCTGGGTGTCATCAGCGTACTGGTGACACCCCAGCCCAGCCCTCCGGACAATCTGGGCAAGGGGGTGCATAAAGATGTTAAAAAGCATTGGGGATAAAACAGCCCCCTGAGGCACTCCACAGTCTAGCGGGTGCCTCCGGGACTGCTGCCCCCTAACACCACCCTTTGTCCCTGACCCTGGAGAAAGGAAGCAAGCCACTGCAAGGCAAGCCCCTGTATCCCCATGTTGGCGAGGCAGCGGGTCAGTAGCTGATGATCAACCATGTTGAATGCTGCCGACAGGTCTGCGGAGGTCATCAGTTAGCGCAACCAGAGTGGTCTCCGTTCCGTACCCTGGGCGGAAGCCAGACTGAAAGGGATCTAATACGGAATGTCATATGTCATAGCCCCAGGGAACTGGATTCTGATCATATGATGGCCAACTGTGACAGATGTATCACTTACTTTGCAGGCAAAATTGCCCAGATCCACTCTATGTTAGATGCTGGTGAGGATGAATGTTCAGATAATGTACCTTGGTACCTGCTTGCCTGATTTATATGGATACCTTACATACCCTTGTGGGGCTTGAGGATGTGGACAAGATCCTTGAAAAAATAAGACCTACCACAAGTGCTCTTGCCCTTCCTGGCTGATAAAAGCTGCCAGAGTGGGGCTGAGTGTGTAAGGGGAGTGCTAAATGATTCCTTGAGAGTGGGCGTTATACCACCCATACTCAAGGAGGCAGTGATTAGACCTTTTTTGAAAAAAAATCCCTCCCTAAATCCTACTAAGTTGGAGAACTTTGGGCTAGTTTCCAGTCTTCTTGGGCATGATGTTTGGGAGGCTGTTGCTTCTTAGCTCCAGGGGCTCTTGGAAGAGACTAATTTTCTTGACTATTTCAATCTGGCTTCAGCCTAGGATTTGGCACAGGGACTGCTTTGGTTGCCCGTGTTGATGACCTCCACTGAGAACTAGACAGGGAGAATGTGACCCTGCTAGTTCTGCTGGATCTCTCAGTGGCCTTTGACTACAGTAGCCTACTGCGCTACCTCTCAGTACTGGGACTTGAGGGCAGCATGTTACAGTGGTTTGAATCCTATCAGAGGGGTGGTCTCAGACAGTGGTGCTGGGAGATTTGTGCTCTGGTCCACGGCCATTGGCCTATGACATTCCCCAGAATTTAATCATCCCCCATGCTATTTAATGTCTATGTGCTATTTAATATCTACGTCATCAAGAGGTTTGAGCTGCAGTGTCACCAATATGTGGATGATACCCAGCTCTACCTTTCTTTCCTATTTAATTCCAAGAATGCTGTTGATGTCCCGAACATGTACTTGGAGTCAGTTACAGGCTGGATGACAGTGAACAATATCTTGAAAATCTTGAAAAGACAGAGGATCTCTGGGTTAGTAAAAAGAAGAGCTGGGACTTGAGATATCTCCTGTCTTGGATGGAGTTATACTCCACTTGAGAAGCCAGGTTCACAACTTGGGAGTGCTGCCTGACACAGTGGTCACCTTAAAAAACCAGGTGGCTGCTGTGGCTTTGGCAGGTACATCAACATGTATCCATTCCTGGGTCAATCAGATCTAGCTACAGTGATCCATTCCTTAGTTATATATAGACTGGATCACTGCAATGCACTCTACTTGGGGCTATCCTTGAAGGTTGTTCAAAGACTGCAGCTAGTACAGAACACTATGGCTAGACAACTGGTCAAGGCCAGCTACTGGGAGCATGCAACCCTAATATTACAGCAATTACACTGGCTACCTATCCACTCTTGAGCTCAATTCAAGGAGTTAGTTTTTACCAAAAAATACCTATATGGCTTGAGACTGGGGTATCTGAAGGACTATCTTCTTCCATATGTTCCTTCCTGGGAGTTAAGCTCACTGGGAGAAGCTCTCCTGACTAGGGATGGGCATGGACTGAATTATGAACCTAAGTTTATCACGAACTTGGCCCAGTTTGTGCCATTTTGCCCTCACAAGCCTCACTAACCTCCCATGAATCTTCCAGGGGGAATTGTGTGGTTTGTGTTAGCAGACATATTGGCACTGGCAGTGGGGTTTGGAGAAGGCATGTAAAGTGACTACAGTCTCTTTAAATGCTTTCTTCAAGCTGTACCGCTATGGCAGCGTGACTTACAATAAACATTTAAAGGGATACCTTTAAACGGTTTTGGCAAGCCACGTCATGCCACTGCAGCATGACTCACAAGTGAACTGAGAAGGCATTCAAAGGCCTTCCTAGTTGGAAGCAATTTTAGCGATCCCTTTCAGCCCCCCCACCTTCCATTCCATTTAAATGGCTTTTGCAAGCCATTTAGCCATTTCAGCGATCAGCCTAACAGGAAGTGGGGAGGGGGGGAGCAAAAGGGATTGCTGAAATACCTTGCAAAATTAAAGAGAATGTTCCTTTTAAATGGCTTTTGCAAGATCCCTCCCCTTCCATTCTGCTGGCCTCAGGGAGCTGCCACCAGCAGAAAGGAGGGAGGGAAGATCCATGAATCTCACTAACTGAACTGGTTCGTGAACTGGGGGAGGTTTGGCCTGGTTCATGGTTTGTCGGACCTCATGAACTACGACCTGGGATGAACCTCCATTTCCTTGGTTCATGCTCATCCTTACTCCTGACTGTCCCATTAATTAATGAAGTTCATTTGGTGGGTATTTGAAAGAGGGCTTTTCCTGTGGCAGCCCCACAATGATGAAACAAATTTCCCAGGGAGGTGCACCTGGCTCTTTCTCTTTTGAACTTGAGGAGGGTGTTGAAGATGGTTTTATTGAGGATTGCATTTGGTTGAGTTTACTAGCAATCCTGTGTGGTGATTTTAAAATTTGGTTTTTATCTTTTTAATGTATTTTATGTGTTTTATCTATATTGTAAGTTGACTTGAGATCCATTGGGAAGAAAGGCTGCTAAGAAATGTTTTAAATAAATAAAACCAACTTTTGCTTGGTAAGTAGAAATCATAGGAGAGTCTATACAAATTGCATGACCTGATATTATATAGACATTAACAAGATTTCTTCTAGATTTCTTCCACCAACATACAGCAATAGCCAAAAGGAAGAGTCATACCATTAGGGATGACCTTCTAAGCATAATAACTGAAATCCTTTAAAAATAAATGTCTGTTAACAAAGTTAAAAAATAAAGACAAGAAAGCCACAGGAGACCTTGTGATTTATTTATGAGCCAGTAATATTTCACTTTCTTTTTTTTTTGTTTCTCCAGTTATATTGCACATGGCACCATCTTGTCAGAATGGCTTTGTCTTTGTTTGCCGACGAACAGCAGAAGTTTGAAACAGATGTTCAGCTTATATGAACTGTGCCTTTCAGTAAAAAGCTCTGAGAGTGAGAATGCTTGAGAAAGGAGGCTTCACAGTAGATGTGCCAAAGGGCTGCAGTCTGTATTCAAACAGCAATGCTGAAAAACATCCAGATGGTAGTTGCTGCTCATCCAGATTTCTAGAATAGAGAAACATACTATCCGTATTTAACTTTTTTTCTTTTCAAGGATGTTCAGTGATTTAGTCAGGCATGCTATAATTTTAACAAAAACATTGTATGGTGTGTATTGTAGGAATCAACAATAAAAGATATTTGGGGGTTCTGATATTTGGAATAAAGATTTTCTTCCCACTGCACCATTGTCTTTTCTTCGTCATGGTGTGTATTGTACAAATTTAAACCACTTAATGAGTCCTCATAGCCAAAACACCTGGTCATAGTAAAGATGCTTGTAAGAGTGTGATAATCCCAAGTATGCCCATCTGCAGAGGGTTAGTGGGTGGTGACCAGAGACCAGGCTTTTTCAGTGGTGGCACCTTGCCTCTGGAATACCTTCCCTCCTGAGGCACATCTGGTGCCTCACTTGCTATCTTTTACTCTGCTTTTCAACTAAGGGTTCCATATTTTAAAGCTGATTTATGGTCTGTGTTAAGCCTGAGAACCATTTTATTAGCATCAGTTTTATTCTGTTGTGTTTCTGTGTGGGTTTTTATAGCTTGTTTTAATGGCTGTATTTCTGATAATTTTAGGTTGTTGTATGTTTAATTTTATTGTATTATTGTGTGAACTGCCTTGTGCGGGTCTCTAAAGAGGGGACATATGCATTCCCTAAATAATTGATGGTTTTCTTAGATTCTGTATGGGCTGTCCCAGAAACCTCTTAATAGAGGGATTTAATTTTGTATTTCAGCATAGGTAACTGAAGAGCATAATTTAATTTACAAGATATACATGAGCTTTCCCCTTGGTATAATCTTTAATGCTACAGTAGATTCACACTGAATTCCACTCTTTAGGAAGGGAAAAAAGGCCACAGAGACTTAGTCACCAGCTCACTACCTGAACTCTCCAGAAGCTTTGTGTTTTGAGATTAGGTGCTTCAGAAGCATATAACAGCACATATGTGGTTGTTTTACAATCCCATACTGTTTGTCATAATAGCCCCTGTCATTCAGCCAAGTACTTTCTTCAATTTCATTAACACAGTCAGAGGAAAACAATGTTTTCCTGCAATTTAGTAACAATAAGGGAGAGAGTTGTTAAGTTTTGTCAGCAATGAATAGGCAGGAATCAGATGCTCTCGTTTTTTGTAACTTGCGATCATGTTGCTGGAAAATGTTGACTCATCTAATTTTTTTTCAGCATCTGCTATTGAGTGAGCTTTTCTGCAAGAGGCAAAATAAATTCTCCTACAACAATTTTCTAAATTAGGATATTCTTTGTATCCCACATCAGGTTGGCCAAACATTTCCTGATGTTTTAATTGTTTTCCAGGCAGTGCAGAGCTTCATATTGGCAAGAATTTTGTTTTCCATTTCCTTTTGTTTGTCTTGTTGTTGCTGGAGAGGAGTTTAGTCTTGGCACCCTAACTGATTGTTCTGATGATGCTGTTGCTTGTTTGATCATCCCTGTTGGTCTCTCTCTGCATGCAATGTAGTACCAGCTATGCCATATTCTATGGGGTTATATTCACAGGCCATAGCAAATCTGGGGGGGTAAAGAAGTTAAGGAGGTTAGGCTGCAGAAAAATAAACCGGCAGGTATTAGAAATGTGATAGGAACAGGAAAGAAAGATTGCTGTCACAGCAATTAACAGGAAGTTACACACTAGGCTCCTGATCCTATCAAACTTTTCAGATGCACGAGGAGAAAAATGTGTATGTGACTCTCTCCTTTGTCAGGGTTAGGGGGGTCATGGGGAAAAGGAAAGTGTGTATACACATGGTTAGTCTTGTGTCTGTTAGAAATCCCTGGATCAGGTCCTTTACTTCAAAGAAAGTCCCATTCATTTGGTGGAAATAAGGCCCTGAGCCAAACTGTCGGGCATACCAGGGCTGTGTGCAGCAAGAGATATGTGCAGGAAGCTCTCTTTAATAAGCAGTAATTGCATGTCTTAGTTCATCAGCAGGGAAGGCTCTGTGTGGAGACTAAATCCAGCCACCACACCTCTCCTAAACAGCTCATAGGTACATGTAATGCTTTTAATATTGACTGCATGCATGCAGCCCTGGTAGCTGAATGAGTGAGTGGAATTGCTCACATTGCACAAAAAGTTCCTCATCCATCGAGACCCCTCAACAAAT
The DNA here is from genome assembly GCA_029233225.1 of Lepidodactylus listeri. Classification (NCBI taxonomy): domain Eukaryota; kingdom Metazoa; phylum Chordata; class Lepidosauria; order Squamata; family Gekkonidae; genus Lepidodactylus; species Lepidodactylus listeri. The sequence continues at coordinate 69,912,556 of JARCFY010000004.1, read as the reverse complement.
TTTCAAGATCATCTCATTTTAAGCACAAGATCTCTCTTTCTCATGCACATACACCCCTGCTCTTCTTTATGAATTTGTCAAAGATCAGTCATTCCTGTACTTCATGGTTTCTTCAAGTACCTAACAGTAATGTTGACAGCACAGATATGAAAAACGGGTATTTAGCCCCAGCAGCTCCAAAAATGGGTATTTAGTCCCAGTTTTCTAAACACAGAGATGCATTTTTTAGCACTTTGAACAGCCCTGTGATATCAAAGTGCCATACCTGGCTTCCACATGAGATTGCATAAAATGGAAAAAGTTACCCACACAAACCATCACAAAGACACAGAACAACTAAAGGCTCATCTCAATGAGGATGATTTTATTTACTTGTATTCCCAGCTATGGCTTGATCTGTAGACTTACACTCTCCAAATTCACCCCTATTCTTGCTAACAACCATTGTGCTAGTATATACATCTCTCTCTCTCTGTACATATATATATCTTTAAAAAGAAAGCAATCGGAACATTTCGTTTACACTCTTGCTGTATAGCATGTTTCTCTTTCTTTCTGTCATGCTGTGCTAATACAGCTTAACTCCCACACAAGCCCAAGCTATTGAAGGAAAGTGTTTTGTTAGGGTATAAAGGTCCTCCCTTGTAGAGGTCTGTCACATGATGGAAAGAAGGTGATTAGCAAGTATTGAAGAATTTCAAGGACACAGACTCACAATAGTCCCACTCGAATGGTGCAAGCAGGCATCTGAAGCCAAATGATTCATGCTGTTCACAAGCCTGCTGGGAGGCATTAGAGCAAGCACAACCCATCTGTGTAGACAATGAGAGAAAACACATCTAGGGCAAAGTGCCTGAAGTTTTAAATGGCACAGGATCAGTAGCTAGCAAGCTGGCTCATGAAGGGGTATGCTGTAGTGGGGGGAAGGAGAAAGAGCTTTCTTCTACCTTTCTCTAGAGCAGCCGGTGATGTGCCATTGCTTGGAGCATGGAGACATACTAGCTAATGACTAAAAACAGATCCAGATGGGTAGCCATGTTGTTGCCCTGCAAGGCACTTATGCGCTCTTATAGACATAAAGTCTATAAGTTTTAATAATAAACTGTGTTGCTGAATGTGTAAAAGGAACTGAGATGCAATACAACCAGGTCGTGATGCCAGCTGTACACACACACCAGCCGATGCTTGAGATGATGTGCCAGTGGTTCCTAAGGTCACCAGCTCCCAGAGACTTCCCTTAACATAACTACCTACACAGAAACAGCCACTCGCCATTGTGGTTTGAACATGTGCTTTCAGACGCCATTAGCGTTGTTCTTCTTCCTCATGCAGGCACCTCCCCCAACATTCTTTGCTCCAGAGAAATAAAAGGCTTATTCCCAATTTCACATAGACAATGGACTTGGCTAGCCAGAAACCGGTTCTGCAGCTCAGAGACATTAAGCCCATCAGCGAAACAAAGGGTCTAGCTGATGAGTTATATCTGCCCTCCAGGTATTTCTGTCACAATCAGGTAGAGTGTAACATTGCCCAACCCCTTAAGCCCCTCTCCTCTAATGGACAGGACTTTTGGGGTGGACCATCAAGGGGTGGTCTCAAGGGAGGTGTCCAGTCAAGCCCTCCCCAGAGCCCCCTAATAAAAGAGGACACCCAGCAACATGTTCACTCTCTAGCTTTTACTACCTCTTACTTTACCCTGTTTCCACGGCTCTTGGTTGCGCAGCCAGAGTCTTCACATGTTGCTGCAGGTTCAGGACACATGTCCCTAATCCCCTCCTAGCCTCCCCTTATTTTTCCAGTGGGAACTCAACATCTCTCCAGACAGGTAATTATTGCCCTCGATGGATACCAATGATATTCCTGCTAATGCAACCGTCTTTGCTCTATCTTTATTTCTTAGGCTCTGTATAAGTGAATGTGTGAATCTGTATTGTTTGCCTGAGTAAGAACCTTTTAGTAAAGAAGCTATTTTATTACTAAAGCCAGCCTCCTTGTTTATTTCTGGTGCTTCTGGAAGTGGTGGGACCTCTGTATATATTGGAGGTAGCCCTTTTTGCCTTTTGCCAATTAATTAATAAACTATAATTCCCCAATATTGATAAGAAATCAAGGCAATTTGGCTAACAATGTGAGTCTGTATGTAGTGATAGAAAAGAGTAAGAGTCCAGTAGCACTTTAAAGACTAACAAAATCTGTGGCAGGTGATGATTTTCCTGAGTCACTGCTCACTTCTCCAGACTGAAAACAGGTGATTCACACATCTGTTCAGATCTGATGAACCTCATGATAGCTTCTTATTCCAACTGGCTTTGGTTCTGTCCAAGAGCAGACAAATCAGTGAAGATGATGGAAGAACTTCAGGTGTGTGTATACTAGAACATCGCTGTTTTTACTTTACTTTTTTTAAAGAGTAAAAGTAGGTTGCATAGTAATGCAAGTTTGGGGGGGGGAGGGAATCTGTTGAATCAAATACCCCTGCCTATATTTGGACACTAACTGTTAAATGGGAAAAACACTTGATTGTAAAAATACAGTCAGTTTCTTAGTTTCCCAAAATTCAAAGGAAATGTAATGCCTATGGGGCTATGCAAAAGAGGACCACTTGCTCCCTGCTTATGGTTCCAGTAATAGTGGTTGAATCCAATAGACTGCAATGAACCTCCTGCAGTATAACTGGTCATTCATCCCATCCAAACCAAACTGTTTACAAGGTGATATCTAAAAACTTTTAAGAATATGTACGTCTGTGTGACTGTAGGGGAAATTATAACATGCAGAGGTAGTGTTACTTCCTTACTTTCCTCTAAATGTTGAAAGTTTTTCTTGGGTGTCAGGACTTCAAAGGAAACCCTTTTACAAAATGGAAGAAACTGGAAATCCTCACAGGAGAAAAATGGGAAAGAAGGATATCCTGATCTTCATGTTGTTCACATCCTGACATTGATTGTAATTTAAACTGTTGGTTCTATTATCTTTTTGCATACTTGTGTGGAAAAAGCTGATTCCGGCCAATCTGCAGATGTAGCCAGTGCAATGTGCATTTTCTGCCATTAACTGTTAATAGCTCTTTTAGATCAGAGACCTCTGAAATTATGCCTACTTCCATGATGATTCAGTGGTGGACAAGACAATTTCTCTTACTAATTTAATTGGACAATTTATATTCTGGTTCTTTCCATTAAAATCTACAACAAAATTGCAGTCAGTGCTTTTGAAGTTTACTTATCATAGCCAAATAGTTCTACTATACATTTGCATTTATGGACAATTCTTATCACATATATGTATAACATCTGTCGTACCCACAGTGTAAGTGGCTTTCATTTTGAACCAAATTGCCACTATTATCCTGCAGGCAATAGAAGGTGCTTATAACAGCTCACATTTGAGTTTTTTGTCTTGAATGCTTCCACCTGGTTATTTTAAATGCAGTACCAGATTTTAAAAGAAATACTTCAATCATTAGACTGACAATTATACCATGATTTTAAAATCATTTATCCCATTTGGGTTTGAATTTTAAGGGCCAATTAATAAAACTACATGGAATCATCCTCTCTAGAATGTGCAAGCAAAGTCTAGGAGGGTGAATACTTTTATTTATTTACTTCATTTCCCCCTTCCTCCATTTTATCCTCACAATAAACTTCTGAGGTGCTAGGCTGACAGTGTGGGACTGGCCTAAGGTCACCTAGCAAGCTTCTACAGCAGCATGGGAATTCCATGTCAAAAACTGCTTGCCTATAGAAAAATCACCTTCTCCTTGGCATACTGATGTCTCCACAGTCAGACCAGAACATAAGATATGGACATACACTGTGATTCTAATAATATTTGCTTAGAACCAGTTCCCATCAAGTACAACAGGATGGCCAACTGAATCCTGCGGTTAAATTAAGATAGCTACAGCCAGGGGTCATTTTGTAGAAAAAGAGGTGCAGGAGCTCATTAGCATAACTCATTAGCAGAACTTATTTGCATATGCTAAATCACCTGATATCACCGGAAGTATGTCAGAAGGCAAGAGAGGGAGAGGGAGAGGGAGAGGGAGAGGGAGAAAGAAAAGAAAAGAAAAGAAAAGAAAAGAAAAGAAAGGAAAGGAAAGGAAAGGAAAGGAAAGGAAAGGAAAGGAAAGGAAAGGAAAGGAAAGGAAAGGAAGAAAGAAAGAAAGAAAGAAAGAAAGAAAGAAAGAAAGAAAGAAAGAAAGAAAGAAAGAAAGAAAGAAAGAAAGAAAGAAAGAAAGAAAGAAAGAAAGATGGCAGAGAGGGGACAGTTACTAATCCAAGCCTCAGAAATACCACTATTCTGGGAGGATAGCTTCACTGGTGGCTGAAGCCTTCAGAAGGCTGATCAGAGGAACAAGGACTGTTCCAGGGGATGGGGTCATTTTGCTGCAGCCATGACACAAGCAGGCATTCCCCCAGGGTGGGGGGCTGGCACCAACTCCCGGAGCTGAGCTCCCCCGAGCTCCTGCTCGAAATGACCCCTGGCTACAGCTATGGCTAGAGACATTATGTCAGCATGAGTAGTTGTGCTCTTGTGCTTTCCCCAGCAGCAATACTGACGTCATAATTACAGTAGCAAAAAGGAGCCATATTGACAGCAATATCTACTTCCACAGTGACCTTGGCAACTTGCTTATCACCCACCACCCAGAATGCCTTGAGTCAGCAGTGCCTCCATAGTCACCATGCATAGAAAGCACCCATCAAAATGTAGCAATGGCAGGAATGAAAATGAAATTACAGTATCCCAGGGCCTCTCCCACACTTCTCCTAAAGCATAAGAATTTTGTCATGCCACACTCACTGTGCTTCCCAAGCCCAATGGTTTGGAGGCTTGCAGGTAGGAGCCACACTCTCCCCAAGAAGAAGGATTTGATACCCAAAAAGAAGGATTTAATACTGTGATGCCAATGTTTCCAGTAGGGTATAACCATTATAACCCAATATGTTTGTGTGGTTGTCTGTGACATAGAAACAGGACATTGCAAGGAAGGGAGTAACACGGGCATAGAAGAAAGGAAACAACACCGTTTAGGTCATGGGAGGGAACAGATTTGTTCAGTAGGAAAGAAAAGTATAATGGGAAACAGGGAATGTGGGTTTCATTTTCATCCTACTACATGTTGATGTGGACAGTAATTTCAAATGGGAAAGAGAAAGCAATGGGATTACGATCCAGATTTTCCAAAGAGTAACACTGAAACTATACAGCCTCTAAAGAATACAGAAGACAAATCCATGATGAGGCCTTTGAAGTCTTCTAGGTGTGTTGCCCACAACCAGTCTCCAACTTCCCAGCCCCATTTAAGATACCAGCTATGAAGAATTTCTACAGAAAGCAACATAAGTGGTTCCAGGCTCAATCCCTGGTATTGGATTCCATAGAAAGGACTGTGGAAAGCAAGTGAACAATTAAGACAGTCCAATATGATAGCCTTGGTAATAGGCACATAGAACAATGGTTCCAAACAAGTAATTGCTTGCCTTATCAGTGACCTAGAAAGTATTTAATGGTAGCCAGGCCCTGTATCCTATCTAGCTATATTTTCCCCATGTGCATTTGATTATTTTTTCATTTAACCTAATTATTAATTCTCCCAATTTCATACATATTTCTGTTTGATTTATCACTAGCAATACTGAAGGGGCAGACAGGAATCATAGAGTTGAGAGGGACCTCTAGAGTTAGACTAGATAATGCACAATGCAGGAAATTCACAACTATCTCCCACCCACACCACCAGTGATCCCTGCTCCATGACCAGAAGATGGCAAAAAACCCCAAACCCTCCAGGATCTCCAGCCAAACTGGCCTGGAGAAAATTGCTTCCTGACCCTAAAGTGGTGATCGGCATTTCCCTGTTCATGTAAGAAAGGGCCACAAAAACTAAGCACTGGTGCAACCCTTCCTGTCCTCCCTTCTTGTGGTCTGCCTAAGTTCACAGAATCAGCATGGGTGTCAGATGGCCATATAGCCTCTGTTTGAAAACCTCCAAAGAAGGAGAGCCTACCACCTCTTGAGGAAGCTTGTTCTACTGAGGAACTGCTCTATCTGTCAGGAAGTTCCTCCTACTGTTTAGCTGAAAACTCTTTGGATTTAATTTCAACCCAGTGGTTCTGGTCTGACTTTCTGGGGCAACAGAAAACAACTCCATACCATCCTCTATATGACAGCCCTTCAAATACTTGAAGATGGTTATCATATCTCAGTCATCTTCTCTCCAGGATAAACATACTGAACTCCTTCAACACCAGTCTGTTGTGAACTTCCCCATTATTTTTTTTATGCTCCAGTGGTAAGGCCACAAATAAACTGCAGATCCTTGGACCTGATGTGGTGTGATGATGGAGAATCCGTTGCCTAACTACCTTCCCCACAGTCTGGAATCCCATCCTAGGATGAAGACTTATGAGGGGAGTGAGTGACCAGTGTGGAATGTCCCTATTTGTAAACTACCAGAACGACAGAGAGAGTTATTGCTTGTATTTAAGCAGAGTCATAGTGAAATGAGTTCTGAAAGCAAGAAACAGAAACAGGGATGGCAACCATTTTGATCTGTATATCTTTGATAGCAACGAAGAGATGCTGGAAAATGCACTGGTCCATTTCACATCTTTTTTTGCCAGTTGCAAACAGGGAGCTGATTTTTCAATGGATTGATCATGTGTTCCTCAGCTCATTTGTAGCTATTCAGCAGGTTGCTTTAACTATTCATTCTTAACAGTATTGTACATCACAGTCAGTTAGCCTTTCATGCATGAACATTCTCACAAAGCATGATGGCATTCTACTCCCCCACCTCCAATCCATATATTCTTTATACATACCTACTTGCTGATCTAAATCTACATGATCGGTAACTTGTCATGGATGTACCAGGGCCTAATATTATTTCTCCCTCATTAGGTTTTCCATTTTTGGCTCCTGTTTTCCCTGGACAAAATATATAGGCATGACCAGATTAACTTCATCACCCCTGTAGGAGGGGACAGAGGAAAAGGAATGAAGGAATGACAGAACAGAAGAGTGGAAAGAAAAGGGATTGGCCAATGTAAGGAATGTCCTCCTCCCTGCCTAGGGTTGCCAGTCCCCAGGTGAGACCTGGGGATCTCTTGGAATTACAGCTAATCTCCAAACAGCAGAGATCAATTCCCCTGGAAAAAACAGCTGCACTGGAGAGTGGACTCTATGATATTATTTACCAATGACAGCCCTCCATTCCCCAAATCCTGCCTTACTCGGGCTTCACCACCAAAATCTCCAGGTATCTCTCAATTCAGCGTTGGCAGTTCTATCCCTGCCAGATATCAGGCATGAAGATCAGTAGTAGATGGGAGGTTTGTGAGAGGGGGCTCTGGAGCGAGTGGCCATGGAATGGGGAAGGGAGTTTCCCCTGATTTAAATGTTTCCCTTTCCAGCATTCTCCGTCTATGCTCAACTATTATTTTGCTCCCTGATTTCCATATTCAATACAGAAGCCGTCCTCCTATCTCTGGAGAGGGGAGATCTGGACCAAATCTCCAGAGTTTAATAACTGCTATTAAAAAGATAAAAAGAAGCAGGTGTGCAGTAATTTCACTCAATTTGTGCCTTTTTCTTTTAGGACTGAAATCTAAATATATATTTTCATATGATGCTGCAGCCGGAAGTAACTCTGAGCTCTGGCTTATGTAGTCATGGAAATCTCCACAGGACATTTCAAAATTTAATTTGCACTGATGTTCTGCCTTTACTACATCAACATTATTCATTTGTCTAAATATGCCCATTACAGAGGACACACACTCCATAGAACTACTGTAAACAGGCACTGACATTATGTGTCCCACAATCTTGTAAATCATTTGGTACAGAGGTAACTCCACATTTGTTGCACAGTAGTATTCTTCATCTGTCTTTATGTTATTGTTTCACTGTGACTGTCATGGTCATCATGTTTTAAAGAAGAAAACTCAGATATCCCTGCAAAGCAATTATTCCACTTCCATCACTTCTTAGAGATTTATTTATTTATTTGGATTTATACCCCGCCTAGCCAGCAAGGCTGGCTCTAGGCAGCTGTGATTGGTGTTATGGAATTATGATTGGTGTTATGGAATTATGCTTCTGAGTGCATTCTTGCAGTGCACACTGGCTGTCTTTAAGCAGCTGGTAGGGTTTGGGGAGCAAGACAGGACAGCTAGCCTCCAGGTAGAATCCCCTCCCCAACCTCTGCCTTCCCCATGCTTCTCATCCAAATCTCCAGGAACTTCCCAACCTGGAGTGGCAACCCATTGACCCATTAAAACCTAGTGTGAATAGTTATTTTTAGAAAAGGTTATACAAAATTAGAGTGGAAAGGTATTACAACTATTCACTATGATAGCTAAATGGAATGTCCTTTCTAGGCAGTGATCATTTCCATACTGTATTGCAGATGAACATCAGTTACGTTCAGCTATCTGTAATCAGACAAGACTGGGTATCCCAGAAACAAAACTCCCTATGTTGGATGTCTGGCCTAAGATTGGTCTCCCCAAAGAGCTATCCTTAAGGAGATCATACCATAAGTCTGATGAAGCTAGGAGCTCCCTCACTATATTGTACAGGTTACTGTTCCTCTTCAAGCCCCTGTACTCTAAAGTTACACTTGACAGTGCTCCCTCTGTAAGGCCCCCGGGCCTCAAGAATTCAGGCACATGGTTTGATAATGAGTGAAGGCTTACTGAAAGAGAAGTACAGAGAAACACAGTGAGTTAAAAAGCAATAATACTAGACTCGTTCTGAGGGAATTCTTGGCTCTTAAGAGATACTACAGAGACCCAATAAAATATATGAAAAAACAGTAGGAACTGGGAAACTTAATTTAGGCCATACAATCCAGTTTGGCATTCAGGGCAATTATCAGTATGGGCAGGGGTCATTTTGCAGAAAAAGAGGTGCAGGAGCTTAGTAGCACAACTCATTAGCATAACTTATTTGCATATGCTAAACCACTTGACATCACCGGAAGTATGTCAGAAGGCAAGAGAGAGAGAGAGAGAAAAAGAGAGAAAGAGAGAGAGAGAGAGAGAGAGAGAGAGAGAAAGAAAGAAAGAAAGAAAGAGAGAAAGAGAGAGAGAAAGAGAGAGAGAAAGAGAGAGAGAGAGAGAGAAAGAGAGTGCTGGCAGAGAGGGGGCAGCTACCAATTCAAGCCTCAGAAATACCACTATTCTGGGAGGATAGCTTCAGTGGTGGCTGAAGCCTTCAGAAGGCTGGTCAGAGGAACAAAGATCTTTCCAGGGGACAGGGTCATTTTGCTGCAGCCATGACACAAGCAGGCATTCCCCCGCGGGGCAGGGGGGCTGGCACCAACTCCCGGAGCTGAGCTCCCCTGAGCTCCTGCTCGAAATGACCCCTGAGTATGGGCACTAGAACCTGTGGCAGTATTCCCTTTTGTATTCAATCAGAAGTTTGGGGATCATACTTCAAAAGCCTGTTTGCTGTTCCTAGGGAAGTTTCTATTCCTGGGATATTTGAACCAGTTTTCCTTCTTCCAGACTGGCTTGAGGTGATCCTTTTCAAGTTGAAGGCTTGATCCATTGCCTAAATTCAGGGTAGACCCCTGGAGCAGACTTTATCTCCAATGAATTTGTTAAATAGTGGGTTTAACATGGCAGAGGTGAAGGCAGAGTGATTTCAACAAGCAGCAGTTTATTGCATCTCAACAGGAATGCTTTACATGGGACAACTGCCGCCTTCGCTTGAATCCCGCCTTCTTCTGGTTCACACTAAACAAGCGACAGATGGCCCATGGACACCACTTTCTCCCAGTGTCCTTCTGAAGCAGCAGGGAAGCGGCAGGGAAGCGGGTAAGTATGGAAGGGAGCTGGGGAACAACTGGGGCTGTTTGGATGGGCTCCCTTCCCCCGCTCTCCCGCTCCAGATTGCAAGTCTGTCCTCAGCCTTAGCATTGTGTAAAGATACTATAGTAACAGGTAGTAAATGAATAAGTTTACCAAGGGGATGAAGTAACCATGTATCCTGCAAAACACACTCTATACAACCTCTCATATATTTGTATATTATCCCATGTGTCTCATTTATTGCTTGAAGACAGTAAATAAAGATCAAAGGAGAATCAAGGGCAAAAAATGTTGCTTTTTACCAATTTGACTGTCATTTAGAGAAAGCTTAGTGTATAAATGTCTTGGAAACAAGCTGTTCCTAGTTTTAAAAAAAACATATTGGCTTTTCCACCTTTCAATTTTAATCCTTTTCATACAAAGGCTTAACAAAGGCAAACAAGTGTTTAAAAGCAAATGGTACTATGGTAGTAGGTAAATGCACTTCAGTTTTCCTGGTAGCTGATTTTTATGAAACATTTCTATTGCTGATCCTTGAGTAAACATCCCTAAATTAGGTATTAACCAGATAACATCCTTGACAAACTCAGAACCATTAGTGTACACTAACCTGGTAAACCTCCACTCAAAGTTAAGCAACCAAGAGGTTATATACTATGCCTGAAAATATGAAATTAAGCATCTCCCTTTGAAAAAGTCTAAAGTATACATGATGTTACCATTCTACTATCTCAGCTGCTACAGTTATAGACCTAGCCTTAAATACATAGGGGAGGCACTGGGTCACTAGCATTGTCTTGGCATATGCCAAGATATTTTGAGGGCAGTGGGGGAGTGTATAAGGTCTGGAGATGATGTAACTTCTTTGTAATGCTCTCAGAATTTCCCTTAATCTCTATGGTAAAGAGGCTATTTTCTGGCCATTTTTTCTCCTGCTCCTCAGTATCTCAAGGGGAGGGAATTGGGGCCACGAACAGGGGTTCAGCAATCATGGGTGGACAAATGGCAAGCCTAGGTAGACAAAATACATACAAAAAGCTGCTATTCCTCCACATTACACAAATTCAGCAGTCACTATGCCTTGACAGGGAACACAAAAGCATGAATGTGTGAGATATCTAATCAAAATTTAAATGATAAGTAAATTTTTTTTAAAAACATATGGATGCTAGTATGATTAGGAAGCATGGATCCCAGTAGTAGGGGAAAAATTGCTTCAGGGCAAGACATTTGTGTAAAAATAAAGAGGTCTCAAATTGGTTCATTCATCTGGATTATAATTTTTTTAAAAATGTTATATTTTGTATGAAATGTAAATGATAATAATTTTATCCTTATAGATTAAGCATAATAAAACAGTACTAAATCCACAAAGCTTTCATCGTTAGTGAGTGAACTGAAGAATATTTACAGGATAGGGGCAAACATGAGATGGTGAGCCAAGTTAGGCTGGTTGAGTACAAAAAAGGGAGAGTTCTGTAAAACAGACAGACCTTGAAACCCTATATAAGGTTCATGGAATATGAAACGAGGTGGAGGATTGTACCTGGTCCACCTGACACAACTAGTGCTCCAGTTACCTCCCGTGTCTCCTGCTCCAGCTGAATAACCACTTTTTTAAAAAATAAAAATATTTTGCTTCTACAATGCTACAAACATTATAACACTAAAAAAAACCCCTACAAACACTAAATACCAGCCTAAAATTAGCTATACAAGGACCAGGGCTATTTTTGGGCAGGAACGCACAGGAATGGAGTCCTCAGGAATGGAGGCAGATTTTAAGGAAAGATTACATATTTTTGTCAGGAGATCCACAAGTTCACATTTGAGTTCTTTCAGAACTCTTGGCTGTATGCCATCCAGGCCTGGTGATTTATTTGTTTTTAAGTTGTCTATCAGTCGTAGGATCTCCTCTCTTGTGACCTTAATCTGACTCTTTCAACACCCCTCCCGAAATCAGTGGTTCTGGAGTGGGCAAGCACTTATCATCTTCCACAGTGAAGACAGAGGCAAAAAATGCATTCAGCTTCTCAGCCATTTCCCTATCATCCTTCAGTACCCCTTGGTCATTGCTTCCCTGGCTGGTTTCCTTCTTCTAATGTATTTGAAGAAAGTTTTATTGTTGGTCTTTATGTTTTTTGCGATATGCTCCTCATATTCCCTTTTTGCCTGCCTGATCACAGACTTGCATTTAATTTGCCACAGCCTGTGTTCCCTTTTATCAGCCTCACTGAGACTAGTTTTCCATTGCTTAAATGAATCCTTCTTACCTTTTACAGCTTCCATTACTTTGTTAACCATGCAGGCTTTTTTCTATACTTATTTGTGCCTTTCCTAACCCACGATATATATTTTCTCTGAGCCTCTAGGATTGTAATTTTAAATACCTTCCAAGCTTCCCCAATGGTTTTGACCCTTTCTACTTTTCCTTTCAGTATTCTCCTCACATGTCCCTTCATATCAGAGAAGTTACCCCTTTTAAAGTTAAAAGTGGTTATGTCAGTCTTTTGAGGCAACTCCCTTATCGGGAGCACATACGACCAGCGCTGGAGGCACTGCACTGGCTACCAGTAGCGTACTGAATTCGCTTCAAGGTGCTGGTGCTTGCCTTTAAAGCCCTAAATGGCCTGGGTCCGACCTACCTAAGGGACCGCCTTTCCCTGTACTTACCCCAGAGAGCACTTCGGTCTGGGGCCCAACATCGTCTGGTCGTACCTGGCCCTAGAGAAGCCAGGCTCACTGCCACTAGGGGGAGGGCGTTCTCGGTAGTGGCCCCTCGCTGGTGGAATGAGCTCCCTGAGGAGATCAGGGCCCTGCGGGATTTGATGCAGTTCCGCAGGGCCTGTAAGACGGAGCTCTTCCGCCAGGCATATGAATAGGGGCCGCTGCCTCTGTGTATCCCCCTCCACTACCAACCACCACTAATTACCATCAACTAGTAATGTGCGCCAGGTGCCACCATCTGACTGCCAACGACCCCGGCATGCACTCAACATAAGGCAGTACGCCATCGATATTGTGAGCACTTTAGACAATACTTGAGTATTGTATTGTACTGTATTTTAATGATGTAAGTTTTAATGTTTAATGTTTTATTGTGGACTTGGTCCACTAAAATGTGTAAGCCGCTCTGAGCCTGCTGTGCGGGGAGAGCGGCCTAGAAATGAAATGAAATAAAATAAATAAAATAAAAATAAAATACAAATGTTGAACTCAATAACATTATGGTCTCTGTTCCCAAGCAGTGCAATCACTTTAACATCTCTCACCAGGTCTTGGGCGTTACTTAGGACCAAATCCAGGATCGCCTCTCTCCCGGTAGGTTCTGTAACCATTTGCTCCATAGCACAGTCATTGAGAGTGTCTAGAAACTCAATCTATTTTTCCCGACTTGAACACATATTGACCCAATCAATGTGTGGGTAGTTAAAGGCACCTATTACAACACAGTTATTTCATCTAGCTGCTATCTTTAATTCATTCATCATTTTATAATCCACCTCTATCTTTTGATCTGGTGGGCGATAACAAACTCCCAATGTTGAGCTTCCTTTTGGGCCCACTAATTCAACCCACAGCATTTCCAGAAGCAAATCCAATTCACTTACCCTCTCAGTCTTACTGGACTGTATACCCTCTCTGACATACACAGCCACCCCACCTCCAACTCCCCCCCTCCTTCCAATATTATTTATAACCAGGAATCACTGTATCCCACTGATTTTCCTCATCCCACCAAGTTTCTGAAATACCCACAATATCTATGTTTTCCCCCAACACCAAGCATTCCAACTCCCTGATTTTACCTTGGACACGTCTAGCATTAGTATATAAACATCTATAGTTTCCCATACATGTTAAGCCCACAACTTTCCTCTTGCTGCCTCGAGACCTTGCCAGGCAGTCCCTATCATTAGCCACAGTCTCAGTGGACAATTCTAATCCATTTTCTTGTAGGAAAGTAACAGCTACCCCTTCATCTCTTTGAGATGAACCATCCTGAACCAGAGATTTTTCATCTCCTGTCGGCTTCCCCCCAATATTCAGTTTAAAAACTGCTCTGCCACCTTTTTGATTTTAAGCACGAGCAGCCTTGTTCCTTCTCGGGACAAGTGGAGACCATCTCTCTTGTACAGCTCCCTCTTGTTCCAAAAAGCATCCCAGTGCCTAACAAACTTGAATCCTTTCCCCCTATACCATTGTCTTATCCACGCATTGAGACTTCTGATCTGTACCTGTCTCTCCGTCCCTGCGCGTGGGAAAGGTAGCACTTCTGAGAAGGCTATCTTGGAGGTCCTAGCCTTGAGTGTCCTGCCTAGCAGCCTAAAATTTTCCCTCCAGGGCCTCACAAGTGCATTTCCCCATATCATTGGTGCCAACATGTACCACAACCACTAGCTCCTCCCCAGCACTATCTAAAACACGCGTAATTTCCTCTACCTTCGCACCAGGAAGGCAAATCACCATATGATCAATATGTGGTTTCACCACCCAGCTGTCTACCTGCCTAAGGATCGAATCGCCAACTACCAAGAGCCCCCCTTCCTCCCTGCCCAGGGATGGTTCCTTGGTACAAAAGGATACTTGTTCACCAGCTGTAGAAGAGGTCCCTTCTGAGGGAACATTCCCCTTATCCACAGCACGGTGCCCTGTTCCGTCTCGACCCTCATGCTCCCTGACAGCGGCAGGACTGCCAGATTCAGAGTGGGACATATCTAACAAGTCCCCAAGAGTCTTCTCCATGCACCTAACTGACTGTCTCTGCTTCTCCAGATCAGCCACCTTGGCCTCAAGGGAGCAAACTCATTCCCTGAGAACCAGGAGCTCATATCACCGGGCACACACCCAAGAATTCTGCCCAGTGGGCAGATAATCATACATGTGACACACCGTGCAAAACTACTGGATAGCCCCCAACCCCCTGATAGCATTCTGGCTTCATAACTGCTTTACAAATAATTTTACATAATCCCCCTTTTAAACCCTTTGTATTCTCCTTGTAGAAGTCTACTTACCTTACTGGGAACCCAAGGAGCCTAGGGCCCTGGTGTTCTGGCTCTTCTTTGGCTTCTTACGGGCCCCTAGTCTAAGAGTCCCTAGGTCAAGAGACACAGGACAAGAGCACAGCTCATGCCTTTGGCCAGGTGCTTCCTTAAATAGAAGCCTCCCCCAGCTAGCAGCTATTCAAATACACCCAGATACTCAATTGCAGCCAAACAATGGCCCTTTCTCATCCTATCTCAAGCAGCCAGCACTCTGCGACAACTCAAAAATAACTCACACACTTCCAGACACAGTCCCCACACACAGTACCCTCAGCTAAATCACCTCAGCTGAAAGCAAATAAAAAAACACTCACCACTCTTGTAGCTCTATCTCCTGCTTCCTTCCAGAGCTCTGCCTTCCAGAGCTCAGACATTCTATCATTAATAGAATACTGCCTTTCAGAGTATAATCTTACTCCTAGTCTAATTCTATCATTAATAGCCTTACTCAGATCTTGCAAACTGAAGGCTGTGGTTTCCTTTACTGAGTTAATCGATTTCAGGTCTTCCTCTTTCCCTGATGCCTTCAACTTTTCCTAGCATTATTGTTTTTCCCAGTGAGTTTGCCTTCTCATAATGTTACCAAAGTATGAGAGCCACAATCTGGTCATTTTAGCTTCTAGGGAGAGTTTAGGCTTGATTTGACCTAGAACTCACTTATTTGTCTTTTTAGCAGTTAACAAAGAGTGAACACCACCTAAGTCCACTAAGTCAATGGGCTTAAGTCAAATGGTATAACTGTGCTTAGGTTTCTACTGTAAATCTTGTATAAACAGTGGATAGACTATTGGCCATTTTTTCACTGGGAATCATCATTAGAATATAGTTGCATTAGGCTTTGAGGTCCATCCAGTCCAGTGTCTTCTGTCCAACAGTGATCAGCACCCCCCCCCCTTTACTGAGGCTTACAAGCAAGGCATGAAGACACCAGCCCACCCCTCATATTTGGTTACTGACATTGAACTTGGAGCCTCACTTTGCTTATTATTAAGTGCCACAGAAAGACCTATGCTCCATGATTCTGTATAATCCTCTTTTAATATAATGTAAGCTGGCGGTTATTATTATATCTTTTGTCAGCTGTTCAGACAAGGAACCTAATCTAAAGCAAGTGCCTCAGCTGCAAAAACATCTAATATTTCTGATGAGATCTATAATATGCTAGGATTATTATCCAGGAAGCCAGTGGACAATGGGTTCAAGATGGACAAAAGGAAATACTTCTTTACTCAACTAGTAATTAAATAGTGGAATTTACAGTCAGTGGATGTAGTGATGGCCACAAGTATGGATGGCTTTAAAAGGTGGTTAGACATATTCATGGAGGATATGTCCATCAGTAGCTACTAGCCATGGTGAGGCAATTAAAAAGAACGTTCCTGTTCAGAGGCAGTAAGCATCTGAAACCCAGTAATAGGAGGCAACATGAGGGGAAGGCCTTGGCTTCTTTGTCTTGTTTGTTGGTCTTCCAGGTCAGCTGGTTGGCTGCTAGATGAAACAGGTTTCTGGACTACATAGACCACTGCTCTGATCCAGCAGGATTATTATGTATAAAATCACCTTATGTACAAAAACTAATAACTTGCATGAGTAAAAAGAGTCCTCCACATCCATGTGTACTACCATCATTCATGGTGAATGACTATGAGTTCTGTTTCAGGCAGGCTATACAGTAGATTTCCATATTTCTAGCTTTTGTTGAAATATAATGGGGGAACTAATAATCCACAAACCCCCAAAATGTGAGTGCTGCCATTAACAAACATCATTCAACTTTAATTATCATTATGAGGAGGAATTATAATTGGCTTGCAGCTTAATTCAGTCTCTCCCTTCTCCATCAAACAGTGGGTCAGTGAGATTTTAGCTTTTATGAGGATTCTGCATACATTACCACATTTCTTTTGTGCCTAATTTGATGGAACAGAACTCAGGGGTTGATTGAAGCTGCTGGCTAATCCAAAGAAGACAGTCTATCTCAAAAGTTAGGGTGGTAATAATGGCAGGTCTGTTTTTGCTTTTAAGAGAAAAACACATTGCTTTGGGCAGTTCGTGAAAAATCCCCTTTACTAATTGGATCATGCTGTTTTTCAGATACTGCCTTTCAGAGTATAATCTTACTCCTAGTCCTAATCCCTTCCCTGAACACTCATATAGACATGTGAGACAGACACTAAACGGTTAATGTTTTAACATGGTCTGAGAACCTTCAGAGGCAGGGGATTCAAATGGAATTCTACAGTTTAAAGTGTCATTTGGGGGTGGCAGCTAAAATGACAGTTGAGTGTGAAGGGGAATTAAGGAGAGTGAGAGGGGTGGCTGTTCCCTGAGGGAAATAGCTTCTAGCAAAGGGGGATGTTCCCTGTCAAGTCTGAGGAAAATAGCTCCTAGTAAAGGGGGGGTTATACCTATCAAGTGGTTGAAGGGATATTGGAACTTGTATGAATCTTCTTATCTTCACCAACTTAAGTATCTTTGAGACAAAGAAGCTTATGATTATTTAAGCAAAAACTGCCAAGAAATCTCTCTCCTTAGTTGAAAAGTCTGTATATTGTTTGTTACAAACTACCTATTGTTTATATTTATACAATGTTACCTCTTTCCTGTTACCTGTTCACCTTCTAAGTCCTAAATCTGATACCTACCTGACCATTTCCCCTCAAAAGAGAAATAAAGCAGTTGATTAGTTCTGAATTACCATTAGCCTCAGACAAAGACATAAGAAGGATTTTAGTTGGTCCCTCAGTTCCCTAGGCTAGGTCAGTGTGTGTGTGTGTGTTTCTGCCTGTCTCACCCAGCTCTGTGTGTGCATATGTGTGTGTGTGTACACACACAGAGAGAGCTGGGTGGTATAGATAGAAAAAAAGAAGAAAAAGGGGGCTGCTCAGCCAAGAAAAAGGAAACTTGAGAAATGGGGGAATCATTATCGCATGCCCAAGTAATAAATGGCAATCAGTTAACTATAGTGTTGTAAGAATATTGCAGATATTCTCCTCCTTCTCTAGTTTTTTATATGGGTATCTGCAGTTCACAGGAGAAAAGCTCAGCCAACCCACTAAACTAGGAATGCCCAAGTTCCTATGCCTGTCTAAAGCAGCTGTCTGGATCCCAATCAATATGAATGCAGGGTGCTTTTTCAAAGTGCTGACAAGACTCATGATTATCAAATGATAGAAAAATGAAGAACCAATAAATTCATTTCTAGTACTTGGAAAGCTGAATATCTAGGAATGGTTACAAACCTGACTACCATGTGCAAAGATTTTTCTTGGTGCTCTGTTGTGTAGTTGTAAGCCATAAAGGCAATGTGTACATGTGCCAAGTTAGCACACAACTTCCATCTGCCATTAAATGTCTCAGCTCTTATATATGTGTTCTCCTATGTCAGATTGTATGAGGAATATTGCCTGAATCTTCCTGTTACCTATGTATTCTTTGATATTCAGTAAAAGTTATTCAAAAAAAATTAAATGTCTCAGTTATTAAAAATGACATCAACTCTCCCCAAAAGAAAGAAAAATAAGAAAAAATACCAGAAAATGTAAGGTTCATTCATATTGTTATCTGCAAATGTATGTACCACACCCAAAAGATCCTTTAAAAAGAATTATTTTTTACTAGGAATAAGGCCCGTTGTGGAACTAAATACAACAGGCTCTAGAAAGTGGCTCTGGGAGAGTACCCCGGCCTTGGGCACTCAGCGTCAATTTGCTGTGGCGACCTCAGCAGGGTATAATGACACAGAGTCCACCATTTTCTCCAGGGGAACATCTCTGCCATCTGAAGAGTAGTTGTAATTTAGCGTGATCTCCATCCCTCCCCTGGAGATTGGCAACAATGGGTCTAGCAGATCCTGCTTACTGGCTTGTAATAAACTGGTACAGTGACAGCTGTTTCAGGCAGCCCTTCCCCTACCATTTTGGAGCCATCTTCAGAGCTCCACACAAACAAACACACACACACAAACACAATAACACAGAGAAACACACACACAGAGACACAAACACACACACAGACACACACACAGACACAAACACACTCAAACACACACACAAACACACACACCCAAAAACACACACACTCAAAAACACACACATGCATAAACACACACACAAACTCAAATGCCTAGGGTAGCCAACCTCCAGGTGGAGTCTGAAGATTGCCAGGTATCAGAATTAAACTCCAGACAACAGATCCCCCCCCCTCCCTTGGAGAAAATGACTGGTTTGGAGGGTGGCCTCTATGTCAGGGGTGGCCAACCTGTGGCTCGGGAGCCACATGCGGCTCTTTCACACATATTGTGCGGCTCCTGGCAGGGCAGCTGGGGAAGCAAAGGGGAGGCATGCTTTTTCTCTCTTTCTCCCTTCCTTCCTTCCTTCCTTCCCTCCTCCCTTCCATCTATTTGCTTTCCTAGTTTCTCTCTCTTTCTTTCCACTTCTTTAATTCTTTCTTTCCATCTCTCTTTTTCTCTCTCTCAATATCATTAGCAAACAAGTAATATCATTATCAATAACCGGTTTTCCTCGTTCGTTTTTATTTTTGGCAGTCCCATTTAACGTTAATAAAAAGCAAATTTGCATATTTTAAAAAATAAAAACGTGTGTGTGATATTTGTTCCTGTCTTGCGGCTCTCAGACATCTGACGTTTATTCTATGTGGCTCTTACGTTAAGCAAGGTTGGCCACCCCTGCTCTATGGCATTCTGTTCAGCTGGCCCCAGTGAGTTTTCTCCCAAAAGCCAATATAGGTTTGGATAGGGGCTTTCAAAGAAGCAAGCTTGGTTGCCTAGCAACGGGCACTGAGGGGATAGTTGCCGGCTCTGATGATGGAATAGGATTCCCAACCTCCAGGTGGGGCCTGGGGATCTCCCACTTTTACAATGGATCTCCAGCTGACAAGAGATCAGCTCCCCTGGAGAATATGGCTGCTTTGGAGGGTGGATTCTATGGCATTGTACCATGCTGAGGCCCCTCCCCTCTCCAAACTCCACCCTCTCCTGGATTCACCCCCAAAGTATCCAGGGATTTTCCAGGGGTGGATCCTTTGGTGGGCAGCATTTTTTTTGGGGGGGGGGGGAATGGAAGGACTCAGCAAGCTATAATGCCATAAAGTCTACCCTCCAAAGCAGCCGTTTTCTCCAAGGGAACTGATCTCTGTCATCTGGAAATCAATTGTAACAGCAGGAGATCTCCAGGTCCCACTTGGAGATTGGCAACCCTAGGGGAAAGTCAGCCACACTTCAGGGGGTTGAAGGGAACGGTTTGATATTTGCTGGTCCACCTCATTAGCCAGCCAGCCATGGTGGAGCTAAGCAGGAGTAAGAGCCTGAGGAATTTCACACAACCAATATGTTCTGTTTCAGGAACTCTTCAGTAACGGTTTCTGTCAGGCATTTTACACAAAACCGTATTAGTACCAGTTTCCTAACAGAGCATAGTGGCCCTTTCACATAGAAACGTAGCTCTCCTGTTGGGAAAGCGTTCCTGAGCCGGTTTACCTAGAAACCTCCTCCCAAGCGATCTTCAGTTCTTGGTACCGGTCTTGAAGCGCTACAGGGTGCTGTGTGAAATGCCCCGTTTCTGACAGTTTAGTCTGACAGTTTATTCTGGGCACGCTGGCAGTGTGCTGTGGAGGGGGTTATGCTGATAGTCCATTGTCTTTTCACTGACAGAAGCAGGCCACTGAGTGGACAGTTAGACCCACCTGGGCAGAGGGCAGTGGGCAGAGGAGAAGAGTGGACCCAGGACCCAGTTGGCCCTTCCCCTTCGCTGGCTCCCTCCAGACTGAGGCTGGGATGCTGGCCGGTGGCTCTGTGGGCAGGACTGAGGCAAAGCAGGGAGAGAATGCAGCCAATGGCCAGGGACCCCCTTTTGAGTGGCAGTCCATCCAGCCTACTGATTTTGGCGCCCCATGGAATCTTGCCACTTGAAAACGGCTTTATATAATAGGAAAGATTACTATCATCTTTTCTTTTGTGGCATTTTGTTTTATGCATCTGGCAAACTGTCAAAGTTCTTGTGCCTGGCCAAATGCAGAAATTATTCTTTAAAAAGTTTCAAATGCAAAAAAAATGAGTGATGAACTTCAGGGTTTTACCAGGCTTGTTTGTTGCCAGAAATGCATGATTTCCATTTTCTGTATCAATGCATGGAGAAAGAAAGAAACACACCTGTGTGTGTTAAGATGTGAACATTGTAAAGATTACCTTGTAATATTCAGACTAGACCCAAATGTGGCCAGAACTCAAGGATGAAAATAAGTGGGTTTGGGCTGGTATGGAATATTGGCAAGAAAGTGGACAAAATGGTACTTTCCATTTTCAGCATCAAGATTCCCATGGGAGACAGCACTGGTAAGAAATTTAAGTTGCTGTCACTCTGCCACACCCATTTGCATGCAAATAGAGCTAGAAACACTAGCTCTGTTGGGCTGTTTTTTAGTTCCTGAGTGCATATCTAAATACAGTAAGCATTTCTAGGACCATAATCACAACAGCACATACCTTATTAAGTTGAATGCTAGGTGATATTGGGTTGGACCCAAAAATTCTCTTCCACTAAGTGAGGGGTCAGGTCTTCTGCTTCAGCCCAAGAGGTCTTCTGCTTCAGCAGAAGACTTACCATACCCACTGGCTTTTCCTGCTACCATTCAGCTGAGATTTGGGAGAAAATGGGGTGGGGTGGAGGCCGATCAGCATCATGGGCAATGTAGAAGTAACATCATCACACCAGCAGGTGACACTCTAGTATTCTAACTGAAAGCTATAGCATCACTGGCAATGTGATGATATCACATTTGGTTGCACTGACCATAGAGTTTTGTCTTAATGCTAAAACTTCACCAGTGATCAATGTCACTTTCAGTCATGCTGGAAATAATGTCACTGGCCAAGTCCCGCACCTGACTGGTAAGTCTCCTGCCAGTTGCTAGCCGGGTGATGGCAACCCTAGTGACAGGCCTGGCTTTAGATGAAAGAGCTTTGCTGCACTGGTAAAAGACACCTCATTTAGCAGAAGGAAATTACGGGATCCAACTGACTGTATGTGGACACTGAAAAACTGGGATAAAGATACTAGGATTTAAATAATTTCTGTTGACTCACAAAACATACACTTGGATGCCAAGACACTCTTGGTCAATGGGGACTTTTTTCTTAAAACAGCACAACTATATGCTGATCTTACTCTTCCATTCCCCATGTGACTACATGAAGAGGATTTTAAAGGGATTAATATACTACATAGCCTCTCCTTCAGTTTCTGATAAACAAGTATTTGGCACAGTCTAGCAGAATATATGGCATTACACATATTTGTAGTTTATGAACAAGAAGATAAAAGGCTATAGCAGCAACTCTCAGCACCATTTGTAAAAGACACTCACACCAGTGTAAAGTGACTGGCCAGTTCACCTCTTCAAAATGAAAATTTAAAATTCTGAATGGACATACAGACTTGGTGTACATGGCCAAAGGATTGTGCTAACAGGCTGGAATCCTGCAGCCAGTTATGCATCTGTAAAACTATTAAGATCAGTTGGATTGACTTCATGTAAATAATACAGAATTGCAGCCAAAGAAAATTAAGCACATTCTTCTAAATTAATAAATGTTGCACTTTAACCTTTCTTTTCCTCTTTAAAGAATGTATGTAATGAGATCTTATTGAATGATAATGCAGCACAAACTCTTGTAATAACTAAAGCATTTTCAACGTTTGAGTAAAAATGGTTAAGAATTAGGAATGTTGAAATCAAAGTGCAGAAATTAACCCTTTTATTATATTGTACACGGTAGTAGTAAAGTTTGTTGGAAGTGCATGAATAAAAAGTTAATTACAGGAGG
Source organism: Lepidodactylus listeri (assembly GCA_029233225.1). NCBI lineage: Eukaryota > Metazoa > Chordata > Lepidosauria > Squamata > Gekkonidae > Lepidodactylus > Lepidodactylus listeri. Next base: position 69,889,835 of record JARCFY010000004.1, on the reverse strand, counting down.
AACAATCTATATAGCAATAATAGGTGCATTCACTGTGCATCTGAAAGAAAAAAAAGGAGTTTTTCACTCATTTTGGCCTAAAACTTTGTGTTCAGGTTTCCAGAATTCTGACATCAGAACCCAGATAACACTGATTAGAACCATAAGGCTTTACAATAAAAGCTAAAATATTGACCATATGATGGCAAAGAAGTCTTTATTTTGTGGTTAACTTATTCTCTTCTAGCTACTCTCTGATGAAGTGGGTGGTGCTGTAGAGGAGGACCTCCTTCTCCTGGACAAGGACCTGGATCGCTCTGCACTGTAGGTCACATGCTTGTCATAGTTCTGTATCTGAGCTTCAAGGAAATCCCTTTGCTGCTGGCTGATTGTCTGGCTAATCAGTCCTGGGAGAGCTTGAATGCTACCAATTAATGTTTCCAGTTTTGTTTCCAGAGTGACAATCCTCTTCTCAAAGTCTTCGCTTCTTTCATTTAAGTCAGAAATCATATCGTACATGATGTTTTGTGTCTGAAAAAAAAAGAAAACAGAAAAGAATGGGGCAAAAATGGACCCTCTTTGCTGCTTTCTAAACATTTAAGTCATCTCTTTTGAACCACACAAAGTGACAGAAAATGCAGAGGGAGCGTGGTAGAAAGCTGCCAGTTCCACCAACGGTGTTTATTCCTGGTGGTGCTACAGCAGTGCATGACAAAGGATTTCTTAGTGGAGCACTTCCAAAAATCAAGCAAATTATTATCTGGAGTAGTCAGAAAATTCTTACAGATATGCAGAAATATATTTCAAATGAAGAAGAAGAAGAGATTGGATTTATACCCCGCCCTTCACTACCTGAAGGAGTCTCAGAGCGGCTTACAATCCCTTTCCCTTCGCCTCCCCACAACAGACACCCTGTGAGGTAGGTGGACCTGAGAAAGCTCTCTCGAGAACTGCTCTTGAGAGAACAGCTCTGAAAGAATTTATGACTGACCCAAGGTCACTCCAGCAGCTACATGTGGAGGAGTGGAGAATCAAACCCGGTCCTCCCAGATTAGAGTCCATGCTCCTAACCACTACACCAAACTGTTTGCAGTTGGGACAAAATCCTCTGTCTGTAGAACATAGGTTTTTAAAGATCTGTCCTACTTTCATTTCCCCCCACCATTCAGAAAATAACCTCCTGTCTTAAGAGTCTTTGCACACATGATGTAGCAAACACATTTTCCACTATGTTTACATGTAGCGCTGAACTGCTGCCTATCGCAGCTGCCTGCTGTGTGTACACTAATCTGTTCCTTATTACAAGGAATGCTGCCTCATTTATTTATTGCTGAAATACTGTGGGAAAACAAGAGATGCTTCATAACTGCAAAAAGCAATTTTAACATATTACAGTATATTCTTATAAAGTACATGTATTATTCTTATACATGTAAGGCAACATTTTCTTGCAGTTTCATAGTGTGTTCCTTATTTTGGAGTTCTTCAGGGGACAACCATAGATATACCACAAGTTGTACAATGAAAATGTAGGTTTCTTGCAAGCACATGTTCATTTTTATATGTATACAAGGACACTTTAAGGAAAAGCTTTGATCTGTGAAGAGGCCCAAGAAGCCTGCCCATCATGTTCCCTTTCATTCAAACAATTTTGAAGAGAACTGAAAAGGTAGCAGAGAAGAGCTGCTTATACCATGTAGTCTCATTAATTTCAGCAATTAATCTAGAGGTAAGAGGTATCCACAGGGTTAAAGGAGAAGACTAAGGTGTCTCTCTGTGAAAATTGTCATTTTCCTGCTTTTTCATAACTGCAAAGTATGCTAACAGTAGAAATGAACACATAAAAATACTGCTCTTTATAAAAAGAATGAATATTAAGACCAAATACAAAATGTAAGACATGTTAAAAAGTGGCAGAGAAACTGAAAATGATGGCTCAGAAAAGGATAGTAGAAAATTCATTCAGATTTTATTACTGTTATTAGTCTACATTTCCTTAATTTCCAATGTGCTTCTGATTTCTTAGCATTACTGTCTCCTGTGACTTCATTCCTGTTACAGCCAAACTAGACCTAATGGCATCCTCGTATCTGACATGGGGATGCCCCTTGCCACTTTTAAAGCCTAAAATGGCCAATTAAAAATGTCACAGGGGAATGACCCTGCAACAATTTTATGTATTTATTTATTTTGTTGGATTTATAACCGGCCCTCCCTGCAAGCAGGCTCAAGGCGGGTAACAACAAGAGAATTCATATAACCATTAAAACCATATAAAATATGACAAATTATACATTAATTCATAAGGTTCCAGCAGTGCTAAATAGATGACAAAGAAAGAGTCACAACAGAAATGACAGTAACAACTCTTTACGTGGGCAAATGTAATAGGACAGTTTTTAGCAAGGGAGGCCACAACCAAAGGCCCTGTGAAACTGTAGTAAGTCTTGCAGGGCCCTGATCTTAAGCGGGAGGATGTTCCACCGGGTGGGGGCCAGGGCGGAAAAGGCCCTGGCCCTGGTCGAGGCTAAGCAGATATCCTTTGGGCTGGGGACAACCAGCAGATGTTGGTCATCAGAGTGCAAGGCTTTCTGAGAGACCTATGGGATGAGACGGTTCCTTAGATATGTCAGTCGCAGGTCACATAGGGCCTTAAAGGTTAATACCATTACCTTGAAATGAATTGGTACTCAATTGGTAGCCAGTGCAATTGGCATAGCATTGGCTGAATGCACACCCACACAGATGTTGCAGTCAGCAGCCATATTGCTGCGTTTTGTAGTAGATAGAGTTTCCAGATCAGATTCAAGACTAAGCCTGTGCAAAGCGATTTACCGTAATCTAACCTGGAAGTGACCAATGCATGGGTCACCATAGCCAAGTCCCGGGATGAGAGATAAGGAGCCAGTTACCTGATCTGCCAAAGGTGATTAAAGGCAGACCTGGCAACAGTGGTGCCCTGCGCCTCCATAGAGAGTTTGACATCCAGGATCACCCCTAGGTGCCTCACCCTCAGTGCCAGCAGCAACAGTGCCCTGTCCAGGGTCAGGAGCCTGATTCCCAAGCCTACCCCTGAACTCAGGTACAGGACCTCTGTCTTTGTTGGATTAAGTTTCAGCCAGCTCAGCTGTAAACACCCAGCCACAGCTTCCAAAACCCTGTCCAAATTATCTGGGGTAGATTCTGGGAAGCCATCCATCAACAGATAGAGCTGGATATCATCAGCATACTGGTAACAACCCAGCCCAAACCTCCATACCAACTGGGTGAGGGGGCTCATATAGATGATGAACAATATTGGCAAGAGAATTGCCCCCTGTGGTACTTCATGTTCCCGTGGTATCACAGGAGACCATCTCACTGAGCGCTACCCTCTGTCCCCGACCATAAAGAAAGGAAGAAAACTACTGTAAGGCAGTCCCCCTTATTCCTACATCAGCCAAGCAGTGGGTCATTAGATCATAATCAATCATGTTGAATGCTGCCATTAGTTCAAGAAGGAACAGCAGTGCCGACCTGCCCCGTTCCAGGTGTCTCTGGCGGTCATCTGTGAGGGCGATCAGTGCCATCTCTGTCCTGTGGCCAGGGCAGAAACCAGCCAGGCATGGATCCAAGTAGGATGCATCATCAAGGAAAGCCTGAAGCTGCTCAGCCACTGCCCTCTCTACCTTGTCCAGTAACAGCAAGTTCAAAGCTGGGTGGTAGTTTGCTAGGACTGCAGGGTCTGGTGATTTAAAAAAAAAAAAGAATGGGCATACCACAGCCTTCTTCAATCCCACTGGGAAAGTCCCCAACAAAAGAGAATAGCTGATAATCTCTTCCAGTGGGGCCCAGATACCATCCCCGCAGGCCTTGACCAGCCAGAATGGGCATGGGTCAAGGAAGCAAGTGGTAGGCCTCACAGCTGCCAGGATCCTGTCTCCATCCTCCCAGGAGAGTCGGCTGAAATGGTCCAAAAGCAGACCTGAAGACTGGCACGGGGCTTCCAGTTTCTTTGCTTTATCAATTGTGGTCCAGCAGAGCAACATGACTTTGTCTGCAAAATAGCTTTCAAATGCCTCACAGCTGATAGCCAATTTTCTACTGTTTTGTTTGCCTTGTGGCAATGTAGTTAGTGACTGAATAGTTCTAAACAATTGGGCCAGGCGGGAGCTTGCAGACGCAATGGAGGTTGCATAGAAATCTTTATTTGTGGCCTTCATTGCCACCTAATAGGCTTTCATAAACGTCCTATAAGATGTTCTTGCTGCTTCGTCACAAGTACACTGCCATCCTCGTTCTAGCAGTCTCAGCACTTGTTTCATCCTCTGTAGCTCTGGGGTATACCATGGAGCTAGTTTGACCCAAGGGCAGAGAGGGCATGGGGGGGGGGATCTCATTGATGGTTTCAGAGAGTTGGCAATCCCAATAGCAGCACATCTAATGAACCACTAGGGGACTTTGGATCCCACAAAGCATCCTGAAGCCAATTAGTGTCCATTAGGCTCTGTGGGTGATCATAAATTTGCTTACAGTCTAAATAGGGAGAGTTCGGTGTGCTCAGCTGGGCCTTAAGGGTGAAGTGATCTGACCATGGCACTGCCTCTGCAGTTTCCAGATTCACATTTATCCCCATCTCCAAAATCAAGTCCAGTGTGTGTCCTGCTTAATGCGTGGGAGTCAGTGCAAACTGGGAGAGTCCCAGCACCTCTATGGTCAACACTAGGTCCCTGGTCTGAAAGGACATCACATCATTGACATGGACATTGAAATCTCCCAGGACCAACAGCGTAGGGACATTGCGACAAAGTAGAACTATTCAGGAAGTTTATCATTTTGAGAGTTGCACAATACCATCCTAAGAAGGGTTATACCCTTCTACGTCCATTAACATTAATGGGCTTAGAATGAGTAATTTTGCTTAGGATGGCACTGTCACACATTCAGCAATTAAAATGTTCATGGATATTCCTTAACATCATCCAGGGAATTTTGAATGGGTTATGGATAGGGATACAGTTAGGTTAATTGCAGACGTGCAATGAACAGACATTTTTTAGCCTAAGAGTTATGTAAATATGACTGTAGCTCTTGCCAACTTACTTATTTTGATAGTATATTGAATTACCCGTCATATATGTATGTATTAAAAATTAAACTTATTGTTGACAATTGTTTTTAATAATTAATTCATGGTACTGTTTAAATGGTGTTGTTACCCACCCTGAGCCCTGCTGTGCATGGGAGTGGGCCATAAGTCCAATGAAATAAATAATAAATAATGAATGTATGTATATCATGTCATAATTTTTATAATTATATGTGATTTGCACAATTCTAAAAGTTACAAATGTTTGTATATATAAATATGGATATACATAAAAATTTGGCACAATTGAGTAAATCTGTAGAAAAATACAATTTGTTATGCTAAAATGTATAAAATGGTTACCAACGTGCAATGAACAGACATTTTTTAGCCTAAGAGTTATGTAAATATGACTGTAGCTCTTGCCAACTTACTTATTTTGATAGTATATTGAATTACCCGTCATATATGTATGTATTAAAAATTAAACTTATTGTTGACAATTGTTTTTAATAATTAATTCATGGTACTGTTTAAATGGTGTTGTTACCCACCCTGAGCCCTGCTGTGCATGGGAGTGGGCCATAAGTCCAATGAAATAAATAATAAATAATGAATGTATGTATATCATGTCATAATTTTTATAATTATATGTGATTTGCACAATTCTAAAAGTTACAAATGTTTGTATATATAAATATGGATATACATAAAAATTTGGCACAATTGAGTAAATCTGTAGAAAAATACAATTTGTTATGCTAAAATGTATAAAATGGTTACCAACTGCCTGCAAAATGAGCTTCCTTAATTTGACAGTACCTTATTTGAACTAAGTCTATTCATTTCAGTAATTTTGATAGTTGTCATACCTTGGCTGTCCAAATTTTAATTATCTTTTTGTACTCTTCCAGTTGTCAGATATACCTTCTTTGCTGCACTATTGCACTATTTAAATTTAACACAGGGCTTTTCCGCATGCTTGACTTACTCTTGATTTTCTTGGGAATCTATCCACAAGCACTAGAATTGGTTTGGGCACAGTTCTACCCCACGTCTTTCCTCCTTCTGCATTTTCACTGTTGCGGAGGAAGTTCATTTTATTCTGCATACACCTTAAATAATCAGGATCTTCAAGGGACAGTGCTGTATCAGTGGCATCACAGCACCTCCTTTGTTTAATTTTTTTGCACATGCCTATATCAATATCTCAATATCATGGCTACATTCTAAAAAATGACATTAAAATATCGATATATTGATACAGTCCTGTAATGATAGGTCAGGCAGGTTATCTGAATTCCCAGCTTTCATTTTTTAAAAGCAACTTTCTATTACCTTCCTTTATGGATGTATGCATTTTCCCTCATACCTCTGCAAGGGAAGTGGCTAGAGACTTAACTTTTTAGAAAAAATAAAAGCTGGGAATTCAGAGAACCTGCTTTATCTGCCATTATAGTAGTATATCAATATGCACAAGGAAAAGGTGACTCAAAATCAGCTTCCAGAAAAAGACTGGGATAAAAGTGGTCTCAAAAGAAATGGAAAAAACCCAGGGAGAAACAAGAAAACTGAAGGAAAACTAAAGGCACAAAGAACATAAGAGAAGCCAATGTTGGATCAGGCCAGTGGCCCATGCAGTCCAACACTTTGTCACACAGTGGCCAAAAACACCAGGTGCCCTCAGAAGGTCCAGCAGTAGGGGCAGGAAGCCCTCCCACTGTTGCCCCCCCCCCCAAACACCAAGAATACAGAGCATCACTTGCCTCAGACTGAGAGTTCCTATCTATACTTTGTGGCTAAATAGCCACTGATGGACTTCTGCTCCATATGTTTATCTAATTCCCTCTTAAAGCCGTCCATGCTTGTCCATGCCACTACCTCCTGTGGCAGTGAATTCCATGTGTTAATCACTCTTTGGGTGAAGAAGTACTTCCTTTTATCTGTTCTAACCTGACTGCTCAGCAATTTCATGGAGTGCCCACGAGTTTAAAGCATATATGTGGAAATGAGGAGATAAACCAAAGCAGTATGTAGGGATGGGCACAAACTGGCTCACAAACTAAAGTTGATGATGAATTCTGGGTAGTTCATGGTTTGTGAAGTCGTTCATGGCAGGTTGAATGTCACTAACTTTCCATGAACTTTCCATGAACTGTTTGTGAAGATTCATGCCAGTTTGTGAGCAGAGACATTTCCAGACACACTATCTCTGCTCAGTCAAAATATTTGCATAACTTCAAAGCAACAGCTTGGAGGACATGTAGAAGATAATGGGGGGGGGGGGTCCTCTGCAACTTTAATGTCTCCATTAAAGGATCCATTCTATACATTTCTGAACTTTGGTCTCTTTAACAGGTGCAGGTTCAAGAGGTTCAGGGGTATATAGAATGGATCCTGTGTAAGTTGGAGATACCATACTCACAGTGGACCTCCCCTGGATGCCTCTCTACATGCCCTCCAAGTTTGGTGTCTCTAGCTTGCACAGGATCCATTCTATACACTCCTGAACCTTCTGAACCTGAGCCAGTCAAAATGACCATTGCAGTCATTTCTCTAGAAAGCACTTTTCTGGGGCACCTGCTTTTTTTTGGGGGGGGGGGACATAACTCGGACCCTGTAAATTCAATTCCCACCAGACATGGAGGCCAGGTGGAGGAGAGTCAGCCAGAGATTTCCTGTGAGTTTGGTGTCTCTCATATGTCATGAGGGGCATTCTACCACCTCACAAACTGAACTGATTTGTGAAGTGGCTAAAAGTTTGTGAATGAAGCATGCCACGAACCACAAACCAAATCACTTTTTTTGGTTCATGCCCATCCCTAGAAGTACGGAGCCATAAAAACCCATGCAGAAAAGCCCATAAGAATCTTGCAACCCTAACAGAATTTAGCATCCAGTCAGTTTTCTTCCAATACTTTTCTCCAGACATTCTTAGGCTGTTTTTACATCTGACTTTCCCGCTGGAATAATTCTAGTTCCAAAAAACCCTGCCCATACTTCTGTGTGGTGTGAAACTGTGCTGCCACTGAAATGTCCACATCTACTAATTGCCCTCCTGTAGTCAAGCTAGTATGCAACCAGCTTCATTCTGCTTTAAACAATTGCTGTTGATTAGTGCACTTAGACCCCCTGGAGTGAAATTTCACACCACTGTGAAATCAGCACAGGAAAAGACAGCAGTCAAACTACTTCAGAGGGGAGGTGTAAAATGACCCTAAATCACAGACCAACTCTACCACTGTATGTTTAAATTCTGTTTTGTGAACCATGCTTCCAACAACCATATGCATCATTGTTGTATATCCGATTCAATCTACGTGGAGTTAGATACCACTGAATTACCTTTTATCTTGAACTTTAGAGGTTATTCAGATGTGTCATTTTACAAAAGAAAATAAACACCTCTTGTTAAATGTTACACCTTTCTTTTCCCTCCTTGTATTCCTTTAGAAGCTCATTGATTCATAAATCTTGAGCAGCAGTAAATATTTATAAATTTTACACCAACCTTTGCCAAGTCCACCAAAGTGTTTGCCTGATCATTCAGTTTCCTCTGTTCCATTTTAACACTTCTTAATCTAAAAGATGAAAATTCAAGTTAGATAACTGTTTTTGCCAGCTCAAAAACTTTCATACGGCATGCATCTAGACAGAAAACTGCATGGACAATGTCTTGGATACTTTGTGTACAGTCGTAACTGTTTATGTGTCTGGTACAATGAAAAGCATGCTTCCTTAACACCGCAAAAAAGAAAGAGAGCAAGGAAATGTGATGTCTCCGAGACTACTAATTGCCATGGTTAACGCTGAATTCAAAGTGGGAGGTAAGGATTTATTCATAGTGTATGAAAGAAAGCCAAAACATTCCTTAAAGCTCCAGTATCATGGCAAGTAGGCATAGGAAGCAATAAACATAATTAGCTCTTCTCCTTAATTAAAAGTCCTCCTTATGCCTACAAGACTAGATACAGGTATAAGCCCTCTTCAGTCTGAAATGGATTTGGTTAGGAGGCGTTGAACCTGATGAAAATACAGTGATAAGTGAGTTCCTTGTTAATTAAAAAAAAAACCTTGTATCTGACCAGCAGCTAAATAAAGAGCATTCTTGTTAATATTACTACCCTTAATGTTGCTGAATTGGAATTTAATCCCATTAATTTTTAAAATGTACATGCACAAAACAGGCTTCTTAATTGGTTTTAGTTGGACTGTTTATCTGTCCGTGATTAAACTAGAACACTCAGAAGTATCATATATGTGTACTATAAATGAGACTCTTGGGTATATTCTTCCCCTGATGCCTAAGAAATTCCAGTTGTGCTAATTAGCTGAGCATAATAAGAGAAGGGAAAACAAGATGGTTTTTTAAAACATAGTAATAAGAAAAAATTAAAGTCTTTGTTTATAAGCTTGTACCCAACTAGCCTCACTTAGTGAGACGCAGACTGGTTTTCTCAGCATTCAAAACATATAAAGACAGAAGTGTCTTTAATCTCTACTATCAGTGATGGAAAAAAGCCTTCCACAAATAGATCAAACAAACATAAATGGTTGTCATTTTTAAATGTGTGCTTTTTTCAGTGCATAAAGTAGCCCAGAATTCCACAATAATTCCAATATTGAGACATTTGGTCAAGTGCAAGCCAGCTTTCCCACTCATTTTAATGGAGGAGGTAGCTCCACAGGGGCTTTGATCATGTACAGCTGCTATCTCCACTGAAGTGAATGTGAAGCCCTTGCAAGTGCAGCCACTTGGTGTGCACCCTGGAAATCCACATCCACAACTGCTTGTCTCCCTTGTGATGGCAGTGTATCAACATAAAGCCACAAAGGCAATAAAGGAGGTTGTGTGTCCAAACCAGCAGTTTTGGGCATGATGGCTAGTATCCTACCAGTGACTTAAATCTTTGCTGTGCATACCCTCCTTTTGCAATCCCCTTTGATCCATGAAAAGCTGGTGCTGGACATTGTTCAATACACAGGAAGAATTGCACAAAGTCAACCATTCATTTTTTTTCTATTAACAGGATCTTGAAGCACAATGAGCTGAAGAGACCAGGGTGATTTCCCCTCTCTGCACTGGAGGACCAAACCCATGTGGCTTTTAGACCATGTTGGGCCATGGATCTCCAGAACCAAGGTTGCTCTGGCAGTCTTACATTGAAATGAATTTGGAATCCTTGGTGTGCACATTGGAAATATATTATTATAACAATATATTATTAATAATGGTGTGAGAAAGTGATGAGGTCCACAACACACCCCATATGTCAATATTTAGTGGACTACCTTCTGTTATGAAAATCTGTACTTCTCTAAATAGGCATAAACTATATGTGACAGGACAGAAATACAACATTGCCACAAACACTGCTAATTATAGGGCTCCTTGTTAAAATGTGTGCATCCTGAATTTGTACCATTGTAATTGTGCAATTCTTTCATCAAAGGTTTTTGCAAATTTCTAATAAATGTCACAATGCCAGAACTCAGCTGCTTCTTGATTCAGTCTTAAGCCTCACCCCCTTTCAGCATGCTGCACTGAATTTATTAGAATGCAATAAGAAGAAAGAACATATGAATGGGATTACAAATTCAGCATTATTTTAATTTGGGTGGTGAATTTATAAACCACAATTACAGGAAGAAAAATGTGTGTGTGTGTGTGTGTGTGTGTGTGTGTGTGTGTGTGTGTGTGTGTAGGCATGGGTCATTTGGGGCTGGAGCGAGGTGGAGTGGAGCTCCGCCAGCCCAGGAGTGGGCACTAGGGCAGCCATGGGCCAAATCAGATTCTCTGATTTGATTCAGCTCACTGCCGAATTGCTGCCAAAATTCAGTGGTGGCTTTAAAAGCAGCTGGAGGGAAGGAGGTTTGAGGAAGAGGCTCAAAACTTGCAGGGTAGCTGCTGGAGCCTCTCCCCCAAAGTTTCAAGTTTCAAGACAATTGGACCAGGGGATCCAATTCTACGGGCCCCCAAACAGGTTGCCTCCGTTTCCTCCATTGTTCTCTATGGTAGGGGAAAAAGTAACATTTTTCCCACCATAGAGAACAAAGGAAGGGATGGGGCAACCTGTTTGGGGGCCTGTAGAATTGGACCTCCTGGTCCAATGTTCTTGAAACTTGGTGGGTATTTCAGGGAGAGGCCCCAGCAGCTACCCTGCAAGTTTGGAGCCTCTCGCTCAAACCACCTCTCCTCCAGCCTCTCATATACCCTATGAGTTTTACCATTGACTTCAATGGCCCATAGGGTATACTGGGGCTGAAACTAACATTCGGCGAATAGGTATGCTAATGAGCTCCTGCACCTCTTTTTCTACGAAATGACCCCTGTGTGTAGGAAACTTGAATCATTATTCTGAGGGACTAAGGCCGAGGACAGACTGCCAATCTAAAGCGGAGGCAAAGCGGAGGGAACTGGAGCGGGGGGAAAAACCCACGGAGCTGGCCGTTCACACTGGCCAGAGCAATGCGGATCAGCGGCAATACGGAGCGTTCAGACTGCCACGGAGCGTTCAGACTGCCACGTAGCCAGCGCGCGCGGCTTGCGCGTGCCGCCACGCTTTTTTTTTGTTTTCCTTTGATGTGTTTCGCATGTGCGAAACAGTTCACACTGTTTGGAAGCGGGAGGCATGCGGAGGAAGGCCCCTGAACACCGGGTAAAACCGGTGTCCTGTTAAAGCGGAAGGAAAGCAACTGGGAGACGGGTAAGTACGAAACGGAGCTGACGGACAGATGCGCATGTCTGAACGTGCTCCTTTCTTCCGTTTGCGAAGCGTGCCTGCCCCGCTTTAGATTGCCAGTCTGTCCTCGGCCTTAGAGCAACAGCAATGAAATGAAATATAACAGGAGTGCTGGTTTGGACACATCCTGTCTAGCCCCAACAAAGAAGCAACCAGCACTGTCCAGGTTTACTGTACAGATATTTATTCTGCACTTGGCAAAGGAGAGGGTCCTTTTATACTGCGGGTATGCTTACCCTAAATTTCTCCCTGAATTTTGATTTCTGTATTACCTAGTCTTGCAGTGTAGTGCTAATGGATTAGAGATTCCTAAATTTTACATTTCTGGTCTTTGTTCAGATAAGCACAGCTTCTTTTAAAGCAGATTACTGATGTGCTCCATTGTATGTATATTGCATATACAATATTGATTACAATATGACCACATCAGGCATCCATTGTGATTTAACTAATGCACATTAATTAAATCACAAAAGAAAACAGGAATCCTGATAGAATGTTCACATCAAGATCCTCTGATAAGCTGGAAGCAGCAATAACCTGTAAAGGAAAAAAGGGCATCGACTGAAAATTCTATCAGTTCTGAAATGTATTTTAGATATTCTCCAAGTAAAACCAGAAAGGATATGGAGCAGAGCAGAACGCAGGGTAGAGCAAATCAATGAAAGAAGAACAGAACGGAATGAAAAAATCCACTCATATCAATCAGGCAGATCATTTCTCCAAAAGAGAGCCTCTAGATTGGATTCCTGATATTCTGTTACTAGTTTTACAACATTTTGCCTGGAATCTAATCAGATATGTGTGTGTGTACAGGCCACTCATCGAAACTGTAACAACAACAACAAAAGGATTTGCTAGTGCTCTACATGCATTAAAGTACAGTGCAAATTCAGAAATCACTACTGAATGTCTAGATTTGGAGACCCTTCTTGGGTGGAGGGAAGATAGCTATGGACTTAGAAATCCCCCCCCCCCCACCTTTAATGGGGGATGGTGCACATCTGTGTTCACTCCTTTCCTTATACAGAGCTCCTGCTGGTGCCCTGAGGTAAAGAAGTTTTATTCTTTTACTTTAAAGGACTATGTGTCTACACTTGGGGAAGGCAGTGCTCAACATATTTTTTATTTTTTTAAAAAAAACAATGGAAGTAGTCTTGATGAAGAGGAGAGTACTTTCTTGCATTGTGCATTTTTATCTTGACCGTAAAGATTTATTAATCCCCTCTGAAGAGTGGAGAGGATAAAACCGACAAAGCTTTCCTGTTGTTGTCTATATTGAGTTCAGCTACCTTTCCAGTGCAATATCTGGAGAAGACTCTTGTCTAGGTAAGCACTGGATAAAATTTTTCCAGGAATTGCAAAGCAAAATAGGGGAGAGGCTTTTAGAAGAGTCATGTTGCAGCAAGGACCAAAGTGAGTTTTAAAGCCCCACAAAGATTAACATCTACTGTAGCATAAGCTTTAATGGGCTAGATGCTACTGATGAAGGGCCTTTGATGTAGACCATGAAACTACAAGCTCATGAGGCTATGAGAAATCTGGTAATCTTTAGTTTTTCAGCACCTTTTCAAATTTCAGAAGACATAATGGGAGAGGGGACAGCACAAAACAGAACGGATAAAAGCAGGATTACACACCATCAGCAATCAAGCCACAAACCACATCATACTAGGCAAGAGAATAATGCTATGTCTGTTAATACTTGAAATGAGTGTGCTGTAATTGGAATGGATGCCCAAAATTGCTACACATTAGGAATTTTAAAACCTAGAACAACAGCTGGGGAAAACTAGAAGAAATGTAGTCTCAATTCTCAGGTATAATTGTGTGACTGATAGGGACAACACAAAGAGCAAGAGTGGATGTAGCCAGGGATTTGGCAATTTTAAATTCCAATTATAGCTTCTTGCACTGCATTGGATGCTGGTTTGGAGGGTACCCCAGTTTTCAAAACTGGCTTTTGGGAGATAGAATCATAGAATCAAAGAATCACAGAGTTGAAAGGGGCCCTACAGGCCATCTAGTCCAATCCCTGCTCAATGCAGGATCAGCCTACAGTATCCCTGATGCTGCTTAAAGATGCATGACAGACTGCAGTAAGAACTGGACTAAAATGGTATTAACAAAGGTTTGTACACAGCTCTTTGCACCCTGGTCTGTCTTTTCTAATTTTTTAAACTATAGAGTGCCATAGTCTGCATGGGGTTTGATTCAGACTAAATCAGACTAAATCCTAATCTTCAGGTTTAATTGGTTTGGTGTATATAAACTATGTTTATAGAGAGTCCACTTCATAAAATGCCACTGATTTTCTGCTGATCTTCCTCTTTTGCAAATGTATGTTGATAAAGAGACATCTGTTAGTATTCTTTGGAGTATATAAATAAGCCATGGATATGACTTGGCAAAGGCAAACATTTTATAAATTGATCATTTCTTAGCTGCAGCAGTCAGATTAAGAATGAGACTGGCCAGATCTTTCTCTGTAAATTAAGAAATATTGGTGCTCTAATTCCTTCCTTATGAACTTCACTTATCACAGAAGAAACTCATGACTTTGGATCGCAGTTCCACAGTAGCAACCAGACTATTGAAATTCACAAATAAAGGATCCATTTGTTGCATGCAGACAGTGGTAAATTCTGCAAATTTGAAAGGAACAGCTCACACAACTTACTTCCGAGCTCTATTTTCATTGTTGAAATAAAAAGACAAAACAAAAGAAAAGAAACTGTAAAACAGACTAAAACAAATCAACACAATGGGTGCTCTTCATGTGAACGCAGTGGGCTCCATTGGGTAGCTTGCAGTTCACACATTTTCCTCATAGCATTCTGTGGGATAGTGATTAATAATGGTTGAGTCCAACTCAGATGTAAGATCAGTAGTATTAGTTTATATCAATAAATTCTCAGCTTCTGTACCACATTTTACAATGTCAGAAAATAGCCAATGTCTCCTCGTAACAACCTTTATGCAAGCACAGTGTAAGACATACAACTTTCTACCCCCACTTGCTTTTCATACATAGGTGGAGGACTAGAGAACCATGAAATATTAACATATTGTCAAATGTTAACACTAAAGGACCATGTGATTTATATGAACAAACTATTTCTTTCTAACTAACTAGTACTATTGGGCTAGTATTGAAGCTTTTTTAAAAAACAGGATTTAAGGAAGGGAAAAATAAATGTGATTGAAAAATATATTGTCATTAGATAAAAAGGAGAAATACATTGGACTCAGTAATATATAAACAGAAAATAAAAATTAGTATTTTAAAGTTACCAACAGAGTATGACTGGATAAAGACATGAGACACTTTTCTATTTTATTAGTAGACAGCATCTAATTTTACCCATTTATTTGACTCTGGGTCAACTGATTCCAGACAAAGGAAAAGCCATCAATAAAACTGAATGCTGACACAGCATGATAGGGAAAGATAATGGGGATGGGTTTACTTTCTTGCTCAATAGTAGATACATAATAAATATCTGTAACCTTATGCAGCACTTTTTCAGATTAATGGTGTAAAGCTGCATCATTTATTTGCAGGATAAATTCCTATCAAATAAACAAACAAATCCAAATATACTGCAAAAACAAGTTCAAAATATTCCTAACAGTGAGCACCTGAAAAATAAGGTTAATAAGCAAACTAAAAGTCACATACTCTAATTTAAATGAGAACCATCAAATGATAGCCACCACATTGTTTGCCTATCAGTATCCCTTTGGTGTCTCTATTGTCAGGCAGGGTAGATTCCACCCAGACACACACAGAGATAATGAACTGTGAAGACTGGTTATGTGGACTGATTATGTGATAGCTCACAACAGAGACTAAATCATGTTCATTTAGAAGTAAGTCCCACTTAATTCAATGGATGTTATTTCCTACCAGACATGTTTAAGACTACATCTTTAGGCTATCATGTAAATTATGCATGCGAATCTGACACAAATATATTACTTTCTGCAATCCACACACAAAGACCCCACCTTCCAAATTGGCAAAGTAAATGCAACTTACAATATGTAAATATTTTTTTAAAAAAAACACACACATTTTTTTGTAGAATTTCCTCCCACAGGTTCTTTTTACATTGCTCTTTTCCATAGTCAACAGCATTTAAATTTACTGCTTTGCTGAAATTAATCAGATATGCATTGATCTTATATTCACTGAAGATATTCAACTTTACAGTCTGAATATATTATGTACTTGTTAATTAATTAGGAAGGGAACAGCATTGCAACCACTTCAAATCAATAGCAAAAGAAGAATCATGAATCCATCTGTGAGCCTTCTTTCCCCATTATTAATCTAATATGACTTCGGATCCCTGATGTTAAATTTAGGAGTTCTGTATGTACCCTGTAATTCACAGATCTCTACAAAAGGTATATTTGTAAGTCCCACTACAAACGACACACCAAAAAGAAACAAAATAAGGAACTGATTAAGAAGCAGTATGAGTAACTCACACTTCTTCTTTAACCACTTGTTTCAGTGCTCTTTTAGGGCCAAACTAGATATGATGGCATCCTCATGTCTACCATGGAGATGCCACCAGCATTTTAAAGCCTAAAATGGGGATTTAAAATGCTGGAAGAGATTGGGCCTACAGCTAGATTTGCCAATCTCTAAGTGGTGACTGAAGATCTCCTGGGATTACAACTGATCTCCAGGCAACAGAGATTAGTCGCCCTGGAGAAAATGGCTGCTTCGGAAAGTGGACTCTATAACATTATACCCCACTGAAATCCCTCCCCTCCCCAAACCCCGCCTTCTCAGACTCCACCCCCAAAATGTATTTCCTAGCCTGGAGCTGGCAACCCTATCTACAGCACCGCATAGGGTTTCCTGTCCCTAGGTCCCAGTGGGGGTTCCACCACTTCTACGTGCCACCACTTCTACGTGCCACTGGCCAGCTGGCCAGTGGGGAAACCCCACCTCCAAACAGCCACGTCTGGGCGCAATGTCCCTGATATGATGATGTTACCTGGAAGTGAAATGATCATGTTGGGGATGTCACACATGCCACTCTGGTTTGAGGGCAAAACTCTATGGTATATTTGGCCTAAAACCCTAGAGTTTTGCCCTTAAAACAGAGTATCGTTGTGTAACATTGCCAAAGTGATGACGTGACTTCCAGGCGATGTCATTGCATCAACAACATCCCAGAACACCCCCCCAATCCCCCCAGTGGCACAGTGAGGGGATCTTGCAACCCTAGCACAGCAGGATGAGGCACTCTTGTCCCCCCCCCAGTGCCTTTTCAAGTGCCACAACAGCACTTGAAGAATTTTAAACTGCCCATTTTAGGCTTTAAAATGGTAGCAGCATCCCCATGTCTAGTTTGGCACTTAGTCCATCTCTTGGATACTCTCAATATAGTTCTGTCAATGTGGCCTTACATCAACTCATGGTCAAGCTAGGAATGAGGCAAGAAGTCCATCAGAACCTCCCATACTTTTTAAAATGCTTGTTAGTAGACTCAGGTAGCTGCTTTCTTTCTTCAGAGAAATGTGAAAGGCTGCTGAAGGAAGGAATATTTAATGCTTTCCTCCTATTCTTCTACCATTTCAGTAGTTTCTCCCAATGCTGCCATTCACTCTTCTGTTTTTTCCCTATCTCTGCTATAAAGCAAACATGTGCAGCACTTGCACCCAGATATTTTCTCTGGCAAAGCTGTAATTAGCTTTGCTGGGGCAATTTAAATTATTGAAAAAGCATGGGAGGAAAGAGTTAAACATCCCAGTGATACACTTGATGACCCTTCCTCATTATTCAAATAAACCATGTGAAGATGCTTTTTAAAAATTGCAGGTCATTCTAAACATGCATTTCTCTTGTTATCTCTAGTTTGATCCTCAATGAATATGATACAGTGACCTAAAATTCCTGCCTGGGATTGTTTAAAAGCAATACACATTGACTTAGACATTCCTAAAGCTTTCTAGAAAATTCTAACAGCATATTAATTAATAGGGATGTTCATAATGAAATACCCAAGGTGGAATATATGCACAGAAATTGCTATTTTGAGTAATTACCATGTTTTTCCAAAATGGAATTAGGAATCTGGGATTCTTAGTGAAATGCAGGGCTATTTTTGGGCCGGAACACACTGGAACAATGTTCCAGCTGGCTTCCAAGCCCACCCCACCCCTCTTCACCCTTGCCATGAGCCGCCTGGCTGTCCCTGTTGCCTGATCTCCACTCGGCAATTGGGCAGGCAGGAGCCTCTGGGATCATCCCTTTAAGTGCAGGGAGCCAGCAGGAAAGGGCCCCATGCACCCGATCTCCGCTCGTCCCTTTAAGTGCAGGGAGCTGGTGGGAAAGGGCCCTGCACACCCAGTCACCGAGCAGAGATTGGGCAGCAGGGAATGCCAGCTCCCTGCACACTCTCTTTAAGTGCAGGGAGCCAGCAGGAAAGAGCCAAAACAGTGAATTTCAGAGGACCGGCCAGTCTCTGCCCTGACTTGCTAGATCCCACCAGCTCCTTGCTCACTTCCTCTACACCAAGGAGGACAGTATGTATGAAATCCAGTCTTGCCCACCCTAACTGGCTGTTGTTCAGTGTGAGAAAGCAGAAGATAGCCAAAACCAAAGATATGCTTCAGTCAGTGTGAAGGGTTTTTTTTTTTGAGACTGCAGAAAATGGTGAAGAGAACTAAAATCCAAGTTTAGGTGTTGCTGATCGCAGCAGTTCTGTTAAACACAAGGCCTAGGTTTGTAAAGCTGGCTCCATCAGCCCCTGTTTTTTGGTGCTATTACTTTTCTTGCTCCTGGAAGTTTCTGTGGATGGCTCCAGAGCAAACTAATTTATGCAGTAGCTAAATTGCTTGGTCACAACTTTAATGCCAGTAGCTCACAAAGTAGAATTCTTGCTCACAAGACTCCACAGCTTAGAGGGGAAATTGTTTTCCACAACAAAATAGCAATGGAGTAGTTATTTCCAAGTACAGCAAAAACTCCCCTTCCCTGTGTTGCTGTTTATTCAGGTACAAGCTCTCCCTCCTCTGTGAGGGCAGAGCTGTGCGTTCCCCCCCCCCCCCAAATAGCTAGCAATCCAAAAAAGTCCAGTGGCACCTTTAAGACCAAGGTTTATTCAGGTATAAGCTCTCCCTTCTCTGTGAGGGCAGTCCTGCGCTGTCAGGGGTGTGGCCTAACATGCTAATGAGGTTCTGGTTTTTGGTGTGGCCTATTATGCTAATGAGTAAAAACTTTTTCTACCAAAAGAGCCCTGGTGAAATGACACAACCCTACCCAAAGAAATCTGTGTTGTTTTCAAGTTTGGGAGCTGCTAGCTGGGTACAGTGTGTGCTCATGTATTTCCTATATTCTTTGGGTTTCTTAAGTAATGGCATTACCCTATTGCAATTGAGTCCTTACAGAGAGGAGCACAGAGAGCTTCCAGCCAATCACTTTTGGACCAAGTCACAGAGAGCCACAGTTCTCTTTCCCTCCCTCCATCGGACGGGGGTAGCATAAGTGTTCTGGGACTAGAAAGCACCCAGAATAGAATACCGGTCCCTGGAGACAGTAAAGTGTTCTGTCATTCTAGTCCCAGAACACCTCTGCTATTCCCAGAGAATGTCATTTTACTCTGAAAGTGGTAATCCCTCTCTCTCAAATTCAGATCTGATGTTACAGTGAATGTTTTTGTTGGTACACATGCCCATTAACATTAATATCTGTGCTATATAATGTGATATACTATAGCAAAGAGATTTCATTCTCAAGAGATCAGTTTTGCATAAGTGGCATGGACTGTACTTAGAAAGACAGGGAGTTGGCATGTATGAAATTGGTCCCTTTATTTCAAGGTAATTTTGTACTTTTGGACCCCAACATTTCAGATATTTATAGAAAGTCCCTGCAGTTTCTTGGGTAATCTTGTCTTTACTTAAAATGGACATAAAGCCATTGCACATTAGAATGCCTCTGAATACACATGTAAATGTCAATGATAACCTTCATTTTCAATGGGAGGCACATTCAGATCCACACCTGGGTACACATTCAGACATTTTTTTCCTTGACAGAAAGCAAATTAGGTAGAAAATCAAACAGATGGTAGGTTTGGGATAGTTAGTTGCCCTACCAGTAGAACTAGAATATCTGTGCTGGAAACCAAATCTTGATTGATTACTGCAGTATTCCTAACTGGGAGAAAAAAAGACATACTAAAAGTGTACTTACTGGTGAATAGCTTGCAAGAATTTCCGCTGATGTTTCCTTACTTTTGCATGGTCTATCTTTTTTACCAGCTTTGTATTTTTATAAATTAACCATGTTTCCCTGAGTACATTGGCAGCTGCATTTTTCACCTGTTTGACAAAAGAAAACACCAGGCTGACTAAAATAGCATTATCTCCCTTTTGAGTCTTCTCTGACACACTGTATCAGTTACAAATATTTATAATAATGACTGCTCCTGAGACTGGATGCTGAAGAAAGCGAATGCATAACTGTCTGTTCTTTGCCTCTGCTTGTATATCCCTTAACAACTATCAATGTCTAAACCGTGGGGAACCATTAAATGCATACATTTATGATTGTGATGCAATAGCTCAGATGAATGTGCTGATTCCCCCCTACAGTTCACTCATATGCAGACATTTTCCCTTTGTATTGTGTGGTCATAGATCATTTACCACTCATAAAAGAGATGTCAAGATACGGTTGGATGACCAGATCATGCTCAATGTGTACTTGCAGAGAAAAATAACTGTGCAATAAGAAGTGTAATTAAAATGCTGGAATGATACACAATAATTTGACTGCTTTTCACTCTCTTTTATCTCAAAAGCTGTTTCATCACATCAGTCCAGATACAGTAAATTTCTTCTATCTATTAACAAATGAAACCTCTCTCAATAACATGTTGCATGACTGTGGGAAAGTTAGTCAATCAAAGGGGAAAAAGCCAGATTAAACTGGCATGTGATGGTACTACTTGAGTCTAATTCATTTCCCAGCCAGCTTATTTCCATCATGTTACTCTAGAACAGAATTACCAACTCTGCTACTAACTGACCAAATATTCAAAGATGATATGAAGACTGAACACAGGCAGTGGAATCCTAAACATAGTTGTCCCCTTCTAAGCCTATTGACTCTGTTTAGGATTGCAGTGAAAATGATCAAGACTAAATGCCCTTTGCTAGATTAATTCATAAAACCATTCATGTTCCAAGAAGAAAATGAAGAGTTATAGAACACAAAATAGTCAACAGATATAACTTACTCTTTTAGTTAGCTGGGTATCCATCATGAAATTATGCACATGTTTTTCAGCTTTGGTAAGTTCTAATTTCCTTGCAACCACAGCTACCACCAGTGCAGTACACCCAGCACCCTGAAAAATATGAATTAAACAAACCCTGAAGTGCTGCAATATATTTTTAAAGAATTGATCTGGTATTGACAAAATATGAAGAAAAATTAGGTTAGGCCCCTGGTCTGAAAATGTTACATAGTACATTACTTTAATTGAAAAGTACTTAACAAGGGGACCATCAGTGACTCCATGGTTGGTGTTAATGGGAGTGTTTTGTAACGGCACACTCCATCTGTCACTCTCCATCTGCAATTCTCCCTTCTAGAATTGTTAGGACTGTCACAGGAGTGGGGCTGCCATATTTCCAGGAGGGACTTTAAAGAAATAAACGGTAAAACCAGTTATTTATTCATAAATATTTAATAGAAAAACACAACCTGGATAGCCCAGGCTAGCCTGATTTCATCAGATCTCAGAAGCTATGCAGGGTTAGCCCTGGTCAGTATTTGGATGGGAGACCACCAAGGAAGTCCAGAATCACTTATGTAGAAGCAGGCAATGGCAAGCTGCCTCTGAATTTCTCTTGCCTTGAAAACCCTACAGAATTTACCATGAATCAGCTGCAACTCGACATTAAAAAAAGTTACAGAAATGTTTACAGCCTTAACACCGAACCCAAGTCGATCTGTATTTGCTCTATATGTGGTTAACATAAGAAACATGTAAGCTGAATAAGTAAATTTATTTTAAAATTCAGAAATATTTGTAATGATCACTTTTCTTAATCACCTTTAAGCATCCAGCTACAGGTGATTTTTAAAGATCACTTAAGTATGCTAAAGTTATCTTGAAATATCCTCCATGAGGCAAAATAAATCTTGGGTAAATGGAGCTGGAGAGGTCAGCTGCATATGGTCTGGAGCACTACCACTTTTGGGAATACCAACTGCCACTGACTACATAAATGTTCCTGTTCTAAAATGTCCAGAAATGTTCCTGTTCTAAAAACAACACCCTATTCTTCAAATGGAAGAATCCAGGTTCCAAATTTTAAAAGCCTATGTTTTGAATTTTTAGTTGAGATGAATCACAGGAAGTCCTCCTACTGTCTTTCCCTAGCAACATCCCTGTGCCATGTTTCTGATAGGACGCACTGGATCAGAGAATCTTTTGCAGGATATTTGTTCCTCTTCAGTTTAATCTCCTAGCTACAGTGAAAAAACATTAGAAGTGTGAAACTCTGTATGAACGATTTTTCCTGAGGTAGAAAAGGACAGGGCTGGAGATTACGGAAATAGTGATGAGAGAAAAGGAAGTTGGGTCTTTAAAGCCCTGAAGGAGAACAACATAGGGACTGGGATTATGGGGAAAGAAACTGATGTATGGGTTATTGATATCTGAGATCTACATTAACTTTGCAGTCATACTGAAATCAGTTTGCTTAGACTGGGACTGCATAGAGTTGGACTGTAGAACTAGAAAAGTGTGCAACATTTTAAATATATGAGAAGCTCTGCTCTTTATCTATGTATGAGAACACTGACAAATGACTGACGATATTTTAGAGATTAGCATTTTTTTCAGGTTTCTCTGCTAGGCATTAAAGCAAATTATGGACATTAAAACAAGTTGCATTATTAATAGTGTTAAAAACAGCATTTAACATTTACACTACAGCAATAATGAACCTAATTGAGCCAATTCATAATACTTGATCACTCTGTCTGCTAAGAAAGTACAATTATATTAGGAACAAATGCAATAAAAGTAGCAGCCTGTTTAAACTTTATCTTTGGACTTTAATAAAACCTTACCTCAAATCTAATTAAACCATGAAAGGTGAAATACAGTGTAATTTGTTCTATCCACTACCCACAGAGGGAGAGGCTGACATTCTGTTACTAATGGTCTACTAGAATTATACATTAAACTCTGTCTCAAATTAATATTTTTATTGTGATAAATTTGCATCCCTACAAATCCTTCTATAGACTGGTATTTGGCATGGTCTTCACAATGTGTTTGTGGGACTCTAATTTTGCAAATCAAGTTTAACATGGTAATAAATAGATAATAATTTGACTTAAAATGAAGAACTTCTTGGTCCCATTGATTTAAGTGATAGAGCTGAACCACTTAATTTATTCCAGTTGTGAAAAGTACCCAAAATATGCAGAATGTATGCATTACTGGTCACCTACTTTAAAACAATAACCTGATGCCTAATAAAGATAAGGCCTATAAATCTGTGAAGTTAAAATATGGCTAGTCTCTCCAACAGCATATTGTGGTAAAACTATTCAAACTTCATGGTTCTTGATGCTTACTGTTCATTTAGATCATGGCCAAACCTAGCCCCTGCACTGCCTAGGAGTGGAGGACATCTTTGGCCTTAACTTGTCAAGTATGAAAGACATGGCATGACCTGGTAGGTTGTTAGTGGTGCTGCTACAGGGTGCCCTGTGTACCTCAGCTTTTGACTGGGAATCTTGGACAGGACAGAAGTGATATCCACACATTCAAGCAAAGACCTTAGTGGCCATCACATCATTGCATGCGGCAGCATTATCATTTGGGTAATGTAGTGGGCTAGGAGAAGACCCTCCGGTGGGATGGAGCTCAGAGTTATCCTGTCTGGGAGGGCCTTTGTTCACCCTCCACTCTGTTTTTTCCCCATGAGGTTGCACTAGGGCACAGCAAGCAGGCATCATCCACTGAAGTCTTTAATTGATGACTGGTTGTCCCTGGCCCAAGGGACAACGCTTAGCCTTGGCCAGGGCTTTTTCTGCCCTGGCCCCAACCTGGTGGAACATGTTCCTGTCCAAGATCAGGACCCTGCAGGATTTATTAGCATTTTTCAGGGCCTGTAAAATGAAGCTGTTCCACCAGGCCTTTGGCTGAGGTGGGGGCCATCCAATAAAAAACTTTGCCTCCCCTGCTGAAATTGAAGCCTACCACCTCAACACAGCTTGGATCAATAAGATTGCAGAGACCCAATGGCACCACCTTGAAAATAACGTATATAGTGAAACAGTGCTACTTGTTTTGTTTCTTTTCTTTTTAAATCTATGCTATTTAAAATTGTTTTTAATTGTTCTGTAAATTTCCATTTGTGTTTTAGAATCTTACTGTCATCTGCCCTAAGCCCCCTTGTGGGGAGGGCAGAATATAAATTGAATAAAATAAAATAAATGTGTCAGAGGTTGTACAGGCTTGTCATCCCTCCTTGGAATTTAGTAGGTCCACAGCTACACACTTCAGTGAGAGGCAATTGGGCCCTGCACCGAGACTAGCCTTATATCCATAGGAGTTGCCCTTTGGGGGCTTAGTAGGGCACTGGGGTTGATTTGATTTGCTATGCTAAGGAATAAAGAAGGGAGTGTGATAAAAATAGAACAGTGAGTGAGTATTGATAGGGGAAATGAGGTAGAACAGAAGCTGAGAAAAAGTCACAAGTAAAGAGCAACAAAGTCAAAAAAAGAGAAGCAGAAAGCACTGGAATGGAAGAGAGTGAGAGTAACAAGGAGGACGGTCCTTGGATGATGCCTGCTTGCTGTGCCGTAGTGCAACCAGATGGGGAAAAAACAGAGTGGAGGGTGAACAAAGGCCCTCCCAGACAGGATAACTCTGAGCTCCATCCCACCGGAGGGTCTCCTCCACATTTTCTCCTAAATCTATGATTAAACTATATGTGGCAACCATAGATGACAGGGAAGGGGAGAGTATGAACAAGGGGTGATAGACATTTGCTCTCAGCTGTCATGGGACCCAACTAGGCTATACAAAAGAAGTGGGTTTGGCCAAGAAGCAGCCACCTAAGGGCATTTCCATATAGATTCCTTCATCCTCAGATAAGAACCCAGCATTAGATAATAAGCAACTAGACTGAGGCCATGAGAAATAGCATTTTCTTTGAAAATCTATCCATGCCCACCCTTACTACCATGTCAGGAATGATACCCAAAAAGATGCACAGTGAACTGCATATCAGTATATTTAATTCTTAATGTGGCCCTGCCAATGGATGCTTAAATCTAAAGTTTGGACCCATGGACAGAAAAAACAGATCTTTCAACAGCAGGCACCACACAAAAAACCTGCGTAGTATGGTGATTAGAATTTCAGATTAGAATATGAGAGATCTGTGTTCAAATCCCTTTTCAGGGCTGTTTTGGCCTTTGTGGGTGGACTCATTGGGAGCAAGGTCCAGGAGCACCCAACAGTTTCTCCCCAGCTTACATGACTCGCACAGGCCTGGCTACTAACTACTGTTCAATAGCAGCCCCTCCACAAAAAAACAGTGTGATACAGTGGTTACAATTTTAGACTAGGATCTGAGAGACCCAGGTTTGAATCCCTACAGAAGCTCCCTGAGTAATTTTGGGCCAGTCACATAGGCTTGTTCCGCATTGTCATTTATGTCACTCATTTGTCCCTCTTGCTTCAGGTCCCCCCCCCCCCCCATGTGCTTTGCTGCCTCTAGTAGTTCCAGAGGGAGCAAAACACATGTGAAAAAGGTGGAGACCCAAAGCAATAGGGACAAACAAGTGACAAAAATGACAGTGCGGAAGTGGGCATGCTTTCAGCCTAATTTATCTCACAGGGATTAAGCATAAATGGAGGAAAGAAGAATGATGTAAGCTGTTTGGGGTCCTCACTGTGGAGAAAGGCAGGGTAGAAAAGATGTAACTAAATAATAAATATAGCTGAAGATGGGGGGCAGATAGAAGGTAAAACACCGGGTAATACGTTAGTTGGTATGGGGGAGTGGGAAGGAGAGAAGGAGATTTGGAAAGCTGACGTATAGATATAGGTGATATATATCACAGCCTTTATATTGCTTCCTGTACATCTGGCAGATTTCTGATAGGTTTTATGTTGGAGGATATCATATGTTTGTCCCACCAGATGCTCTACCTCCTGTTATGCTTTTGAAACATTTAGTTTGATTCTGGAATGGAGAAGGATTAGCTCCAATAAAGTGTACTATCTAGATGATTTCTTGTTTGCTTGAGAAGCAGTAATTCACAACTATAGACCATAGATGGGTGAGTTTCACACACTGGCAGCTGAGCTGGGGGTTCCATTAGTTTTGAAAAAATAGGTCCAGTGTCATCATTGCTCTTTGGAAACTTAAATCAGTACTCAGCAGGAGTTTCATATGTTGCCTGTACACAGGCTAAGTGCTCTAAAAGAACTGGTTAATGGATTGTGTAAAGCCTAAAAGACCATGTTCAAACAATTTGAGGTGCTTATGGAATATCTGAATATTGCATGTCAGGTTGTAGCCCCTGGAAAAGATTTTTGTGGTAGCTATGTGCTGCTATAAAGGATGCACTTGTTTCCCATCACCACATGAGACTTTGGGGGACAGCGAAAGCAAAGCAAACTGAGACACTACATCCAGTTGGACTTCTTGGCTCAATAGGTCTTATTATGGAAGAAGGAAAGATTAATGGAGGCCAAATTCCAGGTGCAGTCATATGTTGAGATGGTTTAGGTATCTTTTTATAGGGAGAATGCTGTACCCAATCAAGAGAACAAGTAGAATGTGAGATCATGAAAGATCTGACAATGCCAGGAATGGATAATAGCCAATGCCTTGTCTCATGCCCAGGTAAAAATGTTTAGGGAATTGGCCTTACCTGCAAGCAGGGATCCAGAGGTGAAGCCTCAGTTTCTGGAATCCATAGTGTAGGGAGGCATGTGGAGCAACTGAAGCATTCTTATCACCTAGCACAGAAGTATTCTACATTTGAGCTTTTAGGGCTTTTCAGCACTTTATGATGTAAGTAGGGCCTGAGGATATCTGATTGATAATGTAAATTTTTGGTGAGTTTGAGATATAAGGAGCTGGCAACTAAAGCCACTGAGACATTTTAACAAAGATAAAAGGCTTTGCAAACATGACAACTGAATTTAGAGTGAGGAGGATGTTTGAAGGATGACCAAGAGAACAGCCTTTTAATGAAAATAGGAAGGTCTTTTATGCATGGACATATTTTCAGGCAGCTTTGGAATTCTCTGCAGTTCAGAGTTTGAGGCTGCCCTGTTATTTTCTGCAGTGCTTTTAACATGGAGGCAACATTTTGAATCTTTAAGTTATTAGCCCAGTCCAAGAGAGGTAGCATATTCAGAGCTTTGCTATATAATGGTATGCTGGCTGGGAACTAAGAGGTTGTAGTAGGATTAAGATATTCAAAGATAAATAAGAAGTGGTGGGGCTATGTTATTTCTGTTTGGAATACTAGGACATGAGGCATGTGAAGCAGGAGGTCAGATCTGTAATTTTTATAACATGAGATCTGCAACTGACCCAAGCACTGTCCATCAAACATTTGGATAATCCTGTCTTTTAGAATGAGGCAGATTCTACAGTGGCAGGTGAGGTTTTCAGCTCAGGAAAAACAGAAGGTAGGTATATTGTGTTCATGTGGGTATAATATATAGGTGAGATCTTGAGGTGCCAATTCAGTTTAGTAGGTGCAAATGTCTTTTCACTTCTAGGTAAGATTGTGAGAGGCGTCCTGTCGGGCTCACAGGAGGGCCTGCTGCACTGTTTTAGGATCATATTTGGGCATCACCTTGATTGCCGGCATAGAACGTTCTGCAAGTGGGATTAGATGTACTCAGCTGCCACTTTTTCTCAGTTGCACTTCAAAGGTGGTGAGCACCTCCCCACCAGTGACAAGTTAGGACCTGGCAACCTTAGGTGGAAATGACCTAGTGCACACTCTAAGCTTCATAGTGACTTTCTAAATCTGGAAGTATATGAAGTTGATTAGGGAGTAGTGCCTGGAGATTAAAATCCTTTGGTCTGATTTATTGCAAAGAATAAATAGGGACATTAAAGCCCAGCTGGCCAGATGTCTGGCTCTGGGCTCACTTGCCTGCTAATGTAGCAGGAGAAAGTGGAAAGGGAATTGCATCAAGACCCAGAAGTGATACTACTTCTGGGCAGCCCCCAGATCTCTATGGTCTTTAAACTAGCTATCAGGATCCTTCTTCAGACAGATATAGTGTGAGTTGCTGTAACATAAGTAGTGACAATTGGCACACACACTAAGGCATTTAATGATGAAGAGACCTTACATTATTTTTCATTATTGAAAAGACATTATCCAGATGGAACCTCATGCAGAATAGTGTGCTGTGAGCACAGTAACCATAAACAGGATGAACCTTCTGTCCCACTGTTCAGCGTATGAGCAGAGCTGTCATATCTGAAAACACTGATTTCCTGTGACGAAGTGCAGTGCAAGAGAACTAGACATGCACATTCAAGTATTTCCCCTGCTCAGCATCATTCTGAAACACGAAACCAATTCAGAAGAATGCTGTGTGAGCATATATAACTAACATGCTTAATACCTACAAGTGTACAACAGCTCATGTCTGTTTAAAAGAGACAGCAAGTGCATAAGACACCATATCCTATCTTTCAATAAAGTACAAAGACATTGGTAAGATTACTTACCAGTTCCATAAATTACAGTGGGCAATCATTGTGAAAGTGATATAATGCATAATATAAACAAGCAAATTCAAATTATATATATGCCTCACAAGTTTAATTGGCAAAGAAGATATGTTCCCCATGAAAGAAACTGCAAATAGCTACATTAATTGAGACTCACAGTCCACAGGATATCCTGCCACAGCTGGAAAAATGTTCAACAATTGACATCTAAAATGAAGTTATTACCCCCTCCTCCTTGACCACCCAACTGCAAGAAAGTAAAAATTACCAGCATTGTCATGAATGCCTCATAATAACCACCACAATTTCCCTGCAGGTTATTAATTGTCTTCTAAAAAATTTTCTTGAAACCACAGGGAACCCTTGAAATCTACATAGTCTTTCTATAGTAATTCTCTTAATCTTAAAATCTATGCCATGAAAAAGGAACCTTAGCTAGTACAATTTTACAACCTGCTATCGGTCAATTTCCTCTACTTTCTACCATGCCAAAAAACATAAAAGGGAGCATAATTCAAGAACACCTTTTAGGTTTTTAGGTAGAGGATGACTACTGGGATGTCTTGTCATCTGAATCAGAGATTTATGCAGTGACAGTATAACTGTGATGAATTGCCTCTTCCATGGGATAATCTCAGGGCAACATCTTTACAGGAACAGGGTGGAATAGCAATACACAATCCAACAGGAGTCCTCCAAAAGGAGTCATCCCTGAACAGCAGAGATGATTCCAGGATCACTAAGTGAGGCAACAAACTAGAGAACAGTGAGTTTTCTCTATAGCTAACAACTACAAATGGGTGGAGCAGCACAGTAGAAGGTAATACACAAAGCCCATGAGTATGAGTGCAGATATCCTATGTGATTTTTTTCCCCAGGTGGGTCTCACTGGAACTCTGGTAGTCAGGTTATCTTGGCTTCACTATTCACTACTCATTTTATAAACTTAATCCACAACACCAAGGATTAAAAAGGAACAGAGGCTTCATAGGCCAGAAGAGGGAGATGTGAATGTTCATATTATTTACATATTGAGATAAGTCGAAGCATCAAACTGGCTGCTATAACTGGAGAAGAAATACCTTGAGTGATTCTCAGTAAGGGGTCTGTTTGGCAAGTAGGGATGGGCATGAACCAGCTCACAAACTAAAGTTCATTATGAATTTTGCCTGGTTCATGCTTCACGAAGCGATGTTCATGGCAGGGCCTCTGGCACGAACTTTCCATAAACTTTAACGTTGTTCATGGGGGTTTGTGAATGGATATGTTTTCAGACAGACTGTTTCCACTCAATTAAGCTGTTTACCAAACTTCAAAGCAACAAAGGGGCTGGAATTCTTCAGTCAGGAGCAGCAACAGGGAGTTGGGATGTGGAAGGGATGCTTCCCCCCTCCCTCTGAATCACTGCTGTCAGAGTCCTCATCTGCAAAGAGTGTTAGAAACTGCTGGTGTCTCTGGGCAGTGCTAACAACTCTTTTGCCTCTTTGGATAGCTCCAGTAACAGATCAAGAAAAGGAGGATTTGAAACTCCTGGTGATGCCTTGCTAGGGCTGGGCTCCAGTGGCCTGGCAGGATGAATTTGGTGCCCAGGGATGGGACACTGTGGTACACGGGGGGTGAAGGACTTCTCTCCCCCCCCCCACAATGAGCACCCTTTGCATCCGCTTTCACCTTCATGGCACACAGAGGTGTTCACACTCAGGAGGGGTGGGAGGGTATAAATGTGGGAGACCTTTTTGGGGGGGGAGGTGTCCATAACTGGGACCTAGGAAATGTAATCTGCCTCCAACTTGGACTTTCTCTCTAGTCACCTCATTTTAACTCAGGTCTTCCAATACCCCCTCCCAAAATCAGCAGTTCTGGAGTGGACAAGCACCTCCCATCTTCCCCAGTGAAGACAGGCAAAAGAAGCATTCAGCTTTTCTCCCATTTCCTTATCATCCTTTAGTAATCGTTTTACACCCTGGTCATCCAAGGATCCCACTGTCTCCCTGGCTGTTTTTCTGCAACTCATGTATTTGAAGAATTTTTTATTGGTGGTCTCTATGTTTTTTGCAATATGTTTCTCATAGTCTCCTTTTGTCTATCTGATCACCGACTTGCATTTTATTTGCCACAGCCTGTGCCCCCTTTTATTTACCTCACTCGGACTAGTCTTATACCACTTAAAGGAATCCTTCTTACCTTTTTCTGCTTCCATTAGTTTGTTAACCATGGAGGCCTTTTTAATACCTACTTGTACCTTTCCTAACCTGTGCTATTCATTTTATCTGAGCTTCTAGGATTTTACATAAGAACATAAGAGAAGCCAATGTTGGATCAGGCCAATCGCCCATCCAGTCCAAAACTCTGTCACACAGTGGCCAAAAATACAGGTGCCATCAGGAGATCCACCAGTGGGGCCAGGATACTAGAAGCCCTCCCACTGTTGCCCCCCCAAGCACCAAGAAAACAGAGCATCACTTGCCCCAGACCAAGAGTTCTTATCTATACCTTGTGGCTAATAGCCACTGATGGACCTCTGCTCCATATGTTTATTGAATCCCCTCTTGAAGCTGTCCATGCTTGTAGCCATCACCACCTCCTGTGGCAGTGAATTCCATGTGTTAATCACCCTTTGGGTGAAGAAGTACCTCCTTTTATCCATGCTAACCCAACTGCTCAGCAATTTCATGGAGTGCCCACGAGTTCTAGTATTGTGAGAAAGGGAGAAAAGGACTTCTTTCTCTACCTACTCTATCCCATGCATAATCTTGTAAACCTCAGTCGTCGTTTCTCCAAGCTAATGAGCCCCAAGCGCTTCAACCTTTCTTCATAGGGAAAGTGTTCCAATCCTTTTATCATTCTAGTTGCCCTTTTCTGCACTTTTTCCAATGCTATAATATCCTTTCTGACGGGTGGCAACCAGGATTGCACACAGTATTCCAAATGAGGTCACATCATCGATTTACACAGGGACATTATGATACTAGCTGATTTGTTTTCAGTCCCCTTCCTAATAATCCCCAGCATAGTGTTGGCCCTTTTTATTGCAGCCACACACTGTCTTGACATTTTCAGTGAGTTATCTACTACGACTCCAAAATCTTTCTCTTGATCAGTCTCCGCCATTCAGACCCCATCAACATGTATTTATAGTTAGGATTATTAGCCCCAATGTGCATCACCTTGCACTTGGCCACAATGAACCTCATTTGCAACACTGATGCCCACTGGCCCATCCTCAACAGATCCCTTTAAAGTGCCTCACAATCCTCCTTGGTTTTCATTACCCTGAACAATTTCGTGTCACCCGCAAATTTAGCCACTTCACTGCTTACTCCCCACTCCAAATCATTAATGAACAAGTTAAAAAGCATCAGATCAAGTACTGAGCCCTGTGGTATGCCACTGCTTACCACCCTCCACTGTGAAATTGCCTACCCTGTTTCCTATTAATTAGCCAGTTTTTGATCCACAAGAGGACTTGTCCATTTCCCATGACTATTGAGCTTACTTAGGAGCCTTTGATGAGGAACTTTATCAAAAGCTTTCTGGAAGTCAAGGTAAACAACATCTGTTAGGTCCCCATTGTCCACGTTTGTTCACACCCTCAAAGAACTCTAACAGGTTAGTGAGACAAGATCTTCCCTTACAGAACCCATGCTGAGTCTGCCTCAATAGTTTTTGTTCATCAATGTGCCTACTAATTTTCTCCTTAATAACAGTTTCCACCAACTTACCCGGTATTGATTTCGGCAGGGCTCATTTCGTAGCAGGAGCTCCTTTGCATATTAGGCCACACACCCCTAATGTAGCCGATCCTCCAAGAGCTTACAGAGCTCTTCTTACAGGGGCTACTGTAAGCTCTTGTAGGATTGGCTACATCAGGGGTATATGGCCTAATATGCAGAGGAGCTCCTGCTACGAGATGAGCCCTGGATGTCGGACTAACTGGCTTGTAATTTCCCAGATATCCAAATGTATTTGAAGAAAGTTTTATTGTGGGTCTTTATGTTTTTTGCAATATGCTCCTCATATTCCCTTTTTGCCTGCCTGATCACAGACTTGCATTTTATTTGCCGCAGCCGATGTATTTTTAAATAGTCTACAAGCTTCCTGAAGGGATTTAACTCTCCTTACCTTTCCTTTCAGTTTCTTCTTCACAAGCCCTCTCATTTAAAATAAGTTATCTCTTCTAAAATTAAATGTGGTTCTGTTAGTCTTTTGGAGCAGTTCCCTATTTACATAAATGTTAAACTTAATAGCATTATGGTCACTGTTCCCAACTGTTGCTATCACATTTACATCTCTCATGAGGTCTTGGGCATCACTTAGGATGAAGTCCAGGATCACCTGCCCTGGTAGACACTGTTACCATCTACTCCATGGCACAGTGGTTGAGAGGATCTAGAAACCCAGTCTCTTTATCCTGACTTAAACACATACTGACCCAATGAATGTGTCGGTAGTTAAAACCACCTATTATGACACAAGTTATTTCATCTAGCTGCTTTCCTTAATTCTTTTGCTGTTTTTAAATCATTCTCTAACCTTTGATCTGATGGGCCATAACAAACTTCCAGAGTTAAGCTTCCTTTCAGGCACACTATTTCCACAGATAGATAGTGTTTCTGTAAGTGAATCTATTTGTCTTACATTCTCAATCTTACTGAACTGTATACCCCCTCTGACATACAGAGCCACTCTACCACTGACCCTTCCCCCCTTATCCTTCCAATATAATTTATATCCAGGAATCATTGTATCTCTTCATTGTATCCCACTGATTATCCTCATCCCACCAAGTTTCTGAAATGCCCACATTGTCTATGTTTTCCTCAGACACTAAGCATTACAGCTCCTTCATTTTACCTTGGACACATTTAGCATTTGTATATAAACATCTATAATTTTCCAGCCACATTAGGCCTGCAACCTTTCTCCTGTGATCTCTAGACCTTGTCAGGCAGTCAGTATTGTTTGTCAGCTTCTCAGTGGCTAGGCCTAATCCATTTCCCTCTAGAACAGTAATATTTACTGCTTCATCTCTTAGAGATGAGCCATCCAGAACCAGAGACATTTCAACTCCTCTTGGTTTCCCCCCAAGATTTAGTTTAAAAACTGTTCTGCCACCTTTTTGGTTTTAAGCACCAGCAGCCTGGAGCCAGTTTGGTGTAGTGGTTAGGAGTGCAGACTCTAATCTGGGAGAACTGGGTTTGATTCCCCACTCCTCCACATGCAGCTGCTGGTGTGACCTTGGGTCAGTCACAAGTTCTCTCAGAGCTGATCTCTTAAGAGCAGTCCTCGAAAGAGCTCTCTCAGCCCCACCTACCTTACAGGGTGTCTGTTGTGGGGATGGGAAGGGAAGGAGATTGTAAGCCACTCTGAGACTCCTTTGGGTAGTGAAGGGTGGGGTATAAACCCAATCTCCTCCTCCTCCTCTTTGCATTCTTCAGTGTCTTTGCCTTCTTTGTCTTCTTCTTCTTCTTGGGAAAAATGGAGACCCCCTGTTTTGTACAGGTCCTGCTTGTTCCAAAAAGCATCCCACTGCCTAACAAACTTAAACCCTTCCTTCCTACACCGTTGTCTGATCCACACATTGAGACTCCTAATTTGTGCCTGCCTAACTGGCCCTGCATGTAGAACAGGCAGCACTTCTGAGAAGGCTACTTTAGAGGTCCTGTCCTTGAGTCTCCTGCCTGATTTTTTTCTCCAGGACCCCTAGGAGTTGACTCCTTCTGATTGCTAAGAAGCAGCTTTATAAACACTGCCAAATGCCAGGTCTTTTAGTGGGCATGCCAGAAGAGATGGTCATGGGGAGAAGACATGCAGAAATCCTTTGCTCGAAAAATCAGAAATCAGAAAAGGTTAGGGCTGAATTTCACCATCACAATATACACAGCAGAAGTTGGTCTTCCTGAATAAATCATTTGTCTTGCACAAAATTTATGTATTGTAGATTTACATAAAAAATGAAATACCTCATGAACCCTGTATACTCCTAGGGCCAACCAAGTCCAACCAAGTGATATATGTTCCTTCCTTTTCTTTGATAACCTCAATTTGAGTTTAGTAGCACCTTAAAGACAAACAAAACTTTCAGGATATGAGCCTGTGAGAGTCAAATCTCCCTTTGTAAGATACATGTAGGAACAGAAATACCCAAGTTCTTATATCCCAGTATGAAGGTGTGGGAGGCATGCTGCAAAGAAAGGAGTCAGGAAGCAGAGGTACGATGCAGAATGTAATCCACTTGATTAGAGCAGGAAATAAATGCTTAGGGGAAGAAATTTAGCATCTGAAGTGAAATAAGACTCCTATGTTCCTATTGGGACGTACAGATCTCCACACCTACTTATCTCCATTCCTACTTATGTCTGATGAAGGGAGCTTTGACTCAAAAACTCATACCCTACAAATCTTGGTCTCTAAGGTGCTACAGGACTTGGATCAAGTTCTTCTACTGCAGACCAGCACAGCTACTCTCCAGCCTCACAGCCAGAAATTTTTTCGGTAAGGGGCCAGTGGGGGTCAGGTTTTGGGCAGGGTCAAACAGCAGCCATGCACCATTGGGTCAAGGAAGGAGGATCAAGTGGACCCCTGGGGTCAAGTGAGCAGGGCCCTTGCCTCAGCCTGTGCAGCAGGGGGAGTGAAGCACACTGCCAGGCGATGCTGCCTCCCAGCCAGCGGGGCTGCTCTTGCACTTGCCATAGCTCTGGCCACTGCCAGATTGCTGCAGCTATGTCCATTTCCAAAAAAAGAGGACCACACCAGACAAACCCCAAGCGAGCAGCTCACTCCAGAGAAGTTGGGGCAGCAGCAGGGAGACAACAATGGGGCAGACAGTGGGTGAGGGAGGAAGGTGAGCCAGCCATGCCACAGGCAAGTAAGCACTGTGTTAGCTGCCTCCTCTGTCCTCCAATTTAGCCCATGGCTCCTGCTCACTTGGGAATTTGGGCTGGGGGTGGAGCCTGTTGTGCCAGTGCTGGGCATAGGCTCCTTCCCCACCCACTCTTGCTTGCTCGCTCACTTTGCCCAGCAGGCATCAGCCAGCCCCTCTTGCTGCTTCCCTCCTGACCATCAGCCCCAGGCTCCTTCCACCTCTCAGGGGAGGGAAGGGGACTGGGTAATGAGGGGGCAGGGCAAATTCAAGAGGGAGCATTGCCCCCCCAACCCCCCCCCCCCCCCCCATGGCTGCTACTCTCTGAAACTTTCCTTTGCTAAGTTACTTTTTCATCCATTAAGTGGGGATGGATCAGGGCCAGGACAAATATAAAATAATTTTATTTTCTGAAAAGGCTTAAAATAAAGAAACTTTGGTTCATGATAAATGTGATTTTAAAAGCTGTCAACTCCTCATTAATGTTCAGAAGAAGAAGAGGTTCAAAATTGCCACCCAAATTATTTTTGAGCTC
The DNA here is from genome assembly GCA_029233225.1 of Lepidodactylus listeri. Lineage (NCBI taxonomy): Eukaryota > Metazoa > Chordata > Lepidosauria > Squamata > Gekkonidae > Lepidodactylus > Lepidodactylus listeri. The sequence goes on along the minus strand of JARCFY010000004.1, from coordinate 69,853,866 downwards.
CCTTGCTCCTCCCTTCCTAAAACAATCTGTAGGGTGTACTTTCACAGAGGCTCACCTATTTTCCACAAATGATTACAAGCTATAGTTGGCACTTCAGTGACTAATTAACCTTTGAGAGAAAAGGAAGCCTTTGTTAAAATGTCACAAAGTTCACAATGAATAGAAAAGGCCTCTTGAGATGTCTATACAATGACTAGGAGCCCTTTAAAATGTATAATAAAAAATACCAATTTGTCCCCTTGTCGCACTGCTAGAAAGATAGATACAACTACCATCCTTAGAGCTACAAAAATACAGTGGGGTGGATTCAAAGAACCATGAGACAAAGGAAAGGCTTGTGCAAGATTTCATGCAGTGCTACAATGGGTATGTGTTATAGCAGTTCTCTTGTTTCTGCCTTCATAATAGATTGCATGAGGGGAGGCAATGGCAGAACATTTATTTATTTTATTTATATCCTGTCCTCCCTGCAAGCAGGCTCAGGGTGGTTTACAAGGTCACACAGATTATCATGACAGAGAAACAATATATAAACAATCTGCCTGGTATGCACAAATTCCCAGATTCAATCCTTGGTATCTCCAGTTTGTTTGTTTTTTAAGATTCATGTATCAGTTGATATGACAGACCGCTACCTGAGACCCTGCAGAGTCACTGGCTGAGGACAGACTGGCAAAATGAAGCACAAGGGAAGTGGGGCAAATAGACCCGGGCTGAGTTGTCACTGGGCTTTCCATTCGCATTGCGTAGACTGATGTGGGACCATACCGGGGAGGAGGCAGAATGGAGGATTTTCACTGTGGGGTGGCCCCTTGCAGCGGCACATGGCTTTAGTCCATTTTGCCGACCTGCGCGTAGGTGCACAGGCACATGGGTGCAGCAGCTGGATCCGTGGGTTCACATTACCGGCGCCGCTTGAGGTGCAGCTTATTTGCATCCACACTGCCAGGAAGTGGGATGAACGCGCACCCAGACAGCTTGACACAGGTTTCGCCAGGTACCTTTTTAAAGCGGGATGAAAGTGCTTCAGGATGGGGTGAGTGTGGCACGGCAATGCCAGGCAACTGTGGCTGTGTGAACGGGCTCTCTTAATCTGCTTGCAAAGTGGGCCTATATCGGCCCAAACTGCCAGTCTGAACTTGGCCAGAGCCAGTCTGAGTAGATGTGACCTGAAGACCAACTGCATTATCCATTATAATGCAGCTTCATGTGCACATAAGCTCTTGCAAATATAGAACGTATCTGGATTTGATTAAGTTTTTATTTTAATCTAACACACAGTTCGGATTCAGAGTTCTGGTTAAGGGTCAAATTAAGTGTTAGGCATATAATAATACTGACACTTACTAAATCATATTTTTGCTTAAATAACTAATTGAGAAAATTAGAAGTTCTTTGGATTTAAGACGCAGCAAGGTCTAACTTGCACTGTATAGAACTTACATGAGATAAGACATCTGTCTAATTTGTCTCTTGGAAGTCTCTATGAACCAATGTATGAGCAAGTAATTAACAGATCTAATCCTCTGGTTGCATGTCCTACCTTCACATTGTGCTCTAGAACCACTGCTCATTCCCTTAAGCAAAATCATTTTATATAAATATCAGTAGACTTGTGTTAAGGCTGAGGGGGGGAAGTCCTCAACCTAGATGCCAAAATAAGCAGTCAGGCAAGACTAAAAATAAACTGGCCATATGATAGCAAGTAATCCCTTCATATTCTCTACTCAACACTATGGTGATAACACCCTGCAAAAAGGTGTTCCTCCTCTTCTGTATCTGGTATCACTAACAATCTGTGAGACTTCTGATTTGATCCAATAAGTCAGGCCTTGTAGTTCAAAACAAAGTCTTTATTTCTTAATGGTCTTTCAGGAACATTTGCGTTGTTAGTGATACCAGATACAGAAGAGGAGGAATTGATATAGTAAATTCAAACTAGAGTAAAAACGCGGGTACCAATGAAAAAAGTACAAACAAGCGCCAAGATGTACTACCGTTACTTTCTCAGGGAAAAGGCGCGTAAGCAGAGCTACTTTCCCATCCCCGGCCCTTTGGTTTTTTCTACATCCATTCCCGTGCAAAAGACACCTGGAAAAGTGGAGGCCCAGTTGCCCAAGGTTACAAGTGCAGCAACAGAGATAACATGAGTCTAGCAAAATATCTGAGCTCATTCTAGTGAAGGAGGGGTGAGGGGGGAAAGGAACCATCAGAGCGGAAGCTGATGCCGATCTCCCGCCAGGCCCTGCAACCGGGATAGACATAGAGAAGCAAAACATGACAGGGAACCTGACAGTGTAAAATGGTTCACCCATAGAGCCCCATGGATCCTTCAGGATTCCAAAATGTTCGGGGTGTGTGTGTTAGGATTTCAAAAACATGCTCTGTTGCAGCTGCAATGGGATCAAGAATCTGAAAAAGTAAGTCAAACTGAGTAGAGGGCCCACAATTAAAACTTAATGTATAAATAATGTGTAAAAATATATGTATTTATTTTTAAAGAATTAAAAAACATATAGAGGCCCAATCACACCTCATGTAAAAATTTGAAAATCATATATACACAAGGGCCAATGGACTTGACCTAATGTGTTTTGCCCCATTAGGGCCTTCTTCAGAGGTCAAACACAATGAGGAACAAATTGGCTTTTACCACAATACATAATACAGTTATACAGCATAGATACAAAATGGACCAGAAAGAAATTGCTATAAAAATTAAAAGACCAAATTAAATACATATAATAAAATGGACAAATAAACAAGGTCTATATTATATTATATTATATTATATTATATTATATTATATTATATTATATTATATTATATTATATTATATCAGCATTTCGTGTGCCTCAGCATTTAGTCATGCCGGCCACATGACCATGGAGAAGTCTTTGGACAATTCTGGCTCTTCGGCTTGGAAACGGAGATGAGCACTGCCCCCTAGAGTTGGATTCAAGTAGCTTTTGAGCAAGGGAAACCTTTACTTTTATATTATACTTAAACAACATATTGACTTAGTTCCAGAGTGGAACTACCAGGCACAGAATAAAAATATAAATTAGGCCTCCCAAATATCAGTTAAATATCATTTGGATTTACTCTGGAAGTAAGTCAATATGTTTGTCAAGTATGATATAGGCATTTTTATCCATTTTATTGTATGTATCTAATTCATAGTTTTTAATAATTTTTTAATCCTTTACAAAATAAATACATGTATTTTTACACATTATTTATACATTAAGTTTTAATTGTTGGCCCTCTACTCACTTAGCTTTTAAGGTTCTTGATCCTAGTTTTCAGGGTTAAGTTTGTTTCCCTTCTTTGTTCAAAACAAGGGCTGCAATGGGAGCCTGGAACAGGATTCCTTGAAACTGCTGACAAGATTGCTCCTTGTCAACATCCTAGGGCAGAAACCCTTAAGGCAGAAACCATCCCCATGGTTTACAATGGAGCTTGGTGGCCTAAAGAAGGCTGGATGTCTAGAAAGACTCTGGTGGAAAACTCATACTGAATCCAACAGAGCATGCTATAGAGCCCATTGGAAGATTTATAAAGCATTAGTGATAGCAGTAATGTTATTTATCTTTGCCCTTTGAATCAGCTAGATCATGATCATCTCAGGCCGAGGACAGACTGGCAGTCTGGCCCGCTCTGCCTCCACTTTAAAAGCGGAGGCAGAGCGGCCATTCAGACTGCCACATCTGCCCGGAGAAGGCGGCCCAGACGCAACGCGTCCGGCGCCATGCTCCTCCCGCAGCAGCTGGGCACCACTTCAAAGTGGTGTCCCGGCTGCTGCGGCGCGCGTTCCACCCGCTTCTGGTGGGTGTGAACGCGTGCCGGGCAGGGGAGCCGCGTGGCGTTTGGCCGCCGCCGCCGGAAGCCGCCCACAGTCTGGACGATTAATTATGAAAATGAAGCATGTTAATTTTTGCTTTGTTGTTACTTTTTTCTGCCTCTGGCAACTAACACAAAAAAGTTAGGGAAATATCAGAGAAAGCATGTTTTTACTTGACCATATGCTCGTGGCAGGATTTTTTCATGCTTATTCTCAGACAACAACAAGTTTTGCAAGAGAAAGAGGTAGCAAACATGTCAAACAGAGTTGTGAGCTCCTTCATTGGCTATACAGAACAATGGAAGATGGGCTTGTTTTACATTCTAGCTAAAGCTGAAACATGATATTTTGCAGTATATGTGTTTGGGCCTTGCTAGCTAACAGACAAGGCTACCACATTATAAGAGTAATTCCACAACAGACCAAATACTAGAGTTCAGTATACACACACTGCAACATAACCTAATTTTTACCTTTTTTCTGATCTGGAAATGAAATCTTTATAACAGCAGAGAACAACACTGAACAGCACCATCACATACAAACATCTGTGTAATAAGATTATAAAATCTACTTTTATAACTATCAAACTAAATCACAACCAAAACACAAATAATAAATATAAATATCATTCCCCACAAAAGTCTTACACTGGCAGTAATACAGAACAATATTTTAAAATCTCAGAAACTGAAAATCTTACAAGGAAAATGGCCACACAAGGTAACTCACTCTAGCTCCTTAGGTTAGATTCTTCTCCAACAGGGGCTACTCTGGCAAGATGAGAATATCATCATTCTCATTGACCCTGGAATCACTGCCCATCTAGGAACTGATTAACTTTTGTTCAACTCCTTATTCTCTGTGGCCATAAGTAACATCTTTGAGGCAAGATTCTAAGCTTCTGGGTATTTTTAACATTGTTCTATATTATTGCCAGCATTATGAAGTATTTTGTAAGGACTGATATTTAGAGATGCTCACAAAATCCTCCTCTGCTAATTTCTCCCAAGATTTTGATTTCCGTACTACCAGAAAGATTTACTGAAGTGGAACCCATAATGTTGAAATCCAGGATTCTTCCAGACTTGTTTTTCCAGAATGCATGCAATAAAAAGAAGTAAACATACAAAAATTAAGTCCTGCCAAAGTGTTTAATTTTACATTTTACTAATTATATTTTTAAAAATTGTTTAAAAATAATTGATTTTTAACAAGCAGAATCAAAAATAAATGCTTCAAAGTTAGGGATAAGCAGATTCTCTCTGACTTGGATTTTTTTCTACACAGGGGTTTGGTCTGATGTTTGTCCAGTGAATTTTGGTTGAACTTCTAGGAGCAGAACTCAAGGAGTAAGGGGAGGACATTCTTATTCTTTCCTCAAAGAAACTGGGGTCCAATAAAAGAAACCATTCGAAATTAATTTTTTGTGTGCCAAAAGGGGGGGGGGTAAAAGTTTTTTTAAAAACATGCAAAGGGCAAGGTTAGGAGTTTTTATTTTTGGTTCTGTGGCTGTGGTCACACACACTAAATAATCTACTTTCAATGCACTTTCGAATTAGATTTTGCAAGTTCACTAAAATCCAGCTGGAAAGTGTACTGAAAGTGTACTGAAAGTGGATTATTTAGTGTGTGTGACCGCAGCCTGTGTCTCTGTAACACAGGCAATAACCACCCCTGCTCAAACAACCCCCTTCAATAACCAACTTTTAAGCACTGAAAAATATTTAAAAATATTTGGCACCCAAAAGACTAGCTTTGAAAGAGTTCTTATTGCCATGAGCTGCGATGGTCAAATGAAAAGACCCTTGCTATGATCTATAGCAAAATAAATAATTTAGACACAAACAAATTGCAAGAAAAGGGATGTAGTCAGCTATAGCAAAATAAATAATTTAGACACAAACAAATTGCAAGAAAAGGGATGTAGTCAGCTTTCAATATACACTACCTGGGGCAACTTTGTCTGACATCATTGAGAAAAAAATATCAAGTCTCACTGGGTAAAATTATCAAGTTTCAGAAATGGACTCAAGATGTCCCAGGGATCTCACAAACAATAAAACCAGTAATCCCTCTGCTGTAAGTATGATCAATCACATCCATTAAAAGCTCTGGCAAGAAATACTGCATTACACCTCTTCTAAACACTGGAAGAAGAGAGAGGTGTGCATCTGGAAATCCCTGAACCAAAAATCAACAACAATAACAAAAAGCTTTTTCAGGGCAGTTCATGGTTTTAAGAATAATCATATTAGCGAAATACATCTTGTAAAGTTTTGATGGGGGGTGGGTTTCAGGCCATGCCTTGTCTGTTTCAATATTCTTCTTTTTCTTCAAATGTACTGATTTCCTAGGCAACAGGAATGTGGTGGTTCATGGATAAAGCAGAAAGCAGAGGTTTAAAGGGACTCCAAACCCTGCTTTCTGTTCCCTGTAAAAGCCACAAAAACAGCCGAGCAGCAGGGAGCAGCGTGTTTTGGGCTGTCTTGTGCAATCCCTTTAAACTTTAAAGAGGCTGCACAAGACAGTCCAAAACAGCTGAGCATGGATGCCATTATGAACTACCCTACCTTTTGCTTTCTTGGGCCCCTGCACTGTTTCCTTCATGGAATTTTTACTTATGCTTTCTTGGCTCAGTGAATCTAACAGAGGGTTTTTAAAACCACAAAAGCAGAATAACAAAAAGACCACTCCCTGTTTTTCATAGTGCACAGTGCAGAGTTCAGTTTACTCAGGGGTCCTTTCGTAGAAAAAAAGGTGCAGGAGCTCATTAGCATAACTCATTAGCATAACTCATTAGCATATGCCACATCCCCTGACCTCACCAGAAGTGTGTCAGAAAGGGAATGTCAGTTTCAGCCCCATTATATCCTATGGGCCATTGAAATCAATGGCAAAAGCTCATAGGGTATATGAGGGGCTGGAGGAAAGGGGGTTTGAGGGAGAGGCTCCAAACTTGCAGGGTAGCTGCTGGGGCCTCTCCTCGAAATACCCACCAAGTTTCAAGAAGATTGGACCAGGGGGTACAATTCTATGGGCCCCCAAACCGATTGTCCCATCCCCTCCATTGTTCTCTATGGTGGGAAAAAATGTTAACTTTTTTCCTACCATAGAGAACAATGGAGGGAATGGGGGCAACCTGTTTGGGGGCCTGTAGAATTGGACCCCCGGGTCCAATCTTCTTGAAACTTGGTGGGCATTTCGAGGAGAGGCCCCAGCAGCTACCCTACAAGTTTGGAGCCTCTCCCTCAAACCCCCTCCCCTCCAGTGGCTTTTAAAGTTGGAATGACCTTTCCAGACACTCAGAACATTTTCTTGGGCATCTGAGCCAAATCCAGCTGGACATGTGTTCAGAGATTCTCTCTCTCTCTCTCTCTCTCTCTCAGAAGGTGTTAATCCTTTTCTTCCTGCCCTCAGTCTGCCAGGTAAAATTCAAGCTTCAGGACTGGCTTCTTGCCCATCTGAATGGCACCCCAATTTTGCACAAGAGACTTTGGAAAACTAATGAAGCTCTCCACTGAGAGAGCTCATGTGTGCATTCTCTATAATCATTCTGTGGGATGGCTGCTGGTAATGTAATTTGTGGGCTCTGTCAACTGGATCCAAGAAAGCAAGTCAGTAGGTTAGGGAATAAGTTCAGTTAACTTGCATCACAGAAGTTTCTGTTGCTTTTCCTTGGCTAGACACCTTTAAACCATTTAACAGCTTTTCTGTCTGCTTTTTTCTATTTTGAATAAAGGTTTGAATCTCTGTCATGGTGCTTAATGTTACCACCACTACCCTGGTTTGGGGGTTCCTTGAGATAAAAAAGGCTGCCAAAGAAATTAAGAAAAAGACGGTGCTTTAGTTCTTCTCAAATCAAGGAACCCCAAATCAGAGTGGTAGCAGTGGATTGCCATGCCCCTTCCATCCAGGGGTTAATTAGAAATGGCAGAAAAGAAGGAGGGGTAAGGCGTGCTGGTGAGTCTTCCAATCTTTAACAGATTCCCCTCCCCTTCCAAGTACCCTGCTTCTATTACAAAAGATCCTTCAGAGGCTTTGGGAAAATCTGCTCTCTCCAATGAGGAATTTACAATCCTTGTTAGGAATCCCATTGTTTAATTCCAACATAATTTTACTAGCCAGAAAGGGCAAAGGTCTAATAAGGATAATGTAGCCTAACAACAAGAATCCTGTCAAAATCCATCGACAGTATCAATCTGAACCTATCTGTATAAAATTGACCGGTAGGCTCTTCTAACACCTCAGGAACTGGGCCCATGTGGCATCCAAGTTGTAGTGAATGGGAGATATTTATTAGTGAAGAAAATAACAGAAACATCACAGGCAGGGTCTGAATCACCACCAATAACAAGATCAAATCTAGGCATTATCAGATTACAGTAGAGGGATTTCCCATGAAATTAAAATTACTCTCTGTTAAAGTCAGGGCTCATTTTGTAGCAGGAGCTCCTCTGCATGTTAGGTCACTCCCCCCCCAATGTAGCCAATCCTCCAAGAGCTTACAGAGCTCTTCTTACAGGTGCTACTGTAAGCTTTTAGAGGACTGACTACATCAGGGGTGCGTGGCCTAATATGCAAAGGAGCTCCTACTGCGAAATGAGCCATGGTTAAAGTAGTGTGTCTGTGTGTGTGTGTCTGTGTCTGTGTAGGACTATTCTTGATGCTAGCCTTCTGTACTCCTGGATAAATAGTACAAATCTCAGCCTTTGTGAAGAGCCCCAAGAAAAGGCTTCAGGAACCATTTTCTTCCCCAACAGCCCAGTCATCTGAAGGAGCACATCCCAGCCTAATCATTGGGAGCTATATAAAAATTGATTCTCAACACTAAAAGGCATTATGTGTTTAAGATTTAAAATGCATATAGAAAACAAATAGATGAATAGCTGTGCTAAACTACTCCATCAAACAAAGCATTACTTTTCTGTCACAGAGCCACCAGATGCCTGGGGGGAATTCACAAGCAGAACAGGATGATGCTATAATGTTCCCTGTCCTCAGAGCACAGGAGTTTCAGGCATTCATCTTATAACACAGAGATTTCACTTCTAGCTGTCATTTTTCATATTGGCAAATAGACTTACTTCCCAGGTTCTTATCTAATACCTTTTAAAAAGGCTCGATGATGGTAAGCATCATACCGATTGTGGTGATAGATGCGTTACGAACCTGACCTATACCATCTACCATCCAGTACTGTCTACTCCATCAAGCAGCAGTTCTCTTCAGAGCCTTAGATGTTCCCAGCACTGCTACATGACAGCCTTTTAACTGTAATTTCAAGAGGTGGAATGCATGCGCTGTGCATGCAAAGTGTGTGTTCTGCCTCAACTTCTATGGCCTCATAATGGAAGGTTATGAATGTAAAGACACATTTCCATCTATTTTGATAAAACTAATAAAGCAAGTTTAACACAGTGGCTAAGAAACTGAAGAATAAATTGGAAAGTCCTTGGTTCAAATCACAACTCTGCCATTAACTGAATAAGTGATCTTAGGCAAGCCACACTCCCTCAGCCTCAACTCTCCATTTCCAATATGGGGATAATGAAACTCACCTACTTTAAAAGGTATTGTAAAGGCATGGTTGCCAACAGGCCAGGAGAAAAATGTCTTGTCTCTGTAACAGAGGCTTAATGGAATGTTATTTAGCAGGTGGATCTTATTTGCCTTCATACCATGAGAAACTTCAGCTTTGTTTCCACATAGTAAGCCTCTATTAAAGTGATGGGGTGTGTGTGTGAAATGGTATGGTAAGGCCTGATCTTATCAAATCTTAGATGTTAAGCAGGGTCAATACTTGGATGGGGGACCACCAAGGAAGACTCTGCAGAGGACAGCAGTGGCAAACCACCTCTGCTTCTCACAGGCTTTGAAAGCCTCTTGCTGGGGTGGGTGTAAGTTGGTTGCAACTTGACGGCACACACATACATAAAGGGACAGGATATTTTGGCAACTTTATGTAAGGACTGTAATAATACAATGCATGTGAGGCACTCTGAACACTTGAACGTGCTATACAAATGCTAAGCATTATTATCTGTGTCTTATTTTAACTATACAACAATAATTGTACTATAGACTTACATGAAGTTACTGTCTGCTCCACATACTAAGTAAGCAATAAAATTAGTTTATTAACAAAGCAAAGTGAAGAGAGAAGCCACTATGGCAGGTTTATAAATATAAAATGACTAAGTCTTGAAGAAACAAATCTAGGAACTGGAGGCATTATGTTTCAATAGCATTTTTACCCAAATAAAATAATAACCACCACTACCACCTCAGGAGACACAAGTGCAGTATTCCAGTATGCAATATGAAAGGCAGTTATTCAATGCTAAAAATGTAGCCAGTTTAACTGAGTTTGTCTGGGTTTAGTAATAGCACTCCAGTTTCCTTCAGAAGTAAATCTATACAGTTGCATGCTAGGAAGCTTACAGTGCAATCCTAAACAGTTACACCCTTCTAAGCCAAATTAACTTCAATGGACTTAAAAGGGTATAACTCTGCTTAATATTGCCCTGTTAGAGTTTCTACCCATGCAACATACAACTAACAGAAAATTTCATGAACACTTTTATATTAATAACACAAGATTCATTCACAAACCATTCTGAAAACAACTTAAATAAACTCACAGGAAATGTGGCAATTAAAACTAATAATCCAATTAAATTAAAAACCAGGGTCACTCACCATTATGCCAGTAAGCAAGCAGACTCCCTTCCCACAGTACGTATTAGGTACCATATCACCATATCCAATTGAAAGAAAAGTTATTGAAATCAACCACATTGCTCCAAGGAAGTTGCTAGTAACATCCTGTTGATCATGATACCTGAAAAAATATATAATTACTTTATCAGCAGTGCTTTTCTTAGTATATTTTCCCCTATATATTTGAACAAAGTGCTTACAGGCACATCCAGCAGTGGGGTTCTTCCATCCTGTTATGTGTGCAGATCTGCAGAAATCTGTCTGCCAAATATATGGTTTTTGCTGTCATGGCTGACAGTATTGTTTATCTGTTAAGAGGAGTGGGAAAACTGGACCTTGAGTTACAAAGAAATTAAAAAATGAGAATTTACCTCTGCCTAATTAATTTCAGCTTCATCTATAAATTGTATAGTTTAATTAATTAATTTCAAACAAAATTCATGCCATATTTTAAACCATGAGGAATGCAATGTGCAGATAGACCAGGAAGTTAATGAAGAACATCTGCACAGGACTATTCTGGGTATTAATGTAGCCAACCCCAAAAACAGCAATCTCTGAAACACAAAAAAAAAAATACACTTTCTACATAAGGCCACACTAACAGCACAATTATTGAATGCAGTTCTGGACATTCCACTTGAGAGAAATATCTGAATTATCAATATTCTTCATATGGTATTAGTAACATACCACTTTGTGGCTTTTGTCAAGTGCTAGAGACAATTTATTATAAATTATATAAATTACCCAACACTAATGACTATCCAGTCCCCTCGTGAATCCTTTTCTCTTACAGAATCCATGCTGATTCTTCCGCAATAGCTTTTGTTCAGCAATGTGCCTATGAATTCTATTTTTAATAACAAATTCCACCAACTTACTCAGTATCGATGTTAGACTGACTGGCCTGTAATTTCCTAGGTCTCCTTTGGAACCTTTTTAAAAGATGGGAGTTACATTAACTATCTTCCAGTCCGCAGTTACGGAGGCAGATTTTAGTGATAGATTGCATATTTTTATCAGGAGTTCCACAAGTTCACATCTGAGTTCTTTCAGAACTCTTGGGTGTTTGCCATCTGGGTCTGGTGATCTGTCAGCTTTTAATTTGTCCATCAGTCACAGGACCTCTTCTCTCATCACCTCAATCTGACTCAGGTCTTTTGACACTTCTCCTGAAATTGGCAGTTCTGGACTGGGCAAGCACCTCCCATCTACCCCAGTGAAGACAGAGACAGAACATGCATTCAGTTTCTCTGCCAATTCCTTATCATCCTTTAGTACCAAAAATACCTTTTAAAAAATTACCAACACAGTGAAAGAAACCTTGTGTAAATATTTAAGTGTGGACAGCTGAGGCTAAAGAAAATCCTGGCCTCAGTGCAGTTATAGCTGACTGAGAGAAGAAGCTAACCAACTGAAACATCTAATTTGCATGTCACACCAAGCCTTTAGGAAAAAGTTTAGAAGAAAAGGGTCAGCCAATGAATCTAAAAGAACAGTTTGTCAGTGAAAACTCAGGTAGTTATGCAACTAACAATTATAATCCTTAGATACATTAATGCCTAAAATACATAAAATATTGTGTATGTTTTACATAGCTTTGCTTATGTTACTTTATCAGTGCCATAGGTAACTATATTGCACAAAAAAATTAAATAAACAAGGAGTTATTGCTTTAAATCAGGATGATTTAGAGGTGGGATTCTCCCATGCCAAACAAGACTCTGAAAAACAGGATGTCCCTACTTAAATGGATGTGTTGGAGAGTATACATCAAATGTACTTAAATTCCACAGGAACAGTTAACACTTAACACAAATCTATTACTTGTTTAGGTAACTAAAATAAAAAAAGAACATTCTCCTCCTTCTCACAGTGAAGTTAGCAGTTCTGCTATTGGCTTCAGTAAGGATGGAATCACTCATAAAAGTCCTAGTGATTTATATTTTGCAAGGCAATAATCCAGATTCCTTTGCTGTTTTAGGCTGGTGGAAGAAATGGTAACTGAAGTGCTCCTTTCCCTAATATGGCTCAAATGAATACTCTGACTCCCAGCATTATTTTTGTTCACAGTAGTGTCTGTATTGAGTGATATATCCCACTTAAATGGCTACAATAGCTGTGTTATCAGAATACAATTGCTACTCATCAGTTCTGCCCTGACAGCTGCTTCACATTCATCTTAATGCCAACAAGTAAAAATAATTAAATGTTACGTCCTTGCTACTTTGTGTAGACTTGCCTGTGTCAGTTTAGCCCTCTCAAAACTGATAATTTCTCTTTTTAAATAACTAAATAAATCACAATCTAGGACTTTATTCTCCTAAATAACACAAACAAAGCTTATTATGGATATTAATATTCTGAGATAATGGAGGAAAAGATTTTCAGAAACAGTTATAAACCAGCCTGTTCTAAGCAAAGTATAGCCTAGTTAAACATTATACAGCAGTTAGACTAATAATAACTAAAACTACACAGCCTACTAAATCTGAAGCTTGTCAATTTGACAATGAGCGAAGTAACTAGCTATTAGGCATACCCCAAAATAATAAATCATCTGCTTTCATCCTTAGTTAAAATAACAAGTAGTGCAGGGTAGCTTATTCTTTCTTTCCCCCTAAATACACTAAATTTTGTACTCTGCTTTTAAATTATGTTTTTAAATGAAAAAAGCAAAAATGCAACTGATTTGAATGATCATCTGATGTAAACCTCACTACGCACAAATCTTTGACTATTTTCAAAGTTACGGTGAAAAGGCTTTAGATCTGGTAACTTATTTATTTATTTGTTTTTCAAATTTGTATCCTGCCCTCCCCGCGAACGGGCTCAGGGCGACTTGAGTATAAAAGTCACTGATGTCCGATTCTTGGAAATGCTGCAAAAGCTCCCTGGTAGGTAAGAGACTTTGCATGGTGAGACAGCAGTTGAGTTCCTTTCTTTTTCACCATGCAGATATCATCACCTGTAACTAACCAAGAGTGGCATAAACTTTTTATATAAGATGTCATTCAAAGACTACAATAGTTAGAACTGTACACTTTCTTGGAGACCAGACTGCAGCAGGCACAAAGGAAATGTACAGGATCATTAATCATAAGTACAAACTGCAGTTCTGTATATCACCCCTCAGTCTATACTAGGAAAGTTTACAGTGGCAATCCACACCGTGGGTTTGATCTCGTGTCATATTATTAATACAGCAGAGGACACAAAAGCAACGATTTTTCTGTGGGATACATACAAAACCACAGACTCATCTTTATTGTATAATGCCCTGTATTATTATGCTTATTTTTCTATAGCAAAGAGATTTACATTGCAGTCTTAGGCAGACACACCCCTCTAACTCCATTGAAGTCTAGAACTGAATTTACTGAGCCACTAAGAGATCTGTGATTGGATCTTCCTGGTATTTTAAAAAGATAAATGACAGCTACACAGGACCTCAGTTCAGACTGGTGACAGGAAGCAGAGCTGCAATACCAAAGTACTGGGGGGAGGGAGGGAACCTAATTTGTATAATATGCAAATTGGTTCCTTATTATGCAACTTGAGGATTTTAACTCTTGTGTTGTTGCCCAGTTGTTTTGCATCTCCTATTACTACCTAAAACAAGTTTGGAGAAAAATATCCTGTCCCTTTAATAGAGGCTTAATATTTGGAAAAGTGCACTTGAAACTTTTCATGGCATGAAAGTAAGTACCATCACCTGCCAAATAACACCCCATTAAGCCTCTGCTAAAGAAACAGGACATTTTTTTTCTTCAGGCAGGTGGCAACCTTTAAAAACATCTGTTTACCTGACACTATTCATGCTAGAATTTGCTCAGGCTTCTTTCTGAAATGATACCAAAGCTTACCTGCATCTGCAGCTCTGCATCTTTTCACTTAATGTTTAAGAAGAAGTTCCTGTGGAGCAGGTTATTTTCTTCCAGGGTTGTCAGGTGCCCCCTTGCAACAAGTGGGAGGTGGGGGAGACTTACTGGCAGCTGGAGGGCCTAGTATTTCAAGCAACATCACCAGCATGCCAGAAGTGATATCACTGTGCCATCAGAAATGCAGGCCACTCTGGTATTTGGGCAAAAATTCTATGATTGAAGCAATTTTTACCATAGAGTTTTTGTCGTAATGCCAGAGTGCCCTATGTTGCTGGCAATGCAATGACTTCATTTCTGGTGTGTGCCTAGGGTTGTCAAGTCTGGGTTGGAAAATACCTGGAGACTTTGGGGGCAGACCCAGGAGAGAGTAGGGTTTGGGGAGGGGAGGGGCCTCAGCATGGTTTAATGCCATAGAGTCCACCTTCCAAAGCAGCCATTTTTTCCAGGGGAGCTGATCTCTCTCAGCTGGAGATCAGTTGTAAAAGCGGAAGATCCCCTGGCCCCACCTGGAGGCTGGCAACCCTGTGTGTGCCACATCACTGGCAAACATTGTTGAGATGCTAAGTTAGGCCTCCCCCTGCCAGCAAATCCCCCCACCAGCCAGTTGATTGGCAGTGGGGGCAAGGCCTGGGAGTGGGGGATCCCCCCCCCCCCCAGCAGGGGCCTGGCAACTCTATTTTCCACCCAAGTCTTCAACTCCTGACAGTTTCCACATACTGTATATACATATGTGATATCAAGTTGCAACTGACTTACAGTGGCCCCGGCAAGGGGTTTTTAAGGCATATAAAAAGCAGACATGGTTTGTCAGTTCCTCCCTTTGCAGACTCTTCCTTGGTGGTCTCCCATCCAAATACTGACCCTACTTAATTTGTATGATCTGATGAGATCAGGCTGTACCATGCTGCCTTCCCTCCCCACAAACCTTAGCTGCAGCATTTGGGCTGCTTTTCTGTGTATACTTACCTCCTATTGATTTCAGAGGAGTTTCAATGGTGCCCATGAAATATGAGGCCAGTGACTTATGAATAGGACTACTGCCTTAAAGTATACTCATAACTTTGAACTAAATCCTATGCATATATATATAGATCTTACAAACAAGTCTCCATAGTAATAATGCAGTCCTAAAAATCTTAAATATTTCCCAACAACATGCCATTGTGTGACAGGGTGTTGGACTTGATGGGCCATTGGTCTGATCCAGCATTGGCTTCGTTTATGTTCTTATGTTATGTTCTGTGCAGTAATAATAATCCTAAGATTTTGTTTGCACTAGCAGACAGCCAGAATTGGCAGGCATGCCAACTGCACATATGTGCATATGTGCCTTGCCTGGTTTCTTGAGCCTTGGGAATTCCAAGGCTATCTGGGTATTTGGGGGAGGACTCACTGGGTCCAGGCCCTGCAGCAACCATCAGGCAATTTGCTACAATACAAAGTGCATGTGTTAAGTACTGAGCCGGGAGACGATAAATCAAATGCAGGCTTTTATTCAAAATATTGGTCAGCTCAGGGACAGCTCTAGCAAGAGCGGCACTCAACTTATAGTGTTCCAACGAATAAGTATACACATTGTTACTGGAAACATGCAGTCTCATTGGACCTAAGCAGGGCTCTGCGATTGGTTCCTTGGATTGGGTTCAGGACCAATAAGGAGTCTTTATTCGGCAGCAAATAGGAATGAGGGAGTTAGGATACCAGAGCCCTGACAATGCAATGCAATATAACAGAACAGAACATAACACCCAGAACTGGCACCACCTCTCCTCCACTGATCAGCTGGCTGGCAGAGGGTGGACTTACCACAAAGAAAGCAGAAACACCTGATGTTTAGTGACATGCCTATGTGACTTCAATATGACCTGGATGTGACATAGGCATACTGAGGACGTCAGGGCAACGCTTTGGTTTTTGGGCAAAAACTCTATGGTAGAATTAGCTTCTACCATAGAGATTTCGCCCCAAAACCAGAGTGTTGCCCTGACATTCCTGATGGGCCTATGTCACTTCCAGGACATGTTGAAGTCACATAGGCATGTTGCTGAAACACCAGGTGAGACTCTCTGCTCCAAGTAATCCCACTCCCCATTCCCCACCAGCTGCCAGGAGTGACCTGGCAACCTTACACTCTGCCATGGAAGTTCACTGGGTGATCTTGGGACAGTCACACACTCTCAGCCTAAGCCACCTCACAGAATTGTTGTGAGGATAAATGGAGAGGTGGAGAATGCTGTAATCTGTTTTGGGTCTACAGATCCACCTGGAAGGGAAAAAATAATTGCTTCAAAAAGAAACCGCAACAGAACAAAAAATACATTGAAATTGGGAAGATCTGATGACTTCCAGTTAGGTGGATAAAACGTTGCCATACAGCCCAACTGCATTTAGTTGGAAACAAGCCACAGCTGTTAATATATTACCCCACTACTTGCACAGGTAAGCTACTTTACATAAAGCCACTCTTCTATTATACCATAAATATAATAAACTCAAGCCAAATCTGTATCAAGATATAAATATGTTAGGAGTTGACATTGACATATAACACAAAAGTAGTTGACATTGACATATAATGGGGATGTGTTGAAGAAATTCCAGCACATACTCCAAAGAGTGTGACCTGACAAAAATATATTTGGGGTTCTTTTATGCTCAGGGAGTTCCCATGCATTTCTGTGTGTAAAAATGCACCCATGTACAGCATTGCTGCAGAATCCGCCAAGAGAAGGGAATGGGATCAAGCAAAACTCTATTCACAGGGCGTGATCATACGCACCCATTTGCGACACAAGAAGGAAGATTCCCTGCCGGCTCAAAGTGGCGTGATCACACAAGCACATCTGGGAAGCGTCCTGCAGCCGGTGTCAAAGTGTCGCAAACTGCTTTGAGCCGGTGGGGAACCGGCTTATTTAGCTACCAGTGAAAAGGCAGTCTCAAATGGTTTGAGACGGCCCAGAACTGACCTTTCCTGGTGTGATCGCGCCAGCGCAAGCAAGTGGTGTTGGGGAGCGGGCTTTTTGTTTTTTCCCCCCCTCCCATCCCGGTATGCGCATCATCGGATGACCCCAAGGGTGGACAGGCAAGTCATCAATCCCTTGTAGAAGCAAATAAGCACACTGAAAACAGCCGGAAAAAAAAAACCCAACTCGCTCGCGGCTGCGTGTGATCACGCAGCGGCGCTTCACCCTCACAGGTCCATGGACCTGTGTGATCCTGCAAAAGCGGTGCAAATTGCGCCGGCACAAATTTGAGTCACTTCCCGTCTGGCTTATCTTGCTCGTGTGGACGGGGCCACATAATGTCAAATCTAAATGCACATTTTCCATTTTAAAAAACATTATCCTCACCCTACTTTATAAAGCCAGGGTTGCCCGACCCCTGCCCAGGAGCAGGAGTGGGAGGAAATAAAAGGCCATTGGACTGATGGCATAACATCACTTCCAGGAAAAATCCAGAAGTGGCATCAGTCCTCTCACATGATTCCAGTGATTTCTAAAGATGTCCCTTGTGGGTTTTCCAAGATGACATGTAGTCACTGTTAGTACACCCCCCCAAAAATGTTCCTGTCCCAGTCTTCTGCTGTTTTCCTGGTAACCCTAAACTCATAAAAAATATTCCAGATATTCTGTATTAGAACTGCATGCTGTCTGCAAGAAAGCTTGATTTGCAGTGCCCTCCGAAAAAGAGTTACACGCTTCTAAGTCCTTTGAAGACAATAGGCTTAGAAGGATGTAATTCTGTTTAGGACTGCCATGTAACCTACATACTTGTATAACTAGTACACAGGATTCATTTAGGGACGGGCACGAACCAGCTCATGAGTCAAAATTTGGCATGAACTTGGGCTGTTTTGGAGCCTTTGAACCAATGTTCAGGGAAGGTGCCTTCCCCGAACATTTACTAAACTTTTGTCTGGTTTGGCTGTTTGGGCCATTTAAACCTAACAGCTGAGTGGTGCAGGTCTTCAACTGACCTGTTAGGTTTAAATGGCTTTGAGCCATTTCAGCCTAACAGCAGATGGGCACACCTGCCCCACTGTTAGGTTGAAATGGCTGCGAGCCATTTCACTGGTTGGTTTCACCTTGAAGTGGGGGGGAAGCAAAATGGATTGGTGAAGCAAAACAGCTGGCAGCCATTTCAACCTAACAGCTGATGGGCATACCCATCCTGCTGTTAGGTTTAAGTGGCTGTGAGCCATTAAACCCATTGGTTTCACTTTAAAGCAGGGGAAAGTGAAATAGATGGGTTAAATGGCTCACAGCCATTCAGCCTTTCCTGGATGATTCCCCCCTTCCTCCTGTCCATGGCAAGCCACAGCTGGGAGAAAGGGGAACTGAACTTGCTGGACCAGCTCAATTCCGGTGGCTGCCTTTTGGCTCGATTTGGTTTGGGGTTTGGTTTGGGGACCACCTCAAACCCCAAACTGACCTGACCTGAATTCTTTAGGTTCATGCCCTTCCCTAGATTCATTAACACTTTCCTGACCTACTTTACATGTTACTAAACCAAACTACAAATATAACGTTTAAGCAAAGGAATAAGCCTCTGGAGAACAGGTTCAGAAACATTAAGTTTTTCATGGTTTCAAAGTAAAGTAAGCAAAGATCACAAAATAAAATTTATTTTGCCCATGTAGGGGAAAGCATTTCCCCACACTGTTGCTTAAAAAGGAATTTCTGGACTACTCCTTAATTCCTGTTTTCCTCAAATGCAAACGGTTAGAAAATCCATCCTTCCTAAGCCCGGAAAGCCACATTCTCTTGCTCAGCTATCTTCTCTTTGGGCAAGCACAGTCATGAGAAGTGAGAAGTGGATGGGAAAGATCTTGCCACTATGGTGCATCTAGATGAGATTATTGTCATGTGTTCTAAATGCGGCTGCCCTTGAAAACTGTCCAAAGCCATACTTGGTATAGAATGCTGTGGCCAGAATGTTGACTGCAGTGGCTCATAGGGACCATATCACTCCAGTCTTGTTCCCTTTACAGATTCCCAATTTGCTTCTGGGCCCAACTCAAGATGTTAATTCTGACTTTTAAAGCCCTATACATCTTGCGGACCAGCATACCTGAAGGACCAATATGGCAATCTCACCCTATTCCCTCCCTCACATGCAGGATTTCCCCCTTTTTTCTTCTTTCTTGCTGAGCAACCCCGATATCTGTTTTCTTCTTATTTGTCTATGGCTGTCCCACCCAGCCACTTTAACACAGAGACAGACAGACAGACAGACAGACAGATGCTGGCCCAGCCCAGGGAACTGAGGGAAGAGACAAAATCACCTTTTTATATTCAACTTGAAAATGGTTCACAAGAGACTTGTGAAAGTTCAAAATAAACAAAATGTTTTATTTAACTTAGAGGAGAAAGGGTCAGGTAGAACTGGGGTAGGATGTATGAGTGAACTGATAATAAAACTAAGGTAACTTTGAAATCACACTAACTCAAGATAATTTATTGCCTACAAGTAAGTGTTTCTGCTATTCAAAAGGGTATTTTACAACTTTGAGGAGAGTTTTCTTTTCGGTTTCTGCTTAAACATGCAAGCATAGGTTTCTGAGTTTCACTGACTCTTAAAGTCTAGAAGGAAGCAACATACAACCAAAATCCTATATGCACAGACCAGGGATCATTCCTCTTCTAGAGTTATCTCCCTTTTCACTGGACAGGGATTAATTCTCTTAACTAGAAGCAATTTCCCTTTTTGGCTTGAATAGGGATCCTCTCTGATCATCTCACTCCTTTTGCCTCCTTCCCAGTCCACAGTTAGTACTTAACTGTCTTTTCAACTGTCAGTTCCTAAATGTCATTTCTTGACTGACTCTCTCCACAGAATTTCATTTGAACAGCCTGTTACTCAAAGGTTCTCAGACTCCAGTAGGCATTAACCCTAGACGGTCCATTACAACCACCTTCTCCCATGAGAACCACCCACCCACTCCAATCATCTTCAGAGGTTCTGCTTCAGGTGCCCCTGTACTCTGAGGCTAGATGGTGCCAATACTTTGGAACAAACTCCCTAGGGAGATTCCCCCCCTCTACTTTCAACCAGTGGGCAAGTACTTCTTCTGTTTTGTTTGGTATAACTGTTATTGGTCCTCCTCCCTGCTTGTTTTGTTATGTGTGTTTGTGTATATGCTTATATTGAATTGTTTATTTTATATATACATTATTTTAAATGCTTTTTAAATGTTGAAATCATAGATGTTTTGATGTGTGCCACCTTTGGGACTCTACTTGAGTGGAAAGGTGGTATAAAAAGGGTAAAGGTTTCCCTTGCTCGAAAGCCAGTCAAATCTGACCCAAGGGGTTTCCATGCTGAAGAGCCAGCTCTGTCCGAAGACTGTCCATGTGGCCAGCATGACTAGATGCCAAGGTACACGAAACACTGCTACCTTCCCACCAAAGCAGTACCTATTTATCTACTTGCAATTTCTTGCTTTCAAACTACTAGTTTGGCATAGTAATGTTTTAATAAATAAATTTCTCAAAGCATTGTTGGGGTAAGCAGGAGCCTCTCCTCCCCCACCCCACAGTTTCATGTGCAAAAGGGTTCCTTCTGATCTTTAAAATGATGCTTCCTGCAGCTTCTGTGTACTGCATGGAACAAGAGTTGGATCAGGGAAGCCCAGACACAACTGCCCCCTCCCATCTAGTTTAGTTAGCTTCTTCTCCTAACTCCAGGACTGAAAGAACAAGATGTTTTTCCAGCTTCTTGAGCATCTTTAAATAAATTGCTTCATAAATTGCTTTCTTGTGCAAAATATACCTATTTTCTGTACAGAAACATGATATTATTTAATGTGACTGCATTTTTCTCAATCTCTAATTTACTAAGATTATTAAAAAAATCTGTTTTATGTAGTGGCATATATTGTTCCTATTAAAACAGAAAAATCATAAATCTTTTAGGTCAATTAAATATCCCAGTAAGAAAAACTGAACTTCATGCTTTAGCCTAATTATACTTTTAACATACACTGCTGATAATACAGGAATGCCATCTTACCTTTAGGCTTTTTTAAAAAAGAATTTAAAAAATATTTTCATTTTAAAAATCCCACATAAGCTTTTAAGCCCCATGTAAGGTGATGCCTGAAATCAGTCAGATAGCTATTCAAGCTCTCACATTAGAGTGCACCAAATAAGCTTGTATTCTAAAGTGCTCCAGAATGTTGTTTCTATTACTCTCACTACAATGAATCAGCATCATGACTGCAACATTCTAATTGTGAAGAAGTCAACAGGATTAGACAGGAGAAACAGTGCACAGGATTGCACAGAAAGCCAGCTTTACTGCTATATAAGAACATAAGAAAAGCCAATGTTGGATTAGGCCAGTGGCCCATCCAGTCCAATGCTCAGTCACACAGTGGCCAAAAACACCAGGTGCCCTCAGGGGCCAGGACACCAGAAGCCACCAGAGCAGTGGGGCCAGGATGCCAGAAGCCCTCCCACTGTTGCCCCTCCCCCCTCAAGCACCAAGAATACAGAGCATCACTTGCCCCAGACTGAGAGCTCCTATCTAAACTTTGTGGCTAATAGCCACTGATGGACCTCTGCTCCATATGTTTATCTAATTCCCTCTTGAAGCTGTCTAAGCTTGTAGCTGCCACCACCTCCTGTGGCAGTGAATTCCACGTGTTAATCACTCTTTGGGTGAAGAAGCACTTCTTTTTATCTGTTCTAACCCAACTGCTCAGCAATTTCATGGAGTGCCCACAAGTTCTTGTATTGTGAGAAAGGGAGAAAAGCACTTCTTTCTCTACCTGCTCTATCCCATGCATAGTCTTCTAAACCTCGATCATGTCACCCCTCAGTTGTTGTTTCTCCAAGCTAAAGAGCCCAAGTGCTTCAACCTTTCTTCATAGGAAAAGTGTTCCAACCTTTTTATCATTCTAGTTGCCCTTTTCCGCACTTTTTCCAAAGCTATAATGTCTTTTTTGAGGTGTGGCGACCAGAACTGTACAAAGTACTCCAAATGAGGTCACACCACCAATTTATACAGGGGCATTATGATACTGGCTGATTTGTTTTCAATTCCCTTCCTAATAACCCCCAGCATAGCACTGGCCTTTTTCATTGCAGTCGCACACTGTATCCACATTTTCATTTCTAGTCTGCTAGTGTGTTGTTTCTTCTGTTTTTGTGAGAGCCTGCTTGGTTAAGAGTGGTGGACTCTAATCTGGAGAACTGGGTTCAATTCCCCACTCCTCCATATGAAGCCAGCTGGGTGACCCTGGGTTAGTCACAGTTCTCTCAGAACTCTCTCAGCCCCACCTACCTCACAGAGTGTCTGTTGTGGGGTGATGAAGGGAAAGCAATTGTAAGCCACTCTGAGCCTCCTTTGGGTAGTGAAGAGTGAGGTATAAAACCAACTCTTCTTCTATCCCCTGGCACTACAGTTACAATGTGACTGAAGGCAGACTGGCCATTTAGTTTACAGGGAAAGTTCCTGGTGGACCACTGCATAGTTCCTGGTGGTTCACTGGCAG
The DNA here is from genome assembly GCA_029233225.1 of Lepidodactylus listeri. Classification (NCBI taxonomy): domain Eukaryota; kingdom Metazoa; phylum Chordata; class Lepidosauria; order Squamata; family Gekkonidae; genus Lepidodactylus; species Lepidodactylus listeri. The sequence goes on along the minus strand of JARCFY010000004.1, from coordinate 69,830,915 downwards.
CACTACAGACCCAAACCCCAGTAGCTCTGACAGCACTGCAGGGACCACTATGCATAGATTTGGACACAACATCAACATGGGAGTCAGTTTACCCATTATTTCCTCCATAGGAGACCAGAGGATGTTCTGCATGGCTTGCTCCTGGGACATTTGAACTTCCTAGTCTTCTCCTGTATGCAAGAGCTGCACCTGCAGAGAAATTTCTAACCCTTCCCGACTGTCTGCAGCAAGAAACAGTGATTTGAAGGCTCATCTTATCTCATTTTTGCTTGCACAGATCATTAACAATGACTTGACTATGAGGACTTTGCCCAGGCACAGAACTTCTGCAGCACAGGTCTTACAGTTGTTGTGGACTACTGTCTGAAACTGTAAGAGGATTGCCTGGATGCTGAGTGTTGTGCTTCTTTAAAATGTATGGGTTTTTTTCCATGATCCCCCCCCCCCCCCCCGGCCTGGAACAGCTCTGAGAGCTGGCAAGAGATAACTGGGCAATAAAGCCAAATCATTATAGATGGAACTTTTCAGCATCAAGCCCATTAGATTTTCATTTTTCTATGGTTAGTGTAATTGATTCATCTACTGAACCCTGCCACACACTAAATTATGAAATAGAGATCACTTTGCAATTCTTTGCAACTGCTGCCAAAACCACTTTATCAGCATCTGTGTTTTGGAACCATAAAGTTGTGTGGCTACCATGAACAGAAGTACTGTAATGGTGGTCATCATGAACACTGATTTGAGGTTCTGAATGTATTTATCCAGCCAGATAAAGACTGGCAGTAGATTCTTGAATTTTCAGTGTAGGATTCCTGTGATTTTCCATTATATTTACTAATTCATAACTACATACTTATTGTTGGCCCATAATTGTGTGCGTCTATGGGGATTATCATTAAAATATTGTTTCTAGTCTTCTACTCAATGGGATATATATGTGTGGAAGTTTCTCTTATTTTAGTTATTTTATTTTTGAATTCCTTTCGTGTGTTAGGGAGGGTCTAGTAGTATTTCTTGCTATCCAATCTGTAAAGGATACTTTTCAGTTGCTCAGCATCTATTTATGTATGAATTATTTTATTATAAGGCCATATTTTCTATATATTTCTATATTTACATAATGTAGTGTGCTCTTGTACTTTGATAAAATCCCAAGCATTCATGTTAGAAGAAGAAGAAGAGGAGGAGGAGATTGGATTTATACCCCGCCCTCCACTCCCCAAGGGAGTCTCAGAGCGGCTTACAAACTCCTTTTCCCTTCCCCTCCCCACAACAGACACCCTGTGAGGTAGGTGGGGCTGAGAGAGCTCTTTCCCAAGCTGTCCTTGAGGGAACAGCTGATACAGAGCTATGGCTTGCCCAAGGTCATCCAGCCAGGTGCAAGTGGAGGAGTGGGGAATCAAACCTGGTTCTCCCAGATTAGAGTCCGTGCACTTAACCACTACACCAAACTGGCTCTCAAGTTATGAGGAATAAACATGAGGAATATGAGGAATAAACATGTCCTTCATTAATGGGATCATAGTTTCTCAGTGCAACTTATAAACCCCCTTATAATAAGCAGATATGACAAATTAATTGTGTCAGCAGGTCTGCAGCCACCAGACTTGTTAGATATGCAACTAGGCAAGAGAGCAGGGAAGGTAACTTTGGCAACCTGCATTGAAGCAGATATCATTGTTAGAAAGCAAATATAATTCAGAGCTGGCCAGTTGCCCTTAAGAACCAACATAGATAATGAGTGCCTAGTGTTTGGGCTTGCTGAGAAGAGGCAGCAGAATTAATGTTATGTTGATCAATGCCAGCATTTAGTTCTATACTGACCAATACATTTACTGAATATGTAATATTGCCTTGGAAAAATAGATGCAATGCAAATAAAAAACTTTAGTGAAACAGACCATTTTGGGACAAAATGATACTATTTGTTGTTTCTACAGCACTTTTACAATATGCATTGTATACTGTAGTTCATTTTTCATCTGTTTATCCTCATAAAAATTCTAAAGTAGATTAAGATGACAGTGATTTTCCAACAGTATCTCCAGAACTTAATGGCTGGGCATGAATCACAATCTAGGTGACCATATGAGGAATAAACATGTCCTTCATGAATGGGATCATAGTTTCTCAGTGCAACTTATAAAAAAAAGATTGAAGCCACATCATATAGCACCTTTATTAAGAAGCAGCATTATTAATGCAAATCATGGCCTCTACCATGTCCAGAATTATCATATATTTAATTCCATACTGGACTATAGAATTAGAATTAAAAAATACACACATAAGGGAAAGAGACATATTTCTACCAAGAACCATAGCTCTGTAAAAAAAGCTCTAAAAAGTTAAAAAATATGAGGCTTTAAAAACACAAAACACAAAAATAAAAGCAACTATCTATGCATGCTCAGATGGCACTGAGGGGAAAAACTTCATGTAGCATTTTGGGTTATCACAGATACCCAAATGGCATCCAGTAATGAGAAGGTAAAGGAACAGTGGGAAGAGAAGGGGGTAAAAAAGAAATTTTGGAAGAAAACTGACAGCGGGGAAGCTGGTTGGATGAGTAACGGGCAAGGGGAAGACTTAATGAGCAGTTGGGGAGGTGACAGAGGGGATGTAAGAGAAAAATGGATGGTGCATGACAAGAAGAGAAAAGAACATAGCAGGAACAAAGTGGAGCAGAGGGTGGGCCAATGGATAGAGATCAAGATTCTTCCTGCCCCTGAGAAAAAAGATGGAAAATAGATTCAGAACAAGTGCATGCCCATGATAGTCATGGGGGGATTCCTTCCCCACTCTTTCCTGCCAGGCCTGCACCCAGCACAACTCCCAGGCCTGCATCTCCACCACCAGGGGGCACAACGTGACTCCTAGGCAGCCCATTGGTGGCAGCATCACCAGCACAGCTCCCAGGTTGCAGCAATGGCATGCCCAGCGTGGCTTCCACTGGGCACAGCACAGACGTTGCCAGGCCCAGCATAGAGCTCTGGGTTGCATGGCTGATGACACAGGGACCAGCGCAGCTCCCAGGCTGCACAGCCACTGCTACTGGGCTCAGTGTGGAGCCCTGGCTGTGCAGCCACTGCCAGAGCCAGTGTGGTGAACTGGGCTGTGCAGCCGCCACCACTGGACCCAGTGCAGCTCCCCAGCACCACTGCTGTTGACCGCTGAAGGTTAGTCCTTTTTGCGAGATTTAAACCCCTTGTGTGTGTGGTTTTTTTTAAATTTTCAGATTTTTCTGCAGACCTGGGAAGTGCCCCAAGTTTGCTGAAAAATCTGTTTAGCCTCCGAGTGGCCCCAATCCACTGATTTAGCTATCTGCAGATGGGGGCCACACGTATATAGATGAATTTTTTTGACCCCCTGTGTCCGCCTTTTGCAGTCATCCTTGGCAGACATAGAGCAACAGATGCTCAGACAGTGCCAGCAGTCACACTCTCTCAGCCCCAAGGGTGACTGGAAATGCGGGATCTTCCCAGCTGTCTTTGAGGCTGTCAAAGCACACTTGCTGGGACTGTCCCAGCAGCTGCATCCTGACAGCTTTGAGGATGGCAGGAAAAGTTGAAACAGATTATTTGTAGTTTGCCCGAAGGTTGGCTGCAAAGACATAATATTTTGTTGCAAGGCACACCTTCATCTACTCAAACTGCCACTGGCTTTTCAAGGTTGCAAGTGGATATTTTTCTCCCATTCCCAGATCTATTGTTAATAGAAGGCACCAGGCACTGCACACAAAAAAACCCCCAAACGTTCTAACAATGTATATAGAATATTTTATATCCTGTTCATCTGATTTAGTTATGGTATGTGGCTCCCTTATGCAACATATGTTATAAAAAAACTGTAGATGAATTAACATGTAGCAAATGTATAATTTGTCATTTTAAAAATCAGATATGGCTGTTTGGTAAATGGTTACTGAATTAAAGAAACATCTGGAAATGCAGCATATTGATTTATATGTTAGCTGAACTATAACCAGTAAGCAAGAAAATATCACTTTTTGTAATACGCAAAGCTTCTTTAACTGTCTCAGCTTTTTCTAGTTATGAGAGATAGTGACTTGCTATGGTGTTTCAAAGGTCTCTTATCTGCTGATGCCCCTGTATGCTTGAAGAATAGAGTACATTTACTGAACAGTGAGTTGTCTTTTAGCCATGAGACTCCCATTAACCTTATGTTCAGCTGTGTGGCGAACCTTTCACAGTGCTTTGAAATTTGCCTCTTAGGACTCTTTTTTTCCGCCTCTTATCACAAAGAGCAAAATATTTCTCTGCTGGAATAAGAATGCAATAAAATGAGTTCCATTTGTTCAGAAAACCTAGATGCAAGACATTTCTTCCAAAGAAGTTAAAATAGTTTCTGAAATAACTAGGAATTAAATAAAAATGCGTCAGGCCATAGTTGTATAATAGTTTTCTAAACAAATATGTTTAGAAATAAGGATGTGAGAACCATTTAGGAAAACCAGAATATACCAAGATATCACCTTCCAGATTTGCTTACAAAGCAGACAGGCAGTAGAAACATAATAGCTGAGTTGCAAAGCCATATAATTTTTAAAATACTTTAAAATGCTTGAGGAATAGTCATTACCATAATTAATGTAACACTTTCAGTCATGAAAGTATTTCATACACATTATCTTGCTGTAAAGAACATCAGATAATTATTCAAATATTGTAGGTGGAGAGCTGATGTTGTGAGAAAATGGCTTGTTCATAGAAGCTACAAGACTTCAGCACAGGATCTTCTAAATTACAGGTTATTCTTTTAGCTACCAAAATATATTCTGTGTGCTGGGCTGGAGGGCCTGAAGATATGCCAGTAATATAAGGGTGCTGTTTGGTACGATAGAGAGGAAAGCAACAATGTTTTCCCCCACTTTGTTGTTAGGTTGGGCTTTTAGAGTTGCCAGCCATCAGCTGTCAGTTGGCCCCACTACAGAAAAAGTGTTGACATTAGGAGCAGGAAACAGGCTAGAGAAGCAGTTGGACCATTGGATGACAATGGAATTAAAGGAGTACTAAAGGAGTATAAGGCAACTGCTGAGAAGCTCAACGAATTCTTCTCATTGGTCTTCATTGCTGAAGATATAAGGCAATTATCTGTTCCTGAATGCATGTTTTCAGGAGGGGAATAGGGAGCTTAGGCAAATAGTGGTGAAAAGGGAGGAAGTTCTACAACTTTTAGACAAACTGCAAATTAATAAATCACCAGGACCAGATGGTAGCCATCCTATTCTTTAAAGAACTCAAGTGTGAAATTGCTGATCTTCTAACTAAGATATGAGGACTACCAGAGGACTGGAGAATGGACAATGTAACTCTCATTTTTAAAAAAGGATCGGGGGGGGGGGGGAAATCCAAGAAATTTCTGGCTAGTTAGCTTAACTTCTGTTCCAGGTAAATTGATGGAAAGTATTATTAAAGATAAAATTGTCATGCATATAGAAGATCTGCTGATAAAAACCAGCATGGCTTCTGCAAAGGTAAGTCCTGTCTCACTAACCTTTTAGAGTTCTTTGAAAGTGTCAGTGAATGTGTGAACAGGAATAAGCCAGTAGACATTATTTATTTGGATTTCTGGAAGACTTTTGACAAAGCACCTCACCAAAGACTCCTGAGCAGACTTCAGAGTCATGGGATAAGAGGATAAGTCCTCTTTTGGATTGGAAATTGGCTAAATAACAGGAAGCAGAGAGTAGGAAAAAACGGTAAGTTCTTGCAATGGAGGGATGTGAGCAGTAGGATCTCCCAGGGACCTGTACTGGAACTGCTGCTTTTCAAGTTGTTCATAAATGACCTGGAGTTAGAGGTGAGTAGTGAGGTGGCCAAGTTTGCAGATGACACCAAATACCAAACACAATAATACAAGAATCTGGAGTAATCTACTGAAGTTGAAAGGCGGAAGACTCAGGACATACAAAAGTATTTCTTCACGTAGCCTATAGTTTTGGGATTTTTAAAACCAACACAGTTTTATTATGTAGCCTACAGTTAATTCGTGGACCTCACTGCCACAGGATACGGCCATGGCTGCCAACCTGGAGGGCTTTAAAAGAGGAGTGGACAAATTTGTGGAGGACTGGGCTATTAATGGCTAGTAATCATGGATTCTCTCCAGTACCAGAGGTAGTATGCCTCTTTAAATCAGTTGCTGGAGAGCACAGGCAGGATGGTGCTGTTGCAGATTTCCTGTTTGCAGGCTTCCTAGAGGTAGCTGGTTGGCCATTGTGTGAACAGAATGCTGGACTAGGTGGGCCTTTGGTCTGATCCAGCATGGGTCTTATGTTTTTATGAAAATCCAACTGGATGCAGCCTACAATTCATTTGAAGATCTACTCCACTGCATCAATGGCAGCACATCCATGTGGACCTTGACTCCATTGTTAATTCAGTGTCTGTGGTAGAGGTATTAAGTTCCCACATTTGTCTAAAATGTGATAATTTTCAATTTTTGACACCCAAGGATAGGGATAAGGTACTTGCCACAACCAGTCCTCTTGTGCCATGTCCATTTTGGCTTGTGTGACTAAGTGAGGAGAAACCGATGGACTGGCTTCATAATACAGTAAACACTTCACTGGTAAAAAACCACCAACTATAATAGAAGCACTAAAGCCTCTTCTGAAAGGGGGGGGGGGAGACTTCTTTGATTCTTACAATTTGAGGAATAACAGCCCTGTTTCAAATAATCTTTTCCAGCCAAATTATTAGGATGGCAATGGTGAGCAGTTTCAAGTGCTCTTGAATGAAACAAATAATCTTGATTCATTTCAGAGCCAGTCTAGGGATCACTTTTGAAACTATCTTTACCACGTAGCTTATTATTTTTGCTGGGAAAGGGAGAGATACAGTGGAAAAGTAACTTTGTTGCAAACATCTCCCAAGAGATCAGGATTTTATTTGAGGGTAGTCTTAGTCTCAGGACTTCTTTCAGAGGTTAGGAAAAAAACAGTGGATAAGGGCACGCTTCTTCAGCTCTAGCTAAAAGGCAAAGTGTGCCCCTTCCTGTAACAGAAGGATTTGGTCCCTGGAGGCCTCTCATTTGGACTACTGCAGTACATATTTCTGTTTTGTAACTTTGTTTAGGAAATTTGGTTGAAAAACAAAGTTATGCATTTTCTAAATACATACAGGCAGGGGTCATTTCGTAGAAAAAGAGGTGCAGGTGCTCATTAGCATAACTCATTAGCATAACTTATTTGCATATGCTATATTACCTGACATCACCGAAAGTATATCAGAAAGAAAGAAAGAAGAGAGGAGAGAGAAAGAGAGAGAGAGAGAGAGAGCTGGCAGAGAGGAGACAGCCAGTAATCCAAGCCTCAGAAATACCACTATTCTGGGAGGATAGCTTCAGTGGTGGCTGAAGCCTTCAGAAGGCTGGTTGGAGGAAAAAGGACCTTTCCAGGAGGCGGGGTCATTTTGCTGCAGCCATGACACAAGTAGGCATTCCCCCATGGGGGGGGGGGCTGGCACCAACTTCCGGAACTGTGCTCTGCCGAGCTCCTGCTCGAAATGACCCCTGCATACAGGGATATGTTTTCCTGGTAGGTTCTGCTATACTTGAAATATATAAATACAGGGGTCATTTGGGGCCGGAGCTAGGTGGAGCAGAGCTTCGCCAGCCTAGGAGTGGGCACTAGGGCAGCCATGGGCTGAATCAGATTCTCTGATTCGGCCCGCCACTGAATTGCTGCCGAAATTTGTTGGTGGCTTAAAAAACGGCTGGAGGGGAGGCGGTTTGAGGGAGAGGCTCCAAACTTGCAGCGTAGCTGCTGGAGCCTTGCCCCCAAATACCCACCAAGTTTCAAGAAGATTGGACCAGGGGGTCTAATTCTACGGGCCCCCGAACAGGTTGCCCCCATTCCCTCCCTTGTTCTCTATGGTGGGAAAACGTAACATTTTCCCCCACCATAGAGAACAATGGAGGGGATGGGGCAATCTGTTTGGGGGCCCGTAGAATTGGACCCCATGGTTCAATCTTCTTGAAACATAGTGGGTATTTCAGGGAGAGGCCCCAGCAGCTACCCTGCAAGTTTGGAGCATCTCCCTCAAACCCCCTCTCCTCCAGACTCTCATATACCCCATGAGTTTTTGCCATTGACTTCAATGGCCCATAGGGTATAATGGGGCAGAAAATGACATTTGGCCGGCCAGCTGGGGAAGGGGAGTGGAGGCTTTTGAAGATGCCCCCCCTTTGCTTCCCTTTCTGACACACTTCCGGTGATGTCAGGGTGTGTGGCATATGCTAATGAGTTATGCTAACAGGTATGCTAATGAGCTCCTGCACCTCTTTTTCTATGAAATGACCCCTGTATAAATATAAGTTTATATCTATATCTATATAAATAAACTTGATTAAAGTTCAATGCAGTTATTACAGTTTTTAAAGTTAATGGGATACATGTTAAAATACCGAAAGTTTCAGCATTCCAGGGATGGACTAACTTTTTGAGTATTAGAAATGAACAAGTGGGGACCTGCAAGGACTCATGGGGGACATCTCATTTTGCCTTCCCCATGATTTTCTCTTTTCTTTCTCTGGCCCATAGCTTCTCTTCTTCTCACCCACCAGCCAACCTTTCTTTATCTACCTCCTGTCTTTAGATTTCCCTCCTTTCCTTCCCTGGAAAGTTCTGGTCCAGTTATGTGGTGCTGGATGAGCCAGGCCCAGTTACTCAGTGAGAAACCTGCAAGAACTTGCACAGGTACTTCATGTTCTCCTATAGCTTAATGTCTTCCTATAAACCCTCTTTCCCTCCTTCTGGAGGCCCCCATATTCTCACCTTTCCCTGCCTCCTTCTCTCCTTCAAACTCACCTATCAGTCTAGCTTTTATCTGCCTCCCATCTTTACCTATATTTATTTCCTTCATTTATCCCACCTTTCTCCACAATGGGGACCTAAATCAGCTCTCCTCCATTTATTGTCACAACAATCCTGTGAGGTGATTAGACTGAGAGTGTGTGACTGGCCCAAAGTTATCTTGTGAGCTTCCACAGCAGAGTGGAGATTCAGTCTTTGGTCTACCAGATCTTGTAATTCTAACCATCACACCACACTGGCTTTGATGGAGTGGCTGCTGCTGTTGAACAACTGCAAGCACTCGAGCTTGGGTGAGCCATGCAAGTCTCATGGTAGCAAGTTGCCCAGTTGTTGCTGCCAGGCCTGGTCCCAAAGTGTCATCATTCAAAGGCCAAAAACATCTCTGCTAAGGGTCCTGACCCTTCCCCCTGCCTCTGCCTGACAGAAGCTAAGGCTTGAAAGCTGACAGAAAGTTGCTTAACAATGGCCACTTAAGGCATCAAATTCTTAAAGCTACTGGAGCTCCTTGAATCATTTTGATGGGTTTTAATCCCCAGTGTGGTTTTTTTTAGATTTCAGGTTTTTTCAGCAAACAATATGACCGATTTCCCACAAGCAGCTGTGCCACGGTCACTCTTCCATTTGCCCTGGTTGCATTGGTCAATTTCACACTATTGCCCCATGGCTGCATTTTGAACTGCAGCTCCCCCCGACTTCCCTTGTGTCTTCTTGATCCTGTTTTTTGAAGATCGAGAAGACGCAAGGGAAATCAGAGGGAGCTGTGGGTCAAAATGTGGTGGCGTGGTGAATAGTGTGAAATTGACGAATGCAACCAGGGCAAATGGAAGAGTGACTGTGGCACAGCTGCTTGTGGGAAATTGGTCAGAGTCCTATCTGTCCATGGCCCCACATTGAGAATTAGATACATCAATTGAGAAGACATACAGGGTTGTATCATTCAGAATAGATTAATTATAAGAGCTTCTCTCTAAGGTGGCATGGCATAGCACATGTGGCATCAGCACCACTCCTATTAAAATATAGAAGGCAATGGAGCAATTGTACCAATAATCAACCGGACACGTCACTTGGATCCACTATAGCACTGTACCTTACAGTTACTCTGTGGGGAAAATTTCCTTGGGTAGTTATCCAGTAACTGCATAAGAAACAGAAATGCAGTGTTCAAAATAGTTCACTGAGCCTCAGTTAGAAAGATGGACTATAAAGAAGTATTGTTCTATTGTGAGCAGTTGTGGATTTGTTGATGTTCCCTTATTGTATGGTATAGTTATTTTAACATGATCCCTTAAGCTGAAAAGCCTTTGTTTTAGTTTCACTTTTCACTTGTGTTATTGGTTGCTGGCTGTGGCTGGTTATGGCCTAGCAGGGCCCAGACAAGGCCTTCCTTAAGTTCAAATAAAGTTCTGTTCTCTTTTGGTACTGGGTGCCACAGCATTATTATACTGGTGACAAGAATAAAACTACAACAACCATGGTGATGTGCAGTGGCATGCTGGGATTTGATGGAGTGAATGTTCTGAGTATGTTGAAAAGCTGGAACATTTCTTTCAAGCTAACAAGATTGAAGATGCAGACCATCAGAAATCTACATCTTTGGGGACAGGGTAAAAGTGGAACAGGCTGGAACAAGCTGGAATGGGTACCGCAAAAAGTACTGGGATGCATTACAGGCACTCTAGAACTATATTTGAGAAATGAAAATGTGGAGCTCTCGCACCTCCGTTGACCTTTCCAGGCCAAAATGCCTCCGGAACACCCCGGAACAGGCCAGATGAAACACACAATAGTACCGCAAAAAGCACTGGGATGCATTACAGGTACTCCAGAAAAATATTCTAGAGCTGAACAGTATTCTAAAACTGAAAAGGTGGAACTCTTGCACCTTCATTAACCCTTTCCAAGCCAAAATGCTTCTGGAACAGCCAAAAAGGGCCGGAACGGGCATTAAACACACAGTAGAACTGCATAAAGCACTGGGATGCAGGCACCCCAGAACAATATTCTATAAGTGAAAACGTGGAGTTCACGCACCATCTTTAACCCTTTCCAGGCCAAAATGCCTCTGGAACACCTGGAACGGGCCGGAACGGGCATGAAATACACAATAGTACCACAAAAACCACTGGGATGTGTTACAGGCACTCCAGAACAATATTCTAGCAGTGAATACGTGGAGCTCTCGTATCTTCATTAACCCTTTCCAAGCCAAAATGCCACCGGAACACCCTGGAAATGGGCATTAAACACAGAATAGTACCACTAAAAGCACAGGGATGCATTACAGGCACTCCAGAACTATATTTGAGAAGTGAAAATGTGGCCCTCTCGCACCTTCATTAACCCTTTCCAGGCCAAAATGCTTCCAGAACACCCTAGAACGGGCATTAAACGCACAGTAGTACCACAAAAAGTACTGGGATGTGTTACAGGCACTCCAGAACAATATTCTAGAGCTGAAAATGTAGAACTCTCGCACCTTCATTAACTCTTTCCAGGCCAAAATGCCTCCGGAACACCTGGAATGGGCATTAAACACACAGTAGTATCACAAAATCACTGGGATGCATTACAAGCATTCCAGAACTATATTTGAGAAATGAAAATGTGGAGCTCTCGCACCTTCATTGACCTTTCCAGGCCAAAATGCCTCCAGAACACCCCGGAACAGGCCGGATGAAACACACAATAGTACTGCAAAAGGCACTGGGATGCATTACAGGCACTCCAGAAAAATATTCTAGAGCTGAACAGTATTTTAGAACTGAAAAGGTGGAACTCTTGAACCTTCATTAATCCTTTCCAGGCCAAAATGCTTCTGGAACAGCCAAAACGTTATTTTTTCCCACCATAGAGAACAATGGAGGGAATGGGGGCAACCTGTTTGGGGGCCCGTAGAACTGGACCCCCTGATCCAATCTTCTTGAAACTTGGTGGTTATTTCAGGGAGAGGCTCCAGCAGCTACCCTGTAAGTTTGGAACCTCTCCCTCAAACCCCCTCCTCCCCAGCCACTTTTAAAGCTGCCACTGAATTTCGGTGGCAATTCGGCAGTGGGCTGAATCAGATCAAAGAATCTGATTCAGTCCGTGGCTGCCTAGTGCCCACTCCTGGGCTGGTGGAGCACTGCTCCACCACGCTCCAGCCCCAAATGACCCCTGAGCAGCGGTCCAATCCATTAAATTTCACAGTTGCCAGCAGAAACCTGGTGAAACTATTTCTGAATTGATGGTGGCGCTGCACTCTTTGGCTGAATTTTGTAACTTTGGAGCTTCCCTAGACCTGATGCTGCATGACAACCTTGTGCCAGGCATACTTGATCAGGCAATATAACACTGTATGTCGAGGGGAAAGGACCTTAATTTTAAAAGAGCAGTGGACATTACTGTGGCCACAGAACAGGCTAAGCAGCAAGTGCAGGAGTTACAGAGGAGTGGAAAAGTACAGCCACATGTACTCACCAAGCCGAGGATTTATTTGTATTCTTAGGTAGAAATGTGCATGAATCACATTTTTGTGGTTTGGTTTGGCTTCTGGTTTGTGGTTGAACCATGAACCGAACCACGGACCAATATGCTGGTTTGCAAGCAGAAAGCAGGGGGTTAAATCGATGCAAGCCATTTAAACCCCTGCTTTCTGCTCCCTGTTGCTCAGTTGTTTTTTGTGAAGAGCAGAAAGCAGGGGTTTAAATGGCTGAGTCATTTAAATCCCTGCTTTCCACTCTTCACAAACCGCCATGAACGGCATCAAAATTTGTGGAAGTTCATGGCAGCTCTTCAATTCATGAACATTGCTTCACAAACCATGAACTGGCCAAAATTCATGACAAACGTTAGTTCGTCAGCCAGTTCATGCCCATCCCTATTCTTAGCAGGAGGGATTGTATTTTCCAAACTAGATCTTAGTTGTGCTTATCAACAGCTGCTTCTTGATGAGGAGTCTAAAGATTTTCTTACAATTCTTGCCCGGTACAATTATTTAGAACAATTCAGTTTATAACAGCATTGCCACAGGGCAAACCAAATAGTAGGGAATTGGACATTGGCTGTGAGGCTTTTGCGAGCAACTTTGTGGACAACGTCTTGGCGCTCCACTGTGACTTTCCCGCCACAATTGATACAATGAGCAAACTTGAGGTCCTTTGTATGTTGGCGATTCCAGTTTTGGATTCTTTTGACCCGCTCAGCCTTGACGAAGTTGACAGGTTGCTTGTGACGGTATGCCCAACCACATGCAACCTTGATCCGTGCCCTTCCTGGCTTATTAAAGCTGGCCACGAGGGGTTCCGAGGTGCTCTGAGGGAGATTATCAACCAGTCCTTCATGGAGGGGCGGTTCCCGAGTGCACTCAAGGATGCGATGGTCCGCCCTCTCTTGAAAAACCCATCTTTGGATCCGGCCAAATTGGCCAACTATCGGCCGGTTTCCAACTTACCCTATTTGGGTAAATTAATAGAGAGGGCGGTGGCAATATGGTTGCAGAGCTTCCTGGATGACACTTCTCTGCTAGATCCCTTCCAGTCAGGCTTTCACCTGAGGTTCGGGACTGAGACAGCTCTGGTGGCCCTTACTGATGACCTCTGGAGACATCTGAATCAGGGCAGCGTGGTGGTGTTGCTGCTGCTTGACCTGTCAGCTGCGTTCAACACGGTTGATCATCGGCTGCTGACCTGCTGCCTCGTCGATGTGGAGGTACAGGGGCTTGCTTTACAGTGGCTCACTTCCTTTCTCCAGGGTCGGGGACAAAGGGTGGTGCTAGGGAAACAGCATTCCCAGAGGCACCTGCTTGAGCGTGGAGTGCCCCAGGGGGCTGTTCTGTCCCAGATGCTCTTCAACACCTATATGCGCCCCCTTGTCCAGATTATCTAGAGGGTGGGGCTGGGTTGTCACCAGTATGCTGATGACACCCAGCTCTACCTGATGTTGGATGGCCAGTCTGGCTCTGGACCGGACAACTTGGACTGGGCACTGCACATTGTGGCTGGATGGCTCAGGCTGAGTAGGTTGAAGCTGAACCCAGTGAAGACAGCGGTCCTGTGCCTGGGTTGGGGCGGACCATGGTCGGGGCTCCCGCTCCTAGCCTTCAACGGGGCGCCATTGGTGCCTGCGCCAGTGGTTAGGAGTTTGGGAGTGCTCCTGGATCCCTCCTTGACTATGGAGGCCCAGGTAGTAGTCACTGCCAAGTCGGCCTTTTACCATCTGAGGCTGGCGCAGCAGTTGGTTCCCTTCCTGGACTGTGCGGACCTGGCCACAGTGATCCATGCAACAGTTACCATGAGGCTAGACAATTGTAACACTCTCTACATGGGGCTGCCCTTGTCACAAATCTGGAGGCTGCAGCTGGTGTAGAATGCCGCGGCGAGATTGTTGACGTGTCTCTCTAGACGGGAGCACATCCGACCGATGCTGGAGGCACTGCACTGGCTGCCTATAGCAAAACGGATTCACTTCAAAGTGCTGGTACTTGCTTTTAAAGCCCTAAATGGCCTGGGTCCAACTTACCTGAGGGACCGCCTTTCCCCGTATATATCCCAGAGAGCACTACAGTCTGGGGCCCAACATCGCCTGGTTATACCAGGCCCCAGAGAAGCCAGGCTCGCTGTCACTTTCTCAGTGGCGGCCCCTTGCTGGTGGAACAAGCTCCCAGAGGAGATCAGGGCCCTGCAGGACCTGGGGCAGTTCCACAGGGCCTGCAAGATGGAGCTCTTCCACCAGGCTTATAAATAGGGGCCGCCACCTTTCTAACTTGCCTCCCCCACCCCCATGACCAGCAACAATCAGCCGCAGTTAACATCATCCGGAGTCAGAGATCTGACACCCGGAGCCGGGAAACGTTGGGGGATTATACAGGATGCCATCTGATAAATCACTGAGCACTTTATCTGTAATTTTGTTTAATTGTTTTAGCTTGTGATTGTTAAAATGTTTAACTGTTTTAATGTAGCTATGAATCTTGGCTTGCAAAGTCATGTAAGCCGCTCTGCGCTTGCAAACACGGGGAGAGTGGCCTAAATCTAATAATAAATAAATTAAAATAAATAAAATTAAAATTCATCCTGTTTGGGGTGTCTTCTGTTCCTGGAATTTTTCAAAGGGTCATAGAGGGGGTGTTACAAGGGTTCCCCAATGTTTTAATATATCTAGATGATATTCTGTTTTTTGGCATAGATCAGGAAAGTCATTTAAATACACTGAAGGTGGTATTGGAAAGACTCCAAAAGATAGGATTCAAACTGTTCTTTTTTCATCTCCCCAGTACAATATTTGGGGCATATCATTGATGTGGAATAGTTCCATCTAATACATGACAAGGTTAGGTCTATTGCTGAAGCCCCAACACCCTACATGTGTTTCAAGAATTAAAAGTAGAGATGGGCATGAGCTGCTCACAAACCCAAATTCATGGTGAACCAGGCCCAGTCCATGGCTTGTGAACTGAGGTTCATGCCATCCCACCCTCATGAACCTCCCATGAACCTCCCCGGTGGCTTTGGGATGTTCATGTGGTTCATGTCAGTAGACACGCTGGTGCTGGTGGTGGGGCTTGGAGAAGACATTTAAAGAGACCATGGGGAAGTTAGCAGTTAAGGCTATTGTCCCCTAAAATCTGTTTTCCCAGGCTATTGTCTCACCACATTTCCTTATAGAGCTATAGTTGACCCAGTTTATACAAATCAGGGGAACATCACAGGAGCCATTAACTAATTTTTCAAAAGAATATCAATTCAAAGTATATTTAGAGAACTGCCCAGTTCATTTCTTTTCTAAGTTACAACATGACAGAGAATTAAGCATGTTTAACAGCAGAATTTTTTTTGAAGAAAATTGACTTCAAAGGGTGCAGCTTTGTCTAGGGTTGTACCATAGAGCAATTGTCTTTGTGCTCAGTTGTGATCCTAGGGTATATTATTCAGTGGCACCATTTCAGTTAAGAAATTTGAGCTTGCTCTTTGCTGTTGTTTGGCATACCAACATTTTGGGTTGCTATTTTCTTTTACAAATAGAAATGACAATTTAATAAATTACTCTATCTTTACTTATGAACTCAGCTCTTGAAATGTAAATATTTAAACAGCAAAAGAAATTATTCTTTCATCTAATTAACTTTTACATTTACGCATCTGAAATAAAAGCTAGAATAAAACAAAATTATTTGACCATTCTTTGCTTTGGTACAGTCATAAATCAAGGTGATAACAAGGCAATGTTTGATCACTGTTATAATAAATTTTTATGGCTAGTTTTACAACACTGAAGAAATGTGATCATAAGTAATGTTTCAATTTCAACCAAGCCAAAGGAAATGAGAGATTCTGGTTTTAGTTCATAGTGAGTATAAAGACTGAATATTTCCTTTACACTCTGTTCTGATGTTGTTTTGCTAGATTGGGGTTTTTTTCTGGTAAACCATGAAAATTGGTTTGCTTTATTGTAATTTCAAATTTATTCCATCAATTACACTGGAAAATCACTACAATAGACCATTGTTTTATCCTTTATTAAAAGTACAATACTCAAGGCTGTAATTAGTACTTGTTGTTTGTAAACAATGGGCAACAAAAGCTCAGAATATGACTCTTCGGGACACTAAAAGGACCAGAAGAAAGGAAGCAAAAGGACACCAATCCAAAGCTTCCTGTGGTATGAGGTCAGACAATTATACTAGATACAAATAATGGCAACTTTTTGTGATTTAAGCCACTGATTTTACTCTTTGAAAATGCCACTTTAACTTCTTTTTAATTCAGTGGCCCTCCTGATGAATGTATTATTAATTTTCATCTCATAAAGCACATCTATCTTGTTCATTAGCCACACACAGTCTGAGGAGCAGGGATCATTTCATAGAAAAAGAGGTGCAGGAGCTCATTAGCATAACTCATTAGCATAATTTATTTGCATATGCTAAACCACCTGACATCACCGGAAGTATGTCAGAAGACAAGAGGGAGGGAGGGAGGGAGGGAGGGAGGGAGAAAGAAAGAGAGAAAGAAAGAAAGAAAGAAAGAAAGAGAGAGAGAGAGAGAGAGAGAGAGAGAGAGAGAAAAAAAAGAAAGAAAGAAAGAAAGAAAGAAAGAAAGAAAGAAAGAGAGAGAGAGAGAGAGAGAGAGAGAGAGAGATGGCAGAGAGGGGACAGTCACTAATCCAAGCCTCAGAAATACCACTATTCTGGGAGGATAGCTTCAGTGGTGGCTGAAACCTTCAGAAGGCTGGTCGGAGGAACAAGGACCTTTCCAGGGGATGGGGTCATTTTGCTGCAGCCATGACACAAGCAGGCATTCCACCACAGGGGGGGGGAGCTGGCACCAACTCCCGGAGCTGAGCTCCCACAAGCTCCTGCTCGAAATGACCCCTGCTGAGGAGTTGTTATATATAATCTGTGGCTGAAAACATTAATGTGCAGGGGCTTTTACTTCATACAGTTAAAAAGACCCAGGTGTGCAGGTACACAGAAGCACATGTGTACCCCCAACATCAGTGCATAGTAAAGGTAGAAAAGGTTATGGCATTCAAATTTATTGTACCATTCACAAATTGAATAAAATTAGGATTAATCTTTTGTTTATGAACCTTAAGAGCAATGGTCAGCAATTATCCATTGTAGGCCAAATTAGAATACAAAGAGTAACATCCAATTTTGATAGGCACTGTCCTTTTCACAGATCCGCTTCTCTAATTTTTGTCTGTTTTCTTCTCCTCCTCCTGTGCTGAGGTCCCCTTCATGAGAAGACTTAAACAAGCATGCTCCATTGCTTCCAATAACAATTCAAGATCAAAAATATTTTAAAGTAAACGGAGTGATGTACCTTGTGAAAATTTCTAATTATGTTTCACTGCAATTCACCTTGTAAATCTGGACTAATTAGTATCTTGAAGCCAAAGCCAGTGACAATGATTTAGTGTGTCAGTTTGTGAGACATATAGCTTTAAGGGAAGATTTGCCGGAAATTACGCATGCAACTCCAATTGATGTGAGAAAACAAGTTAAGAATCTGATTCCCCTAGTATATTGCTAATAACATCTATTAATATTTAGCAAATTAATAATCATACATAGTGACAGGTCAGAATCTTCCCCAGTGTGATTTTTCACATGAAAGTAGTGAAATGTAGGAGATTAATTTCCCTCAAGTACTGTTCAGTTATCTAAATATACAGCTTTACGCTGCCTTCAGAATTACTGAGCTTGAGTACTGAAAGTGTATCAATTTAAATTCCTGCCAACTAGTTCAGTGGCAAAGCTGTACCATTTGGATAATATCATAGCACATTGATCAACATACAGAATAATCCATTATTCTAAATCCTATGGGGGAGCGAGACAGAAATTCAAAGCATAGTATGATGCTAATAACTGGAGATAAGAGCACTAAAAATTTGCAGAGAGTGGCACATTTGGTAGGAAACACTGATTCGCAGGTAAGTACAGAAATGAAAATCTGGACACATGAAATCTGATGTCTCTACAGTAATGCGCAGAGTATGGGAAACAAGCAGGAGGAACTTGAAGTCAAGGGCATAGACTTTCCAATTTCCCAGAGGGGGGGTGGGCCAGGGCCAGAGGCATTGCTCTGCTAGGTCCTTAAAAGAACCAAGGCCCAGTGAAATCACAGGGAGGAGCCAGTGACATTACAGGCCATTGTTACTATCTATGGAGGCGAAACCATGTGGGATTTAGGAAGGGGCTCCCCAGAAATTTAGGGGGGCTGGGAACCCTTGGGAACCCACCCGCCCCCCCCGCCAGCCATGCCCTAGGCTGGGCTAAACTCAGGAAAAGGTGGGAGTTGGCCAGTGATTATAGTGGTATCTCAGCAGTCTCCTGCTGTGTCCTTTATTTAAATTCACTTTTAGAATAGTCACTTTAAGATCTGCAAATATACATACCATGTGCATAAGACAAACAAATGGTCACAGATTTGAAAGTAAGGAGGGTAACACAGAAAAGCCTGTAGGGGAACATTTTTAAAAGTTTTCCTGGACATTCATTTACAGGAGTCTGGTTTCTGCTTTATTCATAAGGGTGACTTCGTACTGAAATTTACTAAATTATGGCATCATAGATGCCTTCATTTGGTAAATGCAAGGCTGGAGTCTCTGAGCCAGAATAACAAACAGTTGCTGTGCACTCAATTTCTGAGCACTGTACAGAGTTCAGAGTAGCAGCAATCTTCTTCTCACCTCCAACTCATTTCCTCTAAGTGACTACAAGTACAAGTCCCAAAGCACTGAGCCTATTCCCAGGGGCTATCATTCCACTTTGCAACCTGTCATTCTAGTCCGAGAGCACTGAGCCAGGTGGAAAGAAATTGAAAGAGGAAGGAAGGAAGGAAGGGAGGGAGGGAGGGAGGGAGGGAGGGAGGGAGGGGGGAAAGAGGAAGGAAGGGATGGAAATAAGAAGAAAAAGGAAAGAAAGAAGGTCCCCTCCAATGCTCCCTCTAAGCTGTGGAGTCCTGTGAGCAAAAATTCTGCTTTGTGAGCTACTGCCATTAAAGTTGTGAGTGAGCAATTTGACTACTGCATAAATTAGTTTGCGCTGGAGCCATATTTCCTGAGCTGAGACAAAAAACTGAGCTAGCTCACACTGCCCTCCTCTACTGGAGGGCAGCCATTAGATTGCTCAGTTTGGCTCCCCTCCTTCTAAGTGGGGGGGAGGCAACCAAAGGGAGGGCTGAAATGGCTTCTTGCTCTTTAAAGCCAGCAGCCTTGTGAATCCACCTGTCAGCTGCTGGCTTTAAAGGGCGGGCAGCCATTTCAGGGCTCACTTTTGCTCCCTCCCCAGGGAGGGGAGCAAAAGGGAGCCCTGAAAGCAGCTTTAAAGGGAAGGCTGCCCTTTCACTTTCTCCCGCTTCTAAATGGGGGGAAGCAAGGAGAGCCCTGCAAGGCTTTCTCACCCTTTAAAGTCAGCAGCCAGCGGGTCCATCCGCTGGCTGATGGCTTTAAAGGGCAGGCTACCTTTTCAGAGCTCCCTTTTGCTTCCTTCCGCTTCTAAATGGGGGGAAGTTAGGAGAGCCCTGCAAGGGTTCCCTGCCCTTTCAGAGCTCCCTTTCATTTCCCCACACTTCTAAATAGGCCTGCTGCATTCTCTCTTGATTACATACAATGTGAGTTCTTCATTAGATTCTCTAGCAAAATCTGTCGCAAGCTCATCACCGTCCTTGTGCCTGCCCAGTAGCTGCTTAGTCTCTACAACTTTTGTCAGAGTCATGGTTGTTCCTGTCATTACATCAGCTTGTATAAAGCACAGAATCGTTTGTAGTTCATAGACTTTTTGCACCTGCAGAGTTAGGTGCATCCTTTAGATGACTTTGGCCAGATTACATTGCTTTTTGTGCCTGTGCATTTAGTGGTTTCTGTTCAAGAAGGGATTGCAAGAACTGATTGTAATATTAGCTAGGTTTATGAGTAAACACTGAAGACAAACAGAGGCACTAAGTTGTAAACTTCACTCAAAAATATTAAACAGAATTTGTTTTTCATTTGATTATGTCCCTTTTAAAAATCAGAGTTGGTGGCAGATGGGGAGGAGTGGCAGAATTTAATTGTAGAGGGAAATAGTCATAATCATCCAAATGAATACAAACAAATTAATTCAGACGTGTTCAAACAACTCATGGAATAACTGGATCCTCACTTACAACCACTGTGCAAGACATGAATCAAACTGGTAAGTGTTTCAAGTATAACTACAAACCACACACACACACAAGTACCATGAAAATTAACTATACACTAAATGTACTATGTAAATAAGTTGTTAGTGCCAAATCCTTGCCTCTTGGAGCAAAGATCAACATTCTTTCCTTTCCATGACCAGTACTCGAGATCCTACCAATCAATCAAATTTATTGTTACAGTCAATGACCAGCACACTCAGTCATTTTGCATAAAAACATCTGAATAAGAAATATGGGATAAAACCAACAATGGCATTCTTAAATTAAAAATCTGTGACTATAACACTGAAGTAGAATAAAACAGCCATAAGACTTGTGTATAATTTAGATAAAAGATTAACCCTTAACCTAATTACCATTCATTTTACATTCCTTGTAAACCTGGGCACAAAATCTAGCCACCTATCTTGTTGTCTGGTTCCTGTCAGACAGGAGGTAGTCAAGTTTAATTTTTTTTTTATCTGCCAGGAAACCTTTCTAACAATGGACAAATAGGCTGTGGTCACACAGCAAGCTTATTGCAATTTGTTCTCACTGTATATTTGATCAGGGATTTTTTTTGTAGGTTGGGATGATCATACATCCCTCCCTGAACCATTTGCATCATGTGATGAGGCTCCAGGCATCCAGATAACCACACCGCTCAAGCAGTGGTGCGGTGCAAGTTTTTAAAAAAATTTCCTATGCGCATGCGCATGGCCAAATCACCACTTTCACTTGGATGCACTGTACTCCCTTGTTTTTGCAGTGTTTTTCTATATATATATGTGCGCTTGAACATTTATGCATTGAATATATTCAGCGTAGGATTGCTCATGCGCTCAACAGCAAAAGCGGGGGGGGGGGGGGGAATCAGCATGAGAAGGATGTTGAGATGACCTAATCCCATTCATAGTGAGAGATGGCTGTCCAGATTGGCGAAATTGCGGATTCACACAATTGCGGAGCACAAACATCTGGAAAGTACTTGATTTTCCCCATGTCAAAAAAAATCGCTAGGAAGCCAGGTGGATTGTGGGGGTGAGTCCAATTTGATATGAGAGACAGATTCGGCCATCTGAATAGCTCTTTTAAGTGTGTTAGGGAACAGTGGTGAAACCCGATCAAAATGACCATGTGACCACAACCTAAGTCTCATGCAGATTGCCCTATGGTATACGCAGTTAAAGAGTATATGTTCCAGAGAGTCTATTTCATGGAAGGGGCAGGAGCAGATCTTCCTCCCCCCCCCTTCTTGAGTCCCATTAAAAGCCTGCATTCTATTCCCTGCAAAAGCTGCAAAAACAGCTGAGTAGTGGGGAGGTGCTCCCCACTGCTAAGCTGTTTCAGGCTGTCTTTAAAGGGACTGCAGAAGACAGCCCAAAAAATACCTGAGCAGCTGTTACAGGCTGTCACATGCAGTCCTTTTAAACTTTAAAGACAGCCCAAAAGAGCTGAGCACTGGACAGCAAGTTTAAAGGGACTGCACAAAGTTTAAAGGGACTGCACAACAGCCCGAAACAGCTGAGCAGTGTGGAACAAGCTGGTCTCCATCACTGAGCTGCTTTTTGGGCGTTCTGCAAAACCCATTTAAATTTCCTCATTCAGTTCATGGTTCGGTTTGTGCTTCAGCGATGAACCCCAAACTGAACTGCATTTTCCTGGTTCTTGCGCATCCTTTAAAAAACAATTATCTGTCAGAAAATATTGAAAATCCTGTATGGTGACATGGGGATAAAATCCCCCAGTGCCTATGAAACAGCACTTCTACTGTATGTTTCCTCATTATTGTGTACCATTACATTAGTATCTTCATATAGCACAATTGAACTATTAAAACTATAGATCATAACAATACTGTCAAAGAATTTATTATCAAATTATGTTAATGTCCCAAGTAAGCAATAAGAAAATGCAGAAAGACTCTGATGATTAAAATATCAGTTTAGGAAAAAGTGGGATGTATTCTGTTTAGCATCTTGAAATATTATAGCAAGATAATACCTTAAAATGCATCAGAAGAGGGAAATGAAAGAACTGGGGAGAGAAATAACATAAAACATAAAACAATCAACATGAAAGGTAATGTAGCTTAGAACTCAGGGAAGTAGTGTACCTTAGTAATTAGAGTACTAAGGATAGTGGTGACAGTGATCTATTAGAAGAATATCTAGGCCATGTATGTTTTTAAAAGCAGAGACTTACCTTTCACAAGCTCTGACAGTCCATGCAGCAATTATCCATAAAGAGATACTAAAAACCAAAAGTACAGTTCCTGGACATATTGTCATTAGAGTCTTCATAACAAAACGAGTATTGAAGTTTATCTTATTTAGTGCTCCAATGCTTCTGGATGAGGCATCAGTGAAAAGTTTGCTATGCAAAAGCATAACTCTGGCAATAAGATATAGTCTTAAGAACATTGGTATGGATAAAATAATATCCACATCAGCTATTGCCGTAGATGGGGTATAGGAGAAGGCAAGCCGGGCTGTCCATGTGAATGTATAGTTGCCAGGGATAGGATGTATAGCACACACCAAAATTTCCAAGCAGATGAAGAAAATGCGCTCATAAGTCATGGCTATTCTCCAGTCATCAGCTCCATTGTCCACCATAAACAACTGCAAAAGCAATGCAGAAGGACAATATTAGTGAACTATCAGCAGGACTTTTTGCACACAACCAAGTATCAGTAATACTTACAAATGTAAAATTTCAAACAGTAAACACAGTTTGTGTTTTCAAATGAAATATAAAGCTGCAGTTTAGGAGTCCAGCTGTCATAATTTGAAATGAAAGTAAAATATGTATTGTTGGACTTCTTTAGTCAAATGAAGTTTCATACATCACTTGCTCATGTCAACAACCTCTTTCAGTGTTAATTACTGATTTAAACCTTATTCTCACTGAGATATGGACACTGGACAAGGGTGAACACACGAAACTGCCTTATACTGAATCAGACTATCGATCCTTCAAAGTCAGTATTGTCCGCTCAGACTGGCAGTGGCTCTCCAGGGTCTCAGGCAGAGATCTTTCACATCATCTACTGCTAGATCTTTTAACTAGAGATACCGGGGATTAAACCTAGGACCTTCTGCATGCTAAGCAAATGCTCTACCACTGAGCCCTCCCCAAATGAGTAATGGCAATAAGTACTGAAATCATTGGGTTGGACTGAAACAGGACTTGAGTAGCAAAAGCTTAGTATGTATGCTTGTAATTGCACATACACAAACAACAAGGCCACGTGCACTATGGAACTACCATAACCTGCCTTAGTATGTAAGCATGTAATTGCACACACATGAACAATTAGGCCATATGCACTATATAACCTACCATTCTAATTCTCTGCAGATGGCAAGGTTTATTTTGAACTGTTAAATATAAGAACATTATCTGACAGAACATTCCAAAATAAATTAATTCTGTAGGCAGACAAAAAACTTCTGTAATGCATAATAATTATGAGGAATATTCCTTCATGTAAAAAAAGAGTATTTTAAGGAAACAGGAAAGCAGTTCATTGTTAATGTAAGCAGTTCATTGTTAATGTAAATACAAGTGCCCTTCCCAATTGATAATGTCAGAAGAAGGCTAAGATTTGGAACAGGGTTAGATTGGTTTAGTCTGGGGAATTGTTCCATAATGTAAATATATCAAACAGAAATACAAATAATTCTATTACATTACATTTAACGAGGTGTATTAAATTGTCAGAGTCCTAAAAATGTAAGATTTGCTTATACACTGCATATACTGATGGTTTACTGTGACTTCTGTTGAACAATGACAATAATCACATATAACTGCAATCTTATTATCACACTGAGCAAATGCATAGACTTCTTTCCTTTTATTTTGTACATGCATAACATAAAGAAGTGCTTTTCTTTGTCAAAACAAAGTGAGGGTGTCTAGGGTCAAATGCCTGCCTAGAAGCCACTGGACTTGGGATACATCACCTTAGAGTCACTTGCAGGGGACATAGTCCACGACTGCTCAGTAGCTCTTGGCATATGCCCAGAACTTGGGCATGAAAGCATGTTGTGATTATAAATCACAGTGAGCCATAGGCCATCAAGACATGCTTTATATCCAGGCAAATTCTATAGATCTATTATATACTCTTTAGGAGTGAAGGAAATATTTTAATCCTTAACTGCTCTGTAATGCCAGTTAGCAGCTCAGGACTAAAAGGATATTTCCAGTGCAAAGCAATGCATTGACAGCCTAATGTTCTCTAGCAACACAAGAACAATTAACGTGAGTTGAAATAAATGAGCTTGCAGCAGTACCTGTTGTGCGCATAGATATAAGGACATAACAACATAAATGAAATGGGCAATGTCAGCATAAGTAAACCAATCACTTTAATGAATACTTCTGAGGTTGCTCAAATGAAAACTTTACCAGCAAATTAACCTGAAGCTACCTGCCTGTCATAGAATTTTATCTGTGCAGAACTTCATTTCTTACATGGTGCTCATGTAGATTTTTTTTGTATCACTAAAAAGCCAGGGGCAAAGGTTTAGAACCATTCTCCTGACATCTAGTTTTCTATGTTTAGGGACTTTTTTTTTAAAGTAAGAATATCCAGTCATGTGAGCAGTCTGAAATGATATAGCTCAGACACAGATTGGCTGAAGGACTGCCAGGCTCCAGGTTGTAGCTGGAGATCTTCTGGGATTACAACTGATCTTCAGGCAACAGAAATCAGTTCACCAGGAGAAAATGGATACTTTGGAAGAAGGACTCTGTGGCATTATACCCCATTGAACCCTCTCCCTTCCCCAAACCCCACCTCCTTCAGGCTCCTCCCCCAAATCTCCAGGTATTTCCCAAGCCAAAGCTGGCAACCATAACTGGCCACAGTAGGTTTAGTTTTAAAAGCTGCATGGAAATAAATGAACCAAGTTCACATAACAGACATTAAAATTTAATCTTAATCTCTTGAGCAAAAAAAAATAAGTTGTTTAACTGCTCAGCAAAGAAAATTATTTGAAAAATATTTTTAGCATCTCAGTACAGGATATGACTCATGAGGGCATAATCATTTATATTTTATAAGGCTAGGAATGCCATCATTCTCATTAAAAGGTCAGATAAATCACACACATTCTCTCTTTTAGTTTTAATATAATGTCTTATGTAACATAGTAATATAGTAACAGTCTGCATAAGGAAGAGTAATTATTCTGAATTAATAGAATATAATTATAATGAACAAATATCATATATTCATCATGCATCTACAAAGTGGGCTTTCGCCAATGAAAACTTATTTGTGCCACAATAAATTTAGTACCTGAAAGAGTCTTTGCTGCAGCATGACTTAAAAGGCCTTCTCTCTGGAATTCAGTTTTATGAGCTTCCACTCAATAACACCGATTAGAATCAATACAATACACATAACTACACACTGAAAGACTAGAGGAAAATCTGCTCTTGTATCACTCCTGGCTGCAGGTTTAGAGTGTGTGTTAAGTGATAACTTTTTTGTGTTGAACAATTTTGAGCATGTTCCTTTAGTGCTAAAGATACCAAAGAAGGACAAGAAGGAAAAAAACAGGCCTTGAAAGGCACCGGATTATATTTATTTTGATGATGATGATGATGATGATGATGATGATGATGATGATGATAGTAATCTCTCATTATATAAAGTTGTTTTCAAGTGGCAAGATTCCATGGGGTGCCAAAATCAGTTGGCTGGAAGGACTGCCACTCAAAAGGGGTCCTTGGCCACTGACTGCATTCTCTCGCTGCTTTGCTTCAGTCTCTCCCACAGAGCCACTGGCCAGCATCTCGGCCTCAGTCTGGAGAGAGCCAGCGAAGGAGAAGGACTGCGTGCTGGGTCCACTCTTCTCCTCCGCCCACTGCCAGGTGGCTCTAACTGTCCCCTCAGTGGCCTGCTTCTGTCAGTGAAAAGGCAATGAACTTTCAGCACAACCCCCCTCCCACGCCTGACTTTCTGACTTTCCTGTCAGAATAAACTGTGACTATTCCTGTCAGAATAAAGGCTCTCTCTCCTGCTTAGCTCCGCCATGGCTGGCTGGCTAATGAGATGGGCCAGTGACCATCAAACCATTCCCTTCAACCCCCTGCTGTGCGGCTGACTTTCCCCCTAGAGTTGCCAATCTGCAGGTGGGACCTGGAGATCTCCCACTGTTACAATTGATCTCCAGATGGCAGAGATCAGTTCCCCTGGAGAAAATGGCTGCTTTGGAGGGTAGACACTATGGCATTATACCCTGTTGAGTCCTTCCATCCCCCACCCAAAAAAATGCTGCCCTCCACAGGATCCACCCCCCAAATCACCAGTTATTTAGGGGCTGGCAACTTTCCCCTCAGTGCCTATTGCTAGGCAACCAAGCTTGCTTCTCTGAAAACCCCTTTCCACACCTATGTTGGCCTCTGGGAGAAAACTCACTGGGGCAGCTGAATAGAATGCCATAGAGGCCACCCTCCAAAGCAGTCATTTTCTCCGTGGGGGGGGGGAGATCTGTGGTCTGGAGTTCAATTATGATACCTGGTGATCTTCAGGCTCCACCTGGAGGTTGGGTACCCTAGGCATAGCAAGCAGCGCTTCAGAGCAGGATCTGCTAGACCCAGGTTCTTGCTGAGTGGGTGATTTTGGGCCAGTCACAGACTTTAAGCCTAACCTACCTCAAAGGGTTGTTGTGCAAGTCAAAAGGGGGAGAGGAGAATGATGTCAGCTGCTTTGGTCCCCATTGCAGAAAAAGACTACTTTTCCTGCAGGGGAACTACAGTTGCCAATCTCCAGGCGAGAGCTGGAGATCACTCAGAATTACAAGTGCTCCCCAGATGGCAGAGATCAGTTCCCCTGGAGAAAATGGTGGACTCTGTGTCCTTATAGCGGGCTGAGATGGACACCCTATGACAGCCAATGTGACATAGCAGTCAGGGCTTCAGAGCACGGTGGAGGCTGTGGGGGAGATGGAAAGCTGAAGAGTGAGGTTGATGATTGGCTGGGAAGGAGATAGGGTTGCCAATTCCAGGTGGAAAATTCCTGGAGATTTGATGGATGGAGCCTGGAGATGGTGAGGTTGGAGGAGGGGGTGGGACCTTAGACAGGTACAATGCCATAGACTTCACTTTCCAAGCCAACCAGTCCCTCATGGAGAACGATTTTTGCCAATCTCCAGGTGGTGGCTGGAGATCACTCAGAATTACAACTGCTCTCTAAGAGGGAGGGGGGAGGAGATTGGAAGCTGAAGCCAGGGAGCAGATAACAATACGTTGACAGTTGGCTGGGAGGGAGATAGGGTTGCCAACTCCAGGTTGGGAAATTCCTGGAGATTTGAGGGTGGACCCAGGAGAGGGTGAGGTTTCAGCAGGGGTGGGACCTCAGACAGGTACAATGCCATAGAGTCCACCCTCCAAACCACCTGTTCCCTCATGGGGAACCATTGCTGCCACTCTCCAGGGGAGGGATGGAGATCACGCCGAATTACAACTGCTCTTCTGATGGCAGAGATCTTCCCCTGGAGAAAATGGTGTACTCTGTGTCATACCCTGCTGAAGTTGCCACAGCAAAATGATGCTGAGTGCCCAAGGTTGGGGCACTCTCCCAGAGCCTCTTTCTAGAGCCCGTTGTATTTATTTCCACAACGGGCCTTATTCCTAGTAATAATAATAGATTGGATTTATACCCCGCCCTTCACTACCTGAAGGAGTCTCAGAGCGGCTTATAATCTTCTTTCCCTTCCCCTCCCCACAACAGACACCCTATGAGGTAGGTGTGGCTGAGAGAGCTCTTTTAAGAAGTACTTGTGAGAGAACAGCTCTGAAAGAACTTGTAACTAATCCAAGGTCACACCAGCAGCTACATGTGGAGAAGTGCAAAATCAAACCCAGTTCTCCCAGATTAGAGTGCACACTCCTAACCACTACACCAAACTGGGGACAACTGGGAATGGGGACATCTAATGTCTGCCTAATGAGTTAGCACTGCACAGCCTTATGGTAGCTGAGTTAACAAAGTGAATCTTAGAAGGTACTGAGCTATTTCCACCTAAAAATGATAGAAACTGTAAGCCTGGAAAGGATTATAGCATTTGACTCTGTAGGTAAAGGCTGATATAGATGTAATGTTTTACAGCTATCCTTAGGAGTATGTCTTCTATGACTACATTTTAAATCTAATCTGAACTGTCATGTTGTGTCTTGTGATTTACATAACACTATTGTAACAGGTTATGGTGGAAAGAAAGATGGAGGAGGGAGGGAGGGAGAAGGGAAAGAAGGGAAAGAAGGAAGAGAGAGAGAGAGAAACAAAGAAAGCAAATAGATGAGGGGAGGGAGGGAGGGAGGGAGGGAGGGAGGGAGGGAGGGAGGAAGGAAGGAAGGAAGGAAGGAAGGAAGGAAGGGAGGGAGGGAGGGAGGGAGGGAGGAAGGGAGGGAGGAAGGGAGGGAGGGAGGGAGGGAGGAAGGGAGGGGTGGGGGAAAAGCAAGTTTAACTTTAAATGTGTTTTCCAACCCCCCACACACACGCCCACACCTAGCCAAGAATAGTTTGCCCATAGCTATACTTGAATTTCTATATGTTTTAATTAGGGCTGCCAAGTCAGCAAGGGGGGCGGGGGATCCCCCGCTACAGGGGTTCCCGATCCGCCGGCCAGCATTCCGCCGGCGGGGGAAACCCCACCCCCGAGGTCATCCAGCCTGGACAACCTCCCTCACGTAATGACGTCACCCGGAAGTGACGCCATCACGTTGGGGGCATTGCCAGGGCGACGCTCTGGCAATCACCCCAAAATTCTATGATACCATAGAGTTTTGGGGCGATTGCCAGAGCGTCGCCCTGGTAACACCCCCAATGTGCTGACGTCACTTCTGGTGACGCTGCCCGGTGCGTGCGCGAAGGAAGCTCCCGGCCAGCAGAGCTTTCCCCCCGCCGGTAAGTTTAATACACTCGGCAACCCTAGTTTTAATCTAAATTTATACAAGAATAACATTATTATTCTCATTTTGCATTAAATTATACATAGGTTTCAAATGTGAGAACATATCATAAAATGCATTTTATATGAATTGAACATGTTGTAAATGGTTCTCTACACAAAACATTCCATTGTTTATGAAAGCAGTCCAACCATCCACAAGCTTATAGAAACATGCAAGAAACAACACATCCAGGAATAAGAGTCATATACACACACCAAAATGAAGATGCAGCAAATAAAGTTTACACTTTGCCCATTATAAGTCCAGTATAAATAATGAATGATTATGTTCTTGTGCCTTGTGATAAAGTGTAGTTCATCACAGCTCAGTTATTTCCAGAAATGCATTTAACTATATTTGATGGTAGACAACACTTTTCAATGTAATTTCAGCCATTTGCCAAGTGCCTCTGCCCTCATATCAAATTATTGCTGCCAATACAGAATAATACTGGTTGTTATTTTTCATATTGAGAAGGCTACAATGCATCATTTGTAAGTATGTATTCAACCTGTGATCCTGAATGAAAATCGAGTGAAGTTGCTGTGAACTCTTTGACATCCTAAAGCCCTGCTCAAATTTCTTTCCTGTTTGTAACTGGACACTGTCAGTATTCTCCATTTTCTGTCTTGAACTGTAGTATAATATTAATGTGTAGCATTCAACACTATTAGTTAGCTTCAGGTTCAACCCATCCAGTGTAGCTCAAAAAGATGAGGGCAAAAATGTCCTTAGATGCTGAATGTCCTTCACCACATGTCTCTGCGACAACAGCAGCAGCAGTCAACTACTGGTAGTAAATCAAGTTTCAAGCTAAAGTATCAATAATTCTGCTTTTATGACTGCACTGGGAACTGCAGTAATTACAACTTGTTCAGTCTGCTTTCTTTGAACCTGACAAAAATTAAGGGTAGTTCACACCAAACATTCTGTTCTCTGTGCAAGCAGTCTGTCCACAATATGAGTTTAAACGAACAAGCACAGCACACTAACTAGCTGATCAGGAGAAAGGGATTCCAGTGGTGTATCTTTCCTAGCTACTACAGAAAATGGCTGTTTTGGAAGGTGGAGTCTGTGGATTTGTATCCTGCTGATGTCCCACCTCTCCCTAAACCCCGCCCTCCCCAGACTCCACCCCCCCCTCAAATCTCCAAGGATTTCCCAACCTAGAGCTGGCAACCCTATTGAGAACTGAATTGCTATACTTATACCACTTGTATTCTTGTTTTAGTCCATCTATCATACTAGTGAAGTTACATTTTTAATGCTCCCTTCTCCCAGTCTTAAACTGTAAAATGGTATGGAGACCACTCCTTTCATGGCATGGTTCAGACAGAATGATAAACCATGGTTTGTTGCTTTGTGAATAAACCTGGGGGAATCCATAGGCTCCCTTTCTTCTACTCTTGTCTTTCCTCATCTTCACACACAATAATTAGACTTTTACTTTCATGACAAGCCACAGTGTATCATGATTTGCTTTCTTCTCTCCAACCTGGGATTTTAATCTACAGTTTCATCAGTATGTTGCCTATGCCTATGTTTTACAATACAATACAACATGCCTATGTTTTACAATACAATTTACATTTTGAAGATGACTCAATGTTCATATTCCTATTTGGATTTAAAATCACGATGTGCTTAAAAATCTATGGTAAAGGTAAAGGTAAAGGTTTCCCTTCCTCAAAAGCCAGTTGAATACGACTCTAGGGATGCGGTGCTCATCTCCATTTCCAATCCGAAGAGCCAGCACTGTCCAAAGACTTCTCTGTGGTCATGTGGCCGGCATGACTAGACACCGAGGCACACAGAATGCTGTTATGAGCTACTACTAATAAAGTTTTAAAAATAAAATATTCAACATTGTACACTATTTATGTTGCATATATCTTAAAACCCATTTACTGATTTCAGTTCATTTGGGATTGTAACTGA
This sequence comes from Lepidodactylus listeri, assembly GCA_029233225.1. Taxonomy (NCBI): domain Eukaryota; kingdom Metazoa; phylum Chordata; class Lepidosauria; order Squamata; family Gekkonidae; genus Lepidodactylus; species Lepidodactylus listeri. The sequence continues at coordinate 69,799,508 of JARCFY010000004.1, read as the reverse complement.
AATATTCAGGATTTATGCTTACAATAATTTGGGTAAATTTTTAAAATACAGCTACATTTGTTTAACCAGCCCACCAAATATACCATGTTATTTTATTCACATGTTGGACCTATAAATAAATGGCCAGGTGAAATTAATGCATTACAATTTTAATCATTTATTTATTTTAGTATTAATAACATATTACAATTAACAGATAATCTAACTATAATTCATTGCAAACCAGGGCCTTAAATTCTGCCTGATATGGAAGTAAACAGTATAAGAAATGTCTCAAGTTTCAATATTTGAAGCCTTATGTAAGGTGAGCAAGCAGAGAAAGAAGGTATTATTCTCCATTACTTTAGTGATCTGAGGTAAACCCAGAGGGCGAAGGACATTGTGTGGGTGCCCCTTCCAATTTATCAATTGTAAGGCGCTACCAATAGTATACTGTCTGGGAAGAGAATAGCATAATTCCAGGTGGCATACACATCTGCCAATTTCTCTTGCGTTGGTACTGTGTTTGTTTAGTCCCCCTACCTACATTTGTTCTTTCAAAGCAAGGATTTCTCATCAAACAAGAAAATAACATTAATTCCAAGAGGTACCTGTTGTTGAGTTACAGATTATTTTATAAATAGCTATAATTCTGTTCACCAACATTAAAGACTACTGTCCTGAGCCAGGAAAACTTCACTTGCAACAGAGTTGTTCCAACATATGTGTGTTGTAAATCCAGGTTTTAAAGCCCTGTTTTGAACTGTAAACTGTCTTCTGAGCCATTCATGACAGTGATTGTTTTTCTATGTGCGTGTACACTTATGTACACATATTGTTTATTTTTCTTTCTTTATATTGTCTTGCAGTGGGCACCATCCCAGATCTTTCTATTTCTCCTGACTCACATGACTGCATATTGTTTCCAGCTGCAGAGACTCTCTTCCCTCAGACACCAAACAGATACTAATAGCTTACTTGCTCTGCATTCAATTTAAGTTAAATTAGCAGCGACCAGCAAGAAAGAGTGTTCATTTTTTAATGTAAAACTTAGGCACACTGGTGACAGGAGTTAAAAATGATTATGTTCAGAATAGTATTTCAAAAAGAAAAAAAATGACATGGGTTGTCATTAACTATAAAAATAGGAATCCCCCCCAACAATCCAGATAGCTGACTTAATTACTATATCTAATAGTACAATTAATGCATAGTTCTGGTCATAAAAGCTGCAAAGCTAATCCACCCACAGATGAGTTAAGGACTTCCACATACTGGGGGGGGGGGGGCTCTCAAGATATGTAGAAAAATATGAATTTGTAAACAGACAAAATGGGGGGGGGGCCCAGTCTGGTGTGATGAACATCTGAGCATACTCCATGAGGAAGAGAAAGCTTATAGTAATTGAGAATCATTTAAAAGTATGGGGTAAGGACAGGGGAAAATTGAGAAACTGGCCTCTTCAAGTCCCTAATAGTATAAGGAGTTATACAGTCTTGGAGTGGGATATTTGAGTGGTTGTGATTGGGGAGAAATTGCCATATGGTTTACAGCACCATCCCAGAAATTCCTCATGAGCTTCCAGAAATACTATAAATCTGAATTCCAATTTAATATAGATTTTAATAAGAGGAACATGAAACAGAATTCCTTAGTTGAAATACTTTTGTATTTTGCCATAACACTTTGCCACAGGAGCAGAAAGTTTTCCAGCAGTGCAACAAAGGTCTTTCTTAGTGGACTCAGGACAATATTACTGTCAACACAGTTATCCTGGTTTTAAACCATCTGAGAGTTAGATGAGTGGCAACCTAAGAAAGGGCCTTCTTGGATGTGGTGCCTAAACTTTGAACTCCCTCCTCAGAGATATTCGTCTCCCTTTATCATTGTCTTCCACCAGCAGGTAAAGATTTTGTTTTGTTTTGTTTGGCATTTCCTCACTAACTCTTATTAGCCCTCCTCCCTGTCTGTGTGTTTTTATGTCTTTATATCTCTTATGTGTTCATATTAGGTTTTATTTAATTGGTTTAAATATCTCAAGAGCTTTTTAATGTCTCAAATGTTTTGAAAGTTTGCCACCTTGGAGGTCCTGAATTGGTTAAAAAGGCAGCATAGAAATGTTTTAAATAGAGAAAGGTCCGTGCTTGTCTTGAATGATTCATTAACTATCAGTTGAATCAGATGTGTGTCATTGGCTAAAAAACTTGGGCAATCCTTATGCATTTTGCTTTCTCTACACACAAACAGTAGAGCATTTTTAGAAATGGTTTATCCATCATACTGGTTATACATCTCACTTTGTTCCATGCTTCCACATCTCAAAGGAGAACTGAGCTAACAGATTTCTTTTAATCTCATGAGATATTGTTGATAAAATTTAGAATTCGGCAAAAAACCTGGGAACATTTTTAGTTCATACACTCATTGTTGGCAGGAGCTGACTGATGTGTGATCAACTGAAGGCCATTCTCAAAGAGCTCTATCGTGCCTCTATTCTTGTACCTTGCGCATGTAAAACTGTATGGTTAAATGGTACACAGACCTACATTAATGTGATAATTCATCACCAACTATGCTGTACATGTTACCTAGATCCTACATACTAGTGCTTATTCAGGATCTTGCCATAGCTTCAGAAGGCAAATTTGCTCAACTGAGTCTAGAGCAAAACGGAATACTGTTGATTGGCAAGGCTCACAACATGCAGTTTTCTGGTTCTAGTATTCAGGTTGAACATCAAGTAACTAGAAGTTCTGTTCATCAACATGATCTAGTGGCAAGATTAGATCCTATTTGTAGGATTTGACTCTAACAGTTAGAAATTAATAACTGGAAACACAATATGCAAGAGCAGCATATGCACTAACTCCCTGTTGCATAACTCCCTGTTGCATTTTTACCTTAAAGAGACGAAAATCAAAAACACCTTCTTCAGTTTGCCAGAAAGGTGAAAACCCAGGCAGAAAGTCATTCTCTATGGCTGCCCCATAGTTCTTGGACTCTGTTCCTTTGCAGAATTGCAAATCATTAAAATGGCTGTGTGGAGGAGAGGAAAATTATGTCAGCTGTTATATCAGGGGTATAAATAGGGTTACCGACTATGTGTTGGGAAATACTTGGAAATTTGGGGGATGGAGCCTGGTGAAGGCAGGGTTTGGGGAGGGACGAGAACGCAGTGGGGTATAATGCCATAGAGTCCAGCATTCAAAGCAGCCACTTTCTCTGGGGGAACTGATCTCTGTCACCTGGAGTTCTAATTCTGTCTCTAATTATGGAAGACCCCACCTGGAGGCTGGCAACCCTAGGCATAAATGAAGGAAATAAATGATAAATTAGCAGTGTTGGCCATGTAAATTAATCTCCACTTTGCAACTCTCTTTGTAAACACATGATTGTATTCAATTCTTTTTATAGTAGTTCTTGCTTTTTCACCATTTAAGCGTATCAAGGATATATTTAGCAATTTCTAAAAGTATTTTGGCTAACATAGGAAACAATTATTTTCAAACCATTTTAGGTTACGACACTAATTTAAACATTTTATTTAAATAAACTAACAATATAGGATACTGATTCTAAATGGATTCAAATTTGACATTACAAAAATTATACAACTATATATGTTCCAAAATGTATTTATTTAGAAATATTTATATTCTGCTGTGTCAACACAGCACATTCTGAAGCAGCTCAGAACAGATTTGGATTGTAAAAAAACACTTTGGTCCACAGAAAACCCCAAAAATAAAATGAATGTAATATCTTTTATTAGGATCAACCAAAATATCACAGAACGTATGCAAACTTTTGAGCTCTCCAGAACTCTTCTACAGCCTATATGTTTAAAAAATGAAAGGGGGAGGGGAGCCATTTCAAAACATGATGTTGGGTCTCTGGTTTGCAGCTTGCACAAGATGTATTACAGACTTAATTAGATTGGGCAGTTCTGAGTAAAACTGGTTTAAAGTTGCACCAAAAGCTTTTTTTGGGGGGGGGGGGTGAAGGAAGCCAGGCTGCACTCTTCCAAAAAGCCTGTCCACATCTTTAAGACTCAGTAACTGTAATTAATCAAAACAGAGATAATGTTGTAATCTCACAATATTTTTGGAATGACCTGTTACAGTAACAGAAACCAAGTCACCTAGGGGCATCAATTGCTTTATCTGCAAAATGTTTTAGATCAGAAGCAGCCATACAGTCTGGGTTTGAATAAATCAAGGGACAAATGCAAAACAAAACAAAACCCTGGAACACCTCTACCAGTTAATTTGCTGCAGAAGCAGAGATGTAAGCACACTTTGACACCCCATAGTAGTAATAAAAATGTGCCCTAAGACATAGGATCATATTTGTACTCTAGTCACTTGCTAATTCACTTCATTACCCTAACTCTTTTGACAAATCAAGGCACAACATTGAGCTTGACAAGAAGGAGGACAACAATTCAGAGTGATCCTGTTGATTATCATGGTGATGTTCAAATTCCAAAGATCAGCCAGGTCACTGAAAGAATGCCAGCCACCTGGAAATTCTGTAAGGGGTGTCAGAAATCTACTAGGATACATCAGTCTCTGAGGGTAGACCACAAAACTGGTTTCTAACCCTGCAGAAATTTTGAGTCTGTAGGATGCAGCTGTGCAGTGTTCCAATTTAAATGGGGGACAAGGGCTTTCAAAGCTAGGTAAAAATCACCTTTCCTAAACTGGGGGCAGGGGAAGAATACAAGTATCCCTAACATTTGCAGCAAAAGTCATAACTTATATAGCTCTTCCCCCATGGCACCCACTCCCTTTGATTGAATAAATGCTAATTAAAGCAATTCTTTAAGTCTCTGTTCTCTATTCACAATTCGAAAATACAAAATACAAACAGGTATTAAGTATCTGATTTTGGCATTAAGCAATGAAAATAATCCTATAAACTGGTAAAATTTTATAAACTAGTAAAATTAAAATGATGCCATCTTTTTGTAAATTCTTTTAAAAACGGTTATGCAAATATGATTGGTGAATAATATGAAACTTCAATTATCAACATATATATAGCAATAAAAACACACCTATTTTAAAATTAATTGATCACGATCTGTAAAACTGCTTCATATCTAAAGCTCTCTTTAACACAAAGATTGTTTTTCTGCCAGCAAACTATTTTACACAATAAAAACTACACCAAATTATTCCAAATGCAAATCATACAACATTAAAGTTGCTGAAATGTTAGCAGTTTGACAATGCCGATCTAACATCGATATGGTTTTCAGCACTGAAAACATCTCTACCTTACACTTCAGATTTGGTGCAATTCATATTATTCCACATCTTCATTTCACCTGAATACCACATCTCTCTTATTGTGAACTATGCAATTCTCTGTACCTGAGATTTATTTCCTGAAAAATTGCTACTCCTTCCTGTTATTCCAAAAATATCAAGAGTTAAAATAACAAAAGCTTTGTATAAAATATTATTTAATACATGAGACTGATAAGAACCCAAAGTTCCTTCTTAAATATAGTACATATAACTTAAGTGCCTAAGCTGAAGCAAGCTTACCTGGAAGCAAGTCCCAATGAGTTCAGCATCATTTAATAAGCTCAGCTGTCCATTGCACATTCATGCATATAAAAAAAATAGACAGCTCAACAGTATTAGGACACAGCAACTAGAAGAGAACATCTCTCTCTCTCTTCCAAAACTCCTCCATAAACTGCCCCCTCCAACCCAAGATTTCAGGTTCAAATTTTACTTTTAACTCTGGAAAACTGCAACAGAAATGTCTGCTGAGGAAAAACTGCAGGTGGAGCTAAGCGTTGTTGCCCTTGCCCCTTCTCTTCTCTAAACTGACCCTCCTGATTCTACTTTCCAGACAAGAAGCAGGTTGTCAGGAGGACTGTCTTGCACATATTTATGTGTATTGTGTGGTTTGTTCCTGGCTTTCTAGTGTATGTGTCTATGGCTGATCAAGCAGTTGGTCCCTTCCTGAAAACAACGACCTGGCTACAGTGATCCATGCACTGGTCACCTCAAGACTGGATTACTGTAATGCTCTCTACATGGGGCTGACCTTGTCCCAAATCTGGAAGCTGCAGCTGGTGCAGAATGCAGTGGCAAGGCTGATGTTGTGTCTTCCCATGAGGGAACACATTCAGCCTGACCTAAAAACACTGCACTGGCTGCCTATAGCATAGTGGATGTGGTTCAAGGTGCTGTTGCTTACCTATAAAGCCCTATATGGCCAGGGACCTAGCTACCTAAGGGACCGTCTCGGCCCGTATGTACCCCAGTGAGCACTATAATTGGGCTTCCAGAACCGCCTGGTTCTTCCAGGGCCTAAGGAGGCCCGATTAGCAGCAACGAGGGCCAGGGCCTTTTCAGTGGCGGCCCCATTCTGGTGGAATGAGCTCCCGGATAACATCAGGGCCCTGCAGGACCTTTTGCAGTTCTGCAGGGCCTGCAAGATGGCGCTCTTCTGCCAAGCTTTCAAGTAGGGGCTGCCTCGACCTCATAGCTGACACTGCTCGGGCAAAGATGCTGAACTTCACCATGATGTACTGTATTTTAAAGTCTGTATTGTATTTTATACTATGGTTGTTTTATGGAATTTTATAGGAACAATGTTGTTAGCTGCCCTGAACCTGCCAAGAGGCAGGGAGGGCGAGATAGAAATCTAAATAATAAATAAATAAATAAATTTAATACATTCTCACCCCATTTTTCTCACAAGGGGCTTATAGGTCCATACTTGATTCTCTCCTCATTTTCTTTACCCTCCCAACAACTCTAGGCTAAGTGGAGATAAAGTGAGTGACCAAGATCATCCAGTGAGCTTCATGGCAGAGTAAGGATTTTAAGCCAGGTCACTGCAATTCTAGTGTGACCCTTTAACCACTCACTGAACTCTTAGAATTGCAGACTTCAGTTATGTTTTTTTTTAAATGAAAAGTAACATAACAAACACATTTAACTGAATATTATTATGAACATGCTTCCGCCTGTGCATCAAAACTTTCCCCCATCCTCTCCATAGCCCCTGCCCCCACCAATCCATTCACTGAGATCAGAGAACCATTAGTTCAACATTCTATGCTGTGTGATTGTTGATTAGAGCACTTTACAATATTGTGTATTACGTGCCTAGCTGCTGCTTTCAGTCACTCTGTGATTTTTCACTCAAAATTTGATCTGTTTCACTGTAATGTTGTGATAATCCTTAATAAACTGTTAAAAAAACCAAAAAACATTCTATGCTGTGGAATGGCCACAGGCAGAAGCAAAGAGCAGCAAAAGCCTGTGTGCACTCAAAAGCACTTTAGATTTGCACTTAAATATTCAGGATCCATGTCAACACCGTAAGATATATCAAAGGCCGAGGACAGACTGGCAATGTAAAGCGGGGCAGGCACGCTTCGGAAACGGAAGAAAGGAGCACGTTCAGACATGCGCATCTGTCCGTCGGCTCCGTTTCGTACTTACCCGTCTCCCAGTCGCTTTCCATCCGCTTTACCAGGACACCGGGTAAAACCGGTGTTCAGGGGCCGTCCTCTGCATGCCTCCCGCTTCCAAACAGTGTGAACCGGAAGAAGCGGGAGGCATCCGGAGGTGGCAGTGTGAACGCGCTGCACAAAGTTATGCGCATATGCGCATGTGCGCACATGCGAAACACATCAAAGGAAAACAAAAAAAAGCGCAGCAGCGCGCGCAAGCCGCGCGCGCCGGCTCCACAGCAGTCTGAACGCTCTGTGGCAGTCTGAATGCTCCGTATCGCCACTGGTCCGCATTGCTCTGGCCAGAATGAACGGCCAGCTCCGTGGAGTTTTTCCCCCGCACCAGTTCCCTCCGCTTTGCCTCCGCTTTAGATTGCCAGTCTGTCCTCGGCCAAAGTATCTGTACAATCCAATGTTTATTTAGTGCTGTTATTTTGAACCAACAATCCATTTTCACACAGGTAGAATCCCATCCATTGTTACATAGTGTCTTTTAAGGCTATTTCATAGTAATGTGCATGGCAGATGCCTACCTTTCACCGCCACATTAACTCCATACATAATACAGCATGAAACATGGGCAGTACTGCTCCCCAAAGCCTGTTCTGCAAAATTAAGGTGTATTCCTCTTGCATATTATGGGTAAATTCTGAATGCAAGTAGCAAAACTGTAGCGAACCCCAAAACTGTAACTATGGAGCACCCTCCAGTTCCAGATGATAATTAAAAAAATTAAATGTAAAGCAAATTTGAAGTTTCATGGTGAAGGTGAGATCTGAATAATCCATTCACTTTTTGGTGATACATTTGTAACATAGAAGAACAATTCTAATATAGTGAATTGTTTGCAGGTAAATAATTATTTATATGTAAAGCCAACACAATCACCTCCTATTGGCTAATTGGACTGCTGTGAGTCTGGGTTGTCTTCAAGGACAGCCCAATGCACAGCACAAGTACAAATGCATGGTCACAAAAACATAGGTCAGCTGAGTCTAAGAAAGGAGAGAGTTGGCAAACCAAACAGTGAGGCTGGCCCATGAGTGAGCCCAAGTTCTTGACCTGCTCTACCAATACCAACTTGTCCATCCAAGACAAGTGGATCCATTCCCTCCAAAGCATCAACCTTCCCAGCTGGATTCAGCTTCAATTTATTCTCCCTTATTTATTTATTTTATTTATACTTTAAATTTGTAAATCACCCAATCCCTGTATGCACAGGGCTCTGGGCAATGTACAACAAAAGTTAAAACATCAGACAGAAGACAGGATTAAAATTAATAAATAAAATTCCTTACATTCTTAAAATAATTTCAAGATGATGTTACTAATCTGTTCTTAACCAATACTGGATTGTGTTGCTGCCTTGTAGGTGGGGTAAAGAGGAGGCCAAAATGGAAGAAGATGGAAGAAAAAGGGGAGGGTGCCATTCGTGATGGAACACCATTGCTGTCCTCAGCCAAAAGCCTGGCAGAACATCTCTGCCTTACAGGCCCTGCGGAACTGCATACGATCCTGCAGGGCCCTGGCGGTATTTGGCAGAGAGTTCCACCAGGTTGGAGCCAGGACTGAGAAAGCCCTGGCTTTGGTGAAGAATAACTGGATATCTTTGGGGCCAGGGATCACCAGTAAGTTGTTTCCAGTGGAGCATAATGCTCTCCAGGGGACATACCAAAGGAGGCAGTCACAAAGATATGTGGCTCCCAGACTGCTCAAGGCTTTAAAGGTCAATACCAAAACCTTGAACCTGACTCAGTACTCCACTGGGAGCCAGCGTAGCTGGCACAGTTCTGGTTGTACATGTGTTATCTATGGCGTTCCCATCAGGACTTGCACCACCACATTCTGGATCAGTTGGAGTTTCCAGGTCAGTCTCAAGGGCAGGCCAGCATAAAGTGAGTTACAGTAGTCTAGCCTGGAGGTGACCATTGCATGGATTACTGTGGCTAGGTCAGGGCACAACAAGAAAGGGGCTAATTGCTGTGCTTGAAGTAGGTGGAGAAACACTAGCCTGGCTATATTCATGACCTGGACCTCCATAGTTAAGGAGGCATTCAGGACCATGCCCAAACTCTTGATGGACTGTGCCAGTGTTAATGGCACCCTATCAAGAGTGGGAAGTCTGTGCCCCAGCCGAGGGGTCCCCCCAGCCACAGAACTTCTGTCTTTGTTGGATTCAGTCTCAGCCTACTCTTTTTTAACCATCCAACCACAGCCTCCAAACCCACGGCCAAATTTTGTGGGGCAGTATCTGGGTGACTGTCCAATAACAGGTATTGCTTGGTGTCATCAGCATACTGATGCTACTGGACCACAGGCTCAAAGCATTGGTTCAGAGCAGTCTGAAGGCTCAGGTAATGAAATCTAGAGCCAGGTGTCATTCACATACTGATGACATCCCACCCCAAAGTTCCAGATAATCTCATTTAACAACCTCATATAAATATTGAATAGCATGGGTGACAAAATGAATCTGTTCAGTATTTTAGAAGAAGAAGAAGAAGAAGAGATTGGATTTATATCCCACCCTTCACTCACTTAAGAGTCTCAGAGCGGCTTACAAACACCTTTCCCTTCCCCTCCCCACAATAGACACCCTGTGAGGTAGGTGGGGCTGAGAGAGCTCTTTCCCAAGCTGTCCTTGAGAGAACAGCTGGTACAGAGCTATGGCTTGCCCAAGGTCATCCAGCCAGGTGCAAGTGGAGGAGTGGAGAATCAAACCCAGTTCTCCCAGATCAGAGTCTGCGCACTTAACCACTACACCAAACTGGCTCTCAAGGCAGATGTCAACCCACAAGGCAGATGTCAACCCACTGACTGCTCTTTTGGTAGAAATTCTTTGGGTCTTGTCAAACAAACAAAAAAGACCAAAACCACTACTCCTCTAACACAACTCCATATTCCAACCAATTAATAAGGGGGGAGTTGCCAGCTGTATCAAACACCACTGACAGATCTAACTGTATCAACAGGGATGACTGCATCCTGTCTACATTTAAAAGATCATCATCCACCGTATAACCAAAGCCATCTCAGTTCCAAACCCAGACCTGAAACAAGACTGAAATGAACCAACATGTCTTCCAGGAATCCTGGAGCTGGGGTGGCCTTTCCCCAAAACAGCAAATTGCAGATTGGCCTGTAATTGTCTACCTCATCTTTAGCCAATGAATGTTGTTAGTGCTGCTGAGAGCTAATAACTGCTTCCTTCAAAGGTCTAGGGAAAATCCCTTAGTCAATGAGGCATTAACAATTGTAAATGTTAATGTTCCAATACCTTCTCCTGGCAAGATTTTAAAAGCCAGGATGGGCATAGTTCCAGAGCACAGATGGCAGTTCTCACTCCTCAGCATCCTTCAGCAAAACCAGTCTGAATCTGTCAACAGAAAAAAGACATGCAGTTGCATCTGAACCCTCAGGTACTGCATCTATTCTCAGCTTGGCTCCAAAGTAGGAATGGATGAGTAAGATTTTATCAGCAAAGAACCTTGCAAAACCATCACAGATAATTATTACTTATGTCATTAGCTAGGTCAGGCCTAGGTGTTTTCAAGTCATGAACCACCTTGCACAGCTTGAGCTGGGTAAGATTCAGCTGACTCCATGGTGGTAGAGAAAAACACTTTGCCACCATCACTGCCGCCTCATAAGCCTACAAATGGGCTTTATACAGTACTCATCCCAAGTCTTCTGACAGCACTACTCTAGTTATCTCCCAATCTACTTAATATCCCATAATTCCCTTGTAAACCATGAAGTGAAGGGGGCTACCAGAGTGTGGAAGAGGATGTTGAGGAACAACCTTGTATATGGTCCCAGGCTGCACATCAGTCAATGCAGCTAAAAGAATCTCCACAGGATCATTGGGTAAGATTTCAAAATGCCCCCAGAGCCACTTGGAATCCAATAGGATCCATCTGTCTCTGAGGATGGACAATCCTAAAAGGTCCACTGCCTCTGCATGGAGGGGATAGCAAGCTCTGAGTAGATCACCAGCAAGCTGCTTGGTACAGAAAAGAAGATCCAGCTTTTCTATGAGTTTGTCCCACCGCAATCTGAGAAAGTCCTATGGTTTTCATGGTGGCCACAAAGTCCTGAGTTTGGGTCTGACAAGGCAGCCGTTGCAAGTATATTGAAACTTCCAGGGACAATCATCCTTGGAAATCTCAGTACCAAATCCACCTCTAGTAGTTCAGTTGAGCCAATAAGCTAGCTGGATCATAAACCAAAATGATCCTTAATCCATCCTTGGTACCCACTGCAAGCTGCATACAATCAAAGCTGGCCTTTCTCAGCACCAGTTATCTACTGACAGTGAAAAGAACTACAATTTTCTACCCCATCCTGCAGTTCAAGGTTGAGGGACTTTAAACTCAGCTTGGACTAATTGTGCCAGACTAACAATATTGGATTCACACAATCAAGTTTCAGTCAAGTGGGCCAAATATACCTGTTCTTCATACAAAAGACCAGATATTACAGAAATGTTATTTTTCAGAGACCAGGTGTTGCACAACATAAATGACAAAGTGGAATCACATAAGAGAACCTCTGCACCACATTTCCCCAGATGGGAAAGCAATTGGACATTGAATGAATACCATCAATACATGGTATCACATCAGTACTTGCATATCACTAAAACATTAAAACATATTAATACTGTAATCCAGTTTACTTATTTAGGCATTGCAATAACAACAAAGTAGTACTTATTTACTTCTACTGAATTTCTTTGAAAGATATCCACCTCTAATGTCTGCCTTAGGTCATCCATCTGAAGAGGAAAGGCAATATGGTATAGCCCAGTTTCATCAGATCTAAGCTAAGCAGGGTGAGCACTTGGATAGGACAACACCGAGGAAGACTATGCAGAGAAAGGGAATGGAAAACCACCTCTGCTTCTCATTTGCCTTGAAGGTCCCTTGCTTGGTTTTCTATAAGTCAGTTACAACTTGATGGCACTTAGGCTGAGGACAGACTGGCAATGTAAAGCGGGGCAGCCCCGCGTCGGAAATGGAAGAAAAGAGCCCATTCAGACATGCGCATCTATCCCTCGGCTCCATTTCACACTTACCCGTCTCCCAGTCGCTTTCCATCCGCTTTAACAGGACACCGGGTAAAACCGGTGTTCAGGGGCCGTCCTCCGCATGCCTCCCGCTTCCAAATAGTGTGAACCGGAAGAAGTTCGCATGTGCAAAACACATCAAAGGAAAAACAAAAAAAACCCAAAAAAAGTGCAGCAGTCTGAACGCTCTGTATCGGCACCACTGCGCATTGCTCTGGCCAGTATGAATGGCCAGCTCCGTGGAGTTTTTCCCCCGCACCAGTTCCCTCCACTTTGCCCCCGCTTTACATTGCCAGTCTGTCCTCGGCCTTAGATATGTACACATGCCTGTGGTTTGATGCATGAGACGTAGCTCAGTGGCAAAGGGTATGCTTTGCTATATGAAGTCCAATTCATCAGCATGTTAGGTTGAAGAAACACAATGCCCAACATCCTGAAAAGCCACTAAAACTCTGCTGTGCTGGAAGCCATGTTGACCTAACTCGTTGTGAGACAAATATTCTCACTAGTCTTCCTACCACAGACCATTTATTGAGAGTATTTTAATGATCTTTCTCTGAAACCTGACACAAACTGTGTTACAATGATAATAAAAACAATACACAATTAAAAACATAAAAACTTACAAGCAGATCTAATGGTCAAAACACGGGCTGAATATGCATGACTGATTTAATGAACCATTAGAGCCATCACCAAGTTGTAGGTAACTCATACCACCTTTACAAAATTACAGTACATTTCTGTAAATGCAAGGAAATAAACCAATACAGTACCACTAGATGGAAATTAGTGATGTGGCTATAACAAAACAGTATGAAATAATGCCATTTGTATTGCATGGTCACAATCAGAAGACTAATTTCTTCCACTTTAACTTGAACACAGTGACACTGAATGCCATACAGTTTAACATTTGCTAAGCCTATACAGATAAATAATCAAATGTGCCTCAACTGTTAACGCATCCTTCATACCTAAGGTATGCTTCAAAGGATATGGTTTGCATTCCCATGTACCTGCAGCCATATGTTCATAAAACTGAAGGAAAAATTCTGTAATTCTAAGCAAATATTACATTATCACAGAAAATACTGCTTGCATATCTTGTAGTGAACATCATTAGCATTACTCCAGCTGTATTTTGTTTGGAAGAGGTTGGATGAAGTTTTCAAATGGATGGGCTATTAACTTTTCCATGCTCAAAAAAAGAAAAGAGCTATTACTCCACGAGGAAACATGATTTTATTTACAATAGTTCACCTGCGGGAAAATTAAGTTTTTACCTTGACTCTAAAAAGTCAGCAATTCTGCATTAGGATTTTCTTCCCAGCCAACATGTGTTTTTTGAGATTCTTCTGAAGCAAAATGTATACCTCCCTCTGTTGGCCTAAAGCATGATCTTCATATTATGTAAAGTGCCTCAGATAAAACATCTTCCTTTGTTAACTACTAAAACTCTGAAAATATGTGATTTTTTCCCCTAGAGTAGTACCTCAAGTATTTGGAATGGCTCTTTTTTGAAAACCAAAACAACTTCAAAGAGTTACACAACATTCCAAACATTGCTTCTTGACAGAGTTGCTATTTTGAAGAAAGCATCCATCCAGTGCAAAATGTTTTTTAAAATACCATATTTATTGGAGTTGAAAAATAATTGGTTTTAGAAATGGATTCAGGGCATGAAGACTAGGCTGTGCAGGGACATCAGTTTTTCACTTAATATAACCCAACACAGAATAGCACATATGACAGAACTGGAGAAATCACCAGAACTGAATTAACCATTCACAACAAAACTAACAGTGCAATCTATATCTTATCTCAGGAACAGGTCTCACTGAGTTCATTGGGGCTTACTCCCTAGTAAGTGCAGCTTCCTTTCTAAGCCCATTTACTTTAACGGATTTAGAAGGATGGGGTTATGTTTAGGATGGTACTGTTAAACATCTAAGGGAGTAGTTATCGTCTTTTAAATCCATTCAGAATAAAAGTGGTCCCTCTCACCTACACATATACCACATCCATTTCCTTTATCCCTGGCGAGATTATGCTGTCAGAAAATGTACCCCGTGTACAATATATGTTTCATCAAAAGAAATGATTTGGCTTTATTCAAGTAACTTAAAATTCAAGTAACTTAAAAAGATTATTTTACTACATATTTACTTATGTGCGTATTTTGGGGAGGAAAGGTTAAATTGCTCAAAAGAAGAGACAAGGCTTTTGATATTTAGAGCTGTCCACAGTGCTGAAAAGGAAAGCCTGCACACTGGAAAGTTGATGGTTTTCATCTTTCACTATGAAAACTGGGCTTTTATATATATCTATGTAAACATACTTTATCTGAGCTCCACCAGGATTCCATGCTTGCGCCTGTACAACTAACTGTATTGTTAAAGTCTTCAACTAGAATAATTAAGTTTGGATAGATTTAGAACTGATGCGGGCGTACATACCAGCTTGAAAGCCTTTGTTAGAACTAAAAATACTTAGTGTCAACAATAATATCACAGAAGTATTTCAACTTTCTATCGGTAAGATCATTGAGGAGCATGATAGTAGGAAACCACGGGGGGGGGGGGGAGGGAATTACTTAATGCATGGTTCCATGCAGGACTTTCTGAAAACTGAAGTTACTTTCATTCTATGTTAACAAACTAAAACAGATAATACCTGGTAGCCTGACAAAGTAGCATTACTTCTTTTAAAACTAAACCAATGTACAGCAACATAATTAGAGAAGTCATTTCCTACTGTTATCCCTTATGTTAATTAAACCTTTTCTCAGAGTATACAGCTAATCTAGATAAAATTATAAATAGAATCATGTAAGCCACTTTGTCTTAAAATACAATGACTGTCAAAGAACCATCATGTCCTCAATTCAGAGCAAAATTTGCATTATTGCATATATTAGATTTGCCCCTACAGATTTATTATTTTAGTATCAAAGGAAAAAGATGAAAACTGTTTCAAATTTAGTAAAACTAGTTGTGATTTACTGAAGATCACTATAAATGGATCTTAGAAGTAGTTACAGAAATGTAACTACAAGTTAACTTTTATTACATAAAATGTGCTTTACAGATAAACAAGCAAGTGTAAAGTTCATTTCTCCAGAATCTTATTGGGCTGAAACACTATAATAATTTCTGCTGCACTGAATCAAGTGGAAGAAACAAAGTAGCTGTAGGCAATGTTCATTTTTATAACATGTTACTCTATCCAACACATGTTTACTCTGAAGTAAGTTCCACTATGTTCAGTGAGGTTTGTTACCTGGTAAGCATGCATGTGGTAGTGGTAATGGACTCATTTTCCTTTCATATACCACATCTTTATTCCTGTTCTACACAATTGGTATAAATGAAAAGTCTGTTTAAAGGAATCTAGACTATATTATTCAGATGTGCTCTGTCATCTACGTTTATTTGGTAGTAAAACTTTGTTCATCTCCTTTTGAGACAAATAGTCTTTAATAGAAAGGCTTTATTTAGAGCATTGAAATTATGTGATTTATTGTAATTTTTTAAAAAATATTGCTGATTTACTGAAAATGGTGTTTAAAAAGGTATTTGGTAAATTCATTATAAATTCCAAGGAAAAAAGACACAAACATGTAAAATTCTTTATAAAACATATTTTTAAAATTACATTTTTGCATAAGTATTCCTACTGGAATTGCATTTTTTAAAAACACAACATACAAGTTCAGATTTTTCCCCACAAAAAGCCTTTTAAAAAGTCTTTTTGTGTAAATACAGTATCTGTTCAGGGTATTCTACAGGTTAGGTCAATCAGCTCTATGACCTTGAATCAAAACCCACACATATTTCCTAGAGATGGACTTCTGAATGAAAGACAGAAAATTTTTGAAACACCGTAAGAAGAAAATAAAGCTTCCTATATGATAATGCCAGCCCATTGCATAGGTTGATATTTCCCTCCATGAATATATTCCATGTAAAAATGGTGAAAAAACCTTAAATATATTTATTATTGTCTTGATTACCGGATTTTTAAAAAAATCATAGCTTTATATAGGAGTAGAAGGTACTGTTCAAATTCAGTACTTTCCCTCCATGGAAATATGGTTCCAAGACTGCAATTCTATGTGCACTTGCCTTGAAATAAGGAACACTGAAGTCAGTGGGACTTAATTCCAAGTAAGCATGTATTCAAGGGAGGGGGGGGGGATATACACCATCACTTCCAAAGTGTAAAGGTCTCTTTCCTCAGAAGTAGATGGGTTGAGAATACACACACACACATTCCAATTCAGAGAGTATCTCTGAATTAGAGTATAATTCTTCACCTGAAATCAAGAATGAATGTATTTAGTCAAAAACAATGCTAAATCATTCACTCTTGAACCAAAGGTGTTCTTAGCTGACTATTACAAATATTCTCACTGGTCATTCTCAGAGGACTACAAATGTTATAGACAATGATTAACCAAATTCAAACCTGTATTTTCTTGGAGTTCTTTTTTAAAACTTTTTTTTTAAATCACCAGGTCTGTATTTGCATGTCAGACATTCAGCAAAGCATAACCAAGGTGACTGATGCCCTCACAGTTACTCATGTGACTCAGTGAGAGCATATGGATTAGCATAACATGCAGTTATTGGAAAAGGACAGGTATTACAGCCCCTTCTCATTTCCATTAACAAATCGCATTTAAGGCAAGCAAAGCATAACTAGTACATGCAGACTACTGTTTTCAGGCATCACAAACAACAATACAGGACACAAACAATTTTGTTGTTATATATTCAGTAAGAATGCATCAGTGCAGTCTGCTTAATTTCACAGAAATGTCCTTGAAACACAGGTAGCAGCAAGCCTCAGATTCTTAAGTGGAACGTACCTGGATTTCTCTTGCGTGGTATACAATAATCAGACCAAGCAGAATGATTGTAGAGAGGCTAATAAGGCATTTTAGGGCTAATGAATACAGCGATTCCTGCAACAGAAAAATAGATACTTTTTACATTGATCTCTAGTCCTTCATCCCAAGCATCTCAGAGGGGAATAGGGCTATCTGTTGCAAGAAAAAATGCCAGTGGTCTAAAAACAAACAAGCAAAAACCAAAGTGTAAACTCACTGAAGCAAATGAACTCAGTGCTAGAACAGGTGAATGCTTAAGGGCCCACCAAGGCAATGGGGAGTGAGTCAGCCTACAAACAAAGTTACTTGCCAGCCTAGTAAAACAGCATTTAAAAAAAAAATGATACAGCTCTACAGGGCTTGTTATGAAGGCAAAAATCTTCAGTACAAGATATTTAAACAGTTGCCTTTTTAAATGATTTTCCAAACTATTATCCCATTCTCCTCTGTCCCTTTCAGCCTCTATAACAAAGAGGCAAAGCTTGACATACAGCTGTGGCTTGAAGCTGTAAGTGCCCATATGCCAGATACTTTGACATTGGAAGTGTCTGCAGGACATCTTAGTGCTGGAGAGAGCATTCATTCGGGGAAACCTTGATCGGCTGTACAAGAGGGCAAATTTTTGTATTACCATGGCTCAGAATAAGGGATGAAAGGGCAGTCTGGCACATCTGCCGACAAAGCAAACAAGGCTGAGATCCACCAGTGGCATGCAAGGTGAGAATCGAAGCCATGGGCACCAACCAACTGGAGCAGTCCCACCGGCTTCAGCGGGAGCCCGGCAAGCAATCCAGCGGAGCAACAGAAATCGGTGGCTCTCGAGTCTGCGAGGCTCACTTTTGAAATCAACGTGTTTCGGCCCGGAGCCGTCTTTGGCTGCCTGATTTGGGATGAAAAAGCGACTGTAGGAACGGGGACTTTCTTACGAGCGAAGGATCAGGCTTTCAAAGGGGATCTGCACAGAAAGTTAGCCGCCTGGGACGCAGCAGACGGAGGAGAAAGGGAGAAAAGCGTAGACGAAGGGAAGAGAGAGGAAAGGCGAAAAGAGGTGGGGGGAAGGATGCGGGGGGAAAGAGCGGAAAGGGAAAGGGGGAGAGGGAGAGGGAAAGGGGGCGCGACTCCCAGAGGAGGCGGCCGGGGAAGAGAGGGGGCAGCGGGCGCGGCGGCGGCGGCGGCGGCGGGTGGGGGTGTGGGGGGGGGGGCCGGCCGGGGTACCTTGGTGTAGGCGCCCCAGGAGAGCTCTGTCTCGATGACCATGACCACGATGCCGAACATGCCGAAGATGAGCGCGTAGTCGCTGAGGCGCTTGCGCTTCTCGAAGAGTGCCCGGCGGTGGCCCAACTTGTAGCCGATGTTCTGGTTCTTCTTCTTGCTGGACTTGCTGCCGCTGTTTGTCTGGCTCCCGCCGCCGCCGCCCCCTCCTCCGCCGCCGCCGGAGCCGTAGAGCGCCAAGTTGTTGGAGTTGTTGTGCTCGGGCTTGGAGACCACGATCTCCGGGCCGGCGGCGGCAGCCGAGGCAGCCAGCGAGGCGCTGGGACTGGAGTGCGGCGGCGGCTGGGGCTGGGGCTGGAGCGGCTGGGACTCGGAGTCGAGCTCGTGGAGGTTCCTGCGGGACGAGCTCAGGTTGCTGAGAGGACGCATGACGCCGCCGTTGTACCTGCAGCTGCTCATGGCTATTTCTGTGAAGGGGTTGCTCTCCCGGCGCTGCTGCTGCTGGCACTGGGGGTGGTGGTGGCTGCCGCTGCCGTGCGGGCTGCCCGCTTGCTGCTGCTGTTGCTGAGGCTGCTGGCTGTGGCACTGGTGGTACTGCTGGGAGTGGTGGGACTGGGCGTAGTGGGGGGGCTGCCGGGACGAGCTGGCATGGCTGGACGGGGTCAGCTCGCTCACGTTGAGCTGGCTGCCCTGGCGGGAGGAGGCTGCCGAGCACGAGAGCGGGGAGGAGCGAGTCCGGAAAGCACCTGCCACCGGCGACGAAGTGCGGAGCAGCAGCGGCAGGTTATCGCCCGCGGTAGCCGCAGCCCCGTAAAAGGCGCAGTGGTTGCACTGGAGGCATGGGCTGGACTGCTGCTGCTGAGCCGCCGACTTCTCTTGGCTGGCTGGCTGGGGCTGGTAATGCGGGTGTGGGCGCTGCTGTTGCTGCTGCTGCTGCTCTGAGCAGAAGCCCGGCTGGAACTGCAATGGTGTTTCCATGTCAGAGCTGTTAAAGCTGCAGGAGGACCAGGCGCTGGTGCACCCTGCGCAATGCGTTCTGGGCGGCAGAGGGGAGTCCTGTTGCCGCCACGACGGGCCCATCCCGGCTCCCGTAGAATCCAGGCGGCGAGTCTGATTGGTCGGGCGTACCAAAACAACGGGCATCACGTCACCTGCAAGGGGGGGGGGGGGGGAAGCTGCAGCGTGAGAAGAAGCGCGCGCGGAGGGAGGGGCAGCGCGAGAGAATCCCAGGAGCTGCGCGTGCCGCCGCTGGTGACAGTGACGCCTAGCCCCAATGGGCGCGCGCCGCATCTCCTCCCTCCACCACCCCCACCGCCCGCTCCTCTCTATCTGCCCAGGGGGGATTCCACCTGCCACCGCCAGACACTCGCAGCCCTGCAGCCGGGGAGGGAGGAGGAGGAGGGGAGCTGTCACCAGCACCACCCGCTGCTGCTGCTGCTGCTGCCGCCACAAGCGCTGCTCGGTCAGGTAAGGGTTATTTCTCCCCCCCCCCCCAATCTGGAGGCCTCCGGGGCGTTTAAGAGGGGTTTTCCCCTCCAGTAATTACTCTGACAATCCCCTGGATCCTTCTCAGTTTAATAGATAATCCGTCCCCCCCGGGATGTGAGGGTGGTGGTCTCATCGTGGTATCTCCACAGTCCCTGGGGGAGGGGAGGTCTATTAATAGCTTTGCACCTTCGTGTGCAGCACATGAAGGCACCCCCGTGCAGTTCTGCAAAGTGTGTGCGTGACGTGCATGTAAGCACTTGGCGAGGCTTCACACTGGCATGACTTAATAAATGTTCCTTGCTGAAACGACCCCGACCGCAACCTCTGGCCTCAACGGGCTGGAGCCCCGCGGGCATAAATCCTACCCTGACCGGGGTCATCGAAGTGTGTGGAGGCTTGCGCAGCGCCGGCCGTTCGGAAAAGCAGGCTGCGGTGTGATGTAATCGGGGGTTACCTCTCTTTTAAAAATCTTTGGAAAGGATGCAGGCAGTTGAGGTGGTTCACGATCCTCAAAGCACCTAGTTAACGTATCGTTTGCTAGTAATGCTCAAGGATTCCCCCCACCCCAATGCAATTTTTAAAAAGCAGCCGTCCTCAGAGTACGTGCTCCGGAGCAGTTCCTTTGGAAATGCATAGAACTGATCTGGAGGAAGAGGCTTGCGGACTGCGGTCGGGCGAGAGTACCGAGGAAAGCTTGGAGGAGGATTCCCAGCTCTGAACAAAGGGAAATCCCGGAATGCCAGTGCGCAAAGGCGGTGCTGGCGCTCCTCCGCCGGTTGGCGGGAGGGAGGGAGAAGGGAGGGGGGGCGGAGGCGCTGGCGCGGGGGAGGAGGAGGGGGATTCTTTAACCCTTGGAGGGCAGCTTGCCTCGACGCCGCCTCCTCGCCAAGCAGAGCCGCCGCGGGCCAGAGGGTTGCGGGCGGGGAGCGAGGGTGACCTTGGCGGGGACCTCCTCGCGACGTGCCCAGCAGCTGCCTCGGAGGAGAGCGGCGGCGGCTTCCAGCGGGGCTGTGCAGGGGCGCGGGGAAGCCCCGGCTGGCGCAGGGAAGGGGGGGAGGCGAGGCGAGGCGAGCTGCTAGGCTGCGGACGGGGGTTCCCCTGACCCCGGGAGCGCGCCGCCCGAGCCTGCGCCTGGCCAGCCGCTCACATCGGCGCTTTCTCCGAAACATGCTTTCTTCCTGTCTTCGGCTGCCCTCGGGAGCGAGGGGGGGCGGGCGGGCGCCGCGAGGTGCCTCTGGGAGCTGTCCAAGCCGGGCCAATCCCTGCCAGTCGCCGCCGCGCGCCTGGGCTTCCCCTTCGCCTCCTGCGGTGGGATTCTCTGCAAAGCAGACAGACACACAAGCACACCGCGGCAGCACACCGTCAGCCCGGAGCCTTCTCTCTCCCCCCCCCCCCCGCCTGCCCAGCCTTGCCCCCGAGAGCACAACGGAGGCAGGCGCAAAGTCCCCCGACAGAGACAGAGTGAGAGAGACGGAGGGAGGGGAAACACAGCCATAACAACCACCCTTGACTGCCAGCCTTTCTGGATTTTAAAGGAAGGCAAACCAAACGCTGATATCTCCCCCCCCCCCCCCCCCCCGGTTTTACACAGTGCCCCCGGAGACAGTGATGTAAACGGTGAAGGGGAAAATCTCTTTGTTCAACGGATGTATTCTGGGACTAGAGGTTTAGGAAAACAAGAAGCACATTAATTCATTGTAGGCTTTGCATTTCATGTTTATGTTCTAAATCTGGTTTTACAATTTTTTTCATTTTACAGCTCTTGGCACCTGAGGGGATTACAGAGGGAAATAAATAACTGAAGGCTGGGTTCAGTTCATTCCATAAATATTTGACCCATCATCATTATTTTTTTGCTCATTATTGGTGCCCTTTGGCAAGGTAAAGAATGACTTCCACTAAAAGATGGCAAAATATCATTGGCTTGCTCTGATTCTGTTCGGTAACCACCTACTACTGTATCATAGACACAGGCACTACCTGTGTTATGCAGTGTTTTGTATGGACTTCTATAGTACACATGTAAAAGTATATATCCCAACCCTTTTACATTGCCTTCACTGGATGAAACAAGACTGCACGTTCATCTCTGGTACCAAAGGGCTACAATCTAATAAGGATGTGTAGAACTTTCATAAGTGAAGGAGTCAAACTCAGTTCATAAAATGCCCCTTCCTTGTTGTGCAACCACCCTGGATTCATTCAATCAAGCTCTAAATGTTCAGTTCTTTAGCTTTGTTGCAGCCTAGTACAAACAAGTTCTTAGTATGTGCCCAAGGTTAAGAATACAGTTGTTGTCTCAGAATTCTTGAATGTGCAATATGTCCTATCCATCAGTACTACTCAAATGATGGCTGTGAAATGGAAAGTCTAGTTCACAATCCACAGGATTGGGTCAGGACTTTTTATTCTCTGACTCTTTAAATATATTTGGTAAATTTACACCCCCAGGTGAATTGTTTCAGTTTCCAGTTTCAATCACACACACACACACACACACACCAGTTTTGAAATGCAGGTTTAAAACTAAGAGTTCTACCATTCGTATCTATGCTTCTTTGGGGGCACTGAAACCTTAGTTTAAATTGTCAATGGGAGATTTTTAGCTTCCTTTAAAAAAAATCTGCTGGTGAAGACTACCAAATCATCAAACGATTTGTATGACAAGGACATTCCTAATGGGTCATCAGATGCAAACAGTGAAACAAGATCATTGTCATTAAGTAATTGAATTTCTGACTTGGATCCAGTTTCCTGACATTCTATTCTGCAGCGACCCTAAAGTTGATCACCTGCTACCATTTTGTCTTTTTTTTCCAGAGCTTTGAAATGAATAATTCATTTAAACAGATCCCAAAGAGACTATAGTGTTCCTGCCGAACAAATTCTTTTTTAACTTACAGAAAAAAAACCTCCCAAGCACCAAAAGTGATTCTTATAGTATAGCTATGCTGTTCGTAACACAGATAATTAAACTAGCAATCATAGTTCTGTTATATGGACTTGTTCTGAATTGTAAAAGGATATAGAGACAACTTTCTTAGAAGGATGTCTGCAAATCCAAATTAATCTTGCAAGAATTTAGTTGACTTGTGTGCCTTTTAATTGTATATGTGGGTTATATATTTTGCAGTGTGATCATAAGCAGAGCTATACTCTATCCATAGATTTTAATGGATATAGAAGTGTGCAACTGCTCTGGACTGTTAACCAAGTTCTTAAAGAATCTTAAATAATGATTTAATGTTTCAGTCTGCTCAGCGTTTTGGCTTCACTGACAATAAACCAGAATATTATGCTCACACAAATATTATAATGTTGAAGTTAGCATTGCTATCATGTATAAACAACCCATTACAAGATTAATGTAATAGCATGAAAAATCAGAAATCTTTTAATTTAAATGGATATCTATAGTCTAGGGTATTATGATTTATAATACAGTCTGGATGGTTAATAGTCTGGATTTTTAATAGTCTGGATTTTAAATATTTTTAATTTATATTTGAAATAGAAAGTTACTTTATTTTGTGAATAATCTCTGACTCATGGCATTGCATAATAAATATTTAGAAATCATGAGTTTGGAGTTTTTAACAGTTCTGTCACATCAGCCTTCTTGCACAATTAAAAATACACAAATATTTTAAATATATATTTATTTTACTATAGAAATCACATTATCTAAGTCAATTAAATACTAAGCAAAAAGAAAATTAACTTCATTGTTTTGACTGGAGTGGTCTGTGGTACAGTGGCTTAGCGTGTCGGTTCAGAGGCTAATTCTTGTAAATCAGATCTGCACCATAAAAAGTTCTACAGAACACTGAAAGGTCAATATTTATCAAATTTGACAACAGGATCAGCGTTACATGATAACATGAAATGATTAATAAATCCTACATTTTGTTAATTTCCACAATCTGCTTCTGTTTCCTTGTCACTGAAATGAAACTTTAAAATTTTAATCTGTTTCAATTAATATTTTGCATAATTGGATGTTTTTATTAGCACTTGCAACATTCCTGTTCTAACAGTTTTCCTAAGTTTTGTGAATAGGCATGTTGTTATTGTGCATGTCAAACTCAGCTGGTCCTTCTTAGGAAGGCTTTCACTTTAATATCAAATGCATTAGCAGCTACAAATCCATGTGTGAGCTATGGACATCTTATTACTTCAGACTTTAGTATGTGATTCTAACTACTGGAGTATTTTGCTGGATTACTAGAGAACTCATTAAGCCAATAAAAATGGAATGTGCCATGACATTTTCTAATCTGTCCCACATATTAGTGTTCACAGTCCACTCAAATTATGGATGTAATTTTAACTCTATAGTTATTGGTTGGCATTATCGATCTATGCAGTTCTTTATGCACAGACGACTTTGGGCATAATGTTTCTGGAACAGCAATACAACCCCATGACACGTGACAAGCCACTTTTAAAACAGAAGAGATGTTTGCCTTTTGCAAAATGGAAAAGTGGTTTAACAGTCAATGGAAAAGACTAAAACATCCTACTGGGCAAACCAAGGCCTTCAGAATTCAGTAAATAGATTTTTGTATCTCAGGCACTACTTTATTTAATTAATTAATTTATACCCTGCCTATCCCACAAGTGGGCTTTACTTCCAAACTACAGAGGTAGGATAGAGTGGGGTAGTCAGGTATCACAAATATAACACTTAAAGTAGAATTTACCCCACTTTCTAGCAATAGTAAATGAAAGCTAGATTCACAAACAACCCATTGCTTGTCAATGTCAGCATCTTGCTTTATGTTTTATGTTTTTTAAAAAAATTCTAGGGACAGTATTTATTTATTTATAATACATTTAAAAGATACATGCAGTGTTGTCCAGTGTGGCAAGCAGGAGTACCATTTGTTCATTATTTTATTTATTTCCCCATTTTCTCCCCAGAGCAGCTTACATCGTTCTCTTCTCCATTTAATTTGTGACAACAACCTTTAACAAGTTGGAGAAATATTACTTGAAGCTTTGTAATATCTAGTTTGCCCCCAGAACTCTTAATAAGATGATATCCAACAGTTGTGGTCTTTACCTGCTAAGGAGCCATACTGGCCCATAAAAATGTCTGGCTTTCAAACAGCCTCTGATAACCAGCAGTAGATGTTACAAAGATGAAAAAACCTCCCAAAGAGCAAAAATAACACACAAGATGAAGACTTGCAGGTCTACCTATCTTCCAGAAATACTGTTAATATGCCTGATAGCATATACAAGACAACTATACCTTGTAATCACAGCATGCTGTATATCTGATACAATAAATATCCAGTGGCAAACCTGTTTATGAAATAAGAACCCTTTGAGTTCTTGAATGACACAAGCAAGATCACCTTCTGAACTGTGGGTGAGCATATCATCCAATGGGATCAGCTCCTTCTAACCTTTCAGTCCTTATCATAAAAGGAAACCTGTACAACAGCTTCTAAAGGTTTGCTTTGGCATGAAAATCTATAGCTGTATTGCAGACAAAAAACAATGGACAAAACAGAGACCTTGACAATATGAGTAATTACTAAAGTTGCTACTAGTTAATCATAGATCTAATTCTGAATATGCCCCTGAATGCACGTTGTTAAATCCATATATTAAGGACATGTACAGAGGAGGGGGCTCATTTCCAGGTTTGCAGAAAAATCTAAAACAATAAAGGAAGGGAATAAGAAAAAGTTTTAAAATACTGAGATCTCACAGGGTTTCCTCATGAGATCTCAGCAGCCATTTTGGATTGCTTAGCCAACTCTATTTTCTGTTTGATAGGCACGGACTGAAATCCAGAGAACAGGTCTGTGGGAACAAGCCTCACTGAATAAAATGGGACATACTTCTGGGAAGACCTGCTTAGGATTGATCTCATATTTAGATAAAGTACTTCTTTTGTTTCCCCTGGCAGAATGTGGCAATATTCCCACACAATCTGGGAATATGCTTAGGTCTCCTGTAATGCCACTGAGGAGTCTAAAATGCACACTCAGTTAATGAAGGCAACCAGCATGGTAGATGCTCTGCTAATTTTGCCACCTATAGAGGCTGCTTAGTATGTCAGTATGGTTGGATGAGACCTGGATTGTTAAAAACATTGCTAATATCCTAAAAACAAGCAGTTCATCCATTTCTGTGTGCCAATCTCCTCCTTCTGTAAATAACTAAAAATGGTTTTTCTTTATATTTTGACTGAGAAAACACATATTAGTGTTTGCATTGGTTTCACAGAATTAGAGTGCCCAAGATAAGACTTTAGGAAAAGTTCAGGGGAAAAAGAAATCAAAGCCAATATTTGATTTATATTTAAAAAACACACAAACAATCCACACCCAAACCCAACAATAAAGCAGGGGCTTGCAGTTACACTATTTTAATAAGATTCAGGTGGGGTAGCTGTGTTGATCTGAAGCAGCAGAACAAAGTTGGAGTTCTGTGGCACCTTTAAGACCAACAGAGTTTTATTCACGGTATAAGCTTTTGTATGCAGGCACACTTCCTCAGATACAGTGGAACAGAGCCTTCTCAACCATCTTAGCTGTTTATTGCTGTTACTTAGGCATTTTGACACTAACTAGCTCTTCCAGGCAACTAACCCCCCTACCTATATGTAATATTTGTCTCAATGAATCTGAATGAGTATACGTTCGAAGTCTCAGTTCTTGCTTGTACCCAGAATTGTAGATGCCACTGGACTCAAACTTCTTTTCCACATCTGTTTGTTATCCCTTGTATTCGTATGCTTCCTGCATCTGTAAGACATTCTCAACCTGAGTAGGGAGCTCAGCTATATGTTCACTTGCCACAGTTCTGGCATTAGAATCAACATCCATAGACTCCCTGGACAGAATTTAATCAATAAAAAGCAATTTTATGTAGATGGGCTGGCAAATTTTGATTCACTAAAAGTTTTATAGCTTCAATTTTCATAACTTAATGGCAAGGGTCTTCTTAAAATAGACATACACACACACACACACACATATATTCCAGTTTTTCTTTTCTTTTCTGCTCTTAGAACAAAGAATGTGGCCTGGGGGAAACTCTAAAAGAGTCCCTATTCCCCAGTATGATCAGGAAACATTGCTGGAAAAATCAGTTATATGAAATACTTTGTCTTCAATTGCAGAATAACAGTCTAAAGAATACTGTTTCAAACAATATTGGTTCAGTTTCCCTTCAGTTTTTTGGAATGCTTTCTTATATTAAAGAATACACATTTGAAGGCATGCTGTTTAAAATTAGTGCACATAGATTGGTACGCATAACTAAATGGTCTTATCTGTAAGTATGTTGTTTGAAGTGCCTTGAAAAGGCCTTGGTGTGTTGTGCTGTTATAGTAGTTGATATGTACCACCCTAAACCCTAATCTTTTACATCTTTAGCATCAGATTTTAGGACTGAATCTTTATCATGGCTGTGGTCTGTTCAAAGCTTTGTGTTTTGAATGTGACAGTTACATTTTCTGCTTTATGTCTTGGATCTGTGGTTGCATAAGTTTGCATGCTGAATGGAGTATTCAAGTTGTAATGTACCAAGCATGCCTATTCATTTACCAATCAGCAACTTCAGTATAAGGTAGTGTTGCCATTAAATAATAAATTTATATAGTCAATCTCATCCTATCTCTTGGTTGTCAGTTCCACATAAAATAATTTGGAAAAACAAAGCCTGCAGTGTTCTGGATAAGTGATAGACCTGTCAACTTCAAGAGATGCAGCTGTTAAATGATTGCCAGTTTAGAAGTATTTTCCAGCATTTGCTTGTGCTCATTACTAATTCAATGGAATCACTTAGCTTTGGCAAATTCTCTCTTGTATGGTTCAAGAGGAAAAACATTTTTGAATAATTTGTGGCGTCATATCAACTTCTAATTGTTTTTAAAAGGTTAGGTTTTAATGCTTCAAATATAAATATAGAGGTGCATTGTTGGCTTACTGGAGCATTTTTTTAAAAAGCCTATGCATAAAAGATTCAACTAAATTTACTCATAAAATGAATGCCTAGATGATGCTCCTTTTGTCTATCTCCGAATGGCTTTTAAAGCTGCCAGGGGGGGAAAAAGTCAGATGTCTTCACAGAAAGAATTCATATGAAGAAAAGGACACTCAGCTGTGTTTTTCTCCTACCCACAGTTGTCTGTTTTGTTAGAGGTAGTGATTTAATTCTGCTCTTCATTAATTTTATCACCATTAAGAATGATGTTTATTTATTGAGACTGAAAGTATGTGGCTGCTGGCAACCAGAGGCCATCATGTGAATGTGCCTATTCAAAAAGCCAACCACATAATGTAGTTCATATACATAATTCACTATTTAATCAAAGCTACCGTAAATACCAGTAAAAACAGGGAACAGCCAAGTGAGGAGACATTACTGTCACCACACTGTAATGTGGTCATTTTGGTTCTATGGATGCATCTAATGCTCAAGTTGTTTTTTTAATAATACTGCATAATTTATATGGAAATAAATATTTACTTATGTATGTACATTCTACTAGTCATACCCTGCTAAAGGATATTATACTAAGGATTTTATACTAATTTAGATGAAAGTATGCACTGTTGGCTGTGGTGTTCAGTTCAGTCTTGAGGTAAAGATGGTGAATGTTATTAGTAAGGTTATATGTTTTCAGAAGTTTTAATGTATTTGTGGATAAGTTTAGGATATAAGCCTAAAGTAATGCCGAAGCTTTACGAGAGGGCATTCTTATTAAAATGTTTTCCCACATTCACTTTAGCAGGGTATGACCATTATTGGTGATTCATACTCATAATCCCTGTGCACAGTTGTCTAAATCCAGTAATCTCTTTGGAGAAGTTTTTTTAATTGGTGCAGTAGCTAGAACAAAAATTATTTCAAAAATTTGAAACCCCATATTTTTATGCTTTTAGTTCACATGTTGTTGATTAGGAAATCAAAATCACAGATTTATGTTGAATGTATCTTTTTTATTAATAGTACGAAAATGGGTCTTACAATTACCTGCGTTGTGTGCTATTGCTGTCAGTTGTTGGGCTTTTTTTTTTTTTTTGCTTTTGGACTTTTGTGGGCAGTAGGGGGAGTTTTTACCCCATCTACTCTGTTTCTGCATGTTTACAAATAGTGCAGGAACATTTAAACCAAGTTGGACCATGTCCGTTCAACACAATATTGAATCTTCCACATACAATTTGACAGAGTGATTTGTGACCTAACAAATGAATAAAACAATGTGGTTGTGGCAATCCTAGAAAAATCCCAAGGACATTCTTATCTATGGCTGTAATATTCCGTGAGATTAAAGACAGGAACTATTACATATCCACAATAGGTATAAAATTAAGAATTCAAACCACTTAAGATGCCGAAATAAGATAGTTGATCTCCATCAATACATCCTCAAGCTCTTGTTGCTACCTGCCTGTACAGGTGGTTCAGATGCAGAGGATCCATACCACAGTGCCTTTAGTAGCCAGTACTGCAAAATGCAGTATTGAACAAAACTGTAATATGGTACATAATTTGCTAGAGAGAGCAGTGCAAGGGCTTGGACAAAGAATACCTGCAGGCATCTGAAAGACATTTCAGCTACAAAAGAGCCAGCAGGGTCCATGCAAGGAATGTATTTCTTGATATTGCAGCTGAGAGGCAGCAAATAGACTGGCCCATTTGCCAGTCAACTATCTAGTACCTTTGAAGTGCATTTTTATTCCACCACTTCTTTCAAGGAGCTCAGAGCTGTATACATGGTCCTTTTCTTCCTCCTTCTCACAATAACCCTGGGATGTGGGTTATATTAAAAGAGCTTGGCTGGCTGAGCAAGGTCTCTGAACTCAGATCTCCCAGATCCTAGTCCCTCACTAACTACTACATCACACTGGCTCTGTGATGCCACTGCCTCTGTGTCAGCAAGTGGCATTCTGTACCACAGCACATAAGAATATCTGAAGTACTGATTCAGGCACTTCGGTCAAACCAGACTGTGGATAAGGCTGAAAGGCACTTGATAAATACATATATATGAGATATTGTGGCCTTAAATATACTATGTAGGAAACTGAACAGAACATAATATGATGTGAAGATTATTAGTATAAAATAGAAAGGAAGACATATCTTTAGCAAAAAAAACATATTTGTATTTTATATAACGTTCTGAGTAAACTTTTAAACAGCTTTTTGCACATTGCTAATATTCTTGAATGCATCCAAATTCTGCACTGTGCAAAAGTGTCCTCTGTTTCCCTTAAATAAAGAGATGACACTTTCAGAGATGAGAAATATAATTTCCAGTTCCAGATATTATATTAATACACTGTGGGCCTAATTACACATTATTCCATTGGTCTGCATGATCAGATGTGCACCTGGAGCTTTGTGCTGGGGAATTGATTTCCCGGAGTGCAGAGGACTAATTTGGATAAGGATTGTGGCACATAAGGAGAAAAGGCTTCAGCTTTCCCTCTGAAACAGCCCTAGGGGTGCTGTTTGCCCTGTTAGGGAAACCTTTCAGTGCAGAACCCCAAGTGGCACCATCCAGGGCTATTTCAGGCCAGGAAAATGGCACAGGGGGAAGTCCAGTCTATTTATGTGCCTCAGTCCCAATCCAAATCAGTCCAATGCATACTGGGAATTGAGCTTCCAGCACAAACTAGTAACACTAGGCTGTTCATGCAGACTCAAGAAAAAACATAACATATAGTTAGGCCCCTAGTTTCAGTGATTCAAGTAGAACAGGGTGTCTGCTTCCTGCAGAATCAAGTCCCTCTCAAGGGGATAAATTTTTATAGAACACCTGGACTGAACCAGTAGAGAAGTTCTCACCAGTCATGCAGAGGATGAACAACTTCAGTTCCTATGTCAACCAAAAATTCTCAGGTAGCTATTACACACTTTCCAAGAAAAAAAAGTAATTATACAAATTTTAGAATAGAACACTATTAAATCTAATTTTTTAGTTAGAAAAATATTTCAGATGTAGCATCAATTTCTAGGTGCTATGGTAACTTGGCATCTGGGTCTATATAGGCTAGAAATACCCTTGTTAGAGATAAATTATGAAACCAACCCAAAAAGAAAATCAAAAATTCTTTCAGACAAATCTTTAAAACTCCAGATTTTAAATGTGTAATCTTTCCCTGTAATCTTGGAGATATCAAATAACAGAATTTTGGGGTGTCTGTTTCCTGGGTACTTTCCCCATTTCAGTTTCACCGGAAACACAGTCCAGACCTTTTGACCACTAAACACAGACTTGAATCTGTTCCCCACCACCACCATAAAGAATAAGTTTGCAAAACAAAGCCATCTGTAGATAAAAAAAAGAAACCTAATGCTACAGCCTCTTGCCTCTCCCATTTATAGGACGTATCCTATTTTAAGGAGATGGTCTAATCCCTACACAGGCTAAGTAAGGTAAAGCCACTGAGTTGCAACCAACTCATGGTGACCTCATGAAATTCCACCTCATGGGGTTTTCAAAGCAAGAGAGGAGCAGAGGTGGTTTGCCACTGCCTGCCTCTGCATAGCAGCTGCAGTTCTTTCTTGGTGGCATCTACTGCAGAGTGCAGACACATCACTTTGTTTAGTATTCCTTGAGATATTTACTAGGATGTTCAGTATGATGGAACGTGCAATTGATCCAACAATAAAAATGACTGGTTTGAAAGTAGCCTATTTACAGTGCTGAAGAATGGGTTTTTGGGAAGCTATATATGGCAGAGCAATATAACAGCCAGGAGTAATAACTTAGGCTTCTAATTCTGGCAGCAGACCCTTCCCTCTTATTTTCTGAGCAGTTACCAACCTCAAGGTGGTACCTGGAGTTATCCAAAAATTACAACTGATCTCCAGACTCCAGATGACCAGAGGAGATGGCAGCTTTATAGAGTAGATTCAGTGGCATCATATCCACCCTGAACTTCCTCCCTCCCCTCTCCAAACTCTGCCATCCACAGACACCATCCCCCAGTGTCCAGGCATTTCCCAAAACAGAGCTGGCAACCATATGTCTGATGAGTGTTGTTTTTGGGTGCACCTTTTATGCAACATCTACCACAAATTGTTCTTATTTGTAATTGTCCTTTGAAACATTCATGGAGAATTTTTCATGCTCTCTTATCCCTACTGTTCTTCATAATTGCTTCTCATATTGGTAAGATGAGGAATGGATAAGTGGCAGGATTAGAACAATTTTTTTAAAGAGGGGAGGGAAATAAAATAATGTTTCCTTAGAAAAATCAGAAAATAATGTATTTGTGATATTACCTGAAAACCAAGAAGAAGGAGAAATGTAGGAAATAAGCAGACATTCAGTAACATTTCCTGATTCTTTACTTTCTCCGTATGCATGTTTGTGTTCAGTAGTCTCCCAATTTTATTGTATACTTTATCACACAGCTTAGAGAGAAACAAGAGAGGTATTTTGATTTTTGGAATGGCTTTGTACTGTATTTGGGAGGAAAATGCAAAAATAAAAGTTCTTTTATCTAAGTGAGCCACTGTGTATAAAGCACGGTACTGCAGATGATTTATTGAAACTTGCTTTGGCTTTTGTATTTCAAGAAAGGCAGGCAACTATTACACCAGAATACTGTAACTCATCTCATTCACATTCACATTGAGGCACCAGTTGCGATGTCAGAATGTATTTCTCTTCAACTCTACATAATTTGTCTTTTAAAACACTCTGGAACTGGCTTTTATTGAGTCTGTCTTACGTGAATACAGCATCCTTGTTAAAGAAACACTAACTTTGTTTAACTGTAGCTCAGAGGAAAATATGTGCTGTCCAATCGGAAGATGTTAGGTTCTAGTTCTAGTATTTCGGACTATTTCCAGTTGAAGAATCTAAGGTAGAAGGATTGAGATCCACTGCCAGTTGGACTAGACAACACTGGAATAGATTGACTAGTGATCCGCCTAGTGCAAGGAAGCTTCCTACTGCATGTCACACCTGTGATTTGTCTTGAAGCAGAATATGCTCTTCATTTCTCTCTATCCCTTTCAAAATTTTGGGTGACCTCAGCGGTCCTGTTTATGTTTATGTTTATAGAATGCATGATAAAGCCTTTTCTTGTTTCTAAGAGTATGTCCACACTACAGTAATCTTATATACGAACCTCTAAGAATTTGTCCCTGTGGCAGACCTTGGGGAGGAATGTTTTACAACAGCCAGTTCCTGTAGCCCAGGTGGGCTCTTCTTCCTGTAACAACCAATGATCCAAAAACTTTAAAAAGACCAGTAGCTGATGCCATCTCAGTAATTTAAAGCAGAGACAGAGGACACCTAAGACTTCCAGTTCTCTGGCTGTGTGAGAATGCCAAAGATAGTCGTTCAATTCTTTCATAAGAGAGCTTTAAAAAAAAATCTGGATTCTCAAACAATCTGTAAGCATAACCAGAGTGTGGCACCAATTACCAGAGGATGAAGGCACAGTTTGGTATTGTTATTTATTATAAAAGACAAAACAGAAATATATACAAAATTTAAAAATTTAGAAAGCCAATCATTTATAAAAATATTTTAAAAGGATGAAAATAGAATAATGCAAACATTCCTGTGTTGCCTGTAGTGAGATTTTCTCCATGCAGGGTTTAAAGCTGACTTTCAAACAGTTCCTTGCTCTTCAGTCATAGTCCAAGCCCTAGGTCCTCCAACTTGAGAATGTTTCAGTCAAGTCGGTGGCTTCTTTAGAGAGATTCAAGTGTTTCTAGCAACCTCCTTACTAACCAGTCCCGCTCTCCTTTTCTAATGAGAAAGCCAAATTTATATGTTTTAGAAGGATCGAAATCCCATGTTTTGAGAGGCTGTAGGTCATTTTTAGCCAGTGGAAAAATGAGACAGTCACAGGGAACAAGGGTAACAGTGTCTGTGAAAGAGAAGAACATCAGGTTGATAACTAGAGGTGATTTTCTCACCTACAAGAAAAGGAAGGCCCTTCCAGTTAAGCTTCACACAAATTTAGTTAGCCATTAATTAGTCTATAAAAGGATCCCCAGGACACTGTTGAAGGTGTAAGACACATTCACTCATCAGTAAACCAGTTTCAAAATGAGGGGGGAAGCTAACTTCAAAATAAGGCTTTGAATAACTTCACTAAATTTTTAATGGCAATTAAGAAAAGCAATATAAAATAAAACAAATTTTTCAATAGCCAAAGTTCACAGTTTCATCTGCATTGCTTTGTCAGCTCAGGTGGAAAGGTACTGCCTGAAAGCTGATGAGCAGAGAGAAGGCAATAGACTGTGCTTAATAGAGATATGCCAATGGAATGAAGCTAATCAAAATCCAGTCCAAGCACACCCTGTTTTTTTTTTCTTTGGAAGGATTAATCCAAATGAAATTTCTCTTTTGACTATGGAAAGTTTTTTTTGTAGCAGTGCCACAGTATCTGCAATGGGACTTCCAGTGTACTGAAATTATGGCAAATATGTGGCATATCCTACAGTCTTGCCTTCCCCAGCCCTGTTCCCAAATGTCCAGGAATTTCCCTACCTGGAGTTGGCAAGCTGTTAGGAGGGGGCAATCAAAGAGCCAAGGTCCATACAAAAAACACGGGATTCAAGGACTGTATCAGATTTGTGTGAGTAAGAAAATTTTGAATGGCATCTAAGATTTCTCCTCTGGTCATCTGAAAGCCATTGCGGGAAAACCTGTTTCTACAGCTCTGTGTATAGCAGAGGAGTAAAAAAAAAAAAATCACTCTACATGGTTCTAACTGCTGTGAAGGGAAAGGCAGGGGTTCAGGCCACCCTCCGATGCCTTTACATCAGCCAAAATGGCTGCAAGGGGCCCTTGCTTGGCCTCCATCTGTCCTGGTATCATGTAATCAAGGACACATGGAACCCAAGCAAGGGGCAAACAGGGCTTCCCATAGTTGTTGTGACTGGTGGAAATGGTACCAGAGGGAGCTTGAAGCCCCTTCTTTCCTCTCATTGTGTTCAGTCCCTGTATGTATGTGTGACTGAGAGGTGGGTTGGGGAATGCCCTGACTCAACTTGTGCTGTTTAGACCTACATATATGTTGAAGTTAAAAACAAAAATCAAAGTGTTCTGAGGCAGGCTAGAGATATTTTTTGAAGTGGTCAGGAGTCAGGACAGTAAAAACTTTCATACTAGTAACCTTTGTGAATCTACTAACTCTGCCGATGCACTGTTGTGCCTCTGTTGAGTAGCACAGGTATGGGTGGGTAAGCTGGCACATAACCTTTTTTGTGGACTCTTCACTTTTTACACACCTGCATTGAAGGCTCCACCATGCTGCTGAGGTTCAGGCTTGAGATCTCTAGAGAGTCTGATATTTCAAATAAACTTCCAACTCTTGTTGGAGACTTTAGTTTTTTCTAACCAAATAGAGACCTGGAGAAACCTTAAGCACTCTTGACATTCATGCTGTAGGAAGCTGAACAGTAATGAATCCTTCAGCAGCCTTTTTGTCTTCTTCAAAATAAATTCAATTCCTTCGAAATAGAGTTTGAAAGGATTCTCACTGCACACAAGTTCCCCAAGTGCCATAACATCCCTGTAAGAATTTGGTATTGATTCACAAATGAATTTAGAACAGACTGATCTGGAAAGTTTGAATCTGCTTGTCAGTCAGTGGGAGGCAATTACATTTCCTGAAAGTTTGAAAAGTTAAGACAGATTAGTGGTTGAATCTCAAGTTCAGCTGTCATTTCATTAGCATAGACACTCTTCTTTACTCTGCAGAATGATTGATAAGATGTATAGCATGATCTGGAAATAACTGACCAACCAATCACCTTTAGTTGCACTATGTTAGCTCAGAAAAGTTGGGTTTAGAATAGTCTCTATACAGAGAGGGTGGAGTTTGGTATCATATACTTGAAAACAGAGTGAACTTAGTAAGATACATAAAAACCTGTTCATGCTGACACCTTTCTGGAACTGATGAGAATACCTTTACACTAGGATACAATGTTCAGTGACCAGCAGATAGAAAAATGTGGTTCTATGAAATCCACAAGATGTTAACTCTCAGCAAACCTGGAGATCTCCACCCATTACAGTTGTTAACTAGCCAAGCAAAAGTAGTGAAAGGTCTTTGTATTTTTATTGACCTGATTTGAATTGCACATATTTCACCCCTTACATCCTTCATTTCATGGCCTTTTTGGCCATGCTGTTGATTTCTAATACCTGCTCATAAAATGCATGCATGTGAGGATCTGCTACACTGTATCTGGGGGGGGAAAGGGCTCTAGTTAGGGTTGCCAACTTCTTGAAAAATGTCCTGTCCCTTTAATAGAGGCTTAATGTATAGAAATGGGCAATTGAAGCTTTTCATGGCATGGAGGTAAGTAACATCACTTGGTAAATAATATCCCACTAAGCCTCTTTTAGAGGAATGCAGCAGCCCCCCTGCCCCAGCCTACTGGCAAGCCTAGCTCTGGTCTAGAAAAGATTATATTAGTTTTTAAGAAACCACCAGACTCCTGTTTACAAAAGCAGAATATCATAGGATTTTAGTTTCGCTTGCTGTGTTGTTGAATGTGAGGCATATAACAGTCCTTCTGTAGGCAGAAGATGCTTTGCACACGTGGAAAGGGTACCTTTGGATCCGATACATTATATAATATATAACAGGGTATTATGGGGTCAGTCCAGTCCTTGCCACATCCTTCCATCTTCCTCCTGTGCATGTTGATCCACTTGCTATTGGCAACTCTCCCACAAATTTACAGTAGAGTTGCCAGGTCCGTTCTGGCAAACAGCGGGGGATGGGGGGGCGTACCTGGAGAAAGAGAAAGGCCCAGGTCTCATTGCTGGCATTGCAGAGGAAGTGATGTCATCATACCAGAGACATCCACATGACACTCTGGTATTTGAGCAAAAACTCTATGGTAAAACCAGCTTCTACTATGGAGTTGTTGCTCCAATTCAGAGTGTTACCTGAATGTTACTGGTGCGGTGATACCACTTTCTTTGTAACACCAGCAATGAGGCCTGGGCCCTTTCTCTTTCTCCAGGTAAGTTCCCATGCCAGCCAGCTGATCAGCAACTGAGGGGAAGGGCCTGTCAGCCGGAGAACCTTGCCTACACTGGGGCGGGGGGGGAGAGAGGTCTGACAACCCTATGACCCAGCTACTAGCTTACTAGATATCCCCACTCCCCAATATAAAATCTCAACTTCATGTGTGTGTGTTTTCAAAGTGTCAATTATGTGAAGAACTGAAGCTGCATTCACCAGCTATCTTAAATAATTTCACTTTCAAAAATCTTTTAAAAATCCAAAAAAGTGTCCCCACCAGTCCCATGTACAGCCCATTTCCAAATAAGAACTGAAACTAAAGTCATGTTATTTCAATGGGACATCAGCACATAGTTGACTTATACTGGGTTGTGGCTCAGACTATTCATTGTCATTTTAGTGTGATATTCTAAGCAAAGAGATACTCTAAGCTTTTTGTTTGTTTTTGCATCTGGAACAAAGGGGGAAAGACAGGAAAATTTTTAAGGCAACAGGTTATTTTTAAGACCATCAGATTACGACTTCAGTTTAACAGGAACGAAAATTAGCTTGTTGAGCATATGTCTAAGAGAAAATTGTAGGTATGCAGTATCTTGATTATACATTTTTAAATCCCATAGACTCCAAGCAATTCATATTTTCCTGTCTGTCCAAGGAAGGGAGAGATAAATTGTTTAGGTAATTCCAATTACTATTTTAAACTAAAAACATCTTAGCTATATTAAAAATGGTTCATTGTACTGGAATAGTCATTGTTGTAAAGAAGCTACTGAAACACTGAACACAGGTCCTTCCACACAGAAAAAAGGATATATAATGGATGGGTGTGTGTGTAAAAAAAGAACTTTTCTTTCCCATGGCACAACTCATATTTAGAAAATATTGTGGGTGCAAAATTATGGAAAATCAAGGAAATCAAGATCATAACCAGTTGTAAAATTGAGGGCATAGATTTCATTGAATAAGACTTTGTACAAATAGTGGGCAAACATATAAGTCAATAACCATGGACAACATATTCAAGAAAGCACTGTAATGGTATGTTAATAGACGACACAGTATTATATGGAAGATGAGCTCACAGTAAGGAAAAATAGAGTATGACAGTCTTATTTTTTCTTTTAAAGATAAACAGTTATCACAATATGCATCTGTTCTAAGCATAAAGGCAATATGTATTTTGTGCTCTGTCATTTTAAAGGTCTTTTTTAAACACAAGAAAATAATCTGTGCTTGATTCTGTTGGTGTTAAAAGTGAAAGCATCCAAATCAGAGTGTTTTGAATATGGCTTTGAAAAGACAAAAGTAGACAGCTCACTGAAATGTGCAGATTTTAAACTATTTGAGCAAAGCTGTAGAGCTGTGCTGAAAAGAGAAAAAGCCCCAAACTCTGCGTACT
The DNA here is from genome assembly GCA_029233225.1 of Lepidodactylus listeri. NCBI lineage: Eukaryota > Metazoa > Chordata > Lepidosauria > Squamata > Gekkonidae > Lepidodactylus > Lepidodactylus listeri. The sequence continues at coordinate 69,760,991 of JARCFY010000004.1, read as the reverse complement.
TCAGATGGATAAGGAAAGCAAACAATAGAGAAGAGAAACTGGGTTTAGCTGCTGAAATCCAGTCATGCAACTGAGTTGCTGTTTTTAGAATTTTAATTTTCTTTTACCCCAGTACCAAGAATCATCTTAGGCAAGCCTACTTCAAAGAAAGTGAAAGCAGATTTAGAATTGTTCTCCAAACTCTCATAAAAACCCCATTTATGGGGTAGATTCTCTGTTCACATAAGTTGATTAAAGGAGTATTGAAATCGATAGGCTTGTGAGAATTTATATCAGGGGACAAATCAAACTCTCTATGTGTTTCCCCTCAGGCAGCTGCTCAGTGCTTTGTAACATATTCTGACTGCAACAGCCATTCTCTGTAGAAAACTTCATATTACTGCCTTGTCATTAAGAGCAGCAGGTTCAGCGGCCCACTTCTTTCTTATTGACCAGCCATACTGGGGCATTTTAGAGGCTCACTGATGTATGGTGGTATGGCATATCACAAGTACAATCAAGAAAATCCCTCAGGTTCCACAGCATGCATTGTCTGCAGCTCTTGTCTTTATAAACTTTTTCTGTTCTTCTGCATATCTAACCCTTGTGTTTTATCAAAACACTCTTGTTTTGTCTGAAATTCCCATATGAAGGCAAGCGTGCATGGTCTTCATACCAAGTTCCATCTGCATAATTTGGCACAATTTTTTAAAGCTCAGAAACACATTTTCAGTTAATTGCATAGTACTTTCTGTTGAAAGAATGATGCAATGAAATGCAGACATGGAAATGAGGACAGTCAACGCTGTCATATGGGACAATCAAAGGGCCACGTTTATTTATTGATACTGGTCATAGGGGGATTTACTGCACTCACAGACCAACCCCATTCCTCCCAATGACAATGCAGGGTATTGGTGGTATGCAAAAGAGTCTGGTTTCTTGTATTTGTGCATCCCTGATGTGACAGACAAGGCCACCCTGCCTCCAAGCCTTGAGCTATCAGGTGTATGGCTCAGACTCCTCTTTGACAAGCCTTCATCATGGTCGTGGGAGGTGTGCCATGTCCTTGCCACCTAGCTGCTGGGTCTATGGGTCAAGGATAATGGCAACCCTCAAGAGATTCCTGTCCCAGGTCCATGAAAGCACCAAGGCTCCAAGCTTCACCCTCCCAATGAACCTCAGGGTGCTCATCTAAGCTGTATTCCAGACGACTCAAGCAACTTTTCCTGCAGCCTCTACTGCCACTGTGTATACTTGGTCAATGTTGTTCAAGAACCTCACTCAGTGTATCCCTCACTTTGTATCTGTGTGGCAATAGGGCCTGCTAAGGAAATCTTTTATTGACTGACATAACATATTTTTTCATTGTAAGAAGAAAATTCACCCCCATCAGAACATATTGTGCTTTCATTGGCAAAATACATGCACAATTGTGTGCCCCCCCCATTAGTTTCTAAAGTGCACATCAAGGTTTCATAGAAATTAAACTTCAGTTTACTGCAATATTATTTGCTTTTATTTTTTATTTATTTAACATTAAATATTAATTGAATGAAGAACACCCTTGCTTTGTGGCAGAATGCATTTTAATGGGTGCTATAATTGTGCTCTTCTTACCAACAAACTGGAGTTTTGTGTGTTAAAGACTAACAGATTTACTATAGCATAAATAAATGCTGAAAAATAATTTGATGAATTAGACCTTAACAACAGCTGCTGTAAATGACCAGTATACTGATCGTGTATACTTTTGAGCTTTGCCCAGAATTATCACTAACTGTTTCTCATGCAGTTCATGGCTTGTCAACCCCATGGTTCTTATCTGCATTAAATGCTGAAGTTTCTTGCAGAAAAGTTTGGGGAGTTCAGCAATTTCATTTAAAAGAATTTATTTTATGCTAGTTTCTTCGTGTGCATCAATAACTGATGTGGTCAACAGTTGTAAAAGGAGGGTTTTCCCCCTCCTGCCATAATGAGAATTAGAATGTACGTACCACTGGGAAGCTCTTAGTTTTAACTTCAGTGAAAAAAAGAGGAGGGACGATTAGGCCTACAGCAGGTAGTCATCCAAATGACCAAACAGCCACCTCTGAATGTAATCGGGAAAGAAAGCAGGAGCAATAGTAAGAAAGAGAGGCAGGCTTGCTTCAGATGGTGACCTTGCTCCAGTGATGCCCCAAGTGTATCTGTTGTGCAAAGAACTGGCACTGTTCTTCAGTAGAAGGGGGCCAAAAAAAATAACATACCTCCCTCTAGTGAGAAACAAGCATTGGATACAACCCATTATAATTATTTTATATTATTTAAGCATTCTATACCACCTTTTCCTCAGTGTAGAATCCAGGGTGGCTTATGTGTCATTTACTTATCTGAAAGATTTTTATCCTACTTCTTAGCCCAAAAAACTTTTCAAGGCAGCTTGTAGTATTAATTTAAAAATTAACGAATTATCAATATTAGTTAAATATCTATATTAATTAAATAATACCATATAATAAAAAAAAGAAATGGACAGGATCCATTAGATGTGCCAAATAAAAAGTCATCCAACCAGACAACCATCTTTGATAGTCCAGAGGTAACACCTGTCTCAAATATGGCAATACCAAGCACTTGATTGGTACAGTGTATTCAGCAGTGGCCCAATAACTGGAATCACACAAGCAAGCCTGCTGAATGTGTGGGTGTGGCTTCTGTGCAAGAGTCTTGTGTATGAAAAGCAAGACTGTTTGAGTATGTATAAGCCAATATAAAAGAGCCAATTATGGTTTTAAAAAGAGAGCAGGGTTTTTTTTCTTTGCCTACAGGAGGTGGTGGCAGCTACAAGCTTAGACAGCTTCAAGAGGGAATTAGATAAACATATGGAGCAGAGGTCCATCAGTGGCTATTGGCCACAAAGTTTAGATAGGAACTCTCAGTCTGGGGCAAGTGATGCTCTATTCTTGGTGCTTGAGGGGGGAGGGGCAACAGTGGGAGGGCTTCTGGTGTCCTGGCCCCTGAGGGCACCTGGTGTTTTTGGCCACTGTGTGACCGAGCGTTGGACTGGATGGGCCACTGGCCTGATCCAACATTGGCTTCTCTTATGTTCTTAGGTAGCAGTAAAGCTGGCTTTCTGTGCAATCCTGTGCACTGTTTCTCCTGTCTATTCCTGTTGACTTCTTCACAATTAGAATGTTGCAGTCATGATGCTGATTCATTGTAGTGAGAGTAATAGAAACAACGTTCTGGAGCACTTTAGAATACAAGCTTATTTGGTGCCCTCTAATGTGAGTGTGCGGATGAAATATTTGCTGTTTGTTAAAAATTATAGTCCCAGTCTTAATGCTTAAAGATTTGACAAAATCAGGGCCATTGCATGTGAGTCTGTTCAAATCAGAAAGTATAGTTAATTGAATGCTATATATTATGCACTCTTATCTGGGAATAAGTCCTATTGATTGGACATTTATTTATTTTATTTATACCCTGCCCTACCCCAGAAAATGGGCTCAGGGTGGCTCAAAACATAAAATCAACAAGTAATAAAAACAGTAAAACAATAAATAGCAATAGCAGATCAAACCAAATTCATGCCTTATGAACTAATTATCCTAGGAAACGCCAGTGTGCAGATAGTATTCAAAACAGTAGGGCACTGGAAAAAGGTCAGAAACAGTGCTGTGGGCAGGACAAGAGGGCCAGAATGGACTGAACACCTGCCGCCTCAACCATCTTGCCAGTTTCCCTACTGGATCAGTCCCTGCCTTCCCCTTTCCCCACCAGCAACCTGCAACTCCTGAGCAGCTGGCACTGGGAGTCATAGGAAAAGCCACGAGGTTTAGAGGGTTGCAGTAAGGAGAACTGAGTAAGATCACACCTACCCCTCCTTTTAGGAGATCATCAGTGGAATACAGCCCATAGAATTTGGTGGACTGGCTTCGGAGTAAACATGTATAGAATGCCTTTGTGTCTGATAGACATGGGAAAGATCATTGTATGTTTTAAAATCCAGTGGTGAAAACAATATGTAGAGGGGAAGCAATGAAGAGTCTGTTTCACTGGTCTCCTACTGGTTTTCTACTCCAAATTTCTCCCACCAGAATGGGCTAGCCTTCCTCATCCAAGCACCCATCGGCTACTGTTCATTTTCTAAGGTTATGCAAGTTAAAAAGGCAACATTATTTCACTGCCAGTTTTGTACCATTTTTGTTGCCCTTTAGAAATGCTTATTCTGATTCTGGGCAAACTGTGCTTGCATTTACTGACAAGAAGGAGGCGCACTGTTCTTGAGGTGGAGTATTTATTTCTCTTTCATTTATAAATTTCTCCAAATTATCATTTCAATATATTGAATACATGAATGATACGTACACATTATGCAATGATCAAGGCACCTATTAAAATGCTAATGCATTTTCTTATCTTGTGAATAGAATTTCACACAAGAATCAGCCTCAACTGAAGTAGTTCCACAGCTTATATTCTGGTGTGCTAATATATTGTGAGGATTCCTCTAAATATCTGTGTTTTTTTAAAAAAAATTACAGTGATACTAACTATTATCTATAAAGCTATTTGCAGTGCTTATTTTTTATTGTATGTATTACGGCTCTTGAATAATTCTTTTAAAGATTATAACAATTGTCTTTGTAAAATGATCAAATTAAAATGTTATTCTAGCTGTAAATTTCAACAGTAAAGCTAGCAGAAAAAGGATAATTATGACAAGTACTAAATATAAAACTTTCCTAAAATGCACGCAGCTTATAGGTGAATTATTACTGCATTTGTTGACTGATTAGTGAAAATCCTAAACATACAATGGCATGAAAACCATGGAGTTTCTTAATTGTACAACAAATCATAATCTATATAGACATTCATATTCTTTTTGGTATTTTTTCACAATGATACTGCAGTTAGTGAATCATAAGCCACACTGTTTGCCCTGACTTGAGCAGCCCAGGCTATCCTGATCTCATCAAATCTCAGAAGCTAAGCAGGATTGGCCTTGGCTAGTATTTGGAATGGAGACCCTCCAAGGAATACCAGGGTCACTATGCAGTGGTAGGCAATGGTAAACATCTCTGAACATCCCTTGCCTTGAAAACCCTATGGGGTCACCATAAATCAGCTGCAACTTGATGGCAAAAACAAACCAAACCAAATGAACAACAAACACAACAATATAAATTTAAAAGTAGTTGTAGACTTATTTACAGACTAAACTTCTTCAAAATTAAATCTAATTATTCCCTTTTCATTTATGGAGCATGAAAACAAGCAATGGGTTAGAATGTCTGCATTTTCTGTACCACAGATGGAAAGCTTATCCTCGTAAGGAAATTAGAGAACCAGTAATGTGATTAATTGTCTTCCTTGCCTTGCTACTACCAGGGCACATTAAATAATTCCCCAAAGAAACTTGTTTGGTTTTTAAAATAAGAACCAAGGTGGAAACTTTGTGCAATAGCATAAGCAAAGTTGTCTTGGATTTATATGTCTCAGATTCTGATCATATTCTGAAAGCTAACTTCAGAGAGATCAGGTGTGGGGGAGAAAAAGCAGAAAGTACAGCAAATATATTAATGTTATAAATTCAGGAATCCTTATCTCTAATAGTCAAGATATAGTCCCCTTGTGGATCATAACATCTGCACAACAGGGCCAGCCAGGGCTACAATAAAGTTTCTGCAAACCTTGGGGACCCTGAGGTTTATAGAAAAATCTGTTTTCTGAAAGATAAAGAAGGGGGGCTAACACCCCCATAAGGTATCACCAAAAAAGAAAAATCTCTTTAAGTTCAGGTGGCATTTGGGGTTATGGTAGAAATCAAAATAGTGGCAATGGAAATGCAGCATAACTACCAGTAAGTAGTGTGGCTGCTACTCAGAATTTATTTATTTCAATATTTTTGTCCCAAGAGGAGCTCCAAGGAGCTTTAAAAATAATAGAATAATCTCAACAACAAAACAATTTCAATAGTCAAAATGTGGCCATATTGCCAATTTCACTTTGTACCATACAGCCCCAAAGGATAGCATATTTGTGAAGCAAGTTGGTATTAACTCCAGTGTCTCCTATATCCAAGGAATGAGAAAACATGAAATTGTGACATATTCTCTACTTCAAGAAATATTACATGGTATTCACTGGGATAGAAATAATTACTATGTGAGGTATTAATTCAATCACAGAGTATATTTTTGTTTATATTTGAAGGAGGTTATCTTGGATGAAGCTGTATGAATGATATTTTCTATCCATCACTTGTGCAGTTTTGTAAATAGACTACGTACAACAAATTAAGAAATGAATCTACTTCTTTGTAATAGAAGCCAATCCTCCAAAGATCCTTTAAATTCCCATTATGCTGTAAACAGGGACAAGAGAATGTATTTGTTGTAGCTAATATAATTCAGGAACGTTCGTCATGGACCCCGTTTTTTAAAACCAGAATTTATTCGGAGATCTGAGGAAATGACATCATAATGATGGCCACTCTGTTCTGGCTTTGTTCCATGATAGCCATAATGAAAGATGAGCTTTCCAAATGTTTCATCTCAGACCATTTCTAGAGGAAAGAGCAGCTGGCTTATAATGATGGAGAAATATAGCTAAATTCCTTTGCACAGCTGGAAAAAGAAAATAACTGGCTGTATATGAGACAGGTTGAAATAATGTCAGATCATAGCAGACTATGACCCTCCAAAATGAATATTTTATTTTTACAGTGATGTGTGCATCCAGAAACCATTAGACATGACAAACAATATTGCTGTGTCTATACATCAGCAAGGCCATATACTTACAGTTTTGTTCATGACACAAGCTCTGTTTATGTGATGGTTATAACATATAAAATGTACATAGTTTCATTTTAGAACACAGGGTTGCCAACCTCCAGGTGGTGGCTGGAGGTGTCCTGGGACTATAGCTGATCTCCAGGTGACCAAGATCAGTTCCCTGGAGAAAATGGCTGCTTCAGAAGGTGGACTCTATGCCATTATGTACCACTGAAGTTGCACTCCTCCCCAAACCCCACCCTCCTCAAGCTCCACCCCCAAAATCTCCAGGTATTTCCCAATCCAGAGCTGGCAGCCCTATCAGAACATATCTTAATATTAGTTTTTCTCCTGCAGAACTTAATTTAAAGCCAAGTATTCAAAAAACGAAGTCTGATTTTTCTTTAGATAAAAATATTTCCTTATTATAAGTTTTGGGAATTGATACTGCCATCTTAAAAAATAGGTGCACCTGCCAAGCCCATTGACTTCAGTGAACTCAGAAGAGGGTAACTCTACTTAGGACTGCTCTGAAACCCACATTCTGCAAGCCACACTCTGAATGGAATGCCTGTTATAAATGGCCTCCATTTCCAGCAATATGCTGTTTTTAAAATAGAATTTTGGAGACTGGCTAAGAATTTACTATTTCAAGAAGGGGGGAAATTAAATATTACTTGTTTAAATGTATTTATTTATTTATTTATTTTCTAGGCCACTGTCCCCGCACAGCAGGCTCATGTCTTGCTTGTTTGTGATCAGTTTCTGAAGCACAAACAAGCAAAATTTGGTCACAGAAAAGGAAGACGTTTTCTAAGACTTTCAAATTTTGTTTTGGGGGATCATAAGGTTCCTTGGAAATTTAGTCCCAGAAAAGGTATGGCACCTGATGCTGCAGTTTTGCTGAAACTAAGCAGGTCTGGGTCTGGTAAGTACCTGGATGAGACACTCCATGGAAATCTTGTGAATGCAGACTTTAGTTCCACAGAAGAAAATCTGGCTATAAACAAAATTAATATTGCAGTACTTCTAAGAAAATGTCTGGGATAGAAGATAGACTTCCTTGAAAGACTGTTTACTGTGCACTATAGATCACAATTGTTTGCACAGAATGGCATTGAGGCACAACATAATTGGCCAGTGAACTCCCCAAGCCAAGTATATCCTAGAACATGTTCTAGAATTCTTTGCATTGTACTGGGGTTCTATGACAAATGTGTGAAGGTTCTGCAGCAGACAGATTTCCTTGGAGTAGCAGGATGCAAGCCAGCACTCTTTAAGAACTGGAAAAGGCAAAGGAACTCAAATTGTTGACTGTTAAAGTTATTGTTATAGGCATAAATATTACAAATACATACTACATTATGTTTCCAATATCTATTTGCCATAAAAGACACTAGTTGATTACTTTCTTTTTTAAAAAAATATTTTTATTATATTTTTTACATGTTACAAAAGACAAAATACTACACTAAAATCCCTAATCCACCCTAAGGTATACAGAGACCAGGTTTCTATACTTATCAATTAATAATGCTTCAATTAAATGCAAGAAAATAAAAATTAATCAAGGCATCTTATGCTAATCTTAGCTTTTAGCCCTAAATTCTTAAGTTACATAAATGATTGAGTTTAAAACAAGTGAATACAAATCAGAGAATCAAACTTTCACAATAGCAAAACTTATTTTTTCCTCTTTTTTCTCTTTTCTGTTTTATCTTTCAGGGATCTTGGAGCTGCTGCTCTCTTTTCTGCATTAGAAACTTCTTCCTCCGATTCATTATTCTTAGAAGTGTCGGAGCTTTCCAGTCCATAAATGCTTTCTTGCAGCTCCAGTTCTTCCTCTGTGGATGTCTTCTCTCTTCTTTCCATATGTTGTTCCAGGAACTTCTTTGCTTTTGCAGCAGTGTCAATCTTTTGCTTCTTATCCATGAAGTTAAAGGCCAAGGCTTCAGGAATAAGCCATCTGTACATGGTGTTTTTGGACTGAAAAAAAAGTAATTAAGCTTTTTAAAGGTTTCCTCTTCTTCCTGATTTCAAAAGGAATGTCCTTAAAGACTTTAATCTCTTCATCTTTGATCTTCAAGGTAGTCCTGTTAGTGGCATTGAGCACCACATCTCTGGTAGACTTCTTAGAGAATCTTACCATAATCTCTCCTGGCAGGTTTTTCTTCTTTAAAAATTCAGGATAGGCCCTGTAGACCATGTCCATATTGTTTTGAAGTATATCTTTTTGCAAACCTGTCACTGGAGCGAGTGCTTCACTCAATAGCTGCTTGAGATTCTCACCTTTTTGTTCAGGGACACCTTGAAATCTTTTTTTAAAAGGTTGACTTTTCCATTTGTAGCTTCAAGGTATAGTCCTTGTCTGAGGTCCTTTCTTTTTCCATCATATCCAGCCTTAAATTAATATTATCTGTTTTGGCTTTAACTTTCTCCATGTTCAGATCTTGTGTTGGCATCAGCAATCTGTTTTTGTAGCGTGTCCAATTTAGAATTCACAGCAGTCATTTGTTCCATCAGAGGGCACAGTGCCATAGCTAACACAGCAGTCAGGTCTGTACTTGCTTCAATCTTAGATGCTGGAAGTGCTGATGCGGTTTTAGGAGAAGGTTTAGGTCTGGTCGCCATTTTTTCTCCCCGTCCAGTCATAGTTTGTTTACAATATTCAGAAAGTTAAAAAAAACTCTTGAAAGTTCTTTTAATCCAAGCTTCTAGGTAGATTGCAATCACCCGTTTAAAGTCCAGTCATTTAAAGAAATGCATACCAAGTCTTAGTAATAAAAGCTGCTGGATTTAAAGGGGGGGTTTAAAGTTTAAACCCCCTGCCCTCTGCTTCTAGTTCAGACCAAAGAATCAGCTCATAGCACTCACAGTTCACGCCATGTGTCTCAGGTAAGGGTTTTTTTCTTGCAGCATATCCATTGTCCCTGCAGCTGTCCGGAGTGCGCCTCTTTATGCCTATAGGCGCTGTGGGGACAAAACCTATGGAGGCAAAGGGGAGCCTCTATCCCTTGGTCGCCACCTCGGGAGAGGCTACCCCTCATGCCTCAGGCAGGAGCCCCCTACAAGGCCTCCTGGGGGGCCAAAAGCCAGTTGGCACTCCTTCTAGCTGCCAGGTTCGGGTCGCATCTCCCAGAGCTCTCTGGGGACGCGCCCACCACGAGCCTGCCAAAACTGAGGACTAGTTGATTACTTTCTAGTCACTTGGGTAGAGGAATAGAAGGTAATACAAAAGTGTTGGTTACTAAAGGAATTCACATGCATCCAAATGCAAGGCTATTGGCTTGAAAGAAGCTAAGTTCTTTGGGGGGTGGGAGAATCCCCATAAGAGTCAGTTCCAAAAAATTGTATGTTAAAATTATTGTAAGGATATTATTATTTATTATTGTATGTTTTTTATTGTATGTGCAAGGTCTTTATGTTTTGTAGAGAGTTTTAGCTCTGTTGCCAGTGGCAGGACACTGAAGTTGATGAAGCAGTGCAATCTTCAGTTATGCAGATAACTATGGGTCAGTGGGATAGGGGTGCTATTACAGATGCAACAACCCCTGCAGGTCTGGTGGCATAAGAAGGAATAATACACGTAAGATTCCTCAGGATGTGTGTCAACAATTGGCTTCAACAAATAGAATAATGGTGGAGAATGTTGAAGCCCCTGAAATTAGTTAATGTGTTTCTAAAGCGCCAAGATTTTCCCCCCTAAATTTTCTGCTTGATGGTTGTTAACTGAAACAACTAGCACAGTGCAACTTGAATTAAATAGAGGTTGGCAGAATTAGGAATTTTGATTTCCTGATTTTCTAGCTGGGAACTCTATTGCCCCCTCATATTTAGTGTTATATTACTGAATATTACATTAGTTCTTTCCAAATGTTCTATTTCTCATCAGATTATTTCAATTAACTAAAAACCAATAGCTACAAATGATAGAAACATTACAAGGGGGATGCCTCAGTACCCCCTCCCGTGCTATTTTCTCCTCCTTTCCCTGACCCTCCCCCGAGCCTTTCCTCCTTGTCCTGTCTCCTTTTCCTCCCACCCATCAGCCAACCTATCTTTTATATGTCCCTCTGCATTCAGTTTTTCCTCCTTCCCTACCCCTGGCAGCCTTTCCCTGGAAAAAGTCTGCCTGAGTTGCCTGTGTTGTGCAGTGCCAGCTGCCAGGCTGGGCCCAGTTGCTTGGTGGGGAACCAACAAAGACTTGCATGGGGCATCTGATTTCCCACTCTCCCACTATTTCCTCTTTCCTTCCTCCTAGTGGTCCTAACAACAAGAAATGTTCATGTTCCAAATTGTAATAACCAACTCTGAGGAGAAAAAAAAGGCATCTATTATATACATTGGTACTGGAAGAGGTTTAAAAGTTGCTGCATTAGCTGAGACTGTTCGGTTGCTCACTGAAGGCATCTTTAGGCACCTTCAGCACCACAGCTGTTGCAAACATGAAATTCTGCTAAATATTTCTTCTACAAATATACTAATCTAAGTAGCTCTGGAACAACACAGTAGGATTTCAGCTTCCTGCTGAGGCTTCATAACAAAATGACCAGCAAGGGAGAATTTTTAAAAATTTCGTATCAGCATCCTGCATGACAGAAACTGAAGATTCTGCTGAGCTTCCAAAAACTTGTCTGTTTGTTAAACAAAGAAAATTGTGGCTTCATAAAATTAAATGTTATATTCATCTCATTCATTTTTGACACAATGACAATAATGCACAATAAAAATTACAAGGTACAGCATTAGCTCTCCTAGATTTCTTTAAATATGTATGTATATATACACACACTGAGAGAGAGAGAGAGAGAGAAATGAATGCTATTGAAGCATGGTTTTTAGGAGTAAACAAGAAGCGGGGACCTGGGATACTCACGAGGGGGGGGAGAGAAGGGGCTCCACATGGAGGAGGAGGAGGAAGCAGCTGCAGATGAGCCTTCTCCCCCACCCCTCGGCACCAATGGCAAGGACTGGGCCTGCCAATCCTGCTCTCCCACCCCGTCCGCACCAACGGTGAGGCCTGCGTGGCTCTCAGCCACCAGGCCTGCTGAGCCTCCCCCCCAGGCACCAACGGCAAGGCCCATGCGGCTCTCAGCTGCTGGGTCTGCCGATCTCCTCCTGGGCACTGGCAGTGACACCTGAGTGGCTCCCAACCACTGGGCCCATCGATCTCCCCCTGGGCACTGGTGGCAAGGTCTGAGCGGCTCTCAGCCACCAAGCCCACCAATCTTCCCCTCCCTGGGCACCGATAGTGAGGCCTCAGCAGCTCCCAGCCACTGGGCCCACCAATCTCCTCCCCCCCGCAGCGAGGCCTCAGCAACTCCCAGCTGCTGGTGCCACAGAGTTCCCAGAGCATTCTCTGCACATATATACTGTATTAGTATATAGATGCCTTGTACCAGCTAGAAAAGGGATGTTATTAATACTTGCAAGAGGAAATATGCTAAAACCAGGGGTCCGTTGGGGCCGGAGCGAGACGGAGCGAAGCTCTGCCAGCTCAGGACTGGCCAGTAGGGCAGCCACGGGCTGAATCAGATTCTCTAATCTGATTCAGCTCGCTGCCGAATTGCTGCTGAAATTCGGCGGCAACTTTAAAAGCCACTGGAGGGGAGGGGGTTTGAGGGAGAGGCTCCAAATTTGCAGGGTAGCTGCTGGGGCCTCTCCTCGAAATACCCACCAAGTTTCAAGAAGATTGGACCACGGGGTCCAATTCTATGGGCCCCCAAACAGATTGTCCCATCCCCTCCATTGTTCTCTGTGGTGGGAAAAAATGTTAACTTTTTTCTACCATAGAGAACAATGGAGGGAATGGGGGCAACCTGTTTGGGGGCCTGTAGAATTGGACCCCCTGGTCCAATCTTCTTGAAACTTGGTGGGTATTTCGAGGAGAGGCCCCAGCAGCTACCCTGAAAGTTTGGAGCCTCTCCCTCAAACCCCCTCTCCTCCAGCCCCTCATATACCCTATGAGTTTTTGCCATTGATTTCAATGGCCCATAGGATATAATGGGGCTGAAACTAACATTCCCTTTCTGACACACTTCTGGTGATGTCAGGGGACGTGGCATATGCTAATGAGTTATGCTAATGAGTTATGCTAATGAGCTCCTGCACCTCTTTTTCTACGAAGGGACCCCTGGCTAAAATAAGGGGTTATTCAGTATTTGAATTTCTCTGCATAGAGCATCTTGACCACCCCCATGATGCAATGGTGTGGAGGACATAATGTCTGACCCAGGATGTCTCTACAAACAGGTATCACTTCCCAGCAATGATCCACATGAACACAGCAGCATAATTTTTCAGTTGACAATTGCTCTATGACATCTAGATTGGGTGGATTGTTCATTGATATCTGCACAGTACGTAACCAGTATATAACCAATGCAGTGATTTTCATCAGGCAGGTACAACCTGTGGCACAGGAAATAATGTTTGATTAATAGGAAATCTGACAATTAAGAGTCATGTACATTTGTGTTGTGGAGTACCCCTTCTTGAATTTCCTTCCTTTTCTAAAACATCATCCTGCCCCTCTACTTTATAATATAAAAAGGGATAGTCATTAGAATTAATAATTTTTAAAAAGCATATGTTCTTATTAATCCATTGATGAATACACACTGTTGGACAGAGTCCTTATACAAAATAAGTCAGCATATGTCATATGAGAAGCACTTTTTGAAAAAAGGTCAGTAGACTTTCATGCATTTCTAAAGGCAATGAGTTTACAATAAGACCCATGTGAAATTATGCTTTACTGCCCGCAATAAATGGAGTTGCCATTACTAACTTCTCCCTTTTTTATAACAATCTCTTGCAACAATAGAAAGCTCTAGGAACAATAGAAAGTTATAACTCTGGATATAACCATGCTGTCAAAGACTATAGTATGTGTAACTGTCCTGATTTAACAGACAGGGAAGTCTAAAGGCCTATATTCAACATACTCTATGTGTTGAAGCTGCAGTAGTCTTAAAGAGACCTATTCCATATCCAAATTTTGCATGTCAGCACAGAAAATTAGCCTAGGCTCAAAGAACGTAATTTTTTAAAAGCAAGTTAAGATTGGCATAGCAGTCCCTTGACACCACTACAGTTTTCCTCCTGCCCATACAGTTTATATAGAAGTATGTTGTTGAAAATAATACAGGCTAATGTTTTAAAAACTATCATAGTCAAAGAATGTCATCTTATTTTTATTAATTGATCTGTATGCCAATTTGATCTGCCTTCCAATCTGATGGACAAACAGAAAATAGAAAGCCTTCTGACTGCTTGAGCAATAACAGTAAGGTAAACTGCCTGCTAAACTTTAAATATTGCATTATCAAAATTAATAAGATGGGCTCTGTTAACAATAGATTCAGAGCCAGAAATAGCATTCAACACTTTTTCCGTAAATCATTACAGCAACTGCAGTACTGGAATCAATTATATGGGCTGAGACAGCATAAACCATTAAGAATTGCTATACTCACATTTGTTCTTACAAATTGTGTTCACAGAACATTTAAGAAATCCAATCCTCATACAAAATAAGAAGTAGTTTTGTGACTCATTTCAAATGAACACTTCTAGTCTTTATCATGGGCTGCATTCAGACTGGCAGTTTGGCCCAATATAGGCACCTTTCACAAACGGATTAAATGGGCCCGTTCACACAGCCACAGCTGTCAGGCGTTCCCTGGGCATATTCACCCCATCAGAGGACGACTTGGTGCTGGATTAAAAAGCCACTGCCTCCGAAGTGGAGATTTTGTTTCCTCACACATTCATTGCGCATGGCAGCTTTCTGAACATGGGGGAATGCATGCAGAACAGATTTGGCAGTGTGAACCTGCAGCTCCATTCTGCCACTAGGGTAGCGGCTTTTTACAAAAAAATTATCCATGTGCACATATGCATGCACATGACTTGCCCATTTTTGCAGTGCACTCTATGGCTGATGCGCTACAATAATGTGGATGCTTTCCCACGGGATGTCTCCATGGGTAACCCACAGTAGAGTGTGCTGTGTGGCTGATATGTCCCGCAACATTTTAAACTGGGTCAGTTAGAGGCGGCACTATATCGCCGCAAGATGCCAGTCTGTCCTCAGCCATTGTTTGGTAAATGAACAGTGCTATCCTAAGCAGAGTTACAGCCTTCTAATTCTAGTCACTTCAATGGGCTTAGAAGAGCTTAACTCTGTTCAGCATGGCACCAGTACTGGTGCAAGGCAGGTTGTATGCTATCCTTTCTTTCAGCCCCAGTGGTGAGAGGCATATTTCTCTCATTTTCCTATAGTCTTTTTTACCAACCAACTTTTTTCTGTTTGAGTATCTTAGAAAACAGCATTTTGCTGCTGGGTTGCTAAATAAAACACATGAAGAATACAGAGCGATGGGCCGTTTGCAACTATAACATGTTTGGATGGACCATGTGTTTTAGACCATGTGTTTTAGCACTGCTAGGTTACTAGTTCTAAAATCATGGAAAATGAGTCATTACCAGGCTGCCACCATTATATATTTCTCTGTAATGGTCAACCTTTGGAAAGGAACATTCAAAACAATCTATTGCCAACATTATCATGACATTGCTCATATAAACAAGACTTACGTATAGAAAAGCTGTGTAGATATCTTTCTATACCTTGCCAAGGATTTCACTCTGGCCTTGAAGCAACAACAAAAAGGCCCTTCCTTATACACAGCCAGACCAGTATTCGCTCTAAGCTAAGTTAGTGTGAGCTAGCTCACAGTTTTTTAGCCTCCGGCTCACACATTTTTGTCTTAGCTCAGGAAGGATAGCTCCAGAGCAAACTAATTTATGTAAGACTGATTTCCCACAAGCGCTGCCCCAAGCTTCAGGTCCTCTGTTTGCCCCAGTTGCAGCCTCAATTTCACACTATTTGCCGTGGGGCGCATTTTGACCCGGGGCTTCGCGCAATTTCCTCTGTGGCTTTGGTGATCCTGTTTTTTGAGGATCACCGAAGCCACGGAGGAAATCGCTCAAAGCCCCGGGTCAAAATGCGCCCCATGGCAAATAGTGTGAAATTGAAGCTGCAGCCGGGGCAAACAGAGGACCCGATGCTGGAGTAGCGCCGGGGCAGCGCTTGTGGGAAATCAGTCTAACAGTCAAATCGCTTGCTCACAACTTAATTGCCAGTAGATCATGAAGTAGAATTTTTGCTCACAAGACTACACAGCTTAGAGGGAGTATTGAGTCACACTTATACTTTAAGTAAAAGGAAGATTCTTCTGTTGATATTAATAAGAAGCACTAAGCTGGGGAGGATGAGGAAAAATGCTATCTAAAATATGCAGATATAGTCTTGTATGTGAGAAAAAAATATGTAAATATTTCTCTATTAATATAAAAAAGCAGTCCAAGAGAGGCTTTAAAGGCTAAGATTGTGCACACTGAATTGGATCCAGCAGCTACCCAGCAACAAGTACATTTGTATATGTTCTAGGGATATGCGTTTGAATATTTCTAGTCCAAACATATATCCAAAAAATCTCTTAATCACTATTTTACAGATATATTCAGGTGTCCTGGATTTTCTGAGATACCAGGAAATGGGTCCTGAAAAATCCTGCAAATGTTTGGGAGTAACTGGGAATACCAGGAGCCAGCATTTTAAGGCTCCCAGGCCTGTTTTTCTTTAATTCCAATGTGTGTCTGTGTCTTTTTTCCAGGGCTTGGTATCAGCTTGCCAGACTGGTTTGGCTTGGAGTCTGTCCTTTGAAATTGGTTTTGTTGGTCTTGCAACCAAATCATCTCGTGTTGTGTTTGTGGGTTCTGTTGGATTCTCTGGTTTGACACTTGGTTACTGTTCGCTCTAGAGAAAGCTTGGAAGTTTTCCCACTGTAGGAAACAATGGAAGGTAGACCTTGTTCAGAGGCTCATAGGTTCAGAGGCTCATAGGTTCAGAGGCTCATAGGTTCAGAGGTTTCAAGTGAATTGGGCCAAAAGATCCAATTCACTTGAAACTTGGGGGTTATTTAGGCACTGGTGTGCCATGAGATATTGTCAGGTGTGCTGTGGGAGTCTTGTGCGCAAAAACCCTACTTTGGCGAGCTACCGGCATTCAAGTCATGAGCAGGCGATTTGGCCGCTGCGTAAATCAGTTTGCTCTGGAGCCATCCCTCTGAAGCGAAGGCAAGAACGTGTGAGCTGGAGGCTGGAAAAACTTGAGCTGGCTCACACTAACTCAGCTGAGAGGGAGCACTGCTCACCTCCTCCCATGGCGGCAAAAGGCAGGCTCCGCGGCCCTAGGCGAGCGCCCTCCCCTTTCCGAGTCTCCCGCCCCCTAATCATTTCACAAGCGGTGGGGAGACATGCTCCCCCCTCCCCAACATTGGCAGCAGTGGGAGAAGCACAAAGACCCCGCTGGGGAGCCCGAGCACCGCACCAACTCCCTCCCCTTGCCCCCTCCCCTCTTGTGGACGAGCCCAAGTGCCAGCGGGGGGGAGCGTGGCGCCGCACTCCGGCGCCTCTCCCCACCCACTCCCAGAGTGCCCTCCGGATCACCCCCCGCACGCGGGTGGTTCCACCTCCCACCAGCCCCGCCTGGGAGGGGGAGGAGGCGGGCGGGACTGGGGGCGGAGTTGCCACTCGAGGGGACCCGGCGCCGGGTGCTTTGTGAGGGAGGAGGCAGCGCAACGGGCACCCGTGAGCCCTGGGGGGAAGGGGGGTCCTCCTGCACGACGCCCGCCAGTAGCAGCACCAGCAGCAGCCCTTCGACGACACCGTGTTTGCGGTGTGTCGGTGCCTGTCCTTGGGGCCGGGGGGGAGATATCAATCCCTCGCCCGCCTGTTTGTTTGTCTGGCTCCGGCTTTTGGCGCGAGGGCGACTCCACCCCTCTTTCTCTCTCGCTCTCTCTTCCCCCCCCAATCATCGCAACTTCTGCAGCGGCGGCAGAGGTACCCTGGGGCGGGGCTGCCCGCGTTTTTCGGGGCTGGGATGGCCCCTTTTTGGGACGGGGCAGGGATCTCCTTGCCGGCACCTCCCCCTCCCCCCCTCGTTCTCTTGCCGGGACGGTATCTTGGCCGCGCAGGCACCATTTTAGGAGCTACCAGGTGTGTGCGGGGGGGTGGAGAAGGCTGGCGGGCCCTGGGGGGGAGGTTTGCAGCGTGTGGCGTTCCCCCTTCCCGTGAATACAGGCCACTGCCCAGTACTGGATCAGACTCTCTTCAGACAGTCAAAGTCAGTCTTGTTTGCTCAGACCGGCAGCGGCTGTCCAGGGTCTTGGGTCGAGGTCTTTCACATCTCCTGCTGCCTGGTCCTTTTAACTGGAGATGCTGGGGATTGAACCTGGGACCTTCTGCATGCCAAGCAGATACTCTGTCACTAAGCCACAGCCCCTCTTTACAGCTCTCCAGGGTCTCAGGTGGAGGTCCTTCACATCACCTCCTGCCTGGTCCTTTTAGCTGGAGATGCCGGGGATTGAACCTGGGACCTTCTGTTTGCCGGGCAGAGGCTCTACCACTGAGCCACAGCCTCTCTTCATAGCTCTCCAGGGTCTCAGGCTGAGGTCTTTCATATCACCTCCTGCCTGGTCCTTTTAGCTGGAGATGTCGGGGATTGAACCTGGGACCTTCTGTATGCCAGGCAGAGGCTCTACCACTGAGCCACAGTCTCTCTTCATAGCTCTCCAGGGTCTTAGGCTGAGGTCTTTCACATCACCTACTGCCTGGTGTTTTTAGTTGAAGATGCCGGGGTTTGAACCTGGGTCCTTCTACATGCCAGGCAGAGGCTCTGCCACTTAGCCACAGTCCTCCCCAACATGGACACGTGAAGCTGTGTAATACTGAATCAAGACTCTCAGTCTGCCAAAATTAGTATTGCCTGGTTCTTTGAACCTGGGTCCTTCTGCATGCAAAGCAGGGGCTCTACCACTTAGCCACACACACACACACACGCACCCCAAACATGAACACATGATGCTGTCTTAAACAGAATCAGACCATTGGTCCATTGAGGTCAGTATTGCCTACTTAAGATTGGCAGCAGCTCCCCAGGTTCTCTGGTCTTAAACATCACCTACTGCCTGGTCCTTTTGACTGGAGGTGCCAGGGATTGAACCAGGGACTTCTGCATGCCAAGCAGAGGCTCTACCACAGAGCCACAGCCCCTCTTCACAGCTCTGTGTTCATCCAAACAGGCCCAGGTTTCACACTGAGTGAGTATAAATATGAAAGATTATAAAATACTTTTTTCTTTGTGTTTATTTGATTCCTATTCAAGATGTTATAATATAACGTCATTCTTCAATGTTAAAAAAACGCTTATATTAACAATATAACACTTATATTGTTAATATAAGCTTTTTTCACATTTTCAGCTGGTGGTGTGCCGCGGGATTTTTTCAATGAAAGAAATGGGCCTTAGCTCAAAAAAGGTTGAAAAACACTGATTTAGTGGGCAGGCACTAGCAGCCCTTCCAGCCCCTGGGAAGATTTTCCACAGGGAATAATGGAATCGTATAACATTGAAATTCGTTTCCCCCCTCAGCAAATGGATCTGAATATTAAACCAGTATTTAGAAACCAGATAATCTGGAATATTGATGTTTTATGGTTTCCTGACGTTCAGATCTGAAAAATACATTTTTGTCAATGTGCACATATCTAATGTCACCCTATCTCTACAGGCAATAAAGAGAGGACCTATGCCATTTTAACCAGTTAAATTTCTAAATCTTTCAAATTCAGCCTTGCATGGAGCTACATTATGATATCTACTATAAAAGTAACAAAGGCATGAGTGATGATAACCATTATATCTTGTTATTCATGTAGGGAAGTGGCCATTGGCCAACATATCAGATTTAACTGGTAGAAGACATTTCCGACCATAGCTACTGCCTGCTTCTCAAGTATCAAAATTAAATCCACAAGCACCCTCAGATTGTGAACCTGCTCCAGTAGGTGCATGTAAAACCCACGGGTAACATGTAAACACACTGTCCATAAAACACTTAGAAACTAAATCACTTTCAGTCCACTAGACTTCATCTCTTTGATCACAGATTCAAGACTTTGAATCAGGACACAGAGAGTAGCTCTTGGATGCACAGCTGGTGAAACATAGAGGCCACTTCCGCACTGTCACTTTTATCACTCGTTTTATCACGTTTATCACTCACTGCTTTGAGTCATCCCCCTTTTCCACATGTGATTTGCTCCCTCTGGAACTACTAGAGAGAGCAAAACACATTGGGGGGGGGGACCCTAAAGCAGTAGGGACAAATGAGTGACAAAAATGAGAGTCAAGTGTCATCAGTATATTGGATTGTCTTATCTAGATGTTTCATATATATGTCAAACACTAGATCCCATGGAACCCTCCAGGATAGTTCCCGTTCTGCCACAGTATACACTGAAGACATGCTATAATGTTCAGACAGATGAGAAAATTAAATATAATTTTGACAGGTATATTGTTTCAGGTCTCATCTCAAAAGGTCACAAGTACATCCCTTCTTTAGTTGACCAGTATACACCAAAAAGGAATAACATTATTATTCCTTTCTGTCCTTTCTAGCATGGCAATATTGGTGTCATTATAGCATCCTTTTTGTTTAACTGTTTTTGTGAAGAGGCATATGCTTCAGTGGGCTTCCCCCCCCCCCCAAATTTCATTGCTAGCATGCTAATGCATGTAAAATAGTGTGGAAGCTTTTGATCGTACTTGAAATCTCCAGCAATAGATTGCCTTTGATTATCACATTTAGAGAGATGCAGTGAACAAGGGAAGGTCCTAGCAAATTTGTTAAACACACAGAAAATGCACAGCTGTTTTTACATAAAGCTTGTAAAAAAATCTACAAAATACAGCATGCATTCAAGAAACAAACAAAAACAAACAAACCCGGAGGACTAGGTGACTCTCAAGGTTCTTTTCAACTCTATGATTCTGTGACTCATATATTATTGTTTGGGAAGTATCACAGCTCAACAACAAAATCTTTCCTAGATCTGTACTGCACATTTTAAAAGGAATAAAATTCATATGTGCCCTAGATTTTGTAATGAGTTGGATCACGAGATATAAATTTTTTTTGGGGGGGCGGCTAAGTATATTGATTTCTAACTGCAATCCTAAGCAAGGTCAAACCCTTCCTAAATCCACTGAAGTCAATGGGCTTAGAAGGGTGCAACTTTTTTAAAGACTGCACCATACTTTTCATACCTTTTAGTTGTTTCTCTAATAATAAAACAAAGTATCAGAACTTTACCAATCTGTAATAAATATATAGTATCGTTTTTACACATCTCTAATTTATTTTAATGGGTCTTGCACAGGAGAAATTATGTGTTGTGTCCTCGCTGTTGTTTTTATTGTCCTGTTCAAAGGCATGGCAATCTAGACCATATTTTTGTCAATGTTTTATATTTAAAGAAGTGAATTATTAATATGTCCAATTTTATTTTCTCCATCTTTGAATTCTTCATTTCTTATGTAACTAAACTAGTCCCAAGTAGGTCCAACCAATACAGTCAAAGCATAAGTGAGGCATATACAAATCTGCAAAACAGAAGAAGTTGTCATACACATTCACACACACACACACACACACACACACACACACAATAATAAAATGGATATTTGCAGTTCATTAAAAGGAAATGCAAGTCAGATGCTCCCCTAAGAACTTTCAAATGAAGAATGTTATATAGCCCTATGCCTTACTTGTTCACAAACTATTTCCAGCTGGTTAAGAAATTTTAGTTGGTATTACTTATTTTTTGCTGTTGAGATGAAGACTCTTGTACCTTACCTATTATGCTGGTCCCTTTTGATTCAGTCTCCTAAGAGTATCTTCAGTTGGCAGATTTTAGTCTTCAATTTCATCCAGTAAAACCATGTCCATGTTACTGTTCCTGCTGAGGTGTTAGGCTGGGTTCAAATTGTATGCTTCTATATGGAAGGGAGAGCGGTGATGCAGCCACAGGTGATAGAAAAACCCTTTCCCTCAAAACCAGGAGCAGCTTATTAGTAGTTCAGATCCTAAATGGCTTCTAAAGATATCAAGGCAGTCGTCTTTTAATACTTCAGACCTTTCAAGAGAGAGGTAGCTGACATAAGGGAGCCTTGCTCTTGCTAAAGAGAAAGAGGGAGAAAGGCTAGAGCAGTGCTTTCCTGACTGACAGCCCTGAGTGCCATTTTGAAACCTTTGGTCTTGCAGTTTTCTTCCTCTTTGGAAAACACAACTTTAAACAGCATGCAGGCAGTTTCAAAAGGACTCCCAAAGACAGTGTCAGCTTTGCTTGTGAGCTGGCTTTACAACATGTGTATTAATGTATTACACAAAGCAAAATTATACAGGGCTTTCTGCTTTAATCTTTTTTTGTAAGTGCTATTCAGTTTATTCACTGGGACATGGAAATGATTAACACATACTTCGTTGTCACCTTCTCTTAGTTCTTGACATGCATAAGGCTTCCTTCAAATATTGTGAAGTAGCTTTCTGTCGTTCAGATCTTTAGTTTGAACACCTGTCATTTATATAAGTGACTTTCAGGGATAGGAGAGTGTGATGCAAGATGACACTACCACACTTGCAAAGTGCTTGTTTGATCGGTGAGATATCACTGGCATTTAAGTATTGATTCATATATTTATGCAGTCTTCTCAGATATTGAACTCACCCTTATATCTTTGGCACATAATATGTAAGATAGGAAGTTATACATCTCACTCATGGATACATCTCTGATTTTTAGAATTCCATAATGAATGTCATAGATCATAAGTCTGTTGAGAGGCAAGCCTAATTCCCAACATCTGTGGCAAACTACATTCATTTAATGTATGAATAACCTACCAGGTATTAAATAAGAATGAGCAGATTTTGCTTCAATATTATTCCATTGTGGCTTGGGTTCCAGTACAGTTGTCTTTTGGAGATGGACAAGAATTTTGGGATGCTGATAATGGATTGTGTTAAATAAAACAGTTTATTACTTTTGAGATTTGTAAATATATTTTAAAAATTAAGACCTTCTCCATAAGAAAAATAATATTTTATTTATTTTTGTTGCCTTTCCACAAAAGCACAACAGAGCAATGTAGTGTGCAGCATAAAATCCTTTAAAATTAACTCTGTGCCAAAATTAAAATTCTTTTTTCAACAAGTGAAGTTTTAGTTTTGAAGAACTGAGTATGTGCATGCATATGTACTTGTGTTGCAGGGGATGAAGAGAGCGCTTCAATTTAGCCCTTTATATGTGAAAAAATATTTTTATTATTCTTTTTACATAGAAAGGAATAGTTTTGACAAGGATTCTTTTACTTTTTCATGTTACGAAAAGGGAAATTATGCTCTTTTGCAAAGTACAACCCCTACAAAACTAGAATTGATGTGATCAAAATATAAATAAATGTGCTTCAGCACAAAGGGATCAGTTTTGAAGGGATTTCAGATTTATCATTGTTTTTAATGGACAGAAGAGCAGAATTCCACTCTTTTGCAGCATAAAACAGAGAAATAACAAATCCATTTCAAAACTGTCCCTTTATATGAATTTTTAAGGGCTAGTTGTGAAGGGATTTCTGGGTTTTTTTTGTTAAGAACGTAAGAGCTCTGTTGGATCAGACCAATGGTCCATCTAGTCCAGCATCCAATCTCACACAGTAGCCAGCCAATTCCTCTGGAAGGCCAACAAGAGGGCATAGAGGCCAAGAGCTTCCCCTTCTGGAATAGAGAGGTTTAGTGCCTCTTAATGTGGAGATTCCCTTCAGTCACCATGGCTTGTAGCCACTGATAGACATATCCTCCATGAATCTATCTGGTCCCCTTTTAAAGCTGTTTATTCCTGTGGCCATCACCAGGGGTCCGTTGGAGCAGGAGCACACAGGAGCGCAGCTCCGGGAGTGAGGAGCCCAGGGGGTGGGCACATGACCAAGCCCCGCCCCCTCCTTGGCTTCCCCGAGCAGTGCAGAGGCGCAGCGCCCTGAGGAAAGCGCTGCTAGGGTCTTTATTGTTTTTAATGTTTTGTTTTAATATTGATAATTTTATCATTGTTCCTTTTATGACTGTGTGCTGCTTTTCCAGAGACTTGCTCAAGGTGGCATATAAATTTTCTAAGTATACCATTTTTTATCTGGGCACATGGCACATAAGTACTGGAGAAATTTCACCAACCCTTCAGCAGCTTCCACCCCATCAGTTTGGTGTAGTGGTCAGGAGTTGGACTCTAATCTGGGAGAACCGGGTTTGATTCCCCACTCCTCCACATGCAGCTGCTGGTGTGACCTTGGGCCAGTCACAAGTTCTCTCGGAGCTGTTCTCTCATGAGCAGTTCTCAAAAGACCTCTCTCAGCCCCACCTACCTCACAGGGTGTCTTGTTGTGGGGAGGGGAAGGGAAAGAGATGGGTGGTGCACATGTCCTGGGTATCTTAAGTCTACTTGAAACCTGGTGGTTTCAAGGGAGCAGGAAGAGAATGAGGGTGTGTTCTTTATGCTTATTTTTATTGCCCAAAGTATTGGATGGGGAAGGGAATGGAGGAAGAGCAGGTCCGTTTCACTCACCTGTGGAGTGGAGCCTGAGGGGTGGGTGTTGCCTTCTGACACACTTTTGGTATGTTAGGGGGTGTGGCATATGCAAATGAGTTATGCTAATGAGCGCCTGCACCTCTTTTTCTATGAAATGACCCCTGGCCATCACTATATCCTCTGGCAGCAAATTCCACATTTTAATCACTCTCTGTGTAAAGAAGTATTTCCTGTTGTTTTCTGCTGCAGAAAAATCATATTCCACTCAAAACAAAAACATTAACAAAGCATAGCAAAGCATGTAGATGCTGATTCAAAGATATTATTTGAGTATCATCCAGGTTGGATGTTATATAATGTGCACTGCCTCTAAAAAGCATTGGGAAATGTCAGTGGTCCAAAACATGATGGCTAGGTATTAACAAAATTCACTGTAACAGACATATTGTGCCAGTCCTGAAAGACCAGCACTGTTCCCCATGTGTTTGTGTGCCCAGTTTTACAGTGTTTGCTTTTGCTTTAAAATTTTCAGTGATCTTGGACCAGGATATCTGATGCCTCTCTCCAAATGCCCTCCCTTTGAAGGTAAAAAAATGGCTACTAAGTATAATGCCTTTTCTAACATCTTTCTAAGAGATATTAGCTCACCACCTATGCTTTTTTTGTGTAGGTGCCAGGTAAAGAAAACTTATTTCCTTGAGCCTTAGCTGAATGTTGTGGTGTTTTTCATGATACTTTCATGATAACTTGTTCAAATATTGCATTTTATTGAGTGTGTTTGGTTTTTATTGTACTTTATTGTTACATTATTTTTAACATTATTTTTTTAACATTATTTGATTTAAGGTGTCTTAAATTCATGTGATTAAAAGGTAGAATAAGTAAAAATATTTTAAATAAATAAATAGGATAATAGTATACATTCAGTAAACAGACTTTGGGTGTTTTGGCTCAAATTACAATATTCTTGAATCCAAAAGAAGCTAAACAGAATCAGTGAGGTATAGTGGTTATCAATCTCTGTTCAGATGAGAGCCCATGAGAACTGACTGATCTTCTTCGTGGTCTCTGTGCATCACACCTCTGGGATTAAGTGCGCCTGCGCCGATCCCGATCGGTAATCTTCAAAGCCTAATGGATTTTCGCGCCAGCTCCCCGGTCACGTGCACATCCCACTGCGCATGACCCGGGGAGGGGCACGAGGATCCCGCCAGTTCTCTTCTGACCGCCGCGTCGTGAGGATCCCCTCTCCGCTCCGGTCGGTAGCTAACCTTCGTTTTTCCAATTTGGAAAGGCCTTTCAGACTGATTTTTCTTGTTTTCTTGACCTACGAACTGTTTTTCTGGACTCGCTTTCGGATTCTCCTCTTCCTACTCCCCGCCTGGCCTATGGCCCAGCGGTGGGGTTTCTTTAAACGTTGCCTTAATTGTGGGAGTAAAATCGCTCCCCCAGACAAGCATTCCCTCTGCTTGTTGTGCCTAGGCGAGTCGCATCGTGTCGATTCCTGTTCGAGTTGCGCCGCGTTCTCCAAACAAACTCGTAA
This sequence comes from Lepidodactylus listeri, assembly GCA_029233225.1. Classification (NCBI taxonomy): domain Eukaryota; kingdom Metazoa; phylum Chordata; class Lepidosauria; order Squamata; family Gekkonidae; genus Lepidodactylus; species Lepidodactylus listeri. The sequence continues at coordinate 69,735,212 of JARCFY010000004.1, read as the reverse complement.
GAACCGGGCGGCCCGACTCAGAGTGGCTCTCTTGGAAGCAGCGTTGTCACCGAAGATGTCCGCAGCTGACACCTCGGTAACATCCCCATCGGCACCGACGGGCCCGACGTCGCCACCGATGCGAAGCCCCTCCGGTACAGAGAAGTCGGCACCAAAAAGACCCCTCTCACTGCCACGAACTCCCGCTAAGAAGCGTAAGGAGGGCAAAGAGGGTAAGGACAAGCTGAAGCACAAAACCTCGGGTGCTTCGTCGACGCATCCCACGTCCGACATGACCCAGCACGGATCTCCGCAGCTTGACCCTCCAGGGCACGAGCGACCCCGGGGCAGCCCCGCCTCCCCGATGCCGCGACCCATCCAGCTCACAGATTCGGAACCCGACATCGAGCTGACGCAGATCCCTCACAGCAGTCCCGAGACTGGACCCGACCCGCTGCCGGCACCGAAAGGTGAGCGAGACTGGTGCCTCCCTCCATCTTCGGTGCCGTGGGACGTCCGTCAATGGCAATACCTGTATGGTTCCTCCTACCCGCCACCTCCACAGTGGTACCCGGCGGAGTGGGATCGCCAATCGACGTCATCAAGAGTCTCCCGATGCCGAGATCCCCCGGCTCCGAGACCGACACCGACTCCGATACCGAAACCGATACCGAAACCACCAATGCCGATACCTACTTCGCCCGACGTCGACCTCCCTCCCTACCAACCAGATCCGTCGACCCCTATGTCTCCCTCCGAACGTTCCGACCATTCGATACCCGAATCTCCCGAATCATCCGATGATGAATCTCCCATCCAGCCGTCACCATCCCCTGATGTGGCTGAAAATTTACCAATCTCTCCCTCCGAGGATGTGAAATCCTATGGAGAGCTTATCAAATGAATGGCCCATTCCCTGGCACTTGCCACGGTCCAGCCAACCCCCACCGCTACCGATGCCATCTTCGACATCGTACAGATGGATACATCCACCGCGGTAGCGTTGCCACTAATTTCGGTGCTCTTGAGCACTGCCAAAGAATCCTGGGGCCACCCCTCCTCAACTCCAATCTCCAACAAGAGATTAGACCACATGTACAGGCTCCAAGAGCCAGGGGCAGAATTCCTATTCATCCACCCCAAGCCCAATTCGGTTGTAGTGACCCCCTCGGCCAGGGGCCGTAGCGGACATTCCTCCCCCTTGGACAAAGAGGGACGGAAATTAGATTCTTTCGGGAGACGATTTTATTCAGCTGGTGCACTGGGCATAAAAACGGCAAACTACACAGCCTGCATGAGCAGGTACCAATACTCCCTCTGGGAGCAGATGACACCACTTCTGGCCCATCTTCCTGAGGATAAGCAACGCCTTGCTAGGAAGATCCAGAGGGAAGGCATGGTGCTAGCAAAGCACCAGCTTAATGCATCGAAGCATGCTGCGGACGTCACGTCCAAGACACTCACTTCAGCAGTCGCCCTTCGCCGCCACGCCTGGCTGAGGTCGACTTCGCTTCCACAAGACACAAAGTCCTTGGTGGAAGATCTCCCTTTCGAGGGTGAAGGACTATTCAGCTCCACAACGGACATAGTCCTTCATGATTTAGATAAGAGCATTAAGACATCTCGTAACTTGGGTGTCTCACAATCGAGACAACAGAAGCAGAAGACATGGCAGAGATCTTGGTCCAAACAGCAACCGCGAAGATCTCCCACTGAACCCCAATGGCAGAGACCATGGTCTACTGCTTATCAACAGAAACCCTATGGCCACAAGCCACGATTCCCGTCCGCTTCCAAGGCTAAGCCACCCAAACTGAACAAGCAGAGTCTTTGACTCCCCCATTCGCTCCGATCTTCCCACCCGTCTATCACCCTTTCTACCAGCATGGCAACGTATCACGACAGACAAATGGGCACTGTCGGCCGTAGCAGAAGGCTACAGAATAGAATTTTTCCAGATACCACAAGAATCGTACTTCGTAACCACACCCCCCTCTGACACCCTATCGTCGGAAGTCGAAGCCCTCCTCTCAAAAGATGCCATAGAACAGGTACCAACAAACCACCTTCAGCGGGGATTCTACTCCCGCTACTTCACGGTCCCAAAAAAGGATGGCGGACTTCGTCCCATATTAGATCTGCGGAACCTCAATGCGTTCATCACCTACAAGAAATTCCGTATGACCACTCTACAGACCATCCTACCGCTACTAGAAGCCAACGCATGGATGGTGACGCTGGACTTAAAGGACGCATACTTCCATGTGACGATCCACCCGTCGCACAGACCGTACTTACGCTTCGCGGTCGGTCCGCATCACTTCCAGTACAAGGCCCTACCCTTTGGCCTCTCTACAGCTCCTCGTGTCTTCACGAAGCTTATGGCAGTAGTAGCGGCACATCTGCGACTTCAAGGTGTCCACCTTTACCCCTACCTGGACGACTGGCTTCTAGTCGCCCCCTCTACGACGGAACTACAGAGCCACATCTCTACTACCCTTCGTACCCTAGAATCACTAGGGCTGACGATAAACCTCAAAAAGTCCATGCTTACCCCTTCCAGACGGGTTCAGTTTATCGGAGCTATCCTGGACTCCCTGCAATGCAGAGCGTTCCTACCCCCCAACAGAGCAGCGGATATAGTCTCCCTTCTTCTGTCTATCCAAGAGACCAAGGAGGCTACAGCCAAACAAATCCTTCGCCTGCTAGGCCTGATAGCCACGACAACAGCAGTAATCCCCTTCGCCAAATTGCGGATGAGACCACTGCAGCTTTGGTTTTTGAGGCGTTTCCGCCCCAACTTCCATTCCCTCTCCAAACGATTTCAGATATCGACCCAGGTCCTAGAGACCCTGAATTGGTGGCTTGTGCCCCAGAATTTACATTCAGGTGCACCTTTCCGGCTTCCACCCCCCTCAGCGACCATCACTACGGACGCCTCCTTATTGGGCTGGGGAGCTCATCTGGACGGTGTAGGTGTGGGCGACAGGTGGCACCCCTCTTTGGCACACAACCATATCAACTTCCTAGAGTTGTTGGCAGTTCTCTACGCAGTGAGATCTTTCCGCCAATCCCTGTCGGGGAAGACGGTGACTGTCCTTACAGACAACACCACCACCATGTTTTACATCAACCGCCAGGGTGGGATGGTCTCCCGTGGACTTTGCCGGTTAGCGATAGAGCTTTGGGACGAGTGCCAGGCACTAGATATTCACCTGGTAGCGACTCATCTCCCAGGACTACTCAACGTCCAAGCGGACTTCCTAAGCAGAGGGGGAGCGTCCCTACACGAGTGGGAACTGAACCCCCTCTACCTGACTCCGATCTTCGACCATTGGGGGCATCCATCCGTGAATGTATTCGCCTCTCGAGAGAACAAGAAGTGTCACCTATTTTGTTCCAGAGCAGGAACGGACCCAACCTCTCTCGGAGACGGTCTCCTCTTCCAGTGGACGGGGAAACGATTGTACCTATTTCCCCCAATTCCTCTCATACTGAGAGTAGTCCACAAACTGTTGGCAGAGCGACCGTGGGCAATTCTCGTCACCCCATGGTGGCCGAGACAACCCTGGTTCCCCACGGTCCTCAGTCTCTCACGAGGGACGTATCTCCAACTCCCGACGGACCCAGACCTCCTCGGGATGCACGGGGGCCGGGTACTGCACCACGATGTGCCCAGACTGAAATTGACAGTTTGATCCAAACTTAGGGTTAGAATCACGCATTGATCAAGTTCTACTGAACTCACGCAAACTCTCCACTCGGCGTTCATATGAGTCAAAATGGACTACGTTTTTAACCTTCCTGGCGTCTGTGGGACGGCCCTCAGTCCCCGCCGGGCTTAAAGATGTTTTTGGTTTCCTCCTGTCATGTAAAGACAGGGGACTGTGTCACTCATCTATCCGAGTTTACTTGTCAGCCATCTCAGTCAATCATCCTAAGATTGATGGCTATTCGGTGTTTTCCCATCCAACAACGAAGCAATTCCTCAAGGGAATGAATCGCCTCTATCCCCCAGTGCGGACACCAGTCCCGGCATGGGACGTGCCCCTGGTTCTCACTAAGCTGATGGGAAAACCCTTCGAACCCATGGCCTCATGCAGCCTTCAACTTTTGTCGTGGAAGGTTGCGTTTTTGGTGGCCATCACGTCTACTCGACGCGTGAGTGAGCTCTCGGCGCTCCGTTGCGACCCACCGTACCTCACGTTTCATCATAATGCCATCACTTTGGCTCCAGATGTCGCTTTCCTGCCTAAGATAGTCTCGGACTTTCATATAGGGGCGGATATCACGTTGCCGGTGTTTTTTCCTGGTCCCCAGGACCCAACGCAACGTAGCCTACACACTTTAGATGTCAAGAGAGCCCTGTCTTTCTACTTGCACCGGGCAAAATCCTTTCGCAAGTCTCCAGCTCTCTTCATTTCTTATGCCTTGCCCAGGCAGGGACAGAAGCTGTCGTCTCAAAGACTCTCGAAGTGGATAGTTGAGACGATAAAACTTGGCTATCTTCTGGCCAAAAGGCCACTACCGGCATCCCTCCGGGCACACTCCACTCGAGCCGTGGCTACTTCCACAGCATTCCTCAAGGGCATTCCCCTGGGAGACATCTGCAATGCTGCAACGTGGGCGTCCCCTCACACGTTTGTGAAGCACTACGCCCTAGATGTCCGCGTCCATCAGCGTACTGTGGTGGGCCGTGCAGTTCTGCAAGCAGCTCAGATGTGAGACCTCCAGCACCCACCTCCAGGTATGTGGTGTGTTTATTGCTCGCTATTCTCCCAGAGGTGTGATGCAGAGACCACGAAGAAGATATACAGGTTGCTTACCTGTAATTGGAGATCTTTGAGTGGTCATCTGTGCATTCACACCACCCGCCCTCCTTCCCCTCTGCTTTCGGTCTCCCTCACCTTTTTTTCTGGGGGCTGTTAGCAGCGGTCAGAAGGAACTGGCGGGATCCTCGTGCCCCTCCCCGGGTCATGCGCAGTGGGATGTGCACGTGACCGGGGAGCTGGCGTGAAAATCCGTTAGGCTTTGAAGATTACCGATCGGGATCGGCGCAGGCGCACTTAATCCCAGAGGTGTGAATGCACAGATGACCACTCGAAGATCTCCAATTACAGGTAAGCAACCTGTATTTCTTATCCAGGGCAATTCTTGTGTTTCCTGCCAACTCAAAATATTCTGATTACAATCTTTGTTATTGGTCTTCTTGCTTGCAGTGTGTTATTTCCTGTGATTTGGAACTCCAGACTGTCTCAGCTGTTTTTCCCTTCTTTATTGCCTCATTTTTACTACTTTTGGAGCCCCAGGGTGCTATGAAAAAGTCACATGCATTGTAACACTAGGCTAACAGCAAAATTGTTCACAAACATGTAGCTGTGTTGTGAAGCCACAGGTGCTCCAGTATTTCTGGCTGCTCACAGACCAAACATTTGCAATCAAAACAAATTTTAAAAGCTGACTAATAGAACACTGGACTACAAATGTGTCTGGTCATGCTGTGTTGCCAATTTGGTGTAGTGATTAAGTGTATGGACTCTAATCTGGGAGAACCAGGTTTGATTCCCCACTCCTCCACTTGCACCTGCTGGATGACCTTGGGCAAGCCATAGCTCTGTACCAGCTGTTCTCTCAAGGACAGTTGTCTCAGAGCTCTCTCAGCCCCACCTACCTCACAGGGTGTCTGTTGTGGGGAGGGGAAGGGAAAGCAGTTTGTAAGCCGCTCTGAGACTCCTTTGGGTAGTGAAGGGCGGGGTATAAATCCAATCTCTTCTTTTCTTCTCTCTTTAAAACCTTGCTCATCATCAAAGGACTTTCTCACGTTAGATGAGGAGGAGGGTTACCAATCTCAAAATGGAACCTGGAGCTCTCCAGACTACATATATCAGTTCCTCTGGAGGAAATGACAGTTTCAGAGAGTGGACTGTATGGCATCACATTCCCACTGAGCTACCCTAAATCTGCCTCCCCAAGGCACCACCTCCAGATATCTAGGAATTTCTCAAGCTGTAATTGGCAACACTAAGGAGGAGTCTTATCTTTGCAACAAGAACAGTGATTAAAAGAAAAATTGTAAAACCGGTATTTTAGATTTTTATTAGCCTAAATTCAAAGAACCATGAAAGCAGTTCCATGCACCCAAAAAGGTGTGTGTGGGGGGGAGACTTGTTTTCCTTGAATGGCAGTTCTGCATGCTGCATGGAAAGCCACATTTGGAATGGAAAGATTTTTCAATTTGCAACATGGCATGGAGAAGTGTTGCAAAAAGAAATCAAGGGGAAAATGAAGGTGTTAGCTGGACAACTTCAAACTTTCCTGGATGAAGCAAATTGTTTAGATCCTTTCCAATCTGATTTTAGGCCTGGTTATGGGAATGGAACAGGATGGATGACCTGAGCCAGGAGATGGACAGAGGGAGTGCAACTCTGTTGATTCTCCTGGATCTCTCAGTGACTTTTGTTACCATCTATCATGGTATCCTTCTGGACTACCTTTCTGCACTGGGATTGGGGCACCATTCTGTGGTGGTTCTGGTCCTACCTGGAGGGCAGGTGTCAGAAGGTGGTGCTGGAAGACTGCTGTTGGGACTGCCTAAGGGGTCCCACAGTGTTCCATCTTGTCACTTATGCTCTTTAACATCTACATGAAATTGCTGGGTGAAGTCATCTGGAGATTTGGCCTGGGTTGTCACTGATATGTGGATGACACTCAGATCTATCTTGTGCTTTGGGTTCTCCCACCTTCTGAGCAGGGCTGGCCCACCCGCTAGGCAAACTAGACAATGGCCTAGGGTGCCCTCTGCTGGTGAGCAGTGAACTGGCCTTCAGTTCCCCCCTCCCCCAGCCCCAGGAAGGCGCCCTTTTACTCCTGAAGGCAAAATGCATCCCATTTTCCATTTTGCCTTCAGGAGTTAAAGGGCACCTTCCCGGGGCTGGGGGAGGGGGGACCCCTCGCGCCCTGTCTCCGAGCTCCCAGGAAGGACACGCTCTTGCCCCTAGGGCTCAGTCTGTGTACATTTATTTATTTTCTTCACAGAGAAGTGGCAGCGGCTGGATCCTGCTTTGCCGCCTCTGCTACGCTCGGAAAGTTGAGCAGGGATCCAGAAAGGGGAGGTGGCAAGCGAGGAGGCAAAAAAAACCTCTGACCGCTTTGGCTTGGCAGGGATTCTTCTTCGCCCCAGAGAGGTACCCAGATTGGACTGGCGAGGTTTTGTTCTCATTGCTGCTGCTGCCCCCCAGGAGGCAATGGTGGAAAACAGAGAGAAGACCGAGGCTGGCCGTGCCACCAGAGAGACTCTGGAGGGTGCATGGGGGGGCAGATCTAAAGCTCGGGAGGGGTTGGGGGCAACAAGGGACTAGGCCAGACAGAAAACCAAAAGGTGCTGGAGAGTTGCGGGGGCACACACACACACACATTCGGGGAGCTGGCAGGTACTGAGAGGGTAGCCCCCTGCCGGGCAGCTGGGAACCCCACTGCTCCCACACCACAAACCATGCTGTCCCTATGAGTGGGGCTGCCACCAACTCTGGCACTCTGGCATTGGTGGGCAAGAAGCACTTCCCTGCCTCGGTCCTTTCTTCGGGGCACTCCTCGTTGCATTCCCCCCCCCCCCCCAACCCCAAGCAAGGCAAAAAAGACAACGGGGAACATGATAAGGATCTACAAAATGGGGGGAGCACACCAGAAGGTAGCCTCACCTAGTGCACAAAAAAAACCCACCTGGGGCCGGCCCTGCTTCTGAGACAGGTGGATGGCAACCTGGGAGAGCGTGTTCTCAACTGTAGCACCAAAACTATGGAACTCTCTCCCAGGGAAACTCATGTGTCCCCTTTTGTTGCCATCTTCTGCCTGCAGCTAGAAACTTTTTCATTTTTGTTTGGTGTTCCTTCAGTGATCCCAGTGTTTTCATTGTTATTTTTTATGTTTTCATATGTATCAAACTTTTGTAATTTTTTTTAGCTTAAGTGTTTTACTAATGTGGGGTTTTTGTTGGTTTTAATAGTTTTAAAGACATTTTATGGCATATGTTTAAATTTGTAAGCTGCCTTAGTGGCCATTATGAGGACAGAAAGGTATGGTATAAATTTTGTGAAATGAATAAATAATCTCACTGGGCCTGTCAAAGTTCCTAAAGACACCTAAAGAAGTTCTGTGGATCTTGGTTATTTGCTACAACTTCTAATCAATCCATGTTAAAAGTTATGCTTCTTGATGTGGCAGTTCCAGCAGTTAAGCTGCATTATGGACTCTAGCCCTTTGTTTCAATGAGTATAGCATCATAAGATAGGACTGCTTCTAAATTTAACCATCCTTAGCAACAAGAGCATGGCATCCTCCCATAGTCATTATGCATGGTTGCTGATCTCTTCAGTTTTATATCTCATCCTCTAGAAAACAACAAACAAAAGCTTTATCAGTTGGTCCTATATTATACTGCCCATTACAACAAATTTTCTCATCCAAGCCAGGCCTTTAGAAGGTACTGCCTAGCAAAAAAGTAAGATCAGCCACTGCCTCCACTATCACATTCTCTGTAGTGTGGAGCCCCTACCTAGTGTCATTCCATTTCTGTCAACTGGATATTGTTGTTTATGATGTTTCTTGAAACATTTATAATTGGTTTGTATTATATTTATTGTTGTTTTAAAAATTTTATAATCAACCTTGCAATAAGAGTATAAATAGTAAGAAATAAATGTCATGCCACCCTCAGCTTTATGTTAGACTTATTTCATGATATATAAAATCAGTAAGTCTTCAGCAGGTCATTATCTTTGATCAAAAATATTCAGAACAATCCTAATAAAGCTTTTCACTGTCAAAATACTATTATGCCCCATCTCTAATGATACAACAGGCAATGAAATTAGTTTGCCAGTGTACATTACATTGGGATCTCATTTCATGATATTTGAATAGCTATCAATGATTCTTAAGTATATGATCCTCAGTTTTCTTCTTTTCCCTCTTCAGCCCCTGCAGGTGTGGCTAGTACCGAGCAAATTAAAAGCTGATGAGACCAAAAACATTAGATTCTAAAAATGTAATGCAAAGATAAAAGAGAAAGTTCTAGTAATCACAATGTTCAGCCTGAAAGAAAGGCATGCCAGTGTTAAGATAGCAAAATAACTCTAACATTAATAAAAAGCACCCCCATAGAGAATCTTAGTCAAGCCACTCACAACATAAACCCAAAATGTTCAGTCTCAGTGCATTTCAGATGCCTCCATTTTTTCTAACCAGTCATCAATGCCATAAGGCTGTGGCCAAAGAACCTAGCAACCTGGCAGAGTTTTTATACTAATTTAACAAATAGTTTCTGGGCCATTTGCACCATCTGTTGTCCAGGTGTCAGTCATGGAAGAAAAAGGGGACAGATGGAGAAACCAGGCCAGAGGAAGCCACTTGGACACAAAATTCTTGTCCCACTGAGGAAAACACATGAAAACAAAGTACACTGGCCAGTAAAACATGAGCCTACTAATGAAATCATGAAACAGAATGCCAACAGCATCATATATCTCAATCCTAATAGAGCTTGATTTTTTATTTTTAGTTTTTAGTTTTGTTTTGCCTGGAACAGGACAGCTCTGGGGGAAATGCAGAGTTGAAAAAGGCCACAATTTTTATTAGAAGCTTTAAAATCCACACTGAATTAGGCATAAACTCAAAGGTATAACTACCATGCATGTTAGATTTCCATTCCAAATCCTGGTTAGACAGACCATGGAGGGAAACGATACTAGAAGGGGCAAGACACAGTTCAGACACTGCTGCCCCCTTAAGAGCATGGCTTTGTTCTGTTCCTAGTTGCAGGGCTGATTCAAGAATATATGACAACAGGGCCTCTTAATGAGCCCTTCTCCTGCATGATTATGTTCATTCCCATTTAGCTGTTGAAAGCCCACATCATCCTAATGCCAAAGTTCTAATGGCTTTGGTTCAGAAAACCTGCCATACAGAACATGTGATGAACAGTTGTTGGCAATCAGTCCCCTCAAATACAGATGAAAAAGTCCCCGCCAATTCTTCCATCCAGCCTCTCCTCTTGGGCTCAGCCAATGTAGCACCACTCTACAATGGAGATGGTGAAATAGTAAGAATCAGTAATTATTGGGAGAATAAAGTTTGAGTCCAATGGCACCTTTAAGACCAAAAAAGTTTAATTCTAGGTACAAGTTTCCATGTGCATACACACATCTTCAGGTACATTGAAACAGACTTTGCCAACCATTACATATAGGTGTGTGTGTGTGGGGGGGGGTTAGTGACAGGAAGGGATCATAAGGCTCAAGATGCATAAGTAACTGAGTGATAGGTATAGCTAAGATTGCATTAAAGCAGTTGGTAAGACCTGTAAATAGCACAAAATTAGTATACAGATAATAAGAGAGTTAACAATCAGATGCGAGAACTGAGTGACTTCATATGTATAGTGAGAGAAGAACCAGGTATCTGTGTTAAGCCCTGGGGGATCCATTGTCCTGAGTGTTGTAATAACTTGTAACTCAACAATCTCCCATTCTAGTCTGTTTCTGAAATTCCTTTGCAATAAAGCAGCTAGTTTGAGATCCCCCTTGAGTGTCCTGGGAAGTTGATGTCAGATTTGTGTCCTTTTATCCTTTGATATCAGGTTTGACTTATTTGCCCTATGTAGAGAAAGGAAGGGCATTGTTGGCATTTAATGGCATATACAATGTTAGAAGATGAGTTGGTGAATGAGCCTGAGATAGTGTAGTTAATGTCGTTAGATCCAATGTTATCTGGGTGTATGTGGCAGCAAAGTTGGTATCTGGGTTTACTGCAAGCTGTGGTACCTGGTGGTATCATCAGGTGGATAATTTAGTTCCAAAAGGGTCTGTTGTAGACCCCTCAGGTGAGACTGTCTGTCTGTAGGACTGGAACAGTTAGCGTACTTTACACCACAGACTTCACACTACAGAGGAAATGAAAAGTATTGGAGTCAAGAGGCCGGTAATGGTGAAATCAGCATTGTGGTTTATTGCGGGTCAAGATGGAGCATGGAGACAAAAGGATGGGGAAGCCACTTATATTTACAGGTAAACCACACCTTGACCATGTCCCCCCTTAAGGGGATTGGTCCAACAGGGATTAGTCTCCTGCAAGAGGCTGTCATAGGTCCATTCAAATATCCTCAGCCTCTGATAGGGGGACCGGCAGGATCCCTAGGTCCATTGTACTCTGGGGAAGGAAGCTCTGTTGTTATCACATCCCATTACAGGTAAACATGCCCAGACATGTTCTCTGGCTGCAGACAAAGAGTCAAGCACCAGACATAACAGGAAAATACAGTCTTCCAGAGAAAACTATTTTAGCCAGCATGGATGTGGAATCTCTGTATACCAACTTTCCACACAAAAATGGATTACAAGCCATAAGAAACATGATTTCTGAAAACACCACAGCTGAGTTTGCCAGCAAACTCTGCCATTTTGTCCTCACCCATAACCAAACCTCAAACTAGCTGCTTTATTGCAAAGGAATTTCAGAGACAGACTAGAATGGAAGATTGCTGAATTACTAATTATTACAGCACTGAGGAAAATGGAACTCCCAGGGCTTAACAGGGATATCAGTTTCTAATTTCACTACACGTGCAAAGTCATTCAGTTCCTGCATGTATGCTAATTTTCTGCTATTAACAGGTCTTACCAACTGCTTTAATGCAATCTTAGCTATACTTATCACTCAGTTACTTATGCATCTTGAGTCTAATTAGCCCTTAGAATCATATATTCACAGTTGGAAGGGTCCATATAGGACATCTAGGCCAACCCCCTGCTCAATGCAGGATCAGCCTAGAGCATCTCTGACAAAGGTTTGTTCAGACGCTGCTTAAAGACTGCCAGTGAGGGGGAGCTCACCACCTCTATAGGCAGCTGATTCCACTGTTTCACAACTCTTACTGTAAAAAAGTTTTTCCTAATATCCAGCTGGTACCTTCCCACCCTTAATTTAAACCTATTATTGCGAGTCCTATCCTCTGCTGCCAACAGGAACAGCTCCCTGTCCTCTTCTAAGTGACAGCCCTTCAAATACTTCAAGACAGCATTCATGTGCCCCCTCAACCTCCTCTTCTCCAGACTAAATATCCCCAGGTCCCTTAGCCTTTCCTCATAAGGCTTGGTCTCCAGGCCCTCGATCATCCTTGTCACTCTTCTCTGCATGCGCGCCATTCTGTCCACATCCTTTTTGAAGTAAGGCTTCCAGAACTGCACACAATACTCCAGGTGCAGCCTGACTGATGCAGTGTACAGTGGGATTATGACATCTTGTGATTTGGATGTTATGCCTCTGTTGATACACCCCAAGATTGCATTAGCCTTTTTTTTCACCACATCACACTGGCTGCTCATATTTAACTTACAGCCAACCTGTACCCCAAGATCTTATTCACACACACTGCTACTTAGAAGGGTATTCCCCATCTAGTATGTGTGTTCCTCATTTTTGTTACCCAGATGTAGAACTCGGCACTTATCCTTGTTAAATTGCATCTTGTTCACATCTGCCCACTTTCCCAGTGAGTTCAGATCTCATTGAATTCTACCTCTATCTTCTGGTGTATTTGCTGCTCCTCCAAATTTGGTGTCATCTGTAAATTTAATGAGTAGCCCCTCCACACCTTCATCCACATAATTTATAAAAATATTGAAAAGTACTAGGTCCAGAACCGAGCCCTGTGGCACGGCACTGGACACCTCCCTCCATTCAGATGAAATGCCATTGACAACTACCCTTTGAGTGCAGTTCTCCAACCAGTTCCCTGTCCACCTAACTATCCTAGAGTCCAGTCCATAGTCCTCTAGTTTACTCATCAGAACATCATGGGGAACCCTGTCAAAACCTTCCTGGCAACTAATGCCCCCCCAACCTATATTTAATGGTTGGTGAAGTCTGTTTCAGTGTATTATGAAGAAGTGTGCAAGCACATAAAAGCTTGCACCCAGAATTAAACTTTGTTGATCTTAAAGGTGCCACTGGACTCAAGACTTTGTTTTGTTGCTTCAGGTCAACATGGCTACCCACCTGAATCTATTGGAAGAGTGGTTTACCATCACTGGGGATTCATTTATTGGCTCTGCCTTCAAGTGCCAGGCATAAAGTGCTAGAGCCTCTTGGATGTGATTGGCAGAATATAGGAGGCAGAGGAAAACAATCCCATTTGAAAGCATTTTAAAGTGGCTGCTATGCTGTTATCCATCTTGGGCATGGCAGAACAGAAAACAAATGCTAACAAAATGATGGCAGATGCTGAAGCCTCAAGTATGATGGAAAATTTGAGGAAACAGAGTCCTAGAGTAAGCAGCATTGCCATAACATCACACATGGTCTCAATATTTTATAAATCTTATTGGCTTTCCCAAAGTCAGTGGTTTCCTTTCTTTATAGTAGCCTTTATCTTTGGGTCCTGATACCAATCCTAACAAAACAGACAAAAATAATCTTAGATCTGAAATTTGGAATCAGTGAGGCATTTCCTGCTATAGATGCCCAGCCTAAGTGGATTCATCACCACATTTTTGTAGCTTTTTGTCCTGGTTGCTGATTAATTAAGAAAGAATAATTGGGTTATTTTGAGTATTACATTTGAACGCCCTCTCTATCTTAAAGAATTGAGAACAATAAGGAATTGAAAACAATGTAGCATAAGTATTCCTACAGAGAGATACCATAAGTAATTCAACCAACTGCAGTAAATAAGAACTTCCATCTCTAGGTGTGAATAATCCCATAACTGCAGATGAGACCAAGCAAACCATAATACTTGAAGCTGGTGTTCCGTATGCATGTTACCCCGTGTGAGATAATCAACCAAAGTAAGAAATGAAATGTCATGTGAGATTATTTCATTGTTGTTATTATATGCATTTTAAAGACTTTATCAAGAGGATTCTTCAATCAGGCTGGACGTTCCCTCTTCAATTTAAGTTTAGGACAAGAAAACACATTTTAGGAATCTTTCTTATAATCATGTTGGGTGTTCCTTTTATTTCCAAATCTGCAGAGCAAGAAACCATTCAAAAGCAATAAATCTTTAAAAAAATCATTCAGTCTCAAAATCACAGCTTTTTAATGTCCCTATACTCATCCTGTCAATTCCATCATAAAATCCAAAGAAGAGGAGGAGGAGATTGGATTTATACCCCGCCCTTCACTACCCAAAGGAGTCTCAGAGCGGCTTGCAAACTCCTTTCCCTTCCCCTCCCCACAACAAACACCCTGTGAGGTAGGAGGGGCTGAGAGAGCTCTGACAGAAACTGCTCTTTTTCAAGAACAGCTGTGCCAGAGCTATGGCTTGCCCAAGGTCATCCAGCGGGTGCAAGTGGAGGAGTGGGGAATCAAACCCGGTTCTCCCAGTTTAGAGTCCACACACTTAACCACTACACCAAACTGGCTAACCAAATATAAGACGTATTATTTTATCAACACAGAGAATTGTGTTCACCACTTTTTTCTAGCTGTTTGCAAACCCTGAGCTCAGATACTTTTACCTAGTATAAAACAAATATAACTAAGAATGGAATGAGATGTAACCCAGGAGATTTTGTTTGTTTTTAACCTTACAGCAGCTGCACGGAGTTGTGGATTTGATCCGGGAAGCAGTACCGACCTTTTCTCTCTGTACTGTTTTCCTAACATAAACAATTTCCTCAAAGCTGCTCTTAGCTTCATGTGGGGCAAGAGGAAGACAGGCATAGTGCCTAGCTTTTTTCCTTCATGAATTTAATAGCAACTTAGAAGAGTGATTTAGATCAGGAGAACAGCAGGAATTAAAGGATCAAGCACAATTCCCCCAAGTAATTAGCCATCCCACACAGTTCCTTTGAAGTGTAAAAAGAATGCAGGACCTTCGACACCATATCCCACATCACACGACCAAAAGAAGTGTGTTTGGGGGGTAGCTTTTTAAATAAACACTTGGTGATACATACATGCAGTAGAGGCAAATGTCTGAAAAATAAGTAGAGAAAATCCACCTTATGTTAATAATGATGACTTAGATTATGCAGCCACCAAAATTTTTCACATTGAGAGAATGTGCTTGGGGAAAGAATTCAAAACTGAAAAGGGAAAAAGTGGGAGATCCAGTAATGGATTTCTAGAAAATTTTAAGAAAAGTCAGCCAGAAAATCCAACATGGGGAAATTAAAAAATAATGTAAAAAAATTATGGAAGAGAGTTATGCATTTCTGAATACGCAATATAAGAGCACAGTTCTTAATGATTGGCCCTGAGAAGCAATATTCAGTTGTGGCTCAGGTTCACTCAGACGAAATATATATTATTCTAGGTGATATAATAGGGTTGCCAACAATGCTCCCTCTAAGCTGTGAGTCTTGTGAGCAAAAATTCTACTTTGTAAGCTACTGGCATTAAAGTTGTGAGTGAGTGATTTAGATACTGCATAAATTAGTTTGCTCTGGAGCCATCCTTCCTGAGCTAAGACAGAAATCTGTAAGCTGGAGGCTAAAAAACTGTGAGCCAGCTCACACTAACTCAGCTTACAGGGAACACTGGTTGCCAATTGTCTGGAGAGAGAAAAAAAGTTCTATCCCTTTATTAGAGGCTTGATAGGATAGTTTTTTACTAAGGGTTGCTATTTACCTCCATGCACTCAATAATTTCAGCTGTCCATATCCATGCAGTAAGCCTCCTTTAAAGGCACAGGACATTTTTCTCCAGGCCTGTTTGTGAGCTAGTATGAGGATAATCAACTTTTAAATTATAGGTCATTAAACCTTAACAGTGCAATCCAAAACAGAGTTACATTGAAATCAAAAGACTTAGAGAGGGATTGCACTGCAAAAGATCTCCAACTGCACTGAGAACCCTCAACAGCCTCTGCCTCTTTCTTCTTCTTTTCACAGTACAATGTATCTCTTCTTGTATTTGTGTTCTTTTAGCAGGATGAAGTGCCTTGGAACGCTCGTGATCAATGAACCGATGTGCAGGAGAGAAGAAATATCATAAGTAGCATTCACTAGTTCATTCCTTTGGAAATGTTTCATTTTTAATAGTTTCCTGATTCTGTTCTTCTGCTTATTTGGTGATGTATCTACTTCCATATCCCATTCTCCAAAAGCTGGAAATAAATTTGGTCTTAATATATTTGCAAACCTGTCTCTTCAGTTATGGATTACTTTCTTTTCATGTGCCATTAGCTGGAAAGTGGGATATAGTCAATGTTCTGCACATGTAATTCATGGAAGACATTTTGAAACAAACATCTATGTCTGTACTCAAGAACAAATACAAGATCACACATTACAATGGTGTAGGGTTGTTTCTAGACTTGGACTGCTTCATTAGGTGGTATTCGGGTGCTTTGGAAGTTTTTTATATAGTAACATAACACTCTTACTGGCCAGGGGAATAAATCTTTCACCGAATTAATGTGGGTGCAATCTGTCATCCGAGGATGGACAAACCAGGGATTCATCATTCATGCAAATAATGCTTGGATGGCACCATCTCCAAAATCAGGGTGTACCAAGTGCCTGATGGCCTGCAATGCATGATTGCTGCACATGTAGTTCAGGATAATGAAGTTTGATTGGACTGGCCATAGGGAATATCTTTTTTAAAAAGGCTTGGTCCATGAAAGGCCTGAAAGTGCAAAGCTGAAACATTGGTTACTAATTGTCAAAGTATCTTTCAAAATCACATGGAAACTTAGGTATAGCTACCATGACAATTCTGTAGTATCATTGGTGATGCTAAGTCATTCATCTCCCAGGCATTGACTTGTTTGTTTTTTTACTTGTCCTAACCTATCATTAGATAGCTTGACACTTGACTAACATGTAAGTAATTTTCCATAAAGTGTTCCTCAGATAAATACATAGCTATTAAAAAATTCCCTAAATGCAAAAGGATTTCCAAAAATAATGAAGGTAAAACATGATCAATCACACACTGATACGAAGTATGTGGAATAATTATAGGATCAATGTGGAAAACACTCAAGAGCTTAGACATGAATTACAAATTACCTTGGAAAATAAGGCCATTAATTTATTAAGGATTATAAATTGTAATGATGGCATTGTATTAGTTATTTGAAGGTCAGAAAACTATCCATTTGGGGGACCGTACTAGGACATTGTGCACAGTGCTGAAATTACTTTTGTTTGTCTCAGAATTAATGCCAAGATCCATGCAGTTTTAATGTACAGTGAGGAGCACTCCATATGGCTTTTCATATATTGGGTCAATTTAGTTTTTCATGTGTAGCTGTTAGGACCAACACAGAAATATGGCATAAGTAAGGTGTTTCTACTGGAGGTGTTGTGTAAAGAGTGGCACACATTATAAGGAAAATATGGACTCCATTCCCCAGGATTTTAGTATTTTCTCCTAAAAAATATGTCTTATATTATGCAGTATTAAGAAAATGCTGCTTCAAATGGTAAGTAGATCCTTTACTTGTGCTGTCCAGCTCAAGGGAACGACCAGTGGTACTTACCGTGAGAGGTCCTTCTCCTATGAGGAAAGGAGGACATCTCCATGGGTTATTCCCACTGTGCCTTTAAGGAGGCAGGAAATAGTTTTTCCCACTTCCTGTAGGTGCTCTCGGAATAGCTCATCCCTCAGTTCTGGGACTCCGAAAGCAGTGCAGGTCTATTAGCCCTACAACAACTTGTCCTATATCAGGAACATAACTTAAAAAACATTAGTGGCAACTTATTCACACAGATAATTTAGTAAGAATCAAAGGAATCAAAGGCATAGAAATGGAGAAGAAGTCAGCACAGTTAGTTTTAGAGAAAAAAGATGGAGAGAAAGATGCCCCTGGGAAGGCCGAGATGTCCTCCTTTCCTCATAGAAGAAGGACCCCTCACGGTAAGTACCTCTGGTCATTCTCCCTATGAGGTGAAGGACATCTCCATGGGACCTCCCAGAGCAGTGTCCCCTAATTGGGTGGGTCATCATCTTCCTCCACCGATACGATGTGCTGCAGGATTCTTCTTCCGAACGCCGCATCCCCGGATGCCATTGTGTTGATTCTGTAATTCCTTATGAATGTGGATACCGAAGACCAAGTGGCAGTCCTGCATACTTCCTCCACCGAGGCTCTGTTGTTGAAGGCTGCGTTGGTGGCTGCGCTTCTGAGGGAGTGTGCCGTGATGCCCCCTGGAATCTCCTGTCCTGAGGCCCTGTAGGCCTCTGAGATGCAGGTCTTAAGGACTGAAGTGGTCATGGCCTTGTACATCTTTTCCCCCTTGCAAGGCGGGACAATGCAGATGAACAGAGCCTTTGTTTTACTCCAAGCCTCCATCCTCTTGATGTAGATCCCGAGAGCTCTCTTCACATCCAGAGAGTGCCACTCCATCTCCCTAGGATGAGTAGGGTTCGGACAGAAGGTGGGCAGACAGATCTCTTGTGAGCGATGAAAGTAGGAGGAGACCTTTGGCTAAAAGGTAGGATCGGGTCGCAGGATCACCTTGTCTCTATGGAAGATACAGAGTGATGATTTTACAGACAATGCTCTGAGTTCCAAAACCCTCCTGGTGGAGGTTATGGCCACCAGGAACAGAGCCTTCATTCTGAGCAGCTCCAACTCTCTGAGAGGTTTGAAGGGTGCCTTGGTGAGGGCCTTGAGTACAGTGTTGAGCCTCCAGGTCGGAAAACAATGGACCTGTGGTGGAGATTTTACCGCGGCTCCCTGCAAGAAGAGCTGAATATGCAGGTGTCTGTTAAGTTTGCTAACCCCCACTGGGGGGAGCACGGTGGTCAGGGCCACGACTTGTCTGCGAAGAGTGGCGGCCCGCAGCCCGGAAGACAAACCCTCCTGGAGGAAGGAAAGAACTGATGTTATGGAGGGTGACAGAGGGTCGGCCTTCTTTCACCGACACCATCTCACAAAGGCTTTCCATGTGGTGTTGTAGATGAGGATTGTGGACGGTCGTCTGGAAGCAAGCATGGTGTCCATGACCTCTGCCAAGTATCCTAGCTTGGCGAGATTGCGCCGCTCAATCTCCAAGCAGTCAGACATAACCATTCTGGGTCGGGATGCCACACCAGACTCTGGGACAACATGTCCGGTGACACTGGAAGTGTCAGTGGCGGAAGCAGAGCCATTGCTTGTATTGCTGAGAACCATAGGCGTCGGGCCCACTTCGGCGCCACTAGAATGGCCTCTGCCCGTAGTTTCCGTATTCTGTGTACTGTCTTGGATATCAGTACGAATGGTGGAAACGCGAACACCAGTCCCTGAGGCCAGGCCGTCATGAGAGCATCCGTGGCCTCCGCCTCCTGATGGTAGTACCTGATGAAAAATTGTGGTACCATGTGGTTTGCTGGTGATGCAAACAGATCCACTGCCGGCTGACTGAAGTGATCGACAATCAAGGTGAATAGCCTGGAATAGAGAGTCCACTCTCCTTCCAGGATGGTCTCCCTGCTGACCCAATCCGCCTGCGTGTTTTCGGCTCCTTTTATGTGTTCTGCCCTTATTGAGGTGATGTTCTTCTCCGCCCAGTTGAGTATCTTCATTGCTTCGCAGTGCAGTTGGGGGGAGCGTGAGCCGCCCTGTTTGTTGATATACGCCTTGGTGGAGATGTTGTCCGTTCTCACCAGTACGTGTTGGTTGAGCAGCCGTGGGGCAAAGTGTGCCAGTGCCAGATGAATCGCCTTCAGCTCCAGTAGGTTGATGGGCAACCTCCTCTCGTGGGGGAGCCAGGTCCTCTGGACTGGTGCTCCCAAGAGGGTCGCCCCCCAGCCCTGCCTGTTTGTGTCTGTGAACATTTCTAGGGTGGAGCTCACATAGTAGACCTTGCCTTTGGAGAGGTTGGCCAGGTCTAGCCACCACTGCAGACTCCTCTTGACTTCAAGAGATAGCTGTAACTCGACGCTCCACTTCTCTGCTATGTAGGTCTGGTAGGGACGAAGAAACGCCTGTAACTGCCTGGCGTGGAGTCGAGCCCACTGCACCATGTCTGTGCAGGCTATCATCAGTCCTAACAGTCTGGCTAGGGTCATGAGGGGTGAAGTTCTACTGCGGAATACCTTCGCAGCTAGTTCTCTGAGTTTCTGCGTCTTGGGAGCAAGAAGAATCAGGGCATTGCGAGTGGTGTCAATCATGGCACCCAGATGCTCAATCCGCCTTGTCGGTGTCAGGGCGCTCTTCTCGTAGTTGATCAGGAACCCGTGATCCTGGAGACAACTAATCGTGTCCCTGGTGTTCTTGACGGCTTCTGTCCAGCTGCTGGCCCGAACAAGCAGATCATCTAGATACGGATGAACGTGTACCCCACAACTTCTGAGTTGCACCACAGGGTTGATGACTAGTTTGGAGAACAGTCTTGGTGCCGTAGACAACCCAAATGGGAGTGCCCTGTACTGGAAATGCTGGTTGTACACGCAGAACCGTAGGAATCGCTTGTGTGACAGATGAATTGGTATGTGCAAGTATGCCTCTGTGAGATCTATGGAGGTCAGGAACTCATTTGGGGACAGGGCGTCGGCGATGGCCCTCAGGGTTTCCATATGAAAACGGCACAGCCGGATGAACTTGTTCAGGAACTTCAGGTCCAGTATTGCCCTCCAGCCCCTGTTCTTTTTGGGGACCATAAATAGGATGGAGTATACTTCCTGGCCTCTTTCTGCCACAGGTACCGGTTCTGTTGCCTTGATGTCTAGCAAGTGTTGAATCGCGGATATGTTGATGGCTACCCTGCCCCTGGACCTGCTGGCAGGAGACTTCAGGAACCTTTCCGGAAGGCGTACTCCTACTGGAAGCGATGTGTAGTCATGCCTGTTTGGACTTGGGGTCCCTGTCAGCCCTGTTGCTCCGGTTGAATCCGGGTCTCTGGAATCTAGAGGTAAAGGAACCTCGCTTGCTGGGGCCTTTTGATGGGTCCCACTTAGGCTTTCTTGCATCATGACGAAACCACAGTAGCATGTGTTGGGTACAAAAGGACTGATTGTTGCGTCCCTCCAGGCATTGAAGTGACCTGGGCATGGCCTTCTTCTTGTCACGAGTCTCCACCAGGATCTCATCCAACGCATCCCGAAACAGTTGGTCCCCCTGGAATGGGTAGGCTGTCACGATGGATTTGGACAGGAGGTCCGCCTGCCAGGCATGCAGCCACAGGAGCCTACGCATCACTGCTGTGGATGCCATGGCCTTGGAAGTGAAGGACAGGATGTCAAGAGTGGCATCATCAGTGAAGGAGCTTGCCTTGAGAATACGTGAAGTGCCCTCTAGCAGACTGCGATTGTCCTCTGGGACAAGCTGAATCAGCTTATGCACCCACACAATTGCCACCCTGGAAGAGATGGATGCCATGGCGGCTGCTTTTACCATCATGGCGATGGCCTCATGGATCCTTCTGAGGGTCGCCTCAGCCTTCTTATCTGTGGGGTCCTGGATAGTGCCATGCCCATCCTTGGACAGCAGGCCCATGGACTGGAGTGCGGCTATGGGAGCGTCCACTGGAGAAACCTGCAACAGCTCGTTAGCGTAATTTGGCAATGCATATAACTTTTTGGCGAAAGCAGGAAATTGTTTATTGACCACAGGCCTATACCACTCTGCCCTGAGCTGGCACTCAAAGAATTCAGGGAAGGGAAATAATTTTTCTGTATAAGTCTCTGGGGGAAGAAATTCTGCATTGCCCCCAGATTTGGATTTAAACTTTGCCCTTGCTGCCTTCTGGTACTCAGAGGGTGGCAGATCCCACAGTTCCAGTGCTTTAATGGCCTTGTTCAAGAACTGCTGATAATCCTCTGGTTTGAAGAAGCAGCAAGATTATTCAGGAAGAACCATTTCTTCCTCCTCATCCTCTGAAAGAAACTCCCCCTCCTCTCTATCCTCTGTGGATGAAGCATTAGATTCAACCTCCTCCCTCCAGTCTTGTCTGCTGGAGCTTCCCTGGGTTGGGGGGGGGGGGGAGCCTTTCATTCTGCCTTTGGCAGCCAGGCTGCAGGGGGCAGGAGAAGGGGACCCTGGGGGGAGAACTCCATGGGACTGGGAAGCGGGGGCCCGGGTCGGAGCAGGGACAGTTGCTGCTGGACGGCCTGGTTAATCATGGCCATCAGCTCTGGTGCGCGAATCAGTGCCCCCCCCCCCGGTCAGGGATCTTACCCCACTCTGGTGTTCCAGTGTCTCAAGGCTCCAGGGGGCAAGTTGCTTCAGCTCTCAAAGGAGCAGAAGGGGCCCCCGGGCGGGTACCGGAGGTGAACTCCAGATCCCCAAAATGGCCACTGCCGCTTCTCCGCCACGCTGCTGCACCAGCGGGCTCGTCTTCTTCTGGCTGCCGGCGGTGCTTGCCGGTGCAGTACGCCGCCTCCAAGCCGGTCTGGGCTGGTGGGGGCTCGCAATCATGCCGCGAAGGCTGATCGGCCCCAAAAGTTGTCTGCACAGGTGCCGGCTCTGCAGCATGTGTCTCTCCCTCGTCGCCCAAGGAAAAGGCCTCGTGAGTTGCTCCGGTTGCCATGCCGCGACCATGCATGATTTCCCGCCGGGTCAATTGACTCTTTCTCTCTTCGCTCCTAGTGCGGAGCCTGCCGGCCGGTTGGTCCCCACTCTCTTCACTCCACGTGGGGAGCCCAGGAGGGGAGGGGGGCCAGGCAGCAAAAAGAGAAATAAATAGAAGTAGAGGGAGAGAGAGCAAGAGAGAAAAAAGGAGGAAAGAAGAAAAAAGAAAGAGAGGGTTAAGGAACCCAAGGAAGGGACTTGAGAAGAAAAAAGGCTGAACAAAAAACTCAAAGAAAAAAGGTGAGCCCAAAAATCTAAGCCTATGGTTTTTGCTGCTTCTCCCTATGAGGCAGGAAAAGAACTGGGGGGTGGGCTATTTCGAGAGCACCTACAGGAAGTGGAAAAAACTATTTCCTGCCTCCCTAAAGGCACAGTGGGAATAACCCATGGAGATGTCCTCCACCACACAGGGAGAACTCTAAACTGGCAGTCAGTGATAGAAGGCCTTGAGTACGGTGTTCAGTCTCTAGAGGCTTTGCAGCCCTGAGCCATTGCCAAATATTATAGACAAGGGGTGCATTCAGACAGCTCTTTTGAGCCATGCCAGGCACGAGTGCCTGGTGGATTTAAAGTGCACATCCAGACTTCAACAACTGGGAATCGTACCGCTTTCGTTAGTAGCCCGTCAATTTCCATTGGGGATCCGTACTTAAAAGATAGCGGTTAAAGTCCGGACTAAAGCTGGCCAACAGGCCAATGCTGGACTTTCCACCATCAGGTCGTTCCACAATCAGCCGATAGGGATGGTCTCCAGACCATCCCGAATGGCTGCCATTTTAAAAAACTCTTAGCAATGCGCACATAACCACTTAAATGTGTGATGTCCCCAGAGCTCTGCTCAAGTGATACAAACAATGTTATGTTTCTGACGGTCCCCTGAATTTGAATCAACTTTATTAAGTGAAAGAGTACCTAGAGGAAGGTACCGCTGGCAGTGTTTTTATCATTTTAATATGCGCATGCTTGGAAAAACAAATATATGGTGAGGTGCCTATGCACATGTGCAGACAGGATTTTTTTTTTTAAGCCAATCGCGCGGCTCCTCATGGTGGATGCCATCTAGACAATCCACCACGGGAGTCACGGGCAGTGAAGTGCTTCACGGGTGAGCTATCTGGTCATGCAATGCTGGATCAAAAAGATCTAGCTCAAATTACAGCCGAGCCAATGGCGGGATTAGCTGCCCATTTGAACACACCCAAGGTCTGAGCAACTTGCTACCATAGAACTTTCATGACTCATTCAAGACTGGCTGCTTGCTATTGTTCAGTAGCAGCCACCTTATGAAAGCCAGTGTTATATAGTGGCTAGAGTTTCAGACTAGGTTCTGGGAGACTCAGGTGCCAATCACCACTCTTCCATACAAGTAGGGTTGCCAACTCCAGGTTGGGAAAATCCTGGATATTTGGGGGTGGAGCCTAGGAATGATTGGGAAGGACATGTGGGGTATATTGCCCTATAGTCCACTATCCTAAGCAGCCATTTTCTTCATAGGAACTGATCTCTGTAGTCTGGAAATCAGTTGTAATTCCAGATCTCCAGACTCCACTTGGATGATGGCAACCCTACATGGAAGCTCACTAGGTGACCTTGTACCAGTTATGTATCTGACTAACCTACTTCACAGGCAGGACCAGCTCTATAACTAGGCCAACTAGGTGGCCACCTAGGGGCCCAGCTGGCAAACGGGGCTGCGGAGAGACTGAGAGAGACTCAAACCAGGTGATAGTGTGCTTTATGCAAACCATGATTTACCATTATGTCTGAATGCAGCTTTCCATTCAAGCTAAGAACCAAACTTAGCCTTGGGCCAATGCAGATAGACTTGTAGGCACTGCGGCTAGCTGGCAGGCTGGAGAGCTCGTGAGCCCGGGCAGGCAGGCAGGCACTGGGGCTGGGGGGGGGGGTGTTCCTTGCGGGTGGGTCTCCGGCAGTGGAGAGGGCGGCTCTGCGGTGGGGGGGCGCTACAAGGCAGCCTCACCTAGGGGGGCACCACAAGGTAGCCTCGTCTAGTGCGCAAAAAAACCTGGGGCCGTCCCTGTTCACAGGAATGTTGTAAGGATAAATGGAAGCAAGGAAAATGATGTAAATTGTTTTGGGTTGCCATTGTGGAGAAAGGTGGAGTATAAATGAACTAAATAAATAATACATGTAGTAGTAGAAAAGAGCAAGAGTCCAGGAGCACCTTAAATACTAACAAATTTTGTGGCACGGTATGCGCTTTCATGAGTCACTGCTCACTTCTTTAAATACCATCTAAATAACACATGTAGCTGAAGACAGGGGGACAGATAAAAGGTAGATTGATGGCTGGGCGGGTGGAAGGAGAAAAGAAGAGCATATGGGGGTTGCCAGGAGAAGGGAAAGAGGAAATAGTGTGGGGAGGGAATACTGCAATACTTTATAAGTTCCTGCAATGCTTTATAGGCTCCTGCACCATGGACAACTGGGCCCTGCCTTGTGGCTGATACTGTGCAACTTGGCCATAGTTTTCCTGGGTAGAGGCTGTGTGGGGGAAGGAAGGATGGAAGCTAAAAATGGGGGGCAGATAAAGATAGCTTGTCTGATGTGTGGGAAGGACAAAAGGAAGCAAGAAAGGGGGAGATGTTATGGAGGCTTTCAGGGAAGGGAAAGAGAAATAGAGAAGGGAAAATTGGCACCCCTCCCAAGACTCTGTGGGTCTCCCACTTGTTACAATAATATTCTTTTAAGAAGTGAGGCACCTTCATTTGTGGGATCATCAAAAAACAGTGTTCCCATCCAGCACAAAAGATCTGCTGGCAGAAAAGGGTTTTATGCAGACGAGCCATATGGATGAAGATAGGCATCTGTTGTTCCAGGTCCCATGGATGCATCTTGTGATGGGGATGTCTGAACAAAATGAGATCAGGTCCACAATCTTATAAAGCTCTTTTTCTATACTTCTCTGGGTGCCTTTTAAAAGTTTTATAGGACTCATCAGGCAGCATAACTAGACAGCGGGAGATACTATCTCCTCTTCCCTAAGGTTAATTTACCTCCAGTTCTCCAGCAGCTTAAAAGCAGATGCAGTGCCACACTTGTATCAAAGACATTGCATTTGCAATCTACTGCCTTTTTTGTTTTGTTAGCATTGTCTCTTGTACATACTAATTACTAAAGCCCTTTGCCAGTATTTTGAGAACATCCAGCTACAGTCTCTTTCAAAGGAAATGCTGAAGATTAATTTCAAATTAAGGAAGGCATTTCAGTGTTTGCATATTCTATAAATAATAACTCTTTCAGATTTTCTAGAATTTTTAATTTTAAAAAGTCCACATATAAGTATTACCAGTTATACTGCGGCACATAAGTGAAAAGTATGAATATGTATGTCTCATATTTTATATTTTTTACTAGAACAATGTTCCCTTCTCAAGGATACAACTATCATCTAGACCAGGGGTGGGCAAATTGCGGCCCGGGGGCCACATGCGGCCTGCCACAGAGTTTTTTGTGGCCCGCCAAGAAGATTTCAGGACTTCAAGAAAATTGAGCCTAAATTCAATTTGCTCTCTTATCCCATCACTGCTGATATTGATGCAGCACCTGAGGAGCTGCAGCTTGAACTTATTGACATGCAGTCAGATCACACTGTGAAAGAAAAAATGTCTAATGCTGTGACATTAGTTGACTTTTACAAATCTTTGTCTGCTGAAAAAATTTCCATGTATGAAGAAATTTGCTGGGAAAATGTTCTCTATATTTGGGTCTACATATATTTGTGAGCAAAGTTTTTCTTGCATGAAGATCAACAAGAGTAAATATAGATGCTCTTTGACAGACATTAACTCGCAGGCTGTGATGAGAATCTCAACAAGCAATCTCACTCCTGATTTCAAAAAAATTGTAGAAAAGTGTGATAGGGTACATTTGTCTCATTAAACTGATTCTAAAATTAAATGTGCTTGCAGCTGTAGATGATATGAAATTAGCACAATAAATAAATTGAATAAAACTACCACTATTTTATTTAATTTATGTTTATTGATTTTTATGATACAATTTATACCTTTTCTGAACTGCAAAGTTAACTAATGAATGCAATCCTTTTAAAAGGTGCGGCCCTCTGCTAACCTCCGCTCCCACAAAGTGGCCCCCGAACCAAAACAATTGCCCACCCCTGATCTAGACTAGTGATCTTCACTCTATAGTTGGGACCTTCAGGGATCGCTGAAACCATCTTCCTGGATTTTGACTCAAGCCCTTATACAGCTATCAATTTTTGCTGCCTTTCAGAAGGATCTCCTACTTACAGAACAAGGGTGCTAGGCCTCTTGCCTCTTATTTTCATGCATGCTGAGAAGAACAGTAGGACACGTAGTGAAATCACTCAGGGATGGAGATGATTCCTCCATGGCTCTGAAACCTGGCTTGTTTCTCCTACATTACCCCTCTGGTACTTGGCTTGTGTTTCTTGTTCTGAACATTTTGGGTTTTCTGCACATGGTCTTGACACTGGTGAGGTCATAACCCTAGCTCCTTTCTTCATAGTATACAACTCTGTTATGCAACTTCCTTCACATGCTTGCAGCCCAGTAAGTCCCTGGTTAGTGGGTTCTGAGTCTGGAAGGGTTGAAGGCCATCGGTCTCGATGCCCATTATACTCAGTTTAGAGGCAATTGGGCAAATAATTCTAACTTTAATTAGTTGTTGTAGATTTTCTGGGCTGTATGGCCGTGGTTTTGGCATTGTAGTACCTGGCATTTTGCCAGCAACTGTGACTGGCATCCTCAGTGGTATAACACAGAAAAATGGAGTACTCTCTGTGTCAATGTGAGAAAAAAAAGGAAGGCAAGTAATTTATATCTACTCAAGAAGATGGGGTAGGGCTGAGCCATTATCTTGTAGGAGTTTCCTAGGCTGTGACATGCTAATGGAGGAGCTTTCCTGAGGAGGTTCTTTTGCATATGGATTGGCAGTTGAAATTCTAATCTAATCTGTAGTGCTGTTGTAAGATGTAGAGCATTTTGTGTTTTTCAGGACTGGAAACCATGCCCTATTTATCTTTAAACTCTCTTCTTTCCTGTTGAAATTGTGTTTATGTTTATGAATTTCAATGGCTTCCCTGTGTAATCTGACATGGTAATTGGATGTGTTGTACAGCATTTCAGTGTCTTGGAATAAGATACTGTGTCCTGTTTGAGTTAGGCTATGTTCAGCCACTGCTGATTTTTCAGGTTGGCCAAGTCTGCAGTGTCTTTCATGTTCTTTTATTCTTGTCTGGATACTATGTTGTGTGGTCCTGATGTAAACCTGTCCACAACTGCAGGGTATGTGGTATACTCCTGCAGAAGTGAGGGGGTTTCTTCTCTTTTTTTTGCCGATTGTAGTATCTGTTGTATTTTTCTGGTGGGTCTGAATACTGTTTGTAGGTTGTGTTTTTTCATAAGTTTTCCCATCTGATCAGTGATTTCTTTGATATATGGCAAAAACACTTTTCCTGTGGGAGACTGTTTTTCCTCAGTTGTTTGTTTTGCCTTTGGTTTAATCTCTCTTCTGATTTCATTCTTGGAGTAGCCATTTGCTTGAAGTGCGTGGTTTCCAGTCCTGAAAAACACAAAATGCTCTACATATTACAGCACTACATATCACAGCACTACAGATAAGATTAGAATTTCAACTGCCAATCCATATGCAAAAGAACCTCCTCAGGAAAGCTCCTCCATTAGCATGTCACAGCCCAGGAAACTCCTACAAGATAATGGCTCAGCCCTACCACACCTTCTTGAGTAGATATAAATTACCTGCCTACCATTTTTCTTCTCACATTGACACAGAGGGTACTCTATCTTTCTGTGTTATACCTCTGAGGATGCCAGTCACAACTGCTGGCAAAATGTTAGGTACTACAATGCCAAAACCACGGCCATACAGCCCAGAAAATCTACAACTAATGAACTCCAGCCGTGAAAGCCTTTGACAATTCTAACTTTAAGCTGTGTAGCGTCAGCCCAGTTGCAGCAAATGATTAGCAAAAACTGGAGCTTGCTACACTGTGTACAGAGAGCACCCGGATCAATGTGGTCTCCATGTGCAAAAATTCCTTACATTGTTTGGGTCTTCTCCACCAGAAGAAAAATTGTTAGAAGCAAATGTTTCCCATTCATGTCTGCTCAAGAAAAGTTTGCCACATGGATAAATCTACTAATAGGAGCAATTTAAAACAGCCTTCACATAGCAACTATTTCACCTTTGCCAATAAGACAGAAACACTACTGACTGTACAGAGCACTGGAACCATCATGATATACTGTCAGGTTTTTTATTCTTTTATTTTCAGGATAAGCAACTCCTCACATTTCTGCTTGTTTCTTTTCCGGATCTTGCATTGAATTAGTATATTTCTTAAGTAATTTTCTCACCTGACCAATTAGTTAAAGCAGAACAACGAAAAGTGAACCAAAGTCCAACTTGCTTAATCCAGATGCTTTGACTCTGGTCATCTGGAGATCAATAATGGGAGATTTCCAGGTGTCACCTGGAGGGTGGCAACATTAAAAATACAAGTGTGCTTCTCCAGTGAGTTCACTGCTGAAATTATACTGTTTTGAGGGCATCCTTAGACTAAATTTACTAAAATATATTTTAATGAATGTTATTGATTTATTGATTTATTTGATTTATATCCTGCCCTCCCTGCTAGGCAGGCTCATTAAAAAGTTAAAAAGCATTAAAACACAGATAATAAACATCACAAAACTCATGACCATAACAAATTAGGTGCTGGTGGCAGTATAATATTATATAGTGATCCCAGTAGGCCATGGTAAGATGATGACAAAGGGGTATGGCCAAAGTCAGTATCCAGTATATCACAGGCTGTCCCTCAGGTAGGCAGGCCCCAGACCATATACAGCTTTAAAGGTCAAAACCAGCACCTTGAAGTGAATCCAGTATGCTATCGGCAGCCAGTGCAATGCCTTCAGCACTGGCTGGATATGCTCCCACACAGGGAGACCCATCAACAACCTGGCTGCCGCATTTTGCAGCAGCTGCTGCTTCCAGATTTGTGACAAGCGAAACCCCATGTAGAGAGCATTACAGTAGTCCAATCTCCAGGTGACCATTGCGTGGATCACTGTTGCCAGATCATTGTATTCGAGGAAGGGAACCAGCTGCCTAATCAGCCAAAGATGGTAAAAGGCTGCCTTGGTGGCGGCTGCTACCTGGGCCTCTGTTGCTAAGGAGGCATCCAGGAGCACTCCCAAGCTCCTAACCCTTGGTGCTGGCACCAACAGTGCCCCATTGAAGGCTGGTAGTGGGATCCCTACCCCTGGTTATCTCTGACTCAGGCACAGGACCTCTGTCTTCATCGGATTCAATTTCAGTTGGCTCAGTATAAACCAACCAGCCACGACTTGTAATGCCTGGTCCAGATCTTCCAGGGTAGAGTTGGACTGACCACCCAACAACAGATATAGCTGGGTGTCATCTGTGTATTGGTACCACCCTAGCCCATGCCTCCAGGCAATCTGGGCAAGGGGGTGCATATAGATGTTAAATAACATTGGGGAAAGCACTGCCCCTTGGGGCACTCCACAAGTCAGGGGGCGCCTTCGGGACAGCTGATCCCCGAGAGCCATCCTTTGTCCCTGACCTTGAAAAAAGGAGATGAGCCATTGCAAGGCAAGCCCCTGAATTCCAATGTTGGTGAGGCGGTGGATCAGTAACTGATGGTCGACCATGTTGAATGCCGCCGACAGGTCCAACAACAACAGCATCACCAACCCACCCCAATCCAGATGTCTCTGGAGGTTGTTTGTGAGGGCGACCAGTGCTATCTCTGTCCCATGGCCTGAGCAAAAGCCGGACTGGAAGAGGTCTAACATGGAAATGTCATCTATAAAGCCCTACAACTGTAACGCCACCACCCTCTCAATTCATTTGCCCAAACAGGGCAAATTGGAAACTGGCTGATAGTTTGCCAATTTGGCCGGATCCAAGAATGGGTTTTTTTTTAAAGAGAGGGTGGACCATTGCTTCCTTGAGTGCCCCCAGGAACTGTCCCTCAGAGAGGGACTTGTTAACAATCTCTTTAAAGGCACCTCGAAACCCCTCACAGCCAGCTTTAATTAGCCATGAAGGGCACGGATCAAGGCTGCATGTGGTCGGGCATACCAT
This sequence comes from Lepidodactylus listeri, assembly GCA_029233225.1. Classification (NCBI taxonomy): domain Eukaryota; kingdom Metazoa; phylum Chordata; class Lepidosauria; order Squamata; family Gekkonidae; genus Lepidodactylus; species Lepidodactylus listeri. Next base: position 69,704,584 of record JARCFY010000004.1, on the reverse strand, counting down.
TGAGAGCAATCTGTTGACTTCCTCTAGACTGAGTGGACTGAAATAATCTAAAATCAGACTAGAAGATGTGCATGGAGACCTCAAATTCACTCAGTGTCTCAACTGTGGTGGGAAAGTTGCAGCGGAGTGACAAGAATGCTAATTAAATTTTACTTTAACCGAGCTAATAATTAACAGATCAGTGTTTGCTATTGATAAACTTTGGGCAGAATTACAGCCCAGCCTCAAAACAGTGGTCTAGTTGAAATCAATCCTATTATTTGTGTGTTTGTGCAATCTGGATTCCAATCTCAACTTTATACTGTTTTATTGTGTGTTTTGGCCAAAAAACATTTCCCCATCTCAGTTGCCACACATATCTGCAGAAATAATATAGTGCTATAACCTATATCCCAGAACAGTTTAAGGGGAAAACATGTATTACAGTTGTACACACCCCAGAAGATACACAGCAATTTCTGGCAGGATATGCAACTCTCTTATGACATTTTTAGACTGGGTACTTTTCTACATTTCTACTATGTTCTGTAGTAATACCAGGGCTTTTTTTGTAGAAAAAGCCCAGCAAGAACTCATTAGTATAATAGGCCACACCCAACAGCAGAAACTTATTAGCATATTAGGCCACACCCCTAACAGCACAGCTCCTTCCCAGGATCGGCTTCCCCAGGTGCTCTGCGACTTGCGGGGCACATGGGGAACCCATGGGAAGGAAAGCAGTTTCTGGATCGGTTTCCCCAGGCACCCTGCAGCTGCAGGGCGCCTGGGGAACCCGAGGAGGGGAGGTAGTTTAAACTGCCTTCCCTCCCTGGATTGGCTTCGCTTCTCCAGGCACCCCATGGCTTGCGAGGCTCCTGGGGAACTGGGGGGGGGGGAGCCTGTAGGCGTGGCCAACTCAGAAGCCAGCCAGAACTCCATTCCTGTGCGTTCCTGCCCAAAAAAAGCCCTAAGTAATACCAATTTTCCACTGAAGCTTTGAAAGATACTAGGTATTGTTGTTATGCCTGTTCCTTTCCGTGAATCCCCAAGGGTAAAATTAAGTGTTCTTTCCTACTGATGTTTTGTTCTTCCACAATAGTACTGTTAGAAAGAAACTGTTAGAGATGTATTTTTACTTATAAAACTTCTTCTGTTTACAAAGCTTAACTACAGGGATGCTGAAGAAATAGATAATGATGTGTCATGACCCCTTGCGAGTTGCCACCTTCTGCTGCCACCACCCTGGACTTAGGGTCTGTTGAGAAGGCCCAGGGTACCCTCCCAGGCCCAACCAAATGTCCTCTTTTAACCGAGAAACATAAAATGTGATGACCAGGCAGAACACTTAAACAACAGGGTTTATTTAAACAATACTGGGGCAGGGAAAACAGGACGAGGTGCAGTAAAATCAATAACAGTGTTTTAAAGGTAAACCAAAATGAATCTAATGCAACTAACTGTTTTTCCTTAATTGGTACTACTTAAGGCCTACATCCTCTTATACCAGGCCTCTTGCCTGTACTCACTCCATCCCACTGAGGGATTTCTCTCCCAGCACAGACTTTCCCCTCAGCTTGACTCTCTGTCTGAAGAAAGGCCGCAGTAGGTAGGAAAAGGTGTAGGTAGGTGTCAGTTACACACCTAAAGTTCCATCGCCTCACATATTCCCGGAATTTCCATTGGCTACCACTGCCACCAAAGAATCATGGGATTTGTAGACTGTCCCCTCTAAAGCCAGAACAGGTCTCTCCTATGCCTAGGCCGTGCTAGGCCTGTCTTCCAGCCTGGCACAGATCATGACATGATGGGATATGTGAAAAGAGGCTTTCTTTGCTGGCCAGGAGTGCTTTATAATGGGAGGGTTTCCACAGTTGATGATCAGAGCACTAGGCCAACTTTTGAACTTGGTGGGTGTATCTGTTCTTCATTCCACAAGCTTCTGGGTATCAATGCTCATTTTGTATGTTGGGATGCCAGCCTCTAGGTGGGGCTTAGGGATGTCCCAGAATTACAGCTCATCTCCAGACTATAGAGATCCATTCCCCTTGATTAAATGGCTGATTTGGAGGGTAGACTTTATGGCATTGTATGCCACTGAGGTTCCTATCCACCCCAGGCTCCACCCCCAAATCCCAGGAATTTACCAACTTGGAGCTGGCAACCAACCCCAAAGCCACCAAATACATTCATGGCAAAATAGCAAAAACTACTGCAGCTCATGCACCTTCAGCCTTTCTAAGAACTGAAGCTTTATCCAAGATGGGGTCGAGGACCTGGATCCACTACTGCTACTTGTATCCTTACCTGCCAACCTGAGACTTATTTATGTACTAGGAATAAGGCCCGTTGTGGAAATAAATACAATGGGCTGTAGAAAGAGGCTCTGGGAGAGTGCCAAGGCCTTGGGCACTCAACATTAATTTGCTGTGGCAACCTCAGCAGGGTATAAGGACACAGAGTCCACCATTTTCTCCATAGGAACTGATCAATGCCATCCAGAGAGCAGTTGTAATTCTGAGTTATCTCCAGCCCTCACCTGGAGATTGGCAACAGTGGTTCCCCAAGAGGGACTAGCTGGTTTTAAGGGCAGAGTCCATGGCATTCTACCTGTCTGAGGCCCCTCCCCTCCTCAAACCTCACCCTCTCCAGGTTCCATCCCTCAAATCTCCAGAAGTTCCCCACCTGGAGTTGGCAGCCCTATCTCCTTCCCAGCCAAGCATCAACCTACCTTTATTTCCCCCTCACTGTTCAGCTTTCCATCTCCCCCCCTACCTGCAGCCTCTACCATGCTCTGAAGCCCTGACTGCCACGTCACATCGGCTGTCATGGGGGGGGCATCTCAGCAGGGTAGAAGGACACACCGTTTTCTTTATGGGAACTGATCAATGCCATCTGGAGAACAGTTGTAATTCTGAGTGATCTCCAGCCCTGGAGATTGGCAACAATGAGTTCCTTGGCTGGGAGGGCAGGATAGAAATTTAAATGAATAAATTTCCCAGGAGGAAAAGTGGTCTTTCTCTGCAATGGGGACCAAAGCAGTTTACATCATTCTCCTCTCCCCCTTGTGACTTGTGCAACAATACTGTGAGGTAGGTTAGGCTGAAAGTCTGTGACTGGTTCAAAATCACCCACTCAGCTTCTACAGCAAGAACCTGGATCTAGCAGACCCTGCTCTGAAGCACTGATTGCCACACCTAGGGTACCCTACCTCCAGGAAGAGCCTGAAGATCACCAGGTATCACAACTGATCTCCAGACAACAGGTCTCTCCTGTCCAGTGAAAATAACTGCTTTGGAAGGTGGACTTGATGGCCTTCTGTTCAGCTGAGGCCTCTCCCCTCCCCAAACCCTGGCTTCCATAGACTGTACCAGAAAATCTCCAGGAATCTCCCTACCGGGAGCTGGCAACCCTAGTCAGAACTGAGTTCTTTATAAAGGCCTGCAAAGGGTTTCCTTCCTTTGTCTGAACCAAGCTTGGTTGTCTACTGTGGCAAAATGGGCTGAGTTTGCAACACAGCTGTTCGCTTCCCACCCTCGTCCTGTGGGCATATCTCACTCCTTAAGTTCCCTGCCACCAGTCACTGAACTGTCACTGCCTTTTTAGAGGGCCCCTGTGGCCAAATCTCCCTATTTGGAGATAGAATCTCCAATCTTTGGGGGAGGCCTGGAAAGCTGGCAACTGAAGGGTCTGGCCTTTCCTGGGCTACCCCCGCCCTTTGGTATTGGGCAGAGCAGGGAAGACTATGCACAACACAGATTATTAGCCCAAGTAAAAGAATTTATTTTACTATTTACACAATTATGGAGCACATACACATACACTCTAAATTAATAAGGCACAGCTGTAGGAGTAAGCACATACTATGAACCAACAGGGCATAAATCAACAGGGGTTAAACACAATCCTCCCTGAATGGGCTGGAGTCTATATTGATGGTGCCCCTCCCCTTGGGAGGGTCCCTCTTTTCCTTCATTTTTTGGCCTTGGGACAGCTGGGAACTGTAGTGCAACAGATGAGGAAGCCTCATTCAACCCAGTTAGTGATACCCCTGCAGGCCCCTCTCTGAAACTGCAGCTCAATTGAACCTTATGGGGGAACATTTTAAACAAACCACAGACAGCAGCCATCTTATAAACGCAGGTAACTGCCATTTCTTTACACCTACCAACAGCCACTGAGGTAAGTCACACACAGGAGGGAAGCAGGAGAAGGGTATAATACCATAGGGTCTACCCTCTGAAGCAGCCATTTTCTCCAGGAGACTGATCTGTGTCATCTGGAGATCAATTATAACAGCGGGAGAGCTTCAGGTCCCACCTGGAGATCGGCAACCCTAGGGGAAAAGTCAGCCACACAGTAGGGTGTTGAAGAGAATGGTTTGATGGTTGCTGGCCCACCTCATTAGCCAGCCAGCCAGCCAGCCATTGTGGAGCTAAGAAGGAGGGAGAGCCGTTTTCTGACAGTTTATTTTCACAGGAAAGTCAGTGGGTGGGGGAGGGAGTTATGCTGAAAGTCCATTGTGTTTTCACTGACAGAAGCAGGCCACTGAGGGGACAGTTAGACCCACCTGGCAGTGGGCGGAGGAGAAGAGTGGACCCAGAACCCAGTCTGTCCCCTTTGCTGACTCCTTCCAGACTGAGGCCGAGACACTGGCCGGTGGCTCTGTAGGTGGGACCGAGGCAAAGCAGGGAGAGAATTCAGCCAGTGGCCAGGGACCCCCTTTTGAGTGGCAGTCCTTCCAGCCAACTGATTTTGGTGCCCCATGGAATCTTGCCACTTGAAAACTGCTTTATATAATAAGGAAAGATTAGTCTGTTTAGCTAAGCTTCTATGTCAATAACTTTTATGCTGGTCAGGGACAATCCCCTGACCTCACCCAACTGGCCTGATAGGCTATTAGAAGTCTATTTACATTTCATAGGTTCCCTGGGAGAAACCTAGGTACAGGATTGGTGGCCGGTTTGAATCCACCTGGCCTTTGTTCTACCTGGCTGAAGCTCAGGTAGTTTCTTGGCCATGTGCTCTGGCCACGCTCTGGCCATGTGCTCTGGCCATGCGGTTGCAATTAAGGGAGCACATGGTGACCGCATGGTCAATACATAACACCCCTCCCCCCATAGTCCAGAACCCCTCTGCACACATAGTCTTTGAGATAGTCCGGGCGTCTGCGCTCACGTCCAGAGTGCCGGGGGGTTGTAAGGCGGGGCGTGTTGTTTGTGTCGGCTGGTTGCGGTGTGGATAGTTGTTCTGCTGAAGGGGCCTGTCTGCTTGGGGGTCATTCAGGTGTGGATGGTGTGACTGCTTCATCCGTGGGCAGGAGCAGCATCTCCACAGTCTCCGGATCAGGGTCTGGCGCTGCTTTTGGAGTCGTGTCAATGTCACGGTCTGTTGGTGCAGGGAGTTCGGGGGCCTGGGTATCATCGTGGTTCTGGGTACGGCGTCGAATCTGGTCAATGTGCCGTTTCCAGACTACGCCATCTTCCGTAAGGACCTCGTAGGAATAAGGCCCTGTGACTCGGACGATCCTCACGGGGAGCCATGTCGGACCCCGCGCAAAGTTCTTTGCATATACGGGGACTTCGGGAGCGAATCCTTGGGCAGCTGGCCGGTCCTCCGTTGTCGGGTTCCCCTCGATTGCTCGGTTGGGATGTAGGCGGTCCAAGACGGTTCCCAGTCGTCTCCCCATCAGAAGTTCGGCTGGCTGGCGCCCGGTCCCTGAGTGGGGTGTGTTCCATTGGCAGAACAGGAACTTGTACAGCTGCTCTTCCCAGTCACCGTGCTCCATCTTCTTTAACGCGTCCTTCGTTGTCCTCACCATGCGCTCGACCTGGATGTTGGTTGCGGGGTGGAACGGAGCAGATGTAGTGCAGACCGCAGGCTTCCATGAACCGTTGAAACTCGCTGGAGGTGAAGGCGGTCCCGTTGTCAGTCACGAGAGTTTCTGGCATTCCATGTGTCGCGAAGATCGGCCAGAGACTTCTTAAGGCAGCGTTGGTGGAGGTCGAAGCTACCGGCACTACCTCAAGCCACTTGCTGTAGCTGTCAACAACGATAAGAAACAACCGGCCCTGGACCGGTCCCGCGAAGTCTAGGTGCAGGCGGGACCAGGGCTTGTTAGTAGATTCCCAGGATCGGACAGGAGCATGTGGCGGATCTGGCCGCGACTCCTGGCATTTGGCACACTTCTGGACCTGCCCCTCAATGTCTTTGTCCAGGCCTGGCCACCATACGTAACTCTGGGCCAGAGCTTTCATGTGCACAATTCCCGGGTGAGCCTCGTGTAGGGCCTCTAGCACTCAGGGCCACAGGGGCCCAGGGATCACCACTCGAGATCCCCATAGCAGGCATCCCTTGTGGGCCGATAGTTCGTGCCTGCGTGCCGTGAAAGCAGCGAAATCTGGTCCCGGTTTTTCCAGCCACCCCCTTCCCACCCAGTCCGAGACACGGGAAAGGATGCGGTCCCGCCGCGTGCGACGGGCCATATCCGATACCTGTACGGGGTGCTCCGGTAGGTCCTCTAGGAGCGCGATGTGGAAAGCGGGAGCCGGATCAGGGTCGCAGGACGGGAGGGGAAGACGGCTGAGGGCGTCTGCATGACCCATCGCCTTCCCCGGGCGATGTACCAATTCGTAGGAGTAGCCTGACAAAAAAATTGACCACCGCAGGACCCGCGGGGACAGCATGTGAGGGGTCTGCCTGTGGGGGGCAAGGAGACCCAGCAGCGGCTTGTGATCTGTGGCCACGGTGAACGACCGCCCGTAGAGATAGTCATGGAATTTCCTGACGCCGGCTACAATCGCTAGAGCCTCTTTGTCGATCTGGGCGTAGTTCTGTTCCACCGACGACAGGGTCCTGCAGTAGTAGGCAACCGGAACCTCCTTTCCGTTGGGTAGCCGGTGCCCCAAGACCGCCCCAACGCCGTAGGGGGACGCGTCGCAGGCCAGGATGACAGGGAACCTCTCATCGAAATGCGCCAGGACCGCATTAGAAACTAACAGGTCCTTGATGGCCCGGAAGGCCGCATCGTGCTTGGGGCCCCAGGCCCAAGCCACTCCCTTGTCCAGGTGCACTTGTCTTTTCGAACCTTGAGACCCGCGTCCTGGAACCTTTGCAGCACCATCCGGAGGTGAGCTGCGAACGTATTGGCATCCAGGGCGGCGATGAGGATGTCGTCGAAGAACGGCTTCACTCCTGGAACATCTTTTAGGAGAGAATCCATTAGATTTTGAAAGATTCCAGGTGCTACGCTGACCCCAAATTGGAGGCGTTTTACCTTGAACGCTCCCTTGTGAGTCACAATCGTTTGTGCCTCGGCCGTTGCCTTGTCTACGGGAAGCTGCTGATAGGCTTGGGCCAAGTCTAATTTTCCAAATATTTTGGCGCCCGCAAGGGAGGCCAGAACATGGCTGACCACCGGTACCGGGTACACGTGGTCCTGTAATGCCTTATTAATTGTACATTTGTAATCCGCGCAGATGCGGACTTCCCCGTTAGCTTTGAGGGGGGTTACAATGGGAGTCTCCCACTTGGCGTGGGAGACCGGCTCGAGCACCCCTTGTGCCAGTGAGCTTTTCCAGCTCCGCCTCCACTTTGGGCTGGAAGGCGAGCGGTGGTCATCGGACGGCCATGCGGATGGGCCGGACTGCCGGGTCCAGGTCGAAGGAAACCGGGGGTCCTTTGTAGCAGCCCAATGAGCCATCGAAAACAGCGGGGAATTCCTCGCAGATGGCCGAAAAGTCAGTGGAGCCCACACGGTGTATTCCTGTCCACTGCACTCCGAGCGGCTTGAACCAGGCGTGACCTAGGAGACTGGTTAGATTGCGCTCCACCACAAGAAGGTCTAGCAGGCCGTTAAAGGCGTGGTACTGGACCCGGACCCTGGCTAGCCCCTTAATAGCCACGGGGTTTTTCTGGAAGTCCTGGAGGACCAACCCGGCTGGCAGCCGCAGCCAGCGTGCCCCCTTCGGGCAGAGACGGCGGAACATAGCTGCGGACACAATTGAATCTGCTGACCCTGAGTCCAGTTCCATGGAGCAAGGAACTCCCTCTATTCGGAGAGACACGGAAATCGCGCCCGGAATGGGCTGTGGCAAGTTCATTATCGTAGCCGTGGGAACGACACTACCCACTTCTTCGAAGTTCGCTGCTGGGACACGGTGGCTGTTCCTCAGGCGGCAGGCCCGGGCGAGATGTCCTGCTTTCTCGCAGGCACGGCAGATGGCATCACGGAAGCGGCATGTCCGTCTGTCATGGGGGTCCCCCCAGCTGGCGCATGTTGGGGCCTGCCTGTTGAGGGAAGTAGAAGAGGGAACAGAGACAGATGCTGGGTGCCGGCCCTTGGGCCTGGGGACGCCGGGCTCACCCTTCTTTGAACGTGGTTGCATCCGGTGGACGTCCTCTTCTTCACTTGAGTCAGGTTCGGGAGGAGCCGCCTGGTGGACTTTGGTGGCTGCCTTGTCCTTTTGTGTTGTCTTGAAGGCTGCTGCCATTTGGAGCATCTTTTCCAAGGTAGGTTCCGGCATTGCGATGAGGCGCCAGCGGAGCTTGGCTTCCCAGACCCCTCCCATGAAGGTGGTCTCCACGTGGTCATCCATGTGGCGGAATTCGCAGCCCATGGCTAGTCGACGGAGTTCAGCCAGGAAAGTGGCGGCCGACTCCTCCGGCTGCTGCTGGTGCTGTATGAACTCCCAGTGCCTGGCCAGTTTTGATGGCTTCGGGTCGAAGTAATCGCCGAGGGTCTTGGTGAGCACATCGTAAGACACCTCGGTGGGGTCTTGCGGGGCTAGTAGGTTCTGGGCCACCCGCATGACCTCCACCCCTCCGGAACTCAAGAGCCAGGCGCTCTTCAGGTCCGCATCTGTGATTCCGCGGACCTTAAAGGCGCAACCCAGCGTCTTGAGCCAGGACTCCCACATCTCGGGGCGAGACGTATCGAAAGGGGTAATTGGTCCCGGAGCGTTTGCCATATTTACCAGAGCAGGAGCGGCGGCGGCTGTTTGAGCGATGTCCTCGTGTCTTGCGGCGGTGCCGGGGAGTGCTGAGGCTCGGCGCTGGCTAGTGCCGGAGGATCAGGCTCAGAGAGGCTTGCGGCGAGGCGTTGGAGTGCTGGAGCTCGGAGATGCCTGCGGCCGGCGGGACGGAGCTCGCTGTGCTGCTGTGGTTGGCTGGAGAGTCGCTCATCGGGATCCCATCCTCGTCGCCACTGATAAGTATTGGAGTCGGGAGTCCGTGGAACAGTGAAACAGCATGATCTTTATTGCTGGTCCGGATGAAGCATACAACCCAGGGCTTGAAGCCCTCCTTTTATGCTGGTCAGGGACAATCCCCTGACCTCACCCAACTGGCCTGATAGGCTATTAGAAGTCTATTTACATTTCATAGGTTCCCTGGGAGAAATCTAGGTACAGGATTGGTGGCCGGTTTGAATCCACCTGGCCTTTGTTCTACCTGGCTGAAGCTCAGGTAGTTTCTTGGCCATGTGCTCTGGCCATGCTCTGGCCATGTGCTCTGGCCATGCGGTCGCAATTAAGGGAGCACATGGCGACCGCATGGTCAATACATAACACCTGCCAACACAGCAGAGCTACTGTGCCCTAGATAATGTTTATGCCCCCAAGTGTGTAAAAGATCTATTCCCCCCCAGCTTGCAGTTTCTGCTGCATTAAGCAATTTTCTTCTTGCTTAAAAATACAGTATATTGATCACATTCTAAAATAGCATCATTTTCACGAAGAATGTGCAAAGATTGATCCCAGGAGACAAAACAACAACAACAGACAGGCCTAGAATTACTTGGGACTAGGCCTGCCAAGTCCCCCGCTTGGGCGGGGGAAACACTGATTTTTAGTGCTTACCTCCCGCTTTTCCAAAGATGGCCACCGGGGGGACTAAATGGCTGCCTTAAAAGGGAAATGTCTGCAGAGAGCCTGCCCTGCAGTAAAAAGCCTCGCCAGACATTTCCCCTTTAAGAAGTCAGCAAGAGAGCTTCTTCCACAGCAAGAGAGCCCCGCCCAGAGATTAAGGAGGGACTGAAGGAGCTGCTTTTGCATGTGGCTGGCAAGGTGAGTTTCTCTTCCAGCTCTTTTCATTCTCTCTCCCTCTTTCTTTTTTCTGTCTGTCTGTCTGTCTCTCTCTCTCTCTGTCCCCATCCAGCAGAGGTCTATCAGTGGCTATTATAGCCACAAGGTCTAAATGGAAGTAAGTGCCTCTGCCAGTTTTTTTCCCTTCTCTCTCTCCCCCTTTCTTTCTTTTTTCTGTCTGTCTGTCTGTCTCTCTCTGTCCCCATCCAGCAGAGGTCTATCAGTGGCTATTATTAGCCACAAGGTCTAAATGGAACCCTTTGTCTGGGGCAGTGAGGCTCTGCATTCTTGGTGCTTGGGGGGCAACAGTGGGAGGGCTTCTGGAGTTCTGGCCCCGCTGCTGGACCTCCTGAGGGCACCTGGTATTTTTGGCCACTGTGTGACACAGAGTGTTGTACTGGATGGGCTGTACTGGATGGGCCGATCCACTGTGGCTTCTCTCCTGTTCTTATGATATGAAAATCATATTTAGCACTTGTGTAGCACTTAGGGCTTCATATTCTGCCGAGATGAGGAAGGGTTCAGTAGGGCCGTTGCTCAGTGATAGAGCATCTGCTTGACATGCAGGAGGTATCAGCCTCTTCAGCTAAAAAAGGATCAGGTAATAGGTGACATTAAAGATCTCAGCCTGAGACCCTGGAGAGCCACTACCAGTCTGAGTAGTCAATACTGACCTTGATGGACCAATGGCCTGATTCAGTATTAGGAAACTTCATGAGTTCATGTGTCAGCATGTGGAAGCAACATCACAGGATGTGACATCACAAAATGATGTCACTTCCTTTCTCCTGGCTCCACCCCCAAAGTCTCCTGGCTCCACCCCCAAAGACCCCAGATATTTCCCAAGTTGGACTTGGCAGCCCTACTTGGGACAATACACTGTATTGACTCCAAATCAATGATTCACAATTTCAAATTGTATCAGGTGACCCCAACAAAGATTAAAAAAGAACAAAAGTGGAATAAAACTGTTTGCATGAGATCTTTTCACAATACTGCTCAGGGTTATAAAAACTTTTCAGCAGGACAGAATTATCCAAATGCATAGTTCAGTACAACTCATGAAGTAAAGAGATTCCCTAAGTGTAAATCTTTTTAGTGATTGTGGTAGAAATTGCCATCAATTTGCAGCCCTGTAGGGTTTTCAAAGCACACTTTATGAGTTGGCCGAGGTAGTGTCAGGTGTGGTATTAGAGACTTCTGCACTGATCATCAATAAAATCTTACAACAAAGATTGTTACCATAAATGGAACAAGAAATGCCAGATGGATTCAGAAAAGGAAGAGGCACTACAGATCATACTGCAAATTTACATTGGTTACTAGAGCAATCAAGAGAATTTCAGAGGAAAATCAGGTCATGTTTCATAGATTACAGCAAAGCTTTTGACTGTGTGGCTCATGAAAAGCTGTAGATGTAAGACAAGGATGTATCTTATCTCCCAATCTCTTCAATCTATATGCAGAACATATCTTAAGGAATGCTGTATTAGATCTACATGAAGGGGGAGTGAAAATTGGATTAAACAATTTTAACAATTTGAGATATGCAAATGACACCACACTACTAGCAGAAAATAGTGAAGAAACGACTATTGATGAAGGATATAGCAGAAAGTGCCAAAGCAGGATAACAGCTGATCATCAAGAAGACAAAAGGAATTATACAACAAAGGCAGCACGAAAAGAGGAAGACCCAACATGTGATGGGTTGACTTAATAAAGGAAGGCATGGCCCTCAGTTCCCAAGACCTGAGCAAGGTTGTTAATGATAGGATGTTTTGGAGGCCATTAATTCATAGGGTTGCCGTAAATCAGAAGGGACTTGATGACACTTCACACAGAGAGACTGATCAGTATTCATGCTGAGGATATCTTGCCAGCACTGGCACAGGAATTTATAGATTTTTGTGGTGCCTTAGGCCTCTCTCAAATTATGATGGGCCTAACACATGAAAGAGGTCACACACTGGATTTAATTCTTTGCTTGAGACATTCAGGGAAGGCTCCATTTCATGGTTAATGATTCAACCTGAAGCATGGTCAGACCACCATCCACTCCAGGCAAATGTGAAAGTGGGTCTGACACTCCACTAGAAAATCTTTCAGCCATGGGGGATTTTAGGACCCCAAACATGTGCTCAGCTGAGGCTGCAGTGGGACTTTGCAACAGGAAACTCCTTGAAGCTATCAGCATGTTTTCCCATCAATAACTACTTCCATCCTTTTTAAAATTATTATTATTTCAATTTACAACACGAAAACATAACATAAAGTAGAAACTACAATAATCATCTAAATAATACATAAAACACAGATAAATAAATACAGTCATCTATAATGATCAACTACTATCATCTACTATATCCAAATCATAGCTTAAACATAAACTACAATCATAAACAATTATATATTAAACATAAACACAATCTACAGTTAATTAAATCATTATATATATATATACTTATTAGAGCTTATTTATGTATACTCTTGATATTTTCACCTCTATTTAGATATTTTTATTCTATCACAGCTTTCTTTATGTCTAATATTTTAATGTAACAGATATATTATAACAAGCATAGCAAACATATACAGCCTATTCCCTTTTTCAATTTTAACTGGAAATTATTTCTGATTCTCAGCTATATAATCAAAAAACACTTTCTATTTTTCTGGAAATTCTGAAACTGGTTTTATTGTGTATATAAAATGTTAATTTTACCATTATCGTATTCATATAATTTATTCTTTGATTTGTTCAGATCTGGGCATCTTTCTGCCTTCCATTTTGCTGCGAAAGTTACTCTTGCCACCATCACCATATACTTAGATAATTCACTGTACATTCATGTAATATTGTGTGGTAAAATATATATAATAACATGGGGTTTTTTGATACATCACAAACTTAAATTTTAACATCTTTTGCATTTCTTTGTGTACCTCTGTCCAGTACTTTCTTGCTTTCTTACACATCCACCACATATGATAAAATGTGGCATCTCTGTTCTGACATTTCCAGCACACCCGGTTATATTCTTTATTAGTTTTGGCAATGGGACTAACCACTTCCATCTTTGGGGTGAAAACTGATTCCATATTTTACTACAGTCCCAAAGAGGGCTTAGAGGTGTGTAAAATGATGCTGGTGGCAAACTTGTATCAGATCTGATAGATTAGGCTATAGAGTCCACTGGAAGAACTACAAAGCGGTGGTGATGGCAGCAAAGGAATGTTACTACTCTGCTACTATAGCATCACCTAGTTCACAGCCATCCCAGTTATTCAGGGTAGCTCACATGCTGATGCCAAAATCTGAGCTCTTATTGTCTCAAGAAGAAACAATGAGCTGTGATTCTTTTGCCAATGTTTTTTGCTGATAAAATATCAAGAATACACTGGCACACTAGAAAAAAGAGCCAATATCCTTGATGGAAACTGAATCATAATGGTCTATTTATGGACCGTTTGACCCAGTTTTTATGATTGATGTGATGAATGTTGACAAGAGCCTGGGATCTGTGAAGGCCACTTCTTTTACTCTGGATCCTTGCCCTTCCTGGCAGCTAAAATCATGCAAGGACCAAATCACACACTCACACACACTTTTAAATGCATATATGACACTGCTGTGGAGTTGGAATTTGCTTTGCTGAAATGAAATCTGTAAAGTTTAATAAGAAAAAGTATACTCAAGAGTTCCATTTTAGTGGTGTAAAATATGTCACTATGTTCTTAGGAAAAGGTTAAAGCCTAGGTTATTGCTTGTCATACAGCTGAGACAGCATAACTTCTGCCTTTTGCCTAAAGATTTAATGATAGTAATCAAACAGTACAATCAGCCTTCTTGAGTAGCAGCCCCATTACTGGGTGTCTTCAGGCACAGGATGATCTGAATGGCTTCTGCATTGCTTCACAGCAGAACCAAATAGGTCTGTTTACAACAGGACATTCTCCTCTCAGGCTCTGACAGGTAATAGCCCTCTCTAGGCATTATCTTCCTCTCTGCAAACTCTAAATGAATATGTGTTACTGTAATGAGAAAATAATTCAATACTTTGGGTTTGGCATTGGAAGTAAGTGCTGAAGCCACTCCACTGTCAGTAGCTCCTGTTTAAGCCATGGTGGATCATGCCGACAGGTAGCTTAATAGGGGATGTAAGGGAAGCTTGCAGCCATCACAGGAGTGGCACATAATAGCTAAATTCAAAATGTTGTAGTCTAAGTATTTTACCAGGTTCTTGGATTGCCAGTTAAAAAGCTGAATTGCATGAGGACCAGGGCTCCATTGGGGCCGGAGCCAGGCGGAGCACCGCTCCGCCAGTGAAGATGCTGGGGGGCGGGCACATTACAAAGCCCCGCCCCCCCAGCATGGCCGCGGCTGGATCAGACTCAATGTCCCCGAGCCGGCGGCAGGCCGCCGGCCAGGGAAAAAACCCTCTCTCCCCCCGCGCAAAGAAACTCTCTCCCTCCCTCCCACCCACCCCACTCAATGTCCCTGAGCCGGCGGCAGGCCGCCGACTGGGGAAAGAAAAACCCTCCATCCCACCCCCGCTCAAAAACCCTCTCTCCCCCCCCCCGCGCAAAGAAACTCTCTCCCTCCCTCCCACCCACCCCACTCAATGTCCCCGAGCCGGCGGCAGGCCGCCGACTGGGGAAAGAAAAACCCTCCATCCCACCCCTGCTCAAAAACCCTCCCCCCCCCATGCGCAAAGAAACTCTCTCCCTCCCTCCCACCCACCCCACTCAATGTCCCCGAGCCGGCGGCAGGCCGGCGGCTGGGGAAAGAAAAACCCTCCAACCCACCCCCGCTCAATGTCAAGAGCTCGCTGGACCTCCACAACTTCGACTTGTGCAGCCACCACCACCACCACCTGAACCCCGGCGACAGCCTGCTGGAGGAGCGCTTCGCTGACTTCAGCCCTTTCTCCGGCCGCTCCAGCCCGGCCTCGGTGGTATTCAATTGCTCCGCGGATCACCTGGAGCGGGACCACTCACCCCACGCATGGGGGGGCCGCTTAGTGGTTAACAGCCGGCTGCAGGCGCCCCAGAGAAGCGGCTTGAGGCTCCTGAAGCCAGAATTGCAAGTTTCCCACCACCCACCCACCCACCCCGCGCAAAGAAAACCCCCCCTCCAACCCCCCCTCCACTCAATGTCCCCGGCCTGATCGCCCGAGGAGGAAGGCGTGGGCATGTCTACTTGTGAGCAAGAAAGAGGCGCCGCCACCGCAGCAGCGCCTGCCCGCCAGCCCCCGGGGCTTGCCACGCGCGGGCAGGCGGGAGCAGCAGAGGGACGGAGGTGGTCCCACGCACAGCCCGGGAAGGTGGGGCGCTTCAAACCAGGTCACTCCAGCAGAGCAGCCTTCTCCTGGAAGGCAAAGACGGACAGGCTCAGGTGGGTCTCCTCAGAGTCTAACTCCAGTCTGTTCTATGGGGCTCATTCCCCGGAAAAGTGTTTTTATCAGGGCTCGATTTCAGCAGGAACGCCGTTCCGGCTGGCCTCCGAGCCTGCCCCGCCCCCTCCCTGCCCGACCTGAGCTTTTTATACTTGAAGGGAAAGTTCCTGCAGAGAGCCAGCAGGAATAGGCTCCACCGGGTGCTTTCCCTTTAAGAACAAAAAAAGCCAGCAGGAGAAAGCCCCGCCCAGAGATTAAGCACAGGGGCTAGGCTTTCTGCATTTGGCTTGCCGACGACGTCGCGTGGCTTTCCCTGCACCAGTAAGTTCTCTGTTCTCTTTTCCCTCTCTCTCTCCCTCTCTCTGCCCCCCCCCACTTTCTTTCTGTCTTTCTTTCTGTCTTTCTCTCTCTGGCCCCCCCACCTTTCTTTCTGTCTTTTTTTCTGTCTTTCTCTCTCTGCCCCCCCCCCTTTAAAAAAAATTGAAAAGGGGGGTGGATGTAAAAAAGCAGAGAGCCCAGGAAATGCTGGTTTTGACAATATCTTTAATTTTTGAGAATCTCTTTAGTTTTCTCATGGCATCTTCTGCTTAAGAAAAGTAACTTTGAAGCCTGAGTTTAGTAGTGTCTTGTTGGGAATGGCTTGCAAATATATGTGTGTTTAAAGTCTGTATTAAAGTGGTTTGGTGCTTACTGCCATGTAAGAGAAAACATCTGAAAAAGTAGCTTCATTGTTGTGTGTGTTGAATAGAAACCAGAATAGAAACCACGCACTTAACCACTACACCAAACTGGCTCCTAGCGTTGTTCTGCCAGTGAACTAGGGTTGCCAACTCCAGGTTGAGGAAATCCCTGGAGATTTGGGAGTGGAGGGTGCAGTTTAGGGGAAGGAGGGACCTAAGCAAGGCATAATGCCATGGACTCTACTTTCCAAAGCAGCCATTGACCTGTAGTTTGGAGCTCAGTTGTAATTCCAGGAGATCTCCAGACCCCACCTGTAGGTTGGCAACCCTAAAAAATCATATTCAGTGTACTAGTTCTGCAGGAAGGCAACCTGATTTCCATGGGAACCTAACCCTTAGGAATTGATTCAGTTGTAATTCCAGGAGATCTCCAGTTGTAATCCCACCAGATCTCCAGACCCCACCTGTTGTACTTCAGTTGTAATTCCAGGAGATCTCCAGTTGTAATCCCACCAGATCTCCAGACCCCACCTGTAGGTTGGCAACCCTAAAAAATCATATTCAGCGTACTAGTTCTGCAGGAAGGCAACCTGATTTCTATGGGAACCTAACCCTTAGGAATTGATTCCAATCCAGTGTGGGAATAATTGTTGGACATAAGATATTGGTTCAGGCAAGGTTTTGTATAGATGGGACAGAAAATAATGTTTTTATTGGTTTTGTCAAAACTATTTTGACAACAAGGTAAACAGAATAAGAAGCAAAAGGTGGATGTGGCTGGATGACCACACTTCTGGGAACACTGGGTGTGTCCTAATATGTTAATGAGCTGTGCTGTCAGGGGTGTGGCCTAATATGCTAATGAGTTCCTGCTGGGCTTTTTCTACAAGAAGAGCCCTGGTTTTTATGGTTGTCGCAGGAGCAGTGTTCCCTCTCAGCTGGGTGAGTGTGAGCCAGCTCACAGTTTTTTAGCCACCGGCTCACACACTTTTGTCTTCGCTCAGGAAGGAAGGCTCCAGAGCAAACTGCTTTCTGCAGGAGCCAAATCGCCGGCTCACCACTTTAACACCAGGAGCTCACAAAGTAGAAAGTTTGCTCGCAAGACTCCCCAGCTTAGAGGGAGCATTGCTCAGGAGGTGGGGAATAGGAAAGAACAGGGGGCCTCGGCATGTACAAAGCATGTCCCTTCATTGCTCGCTCTGGGAGGTTATCTGATAATTAACACGGCAAAACAGCATTAAAAATATGGTGGTGGCCGTTTTCACAGGTGAATGGATTCAAGGGCAATGTGGCACTCCAGGAAACTTTTACATCTCAGTTTGTAGTGTGAACGGGGCTTACTAAGGAATGGAAAGAAAATGTAGGGCGACTCCAATGTAAAAACCAGTCAATTCAAGTTACAGATGGACAGAAATGGGGCTGGTGAGTGAAGCTTTTCAGAGTTCTGTACAAAAAAACCTTATTGGGTTGGTTAATAGAAAAGAGCCAGAGCCCAGCAGCACCTTAAAGACTAACAAAAATTGTGGCAGGGGAGGAGCTTTTGTGAGAGAAAACGCTGCTGCGGTCTAGGATTGGTTAGTGGGATATACATTTTCTGCTTCTTGCAAACAGAAGCATTCTGAAAGTTATTCATTCTTGGCTACGGTTTCTACGTCTGCCTTTTCATCCTGTGCTTTAAAACGTGGTGGGCCAGGAGTAGTTCAGTTTGCCAGTCTCCAGGTGGCGGCTGGAGATATTCTGACATTGCAACTGGTCTCCAGGTTATATAGATCAACTCCCCTGTAGAAAATGGCTGCTTTGGATGCTGGACTCTATGGCATCATACCCGGGTTCCAGGCTCACTTCAGTCGTGCTGTTTCTGGGCAGCCAACCTATGCCAGAGCTACACATAGTTCTATGCTCAGAACCTTCCAGTGCTTACTCGATTGGTGGCTCATAAGCGCTGCTGGGTCTTGGTGGAATAAAACTAGATTTCAGAATTTCACAACTGGCTCCTCTGAGGTCTCTGGCCTCCTTGGTAGAGAAGGAAAGAGTGCTGATTATCAAGAAACTTTTAAAACAAGACTGGAGTCTTTCTTTCTTTCTATCTATCTATCTATCTATCTATCTATCTATCTATCTATCTATCTATCTATCTCCCCCCACCTACCTACCTACCTTCCTGTTCCTTCCTTCCTTCCTTTTCTTCTCTCTCTCTCTCCCCCACCTACCTACCTACCTTCCTGTTCCTTCCTTCCTTCATTCCTTTTCTTCTCTCTCTCTGTCCCCACCTACTTCCTTCCTTCCTTCCTTCCTTCCTTTCTTTTTCTTTCTTTCTTTCTTCTCTCTCTCCCCCACCTACCTACCTTCCTTCCTGTTCCTTTCATTCCTCCCCACCCCTTCCTTCCTTCCTTTCTTCTAACACACTTCCAGTGATGTCAGGGGTGTGTGGCCTTCTGACACTTCCGGTGACATCAGGGGGTGTGGCATATGCAAATAAGTTATGCTAATGAGCTCCTGCACCTCTTTTTTTACGAAAGGACCCCTGATGAGGACTAGTGTGTCACCCCCTTCTGTTTCATATCTTCTTAGCACAGTCCCTTTGCACAACAATGCTAGAGCTATCTTTGGTCTCAATCTGATAGTATTGTTTTGCCATTCCAGTTCTAAGACTCACCCCACTTGTGTTTCCCCAGCCTGCACAGCCCAGTTCCCAGGCTACAGTTTGGTGTAGTGGTTAAAAGTGGTGGACACTAATCTGGAGAGCTGGGTTTGATTCCCCACTCCTCCACATGAAGCAAGCTGGGTCACCTTGGGTCAGTCACAGTTCTCTTGGAGCAGTTCTCTCAGAGCTCTCTTGACCCCACCTACCTCACAGGGTGTCTGTTGTGGGGAGAGGAAGGGAAGGAGACTGTAGGCCACTCTGAGATTCTGAGTGAAAGGCTGGGTATAAATCCAACTCTTCTTCCTCCTCCTCCCTTCTTCCCCCAGATGAAGGACAACACTTTATCCACATGTAGGGCTCCTGCCCAAAGGTCCATGCTCCTGCTGCTACTCCTTGGAGCACCAGGAGCAAAATGGAGGGGAAAAATTGATATTGGTGACAGCGTGACATCACTTCCAGTTCTGAAACTGGATATGATGTCTGCATTACACAACACTCTAGGGAATTCCTACATTGTCACACAACACTGTGATTTCACTTCTGTTTTTCTTTAATTCAGTTTATATCCCACCCTACTCCACAAGCAGGCTCAGGGTGACTCACAACGTATGACAGGAGCATAAAAACACCAGATCATTTTATCTAAATGTTACTCAAAATAATACCTGATGGCAGTTTAACAATTCCTAGCTACAGTGCATGCTGCAGCAGAAGTAACGTCATGGCATCAGTGATGCCAATTTTCAAGTCTCTGCTCCCATTTAGCTTCCCAGATTGCCAGCCAGACCTGGCAATCCTCTCCAGATCGCAGTGAAGAAACTGATAAATACTATCCATTTTTATAAAATAAAATAATGCCTAGATAACTAGTGATTGCAGGAGCTAAATAATTTCACAGTGAATGTAGATATGGTTCTTCAAGGCTGAAACTGATGAAAGGGCAGGGAGAAGATGTGTTTTCTGTTGGTATGTAGGGAAAATAGTTATAATTATGAAAGGTAAACTTTTTAGTGCTCACTTTGGCAACAAATACGCTAAAATTGAAACAATACAGAGAAGATTAGTATGGCCGTTGCACAAGTATGACATATATTTGTGAAGCACCATGCATATCTTCAAGCTAACTTTTCCTTTCTCAACACCCCTTCTCTTACCTTAGTGAATTCCTGGCTGCCTTCAACCATACATTAACTTTTAGCAATAGATACTGCCTGCCTGCCAGGGGCATAGACTTTTGGAAATTCCGGGGGGGGGCTTCTTAGGGGGGATGTTTTCCCCCCGGGAAACTGCTACTCCTCCCTGGGCCCTTCCGAGGCCCGCCAGCCGCTGCTGCTGGTGCCTCTCTCCTCCCCCGGCCACCCCTTCCCTCTCCAGCAGCGATGTCCGGGCCTCGGAAGGACCCAGGGAGGTGCGGCGGCAGGCACTCTGTTTTGCCAGGGGTGGCTGAGCCCCCACCGGGAAATTTCAGGGGTGGCTCGAGCCCCCCCCATACTCTATTTATTTATTTATTTATTTTTCGTATTTATATCCCGCCCTCCCCGCAAGCGGGCTCAGGGCGGCTTACATGGGCCAAAGGCCTGATCAGTACATTGACCTATAAAATCGATTAAAAACATTACAATAAATAACAATAAATAACATTCAACAGATAAATACTCATAAAAGCTTCCATAAAACAGCTATGCTGCCTGCTGCAGAGCAGGTTTGCTTTTCCTGGAGAACAGGAAGCATATCAGCAGAGATAATGATTGGTGAGAGACAGAAGTCAGGAAGGTTCTGACTGCTGCAACTGGACTGAGTTCATTTTCTCCTCTACTTGTCTTGTCCTTTGAGTGTCCAGAGGCACAAGGTGATGAGCAGGAGCCAAAGGGCCCTTGACTCTGAGCATATGGCTTGTAGTCTGGGACTTTAAGATTGCCAGCTGGTATATCAGGACCTGATAGGATTGCCAGCCTCAAGTTACAATTGATATCCAGGCTACAGTGATCAGTTCCCCTGGAGAAAATGGCTGCACTGGAAGTTGGACTCTGTGGCATTATATGCCACTGAGGTCCCTCCCTTCCCCGAGCCCCACTTTTCCTATGCTATGCCCCCAAATCTCCAGGAATTTTACAAACCAGAGTTGGCAACTGCCCCCATGATGAGTTTATTTATTTATATAGAAAAATTATATGCACCTCTCCAGAAACCAGCTCAAGGTGGCTTACAACTAAAACATAGCCTTTAAAACACAAAACAAATACAAGCCACTGATACAACACACTAAAAGAACAAGCAAGGACATAAAGTTGCACATTGAGCAGCCTAAAATGTGTATAAAACAATCCTCAGAGCAGAAAAAGACCATAAAACTGCTGAGAGATAAAATTCCTGTGTTAAAAGTCTAGCTAAAAAGGAATATTTTAGCTTCGTGCCTGTAGAACTTGAAGTTGAGCCTCATATGGGAGGGTGTACCAAAGGTAGGGTGCCACCACTAAAAAGCCATCTCTGTGATTGCTACCTACCTCACCTCTGTAGAAAGGGGCATGGACAGCATGGCTTCAGAATAGAATAGTAAGAGTAGTTTTTACAGTAGGAGTAGTTCAGCAGTGTAATTGGATGCTAGGGAGATGGTGACCTCCCCCTCAGTGGAAGTCTTCAAGCAGGAGCTGGACGAACACTTGTCAGGGATGCTGTAGGCTTTTATGCCTTATACATTCTTATGAGCAGCCACCCTACATATTGTAATAATATTGATTGAATAAGAGTGATAAAAAATCCAGTCACATGTTTTGTTTCCAGGCTAATACAATATTTAAAATCATATAAATACTGTTGGTATGTGTTATCACAGAATCACAGAATCTTAGAGTTGGAAGGGATCTCCAGGGTCATCTAGTACAACTGTTACCACAAGTAGCCTGCCTCGATACTGGGTAAAATTAGCTATGAGACACAGGAGGCAAAAAGGGTACAAGGGATCATACACCTATATATACCAAGGTCCAGTTCAGTATGAAGACTCCAGATTTAAAGAGTGTTCAATAGTTTTATTAGAGAATATCCCTGCATACAATCATGCTAAGCAATCAAAATATACACACTATCAAAAAGTGATGGTAGAGACATTTAAGGAGCAGTTGTAGGGGTTATACTACCTGTCCAGATGTCCAGATGTCCATACAGAAGAAAGTGCAAATGGCCAGCATTCCATGCTAAGAAAGAGACCCTTCCTGCTTCTGTTGCCCTTTCAGGAGTGCTTCATGCATTTTGTCCATGAAATCTTCATCTAGAATGGAGAGTGGACAAGCATGCCTCAAGTCCCTGTATCCTGCCCTCCAGTAGGGCTATCACCTTATGCTTGTTGCAAGTGTAATTGCTGTTACCCTCAAGTAAGAATACAAACATGACACAGACTTTGCATGTCACTGCCTCAGGTCCCTCACCAGCCATGTTGCTGCAATCCATTGCAGAAATGGTTCAGATTATCTTCACTTCCCTGATGACTCCCCTGCCAAACTGCCTCACAAGACTACTTATGAAAGGTTTGCAAGAGCAAAAAAAGCTTAACACACAGTTTCTTATAGGGCCCCCAGGCATGACCCCCCCAGGCTAAGAGCCACAGGGCTGCACCAAAGGTTTACACCTCCGGAAAGGAGAATTCAATGGTTACCCCCAGACAAAACAGCTAAAAGCTACAATCAGTTGCAACCCAGGCAAAAGAGACAAACAGAAACAACACTTACTCAAACAGGCACCACTCTCCAGCAGGCTATACACATCCACACATCCTCAAACACTGTCCTCTCACACAAGAACCTCAGCTAATTCTCAGCAGTTAAGAAAAGGCAAAGGAAAAAAAACACTCAGCCCTCCAGCAGCTCTCTTCCCTGCTTCTTTTTAGAGTCCAGGTGACTTTGGTCTGCCTTTGGTTCTGTTAATGCCAGAACAATTAGCAGCCAGTTTATCTACACTAGATATCATAATGGCACCATCACCTTTATTAGGTAAAAGATTTAAATAGGGCAAGTCTTAGAACTGTGTATTTTGGGCAAATCTCACAAGACATCATCATCTGAGGAGAATAAATACAGGTAAATATAGGCTGTCAGCTTCTTGGTAAAAAGTGAATTTCCATTGGGACATTGCAAATAATGCATTAGAAAAATTACTTCAGTATCTCCTTTGGGATTCTGTCTATGTTTGCTCAGTGTCCTTATCAAAATTGGGACAGTGCAAATAAAGAGATATCACTCTTTCTTCTCTCAAGAGACAGGGAACGTAATATCACTATCAAGGACATATGCATGACTGACAACCTGAAACAGTGTAGGAGTGGCTGGATTTGCAAAGGAAGGAACTGTTTACTTTCCGCATAAAGTGAGATGACGTATTTTTTATATTATTGATTTATGGTAGTGTATAAAATGGCAAAAGAATTACCAAGAGAACCTGAAGTGCTAGTTAATGTTCACAATGGCATATATCCGACCATGCAGTTCAAAAGACTTAACAGCACTTAAGTCTTCAGAAGCAGGAAGAGGGATTTCTGCTGATTCTTCCTGTTACAGATCCCTACAGATCCCTACTTGGTGTTCCTGAAACAAAATTTCAAGGAGCTGCATACCCACTCTGCAAAGTTTACAGATTGTTGGGTACACCTCAGTATTGTTTAAGAGCTTCATGTGAAAGTGATTGTTTGTTTGCTGTACTTAATTATGCCCATAGGCGTCAACTACGGGGGGGCTCGAGGGCTCGAGCCTCCCCCGAAATTTCCCAGGGGGGCTCAGCCACCCCCGGCAAAATGGAGCGCCCGCCGGTGGGGGAGGCGGGGAGGGCCGCCGGGAGCCCGGGGGTGCTGGGCATGGCAGAAGGCAGCCGCCGAGGAGGGGGGGTGGAGGGAGGGCGAGAGCCGGCACGATGGCACAGGGACTCCGCTCGCCGGCCGGCCCCCCGACCCAGCCGGCGAGCGGGCTCTGGGGCTGGGGCAGCGGCCGGGCGGCCTGGCGTTGGCTCTGGGCGGCGGGCAGCTGCAGCGTCGGGGGGAAGCGCACCACCATGGCCCGCTGGCTCCGCGACTGCCTGCTCTTCCGCAGCACCAAGCCGCCGCCGCCCGACTACACCCTGGCGGGGGCCGGGGGCCGAGCAGCCCGACCTCCTGGCCGCCTACCGGCTGCAGTGGGACCCCACCATTTCATGATCTTAAAAAGCACAGCTGGCTACAGGAAAGCCTTATTACTGGCAATTCTGTTTTGCCTAAAGAGCTCTGATGTCTGTCTCTCTACCATCCAAACCCCCTAGGCATCTTTGTCATTTAAGAAGCCAAAATGATTTATCTGGCTTTTCCTCATGTGCTCCGACTACCATGATCACCCATGGGTCCCTATTTGCTGTCCCATGGGGGCAGGGGGAGCTAGCAAGGTGACAGCAGCCATGACAGCCACATCCTGCAAGGCAGGATGGGCTGCACAGGCAACTTCGAAGCTGGATGGCAGCAACAGCAAGAAAGCCTGACCCTCCCACTCCCAGGTAGGCCTATTATGTATTTGTTTTATTGGTTTTATGTGAGCCACCCTGAGCCTGCCTTGGTGGGAAGAGCAGGGTAAAAGCTAAATAAATAAATAAATAAAATAAAATAAAATAAAATAAGCTGGGCCTGGGGGAGGGGAGGGGCCACTGGGAGAAAAACCACTCTGCACCACCCAGCCAGCTCAGCTGACTGCATAGGAGTGATTGTGTTATTGGTGGGTGGTGGTAAAGGAGTCTTCACCTTCACTGCCCTCTCTCCTCCCCTAGGTGCTGGGGCTGCAAGTGGGCCCACAACTCACACAAACAGGGAAAGCCAATGGGGGCAACAGCAGCCATGATGGGCCACGTCCTGTGAGGCAGGATGGGCTCTGTGGGCAGCTTGGGGGCCAAGCAGCAGCAGCAGCAGGAAAACCTGGCCCTCTCCCTCCCAGGTAGGCCTATGGTGGGACCTGAGCTAGGCCCAGGGGAACAGAGGGGCCTCTGGGGAAAAACCGTGCCACACCACCCAGCCAGCTCACGTAGCCGAGTGGGATCGCTTGCCCACCCATCTGTTCCTGTGTGTTAATGCTCTATGGGAAGAAGGCAAGTGGGGGGTTGTGGGTAGTCACACTGGAGGGGAGGGTAACGTTATAGAGACATGCAAATTATGTTGCTATTCAAGGTGTTTTCTACTTCATCTGTCACAACCTGCAGTATCAGCATGGGGCTGGATCCATTTTAGGAAAACCAGCCTGTGTGCTCATTTTCCTGGATTATGAGGGTCCCCTTAAGGGATCATGGGGTGAGGGCTTTCAAGAGGCATGCCCAGCTTGGGGGGGGGGTGCCAACAGGTTACTCTCACACTCAAATGGCAGGTGGTGATCATCCTTGCAGAATCTGACATCCTGCCATTCTATGGTGCTCCCTACCCCAGCAGGTGGGCCGGGGTACATCCACTGGCAGGCGAGTCAGTCAGTGCCAGGATCCAGCGAACCCATGCTGTACAAAGGCTTCTTACAGCTATAACTAATAAAAGTTGTGCCCATTTTATTCCAAAACATTGTGAGTGATTATGTTATAGGAGGGTAGGGATAAAGATGTCCCAACCTTCACTGTCCTCTCCCCTCTCCTAGGCGCTGGGACTGCAATCACCAAACTCTATCAGTGAAGAAAAGCATACTCTGAGTTTGAGGGACAAATGGTCATCTCTAGTCACTTGAATGGGTTGCAGTGGTCTACTCATCAATTGTTTTCCTGTCTTTTCACATCTTGTTGATCAGAACATGTTGCTGCTAATCAGGGGTCCGTTGGAGTGGGTGCACACAGGAGCGCAGCTCCGGGAGTGAGAAGCCCAGGGGGCGGGCACATGACCAAGCCCCGCCCCCTCCTCGGCTTCCCCGAGCAGTGCAGAGGTGCAGCGCCCCAGGGAAAGCCCTGCTAGGGTCTTTATTGTTTTTAATGTTTTGTTTTAATATTGATAATTTTATCATTGTTCCTTTTATGACTGTGTGCTGCTTTTCCAGAGACTTGCTCAAGGTGGCATATAAATTTTCTAAGTACACCATTTTTTATCTGGGCACATGGCACATAAGTCCTGGAGAAATTTCACCAGCCCTTCAGCAGCTTCCACCCCATCAGTTTGGTGTAGTGGTCAGGAGTTGGACTCTAATCTGGGAGAACCGGGTTTGATTCCCCACTCCTCCACATGCAGTTGCTGGTGTGACCTTGGAGCAGTCACAAGTTCTCTCAGAGCTGTTCTCTCATGAGCAGTTCTCAAAAGACCTCTCTCAACCCCACCTACCTCACACAGTGTCTTGTTGTGGGGAGGGGAAGGAAAAGGGATGGGTGGTGCACATGTCCTGGGTATCTCAAGTCTACTTGAAACCTGGTGGTTTCAAGGGAGCAGGAAGAGAATGAGGGTGTGTTCTTTACGCTTATTTTTATTGCACAAAGTATTGGATGGGGAAGGGAATGGAGGAAGAGCAGGACAGTTTCACTCACCTGTGGAGTGGAGCCTGAGGGGTGGGTGTTGCCTTCTGACACACTTCCGATATGTTGGGGGTGTGGCATATGCAAATGAGTTATGCTAATGAGCTCCTGCACCTCTTTTTCTACAAAATGACCCCTGCTGCTAATTGATAGCAACAAAGGAGAAATTACAGTATTTGAAGACAAATGTTTAGATGTTGATTTCAAAATGTACTGCAAAGGCATCATGCATCATGTTGATAATGCAGGAGGGGTTTCTTTTCCTTGGAGAGCATTGCTCTTTTGCTGCCTCTTGCAAATAATTGGACAGAATCAATAACACTTACCTAGTGTGGTGCTGCAGACTGATGCGCCAGGCTCTGTGTTGAAACGCGTGTTGGAAATAGGTTGCTTATCAATGACACACACTTATTTACATGACTCTGTAAGCCTACCGCAGACTGAACCATAAACAGGGACTTGATGTCTGAATTTACATGCCATAACAAGCAGGTTGGGAGCCCAGTCTCATATTTCACTGAAGCTATGGTATCATTAAAAATAATACTGAAAAAGCAAGATGTCTGAGCCTCTTTGACAAAATGCTGAAAGTTAACACCAAATGATTATTGATTCCATGGTGCACAGAAGAATTGCAGGCTTGGGATTCAGTTCCTATGATATGCATACCTAGCCATATCAGGACGTCAAGTTCATTAAGCTGTTCTCAATTCCTATAAAGAGTATCTAAGAACTGTACTGAGCACCAGTCCAGTATACCTTCTAAGCTGAGTAGGTGTAAGCTAGCTCAGTTTTTTAGCCTCTGGCTCACACATTTTTGTCTTAGCTCAGAGCAAATTAATTTATGCAGTAGCCAAATCGCTCGCTCACAACTTTAATGCCAGTAGCTCACAAAGTAGAATTTTTGTTCACAAGACTCCACAGCTTAGAGGGAGCATTTCCAATTTTTATGATTAGCTGACTTTCATATACCTGACCTATCCTATCAACTGTTTTTTCTATAATACAAGAGGGATCTATAGCAGAATTTTGTTGAGCAACCAAGTCACAAGGTTCTGAGGCAACTTCAGAAAAGAGGCAAGGTGTCCATTAGATTTTGGGAGATAGGTAAGCTGAAGGTTACATATTGGAACCTTTCCAAACAAAAATAATTCTTTATGTCATAGGAGAGGATAAAATTTATATATTTAGTATATATTTAGAAGCAAGTTGTGTTGAGTTTATGCAAAAGTAAAGTTCTCCACCTTTAATATCTTCATGACATAAATAAAAGCATGTATTTTTCCCTCAATTGTTTCTTGAATTTCCCTCCATTCTCATAGGGGAAAATGCCCCACCTTTAGATTTTTTCCCTGTCATGCAACAATTTATGTGAACTCTGTCCAAAAATGACCCTAGATGTTCAGGAGGCAGAGATTCCTTATACATCCTTGATTCCTTAGGTTTCTGTCTGTTATAAAAGATAATTGTTCTGACCTAGTTGAGAGGCTGTTATAAAAATTTTAGGAGTATGTGAAACGCTCTAGGAGAACTTGTTATTATATAACACAAGAGGTTGGGACCTGGGATACTTGTGGGGGGCTCCATGTGGAGGAGGAGGAAGCCACTGCGGGTAAGCCTTCTCCCTTTCTTCCCCAGCACTTACGGCGAGGCCTGCATGGCTCCGAGCTGCTGGACCTTCTCTCCCACCCACCCACCTCAACAGCAAGGCCCACGCAGCTCCAAGAAACTGGGCCCATCCGGCCTTTTCTCCCGCCCCCAAGTGTGCAGGAAAATCTCTCTGCCCTCCAAGTGCCCCCGATGTGCAGATTTAGATATCCGCATGTACAGGGGGCACGTGGTTATTAGTAACTTGTGGGGTGGTTATCCCATTCCTCACACCTTTGCTTCCCCCTTCTCCCCCTACTTCTCTCACACTCTCTCTCTTCTGCCCCCCTTTCTTACTCTCTCTCTCTCCTCCATGTATGTTACTTCCTCTCTCTTTCTGACCTGTCATCATTCTCTTTGTTTTTCTGCCTCCCCACTTCATTACTCTTTCTCTCACTTTCTTCCCCCCACTCCATCACTCTTTCTGCCCCCATCACTCTCCCAGCTTCCTGCCTGCTTCCTCTCCCCCCACAGCAGCAGTGGAAGTGCTCTGGAAATCACAATGGATCTCCCAGCTGCAGAGATCAATTCACCTTTGGGCTGCCAGCTCCAGGTTGGGAGCCTTGGGACAGTGAGGATTGGGGAGGCAAGCAGCCTCAGCAGGGTATAACGCTATAGACTGAACCCTCCAAAGCAGACATTTTATCCAGGGGAACTGATCTCTGTCACCTGGACAATAATTAATTCTGGGTGCTCTCCAGCCCTTGTCTGGAGGCTGGCAGTGGTAGTTGCCTCAAATGTCCAGGAATTTCCCAACCTGGAGTTGGCAACCCTATTTCCTTCCCACCCAACAGCCAGCCTACCTTTATCTGTCTTCAGCTTTCCATCTGCACCCCCCTCCCCTGCAGCCTCTACCTAGAAAAATTACAGTCTTTCTCCTCAGTGGGGACTAAAGCAGCTTACATTATTACTTCCTCCTTGTTATCTGCACAACAACCCTGTGTGCTTGGTTAGGCTGAAAGTATGTGACTGGTCCAAAATCTCCCAGTCAGTTTCCACCGCAAGATGGGGATCTGAACCTGGGTCTTGCAGATCCCAATCTGAAGCTCTAACTGTTACATCAAAATGGCTTTCATAGGGTGGCTGCTGATGAACAGTAGCAAGCAGCTGTGCCTACCTGAGTCATGCAAATCAGGTGGTATTAAGTCACCCAAAAGGTGCTGTCTAGGGATGCCAGCCTCCAGGTGGGACCCTTGGAGTTACTGCTCATCTTCAGACTACAGAGGTAATTTTCCATGGAGAAAATGGATGCTTTGGAGGGCAGAGTTTATGGCATTGTATCTCACTGAGGTCCCTGTCCTCCACAGGTTCCACCCCCAAATCTCCAGGAGTTTCCCAGCCTGGATCTGGATCCACTGCCAGTGGCCGGGGTGTACTTGGCAACCCTAGACTGCTGCCAGTAAAAACCCTGCCTTTTACTGACAGAAACAGTTAGAAGCCTCCCCCCCCCCCCCCCCGAACATTCTAATCTCTCACAGTTGATGCCTGGAGTTTGATCCCTATGAAGGCCATTTCAAAAGGTATTGGGGGGAATTCAGCAGTCCCTGAAGTTTTTTTAAATTACTGGATTTTTTTGCAGGCCGAGGAAGGCCCCTGACTATGTAGGAAAAGCTGTTGGGGGAGAGTGAGCTCTCTTTTGGCAGATATAAGTATCCACACAGAAAAAAAAACACCTCTGGGAAATAGTACATAGAGGTTGTTTCATTTTGGATTAAGTAATTGTGCATTAAAACAGGTGGGTTTGCATCATTTTTTGCATATAAGCATAAAATTATGACCTCTTTAATGACGAGTCCTGTTCATTCCATTTCCACATGTTCACTGAACATATGAAGGAGGGAATAGGATCATAGCAGCAGGCCCTGCCCTGAACTTCCCAGTGTTTAATTAGAATCCTGTTCACACAGGCTCTGCCTCTCAGAACCCTACCTTCTGCAGATGAACATGCACATGCTTCCATGCGCACCTCCAGTGGAATGCTTGAAGATCAAGTGCATAGAAGTAAACACCATCCTACTCTCTCCATTCATGTATCCAGTGAAAGTTTGAAGATAGCTACTGTTAATGCTTTTTCAGCTATCCCCACAAATAACATGTGATAATGAATTTCAGGAAGAAATGTATTATTATTATTTATTTGATTTGTTAATCGCCCTGTCCCTACTTGTTCTGGGTTCTGCATGATGTACAACAAAAAGGCATAGAGCCATAAAACAAATATGCAAACCATTAAAATTCCAAACATAACAAAATAACAAAGTTAAAAGAAGACCAGGTTAAAAAGAAGTCCAAGATGGCATCCCTAGAAATTGCATCCCAATTCTGGACTGCCTGGCCACTTTCTGGGCAGGAGAAGAGGAACAACAAGATCAGAATTAGGGGGAGGGAAAAAGGAAGAGGGTGCCAGTCACAATGGAAAACTGTTGCTGTCCTCACCCAAAAGCCTGGTGGAACACCTCTATCTTACAGGCCCTGCGGAATTGCATAAGATCCCACAGGGCCCTGGTGGTATTAGGCAGTGAGTTTCACCAGGTCAGGGCCAGGACTGGAAAGGCCCTGGCCCTGGTCAAGGACTGCTGGACATCTTTGGGGCCAGGGATCACCAGCAGGTTGTTATCTGTAGAGTATAAAGCTATCCCAGGGACATACCTGATGGTGCGTTTCCCAAGGGTTTGCTTGTTTTACAGGATTCAGTGATATAATCTGGAAGATACTTATGGACAGGGCAAAGAAAAACTATATAATTTTTTAATCTGCAGCATTTAAAAAAAAATCTTGTTGTCCTAATTCCTGCACATGGAAAGCAATATGGCACTATACACAGATTTTTTTTATACAACAAGGCTACATAGAAGCATATCTAGTCAAACTTGTACCAGGTGGAAAGGAATTAGCTGCAATTTAGGACTCCCCAAAAGTGCAAGATTTGCTTCACATGGCATAATCTTTTAAAAGATTTCTTCATTTTTTACATCCTGTGGAAGTGCACAGAGGCAGCAGTCGAGGCCAGAGGAGGCCTTGCCTACTGGGTGAAAGGCAGCAGCTGTTCAGGGCAGGGTGGAGCAAGGCAAGGAAGGGATTAAGAGAGCAACAAGGCTCAGAGAAGGGAGAGGAAGTGCTGGCTTGACCAGCATGGGCGGGATGAAAAGTGATGAAAAGGTTGATGTCAGAATTTACAGGGTAGGTGAGGAAGGGTGCTGTCAGAGACCCAAGCCCGGATCCCCCTGGGTTATTGCTCCTAGTCCCCTGGGTGGAAGCCCTGAACAATTTCCCAGATTTGTGGGTCCTCGAGATTGGATGCGTACAAGAAAACCAGACCTTGTAAAATATATAACGGTTTATTAAATTATTAAAATAATTGACTATGCAATACAGTCTTTATGGCTTAGCAACAAGAAAACAAATAAGCTGATTTTTCTATTTAATACATTGAGTACCTTAGTACTAGATGGCCAATCTCTTGCAGCATAAAATCCAGGCACTAGCATAAAAATGATCTACACTTTACAGTCTGTCATGAGGAAGCATAACATATCTAAGCACACTAGCATGGTGTTAGCATAACCCTCTATAACCTATACCTTTATTATAGCTTCTTACCCTCTGGCATCAGGCGGTCTCTCAGGTCCAATAAAGACTCTTCTTCATTGGAACTTTCCAGAGAATGTTGGTAACTACTCATAATTCCCCCCTCCGAGGGGAACACCTATGAGCTGGACTAGACCTTCTAATATTCATATTAACCTGTGAGGGGAGATTAAGGTGCATGGCCTCACATGTGCAAAGAAGGGGAAAAGAGGGACTAGGGTTGCCAGGTCTCCTTGATCTGGTGGGGGGATCGGGGGGGGGGGTGTTCCAGGATGTCCCCAACATGATGACATCACCTGGAAGTGATGTCATCATGCCAGGGATGTCACACTGGGATGCTTTGATTTGAGGGCAAAGCTCTATGGTAAAACTGGCTTCAAACCATAAAGTTTTGCCCTTAAACCCAAGCATCCCTGCATAACACCCTGGCACTATGACTTCACTTCTGGGTGATGTCATCATGTCGGAGAAGTCACACGTGGACATGGCTGTTTGGGGATTGTGTCTCCCCACCAGCCAGCTGGCCAGTGGTGGGGACAAGCCCCAAAAACTGGGGGACCCCCTCCCCAACCTGGGGACTGGCTAGCCTAAGAGGAACTTAAAGGAGGAGCTGGGGCCTGGAACAGCAAAAGGCTACCAAACTGGGATAGGCATGGTAAAACTGTCCCAGGGCAGAAGTCCAGTTCAGCCCCCTGAGCTTTTGAAGGGGCAGAAACATGCAGGTGAAGGGACCTGTGTTTGTGAAGAAGCCTGTGTGGACTTTGCTAAATCCAATAAATCCAATTAAAAGGCAATTAAGGAACACCATTGCATCTGGTGAATCTCTGCTGTCTATGTCGTTGCTATGATATGACGTTGCACAGGGGCGACAGGGACACATTATAACAAGCAAAGACTATTCCATAGTACCATACTTAAAAGTTTACATATTTCTTAAAGCATGCAATAGGATTTCCAGGTCCCCTTTGGCCACCAACAGGGGATGGGTTGCCAGATCCAGGTTAGGAAACTCCTGGAGATTTTGGGGGTGGAGACTGGGAAGAGCAGGGACCTCAATGCAGTACAAAGCCATAGAGAACACCCTCTAAAACATCAGTTTTCTCCAGGGGAACTGATCTCATCTGTAGATGAACTGTAATTCCAGGGGATCCCCAGGCCCCACCTGGAGGCTGGCATCCCTAGGCCATGTGATAATAACAGAGCCACAAAATAAAAAACTATACCAATTGGCTGCAGATTTCCGCAGAACTAGGAAGCAATGTGGAATTTGTCTTTCTTCCAGAGGGTATTTGGACAACAGGGGCTGGTTATGCAACTTTTTAATATAATTACTATTTGGTACAAATTTCTGTAACTACAAAGATCATATAGAAAATCTTCTACCTCCTCTGAGCTTCAAAACTTGTGGCCAATTCAACACCATTGAAAAGAAAACCATGCTTTACAAAACCATACAACCAAAATGCAATTTAGGGGCTGGAGATATTGATTTCTCATGAATATTGAAATATTGATATATATATATATATGAAATATTGAAATATAACACAGATAAGCTATGTTCAAAGTAGCCATGGACACAGAACAATTAGACTTTAACAGAGAAATATTTCAAAAGTTGCTCTGGTAACATAAGAGAAGACCCAGGGCAAAAGTAGTTGTAGTTTATGGAAAGGTGGAAACTGCTGAACAAATTGCTTTCTTGCTTGTATTCTCCACTGAAGAGTTCTGTTGGGAATTTTTCTGGCCTTCAACCCCCATCCCTTTAGGAAATCATTAAAAGGAAAAGCCCCGTAATTGCTCCAACCTTTTTTATTTGTAGGGCCTGTCAAGTGAATTTTGCAGCATTCTCAGAGAGCAAATAAAAACATCTACATGGAGGGAAAAATCACAAAGAGCAGACATTTATTTGAACAGCATGCTTGCCATTTGAACTCCCCTCCCCTTTCTGTCTTTGACACAATGATGCTGCAGAAATGATGCTCCAGGTAGCTAATTGCTAGAATGTGTTGCATACTGCAGTCATGTTTTATGTGTCTAACATTAAACTCTTGAAAGTAATCAGCCAGCCTCTCATGCAAGGGTGTGCACAAGCCTCACTAAAATTGTTTTTTCCTCTTTTGCTAGACAGTGAAATATGGTTCTAGTTTAAAGAATTTTTCTTACATTGATATTTGTAATAAATTGTACAGACAGGCAGGATATCTATGACAATAATAGTATCCAATTGTCAGCATTCCTACATTGTGCAAAAAGGAAAATCTTGACTATTTTGCTGGAGTTATGCTTTGAGTTAAGTCATCCTGCATCATCCCTGCCAGTCCCTTTGGGAACTGTTCCCCATATTTCTGTCCAAAAACACTCACTGAACAACTGTGCTCTAAGCAGAGTTTGAGGATATTTCCAGGTAAACAATAAAGATAATTGGTATAGATCCAGTAACTTTATATTTTTACTGAGAAGAATTAATATTTTGTTATGCCAAATATTTAATATTTAAATTAATATTTAAAATTATGCCAAAAGCAAATGAAGAAACATTAGGCATGCTACATTTTGAATACTGCTTTGTGAACACACTTATGGGCACAGACCTGCTCCCCCTAGTCTAACACAACAGTCTTAGGAGAGAATCAAATTAATTGGGAGAAATGCAACAAGGTTTGGAGGAGGAGGGAGAGTTTAATAGACCTGCAGCTTACAGAAATGCTGTTCGTGTGACTAAAATTACTGAAAATATTTAGTAGTTGTACTCCCATACAAGACGTGCAATTTCCTCAGTAACATTAGCATGAAGAACAGCTTTAAATATAATGACTGTGTGGATGAATACTTTGTAGAAGAAAGGAGAGAGACTGAGTGGATCACCTTTTCCGTGATTAGGTAGAATTTCCAAGCTTCCAGGAATGGGTAGAAGAGAGTGGGTAGTGAGACAGCAGTGGTTCTGCAGATCCAGTCCCTACCCCTCTCGTCTGTCTCTTCCCTTGTCATTAACCAAGTTCTGTAGGCCAATCCTGTATTAAGCCAATCCTGATCCATTTCCCACATGATTCACAAGCAGGCAACAGGGAAGGGCAAGAGAATTGTCCTTCTGCCATTCAGGCTTCCTTTGTCACTTCTGAAGCATCATACCTGAAGTTCATGTACCTCACTGCTGGGAAGACGCAAAATTTTCTGTTCCAGATATTACACAGGATGCACAAGCAAGAAAGAGGAAATACAAGTTTACCAATGTTTTCTCCTCCCATCCCTTTTTGGAGCATACCAATCTGTCCTTTTTTTAAAAAAAAATGATATATAAAGTGGAGGTTTGGTATGAACACACACATGCTCTTAAATCAAAATCTGAAGTTGCATTACGTGGAAATTAATTTTGGCATGCAGTATGACTGCATGCTGTAATGTTTCTGGGTTCCAATATAGAGAACAGAAGGAGTAGTTCAAACAATTTTAATCTAACAAGCAGTTCCAACAGGTTTAGGCAGGGGTCATTTCGTAGAAAAAGAGGTGCAGGAGCTCATTAGCATAACTTATTTGAATACGCTACACCACCTGACATCACTGGAGGAATGTCAGAAAGAGAGAGAGAGAGAGAGAGAGAGAGAGAGAGAAAGGAAGAAAGAAAGAAAGAAAGAAAAAAAGAAAGAAAGAAAGAAAGAAAGAAAGAAAGAAAGAAAGAAAGAAAGAAAGAAAGAGAGAGAGGGGACCGCTACTAATCCAAGCTTCAGAAATACTACTATTCTGGGAGGATAGCTTCAGTGATGGCTGAAGCCTTCAGAAGGCTAGTCAGAGGAACAAGGACCTTTCCAGGGGACGGGGTCATTTTGCTACAGCCATGACACAAGCAGGCATTCCCTGGGGGGGGGGGCCTGGCACCAATTCCCAGAGCTGAGCTCCCCCGAGCTCCTGCTCGAAATGACCCCTGGGTTTAGGCAGACTAATATAAGGGAATATCTTGAAATTATAAATTCTGTCACAACAATGACAAGCAAGATAATTTTCATCCTCAAAGTCCTTGCACAGATCAGTGCAAACAGGCAATGACCAGATGAAAACCAGTCTTCAAGGCGACAGACCATTTTATCCCTACAAGACAATGTTGTTGTTATTGTTCAGTTGCACAGTTGAGTCCAACTCTTTGCGACCCCATGGACCCCATCACTCCAGGCCTTCCTGTCTTCTGTCAGGCCCTTCGGAGTTTGCTTAATGTCATGTTTGTTACATCGATGACACTGTCTAACCATCTCATCCTTTGTCGTACCCCTTTTCTTTGACTTTCAGTCTTTCCCAGTAATTGTCCACAAGACAATACAGGAAGCTAAAAAAACAGAGTCAATGTATTGATGTTATATTTGTAACTTTCAACCAAGTCTTATTCTTGTACAACCACTTGTAAGCTCTAATGGTACATGATGAAAGAAGCTGCAGGGCATTCAAAGAGAAGCTGTGCTATCCTTGGCCTCTCAGGAAAACACCACAAACTTGGGGCTCTGTGACAATTACATAACACCATTGTTAGTCCTAGATTTAGCTTGGGAAAGCTGGTCACCCATGATATGCCTTGCATAAACCCCTTTCCCAGCCGATGTTATTGCCCTCACCCCCACCCCTACCTACATTTAGTTCCATCACTCTGTAGTCACATGGGCAAGGGACGGGGCTTATGCTTCATGCAGAGATCTTACAGCTGCTTCTGTGGAGGCTGCAGAGCTTCCCTGAGCAATTGCCTTCTTAGGTTTGTCTAGAGACTCCAAAGCCTCAGAGGAAATTACTGTGCCCCCCCACCCCCAATATGTATTCTGCAGGAATTTTTTCTCTATTTACTTCATTTATAGGCCCCTTGTTCACTGAGACACATAAGAACATAAGAGAAGCCAATGTTGGATTAGGCCAGTGGCCCATCCAGTCCAACACTCTGTCACACAGTGACCAAAAACACCAGGTGCCCTCAGGAGGTCCAGCAGAGGGGCCAGGACACTAGAAGCGCTCCCACTGTTGCCCCCCCCTCAAGTACCAAGAATACAAAGCATCACTTGCCCCAGACTGCGAGTTCCTAACTATACTTTGTGGCTAATAGCCACTGATGAACCTCTGCTCCATATGTTTATCTAATTCCCTCTTGAAGCCATCCATGCTTGTAGCCGCCACCACCTCCTGTGGCAGTGAATTCCACGTGTTAATCATTCTTTGGGTGAAGAAGTACTTCCTTTTATCTCTTCTAACTCGACTGCTCAGCAATTTCATGGAGTGCCCATGAGTTCTTGTATTGTGAGAAAGGGAGAAAAGGACTTCTTTCTCTACCTGCTCTATCCCATGCATAATCTTATAAACCTTGATCATGTCACCCCTCAGCCATCATTTCTCCAAGCTAAAGAGTCCCAAGCGTTTCAACCTTTCTTCATAGGGAAAGTGTTCCAACCCTTTTATCATTCTAGTTGCCCTTTTCTGTACTTTTTTCAATGGTATAATATCTTTTTTGAGGTGTGGCAACCAGAATTGTACACAGTACTCCAAATGAGGTCGTACCATCAATTTATACAGGGGCATTATGATATTGGCTGATTTGTTTTCAGTTCCCTTCCTAATAACCCCCAGCATAGCGTTGGCCTTTTTCATTGCAGTCGCGCACTGTCTTGACATTTTCATTGAGTTATCTACTACAATTCCAAGATCTCTCTCTTGGTCAGTCTCTGCCAGTTCGGACTCCATCAATGTGTATTTATTTATATTCACAAAGTGGATTACAAAATATATTTAAAAAAATTCAACTGCACAGCATAAAACAGCCAGTCAACAATGCACTAGGATCAAGATTATGTTGGGATTTGCAAGTTCTCTCTCTGTAGTCATGAAAAAATGAACATGTTTGTTTATGCATGCTGATGTCCTAGCTAGTTAAGTTGAAGGGACCCAATGGTAGAGCCTGCACACATTTCCCACCAGAATGTGATAACATGCATAATTAGTTAGTATTGGGATTCTCCAATTGGAGAATCAATAGATTGAGGATGGGCTAGTGAGTAAGCATTGGGTTTCAGTTTTATTGCTCCTTGTTCTTCTCCCCTAGTCCATTCTCACAGGAGGTTTAGAAGCCTTAGAGTCAAGATGTGGATTAGAGCAGTTAGAGAGGATGTTTATCCATTGTTTGTTTGTTTAATCTCCCAGTTACCCTTTCCTCATTAGTAAGTGAAGTTTTTCTTTTAAAGCTAGTATACAAGTGGTGTGCTGCGTTTATTCACTTTGGATATTAAGAATATCCAACACATTACAGAATCAGAAAACAACACGAACAAAACACTGTATAAGACAGACCCTATTGCAGAAAATGGGTTACAAAAGCAGGAGACAATATACTGAAAGCAAGGTGGTACATGTAATAAACACTGCCATACACTGCTATCCTATTCCCTCATTCCTAGTACATCCATATCCTAAGAACTGTTTCCAGACCCCACAAGTGTTCATAGCCATTAGATCATCTGACTGAGAACATGTACTTCTTTTTTTTAGCAATTGTGTATCTCTCCCTATCTTTCTTTGTCATTTGCTGTGGAAATTAACATTCTTCCTGCTTTTTTGCCTAGAAATGTTTTATTAAAAGTTCTCACAGGAATATAAATTATTTAGATTTGTACTCAAACTTTTAACATGATTTAAGGGGTAGGATTAAAAAGTGGGAGAAATGATGTAGTATCTCTGGTTATTTAACACTGGTGTCATTCAAATTGCAGTTGGATAAGGAATTTAATAGTGAGCAGATTACAATTTATAGTATTTCCTATGTACCCCAGATAATTTTTTCGATGGTTATCTAATGGCCTCAGGGATTTTTGTTTCACCTTCACCATGGATTAACACAAATTTTCTTTTTTGTTCTCTTTGCTGAACTTTTGCTGTAGTGAATGTCATAAGGCAGAACAGTGTTTCACTTATAAGGCTATAAACATAAATTCCAGGCTAATGTCCTGTATTGCAATAAAAATAGAACAGCTTTCACCTGGATGCTTACCATCTGCCAGTGTAGAGGGAAATGATCAAAAAGAAGAATCACCTACTAAACTGCTCAAAATTATGCATTCAGTAAGTGCTTCTGTCACCTTCAGAGGTAATAGTCCTGCTGAACAATGATAATTGTTTCGTTCATTGTTTTATAGAGAGAGAAATGTCATATTAGGATTCCATTCTATATTCTAACGTCTGGGCATCACTGAATGTAAATTCTGATTGTGACAGCTAAAAGTATCTACACATGCTGCAAATGTCACAACCAGTGCTGCCATATATGTTTTTCTGCACTGCTGGTGGTCTGCTAACCAAAGTCAGCTCTGAATGATCAAGTTCTTTCCTGAGATTATCAACAGGTGCACTGCTTATTGTCCATTGTTACATTTTTCTATAAAAATGCCACTCTCTTCATGGTTGCTTCCAGTTGTTTTCTCCTGCTATTGGTTCAAGGACCATTTAATGGAAATTTACAGAGACCAAATCAAGTCAAGCCCTTTAAAACTGTGCAGATTTTTAAAAGAGAGATTAGCAGTGCAATCCTAAAATTACACCCTTCTAAACCCATTGGTTTCAGTGACTTTAGAAGGGTTTAACTCTGTTTAGGATTGCATCACTAAGTACACTTAACTCTTCCACTGAATTTCACCAAAAAGATCAAAAGGGCTTAACTGGGCTGTCCCATCTCTGTTTACACAAGGAGAAAAAGCAGAGCTCCATTAATCTTAGCAGAGTTACAACCTAACCATTTAAATGTAAAAATATCAGGCAATATCAAACTAAGCAATCCTGTCCCCCATTTGAATTGGAGCTCTTTTTAAATTTTGCCAATGACCATTTTTCTATGTACCTGGGGAAACCCCTTACTATGTAGAATACTTTGGTAGTCACCCCATTTTGGTTCCCTACTGAGACTATTATGTTTGCTATTAGAAACATAAATGTTTAAAGTTAACAAATTGTTTGTTTTTTTATTGATTTTTCCCTATAGCTACAACTATAACGCTACAATCTAAGCTACATATACCTTATACAGAGAGTACTTTATCATTTGCTTAATACTACCTTATTACATAATATAATTATGAAGCATTTAGAGCCTTGGATAAATTTCAATTACTTGTTACTGCTACTATAAAAAATATCAAAACTATTTGGCAGGCATGCCCACCTAGAGAAATACGGTTAATTAAACAATTTATAATACATAAGTGCAATGCTTAATAAAACAGTTTAATCACTATTTCTTCTTTCGTCCTCTTCTTGTCTTAACAGTCTCAACTACTTTTGGAGCTGCAACTCCTTTTTCCGAGTCAGACACTTCTTCTTCACTCTTTGAGCTATCAAATCCATACATACTTTCTTGCGAGGCCAGTGAACCATCTGAGTCTCTCCCAGTTTTCTGCTCTTTGCTTTTTTCCAGAAATTTTTTCGCTTGTTGAACAGAGTCAATCTTATACTTCTTATCTTTGATGCTGAAGCATAGTCCTTCTGGAGTATTCCAACGATAGATGATAGACTCAGACTGGAGCCAAGATGTCAATTTTCCATAGGCTTTCCTTCTTTTCCTTATTTCAAATGGGATATCCTTCATCACTTTTACTTCTTCTCCCAGGA
This sequence comes from Lepidodactylus listeri, assembly GCA_029233225.1. Classification (NCBI taxonomy): domain Eukaryota; kingdom Metazoa; phylum Chordata; class Lepidosauria; order Squamata; family Gekkonidae; genus Lepidodactylus; species Lepidodactylus listeri. The sequence goes on along the minus strand of JARCFY010000004.1, from coordinate 69,664,473 downwards.
TCTTCAGAGCTGCTTTGTTTGTGGTCCTAAGCACCACGTCTCTTGTAGATTTTTTGGAGAACCTTATCATAATTTCACCAGGCAGGCTTTTCTTTTTAGTATAATCTGGATAGGTTCTGTAAACCATATCCATATCGCTTTTTATATCCGCTGCTTTCATGCCTGTCACTGGTTCAAGTGCTTCACTTAGCAAATTTTTAAGGTCTTTTGTGTTTTCTGGCACATTCTGAAGTCTTAGGAAAAAATTCGATCTTTCCATTTGTAATTTCAAAAGCTGATCGTGGTGGAAGGCCTTTTCCTTCTCTGCCTTTTGTAGTCTTGCGTCTTGGTTTTTTACTGAAGTTTTTACTTCCAGAAGTTCTTGCTGCAGCTTCTCTGTGGATTTATTCGACTCTTTTAGTTCTAGCTGCATTTTGTCCATCTTTACGTTGAGAGCTGTCATTTGGTCCACTAGAGGTTGCAATAACGAGGAGAACACTGCACTCATCTCCGTGGTATCAACCTTTGAACTCGGAGCTGTACTTCCTAGTTTGGGGGAAGGTTTCGGTTTCCCCGTCATTGTTGAGGCTACGCTCTTTGTTTATAGATAGATAAGATGAACGAAAGGAGCAAATTTTCAAACAGCACTTATGTCCTTCTAAAGTTTATATCTCCAAGTGAGCGATGCTGCCATCTAGCAAGGTGGATGGGCTTTTATTCCTGCAGTAACGCCACGTAAAGAGTCTCGTAAGTACACTAGTTCCGGAGAGGGGGGGGTGGGTTTCACTCCTCCCGCCGTCTTCCTGCTGTGTTCTGCTTTTCTTACTTCAGACTCACGTTTTCTCCATGCGTAACTGTCAGTTCCAGCCTCATTGCTTCGCACTCTCTGCTGCTTCACGGATTTGCGCTTTCAGCCATACGGCTCCCACGGCGGGGGAACCTATGGGGGTGATGAAAAGGGATCTCGATCCCTCGGTCGCCACCATAGGGAGAGATCCCCTTCGTGCCACCCCAGGCAGAGCCCCCTCACTGGGGTCTCTGGGGGCTCAGCACCAGTCCAGAGCCTCTTCTTCCCGCTGGGTACGGATCGCGCTCCCCGCAGTTGCGGAGGAGAGCATCCGCCATTATCGCAAGTCTTGCCGGAAGTCTAAAGTTAACAAATTGTTAAATAAAACCATGGTGTAAAATTATGCCCTTCATTTACATTTCTACATGCACAGTCCCCATATGAAAAAAAGTATACATTTTAGCCTATGCCTGAAAAGCAAAGTGACCAGATGTCACTAAGGGAGGCACATGCATAATGTTACAGGTTTTGCTCCCTTAGGCACATAGGTCACTTTCTTTCACCTGCCACTGCTGGTCTCAGTACTTGAGCTAAGGTGGGATTTGTAGGGGAAAACTTTATCCCGTTTGAACTCTCTCAGTACAACCTGGTTCAGAACTAGGGTAGCAACCACCACCATCTAAATCTCAGTCATTTCCCCAGTATAATATTGGAAGAGATGGAGTTCTTTTGTCTTTTCTAAACTTCTAAACTACTGGAGAGCATTAACTGAGATTGCTTTGTGAGAGGACAGAATTTGAGGCTGAATGGGTGCTGGTGTTTTTGTCTGGGTCTGTTTGGGTCTTTTATCTGGTCAGTTGCTCATTGAGTAAGGTCTGTTTTCCTGGGGCTGATTGCAGGCCTCATCCTCTGTTGTTGTATATTCATCAGTAATCTGGAACTAGGGGTGAATAGTGTAGTGGCCACGTTTGCAAATGATGGTGAAAACCAAGGCTGACTGCAAAGAGCTCCAGGAGAACCTCCACAAACTGGATGAGTGGGTGACAATGTAGCAAATGAAGTTCAGTGTTGGTAAGTATAAGGTAATGCACACTGGGACAAAAAATCCCAACTTTAACTATAGGCTAATGGGGTCTCAACCTGCTGAGACTGAGACGGGAAAAGATCTTGAGGTTGTAGTGGATAACTCAATGAAAGTGTCAACCCAGTGTGCTGCATCAGTGAAAAAGGCAAACTCTATATTAGGGATTATTAGGAAAGAGATTGAGAATAAAATGGCCAATATTGCAATGCCCTTGTGTAGGTCTATGGTGCGGCCTTATTTGGAATACTGTGTACAGTTGTGATCATCATATCTCCAAAAGGGCATTGCAGAGCTGGAAAAAGTACAGAGGAGGGCAACCAAGATCATTAGGGGGTTGGAGAACCTTCCCTATGAGGAAAGGCTGAAGGGTTTGGGACTCTTCAGTTTAGAAAAGAGACAACTGGGGGAGGGGACATGATAGAGGTTTATAAAATTATGCATGAGGTGGAGAGAGTTGACAAAGATAAATTTTTCTCCCTCTCCCAAAATACTAGAGCTTGAGGGCATCCAATGAAGCTGATGAGCAGTAGGTTCAAGACAGACAAAAGGAAATGCTACTTTATACAAAGAGTGATTAAAATGTGGAATTTGTTGTCAGAGGATGTAGTCATGGCCACAGGAATAAACAGCTTTAAAAGGGGATTAGATAGATTCATGGGAAATAAGTCTAACAATGGCTACTAGCCATGGTGACTGAGGGGAACCTCCACATTTAGAGGCACTACACCTCTGAATCTCAGAGCCAGAAGACAACATCAGGGGAAGGCCTCAGCCTCTATGCCCTGTTGTTGGCCATCCAGAGGAAATGATTGATCACTGTATGAGGCAAGATACTGGACTTGATGGACTATTGGTCTGATCCAGCAGAACTTTTCTTATGTTCTTATGTTTTTAAGTTCTGGGTCCACCTCATCTGGGGATATGTGCATGCCAGAAAGGACGTTGAACTAATTTCTCACACACACCCTCCCTTCTGGGTTTCTGTCTCTTAGCTAGGGACAGAGCTGACCTCCAGGACTGTCTGTGCCTATGTGTGTGATTTCCAAGGAATTGAATAGGCAAGGCAGTCCCTGTTTCCCCGGGATCAAACTCTTTGGCTTCTTAAAGGAGGTTGGTTCTTCTATAAGTCTAATTTAAGCAGGAAGCACAGATAGCAAGTATTCAACGGAAGAAAATATAGCAAGGTTGGCTACTGACTGAAACAAACCTAAACCATTGTTAGCTGGTGTTAACTACCATGCTACAGATAATCTTCCCCTTCATTGATAGAAGGATGGGTCAGTCTCTGGACCCTTTGAATGAGTTTACCAAGGCTCATTCCATTCTGAGGTTCCAGAACTGGAGAAAGACCAAAGACTAGATTAAGGGCACTTGGGTGTTTCTGATATTACAGTGAGGAGGAGCATCCCTTGTTTGAACCAATGACAACTAATGGCTTGCTCTCCAGTTCCTACCGCAAACCAATTCACTGATAATATTTCCAGTTATAGATCAGAAGCTCCAATTCAGTGATGGGGCAGATTAGCCCTCTGGTGAATTTCTATCAGAAGAAAGGTGATATTTTAGCGGACACTTTACTGCATACTCTGGGGTTTCCCAGTCCATCTCTCCCACTAAAAGCAACATTTAATCCACCCCCTTTAATGCAGATGGGAATTCTGTTACCCTTTCAGCAAATAAATCTGTATGATTGTAGCACCAGATCAACTCCCATTTGTAACAGCAGACAACCCATCCCAGGAAACAGTCAGTGTGATGAGAAATGCACAACGCCAGCCAAGGACCAAAGGAGAACCCTATCAATAGTCCCTCTCTTGTGTGCAGCTCAGTCCACAGGAAGGAATAGATCATGTCCTGTACTTAAATTCTAGAGAATAGACACAGACAATGGCATTTAAACAATATGCAAGTATTTTATTTTATTTTGCAAAATCTGTCACTTTTCCAGTCCAGCAGCTAAGGAAACTCATCTAGTCCTTGGGAAAACAGACAGGGGAGAGACTTCAAGTGTCTCAATATGACTTTCAAGGAACATTAAGTCTGCTCATGTGCACCTCTTGGGAACAGTTTAAGATTTTTAAAAAGAAGACCGAAAGAAAACCAGCATGAGTTTTGAAATTATATCAGTCTTCCCATTGACAAAGATATCTACAGATAGCAATGAATGACCTCTGGATGGACTTTGGGTGACTGAAGGACAATATTCACCAAAATTAGAGCTTATCAATCAAGCTACTGAAAATATATTGGCATGTGATGTGTGCTATTATAATATACATAATCAGAGCATAGTTGTGAGCAGAGATTATTGCTTATTAGCACAACCCGAAATGTGACATAATCACACATTTGGCCCTAGTCTAGAGTTCTGTGTGCATTCCTTTTTCAGTGGGGGGGACACCTGTTCAGAGGTAGATCTACAATGAAACTAATGAAGCTTAAGCTTCAGGGCCCCTAATCCTAAAGGTACCCCAAATCAACCTTTTTTGTAATGAGTGAATTTTTCAACAAAATTGATGGAGTTTTTTAAAGTGTTTGTTATTAAAATAAGGCTATTTTAGGGACAGAATAATAAGCCAATGGGTTGTACTTAATATTAACCTAATACTTATTTCATGTAGCCAGTACAGCAATTTTAATCTAAATGTAGTGATTAAATTTTTTTTAAAAATTGTGGTGATCTGCCATGGAACAACCCCATTGGAGAAAATAAAAGCGGTTGCCCAGAAGTCATTGGTGGTGAGAAGGTGTTACTGCAAATGCTCTGTCTTGATATTGGGGGAAATTGGGGGCTCTGAGACAGAGGAGGCCAGAAGGGTACAAGGGATCGCACACCTTTATGTTCAGTATGAAGATTCCAGATTTAAAGAGTATTTAATAGTTTTATTAGAGAATATCCCTGCATACAATCATGCTAAGCAATCAAAATGAACACACAATCCAGAACTAAGAAATAAAGATGTGATGATAGAGATGTTTAAGGAGCAGTTATAGGGGTTATATTACTTTTTCAGATATGCAGACATCCATGTAGAAGAAAGCAGAAATGGCCAGCATTTCATGCTAAGAAAGGAGACCAAAAGTAGAGGCTTTGGGGGTGTACCTTATAGTAGGCACCCTCAGAGTGCACACTGAGGTGGGGCTTACTCTCTATTTTTATAGGAATTCAGTGGGCAATTGTGAGACTTCTGAATCTAATCAATAAGCCAGACCTCTGATGAAACAAAGAATTCCTTTATTCTTAATGATGGTTCAGGTACTTCATGTTTGTTAGAGATACTTGGTTACAGACAGTAAGGATTAATATACCCCCCACCTCCAGGTAACAGCAGGCAAAGAGCCAATCAGGATGGTTACAAAAACGTGCGAAATTCTCTGAGCCGTTAGTTCCCACCGAAAAGGCGCTAAAGCACTAAAATCCCCCCCATGCCCCTTAGTGACCTCTAATTGCAGATTGCAGACCAGACACCTGGTTAGAATAACAGTTCCACAGTTCCCCAAGGTTACAAAAGCAGATAAAACATTCGAGTCTCCGGAGAGAGAAAAGGGAGGTAACAAGCCCAGATAGCCAGGCTGTTTATGACGCGATGGAATGCAGCAAGCCATCCTCCCGGGGAGAAAAAGATACATTAAACAGGACAGGCAATAAAGCTCAAGGCAAAGCATAAATTACAGATAGACACCCCAGATACCAAGAATTAATGGCAGAGGCTTTAGGAGACTCTGACAGCAATCTCCCGGGCCAGGACTTGATAGGTTTAATGAATGCTGGTGGTCTTACCAGGGTAGGTTAAATGGGTTCCCAGGCTTAGGCAAAAAGGGGAAAGGGGTCTCTGATAGGTGTCAGGAAGCATAGGCATAGACTACGGGGGGGCTCGAGGGCTCGAGCCTCCCCCGAAATTTCCCGGGGGGGATTGAGCCCCCCCCTGGGAAAACGTAGCACCTGCCGCCGTGCCTTCCGGGGCCCTTCCGAGGCTGGCAGCTGCTGCTGTTGGTGCCTCTCCTTCCCCGGCCTGGCCACTCTTCCATCCTTCCCTCTCCCTCCCTCTTTTCCCAGTGAAGGGAGAGGGAAGGAGTGGGGGGGAGAGAGGCTCTGGCAGCAGCAGCTGGCGGGCCTCAGAAGGGCCCGGGGAGGCGCGGAGGTTTCCCGGTGGGGGGGGGCATCGGCCCAGCGAGCACACGTGCTTCTCACGCGCGCTAAAGAGCCCCACCCCACCCCCAAAATTTACAAAACTCTATGCCCCTGTCAGGAAGAATCATTAATGATTTAATATCAATCAATTTGCCTCGGTATCCTGAGAGAGGGGACAGGAAGGGTAGGTGTTGAGACAAAAGATTTCCACATTGGTACAGGTATCACACAAAGGGGATTACATGGGGATATGGAGACAGAGAATGTTTGCCAGATATTTCCTGAATGGTTTTGAGAATGCAGATACTTTACCTGATGGAACTCACTGTCATTCCATATGCATACCTTTGCTGGGTGGGGGTGGGGATTGGAAATTGCCCTTCAGAGTGCCTTGTGTAACCTTAGACTGAAACCCTCTGCAGAGCTTTGGCGGTCAAGAGTGTTCTCTTTGGCCTGGTTCTGTGGGTCTCTGGTTCAGGTTGGAAGTGGGGTACCCTGCTGTTGTGGTTACCCCATGAGTAGGCAGCACTATTTTGGCCTCAAGGTCCTTGCAAGGGCAGCAAGGCCCTTTGGACCTTCTTGTATGTTGCCCTATTGTTGCTGGTTGAGAAAGGGGCCCCATAACAGTTCAAGCTTCAGGGTCCCAAAAATGTAGGTCCGCCACTGCCTGTGCTTGTACATATAGAAATTCTCCCTGAATGGAAAAGAATGAGGAAGCCCAAGCAGGCAGGGGGAGTTCTGAACATAAATGACACTGGTGAACTAGAATGCTAGACTAACATCTGAGGGATCTGTGTTCAAATGTTAGAATTGCCATGAAACTCTCTGGGTCTGGTTAGTCACATTTTCTTAGGGCACAACTAGGCATGATGGTGTTCCAGGGACACTGCTACCATTTAAGATGCTAGTGTAGGCAGTTTGAAGATGCCTTCCATGGCTGTTTCAGCACTTGAAAAGGCAGGGATCCTGGTCCCACCATGTTGCAGACCCAATCAGAATTCAGCTCTCATGGCATCCACAATAGGGTCTAAAATGGCAGTGACATCCCCAGGTTTGACCTGGGTACATTGTCACAACTAGTTTGTCCCTTAGTCTAATTTACCTTCCATGGAGGATAAAATGAGGGTTAGAGAGAACCATGAACATCATTCTGAGTTCCATGGAGAAAGGGTGAAATTAAAATGTAGCAGATAGACATCAGAAAGAGGGTTTTTTTTAATAAACAATGAAAACAACAAAAAATAGTTTTAATTACCAGTGTTAGTTTGTTAGTTGACTTCTGTGCTATGTAACAAACTCATGAAAGAATCCCCATTTAATTCAGTAAACAAACGAATAGACTTTTGACTTTTTGATGGAAATATTAAAAAGTCAGTAATGCTGTCTTCTACCTTTGTAAAAATAATCAAAACATCCATATTAAAAAAAAAATAGAGTCTTGTGAATACACAGTAGCTAAATCGGTGTTTTCCCATACCATTGCAAAGTATACACTTGTGCATGCACACTTCTTCAGATACAGTGGAGTGTAGAAGAAGGAAGGAGCGCTTGACAGCTTTGGAGAGAAGATAGAACACTCACCGAATGGTGCAGCAGCAGTTTATGTTGGTTCCTGGAGCAGAGTGTTTACAGAATCAGGACTGAGATGCTGATAGAAGACCAGCTGAGATCCAAACCTGAAAGTGTACATTGACATATAAATGTGGGCCTTCATCCGAAGAATCCACCAGCTAAGCCTCTGTGCTTGGCATGAGCAGAGAGACTGGATGGCTCAGAGCCCTGAGTCCACCCATACCCAAACCCCAGTAGCAGAGAGCAGATCACAATCAGGAGGGGTGGGGGTATTAAATCTGGGTTCTCAGCCAAGGAACTCAGTATCTAAGCCCCAGTGCTAGGCTGGAGCAGAGAGAATTGGTGGCTCAGAGCCCTGAGTTCACCTACACCCATGCCCCAGTAGTACACAGCAGATCACAAACAGAAAGCAATGCATCTGCTCTGCTTTTAACAAGCTCCATGCCTCTCACTGACACCAGCCAACAGAGGAGAGGGTGTGAGCTGAACTGACTGAATATATAGCATTCTGAGCCTATAGAGCAGAATGGGAACTCTGTGATTGGTGGCTGGCAGTGCCTGTTAAGCTTTGGAGGGCTCCTATTGGTATTTCCAAGGCTGAAGAATTATGTCCCCCTGTAACCCTGGAATTTTGTAAACAGTTTAATTGAGTGGCACCAGTCTGTCTGGAAAATGTATTCATTCACAAACTGCTATGAACAGCACTAAAAGTTTGTGAAAGTTTATGGTGGCTCTTTAGTTCCTGAGCTGGTTTGTGCCCATCCCTAAGCCTGGGGAGGGTCATCAGCAGGATATAATTCCATAAAGCCCACCTCCAAAGCATACATTTTCTCCAGGGGAACTGTAGTCTGGAAATCAGTTGTAATTTCAGGTCTCCAGGCTCCACTTGGAGGTTAGAAACCCTAAATTCCAGGCCACACCTGGAGGTTGGTAACCCTACTCTAGAGGATCTCATCACAAGTAAACAAGTAAAGAATCAGAACATAAAAACAACACTACTGAGAAATTACTATATAGTTTTTAGATATATTTATGACATATGTTTACAAAACACAGATATTATGCATGCAGTTAGTGAGACCCTTGTGCCTAATGGCCTACTTGATGTGTACAGATTTTAAGGACCTGTAAAAAAAGTCTAGGGTGTGGGGTTTTATTCTCAATTCTAGATGAGTAGTATAAAAACTCCACTTGTCCTGTTGTCAGAAGCCATTGAAGGGGAAAGAAGGGGATGCCTACAATTTGCCCCCCAAAGGTTGGAAAATGGCCCCCATTAAGAACATTAAGCACAATCTTAGCTCAGCAACCATCTTTCAGCACAACATGAAGAGAGTCTTTCAGCCTGGTTTATGGGCATAACAATACAGGACTACTTTACAAATGTTGTTGTAAAGGTTTAGATGATAAATGTATATTACAATATTTTGAGTATGTAGTAAAAACACTATATAACAATAAAGGCTGCCAAGCATCTGGATTTTGTTAATTTTGAAAATCAGTGTCATATCATGAGTCACAAACCACTTTCACGATAGGTAATTTTACTGGACTTATAAAATACATACCATGACTGAATTTTTTGCAACAAATGCTGTATCTATGAAGCTTGTATTGTTCCTCCTTATGAATTGGGGTTTCTTGGCATCTTCATGTCTATGAACCACACACAATGCAGTGTAAATAGTTCCCACTGCCTAGCCTAGAAAGGCTGCTCTTTAGCATTTTCCTGGAAGGAGAAGGTTTATCAGGAAGACTTTCCACTTCCCGTGTGAAAGCTGATAGAAATCATGTGGTTCATCACTCCGTTGACAGTACTTCTCCAGGATGCAGAAAACTTTTTAAAACTGTGTTTATGCCAAATCTGTGTTTAGAGATTTCCAAAGAAAAACAACAAGCCCAGTCCACAAGTAAATGTAGCCATGCCAGTATCTCTATCAAGGGTATAAGAGAGTTGCTTGCTAATGTAACTTGCTATTCTAAAAGTTATCTTGGCTATTCTTTCCCAAGACATTTGATTTTCATTATAATTAGGCACTGGAGAATATGACAAGGAGATTAATGTCATGATGTCCCCCCATCTGGAGAGAGTATGATTCTTATAAATGCCAGGAATAGTGAAGAGTTTGTCCTCAGAATTGCTGACTTCAGCATTGTTGGGCCTACTTAATTTGAGTGAGGCAGAAAATTGGCCAAGAACAAAAATGGCAAGAACAAAAAACATTTGAATTATTTGGTGGAATGAATATCATAACTACCTGCTCTTAGCAATCATGGCTAGTTTCCAGGACCTCAGAGGTTCTAATATCATGACACGAAGGGGAAACTGGTTTTTAAAAAAATAAGTTCACAATAGAAAAACCCACAAGATAGTATTAGCGAGGCACTGGTAAATAAAAGATAAAATATAAAACAGAAATATGACTGACATCTCTATAGGGATCTTACAAGGATGAATGAGAATACATATTTAAAGTGCTTGCTATTAAAATGAGGCCATGAGCTATCATATTTATTAATCTTTTACCACAAAGGGTAAGCCATATTTGATCTATCAGTCCTGTTTGCATCCCATGCTGTCTTTTGTACATGTTCATAGCATTATATCTAATTCTGAACATGGCCCAAAAATGTGGGTCAAATAGGGGTGATGTCATTGTGCTGGGCATGCTGTATGGGGGATGCTCTAGCAGTTGGCTAAAAACTCTATGGCGACTATAGAGTTTTTTGGCGGGAACCTGGGCTGGAGCTCCCCGCTGGCAGCCAGGTAAGACCTGGCAACTCTTGGGTCAGAAATCCACAGTGCAGGACTGTGTAGAGAGAAGGGAGATTTTTCTACAAATCTGAAAATTTTTAAAGGTATAGGGGCTTTTTCTTCAAATCTCAATTGATGAGGGAAATAAGAGTTGACAGACATTTTGAGGAATGCTAATCCAATAAACAACTGACAGCAGCAAGAGTGGGAAGCAAAAAAGTATTATAAATATACAAAAAGAGCTATGCAACAAGATGCCAAAACGCCAAAACATGAACAAAGCTGGAAAATGCTGCCACATAGCTCTTTTTGTATATTTATTGTAATTACTGTGCAATCCACTTGTTATAAGCAAAGAAGTATTGCCACCACTAAGTGGGGAATGAACAGATGAGCCGGCAGCATATGCAGGCAGACAAACAACCACCTGAGGTCACAAAGAGAGGAGGAGGGCCAGCTGAGCCAGGATGGCAGTGGCAGCTGCAGAGACAGCAGCAAGGCAAGGAGGAGCAGGCAATGACACTGGCTGGTGGGTCAGCAAGTGAGGCAAGTGGGAAAGAGGACAAGGAAGCTGGAAGAGCCGTGGACACTCCCAGAAGCAAATAGAAAAGTTATAATGCCCATTTGCTGCATCATAACACTGCCACATAGCAATACATTGCTAATAGTTAATGACTGGAACAACTCCATATTTTTATCCCTTCAGTTCATAGAATGAGACATCTTGCACATATTATATCTTCCTACACACTTTATCAAACCATCTGGCTCAGGAACACCAGGCCAAACCCAAGTTTATGAATTGGAAACAAATGAAAAACAGTTTGAAGATAACATGGGGCAGTGAAAGCAATGAAGGATAAAACAAACAAAATGTACACAACTGCACAAGAAGAGTGATGATGCCTACACATTCTTGGGGCATACAATCATTCTGTTAGGAAGACATGAGTGATGGATTTCTTCAAAGTCAAAATCAACTAATGTCATGGGGATGTTTGCAAAGGATAATAGTTCTAAAGAAAGGGTGCGTGCCCGTTGGAAATATCATTGCCAGATAACAGGATACTCTAATCTTGCTGTTTCTGGCTGGTGGTTGTTTTAAGTGCTCTTCCCAGACACAGCACCATCTCCACAGTAGCAGGGCAGCAAGTGCCCAGCATTCCTTAGTGCCAGATACAGTGGAGGTTTCCTGGGAATGGTGCTAACAACAGATCTGATGTGGGCTTCATAATCTAAGATTTGCTTCTTGAATACACAGGAGGAGATAATCAAATGCAGCTCTGGCAACCAAACACATTGTCCCCTGCAGACTTAATGGAAACAATACTGCAGTTGCCATTTAGTATTACCACATGTGCTCTTCTCCTTCTGTCCACATCAAGTGGACATTTTCAGGGAAAGTTCTTACCTTGGTATCACTGCCATTTAAAATAGGGATACATGAATATACATTTTTTGTTTCTTTCTGTTTTCATGTGAACCTTTTCATTTCACCCATTTGCATTGTTAATGTCACCAACTTGTAATTTTTTTTACCTTTAATGCTACTGCATTGCATTTGTCCACCATTTATATGCAACTGATACAAAAATATGTACCAGCAGTGCTATTTTTGGGCAGGAATGCACAGGAACAGAGTTCCGGCTGGCTTCTGAGTTGGCCATGCCTACAGCCCCCCCCCCCCTTGGGTTCCCCAGGCACCTCGCAAGCTGCAGGGCACCTGGGGAAGCCAAGCCGATCCAGGGAGGGAAGGCAGTTTAAACTACTACCCTCCTCGGGCTCCCCAGGCACTCTGCAGCTGCGGGGCACCTGGGGAAGCCAATCCAGAAACTGCCTTCCTTCCCTCGGGTTCCCCATGTGCCCCACAAGCCTGGGGAAGCCGATCCTGGGAGGGAGCTGCAGTGTCAGGAGTCTGGCCTAATATGCTAATAAGTTTCTGCTGTTGGGTGTGGCCTATTATGCTAATGAGTCCCTGCTGGGCTTTTTCTACAAAAAAAAAGCCCTCTGTACCGGGTTTTAACAGTGATAATTATATTGAATTTTGTTTGTATGTTTGAGTAAAAGGATAACTGAAGTTTCATCCCAAGCTAGGAGAACATGTTTATGAAATAGGTTTGCCAACTCCTGGCATGGTACCTGGGAGAGGTGGTATCTAGGGAGTGGAAGGAGCTCAGCAGGGATATGATGGCAGAGTCCACCCTTGACAGCTATCATTTCCTGTGGGGGACCTGGAGTACAGCTGTAGTTCCAGGAGAACTCTACACCCTACCTAAAGATTAGTAACCCTAGTAAGAAACTGGGGTTTGTAAGATCGAAATAGTATGTTCATGAAATCCCTGCACTAGGGGTATCTGCCATCACTTACCTATTGAGTTTTTGAGCTCAGACAGCACAGTGCTATGAGGGGAAATTAATAATACTTAAATATTCCCACAGGGGAAAACAACAAATAAGTATAATTCTTTCTTAATGTATTCTCCACAAAGGGTTTCTTAGCAATTGTAAGTGCATATATATCCTAATAAGGTGATTTTTCTTCTTATATTAGGGAAAATATGCTTTGCAGTTAACCAGGCTCTGCCGATTCGATATCCTGCACATATACCTGAGTAGAATGCAGTGTGTGCCCTTGAAAGTCTGCCATTGTCACATTTTACAGTCAGCAAGCTGTATTTAGCAATGAATTGTTTCTTATTTCCCTAGGACTCACTATGACACCAAAGAGGCCAGCATGAACCAACTCTGAATAAAAATGACAGAATATTTTCCAGAGCAGGCCCACTTGCCTCATTCTGAAAAGAACTGTTTACCATAATAAAGATATAAAATACATCCCTCTGTTGAAATAATACTACCCCTGCATTGAGAGGCATCCAGATTTATTTTACTTCAAAATTTTCCCTACTGGCAATCTCCACAACAAATATTTATATGGAGAACTGAAAATTACATGGCAGAACAACAAAAGAAACTTCAGTTCAGGTACCCTTGCTAGAATATACAGAGAAATTTAGTATTCTCTCTCTCTCTCTCTCTCTCTCTCTCCCTAACCTAATGACTAACCAGGGGCACCTAATGACTAACGCTGATAGCCACTTCGTAAAAAAATGTGGCTGAATATAAGGAAATGTTCAGAATTTATTTTAAAAAGAGCCACATATATCAAAATTCACGTATAATATTAAAATTACTGGTTTCTGCAGTTTTTAAAATTATATGAGTAAAACTGAGAAATGGTAGAATAGGATACAAAAGATTCAGTCACACTATCTGAAAACACCATACACCAGTGTGTAGGTTAAGAGTGGTGGACTCTAATCTGGAGGACTGGGTTTGATTCCCCATTCCTCCACATGAAGTGACCTTGGGCCAGTCACAGTTCTCTCAGAACTCTCTCAGCCCCACCTACCTCACAAGGTGCCTGTTGTGGGGAGAGGAAGGGAAAGGTGATTGTAAGCCACTTCGTGACTCCTAAAGGTAGAGAAAATCCGGGTATAAAAACCTACTGTTTTTACACTTCTATTTGTGAACCTTTGTAGAAGAGACAGGCAAAGAAGTCCAGAAATGGCTCAGGCTCAGTTTACCTGACATTTTCCAGTGAGATCAGAAGCCACAGAGGATTCTTCCATTCTGACTATGCTATATTGCCTGGTTGCTAGGCACTAAGGAGACATGCATTCAGTATAGCCCTGATCATAACTTACCATGTGACTGTGCCTCAGCAGCAGATCCCCACCCAGAATTGGGGAAGAGAGGGTGTTCCATCACCCAGGGCCTCTTCCTTCCCCAGACTGGTTCCCCATGTACTCTCTTCCTAGTCTGAGCTCCGTCTGTTACTTTCCCTTTGACAGGATTCCCTGGCCTCACCCCCACGCGGCCTGTCTCTAACCTCCTTCCACCTGCTCCATCTGGTAGACTACAAAAGGGAAAGGAAGGCTTTCCTGCCTCTTTCCCATGCTACCTGTTTCCCTGCCCCGCTCTTTCCCCTTGCTGCTCATAACCTCTCCCATTCTGGTCTTCCCCAAGTCTGAGCTCAGCCTTGTCTTCTGACCACACCTCTCCCCGCTACAGCCAGGATTCCTGCCTTAGTCTCAGCTGTGTCACCTCCCTGTCCTGGCCTTCCTTGCATTGGAGAGTCTGGGCCACAGCTGTCCTCAGCTCTGGCAGCCAGGGCAGGGTTGAGTCAAGGCCGGGTGTCAGCTCCCATCACTGGGGGAGGGGCGAATGAGATGCTCCCTGCAAGTCTTTCTGAGTTCCTTCTCATCCTGTACTAGATGCTTCAAAACAAAATGTAGAGTAGGAAAGCAAATAGGGATTTCTTGACCCAATAAAGTTATCAACCACTTCTCATATATGGGAACTTTTCATCCAGCTTCAGTGTCAGTCACTCAGGAGTAGTTCTTGTCCATCACTTCATTACAACTGTTGCTATCAGGAATGCTGTCCATTACATTGAAAATAAAGCCTTTCATTCCAGGGAGGTTGTATTCAAAGGTATTGGTATCACCATACAAAATCAAAATTTTTGTTCAGCTCGTGCAGAATGCACAAATTAAGCACATTTGTGGAAATTACATTGTATTTCTTAGAGTGTATTCTTAGTCAGAAGTCAAAGTAAGCCAGGGGAGGCCAGTATGGAGTATTGATAAGAAAGAGATCTAAGTGGCTGTTCCAGTTTTGTTACAAGTTCTTCCAGGAGTGACAGCACATGTAAGAATTTTAAGTTACTTTCACATCCCTTTCTAGTTGCACATTGTGGGCATAGCTGCAGAATTTGGAGATCGGAGTGTTAGAACAAAAACAGAGTTTTCTTGAAAGCACTAATATAGACTTTTGTGCTACAAACATTTGCCACTGGCACACCTTCAAATCCAATGGTATTTAATTGAAAACTGCAAGGCTATATATAACTTGACAATGCCTTCAGAAGTCTTTCAAAGAAATAAAAGAAGAAACAGCACTGCAGTTGCTTCAGTCTTTATTTATTCAATAGCTCATCTTAAGGGAAAGGGGGGGGATTTAGTACTCCCTTTGAAAATAAAGGGCTATCCAGTTTCCTAATGTGCTAGGCAGAACATAGAGATGGCAGATTGGAAAGAAATAAGGTTCCTGTCATTCAGCAATATCATAGTTTATCATCTCTCTGAAAAAATGAACACTGTAATACAAAGAACTGACAGTGGAATAAGGTAATAGTAAGCAAGAAACAGGGACTTTACTTCTCGTTTCTGAGGAAAAGAACAGATAGCCTAAAATCTTTACCCAAAGGTAAAGGGGATACCTAAAATACTGGAATAATCCAAAATTTAGATAACTAGGAATGCAGTTTGGATGGGACAGTGCTGCCACAGAAATATATAAGAAATATGAACTTGAATCTCAACAAAGATGTTTTTGAAAGTATAGATAATGTGGTTCTGTTCTAGAATAGTGCTCTGTCCCCTACATTTGCAGGTTTCTGACGCAAAGAAACCTTTTACTTCTTATGAACTTGGGAGTATCACTCTTGAGCTTTGCCCCTAAACTGACGAGCAGAAAGCGAGACTCTCCTCCTTAAAAAAGGACACACAGGGTTTTGCCACCCATGTTGTCCCCAAAATTCCACTTATCTGTGGTGTAACTGCAACATGAATAACACAGGGATCAGCATACACTGTGTTGACAGTGGAGATCAGAGACCTTTCAACAGAACATCTGAGGTCTCTGACAAAAACTTCACATTCACACTGAGTGGCAAAGGTATTTGTATGGTATGAAAACTTGTTCTCTTTCTATGCATTTATAGTCACTGCTTCCATTTTAAGGTTTGTAGAGAAATGTTCAGAAACAGAACATTAACATGAAACAACAGGCCAATCAGGTTTTTCCTAATTTAGGAAACAATATAGATATTATTCTTGCAATCTCTTTTTCTTCAATAATAATTCCAAAATCATTTTTATGCATGGAGAACTATAAGTGGGGGAAGGACAAACAATAAAATAAAATAAATAGGAAGTCATAAGAGGGAAGAAAATATTCCACATTCCAAGGGCACATTCCAAAATCAATAAAAGGAGGGAGAATACATTTTCGGCAGCTTATATGCTATTGAAATGTAGTTAGGATGCTGACATTATAGAGGTGGACATAATATTCATCCCTGGGTAGAAGGCAGAGGATCAAAAACTCATTTTAGTTTATATTGTACAAAGTAGTCATCTGTAGTAGATGGCATTTTTCATATTATGGAAGTAAACTTAAACCAAATAGGTTTCTATTTCTTGTCAATCTTTTATTTAAACTGCATTCACTAAAGTACACTTACTGTCTGCAGTTTCAGAGCCATAAGAGAAAATAAAGCAAGTGAAGGAGATATTTAAGCAAGATTTATGAATCACTGTGTCTATAAACTACTAGTGCACTAAAGTGACATTACAAGCCTGAAGATTAGACTATTTTCATAATGGCAAGAGGTAATGCTGGTATTCTACTGACCTGGATAACCCAGGCTAGCCTGATCTCACCAGATCTCAGAAGCTAAGCAGGGTTGACCCTGGTGTTACCTCTGCCAGCTTTGATTCAAGAAGATGAATAGCTGACTTTAGTTTCTGGGGGAAATTAGGCAAATGGTAGGCCTCAGCAAGAGGTGGGGTAATAGCAGAGATCATCCTACCAATGTCTACGGGATTTTTCCCTTTGTGAGAGCTCTTAATAACCAGTCCAAAGGTAAAATAGAGAGTGTTTTATTACATGATATTTAGGGATTGTAACACACAAGCAGCACACATGAAACATACATACAAGAGCTATAGAAATAAAGAGAGGCGTGGGATGAAAGCAAGGGTTGAGGCGACAGCTACCTGTCCTGAAGATGTCCATGCAGCAGGAGAGATGACAAAATGACCAGCGCTTCACTGAGAGAAAAGGACCCAGTATAATAGGGGTGCATGTTAATGGGCACCCAAGATAACACGAATGAAGGACCAGAGTTACACTTGGCTAGTTATAACCGAAATGTGCCCAGAGGGCTTGCTAATGGGAGGGCTCCCTCGGAACAAAGAACTGATTAGATTACTCAGGGCTATGATGGGATTACTCAGGGGTAAGACAGTGTAACTTTGGAATCGTGATAACAAGTTTCCAAGAGTGGACAAAGGAGGCTGAGGATTTCTTTTATATGGAAAGTAGATTTTGGGATGTGTTCCTGACTAGTTTTCCAAGGTTGGAAGACTAATAGATTGCTAATTTAAACTAATCAAAATGGAAACCATGCTGCTTATTGAACCACCAGATCTTGGGGTGTGGGGAAAAGGGTAAGAGTGTTATCAAGGAAATGTGAAAAGGAAAGATGGATCGGATTGATGGGATTCATGTTTGAAATTGAAAGACGTTATTCTGGGGCAAGGCGGGTCCATTGTCCAGAGTATGCAGATATCGGCAGGGGGGAATAGTTGCTGCTGTCAGAGCAAGATCTCATATGCCTTTTCCAGGGTCATTATCCTAGGCATAATATTGGCCTGCCAGTCCTAGCTTTCATCTTTATGTTCACTTATGTCAAGTTGCCTGGTGTATGGACTCCTGGGGCACACTTGAGGGGTCCATTGGTGATTGAAATGACCCTTTCTGATGAATGGAGGTCTGCATACTTACGCTGGCTAGTATTTGGATGGGAGGCCTCCAAGCAATACCAGGGTTATGATGCTGAAACAGGCAATGGCAAACTACCTCTGAATGTCTCTTGCCTTGAAAACCCCATGGGGTTCCCATAAGTCAGCTAGGACTTGATGGCACTTTCTACCACAATGCTGGCATTGATATGCCTAAGAACTGTATTATCTGTCCATTGGGCATGGCCAGCTGCCTAACAGGACAGAATCTGAACCTCACTAAAGGATGAAAATGTCATATTTAATTTATTCCTAGATTTTTGTAAAACTGCGCAAGAGAGGGTAACCATTTAAATTTTCTTCCTCAGGTGCAAAAAAAATGCTTTAGGCTCACCCTCACAATTAAATGTACCCCACCACATTACCTCACACATTACAATCCTTGCATGAGGCTCAGTCTGAACAGTCTGTCTTTATGAGACATGAAAGGAATTATTTGGGTATGGGACTACCTCTCTAAAGTATCACTCAGATAATTTTTATAATGGCTTTATTGTACAGTGATACAGTATGAATACATTGCAAAACACTTTATCTATCCTAGTTGCTCAGAAAGGAGGAATATCAACATGGATAAATAAATGCAATAAACAAGAGTGATGTAAATGAGGCAGTCTCACTGGATTTATTTATATCCATTTTTCCTCCACCATTCATACTGTATGTTTATCTTACCCACACTCAGTTTGGGTTGAAGAGTCAGATTGTGAAGAGATGTGCAGAGCAATGCTTTCCTAGGCCAACCATTGCCAGGGGACTGTTCCAATATTCCAATGTATATTTTCAATATATATTTTCTGGCATTGTGTAGGGGTTGGACTAGATGGCCCTGGAGGTACCTTTCAACTCTATGATTCTACCCCCTGTTTTGAGAGAGAGAGAGAGAGAGAGAGAAGGTTGACGTGACATTTCATGAAACTTAAATATTTATGACCCACTCCAGTGTTAATAGGAAAGCAGGTTAAGAGAAAGATTCAACAGCCAATATTTTCAGTGCAAAAGGAGGGTTTGGGATAGGACTGAAATATTCCCTTCCTGTTTCATGCCAGTTCATTTGGGTTCTCCGCCCTAACCAGCTGCTGCATTTCGTAGCACCTCCTTTCCCCCCCAAATTCACCTCATCTTTCTAAAAATAGTGATGTTATAGCTAATAAAATCAGGTTATGTGACAATTACCCTGAGGACAAAAGAAACTAAAGGAGTGTCATCACATAGCAAAATCCTATTAGCTACACAATATTGTTATTGTTTCCTGAGAAAAGAGATGTGTTTGGGGGGTGAAAACAGTACCAATGAAAAAGGCTAGTGAGGGAGTCAAACTGTCCCACCACCTTGGAATGGGACTGCTGCCACAGCAGATACTATGGAGGGAACTAATACTGAGGAAGCTGTTGAGAGGGAACATGGCTGTGCATGTATGGAGGTGAAAACATTTGCCTTCTTTTTATCTCCCCCCAGGAAGTATGAATAAAAGGAGGGGCACATTTCACCAAGACACCTACAGATTATGTACACATTGCTGCACTCATGGAAACTTCTATACATTGTCCTAGCAAAATAAATTCTCATAAACCTCATTCAGAACAACATCCTTTCCCCCCCTATTTTTTCCCTCCTATTAAGGACAAATGTCAACTATCTACTGGCATGTTTTAGTAACAGTTAATTCTCTTTTCCCAGTTTATTTTAATGGTCATGGTGTCTCATTAACTCAAAAAATACTAAGTACCACCCTCTAGGGAAGTACAGCTTTGAAAAAAAATGGTATTTTCAGATCTGGATATCAGGGAGCCAAAAAATATCAACATTCCCTGTTTTCTGGGTTCCAAATACTGGTTTGGTATTCAGATCCAGGTTTGTTTTCAAGATTCCAGTATTATCCAGCTCCATTATTTCCTGTAGGGAATCTTTCCAGAGGGCTGGAGGGACAAATTGCACCAATACTGCAGAAGAGCAGCTGGTGTCTATCCTTTAATTACCCCCAAATTTCAAGTGAATTGGATTAACAGGTTAAATTCTTATGGGCCCCTAAACAAAGAGCCCCCAGGCATCTTTCATTGTTTCCTAAGGGGGGTGTGTGGAATTCTTCCAGGGCAAAGAATAGCCAAAGACACAAGAGAAAGCAAAGCAGCCCCTGGTCAAAAAAAATCTCAAAACAGGCAGAACCAAGAAGCCCAAAGAACTAATGCAGAACCAGGGAATCACAGCAGAAGTGTGAGACAAAGTGGCAACAAATGTACAACCCAAGAATCCAAGCCATGTCAAACCAGAAAATCCTTCAAGCCAACCCAAATAGAAATGCTGTTGCAACCCCAACAAATGTAAAATTAGAGAATCTGAGACAATGTACAACCCAAGAATTGATGGCAATGTTGTATCCAAGAATCCACCACAAAAAGTAAACTCAAGCAACTCAAGTAAAGAATGCAGTGTTGCAAGAACAACATTTCTGATTTAGGCCCTGATCACATGCAGAATTAGCCGCATGATAGGCACAAATGCCATGCAGATTTTAAGGACATGATCACACCAGAACATCTGGCAAGCATCCCACACCCGCTGGCAATCCGTTTCTTTCTGCCGAAGAAGCGGAGTCAAAAGATACTAGGGATAGTCTAGTATCAAACAGGTTTGCTACGGGCCAGACACTTTCCCCGTGTGATCGCTCCAGTGTGCACTCATGGCATCTGGGATAGTCTGATCAGGCTATCCTGAAACCATGCCGTTGTTTTTTTCGCCTTCTCAGTATGCACATCATTGCATACTGCCATAGGAAGCCCTCAGGGTGGAGATGTGATTCATCGAACCCATTAAAGTGCATCAGAAAAAAGGCAACCCCCACCCGACTCACTCACAATTGCATCTGATCACGCAATGGTGGGCTGTGCCTGCAGCTTCACAGAACTGTGTGATCGCGCAACTGCGGGTCAAATTACTCTGGAGCAAATAGCCTCACTCCCCCCCCCCCGCGCATTATCTCGCTTGTGTGACCAGGACCTTAAAATGACTGAATCAAAGCCAAACCAACATGGCAAACTGATAGCCCTGGGAAGACACGGACACACCATAAAAATAAAGAAAAAACTGTCCTAGGGGCCTTAAAATACAGGCTCCCGATATTTCTAGTTATTCCAAGATATTTCTGGGATTTTTCAGGACCCATTTGCTGGTATCTCAAAAACTCCTGGATACCATCCAGAGACCCAAATATATCTGGAAAATACCCACAAGGTATGTTTTGAATATATATTCAGACCAGATATATCCAAATGCACATCCCTACCACAGACTTCAGAAAACAATGGTGACACTGCTCTTAAAGGACAGCACGGTCAGCTGCAGTCTTTCTACAGAAGCTGAAATAGTTCAGTGATGCTCCACTAACATCTGGGCAGCAACCAACTGCTAGAGTAACAGCCTATCTGGAGAAAGCTTGTATTAAATCAATTTAGAGCCAAACAGCATCTAATTAAGTAGTCTCATATATAAAACCCTATCTTGCCATTTAACAAAGCATGCCTTCTAAGAAACAGAGCAGTCACCAGAATAATTCAAATACACTGGGAGTCTCATTCAGGATCAAATACCTATGAGGAATGATAGACGGAGCCAGTTTTTAACTAAAAGCATGTAAAAATATACATGTTTTATGTATCTATAGGTCTATAAGGACAGTTCAAATTGCAACATAAATCTAATCCTACTGTATCTGAACATAAGAACATTAAGAGAAGCCAGTGTTGGATTAGGCCAGTGGCCCATCCAGTCCAACACTCTGTCACACAGTGGCCAAAAACACCAGGTGGCCTCAGGAGGTCCAGCAGTGGGGCCAGGACACTAGAAGCCCTTCCACTGTTGCCCCCCCCCCACCTCAAGCACCAAGAATACAGAGCATCACTTGCCCCAGACTGAGAGTTCCTATCTATACTTTGTGACTGATGAACCTCTGTTCCATATGTTTATTCAATTCCCTCTTGAAGCCATCCATGCTTGTAGCCGCCGCCACCTCCTGTGCCAGTGAATTCCATGTGTTAATCACTCTTTGGGTGAAGAAGTACTTCCTTTTATCTGTTCTAACCCGACTGCTCAGCAATTTCATGGCGTGCCCATGAGTTCTTGTATTGTGAGAAAGGGAGAAAAGTACTTATTTCTCTACCTGCTGTATCCCATGCATAATCTTATAAACTTTCAATCATGTCACCCCTCAGCTGTCATTTCTTCAAGCTAAAGAGCCCCAAGCGTTTCAACCTTTCTTCATAGGGAAAGTGTTCCAACTCTTTTATCATTCTAGTTGCCCTTCTCTGCATTTTTCCAATGCTATAATATCTTTTTTGAGGTGTGGCGATCAGAACTGTACACAGTACTCCAAATGATTTGATGTCCTCATACTAAAAATAAATAAATAAAAAGAAATATGCTTACTAATCAGGGGTCTGAAATGCTTCAGCTACTGTACCCTGTCCTTCACAAGCACTGAGGAGTGAGCCCCAATGACAGGAAGTTGTCCCCAAGCTCCCCATCTACATTTTTATAGGGAAAAGAGCTGCCATTCATCACTATTCATACAAAAGATTACATTTCCTCTCAACCTTCGACCAGGTCACAAGTTCAGTTATCTGTGGCAAGTTGTAACTTTGTTGTGTGTTTGTTTCTCTTTTTCTGGCATCGAAATCAAGTCTCCTATTGCAGTAGTCTTCCCTTTATGACATCTGGGTTATAATAACACTTTCAAAGGAGCCAATGATGTTCTGGGTATTCAATCTTCTCATGCTCTATCTTCCCTCTGTCTAATGGCCCATAGTGTGGTTTGATTGTTTAATTTATCCCTGTAGGTATCCTTATACCCCTCTCTGGTTTGCCTTTGGGTGTACTTCCAGAGAGAACCAAACTTCTTTAGTGGTCTCTGGTTCTCATGAGAATTTTGGGATGCTGAGAATGATAAATCACTTTCACTTTCTTTCCTGCACACTTTATCTTAACCAAAAGGTCTTTCTTTTCTAGGTGACCCCTTTGGTCTCTGCTACCATGTTCCTTGGTGCCCTTCTCATGCCATCATTGCAAAACTATCACCCTCTGGCTACAAAACCACAATCTCTCTCTTTCTTTCTGACTGGAAGAAGAAGAAGAAATTGGATTTATATCCCGCCTTTCATTTGGAGTCTCAGAGCAGCTTACAAACTCCTTTCCCTTCCCCTCCCCACAACAGATACCCTGTGGGGTAGGTGAGGCTGAGAGAGCTGTTCCCAGAGCTGTCCTTGAGAGAACAGCTGTGACAGAACTATGGCTTGCCCAAGGTCATCCAGCAGCTGCAAGTGGAGGAGTGGGGAATCAAACCCAGTTCTCCCAGATTAGAGTCCATGCACTTAACCACTACACCAAACTGAGGTTTCATTTACAGACTGAGGTTTCATTTCATGTATCTGGTGAAGTGGGATCCAGCTCATGAAATGTGTCTTCAGTAAACCTATTAATCTCTAAGGTGCCACCAGATTAATTTTTGTTTTTAATAAGCAGATATTTCATTTCTCACCAACAAAGTCATTACAGGTTTTATTTTTATAGTAGAAACAGAAGATGGGTATGTGCTGTAGCAAACACAGCTTGAGGAGCTTTCTAAAATCAAAAGGGACATTAAATGAATGTCCCTGCAATTTGCCAAAAAAAGAACACTCCACCTGGCATGCTCTGGGAAATTACATTTGTGTTCTTTCTACTGTGTTATCAAGAGGAAAAAGAGAATGATCCTTTGCTAGCCAACAGGAAAAAAAAACAAGGGGAAGGCCAGCTGAAAATGTCTCTTGCCTGAAGCTCCAAGTATTCTGAACTTTGTCTTGCTGTACATTCTTCTTAGAATAAATCATTATCCATGCAGAAAATAACTAGAATTCATTTTCCTTAACTAACATATTGATTGCTATTGCAAGAATTAGACTGTATTGACATTCCATGCAAGTGATTCCTGAAGGTTTGTTCAGGAGATCCACTAAACTTTGCCCCAATTCACACATGCATCTCCCCTATGCCAAGGATTGAAGGGATGCTGGAGGTCACTGCGATCATCAGTGAAGCTGGAAGAGAAAGGACGGCACTGTGATTGTGTTTCAAGGATGTGTATATGAACTTCTAAAGCAGACTGCATCTCCAAGGCTGAAAATAACTAGAAGTCTCTCTGTCTTTAGTCCAGGATGTCTAAGCTCCTGTGCAGGCTAAGAACCTTCTGGCCATGGACAGGCACACACCGTAGAGCTAACCTCTCCCCTAGCAAAGCTGTATTCCCTGCAGTGAGTTGCCCTGGCCCTATTTATAAATGAAGAAGAGAAGAAGAAGAAGAGATTGGATTTATACCCCGCCCTCCACTCCCCAAGGGAGTCTCAGAGAGGCTTACAAACTCCTTTTCCCTTCCCCTCCCCACAACAGACACCCTGTGAGGTAGGTGGGGCTGAGAGAACTCTTTCCCAAGCTGTCCTTGAGGGAACAGCTGGTACAGAGCTATGGCTTGCCCAAGGTCATCCAGCCAGGTGCAAGTGGAGGAGTGGGGAATCAAACCCGGTTCTCCCAGATTAGAGTCCGCGCACTTAACCACTACACCAGACTGGCTCTCTGAATGAACTGAATGCGTGTTTGGGTGTGTTTCGAATGGAGACCATATTTCAAAATACTTATAATAAGGAAATTGCTGATGTCTCTTAATATAATGGGTGTTGTTAAAACTGGTTATTTTAGAGAGTTTCTTGGGAAGAACTGCTAATTGCTGATTTTAGATTTTCATTAATGCATACTTGTAAATAATGAATATATCTATCCAGGCAGAGGTAACATATCCCCAGTGGAGATTTGGCTTGACAGCCTCTCTGCTTTCCCATGGAATAGCAAACAATTAAACAATTATTAGTTTACCATCTTACCACTTCTTCTGAATACTGGTGCAGAAAGTGAAATGATACCTGGGTAAGTGTCAATATCTTCACCCTGTGGTGCTTCATTTGTCTGAGAATATCTAACTACAGAACTATGTTTGTGCTGCCACTTAGTGGCCAAACAACGTAGGGTGATTTAGAGAATGAAAACCCACAGAAGAGCTTGCATTTATTTACCAATTGTGGGTCAAATTAGCATGAGTTTCAAAAAGATACAGGGTGCCTCAGGCCTATAACAGATTTGTGGCAAAATTAATGCAAAACAATCAAGCTGTAGGTACAGTAAACGTGCATACTTCAGAGGCCCTTCTTATGTCTAACATACACACAAAGCTTTAGATTTTGGTTTCCTTCCAAATGTGTATGAATTCTAGTGGTTACTTTAAACACTAGACATAAATGGGACAGTGAGGTGTTTTTTTTTAAAAAAAATCAGCATTCAGCAGGTACCAGGAAAAAAAGTGAAAGGTAAACTTTACTTGCAAGCTTTGAGGAACATCTACATGACCATCATATAGAAGGCATTTTTGAAAATTATCTACTCTGCATCCATCATATCCGTTGATGGGAGCAGAACATGACTTGATGTGCTTTTCAGTCTGTTTATAGATATGGGCTTTGGAAGTTGTCTTACTTGTGTTTTTCCAACCTGCCTCCTTCTTGAGCACTTAGGTCAGAGACTGAAGACTTCCTGGTTCCCAACAAACCACAGTTTGTTGTGATGTACAAAAAGCCAAGCTATTAGAGGGAACCAGAATGATTTCATACTCTGACACATGCAAGGGGAGGAGGAAGGAAGGGAGTGTGAGCCCTGGAAGTTCTAAGGCTCATTTCCAAAGTGGCAAACTATGACTTAATTACACCTGAATGCAAACAATAATTCAAGCTAGACAATGCGAATGAAGAGATATTAAAAATAGTAACATGAAAGCTAGTTACAGAACATTTCAGTATTTCACAACATTCCATTTGTGACCTTTCTTAAGCAAAGGATGTTTTGGTATGTACAAGCTGTGAGGCTGCAGGTGTCCATTGACATATCTGATACAATTGTAGTGGAGCCACTACAAACAATTATTATCGTCAGGTGTGCCTATCTTTTATCTATGGGTTTGTTGACTCCTGGCTATCAAATTATTTTAAGTGTAATGGATTTATTCATGCACAGTACCTGCACTTTCAGGATGTGCAAGTACCTTCCTCTGATTGGTGAAGTAACTGTCGCCTATAAAAGCTCTTGTTCAATAAATGTCAGTCTTTAAGGTGTCACAGAACTCTAATAAAATAATATTCACAAGTGCTGTAAGAGCTGAGTGCAATTTTTGTCATTTAAGACAGATGCAAAAAATCTCTGAAGAAGTGGCCTATACGTTTACTAAATCAACAAATATACCCTTGTAGATTTGACATAGACAGCAAGTCATCTTGCTTTCAGGTTGTCTTAGGTGAATCTCGGCCATTTCAGAATACTTCTGAGAAGCTACCCCACTGCAACTCTATTTAGCCAACAGAAAGGTAAGTACAACAGTCAGTTGAGACAAACTGGTGGGCACCAATAACAAAATTCCTGCCTTTCTTTTGTATGTGTTCATCGTTTTCCATTGATCAGCAGATAATGAAGTGTGCATCCTGAATATGTTTCTCTCTACTCTGCATTCTTTAAAATGTCACTGCACATTTTGCAAGTCACTGCTCCCTCTGCCTCTAATGAGTTGCCAATGATAGTAACATGGACCTCTTGTCAAGGATGTGAAAATGGTAGTTCCAGACAAAGGACCACACCTTCAGTATTATAGGGAGTGGGACTTTGCATGATCCACTATGTTCACATTTTACATGCTTCTTTTTCAGATGAAGCAAAAGGTAGGCAACAGTAATATGAGTGCATCAGCTTCGACTTTATTGATGAATACCTACAACTCTATTCCACACAATTCTCTGGTCAAATTTGCTTGATGTTCTTCAGCTGCTGCCAGTCCAACATGTCAGATAAAAGGAACAGGGAGTTGTTTTTTCTCTCTCTTCCTTTACTACTTTTCCCATGCAAATATGATTCCTGATTTACCTGAAATGCCTAAGCACTATAGCTATCACAACAGATGGCTCCTGAAAAAATAGTTTACATTTACTAATGTCTCCAGCATAGAAGATTCAGGTGGGTAGTCACATAGGTCTGAAGCCACAGAACAAAGTTTGAGTTGGGTGGCACCTTTAAGACTAACAAAGTTTAATTCTGGGTAGAAGCTTGCATGTGCATATACACTTCTTCAGATACATTGAAACAGATTTCCTCAAGCCTTCCATATAGGTAGAGGAGGGTTAGTTGCCATGAAGGGCTAGTTATAGTCAAGATGCATAAGTAACTAGGCAATAAGTATAGCTGAGATTGGATTAAAGCAGTTGGTAAGACCTGTGAATGACTGCAAATTAGCATACAAACATAAGAGTTAACAAACAGATGTGAGAACGAAGTCTAAGGTTGCAGTCATACATGCAAGATAAAGCGGGGAGGAAGAGAGGCTATTTCCTCTGGCAGAATTTGACCTGCAGTTGCATGATCACACCTCCCTTTAAAGCTGCGGGTGCAGTCCGCCAGTGTGTGATCAGACGTGTGGGTAAGTCGGGGGGGGGTGTCCTGTTTATTCCCCATGCACTTAAACGAGGGATTGATGAATCGCACCTCCTCACTGAGGGCTCCTTATGGAGTGTATGGTGATGCACATACTGTGAAGGGGGGGGGGAACCGCACAGAATTGGGATGGCCTGATCAGACCATCCTGACACCATGAGAGCATGCTGGAGCAATCAGACAGGGGAAAGTCTGCCCATGGCCCATCGCAACCCGTTTACTCCTGGGTTTTCCCTGGTGTCTTTTAACTCTACTTCTGCAGTGGAGCAAAACCGGTTGCCGACGGCTGTGGGGGGCTTCCCAGATGTTGTTGTCTGATTGCTCCCATTAAATCTGCCCAGCATTTGCATCTATGTTGGGTCTAATTGTGCATATGATCACAACCTTAGTGTGGTGGCACCTCTAAGACCAACATAGTTCAGTTCTGGGTATAAGCGAGAACTGAGAGACTTAGCATGTATAGATGCACACTTCTTCAGGTACATTGACATAAATAGTAAATAATTAAAACAAATCTATCAATAAGTGCAGCAAAGCATAATGCATCATACGGAATGCCCTGAAGAAAGCTGAAACTAGTCTGAGTAACTGAGCCCAAGCATTTACCCTATCAGATGAAAACACACAAACCAACCAGCATCCGTTTCTAAAAACTGAGGTGTTCACATAATTTGGGCATATGCAAGTAAATGTACTCTGTGAGCATGGCCTCCAGTTTCAGGTATCTGATACAACTTGAAACTATGACAGTGGAGCCCCTTCTTCAAAGAGTACAGGGTACATATATAAGATGATCATCCCTAGTGACATTACCATCTCTTCTACTTGTTCATTAAAAAGGTAGAACAAAATCAAATACTTATTCCTATGGGTGAAAGGTTTCCATTCCATTTTGCTATTTAGTTCTGTTTCTTGCAATTATAACAGAAGTGCATCATAACCTAAGGAATTCTTTCAAGTGGTATAACCCAGCATGTAGTGAATCTGACCTTACTATGCTCTTGCTGATGCAGAATTTGTGCTTTCTCCTCTGTCTTGACATTTCTATTAGATAGCAAGACTAAGAGCACAGTAAGGTCAGATTCACTATTCACCACCATGTAATGAAGCCACCTCTTGGTGTTGCACTACCTGAATTAGCCTAAATAGTTAAAACACACTTTCTAAGGGAGCTTTTATGATTGGGCTCCTGAGTTTGATTACTGCCATAAAGCTTTGGGGAGCTGCATATGTAATTACAGCAGCGGTGAAAGGGGAGGAGTACTTATGAATGAAATCATCAGCATAGGCAAAAGAAAACAAAGAGACCTTATATTTGTTCCTCTCCCTGGAAAATGAGCTGGGGAGGAGGTCATAAAATTATGCACAGAAGAAAGGTTAAGCTCTTTGTCCCCAGTACTGCTGCAATCAAACTCACAATTCTCAGTTGCTATATTTCAGTAACAAAACCCCTCACAAAAGATAATACTTCATCTCTTGCATAATGTACAGTTTGCACCCAAGATATGTGATCAGCATATGCATCAAATATCCCAGATATGTGATATTAAATATCACACATATTAAATATCACAGGTATGTGCAATTCAAGGTATTATGAACCATGTTATCCTATTTTTCAAAGGCATCTCAGCCCTGGACACTTTCTTCTCCCGCACTGCTCCTGCTGCCTCTGCTGCATGTGAAGGAGGAGAGACAGGAAGTGCCTGAGGCTGGGCAGCCAATTTACCAGCTGGTGGGGAAGGGATAGGGCTGCCAAGTCCAACTTGGGAAATATCTGGGGACTTTGGGGGTGGAGCCAGGAGACTTTGGGGGTGGAGCCAGGAGAAAGGAAGTGACATCATTTTGTGATGTCACATCCTGTGATGTTGCTTCCACATGCTGACACATGAACTCATGAAGTTTCCTAATACTGAATCAGGCCATTGGTCCATCAAGGTCAGTATTGACTACTCAGACTGGTAGTGGCTCTCCAGGGTCTCAGGCTGAGATCTTTAATGTCACCTATTACCTGATCCTTTTTTAGCTGAAGAGGCTGATACCTCCTGCATGTCAAGCAGATGCTCTAGCACTGAGCAACGGCCCTACTGAATCCTTCCTCATCTCGGCAGAATATGAAGCACTAAGTGCTACACAAGTGCTAAATATGATTTTCATATCATAAGAACAGGAGAGAAGCCACAGTGGATCGGCCCATCCAGTACAGCCCATCCAGTACAACACTCTGTGTCACAACAGTGGCCAAAAAATACCAGGTGCCCTCAGGAGGTCCAGCAGCGGGGCCAGAACTCCAGAAGCCCTCCCACTGTTGCCCCGCAAGCACCAAGAATTCAGAGCATCACTGCCCCAGACAAAGTGTTCCATTTAGACCTTGTGGCTATAATAGCCACTGACAGACCTCTGCTGGATGGGGACAGAGAGAGAGACAGACAGACAGACAGACAGAAAAAAGAAAGAGGGAGAGAGAGAAGGAAAAAAAACTGGCAGAGGCACTTACTTCCATTTAGACCTTGTGGCTATAATAGCCACTGATAGACCTCTGCTGGATGGGACAGAGAGAGAGAGAGAGACAGACAGACAGAAAAAAGAAAGAGGGAGAGAGAAGGAAAGGAGCTGGAAGAGAAACTTACCTTGCCAGCCACATGCAAAAGCAGCTCCTTCAGTCCCTCCTTAATCTCTGGGCGGACCTCTCTTGCTGTGGAAGCTCTCTTGCCGACTTCTTAAAGGGGAAATGTCTGGTGAGGCTTTTTACTGCAGGGCAGGCTCTCTGCAGACATTTCCCTTTTAAGGTAGCCATTTTGTCCCCCCGGTGGCCAACTTGGAAAAAGCGGGGGAAAGCACTAAAAATTGGTGTTTCCCCCACCCTACCGGGGGACTTGGCAGCCCTAGGAAGGGAAGAAAGGCAGCTGGAGCCCTGTGGCCACAGACAGCCCAGCTAGAAGCTCCTGCTCCACCTCAGTACTCCTGCTGCCTCTGCTACATGCAAGGGGGAGTGGGAGCCCACAGCTGGGCTGGCAGCCAGAGGACTCCAGCTCTCCTCTCTGTGCCACCAGCTGGTAGATATTTTTTTTTAAGTTGTTTTATAGGGATTGCTAAGCAACCTTCAAGATGGTGCTTGAGAGCTGTTGTTTGAGTTCTCTGATTCAGGGGCTTTTAACACACACACACACACACCAAGTTTTTGTATTTTTCTGCAAGCTGCTCCTTCTTTGTACATGGCCGCAACCTCTGGATTTAAGGATCCACAGTTAGGGCCAGGTTGAGAATTAAATATAGTGTGCTGGATCCAGACTAAATTTTCCAATGGCAGAACAATTTTTTTTCTGCCTTCCCTTCCCACTTCAGAACACCGGTCTCCACAAAATGCTTCTCCTGGGCAGCAGGGACCCTGAGGAATGGCATGAGAGGGGCCTGTAACAGGAAGAAGGGTGGCTTTTAAAAAGCCATCACAACTTCTTATAGTAATGAATTCCATGAATTAATTATGCATGGGGTAATTTTGTTGGTACTGAAACTCTTCATAAATTATGAGACAGGGATAAACTGTCTCTCCATCAGCCGTCCCAGCATCATTCATTCCTTTATAAAACCTCAATCATGCCTTCTTTGGGTTGCCATTTTTCTAACCCCCTCCCCAACACTTTGGGTCTTTCCTCATATGGAAGGTGTTCCAATCCTCTGAGAACTTTAGTTTACCTTTTTCTGAACTCTTTTTAAAAAGTTCTATTCTTTCTGATATGAGATGACCAGAACTGTACACAGCTTTCAAACTGTGGACACACAGTAATGGCATATAGATTTTTTTCTTATCCCTGTCCTAATAATCTATTGCATGGAATTTGCCATTTTTCAATGCTGCTGTACGCAGAGTTCACTTTTGAATATGCTAGATCAGCCATGTTGGTCTGAAGCAGTAGAAAAAGTTTGAGTCCAGTGTCACCTTTAAGTCCAACAAAGTTTTATTTTAGGAATAATCTTCCATGTGCATACACATTTCTTCAGATACACTGCAACAGATGTCACCAGGATTCTCTGATTTTACATTTGTTGGGCTTGCAACAGCATTACTATTTGGCTTGGCTTGGAGGGTTCTCTGGTTTGACATTGGCTTGGATTCTTGGGTTGTACATTTGTTGTGTTAGGCTTGCCACATTGTCTCACACTTCTGCTGTGATTCCCTGGTTCTGCATTGGTTCTTTGGGCTTGTTGGTTCTGTCTGCTCTGAGAGGCTTTTGGCAAAGGGTTGCTTTGTTTACTCTTGTGTCTTTGGCTATTCTTTGCCCTGGAGAAAGCGTGGATTTTTGTCCATTATCCTTTGGCAAAGGGGAACGCCCTTCAGTTCTCTACATAGCACAAACAGATCAAAGCCTACACCAGGATAGATGAACACAAATCTGACGTCAAGAATCACAAGACTGGAATACCCGCAGAAGAACACTTTTAACCTTCCAGGACATTCAGTGGGTGACCCCAAAGTAGCTGTTTTCTTGCAAAGAAGCTTCAAGAACAGACTAGAAAGGGAAATTGCTGAGTTGCAAGTTATTACCACACTCAGAACAATGAAATTACCAGGACTTAAAGGGATACTGGTTTCTTAACTCACTATATATGCTAACCTCATTCAGCCATAACATCTGTATTCTCACCAATCCCCCAGAAGGGCCATATGTCCTCTTTATTTTATTTCTTATATGGAATAATAGATAAGAATAGTAGATGTTAATGTAACATAATGAATAGTAGAATGTAATGTAGTTTGGAATGGTAGATTGGAATGTATTTCTCTGGTCTGGGGGCATGGGAAAATACACTGCACAGCCAATTGCCCCACCTCAAAGAGGATGCTATAAGGTCATCTCTAAGCTTGAGAGGAGATGGGGGTCTTAGTTAATTACTCTCAGCATTCCACAATTAAGAAGGGAACCTGCCCATTAATCTCCAATTTTGATATATTTATTTCTTTCACTATGCCCCCCCCCCAAGAATTAAACCTAAACAAATGGTTAC
The DNA here is from genome assembly GCA_029233225.1 of Lepidodactylus listeri. Taxonomy (NCBI): domain Eukaryota; kingdom Metazoa; phylum Chordata; class Lepidosauria; order Squamata; family Gekkonidae; genus Lepidodactylus; species Lepidodactylus listeri. The sequence continues at coordinate 69,631,962 of JARCFY010000004.1, read as the reverse complement.
TATATAAACTAAGCCTGTTATTCCTGTTTGGTCCTTGAATCTGTTAAACATCTTCATTATAATTTACTACTCACCCTCTACCTATATGTATGGACTAGTAACTTCCATTTCACTGTATCTAAAGAAGTGTTGATGCACACAAAAGCTTATACCTTGAATAAAACTTTGTTGATCTTAAAGGTGTTGCTGAACTCAAACTTTGTTCAAAGAATCATAGAATCCCAGGGTTGGAAGGGGCCATACAGACCATCTAGTCCAACCCCCTGGCTCAATCAGGATCAGCCTAGAGCATCCCTGACAAGTGTTTGTCCAGCTGCTGCTTAAAGACTGCCAGTGAAGGGGAGCTCACCACCTCCTTAGGCAGTTGATTCCACAGTTGAACAACTCTTACTGTAAAAAAGTTTTTCCTAATATCCAGCCAGTATTTCCCCATCCTTAATTTAATTATTGCAAGTCCTATCCTCTGCTGCCAACAGGAACAGCTCCCTGCCTTCCTCTAAGTGACTGTTCTTCAAATACTTGAGGAAAGCAATCATGTCCCCCCTCAACCTCCTCTTCTCCAGACTAAACATTCCCAAGTCCCTTGGCCTTTCCTCACAGAGGGGTCTCCAGGCCCCCAATCAGCCTTACCGCTCTCCTCTGCACTCTCTCCATTCTGTCCACATCTTTTTTGAAGTCTGCTGCTTCAGATCAACATGGCTACCCACTTGAATCTAGAAGCACTCATGATAGCTTACAGACAGGAGGAGACAGGTGTGTGTATATGTGAAACAATTTTGAGTCTGGAGTACACACATAGAGAAGCAGACAGAGACAGCTGTGAGCTGGCTGAAGATGAAACACATTCATTCTCTCTCTCTCTCTCTCTGATGTAGATAAAGGCTCTGCTGCTCTGTAAGAGTGTATCTTAGTTTTTAACTGTGCTCTACTTTTATGTTTGTAAATAAAGCAAATATTTTTTAAAAAGAAAGCTAACCCAGATTGCTTTTCCTGTATAGCTTCTTGCTGCTTGGTGGTGTATATGTATAACAAATTACATTTAATCATAGATACTAATGCAGCTTTAAGAAACACAGAATCTTTAGCTTTACATGCAGATCTGCAAAATCAGTTCTCAGTCATAGCTGGGTCCCCCCTCCAATTCGAAGCTTGTTCCCTAACCATTGTGTGTTTCAGTGGCTTTCCAGCCTATGGCAAGGAAATCCTTACTTGAGGCAGGCATTTACTTAGGAAGTATTGATCCCACTGATTTCAGTCCATCTTGCATTCACATACTGCTAAGGACTGTCACTTCTCCTGAGCAGCATCTTCTACAAAAACAGCTTTTCCAGACTTGCATTTAAGCATGAAAGCCTTGTGCCTCAGATGTACGAAAACTGACATCCAGACTTAAAAGATGCCATGATGGTAAAATTGCTAGTCTTGACAGTCCGCCTGAGGAGGCCTATCTGAGTTGTGATTAACTGCAAAAGCATTCTGCAGACTCATTCATAACTGTCATTCATCTTAAAAGCCTGTGGAGCAAGTCTCGGGAACATCTGGCCAATATTACATTCCAATCGTAACTGAAGAATTTGCAATTGTTAAAATATAAAGTATGTTTTTTCCAGTCACCAGCACTTGGGTACTACATAAATTCACATGAACAGCCAGAATTCAGAAGGTGCCAAGGAAGCCCGTCACATGATACTAGGAATATTTTTGTTTACTCTGGATTTGGGGCAATTTCCACCTATAGTGTTGTGCAAATGAAATGCAGCATGCTTTCCTTTCCTAGCAGATACTGAAAATATTAAATGTATACTAACAAAGAAAGATTCCAGTAAGTAGCTGTGTTAGTCTGAAGCAGCAGAACAAAGTTGGAGTCCAGTGGCACCTTTAAGACCAACAAAGTTTTATTCAAGGTACAAGCTTTTGTGTGCAAGCACACTTCTTCAGTAAGAGAGTAATTGAAACCCCACAGGATGACCGATAATATAAGTGAACATGTGCTGCTGCATTAAATGTGCGTTTGGCATATTACTCAGGAGACTTGCCTGGTCCAGTAAGCTGGCTGTTTCTGGGGTCTGTCTCAAGTGATCAGAATGGGTTGCCTTAAGTCAGGGACTGAAATGTGGTGTCCATGGGCCCCATTGTGCCTGCCAACACCTTTCCTGGCATCCACCAAATATTTTTGGGAAAGTGGGCTGAAACAGGTAGGGCTTTTGCCCAGCAGGACTGTTACCCAAATGGCCCAAATGTGCATATACCTTGACCAAGGAGCGTCCTCCCTCTAAGGGGTCAGAAGACTGTACACACCTGTGCTCCTGGCAGATATTACAGGGACCGTATTGCCTGAGGTATACCAGGGTCCAAGATTTGCTCTAATGCCCCATAAGGGTGCGTGAATTCTTAGAAGTGAATAGACATTGGTTTAAAGTTAAGGATTTATTAAGAAAAAGAATAATAGCAAAGGAAATTAGCAAACCGAATGCAGAGTTTGAAACAGGCACACACACACACACACTAAATAAATGTTCTACAAATTCTAACTTCTATTAAGGCCTTACCTACACAAATAATCCTAATTTTAAAAGAGCCTAAAGAGAAATGGGGGGGGGGGGGGGGAGAGAGAGAGAGAGATACTAGCCTGCCTTGGGGAGGGTGTGTGTGTGGATTCTACACAGTCATCAAGAACTATCCTTTAACAATCAGTGTTCAGTAAAAAACATTATTTTTATAATTTTTATAATAATTTTATAATTCTTTTAATAATCCCTGGTTCCTACCATATTTGGTGGGTTAGGCCAAACACACAGTGACAGACCCATTGATCAGAGAGGGAAAACACAGCATTATTTACTCATTTTACAATTTCTAGATCACCTATTGAGCAAAGTCAGGTCTTGAATGCCATTCACAACAAAAATACATCAAATGTGATATAGAACATCATCAATGCCCACCAATTCCTAGAAAAGTTACGTATTGCACAAATCAATGATCAATGACAAACTTTTCAAATAACTCATAACAAGAAAAAGGAAGGAAATGATTACAATTTACCTTAATGCAAGGAACACAAAATATGTTTCACCACATTCATTAGCAGCAAATATCTTGTATCTAATTCTCACATGGCCTGACATACATGGAGGCCACAGGGAATCTGCTTTTCATGCTGAATAAAGACATTTTAATTTCCTGCCACTTAGAATCAGAGCTACTATCCTTGTAGAGTTTTGGAATGTTAATTTAGGCTTAATGAAAAAGAGTCTAAAGAAGGACCCAGACTTTCTCATCATGTTTGTATGAGTTCATCTGGACAGGTTTAAACAAAATTGATAATATATTGAGTGGAGAATAAATGACACAAAGAAATCAAGCAAAATACAGATGGGATCTGATAGCAACTCCATGAATACATGACAAGAACTCCTTCATCCGTATACACAGGGGTCCTTTTGTAAAAAAAAGAGGTGTAGGAGCTCATTAGCATAGCTTATTTGCATATGCCACACCCCCTGACATCACCGGAAGTGTCAGAAGGCCACACACCCCTGACGACACCGGAAGTGTGTCAGAAGGCAATACCCACCGCTCAAGTTCCACCCCAAAAATCTCCAAGGTATTTCCCAACTCAGAGCTGGCAAGCCTATCTGATGGCAAAAGAAGGAAGGAAGGAAGGAAGGTAACAGGAAGGAAGGTAGGTAGGTAGGTGGGGGGGGAGAGAGAGAGAGAAGGAAGGAAGGAAGGAAGGAAGGAAGGAAGGAAGGAAGGAAGGAAGGAAGGAAGGAAGGAAGAAAGAAAGAAAGAAAGAGGAAGGAAGGAAGGAAGGAAGGAAGGAAGAGGAAGGAAGAGGAAGGAAGGGGGGAAGGCAGGGGGGAAGGAAGGGGGGAAGAAAGAAAGGAACAGGAAGGTAGGTAGGTAGGTGGGGGGGAGAGAGAGACAAGGAAGGAAGGAAGGAAGGAAAACAGAGAGACAGACTAGGTGCTTCTCCCCCCCCTTCAGACCTAGTGGCTGTCAGCCACTCAGCCAGCGTTTCCCTCTCCCCCTTGCTTGGCCTGAGTGGTTTACCCAGCTTTTCCCTCCCTCCCTCCCTGCAGCCCAGGAAGGGAGAGCGGGGGGGAGGGACGGGGGCTTCTTCCTGGGTGGCGCTTGCCACGGCCCAGGAAGAGAGAGCCAGGGGGGAGGGACAGGGGCTTCTCCCCAGGCCGCAGCGCTTGCTGCGGCCTGGGAAGTGTGAGCGGGGGGGAGGGAAGGGCTTCTCCCTGGGCCGGCGGCGGCCTGCCGTGGCCTGGGAAGGGTGAGCAGGGGGAAGGGAAGGGGGTTCTCCCCGGGCCGGCAGCGGCCTGCCACGGCCTGGGAAGGGTGAGCGGGGGGGAGGGAAGGGGGTTCTCCCCGGGCCAGCGGTGGCCTGCCGCAGCCTGGGAAGGGTGAGCGGGGGGGAGGCTTTCTTCCAGCTCTGGACCAAAGCGCGGGCCGGAAAAGAGAGCTGGGGGCGGGGCTTTGTTATGTGCCCGTCCCCCGGCCTCCTCTCTCCCGGAGCAGCGCCCCGGCACGCTCCGGCCCCAATGGAGCCCTGAGTATACAATAAGCACCTGGAAGCTTGAAGACCAGATTCCTTCCCACCACCCTGATTCCAGCTGCCTCTCCCCCAGTTGCCAGTGCTCAAGGAAGAGAGTTAAGTGGAGGGATGGGCTCCTGTAGGACTGCGAGATGTTGTTTACCTAGATTTCCAGAATGCTGTTGAATAAGTTCCTCATCAAAGGCTCACAAGTAAACTCAGCAGTCATAGGATAAGAGGACAAGTCCTCTTGTGGATTAAAACTGGTTAATTAACAGGAAATAGAGAGTATAAATGGGCAGTTTGCACAGTGGAAGGTGGTAAGCAGAGTGGTACCGCAGGGCACAGTACTAGGTTTGGTGTCTTTTAATTTATTCATTAATGATTTGGAGTTGGGATGCAGTATTCCTTCTAAACTGAGCTAGTGCGAGCTAGTTCACAGTTTTTTTAGCTTCCAGCTCACACATTTTTGTCTCAGTACAGGAAGGATGGCCCCAGAGCCAAGTAATTCATGCAGTGGCCCAGTCGCTCACTTGTTAGCCAAATTGCTCCATTTGTTTAATAAAAGGTTGGGAAATTATGATATTAATGTGCAATTGGCATAACTACAGGATCATGGTCTTTGTATACCAGAGTCCCACCTTATCCAGGTCACAGAAATAGATGCAGAGACTAGATAACTAAAGCAGTGATCTTTTTACTGAAGGATTCTTAAATTTATAAATTATGATCAAACATTCATATACATAATACAGAACTAAGGAAGCAGAGGTGATTGATAGGGAATAGAGGGGGGTGAGTTATGGGGTGATACTACCTGTCCAGATGTGCAGAGGTCCGTGAAGAAAGGATTATGGCCTAAACCCAGAGGGTAAAGGAGTGGCCTGCCAGTTGGCATCAGGGCAGAAAACACACATGGTCTAAAACCATGTGGTCACAGATATAGGCATTGGAAAACAATGCAGACCAATGGAAGGTCTTGGGGGATGGTCTCAGGTGAGAACAAAAGATTACCTGGGCCAATCCAGGGTCCCAGGGGTGTGTGGCGTCAGAATGGGCAAGGCCTAGATGTGGCTAATGAGCTTCCAGAGGGGGCAGAGTCAGGCTTTAACAACAGAAGCCAGGTGTTGGATGACTGTGCTGGGGGTGCCCATTGTGGAGCAATAGAGTCATCTGGCATTTCCCTGGTGCCAGACAAAAGGAATGATGTTTCTTAATGTGTGGCAGGATGATCCTGAATGGGTGACCATTCACTATACATGGAGAGTTAATGTTTACCTTGATGGGTCTGGCATAGGTGTAAGAATGCAGATTTCTTAGACAAATATATGAAGACAAGGATGAGAGGATTATTTCAAAGATACTTCCTGACATGAGTGAAACAGGAGAAAGGGGTGGAAACATGCAACGTACTTCATTCATGGCAATAGCACAGACCAGAGGCTCTTTGTCCCTGCCTGCCTGTACATTTGACAGACAAAAGACTAGCCATTTGGTCAGCAGAAGATGCCTGAGGCAAGGGCAGAGACTTGCCCATTCTTAATCATTTTTGGACCAAGATGACAGTAGAGAAGTGGGGGGGGGGGGGTTGCTTGTGTGGAGAATTCTCTTTGGCCTGAGTTTTCTCAGCCAAAATGTGGTTCTTCTAGCCTCCCTGCAAAAGCCACTGTTTAAGCCAAGCCTGGCTTCATAGGGCACTGCTTACGAAGGTTCAGAGGTCACTTTGGGGTGTCTCTCAGGAAAGACCACCCCAGATTCAGTGGTGAGAATGCTGGCAACACGCTCACAACTTTAATGCCAGGAGCTCACAAAGTAGCATTTTTGCTTACAAGACTCCACAGCTTAGAGGGAGCATTGGCTGGGAGTAAGCAATGAGGCAGCTCAGTTTGCAGATGACACTACGTTTTTCAGGGTGGTCAGAATCAGGAAAGGCTGTGAGGCACTCCAGAGGGATCTGTCAAGCCTGGGTAGGGGGCATCAGTGTGGCAAATGAGATTCAATGTGTGCAAGTGCAAAGTAATGCACACTGGAGCCAAAAATCCCAACTATAGATATATATTGATGGAGTCTGAACCGGAGGTAAATGACCAGGAGAGAGATCCTGGAGTCGTGGTAGATAACTCACTGAAAATTTCAAGACAGTGTGTGACTGCAATAAAAAAGGCCAACGCTATGCTGGGGATTATTAGGAAGGGGATTGAAAACAAATCAGTTAAGTATCATAATGCCCCTGTATAAATCTATGGTGCAGTGTCATTTGGAATACCTTCCCTCTGAAGAAAGGTTAAAGCGGTCGGGGCCCTTTAGCTTGGAGAAATGATGATTGAGGGGTGACATGATAGAGGTTTACAAAATTATGCAGGAGATACAGAAGGTAGAAAAAGAAATATTTTTCTCCCTTTCTCACAATACAAGAACTTGTGAGCCCTCAATAAAATTAATGAGCAGTGAGCTCAGAACAAATAAAAGGAAATACTTCTTCACCCAAAGAGTCATTAACACATGGAATTCACTGCTGCAGGAAATGGTGGCAACTACAAGCACTGACAGCTTCAAGAGGGGATTGGATAAACATATGGAACAGAGGTCCATCGGTGGCTATTAGCCACAAGGTATAGAGGGAACACTGTGTCTGGGGATGGTGATGCTCTGTACTCTTGCTGCTTTGGGAGCTTTGGGGGCAAAGAAAGGACTTCCTGAGTTCTGGTGGACCTCCTGATGGCACCTGAGTTTTGGCCACTGTATGACACACAATGTTGGACTGGATGACCCATTGGCCTGATCCGACATGGTTCCTCTAATGTTCTTACGATGATTTGGTGTGGTAATAAATGGAGGTTCTGACCCATCACTCTCAACCTGTTTCCTGGTGGCCCACTCACAAAATGTGTAAGATTAAAATTCAGTTCCAGGCTCAGATCTCAGAAACTGCTAACCAACAGCAAATCTACACTTTAGAACTATTTGCATACCCACTATTTGAATGTGTGTTGTGTCTGAGATAAATGGGAGCCCATTCTATTTAAATACTGAGAAACACCTTCACAAGGACAGATGTAGGTTACAGCTGTCTAATAAATTGCCTATCATCCTTGAAACAGCAACATTACAAAGTCCATCAACATTTTAAAAAGCTTGTTTTCTAACTAATTTTGAGTTTTTTGATTATATCTAAAACTTTTAAGGTGCTGGTTGACTAGTACTATCAGATACTGCAGAATTTCACAGCTACTTGCAAAGCAAACCGGTATTGTTTATGCTGGCTAGACATTACTATAAGTACCTGAAGATACCCAGGGCTCATTTCATAGCAGGAGCTCCTCTGCATATTAGGCCACACCAGGGCTCTTCTTGTAGAAAAAGCCCAGCAGGAACTCATTAGCATATTAGGCCTCACCCCTGACAGCTCAGCTCATTAACATATTAGGCCACACCCAATGTTCCCAGAAGTGGGGTCATCCAGCCTCATCCACCTTTTGCTTCTTATTCTGTTTACCTTGTTGTCAAAACAGTTTTGACAAAACCAATAAAAACATTATTTTCTGTCCCATCTATACAAAACCTTGCCTGAACCAATATCTTATGTCCAACAATTATTCCCACACTGGATTGGAATCAATTCCTAAGGGTTAGGTTCCCATGGAAATCAGTTTGCCTTCCTGCAGAACTAGTATGCTGAATATGATTTTTTAGGGTTGCCAACCTACAGGTGGAGATCTCCTGGAATTACAACTGAGCTCCAAACTACAGAGATCAGGTCAATGGCTGCTTTGGAAAGTAGAGTCCATGGCATTATGCCTTGCTTAGGTCCCTCCTTCCCCTAAACTGCACCCTCCACTCCCAAATCTCCAGGGATTTCCTCAACCTGGAGTTGGCAACCCTAGTTCACTGGCAGAAAAACGCTAGGAGCCAGTTTGGTGTAGTGGTTAAGTGCGTGGACTCTAATCTGGGAGAACCAGGTTTGATTCCCCACTCCCCCCTTGCACCTGCTGGATGACCTTGGGCAAGCCATAGCTCTGTACCAGCTGTTGTCTCAGAGCTCTCTCAGCCCCACCTACCTCACAGGGTGTCTGTTGTGGGGAGGGGAAGGGAAAGGAGTTTGAAAGATGCTCTGAGACTCCCTTGGGTAGTGAAGGGCGGGGTATAAATCCAATCTCTTCTTCTTCTAGGTTTGTGGATGCACTGGATGTGAGTAGTTTGTGGACTATTTTATTCAAGGTACAAAATTTTATTCAAGGTATAAGATTTTTTGTGCCACCCACACTTCTTCAGATGGAAGACGTGTGCATGCACACAAAAGCTTATACCTTGGATGAAACTTTGGACTCCAACTTTCTTCTGCTGCTTCAGACCAACACGGCTACCCACCTGAATTATTACACTATAATAGTTTTTACAAGCAATTATGTACCAGTGGAGTGGTTACCATGCAGAGTCTGTCCCACAGGTAAAATTATCCTGTGAACAGGTGGTCTTTACCACATAAAAGTATCACTACCATCACAAGATCACCAATCGTTGGAACTCCTCAGAAGCAGAAATCTCTCTTATTAGGAGGTTTAAGAACATCAACTTTGCTGGCCCATTAAAGGCAGATGTCAATCCAGTGGCAGGAGAAGAGGGACAATCATCTTCTTCAGAAACTCTGCCCACTTTTTTACATTTCACAAAACAGGCAATCACCAAAGTGCAGCTGACCATGCTCATTTTTAGTTACAACTCTGTTTCTCTGCAGATGTCCCCCAAAGTGCCCCATGCAACAGTCAAGTGTTCCGCCAACACACACAACAATGAAGCTACTTTTTCAGATTTTTCTCTTACATAGCAGTAAGCACCAAACCACTTTAATACAGACTTTAGACACACATATATTTGCAAGCCATTCCCAACAAGACACAACAATGAACTCAAGCTTCAAACTTACTTTTCTTAAGCAGAAGATGCCATGAGAAAACCAAAGAGATTCTCAAAAATTAAAGATATTATCAAAACCAGCATTTCCTGGGCTCTCTGCTTTTTTACATCTCCCCTTTCAATAATTTTTTTATAAAAACAGAAAGAACAGAAGGAAGGAAGGAAGGAAGGAAGAAAGGAAGGAAGAGGTAGGTGGGGGGGAGAGAAAGGAAGGAAGGAAGGAAAAGAAAGGAAGGAAGGAGGAAGAAGGAAGGAAGAAGGAAGGAAGGAAGGTAGACAGACAAAGGAAGGAAGAGGTAGGAGGGGGAAGGGAGAGAGAGAGAAAGGAAGGAAAAGGAAGGAAGGTAGACAGAGGGAGGGAGGAAGGAAGGAAGGAAGGAAGAAAGAGGTAGGTGGGGGAGAGAGACAAAGGAAGGAAGGAAGGAAAAGGAAGGAAGGAAGAAGGAAGGAAGGTAGACAGAGAGAGAAAGGAAGGATGGTAGGTAGGTGGAGGAGAGAGAGAGAGAGAGAAAGGAAGGGGGAGGGAGAGGGAGAGAGAGAAAGAGAAAGGAAGAAAGAAAGGTGGAGACAGAGAGAGAAAGACAGAAAGAAAGACAGACAGACAGAAAGAAAGAAAGGTGGGGGCGAGAGAGAGACAGACAGAGGGAAAAGAGAACGGAAAGGCACTTACTGGAGCAGGGAAAGCCACGCGACGTCGGCAAGCCAAATGCAGAAGCCTAACCCCTGTGCTTAATCTCTGGGCGGGGCTTTCTCCTGCTGGCTTTTTCTCTTAAAGGGAAAGCACCTGGTGGAGCTTTTTCCTGCCAGCTCTCTGCAGGAACTTTTCCTTTAAGTGTAAAAAACTCAGGCCAGGCAGGGAGGGGGCGGGGCAGGTTCAGACACCAGCCAGAACGGTGTTCCTGTGCGTTTATGTTGAAATCAAGCCCTGGGCCACACATACCATGATGTAGCCAATCCTCCAAGAGCTTACAGTAGCCCCTGTAAGAAGAGCTCTGTAAGCTCTTGGAGGATTGGCTACATTAGGGGTGTGTGGCCTTATATGCAAAGGAACTCCTGCTACGAAATGAGCCCTGAAGATACCAATATTCACCATCATGTAATGGAAACTATTCAACACGTTTTCAGCTGAAAAGAATTTTCAAGTTGATCAGTGCGGGAAATGGGTCCACACAGTCCATATCGTTTCCACATAGCAAGAATCCAAGTCACCTGACAGCCCAAGTGTATTATGCCCAGAACAGCAGTTAATACAATATGGTTTTTAAACTTTTACTTTTTCATGAAGTCACTAGCTTATTATCTGCACCTTTGACATGTGACTAACACATGCCTGACATTTGGAGCTGAGAGACAATCAGCAAAGGAATGGGCTTATGTATTAAATTCACACCATAATATACAAAATGCCACAGCAAAGAAACATTCTGCACTAGAAGTGCTATGCCAGTGTAACTATGGTCCTACCTGGATAATGACACATCTCTCAACCCGCTGGAAACTCTTATGTATTCTGCCTCCATGGTGCACAGCTAGCAATCATATAGACCTAGTGCAAAGCACAAGATCTAGCTTAAAGTACACCACTGCTGAAGTTGTCTTCTTTGTAATAATAGAGCTTCTCATATGCTTTGGTAGTATCTTCAGGGAGATGCTCCTGAAGTTCTTCCAGGTGGCCTGCTGCATGCAGAATCATTCTATCTGGTTGTACTTGGGATGTTGCATAAAGAACTTCTGTTGTGATATGCTTATCCATTGTGAGTACTGGCATCTCTTTTCAGGGCTCCCCCAAGTCCTGATCCTCAAGTTGGTACAGGCATGCACAGACCCATCAGGGCGGGAGTACAGGGTCCCAAGCTGCAACACTGGGGCAGGTGTACAGACCTGGGTGCACCATAAATTGAGCTGCTGCATGTGGCAGATATGGTGAAAATGAATTTAGGTGTGCTCTGAGCCAGGTAGGGAGGAGCCCAACCACCACCACCACCACCCCGAGAAATGGGTGGGTAGGGAGGCACCTGCTCTCATCCTTCCTCCTCTATGGAGTGGGGTTGGGCTGGTGACTGCAGGCCGGACACTGGCTACATTGCTGTGGGCGTAGGCAGGCAAGAAGCAGCAACTGCCCCATGAGCACAGATACAGCCAACTTGCAGTGGAGGAGCTCATGAGGGAAGAGTCCAGATTTGGGGAGTGGCAAAGAAGTAGCTGGCAGTTGCCTGCTTTCCCTCTGTTGCAGAGAAGGAGAAATGAGATTTCTTCCTGAGAGCCAGTTTGGTGCAGTGGTTAAGTGCGCAGACTCTAATCTGGGAGAATCGGGTTTGATTCCCCATTACTCCACTTGCAGCTGCTAGATGACCTTGGGCAAGCCTTAGTTCTGTCTGAGCTGTTCTCTCAGCCCCACCTACCTCACAGGGTGTATGTTGTGGGGAAGGGGAAGGAAAAGGGTTTGTAAGTCGCTCTGAGACTCAAAGTGAAGGTGGAGTATAAAGCCAATCTCCGCCTGAAGCAAAAGATTAATGTTCACGTTAAATATTTGAGCTTTCTCAAAGTACCTTTTGTGAATAAGATTGCTGACTTTTCAACCAGCCCCTGCTCCTTTGCCTTTAAGGGCAGTTTGCTCTGTAGACATTCATGCTGATTTCCACATTGTAAACTGGCTTTGCCTGCTTCCTGTAGACCAATCATTTATTTGATAAGGTTTTTCCCTCATCAGTTGGCAACTCTATCAGCAAATCAGCAACAGAAGAGTTTAGCACACATCTGGGAAAGCAAGTGGAAGTAAAGTCAGAATGTGCCCAAATCCAATCTCACCACTGCTTTGAACTCACAGGTAGCCTCAGGTTAGGCAAGCCACAGCTTCTCAATCTAAGACTGCTGTTTATACCCAGGAGATAATAATATAATACAGGCAGCACACTGGATTACAGCTCTTCCTTCTGGGTAAAACAATAATAAGTAAATGATAAAATAATAACACGGAATCCCAGCCCTGTCCCAGCTGTTGGGTTGCATTAAGTACATCCAGCACACAGTTGATATGTTGTGCACATCTGCTCTGCAAATTGCAGTAAAAAGGCTTACTAACTCCCGTGGCTGCCGAGGCTCTCCTCCAACCTTTGCAAACACACAAAAGAACGATTACTGCAAAAGAGAAGTTTCATGCAAAAACAAATAGCATAAGGAATATTATACTGGTGGTATTCATCATTTTGATTTTAATTTGGAGATAATTACTGAATTAAAGCCAACAACAGGTTTCCAACTTTGCTGCAGTATTCTGCACCAATAAGCTACTGAACTCACTAAGTCTTCCTTCAGAACTCAAGAAGCTGCTGCTAAGCTCATGACAGGTTATTAATGCAGCTTAACTAGTATCATGGTGACTGCAGCACCCACATCAGCATCTTCCTTTGTGTGACCAGCAGTGCTAAAAGGGGTAGAGTGGGTAGAGTGACAACAACATCACCATTTGGTGATTGTTAGGTAATGGGATTGTTTGGCCAAACTGGAATCACCTTCTTTCTAGGGAAAAGGAGATGTTCACAAGGTGTCACATGATTGAAATCCTGCTTCAGTGTGATGTAGACTACAAGAGGTAAACTGGAATGAGTGAGTGAAGAAGTTTTACAGAAGATGGTAGATGCCTTTGGTTATAACGTTGAGAACGTCAATGCAAATATGATCACCAGTCAAACTTCCTATGACTGAACTCCATGTTTACATGAAAGTCAAGCTCCTAATTGGATTGCATAATGGTTTTGTTCAAAGTCCACCTCAAATGCCATGCTGAACAGCTTTATGTCTTTACAGTAACCATTTGTGCTACAGAATCATATCCAGGTAGTGCCCCGTAACATATTTTTGGGGCTTGTGGCCATTTCTGCACTTGTACAGTCAGTGAACAAAATCATCTCTGTTACTGTAGAAGACAAATTTTCCCCAGAGTTATGGCTGCATCCTTAAAGTGACCTACTCGTAGAACACAATAACTCATACAGTTTGTGCCTGGGCACACCAATTAAATATTTTACAGTGCAATTCTAAGCCTAGTTATACCATTCCAACTCCATTGACATTAGTCTTAGGCTGTTTTTACATCTGACTTTCCCGCTGGAATCATTCTAGTTCCAAAAAAACCTGCCCATGCCTCTGTGCGGTGTGAAACCATGCTGCTACTGAAATGTCCACATCTACTAATTGCCGTCCTGTGGTCAAGCTAGTATTCAACCGGCTTTATTCTGCTTTAAACAATTGCTGTTGATTAGTGCACTTAGACCCCCAGGAGTGAAATTTCACACCACTGTGAAATCAGCACAGGAAAAGACAGCAGTCAAACTACTTTAGAGGGGAGGTGTAAAATGACCCTTAGAAGGGTGTAACTGCTGTAGCATACATGTGCAAAGTGATTGTAACCAAGACATTTTGGCTGCCTTACCATTTAGTTTTCAGAGGGTGGGATCGTGTGTCAGCAATACTGTGATTTTAAAAAAAAAACAAAACCTAAGACACATCTTTTTATTAGTCTAAACATTTGAAAAACAAGATTTTTGCAGATGTGTGGGAGGAAATTACAATTCCCATGAGGCTTTGTGAAAACTCACATGAATTTATCCAGAGAGACAAATGGCTCAGCAGCCATGAAGAAATTAAGTGGTTCTGCAATGTGGGACACAAAGACAATGCCTCACTAGTACATTTTGTCTCAGAATGTGAGGGGTTCTTTTGCTTTTAACAATGCGCAAGTGGAGAACCCACAAGGATTTGCAAGGGGAATCTCATTTTCCCCTCCCCTGCTGTTTCCTCTTTCCTGTCTCTGAAAGTTCCCATAGCTTCTGCTCTCCTTCTGCTTCCCTCTCTGCTTCCCAGCCAACAACCAACCTGTCTTCATCTTTCCCTCCTTCCCTTCCCTTGGCAACCTCTGGCCAAAGCTGTACAGTGCCAGCCACCAGGTCAGTCCCAGGCTGCAGTCACACACACTAAATAATCCACTTTCATTCCACTTTCAGTGCACTTTACAACTGGATTTTGCCACTTCACACAGTAAAAATCCAGTTGGAAAGTACACTGAAAGTGGATTGAAAATGGATTATTTAGTGTGTGTGAGCACAGGCCCAGCTGTGCATTGGGGAGCTTGCAAGAGGGACCTCACTTTTCCCTGTTTCCTCTCCTTACTAATTCCTCTTTCCTGCCTCCAAACAACCCTCATAGCCTCATATTTCCTTGCTGTTTTATTTCCTTCTTGCCTACCAATCAACCAACCTTTTATCTGTCCTCCCATCTTCACCTATATTTATTATTTATTTACTTCATTTATACACCACCTTTCTTTCCAATGGGGACATCAAGCAGCTTATTAATTATTTTATTTATTTACAAAATTTATAACATGCCTTTCTGCCGTTATCAGGGCTACCAAAAACATACATAATAGAAACATATCTTAAAGACTATTAAAGTCATTAAAACAATTAAAACTAAGCTAAAATATGCATACAAAAGCATAAAAGCAAACAATTAAAACATAGAGCAGGAAAGAGGGAACACTGAGGGAAAGCCAGACAAAACAGAACAGTCTTTACACTCTGGTGGAAGATGGAAACAGAAGGGGACAGGCAAGTCCCTCTGGAGAGAGACTTCCAGAATTTTTGTGCCGTAACTGAGAAGTCTCCACATTGCCACCCACATAAGCTTAGAAGGTGGGAGCACCCAAAACAGAAGATGACCACCATGGTTAGGTGGGTTCATATGGGAACAGGTATGCTGGTTGCAAAACCAGGTTTTTATAGGGTTTTAAATGTCAATATCAGCACCTTGAATTGTGCATGGAATCAAACTGGGAATCAGTGTAGATGGGCTAAGACTGAATTTATGATCAGTGCAGCCTCATATGGAATGGGTGACTCTTTAAATCCTGGATCAGACCTTCCACTCACCAGTAGCACTTCCCTCATGTCAGGATTAAGCTTCAATTTATTAGCCCACATCTACTTCAAAACTGCCTCCAGGCACCATTTCAGGGGTTCTACATCCTCCCTGGGATCAGCTGAAAGGATGAGATAGAGGTGAGTATCATCTGCTTATTGGTGACACCCCAGCCCATATCTCCAGAAAACCTCATCCAGCAGTCTCATGTAGATGCTGAAGAGCATAAGGAACAAGATGGAGCCAGAGGCCAAGGGGCTGAGCAGCAAATCTACCCTCAGATAGAACCACCACAAAGTGTTGCCTCCCAGTCCCCAGTCTGGAAAAGGAGTTCCAGAAGGATACAATGATCAGTGGTATTGAAAACCACTGGGGTGTTCATGAGAATCCACAGAGTCACACTCCCTTTGTCCATTGTCAAGACTCGGGAAGCCCCCTCCCAAGTGGGAGATTAGATGGGCCAGGCTCCCAGAGGAGGGAATTAGGAGGCTGGGTTGCTGAACCTCAGACTGTTAGCCCCACGGTGGTTACTACACCGCCAGGTGGGCTTGCCCTGAAGTCTATTCAGAGCTGGGAGTTTGGGGTCATAGGTCCAGCCAGGGAGTCTTTGGCCTCCCTGGGTCTCCCATTCTCTCTGGTGTGCCCGGCCATGCTCCCACCGGCACTCCCTCAGCTCCTGCCGCATACCCTCCAGGGGTAATCCTCTTTGGTTGCTTCCCCTGCCTCCTTTTTATTCCCTCTCCCCTTCAGCCACCCCACCTCCCTCATTACCACAGCTGAGCCAGAGAATCGCCTTCACTGGATGACTCCCTTCCCATGGCCTCCACAGCAACTGGCCCCCAGCCAGCTCTCCGCCATCCCCTCGCTTTCCAGTAGGTAATCCTCTTGCTAGCCAAATAACACTCCTCTCTGGCCATCTCCAGGAGGCTTCTGCCTAGGCCAAAGGGAGAATCGCAGGAACTGCCACTCTGTCTGCTCTGGGGGTGGGTGTCGCGCTCGTCCATCACAGGGGTCAGCAGGAACAGCAGGTCGGTACTTGCAAGGAGACTCCTCCTTCTCAGTAATCTGTCCACTGGGTGGCCCCTTGTTGTCTGAAACCTGGCAGGAGAGAGGCAGGAGGGCCGGGCCGGCCGCCTCCTCCTGACAAACATATGTAAGCGCAGATCATCCACCAGAGCAACCAAGGCTCTTTCAGGTGCATAATCCCAAATGGAAACAATCCAAGCAATCTGATTCATTCTGGAATGCTTAAAATTGCCTGGCCACAAGAATGCCTTTTAATTCTGATAGCAGACATGGTAGTTTATGGGGAGGCATCTGTGGCAAAGCATATAGTTGCATATGCACAGTTGGGGGATTTCCCCTATAAACAAACTAGGTTCGGACACAGCTGAGCAGTGTGTTGAATGGGTGGCTGATCACAGCTTGTGAGTAGCTTGCCACCAGAACTGACAAATGAATGAGCATCCTTGATTATCACTGTGGTGAAGGAATGATCAAGTGATAGGGTAGGCACAAAAAATGTTGTTCAGGTTCAAGTTCAGCTGATATATTTTCTTATTATTCAGATTGTCAAATGCTCTTATGACATGTGTTTGGACTTGTTATCATCTTTATGGGCTGGTTACATTGATTTCAGCTAGAAATTCATTCCCACATGTAAAAAACTGTTGTGCATCAACCAATTAGTGTGGAATTCTCAGGGGCTGCCCCCATCACCCAAAGGGTTCTGCCTTCCATCTCTCATGCAGCAAGAAGAAACCCTTCCTATTGCAGAGGAAACTCAGGCTGTGAAGGAGAAAATGCTTCAGTCTTATTATGCATAATTGGATTCCTTATGGAAGCTGCTTTTAGACTAGGAGAGATATTTTGTCACATAGGTGATAGCTGATATTTCTGTCACTTTAGGCTGTGGGTAAGCCTTCTCTTCTTTCCCTGAAGGTACCAGGTGGTGGTTACTGAGTCTTATATAAAAATAGGCAATATTTCACAATGCTATGTGAGCCAAAGGTGAGAGGCTGCTTAAAAGTACTCAGTAGTATTTGGGAACTGCTGTTATTTACCTTCATACAGAGGTGAGAAATCATTAACAACATCTGGAAAAAAATATCCTTCCATACTGATTATTACATATGCAAGGGAGCAGTTTCTGGTGTTAATTTAAATCTATTTTTTTCTGATGGCCAAGTAATATTTGTCTTAAGAAAATAAAAAACATATTTGTACTTCACACCCTTCCTCCTGAAAACAGAGATGTGTATGCACAGAATTGTCCCATTTTATTCTCACAACAACCTTGTAAAGTAACTTCAGTTGACAGAGCTGGCAAAGGCTTAAAGCACTGCAAATACATTTGTGGTAAATCTAGATGGGTGGCCATGTTTGTCTGTCTGTAGCAGAAGAAAAGAGCAGGGGTCCAGTATCACCTTTAAGACTAACAAATTTTGTGGCAGATAGCTGAAGAAGCAGTGACTCATGAAAGCTCATACCCTGCCACAAATTGTGTTAGTCTTTAAGGTGCTACTGGACTCTTGCTCTTTTCTACAGATACATTTGTGTTTATCTTTAATGTTTGTGTGAGAGACTGTAGTATATTAACAAATCCAGTGCTTATATGTGCTATATCTATTAGCACTTCACTGCTGCCACTTTCTTCTGCTTTCTTTCAGAGGGGGAGGTGGCAGCAACAGAGCAGCCAGTGGCTATAGCACACATCTGTGCTGGATTTGCACATACAATAAAATCAGAGCTCATTCACAGCACTGTGACCCGCTTTTTAATGTACTTCTCTATGCAACATTAGATAGTAAAAAATTACTCCTGACTTCCCGAACCTCTGAGATCAGTCTCTTCAAAACACAGGGCAGTATGTCGTTAATCTTTCTCTACAACTGCAGGGCCTATAGCCTCAGTGCCAGGCTTGGATTAATCTGAATACTGCACAAAGACAGATCATGACCTGATGGAATTCTACTATTAACCTGTGAGCCGTCAACTACCTGCTGTGCTTTATAGGATCTTCTGCCTATAAAGAATGAAAGATTCCATTCGTGGCTGGGAAAATGGTGAAGGAAGAATAATGGAACCAATCATAGCCATGATGCAGAACTGAGCTTAACATATAGCATTTAATTGGCCTTGGTCAAAGCAGCCAAAATATAAAATACAAGAAACAGTCTCAAGTAGAAAAAATTGGTGACTGCCCTAGCTGCCTTAGTGAAGGAGGATATTTGTCCTTCATGATTTAAAAATGAATACACCCAGAGAAATATAATAGCAGCAAAATCTATCAGATAAAGATACAGTATTTTAGATATTATGGTCATGTTCTAAATAATGCAGTTCTCCCTTAACTAATGTGCTTTCTGACAAGGCCGTATGCCTTTTAGATCATTGAAATATGTTTTTAAAATAATTATTTTTGGTCTTCCCCTTTAAAATTCCAGGATTTAATTGAGGGGGGTGAAAAACCCTATTGTGTGTTTTCCTGTGTGTACTTGCTGATCTTCAGCTCATTTATCCAGTGACTAAATTCAGACTAATTACAGTACAAATGTAATTTCACTCTCATGAAATAAGGAGCTTAGATGTTTAGAGGGCTTAATTAAACTGTAGGTACACAAGCTGTTTTACTGAAGTGACAAACTACATATTAAACTGTCTTTGTTGTGTCTTAGATTTGTTACTCAAAATTTCAGTAATGATTTCTAAAATGCCTCATGAGTTCACATGCAAGCCTAGGCCTACACTTCTAGAAACAGGGAAGCACACAAGGTTTTGTCCTCACAACAACCTTGTGAGATTGGCCAGGCTGAGAGTATGATGGCCTAGCCAGGTGAGAGGCAGTGAACTCAAGATTAAGAAGAATTTGGATGCAGGACCAGGCCCATAGCTACAGTGGACCATTTCGGGGCCCACCCCCCAACTTCCATCCAAGCCCCCTCTGGTGTCCAGGTTACCATGGCAGACCACATGATGATGTTGATCATCCATGCCGTGAACAGGCTACAGGACTACCAGATGGGGGTGAATAGGAGTGAATATCTGCCTGCTCTAAATTAATTTCAATTTATTTTTTTATTTTGTGATGTCAGTGCCCCCCAACTTATTTAAAGGCCCCCTGAACTACAAAATCCTGGCAACAGGCCTGTGCAGGACTCTCTGTTCCTGGTCTAGAGCTATTTTACATTAGATCTCAATTAAGTTGCATTTTGCTTCATGACAGGGAGGGATCTTTTACTACAGTGGAAACACTATCTTTACATTTTCTGTCATATACTCTGAAGCATCAAATGTAAAATTTATTTCATTGCTTCCCCCCATCACTTTTTTTAAAGATAATTTTATTATTTTCAGATCATAAAGACATTACAAAGAAAAGAACATACAACAAACAACAGCAATGAAGCATATACTCTTATCCCTGCTTAAGTTCAACTTTATGAGAATGAATCGAATTCTTATACACCAGTCTTATGTTAAATGATTAAGTTTATAGCGTTTCACTTGAGTTTTTATGTTTGATTGAGAAGTTTTCCAAAATCTTTCTCAATCCATTTATATTGTCTTAACCAGTTGCTTTCAAAATTTTCTTCTTTTTTGTCTTGTAACTGTAAAGTTAATTTTTCCATTTCTGCAGCACCCAATAGGTTGTAAATTATTTCTTCTTTTGTTGGCATTTCTTCCTTCTTCCAGTATTTTGCATATAGTAACCTAGCAGTTGTTACAACTTGTATGATCATATAGGTATCTTGTTTCATGTAATTTTGTAGTACAATATTTAATAAAAACAGTTCTGTTATAAATTGTATATTTATGTCTAGGATTTTTGCAATACCTCATGTATCCATACACAGAATGTTTTAGCTATCTTACAAGACCACCAAATATGATAAAAAGAACCAGTCGTTAGTTTACATTTCCAACATAAGTTCGACATATTAGGATATCATTTAGCTAAATTTTCCAGGGTCATATACCATCTATAAAACATTTTATATATGTTTTCTTTATATGAAGCGGCTTTAGTAAATTTCATATTTGTTTTCCATAACTTAGACCATTTCTCCATTTGTATATTGTGACCTACATTTTGTGCCCACTTAATCATTGAATCTTTTACAACTTCATCTTGCATTTTCATATTCAGTAATAAAGTATAAAACAATTTTATAAATTTCCCGTCAGAATATAACAAAATCTTATTCAGATCTACACATGTATCATGAAACCCAATAGTTTGATCTTTTGCATATCTAGAATCTAATTGTGCCCTTTCCCATCAGTTCAAGTAAATACCTTTTTTCTTGAGCTCATATTGATGTAGTATTTTATTTTGATTATCTAGCAAATCTTCATATCTCCACAGTATATGTTTTGTAAATGTCATGGGATTTATAAAGGCCTCTAATGGGGAAACCCATTTTGGTATTTTAGTATAACATAACTTTTGGACCTCTTCCCATGCCTTTAATAATGTTGCTCTTAAGACATGTTGTTTAAAATATTTATGATTACTGCTTTTTCCATACCAAACAAAGGTGTGCCAACCTAATTTTAGGTCATGCCCTTCTAACTTCAATAATCTTGGGTTCTCCAATATAATCCATTCTTTCATCCATGTCAAGGCTACGGCTTTATGGTACAATTGCCAGCCTGGTAAATCAAAGCTTCCTCTTTCCTTTGAGTCTTGTAGGGCTTTCATCTTGATTCTGGGTTTTTTCCCTTGCCATATAAATTGCCTCACCAATTTATCCATTTCTTTGAAACATTGTTGATTTTTAATGATTGGTAATGTTTGGAACAGAAAGATAAGTCTTGGTAATATGTTTATCTTCACAGTAGCTATTCATCCCATAAAAGATAGTTATAAGTGTTTCCAGTTTTCTAAATCTTTTTAAATTGCCAGTTAGGAGCTTTGACTAATTTTCTTTGAACAAAGAACTACATCTGTTAGTTAGAGTTATTCCTAAATATTTTATTCTCTTCTGAACTTCAATACCAGAACAATCTTGGAATGTACAAAAGTTGGTTAATAGATACTTGAGGATCTTCTAATATGAAAACCAAATAATCTGCAAATGCTTGCATTTTATATACTTCTCCTTTAAGTCCTTTAATTGAGTTGTTTCTTCTTACCAAATAAATAAATAAATACCATATCACACAGTGGGCGTGATCATATGCACCCATTTGCGACACAAGAAGGACGATTCCCCACCGGCTCAAAGTGGCATGATCACACAAGCACATCTGGGAAGCATCCTGCAACCGGTGTCAAAGTGTCGCAAACCACTTTGAGCTGGTGGGGAATCGACTTATTTAGCTACCAGTGAAAAGGCAGTCTCAAATGGTTTGCGACGGCCCAGAACTGACCTTTCCTGGTGTGATCACGCCAGCGCAAACAAGTGGTGTTGGGGAGTGGGCTTTTTGTTTTTTTCCCCCTCCCATCCCGGTATGCGCATCATCAGATGATCCCAAGGGTGGACAGGCAAGTCATCGATCCCTTGTGGAAGCAGATAAGCGCACTGAAAATGGCCGGGGGGAAAAAAACCAATTCGCCCGCAGCTGCGTGTGATTACGCAGCGGCGGTTCGCCCTCACAGGTCCATGGACCTGTGTGATCCTGCAAAAGCGGCGCAAATTGCGCCGGCACAAATTTGAGTCACTTCCCATCCAGCTTATCTTGCTCGTGTGGACGGGGCCAGTGTTTCCAAGGCGAAACTAAATAGAAGAGGGGATAGTGGACATCTTTGTCTAGTTCCTTTTTCAATGTCAATACTTGTTGAAATATCCCCATTTATCATGATTTTGGCAGTTTGTTTCATATATATTGCTCTTACGATTGTACAAAAATGTTCACCACACTGCCAATCCAGAAATTGTTCCAACATGAAAGACCAGGTGAGGTTGTCAAAAACCTTCCTGCGTCTAAAAATATCAATGTGAATTGCTTTTCAGGGTGCACTTCAGTGTATTCTAGTATATTTAGAATTGTTCTCACATTATTTCTCATTTGTCTTTTCAGTAAAAATCATGATTGGTCTTGGTGAATTGTCTGGATCAAAACCTTTTTCAACCTGTTTGCCAAAATAGATGCAAAAATCTTGTAGTCTACATTAAGCAGTGAAATTGGTCTATAATTTCTCATTTATTTCTCGTCTGTATCTGGCTTATGTATTAGGGTAATCAGTGCTTGATTCCAGGATTCTGGTAGTTTTCTTTTTTCAGATATATTTTGTATGATGAGTTTCAGTGGTAGTGTAATTTGGTCTTTAAATATCTGATAGAACTCTGCAGGCAGCCCATCTGGTCTTGGGGTCTTCTTTTTCTTCTGGTTTTTAATTGCTTCAGTTACTTCAGAAAAGGAAATTGCCTCATTTAAAATTTTTCTTTGCTCTTTTGAAAACTCCTTTTTATTATGTTTCTTTAGGAAGTCTGTTTAATATTTCTTTCTTTGTACAATTTTTTATAAAAATTCTCTACGATACTTCTTAGATCCTTACGGGCATTTTTCTTTTCCCCTCTGTTATTCTTCAAAATCTTTATATATTTTTTTCTGATTCTTTTCTTAGCTTATACACCAGCCATCTTGTTGGCTTATTTGCATTTTCAAAGTAATTTTGCTTGGCAAACATTTTTTTTGCAATGTCCTGTGTTAATAAACAGTTGAGTTGGTGTTGTAAAGTTTTAATTTTAATCCTTGATTGTTCTGTTGTGGGATTTGTTTTCAGTTTTTGCTCTTCTTGCTTAATTTGTTTTTCAATTTGTAAATATTTTTGTCTTTTTCTTCTTCTCACCCATGCATCTTGTCTGATACACCACCCTCTCACATAAGCCTTAAAAGCATCCCATACAATATCCATGGATATCTCAGGTTGAATATTTAGTTTGAAAAACTCTTGAAATTCTTTTTTGGAATTAGTTACAAAGTCTGAATTTTTTCGAAGCCATAAATTCATGGACCATCTGTTCTTTTTCGTAGTGTCCTGCAAAGTCAGGGGTAGAGGATTATGGTCTGCAAATGTTGAAGGGAGAATCTCTGCCTCTATGATATCACTAATAGTTGTTGAAATCCAGGCCATATCCAATCTTGACCAAGATTTATGTCTTGCTGGAAAAAAAAGTATTATCTTATTTTTAAATATTGCTAATTCTCCATGAATCTGCTAAAGTAAATTCTTCCACCAATTTTAGAAAAGAGTTTTGTAGCTCGTTACCTTTTTTCTGTTTTCCTGATTAACTCTTCCTGTCAAGAGACCTGCCAAATACAGCATTATAATCTCCAATTATACACATTTCTTCATAACGTGGGTTGATAAGATCTCTTGTAAGGCTTTGTAGAATTTTTCTTGCTGTTGATTTGGTGCATAGATATTAACTATCAGTGTAGCTTTAGCTTGTCTTTGTATTTCTACTATCAGCACTCTTCCATCTTCTGAATCATAAACCATTTCTGGATGTAAATGTTCTTTTACATATGTCACAACTCCTTTCTTCTTCTTTTGTTTGTCCACAGATGCAAAGAATTTCCTAATTTTTTTGGCTTTCAGAAATTTTTTATCTGAGTATTTAAACAAATTACATCTGCTTGCATCTTTTTAATCTGTTGGAAGACTTGTTTCCTTTTTTGTGGGGCACTTAGCTCTACTTGGAGAGGGCCTACCTGGACCAGAAGACATGTTTCCCTTGAAAAATCACCTCCGAGTTCCCCCCTCCCTCTGCTTTTTTTTCCAGATCAGCTCAATTGCTTTTGATTCACTCATATATACTTGTCTCTCCCAATGCTTTTGTGGTGCCATTTCAGTAATGGCTTTTGCTATTAAAAAATTAATAGATGATTCAGAGGTTTAAAGGCTGCTAAAGAACCTTCAGAACAGTCTGAGTCTGGAAATCCTCCATACCAACTCACTTAGGACTTGATCCAAAACCCATCAAAACTCACTCCACTGGGAAGATGCCACGGATGTAAATCTGCTGGAATCCCAAGTGGTAGAGCAATCACAATGATTCATTTGGCTCCATCTCTTTTGAAACCACAGCATCAGTCTGAGCTGGTGGGAAAAGACACCACAGCCAAGCAACCATTTGGTTTTGACACTACTTAGATTCTTTCCTTTCTTTTTTCCAACAAACCCATGGATTCCTTATGTTTTGGCAAAAGATAAGGACCTTCTATATTGGCAGCAGTGATAGGAATGCATGTTGTCCAGTATATGAGGAAGCTGGCATAAGTAATTAGGTATGTATATTCAGAATGCAATGCAACTGATCAAAATGGAACACATATATGCTTCTTTCATTAACTGTGGTAGGGTGATTAAATTGTCCCTGATTTTCCAATCCAAATGTACCAGTTTGGGATGTTTTCCTGAGCTTGTTGTCATAGTGGCAGCTGCCCTCCATTTTCAGTTTCCATGTGCCATAATGCCAGAGAAAGGAGTGACTCAGCCAACACTTGCCTGACAGACATGCAGGGCAGTCAGAACACTTAGGCCATATTTGTACTGGTCAGCTTTACCAATGACTGGGTGTTTCTGTCCACAGCACTGTGCCCAATCATACTGCTGGCATACCAACTTAAGGAGAGCTCTCTTTCTATATAAGCAAGGCACTCCTTTCTGCAGTTTTCAGCTATTGGGCATTTGCTTAACTGAGGACGAGGAAAATGCCTTGCTTGTGGCTGTTCAAAGATGGCGGAGAGGATGTTCTTTGGCTTGCCCCCCCCCCTCCAGCAGCATTATAGAAGCTATGAAGGGCAAAAAACATTCCCATATTTAACATTCCAAACAATTTAATTAGAATGAAATTCTCAGGGAATATAGCCTTTACCCAGCAGATCTTCCCTACAACACCCCCCCCCAATTCACAGTCCATTAAAATTCTTCCTTGCAGAGCAGAAAAAAAGAGGTGTGGTGATCATTTTCCTCCATTTTTTCCTGCTGAGGGAAAGAGGTGGATGTCTGTTTTAAAACAGAAAGGGTAAGGGGAGAGCCAGCCTGGTGAAGTGGTTAGAATGCTGCACTAGAATCTGGGAGGCCCGAGTCTGGATCTGTACTCTGCCATGAAATCCTTGCTGGGTGCCCTTGGGCCAGTCATACCCTACTGCTGGGTGCCCTTGGGTCAGTCATACCATACCGCTGTTCAAAGGATTTAATTTTATCCAAACAAGCCCATCAGCTTTTCAGTGGATACTGGCAAGTAAGTTAAGTTAGGCAGGGGCTGGAAGAAAAATGCTGAAGCTAATGAATCTACTGCATAGTACATGTGTATGTGTGTACAACATGCATTTTATTTTATTTACTTCATTTATACCTGGATTTTGTCCCCAGTGCTCAATTGCTGTTTTTCATCCAAAACATTTCTCTGCTACTCCCTCCCAGTATATTACACATTTCAGGCAAATAAGATAGGTGACTGAAGCCGGACACATTTTAGACTGTACCTTAGTATTCAGTTGGGATGAAAATACATAGCAATTGTTCCTCTTGTACAAGGAATCCTCATTGACAAATCTGACACATATAGAAAGAAAGATCTCAATTTTATAGGCAATTAAATTTCTAATTTGGAGAATGGGAACAAGGAAGCATTTGGCACATCAAAGAAGACAGACAGAGTTACGTAAGGGACACAGAGACTTGTGTCTGGCATCCCAAAAAGGAAGGCATGATATCACGCTCACTGACAAATACTTTAACAACAGCACAACCATAGCAATGCAAAGCATGTGAGAAAGAATCCATTAACAAGAACACAGCACTGGACAAGGGCAAGGAAAGGCCAGCCTTTTGTGTGTAGATGAAATATAGAAAGCCCTCCCCAAGAGAGCAGTGATGGACAGAAACACTGTGTACAGAAATAGAATCTACAGGGTGTTCCTCCTTGGTGGCAGCAATTATGCTGGTTGGGCAGAGCTTCCATAGACAACTGATTTGCCAGTCTCTTTCCTGCCTCCCAGCTTGGTGCTTTGTGGAACTGAAACAGCATCAATATTTGATGGGTGTCACTGATCATGCCATGGGCTCTCCAGTTTGGTGTAATGGTTAGGATCACTGACTCTAATCTGGGAGAACTGGGTTTGATTCCCCACTCTTCCACATGCAGCTGCTGGTATGACCTTGGGTCAATCATAAGTTCTTTAGGAGCTGTTCTCTCAAGAGCAGTTCTCAAAAGTGCTCTCTCAGCCCCACCCACCTCACAGGATGTCTGTTGTGGGGGTAGGAAGGGAAAGGAGATTGTAAGCCACTCTGAGACTCCAAGTTAAGAGCAGGGTATAAACCCAATCTCTCTTCTCTGCCAAAATCAGCTCCCAGTATCCTCTATAGGAAATTGTTGCCATATTTTGTCGATTCTGAATTCTGCTTAAACCAGTGTGTGCAAAACAAAAGAAGTCACAATTAAAATAGAATATAATCGTTCTTTTCCTTCTCACAAAGTTTAGGCTGTTTTCAGTTAATGGAATGAAAGACTTGTGTGAACATATGGCATGAAAAGACAACACTTCTGTGTCACATTAACTTCATGGAAGGACTGTAGCCTATAACAACACCACACAAAGCACTGGTACAGAAACTTAGTCAATTCATTTGAGGGTACATAATCATGTTATTAATCTGCACCAATAGTAAGAGCCCTTCACAGTGTTGGTTCCCCTAGTTCCACTTCTGTCTTCAACCCTCATTTCTATGCATTTAAATTTCTAAGAAAGTTGGCTATGGAGCTGAGAAATAAAAGCAAAGATTTGGATGCCAGAAGTATATCATCCTATGCATTTTTTTTTTTGTAAAGAAATTTTTTATTTTTCAAAACATTAAAATTAATACATTTATCTTATACAAATCCTTTTTTTCCATATTATATAACATTTTGGTCTATTTGTATAGTCTTGTTTTTATCTTATATTGGTGGTTTCCCACCACATCTGAAGCATAACACATTTTCCACTTCATCCAAAATAGTAATACTTATATCTATGTTTACATTTCTGGTAACGGTTATATATCTTTAAAATACTTATATACCAATTCTTATTTTCTATGTTCTTATATAATTCTAAAAAACAACTTCATTATCTAATTATCCTTAGTACATTCATATACTCTATTTCTATTCCCTTATGCTATTATAACCATGTATAAATGTAGTTTTTCATGTCCCAATATTTTTCAACATATTCTTTCAAATCCTTCCAATCTTCTAAAAAGGTCTCTGAGTACAGATTATTCAACTTTCTAGTCCATTTATCCATTTCAGCCATATATAACAATTTTTTCAACCATTCCCACACTTCTGGTATTTTTTCATTTTTCCAATTTTGTGCATACACCATTCTTGCTGTTGTTATCATATACCATATTATTGTCCTTTTCTTTACATTTATCTCTTCTAGTTTAAGTCCATCCTATGCATTATTCAAAGTACAATTCTTTTCCTTGTTTCCCAAGAATTAGTACTAGGGAAGGGCATGAACTGGAAAATGCGGTTTGTTTTGGTTCATGGCATGCCTGGTTTGTGAGCCACGAACATTCAGACATCAAATGAACCGGATCATGAGGTTCATGATGTGCCAGAATGTCCCTGTTCCCCCAGTGTGCTAGAGACACCAAACTCACAGGTAATCTCCTGCTGATTCTCCTCTACCTTCCTTCCAAGTCTGGTGAGGATTGGATTTATAGGGTTCAAGTTACAGCCCCTCAAAAGAAGGTGCCCTTAGGAAAGTGCTTTCTGGGGAAATGACAGGCACAGGTTCAGGAGGTTCAGGAGTGTATATAATGGACCCTGTACAAGCTAGAGACATCAAACTCACAGGGGACCTCCCCCTGATGCTCCTCTACATGATCTCCACATTATATTCAGATTGGATTTAGGGGGTCCAAATTATGGCCACCCAACAAAGATGCCTCCAGGAAAGTGCTTTTGGGGAAGATGTCAAGCACAGGTTCAAAAGTGCATAGAATGGACCCCCTGCAAGCTACACACACCAAATATACAGGGAACCTCACCCTGCCTTTGAAGTTTGGTAAACATTTTGATTGTGTGGAGACTGTCTGGAAATGTATCCATTCATGAACCACCGTGAACTGCCACTAATCACTTGAAAGTTCATGGAAAGTTTATGCCAGTTGACCTGCCAAGAACTTCAGTTTGCGAATCACGAATTGGCCAAAATTTATCATGAACTTTAATTTGTAATCCTTAATTAGTACCGTTCTGTCATTCAGCAAAAATATCAAAAGAGGAAATAAGTGAAATCCATCAAATAGGAAAAATGAAAGTAGATATTGAGGCCACTTTTTATTTCTGCTTTTATAAGCTTCCTTTCCTAACACTGTACATGGCACTGAAAGACACTGAACTTTAATGAATAGTATGTAATACATTGCCAACGCTTGGAAGACCAAACTGAGAGAAATATGGTTTACATATTACAGAATTTTAGTGAGAATGTATATTGCTGCAACTGTTAAGGACCAGTGTTCCTAACTACAGTGGAAACTAAATTGAACCAGATTCCCAATACACTCGTTTTTCAAATATTTCTACAATAATTCTGTGCTGCTTGCTTGAGAAATTCCCAGCCTTAAGGGAAATGTGCCATAAACACATGATATAATGTTTTTTTCAGCTGGGTACTTTACAACATATTACTATGAGTTGGAGTTGCTTTGTTCCTTCATTCTTCATTTTTAATGTACATTTCACTGTCTTTTTAATGTTTATACTGGTTTGGTACTGAGATGATTCCTGTCCTCCCCTTCCTTCACCTGAAGTTCTATAGAAAGCTATCAATCCCACAGGGTTATGTTAATTTTTGGTTTGCAAAGCATGACAAATCATTCATTTTTTGGTGTATCAAAATGGCATGCCTTGTTTGCTGCTGTTTTTAATTACCATGTAAAGTGGATAATTAGAAAAAATACAGGGAACCAATTACAAGTGAAATATTTGGTATCTTTATAGAATGCACTACAGCTACTCAAGATATCACTCTTTGTAAAATGATATAAAATAATGATTTTGTTTAAAAATGTAGCTATTTAGAAATATATATTTGTACCATATGGATATTGTTAAACTGTCACCCTAGAGTTCTAAATTGGGGAGAATTAAAGATACAAACCATATTCTATTGAGATATCCTATGTACCATCATGGACTTCTTCATTCCAAGCAAACTGTCAACTCTTGGTTTGACACCAAATGATCCAGTGTTGTGTCAGTAGTTGTTTTTGAAATTCCCATGGGGAATTTACCCAAGCTCAAGCTTCAGAAGTGCAGTTGTTCAGCCCATACTATGAAATCTGAAGTAAGAGACAAAACTGACAAAAGATACTGAAACAGAGATCATTTTTTATTTTTCATCTGGATTATTTATTTAGAGCAGCTAAATTTGACAGAACAAGAGATGGACTTTGTTTTGTAGGCATCTTTAAGGATAGCAAACTGACAGCCCACCCCATTTAGAACCAAAATGTGGCATTGCATTCTCAGATAACTGTGCAACTAAATTTTACAGATGTAAGCCTGATCAGTTAACATCCATTTGAAGCACTGTCATCTGTTCCGGAGGACTGAGTTTTGCAACCTAGTTAATTGGTGCAAATGAGACTCTGGCCCTTCCTGCACCTGTTCTTTTCCTCGATTTCTGAGCATATCTCAATCTTCCATTCTGCATTCTTTCCCATTTTCACTGCCAGTTTGTTTCAGGGCTTATTCTTGGTTCTGCGTTTATTTTAGGGGAAGCAGTACTCAAAACACTTCCAGCACACTGTTGCCCCACACTTCCCAAAAATGCTTTTGCTGTGAACCTTTGTTGTGCTGTTTTGAAATCTATACTACTATTGTTTCTGTGAATATTGTTTCTGTGAATATTTAAGCACCACCCACTGCCCTTCCCTGTTTCAGTCTCTTTCTCTTTGGTCTATGTTAGGTGGACAATATACATGATAACAGGTTTCCTCATAGGCAATTGCTGAACATTTACATTCTTTTAGAGTTCACAGCAGTTTGGAGGATGGGAGGGTTACTGGAAAAATAAGTTTTTCAGGAAGCACTTCTAAGCCAAACAGACTCTGACCACAAACATTTCCCTCAAAACAAAAATGGATGCCTGGATTGATGGTTTGCATTTTGATCTGATACTAAGCATTGATAATTGTATATTATCCCTGGGTTATTTCATAGGTGTCAACTTCAGGGGGGCTGGGGAGCTGGAGCCCCCCCAAAAAACTTTTCCAGGAAGTGCTGAGCCTCCCCCAGAGACAATGGCCTGTGATGTCTCTGGCCCAGCCCCAGCCCCCCTCTCCCCGAAATTGGAAAGTCTATGCCCTTGGATTACATAATGTTAGCGAACATTGTCCTGTTAACACTGAAATGCCTCATCTATTCAATGCCATTCCGATTTTCCTGGAAGAATTCCTCCCACCAGCCAGGGCTCTGTGAAAAGGAAGAGAGAACATGAGGCATCAAAGGGAAGGGAGAAGTATCATACTGGTGCCTCGGCTACTCCTTCTCTGAAGCATAAGAGCAATCAGGGCTCAAAATATACTTTCTTCTGTGAATATGCAGAAAGCATAATCCACAGAGACTTGAGTTTCCGGCACAAAGAATAATTACATATGCAGAATGAAAGGAAATTATTCGAATCAAAGGAACACAGCCTTGAGTTCTGGGAAAAACAGAAGTAAAGACTGAATGCAGAAAGGCCCTCTCTCTTTGCTGAGAGAGAGTTGCTGAATGCCAAGCACCTCTTCAGCCTGCTCCTTTCAATCTGAGCTGTGTGCTAGAGACAAGCCTGTAGCCCATAGGTATGAATCCCCCACCCATTCTGTGATGAGCTGACCCCAAAGGATGGTTACAGGGAGCTGCTTGAGAGCTGACTGACTCAGAGCCAGTGCTGGGTCCAATTGCCCCGAATCATCTTTGCTTCCCCTCTTTCACTAGGATTGCCAGGCCTGGGCTGGAAAATACCTGGAGATTTGGGGGTGGAGCCTTAGGAGAAGGGAGCCTTTTGGGAAAAGGGAGGGACTTCAGTGGGGTATAATGCCATAGAGTCCACCATCCAAAGCAGTTATTTTCTCCAGGTGGACTGATCTCAGTCACCTAGAGATTAGGTGTAATAGCGGAGATCTCCAGCCACCACCTGAAAGTTGGCAACCCTACCTCCTACACCACCCATGGCTGGGAGCCTGTCCTCTAATGCAGAGCATTGAAAATGAGTCTGACATGTGGAGCATTAATGCTTTAATTCTTTTTAAAAGGGTTCTCCCTTTATTAGTTCCCATCTTCCATCTCACAGCACTTGCTTCTATCTGCAGCATCTTTATTTTTGACAAGTGATGATGGAAATTCAGTCCAAGATAACCAGATACATTTGCACAGCTGTTGCACTGCTTCAGAATAAACACTTTTTGCTGGTTATCGCTTTTGCTTCTGGTATGCAAAACCTTAAAGAAAAATCGAAGAGATTGGCAGAGCTTAGGAAAGGTATTTGCTCTGAACAGCCAGTTGCAGGTGGCAGTCACAGTCCCCCTCCAGAATGTGTCACACCTGTCAATAAGAATCAGAGCCCAGGATCTGAGGAAACCTGAAAGGAATAATGAATCTCTCAAAAGGCTGGATAGTGATCCCTTTGCAGAGTTACAGTACTGTCTGCTTATCTTGCTCCTGCTGCTCCTCCCGCCCACCTCCCAGTCTACCTTTCCTGGGCTGCCTAGTTTTTGCTTGTTACATGTCTAGCATTCATAAAAATACTGTTTACACTGGGAACATATCTTGTAACATAAATCTCATCAAGATTTTTCAATTAACAGCCTTATACCTACACCTTTCAGACACACACGAAAGCCATTAGGCAGATGAAAGCCTCGTTTTCTTTTATCTTTAACAAAGGCACTATTCACATGGCAATACTGATTGCACTGGGATGTAAGTGGTGACACAAAATACCTAAAAGTGCAAGAAATCAAATGCTTCCCTTTGTTTAACACTTGGCACTTTCCATTACAGTCTGTTATGCTTAATGGTGATAATATCTGTGTCAAACAATCGTGACTTCTATCTTACTCTCCTTGCTGAACAAGAGTTTTTGACAAGCAAAGAGAGCAAGTTAGCAAGTTAGCAAAGAGAGCAAGTAATGTAAAATGTTGCCTGGGACTTCTTCAGAAGCCCCACTTCAAAGCAATATTTTTGTGCTATTTCTTTTATTATAAAACATTATTATCCTGCCCTTCCCCTAAATGAGCCCTGGAGAATTCTGCCTGCCTCTTTACTCTTTCAATGACTCTGGGAAGCAGGCCCATAGCTACCACGGAGCCCATGCCCCCCCCCCACAGTTTTTAAGGGCTCCTCACCCGATCCTCATCTCCCTCCTCCCCCTGAGCAGCTCGGAGCAAGAGTAAGTGCTTTCCAGCTGTGTGTGCTACAACCCCATAAGAACATAAGAGAACATAAGAGAAGCCAATGTTGGATCAGGCCAGTGGCTCATCTAGTCCAACACTCTGTCACACAGTGGCCAAAAACACCAGGTGCTCTCAGGAGGTCCAGCAGTGGGGCCAGGACACTAGAAGCCCTCCCACTGTTGCCCCCCCCCCCAAGCACCAAGAATACAGAGCATCACTTGCCCCAGACTGAGAATTCCTATCTATACTTTGTGGCTAATAGCCACTGATGGACCTCTGCTCCATATGTTTATCTAATTCCCTCTTGAAGCCATCCATGCTTGTAGCTGCTGCCACCTCCTGTGGCAGTGAATTCCACGTGTTAATCACTCTTTGGGTGAAGAAGTACTTCCTTTTATCTGTTCTAACCCAACTGCTCAGCAATTTCATCAAGTGCCCACGAGTTCTTGTATTGTGAGAAAGGGAGAAAAGCACTTCTTTCTCTACCTGCTGTATCCCTTGCATAATCTTATAAACCTCCATCATGTCACCCCTCAGCTGTCGTTTCTCCAAGCTAAAGAGCCCCAAGCGCTTCAACCTTTCTTCATAGGGAAAGTGTTCTAACCCTTTTATCATTCTAGTTACCCTTTTCTGCACTTCTTCCAATGCTATAATATCTTTTTGAGGTGTGGCGACCAGAACTGTACACAGTACTCCAAATGAGGTCACACCATCGATTTATACAGGGGCATTATGATACTGGCTGATTTGTTTTCAATTCCCTTCCTAATAACTCCCAGCATAGCGTTAGCCTTTTTCATTGCAGTCGCACACTGTCTCGACATTTTCATTGAGTTATCTACTACGACTCCAAGATCTCTTTCTTGGTCAGTCTCTGCCAGTTCGGACCCCATTAACGTGCATTTATAGTTAGGATTTTTGGCTCCATCACTTCGCACTTGGCCACATTGAACCCCATTTGCCACACTGATGCCCACTCGCCCATCCTCGACAGATCGCTTTGGAGTGCCTCACAATCCTTCCTGGTTCTCACCACCCTGAACAACTTTGTGTTATCTGCAAATTTAGCCATTTCACTGCTTACTCTCAACTCCAACTCATTAATAAACAAATTAAAAGCACTGGAATGTGTACTAATCCCTGTGGTACCCCACTGCTTACCTCCCTCCACTGAGAAAATTGCCCATTTACACACTCTCTGTTTCCTTTTAATTAGCAAATTTTGGATCCACAAAAGGACTTGTCCTTTTATCCCATGACTATTGAGCTTACTTAGGAGCCTTTGATGAGGAACTTTATCAAAAGCTTTCTGGAAGCCAAAGTAAACAACATCTATTGGGACCCCCTTGTCCACATGTTTGTTTATTCCCTCAAAGAACCCTAACAGGTTAGTGAGACAAGATCTTCCCTTTACAGAACCCACATCACATCACAGACCTTTACTGGCATAAGTCGGGTTACAGAACCCATGCTTAGTCTTCCTCAATAGATTTTGTTCATCAATGTGCCTACTAATTTTTTCCTTAATAACATTTTCCACCAACTTACCCGGTATCGACATCAGACTGACTGGCCAGTTATTTCCCAGATCTCCTCTGGAACCCTTTTTAAAGATAAGAGTGACATTCGCTATTTTCCAGTCCTCAGGACTGGAGGCAGATTTTAATGAAAGATTACATATTTTTGTCAGGAGATCCACAAGTTCACATTTGAGTTCTTTCAGAACTCTCAGATGTATCCCATCCAGGCCTAGTGATGTATTTGTTTTTAAGTTGTCTATCAGTCGTAGGACCTCTTCTCTTGTCACTTCAATCTGACTTAGGTTTTTCAACATCCCTCCCGAAATCAGTGGTTCTGGAGTGGGCAAGCACTTCTCATCTTCCACAGTGAAGACAGAGGCAAAAAATGCATTCAGCTTCTCAGCCACTTCCCTATCATCCTTCAAGACACCTTTTACCCCCTGGTCATCCAAGGGCCCCACTGCTTCCCGGGCTGGTTTCCTAATTCTAATGTATTTGAAGAAAGTTTTATTGTTGGTCTTTTTGTTTTTTGCGATAGGCTCCTCATATTCCCTTTTTGCCCGCCTGATCACACACTTGCATTTTATTTGCCACAGCCTGTGTTCCCTTTTATCAGCCTCACTGAGACTAGCTTTCCACTGCTTAAAGGAATCCTTCTTACCTTTTACAGCTTCCATTACCTTGTTTGTTAACCATGCAGGCTTTTTTCTATACCTATTTGTGCCTTTCCTAACCCGTGGTATATATTTTCTCTGAGCCTCTAGGATTGTAATTTTAAATAGTCTCCAAGCTTCCCCAGTGGTTTTGACCCTTTCTACTTTTCCTTTCAGTTTTCTCCTCACATATCCCCTCATATCAGAGAAGTTACCCCTTTTAAAGTTAAAAGTGGTTGTGTCAGTCTTTTGGGGAAACTCCCTATTTATAAAAATGTTGAACCCCATCCACACCTGCTTTTCCTTTCACTGCAGCCATGGAACAACCCCATTTCCTGGAGCTGCCGCCTGATTCGACGGAGTCTAGGCAGAAGACTCTTCCCTCCCTGAGCTACCCCCTGGCATGTAAATCACTGCTGACCCAACAATCAAAATGGACTCTTCCCTTCAAATTCTCTCACCTTTCAGGGAGGCAAGCGCTCAATTCAAGGTGTTTATACAAAGTCGTTCTGCAGTAATTTAGTCAAATGATTGGAACTTGCCCCCCATTACCCAGATTTACAGCAGTCGTTATGATCCAGATGCACAGAATCAACCCAGCTGAGAGGAAAGGCTGGGTCCTTGTTACAGAGGCAAAGGGCTGCCACATCGTTAAACAGCAATCAGCTGAGCAACTTTCTCAGACCTAAAGGTGTTTGGTGAATGCGCTGTTTTCTTTCAGTGGCATCTGGTAATCCAGGAGTCAGGCTCTTAAATTTATCCTGAATCATAGAAAGGATTGCCATAATGCAGGAATGACAACTGATCTCCAGCCTACTGTTGAAAATGGCAGCCTCAGAGGGTGTACTTCTATGGTATGTTATAGATCCCAGGTTAAATCCCTACCTAAATTCTTCCATCTACAGTGATGATCAAGATATGCAAAGTGACTAAATAACAAGCTAAGGTTATAAGGCCAACAGCTGTAAAGCAATAATATGTCAAACTAGCAGAGAAATGTCTAAAGGTGTTTTTTCTAATTGTGGGAAGTGGCTGGGAATCTTCATTCTCTCCTGTCAGGTGTGGAGGACATTTAACACTACCTCCCCCTCCAAAAAATGCTGTTATGTCAATAGACATCCTAATATCTCTTGCATACATTCAGTATTCTAATATACTATTCTGGAAAAGAAGTACATTAAAATACAGAGGATTTATAGTCTTTCTTGTTGCAAATGCATATGTGAGGACTAAAATATGTGAGGAATATAGATCAATTACTATGTGATTGATTATGTGGTTTGCATTGCATATAATGGTACTTAGTACTGGCTTTAGGTATAGGTGTTTAGCACTGCCTTGATTTTTTTTTGGTCTTGTGCTGAGAACCCCTTAATGCAAATTGATATGGATACATTCTTGAAAAATTTCGTTCCCAATCATGTTGACTATTACTGTAAAAATCAGGGCTATTTTTGGGCAGGAATGCACAGGAACGGAGATCCAGCTGCCTTCCGAATTGGCCACGCCTACAGCCCCCCCCCTTGGATTCCCCAGGATAATCGCAAGTTGTGGGGTGCCTGGGGAAGCCAATCCAGGAAGGCACGTTAAACTGCCTCCCCTCCTCGGGTTCCCCAGATGCCCCACAGCTGCAGTGCGCCTGGGGAAGCCGATCCAGAAACTACCTTCCTTCCCTTGGGTTCCCTATGCACCCCGCAAGCCGTGGGGCACCTGGGGAAGCCGATCCTGGGAGGCAACTGCACTGTCAGGGGGTGTGGCCTAATATGCTAATGAGTTTCTGCTGTTGGGTGTGGCCTATTATGCTAATGAGTTCCTGCTGGGCTTTTTCTACAAAAAAAGCCTTAGTAATAATAAATAATAAATCTGAAACATAAACAACTTGTATTTATGATTTAGTTATTATTTAGAAGTACGAGCATGGCATGACAGTACTGCACAGTCATATAATGGCAGGCCCCCCGAGAAAAACATTGGCGCCCCTGAGCAAAAAGTTGTTAGCTATGAGGCTGCTGGGAGGTAGGTTAAGCTGAGGGGAAATGATTGACCCAAGTTCATTGAGTGTGTTCCATGGATGAACGAAGATTGAAATCCAGGTGTCTCCAGTCTAACCAATACAATATGATGTCATGCTACTCCTGTGGATTTCAAGGAGGCTGGCATAGTAAAGAAGAAAAAAAGAGAAGAAGAGATTGGATTTATACCCCGCCCTTCACTCCCCAAGGGAGTCTCAGAGCGGCTTAAAAACTCCTTTCCCTTCCCCTCCCCACAACAGACACCCTGTGAGGTAGGTGGGGCTGAGAGAACTCTTTCCCAAGCTGTCCTTGAGGGAACAGCTGGTCCAGAGCTATGGCTTGCCCAAGGTCATCCAGCCAGGTGCAAGTGGAGGAGTGGGGAATCAAACCCGGTTCTCCCAGATTAGAGTCCGCGCACTTAACCACTACACCAAACTGGCTCTCTTCAAGGCTCCTTCAAGAATGTGATGTTGGACTGTGGACCTCAAATGGTGATCCAAAGCGCATTCATTCAAATGCACTTTGGTTTGGGATGAGAGTGTGTCAGGACCTGCCATGGTCCAGCTACAACTTGAGAGGAAGAAGGCTGAGGGAGAGCCTGCTGTGGTCCCAACTATACTCAAGGCTCCCTGCACACCAGAGCCCACCATCTTCTCTACCATAGTAGCCTCCCATTCAATAGGCAGTGGAACAAGGGGACCAGGAATCCTCTGAGCAGACCCAGCTACCACCAGCACTCTCCCAGGGCCCCAGAAAAAAGAAAGCAGAAATCCTAGACTAGATGAAAGAATGCATGGCTGGCATCTCAAGGCATCTTGTACGTCAGTCCTGGAGAGCAGCACTCTCTAGATCTTTGCAGGATCCAGGACTTAACTCTGGTTACAGGAAGGGGTCCACTCCACCTATCAACATTCAGTTGAGCTCCATTCTGTGCTGGTTTAAGAGTTCTCCAGTCTGGCTCATGCTACTCTTGGACAATCCCTGCCGCAAGGCTCCTGATCTCCATCTCCTGCAGTGGGGGTCAGCTCCAGCTCAGCTGGATGTTGGCTGCCCACTGGAGAACCCATTTCTTTCCCCCTGGTTGGCCATGTAGGGAACAGGATAGAGTGGTATCTGTTAGCCCAGACAACTGACTGAATAAAAGCTTTAGCTCTCTTCATGAAGGGAAGGTTCCAGGAGCATGTTCAGCAAAACTTGGAGCCACAAAAACACTAGATGATCCCCTGCAGCACAGTTACTCCCCCAGAAGCAGAACTAAGTTGCCTCACCCAATTAATCACATAAGGAGAGCATACTTCTTAACTAGCACTTCAGCTGGACTAGGTGCTTTTGATGCTAAGTGAAACACCAGTACTGGCATCTGGAAAGGTCCCCATTCCCAAAAGTGTTGACTGTGAAAGTTTAAATGTGTTCAACTATCCTGATGCCTCAGAAGTTAAAAAAAAGTAAAAACATCCAAATAAATAAATTTTAAATATGTCAACCATCTGCCTTTGTTTCTTAATTGTGTTTTGCAAAAGGCAGAATGTGGCTATTTCCTGCCACTAATATCTTTTCCACCCATCAGATTGCAGATGTTTTCTTCTGGGACTGAAGGTGCTCATCATTCAGCATACTTTTTGCTGGTGGCTCAGTGGAAGAGCACCTGTTTTGCTTGCAGAAAGATTCAGGCTCATTCCTTGGTCTCTCCAGTCCAAAGGATCACAGATAGTGGGAAAGAATGCATTTTGCTTGGGACTGTGAGAGCTGCTGCCAGTCAGAGGGGACAGTATTTAGACGGACCAATGATCTGACATCATGTGGCAGCTTTATATCTACACTCATAAGCAGCTCAAGTGAGCCAATTTGTTCACACCATCCAGGATAGGATGTTGACTCCATCAGATGGCACCTTCTTCTGGGGGGTATCTTGTCTTTCAGTTTAGTGCTAAAAAACTGAACTAATCCTGTAATCTGCTACTGCACCTGTACAGAATACCCCTTACCCATTCGTTTCAGTACAGCAGTACTATGCACACAAAGGGATGCATTTGATTCCCCACTTGCACCTGCTGGATGACCTTGGACAGTTGCCTCAGAGCTCTCTCAGCCCCACCTACCTCACAGGGTGTCTGTTGTGGGGAGGGGAAGGGAAAGGAGTTTTTAAGCCGCTCTGAGACTCCCTTGAGTAGTGAAGGGCAGGGTATAAATCCAATCTCTTCTTCTTCATCTCAAAAACAACCACTGCAGTAAAAAGAGAGACTGCAGTGAAAAGAGAGACAACTAATGCACACATGCATGGATGTAGAATGTGTATAGCGCTCTGGCTTGTAGACTTGGTGCCCTTTCAGTCTTATTTAACACTTTTCAGGTTTGCTTGCAGCTTTTTCAGCATGCTCAGGATGAAATGCAGGCACAGCATTTTTGGTAGCAAGGAGAGATCCTTATCAGTGGGAAGGAACCTGTGAAAGCAGGCGAGAAATGTCTACAATATCAAGGAGTGTTGCAGCACTCACAGACTCATCTGTGCACATGCCATGGCTGTCTTTGCTTGCTTATTCCCCCCCCCCCCCCCACACACACACACACACACACACAAAAGAACAATGGAATTACTGCTAAATTCACTCTGGTTAGAAACCATGAACTGATATATGCTGCAAGGAGACACATAAGATAGGAAATGCCAAATGCTGTTTTCATCTTTTAAGGAAACCTTGTCTTGACATATTGTATATTTAAATTAATGATCTGTTTACTGTTTTTTCCCTTCTGGAAAAAAACCCCTTCATTTCTATGTTGTGAAATAAAGCGCACATCTGCTATGCTGTCTATTCAAAGAAAAATCCGCAGTCATCCCCTCCCCTGGCTTCATCAGAATGCAAAGCCAGTTGGAGGTTCCCCTCCTCCCTCCCTCGCTGAAGGGCTGTTCCTTCTCAGAAGGGTTATTCCTTTGCTGTTCTATTTATAGACTCACTTTCAGCGGCTGCTGAGACCTTAGCATTTGCTGTTCAGCATTTTTTGTGCATAGTTGGTCTCAGGAGGACTCCAACATTTTCATAAATCCTGTGAATGACAGGAGGGAGGGGGTACATCAGACATCTGTGGAGCATGAATACTCCACCAGAACTATTTATTTGTTGTTGTTTTCTTAGTTCACAGAAAGGGAGTGGGTGGCATCAGTTATGTCAGAGTACATGAAAAGGGGGATTTATCTAGCACTTCCTTTTGGAAGGTGTTTCAAATGCTACTTATTTATAGTTTTATCTGTCCTATCAGACAACTGGCTAGAGCAGATATTTGTGGTGAAAAATGGAATGTGAAATTCATTTCTGTCCAGTGATTATTGTCATTCAGCATCATATGCACTGCAGAAAGGTAGCTACATGACACAATTGTCGTTTTCCCTACCCCCACCATCCCCAACCACACACACTTTTTCAACTGTGATAACTCTGTTATATGTGATGCTGAGGTAATACATTGCTACAATATAGCAAGGACAATCGGGGGGGCAGATCCTGCATCCTGACATAGCTCACCTATCTTGCTCCAGAAAGGTATAGAAAGATGTATGCTAGAATGTCAGAAAACAGCTATTAAAATGGTTTTTCATTTGAAATCCTTTAAGTCAAAGGATAATTACAGTAAATCAACCCATACTAAATAGAGAAATGGGGTTTAGATCTGGCCATTACTTAGCAGTAGTATAATCAGAAGTACATGACCTATAAAGGGCACGTTAATACAGGGTAAGGCTGAAAGCTTTAATCAAATAATTAGTGCAATTAAATCAATTAAATGTTC
This sequence comes from Lepidodactylus listeri, assembly GCA_029233225.1. Lineage (NCBI taxonomy): Eukaryota > Metazoa > Chordata > Lepidosauria > Squamata > Gekkonidae > Lepidodactylus > Lepidodactylus listeri. The sequence goes on along the minus strand of JARCFY010000004.1, from coordinate 69,591,211 downwards.
ACTCACAAATTTAAAATGCGCACCAGATCATCAGGTAAATTGCCGGCCTTGAAGAACACCTTAGCCTGCTTCCCAAAGTATCCTTACTTACTGAAATATACTAGGTTTAGATGCATAGAGTGATCAACTCATAGTTTATTGAGTTCTGCCAGAACAAGACAATACTAGCAGGGCCAAAGCCCTGCTTATATGCATACAAAACACTCAACCCCACACAGACACACTCCCCGTGATAGGCTATTTACAAAACATTATAACTTGACTGGTTTACTCCAGAGTCCTGCTCGGCTATTGTTCTTTTGCTTCAAACTCAGCCAGTCTCTAGGGTGATTCAGTCAGGGATGATTCAATACCAATACAAACACTTACAGAGCCAGTTTGGTGTAGTGGTTAAGTGGATGGACTCTAATCTGGGAGAACCGGGTTTGATTCCCCACTCCTCCACTTGCACCTGGCTGGATGACCTTGGGCAAGCCATAGCTCTGTACCAGCTGTTCCCTCAAGGACAGCTTGGGAAAGAGCTCTCTTAGCCCCACCTACCTCACAGGGTGTCTGTTGTGGGGAGGGGAAGGGAAAAGGAGTTTGTAAACCGCTCTGAGACTCCCTTGGGGAGTGGAGGGCGGGGTATAAATCCAATCTCTTCTTCTTCTTCTTACATAAAGAAACAAACGTTTGTTCATTTGAATCTTATTTCTGTGAATTTTCCCCATGTTGCTCCCAAACATTCTGTGATCTGAAGCAGTTTTTCTGGAGTGCCAGTGACTGCAGCCAGAGGAAGGAAGCAGCAAACTTTTATTCCTCATAGCTGTTAGGATTCATCTCAATGTCAAAGAAACTTTATGAATAAGATTTAAATTTAAAAATTCAATATAGTGAGCCTATATAATGAGCCTATAGTACTGAATGAGGATCTGGATGACCCAGGTTCAAATCACCACTTGTGCCATGGAAGCTTTCTGGGTGACCTTGGGTGAAACACCCTCCACCTAACTTACCTGACAGGGCTGTTGTGAAGATAAAATGGAGGAGAGGAGAATGATGTAAGCCGTTTTGGGTTCCCACTGGGGAGAAAGATAGGGTACAAATAAATTTAAAAAATAAGTAATAAATATAAAATAATAAAAAATAAAAATATAATTTTAAACATTATAGAAATAAGTAGGTTCACGTGCATTGTAGCAGGAAGGAGATAGAAACTGAATCCAACTAATACTTTTTCTGAAACAACTAGCTAGCTTCTCTAGCTTTGGAAGAATGCAAGTCTGATTTGGTCAGGCTTGCTTAAACCCACCAGCAGGGCCTCTCACAGGACAGAGCCATAGGGACATCTTGCCTCTTGCAAGATGACAAGGGGAAGAGAAGAATACAAAGGGACAGGAAGAGAAGAAGGAGTCAGAGGAACTCCCCGCTTAGACAAGGAGCGACACTTTACCCAGTGAAAAGGCCACACACATACATACACAATCTGGTTCTAATGCATAAATGGAGGTTTCTTCTGCCTTGGACACCTGATTGGCTGGCCTGGGCTGCTGCTGGAGTCAGCACACCTAACTTCTCACTGCAGTCATGGAGCCAAAGGAAAGAAGGGAAACCCTCCCCTTGTGTGTGCTTTTTGCCCCACAGATGCAAAAGTGGCCCTAGGTAAATCCAGGGCTGTTGCTTGAGTTCCAGCATGGGAGCTGAATTCAATAAGTCAATAAAACATTTTCTACTTGATAGTACTGCCTCAAGCACTTTTTGGCACTCCTGCTATACAGCAACTGTAGGAGCCAGCAGCCCCCCACAATCAGTTATGAAATTTCATCGTCATCTTTCTCCTGGATAGGGTTGAATCTCCAGAACTCCAAGTGCTGCACCTTCCTCTGCTTCCTAGCTTGAAGCCAACAGATGCAGTGTCAATAAACCTCATGTTGCCTACAGAAGAAGATATTGGATTTATATCCCGCCCTTTACTCACTTGTAGTCTCAGAGCAGCTTACAAACTCCTTTCCCTTCCCCTCCCCACAACAGACACCCTGTGAGGTAGGTGGGGCTGAGAGAACTCTGAGAGAACTGTCCTTGAGAGAACACCTAGTACAGAGCTATGGCTTGCCCAAGGTCATCCAGCAGCTGCAAGTGGAGGAGTGGGGAATCAAACCCGGTTCTCCCAGATTAGAGTCTGCGCACTTAACCACTACACAAACTGGCTCTCCAGCTTGCACTGCACATCCATCCTCACCCCCATTCCAAAGGGCACTCCTGCCACCATGAGATAGGATCATGTACCATGTTTACAGCAAGTATCTCTAATTCCTTCCCTATCTGCTGCAGAAATAGTAGGACATTTCTCAACTAACTTAATATTCTACATGGGTAATAAGAAATCAGCCATGCCATTTACAGCCTGAAAATTCAATTGACTCAGCGCAATAAGATTTCTTTAAAAAACTAGAATCAGTCTAAATCTGCAGCAACTCAAAGCGATCAGAGATTATTATTTTAAAGAACAGAGATTATTGACAGAGCATACAGTCACTACGTAGTGCAGTCACTTCTTTCAAGGCTTAAGAAAAAGATTGCCAGAATCTGTCGGCAATGGATTTTGTGTATCACATCACTGAGCATTTGTGCTTTGTAACAAACAGGTTTCCTTTGTGGTACAGTTTTTATCCCTAATAGTCTACAGCAATAGGGACAGATTAAAACTTTCATATGAATTTCTAACACCATTCATTCGTAATCTCCCAGTTCTGTTCACTGTCATCATGTTCTTTAAGACGAACTTCATGGGGCAGAATAATAAGTATGGTGAATCTATTAATTTCAAATATTATTCTTCAATGTGTGTTGCTCCTATCCAGTGTTCCTTACTTTGCACATATGGAGCTTGCACTTCTATCCATGCTTGTTTTGTTTCAGAAGCCTTTACAGCTCAGAATATGAGCAAGAAAAGTGGGAACCCCAATAACAAGAAGAAGGTTGTGGTCACACACGCAAGATAAAGCTGGGGGGGGAAGAGAGGCCATTTCCTCCAGCAGAAGTTGACCCACAGCTGCGTGATCACACAGTCTTTTGAAGCTGTGGGCACAGTCCACCACTGCATGAGTCAGGGGTTTTTTTGCCATTTGTTTCTGATGTGCTTAAACGAGGGATCGATGATTTGCATTCAGTCCTGAGGGCTCCCTATGGAGTGTGCAATGATGTGTATACTGAGAAGGGGAAAAAACAATGGCACGGAGTCAGGATGGCCTGATCAGACCATCCTGATGCCATGAGAGCACACTGGAGCGATCAGACAGGGGAAAGTCCGCCCATGGCCCATAGCAACCTGTTTGCTACTGGACTTTCCCCAGTGCCTGTTTACTCTGCTTCTGCAGCAGAGCAACATGAGTTCCTGCCAGCTGCAGGACACTTCCCAGATGTGTGTGTCTGTTCGTGCACTTTAAATTTGCCCGGCATTCACACCTATGTTGGGGCTAATTGTGCGTGTGATCACAGCTGAAGATTATGAAAAGGAATGCTTATGATTATATCTCTGATCACACATATGGAATGAGATGGTTAGTTGTGCTTCTTGATCAGAATGTGTGGCTTCTAAGCATGCTTGAGACTTGGAACCTCACTGGGCCAGTCTGTACTGCTAGTGACTCCCACACTACGGTCTCCAGTGAAGAGCTGATTGTATGAACTATCACTTCCACATGGGGATGGATACATAATATCCATGATTCATGTGATTGTGGTTGTTACTGTGTTCATGCAAATTGTGCTTATGCAAATGTTCACCCTTCACATGGCTACTTTCCATGCCAAAAATGTGTGTCTAGTGTGGCTTACCTTGTGAATCACCCTGATCACACAAACTCCCAGAACATCTGACACTGGCATCAGGGGCGTAGACTTTTGGAAATCCCGGGGGGGCGGGGGCTCCTTAGCGCACGAAGCGCGCTCGCTCGCAATGTTCTCCCCTCCCCCCCTGGGAAACTGCCCCGCCTCCCCGGGCCCTTCCGAGGCCCGCCAGCACTGCTGCCGGTGCCTCTCTCCCCCCCCGCCACTCCTTCCCTCTCCCTCTCCAGCAGTGGAGGCCAGGCCTCGGAAGGACCCGGGGAGGCGCGGCGGCAGGCACTCCATTTTCCCAGGGGTGGCTCAAGCCCTCGAGCCCCCCCGTACTCTACGCCTATGACTGGCATTGAAACTATCATTGTAGTCTGGAGAGTCTACCTGCTGTCCAGTCACTACATCTGAGTGTGCGGAATAACTAAACTGAAGCAACACATGGATCAACCCTCAATAGTCACTGGAAATACCAAAGGCTTCAACTTAGACTATACCATACATTTAACTGGAAGGTTAATAAAGGTATCAGCCATCAATGCTTTGAGGCTTCTGAGAAGAGAAACTTACATTTGGGATATTTCATTTATTTTATTCAGCTAGGCTTCCAAGCTGAGTTGATATTAACGAAGAACAAGAACCTTGAAATACCTGTGTCAAGTTTGGCATGGTTTTGTCATTCAAACTATAAAGTACTGGAGTCAGAGACACTTCAAGAGAAATCAGCTCATGAAGTTTATTGAGGAGAAGATGACATGCTGGACGGAGGTCCAGGGCCTGCTTATATTTGCACTAAAGCCACACCCCAGGGTTTCCTGCCCTTTAAAGGGCGGATTGCCTTTTCAGAGCTCCATTTCGCCTGAGAGAGGCTCAGTTCCCCCAGGAAAATTTCGGGGTGGCCCGCACCACCCCATAGCTGACGCTTATGCCCTTAGGGGGAAGTCTCTATGACTTTAATGTTAGTCCTAGAACATCTTAATGTATTCTAGTGAGTTTGTGTCATAAACTGTAATTTTCCATCTATAAATTAAAAAAAAAACAATAGGAAGAAAGAATCACAATGCATCTATAATAAGTGGCAGGAGTGTTAATAGTGGAAGAAATCAGAATTGAAACTATGGCTTGTGATAATCAAAAAGAACCTTTTATTTGACTATTTAAATTTCTAACTTGTTCTCTCTCTCCCCAGAATAGGAGTCCTCAATATGGCAGCCTTAAACGCCATTCCTGGCACCTGACTGGTGTTTGTAGAAAGTGGGCAGGACCAGGAAATTCATAGTGTTTTGAATGCACACATTTATAGGCAGTGATTAGATACAATACTTTTCTTCTGCTAACTGAGGTGTTTTCCTTGGATGGAAGGAGCTTCCACTGTCAGGGATGGCTCCTTACCTAGTAGAAAGGAACTACTGGAACTAGCCTAATGACTTTTCAATAGAATTATGTTTTTTAAAAATGGAGAATTGCTTGTGGTTGAAAGGAAAACTCAACCAAACTAACATACAGTTGGTTAATTCATTTTATTTACCGTATTTTTCGCTCCATAAGACGCACTTTTCCTCCCCAAAAAAGTGGGGGGGGGAGTGTGTGCATCTTATGGAGCGAATATGGAGCTTTTCTTACCTGTAACAGGGCTCTTTCTTCAGCAGGAACGCAGGGGAACGCCATTCAGGCTGGCATCCCAGCCTTCCCTGCCCCTCCCTGCTGGGCCTGAGCTGTTAAGACTTAAAAGGGAAACGGCAGGAAAAACTCCACCAGGCTAAGTACTCTTTCCCTTTAAGTGCTTTTCCCCTTTAAGACAGCCAGCAGCAGAAAGCCCCGCCCACAGATTAAGCTCCGTGGCTACTTTGCACAGGAAGGCCTGGCTTTGCATGGCATGCCGAAGTCTCTCTTCTTTCCTTTCTCTATCTTTCTTCCTTCCTTCCTTCCTTTCATTTTTTCTTTCTGTCTTTCTGTCTCTCTTTCTGTCCCCACCTTTCTTTCTTCCTTTCTCTTTCTCTCTCTCTCTCCTCCTCCTTCCTTCCTTTATCTCTCTCTCTCTCTCTCTCTCTCTCTCTCTTTCTTTCTTTCTGTTTCATTTTTTCCCATTTTCCTCGTCTAAAAACAAGGTGCATCTTATGATCAGGTGCGTCTTATGGAGCGAAAAATATGTTATACACCATTTACACAAAATCCCTTAAAATAATGGCACCCAATTAAGGGCAAAAGTCCCAATGATTCCTTTTCTGGCTGTGGACCCCCCCCCCCCGAAAAGCCCCCCACAATGATTTTGTAAGCACCCACAAACAAGGCAATCATGGCTAATAGAAGTATAATGCCTTTACATTCATCTTGAGTTGATCCATCTGAGAGAGATACTTGGTCTTAATCAGAGCTTAGTTCCTAGTCTGAAATGCTTCAGAGGCAAATGTAAGTGCATTGCTAAGGGCAAAAAAGGTGAATATGTTTTGAGGTGGGTCTTATTGTTGGAAACAGGTTTATGCATTTCACATCCAGGCATCAAGCAGTCAGTGCTGTTCCCATATCGAATGTTGGCATGGTCTCACTGAGGTGGGCTTGATGTTTCCTGGAGGTTCTGGGACCTAATCAAGGACATCAGGAACAGGTGGAGGTGGGAGAAATAAGTAGCTTCTAATTCCCTCCTGTGGCAACTGTAATGTGGGTAAAACATGTGAGCTGGAAGCAATAAGTGAAGCAAGTACTTCGAAGCATCAATTAGATGGTAAGGAGACCTTCCACAGGAAAGCATCTCAGGCTTTATTGAGCTTCAGGTTACTGTTGTGGCTCCACAACACAAAATTTCAGCGGGACCTTCCAGGTTGCGGTGCAGCGAGACAGTTAATACTCGGGCGAGCTCCTGAGTATCACCGGCATTTTGCGCCTTTAGGGGGGGTGCTCTGATATCTGATACCCCGCTGATTCTCCTGGAGAGAGAATTGGTTACAGTAGACTTGCCCTGATCTCCCCATGAGCAGTGGCAAGTGGCTGGAAGACCAAGGCTGTCCTGAAACACGGTGTGGAATGGCACAGTCATGGAGTCATGACTGTGATAAGCTTTGAACACCCAACTAAGAGAGCTCGAACCTCACCATAACAGTGGGGAAGATAAGACCTGATGTGAGTACCCATAACTAGAACAACCCATCTTTTAAGACATTCTGATCTTGCCCCTGTAAACTTTCCAAAAGCAAGGGAACGAGACTACACAGTGAAACTACACAGTGGAGCAAAAGATTTAAATACTGCTATTTGAACATCTTAACAGATTTATCTGCGCTTATTAAGTGAAACTATTACTTTTGAACTTACAATGCAACGCCCTTTCCTTTTACTACATGGAATTTAAAAATAAAAGAGACTTAGCTTAATACTTACAATAGAATGGTTTTTTTTAAACTGATTGCAGGTTCAAGGAGGGTAGCGGGTGAGGTGTTAGAAGGAATAAACACACATACACAACCATCCTTTGGTAAAATATATGGCCGCAGCTTATTTTATTGCATACAGGCAAGGAGCAATGGCGCAGCATGGGGATAGATCCAAGCATCAGGCAACCTGCCTGCCGCCTGATGAAACCCCTACCTAGCCCGTCTGCTGGGAGACCAACTGTAGAGTAACAAGAACCCGGGACACATACGGGCGCCAGCCTCTACGTGGTCCTCTTGCCACTTGGTGGTGGAAGCCAGCCAACAGCCCCTGCCCTCCCTGTGAACTTTTGTCTGGGAGAAGTCGAAATGGCATATGTAATTGCTCATAGAATCTGAGTCAAGGTGGAGTTATAAAAGTGCAGCGATGCCAGCAGGAGAAAGTCTGACTCCACCACATCCCTGTAGTATTGGTCACCTGCACTGAAAAATGAGTTAAATAATTATTCTTGGTTCTCTCTTTAATCAAAAATATGGCTTTCTTTATTCCACATCTGTGTACAAATGGCAGTACAAATGACAATGCATAGAAAAGACTTAACAAAAACATCCTAGTATATACCTTTATCATTAAGTCCAGTCTTCCTTTAGTGATCATATGGTTTGTGCTAAGTGTTATTTGCCATCTGGACTATCTTTTTCAAAAGGAACACCCTAAAGAATTATAATTCTGCTGATCCTTTTGTTTTTTGAACTTTTGCAAATGAATGAATAATTCTGTTCACTCTGGGAACATTTAGTTGATTCAGTGCTATAAAGGTTGTTTTTTATACTTAGCATCCTGTTCAAACTGCAATTTTGGTACATGTAGTTTGAAATGTATTTGTGCAGCAAAACATGTACAATGTTTTCTAGTGCAGATGTGCTTGCTAATAGCAAGGTTTCATTCCCATCTTTAATTTTCCCCTGCATTGCACATGATAAATGTCTGTGCCAAAGAAGCAATTTTCCATAGTGTAAATAACCAGTATGGTAGATAAAAGTAATTTTGGAGGCATCTGCTGCAATTCTCCTAAATTTCTATGATCTAGAATGTTTGTGATATGTAATGCCATTAAAACCATTTCATGCTTAAAATGATATTGTTCTGATCTTAGCAGCTTTTTTCTTAGTATTTTTAAGATGAACAGCTGGATTGTTTGAAGATTTTAAAATAGAATTTTCCTGGGATTGTGTAATGTCTTTAATGGTGACCACCATGTGGAATCTCGGCCCAACCCTCCTCATGCACCAGTGCGGCCGTGGGAATCAGCTCACAAGCCGTGGGCTAGGCTACACTTGGACTTCGCAGGACCCTTCCAGGGACAGCTGTTCTTCATCCTCATGGACAGCTACACCAAATGGTTAGAGGTGGTCTCCATGTCTGCAACATCGTCTCAAGTGGCCATCCAGGCCATGTGGTGTATCTTCAGCACACATGGCATCCCTGACACGCTGGTAACTGACAACAGCACGGCTTTAACATCTGGAGAATTCCAGGCCTTCATGGAATACTACGGAATCTGGCATGTGCGATCCGCACCCTTCCACCCTGCAACCAACGGCCAGGCCGAACGCATGGTTCGCACCACTAAAGATGCCCTGTACCGCATGGACACTGGTGGCTGGCACCATAAGTTAGCGGCATTCCTGTTTGGCCAGCGAACGACCCCTCATATGGCAACAGAACACAGCCCAGCTGAACTCCTAATGGGGCGGTGACTCACAACCAGACTGGATTGCCTGCACCCTGACCAAGCTCCAGAATACAGTGTGACCACGGAACGACAGGAGGCCCCTCGGGCGGTTTTCCTCAAAGACCCCGTATACATGTGGAACTATGCAAAAGGTCCAGCATGGGTTCCGGGCTGGATTGTACATGCAACCGGGCCCCTCTCGTACAAAGTCACAGGAGAAGAAGGTCAAGTGTGGAGACGACACATTGACCAGCTCTGCCACAGACTCCGGTCTCCCGACTACGACACACCAGATGAGGCCGAGGACAAGACCTCCGTTCACACCCATGAAGATAGCTGGAACGTGGAACCAACAGCAAAAGCATCTCAACTTCTGCCCCTGACTGATGCACCCCAGGACATCCCTCGGGTACCAGAGCCATCGGAACAAGCCCCGGTACCACCAGCTGCTGCCCCAAACCCATCTCCTTTCACAACTGTGCCATGCTGTTCTGATCGAGAATGAAGGCGGCCATCCTACTTGAAAGACTATGTATGTTAGGTGGGTCCAGACTATGGGGGGAGGAGTGTAATGTCTTTAATGGTGACTGCCATGTGGTAGCTGAAATGCACATGGTCGGGCTAGCTGCCTGAGCTTCGATCCAGCAGACAATAGCCCGACCGGATCGTAATTTAGCGCAACTGCGGGAAACCTGACCTATCTGCTTCATCGGGCGAGTTAGAAATTTAATAGTCAAATAAAAGGTTCTTTTTGATTATCACAAGCCATAGTTTCAATTCTGATTTCTTCCACTATTAACATTCCTGCCACTTATAGATGCATTGTGATTCTTTCTTCCTATTGTTGTTGTTTTTAAAATTTATAGATGGAAAATTACAGTTTATGACACAAACTCACTAGAATACATTAAGATGTTCTAGGACTAACATTAAAGTCATAGGGACTTCCCCCTAAGGGCATAAGCGTCAACTATGGGGCGGTGCGGGCCACCCCCAAAATTTTCCTGGGGGAACTGAGCCTCTCTCAGGCGAAATGGAGCTCTGAAAAGGCAATCCGCCCTTTAAAGGGCAGGAAACCCTTGCAAGGCCCCTAATTAGCAGCAGCAACAGCCTGAGCCTCCTAATGGCACATCCAGACTCCCAGCAGCCCTCACTTCCTCTTGGTCAGATGACTTGGTGGTGGTGCTGGGCATCTGCTGCTTCTTGCCATCCCCACATCCCTTCTGAGCCTCAGAGGCAGGCAGCCCCACATGCGAGTCAAGCAGCTGCATCGCCAGCAGTTCCTCTGCCAAGGCCAGCTGACAGTCAAGGACCCGGGAAGGTAAGGTTTGGGCCGGCCAGGCCCAGGACTCTGTCTCCTGGCCGTTGTTTGTTTTTGCCCACCTACCCCCCAGGGCACTGGACCACTAATGTGCAGCAGTAGCCATTGCTGCATGCTTCTCTGGGTCCGGGCCCATTCTTCCCTGAATCCCCCCCAGCAGCCCCGTGGGTCCAGGGCCATGCGGTAGCCCATGGTGCTCAACTGGGGTAGGGTTTTCCATTGCTGCCACTAGGCAGGAAGGTTAGCTGGGGCTGGGGGGGACTGGGAGAGAGGTCTCCTCCTGGGGGAGAAAGGGAGGGGGAGCTGCCAGCCATTTAAAGTGGGGAACCGTGGCATCAGCTGTTCCTTTTATATGGCCGGCAGCAAGTTCAGGGCTCCCTTTCGCTCCTCCCTGCCTAAAAGCTGGAGGGAGCAAAATAGAGTCTTGCAAAGGCTGCCTGCTTTTTAGAGCAAACACCCTGGGAGGTCCACTGGTTTTGCTGTTTGATCTAAAGCATGAGAAGCCAGTTCAGGGCTCCCTTTCACTCCCTCCTGCCTAAAAGAGAGAGGGAGTGAAAGGGAGGTTTCTAATGGCTGCCTGACTTTCTGACTGCCTTCCTTCCTATTGTCTTTCGGTTTTCCTATCCTTTTTCTGTCTGTCTTTCTGTCTTCCTTCTTTCTGTATTTTTGTTTTTCTTTCACTCCTCTCTCTTCCTTTTTTCTACCTCTTCCTTCTTTCCTTTCTCTCTTTCTGTCTTTCTGTTTCTTTCTCTACATCTTTTTCTTACTCTCTCTCTCTCTCTGCCTTTGTCTCTCTGTGTCATTCTTTCTCTGTGTGTCTTTCTTACTCTTTCTATCTTTCTGTCTCTCTTTGTCTTTCTGTTTCTCTTTTTCTGTGTTTCTCTCTCTCTTTCTCTCTCACTCCATGTGTTTTTTTTTCCTTCAGTGCATAATGTCCCAGACTTATCTGGTAAGCTTTCAACTTGATGGGAGCTTTGTTATTGATTTCAGTAGGTCAAGAATCCCCTCCCTTTTTTGGTGAAAACCTTGCACTTATGAACAGCTCAGCTGCCAGTGTTAGGCAGTTTTAATCAGTGTTAATCAGTTTGGGAAGAGCATCAGTCACAAGCCTCTGCCTGCCAGCATGTCAAGTAGGGCTGCCAACACTAGGTTGAGAAATGCCTGGAGATCTGACTCCACCCCCAAATCTCTAAATGTTTTCTAGCCTGGATCTGGCAACACTATCCCCCCATGCCCTGCTGGTGGGCAGGGGGGACCTGGCAACCCTAGGGTATAGTCTGCAGGGGACAAGGTTTGGGAACCTTCATGAGGCATAATTCTATAGAGTCCATCCTCCAAACAGCCACTTCCTCCTGGGAACTGGCTCAGTGCTCTGGGACCTGTACTCACTTGTCGGATATGAGTTTGAAGCGAGAAGAAGATTGCTGCTACTCTGAACTCTGTACATTGCTCAGAAATTGAGTATACAGCAACTATTTGGTATTCTGGCTCAGAGACTCCAGCTTGCATTTACCAAACGAAGGCATCTGTAATGCCATAATGTAGTCAATTTCAGTATGAAATCACCCTTATGAATAAGGCAGAAACAAGATTCCTGTAAATGAATGTCGAGGGAAATGTTTAAAATGTTCCCCTACAGGCTGTTCTGTATTGCCCTCCTTACTAACAAATTTGTGACCATTTGTTTGTCTTATGCACATGGTATGTATATTTGTAGATCTTAAAGTGACTATTCTAAAAGTGAATTTAAATAAAGGACACAGCAGGAGACCGCTGAGATACCACTATAACCACTGGCCAACTCCCACCTTTTCCTGGGTTTAGCCTAGCCCAGGGGCATGGCTAGGGGAATTTCCAGGCTGCCCTAAATTTCTGGGGAACCCGTTCCTAAATCCCACATGACTCCACTTCCATAGATAGTGACAATGGCCTGTGATCTCACTGGCTCCTCCCTATGATGTTATTTGGGTTCTTTTAAGGACCTAGCATAGCAATGCCTCTGGCCCAGCCCCAGCCCCACCACCGGGAAATTGGAAAGTCTACACCCTTGCCCAAGGATAATAATTAGACAGCAAGATTAAGTGGTATGCTACAACATTTTATTTGGCAGAAGGCTATCTCTGAAGCTAATCAGTGGGAAGCTTCTCTTCAGCCCATGTATTATTTTCTATCCATTTATCTTTTTCAGTATTTTTTATAGAATCGTTAGATGGCAAATGGAAAATGATACCGCAACCTTTCTGAAATTCAGAGCTATAGCCAGGATGGATCAAGTGGGTCACCATCCTACCCAGATAACTGTTTCACCCACCTAATAATTTTTCAGGTTTTAAATTTATGACTTGGTAGTTTCAGTTTAAAGAATGGGAAATTATTCTTAGAATATGAATATTTCTTTGTTTAAAGAATTCCCCTTAAAATACCATGGCTATGAGTTTGGCAAATGCTTAAAGGGGGTCAGGGTAACAAAGCAGAAATAACTAACTTCTTTACCTTGGGGGCTGGGTCCTCACAGCCATGAAGTCACTCCTTCCTCCCATTCTAATTTAGCCACACTGTTGCATGAGGAAGGCTGGAAATAAGCAGGTCTGAATCTGGGTAGGAAACTTCCTGGGAATCCTATGTAAGCATATCCTATGAATTCCATGAAGGAAGAAAGGCATGAAACAAATAAATATTGCTATTGCTTCTTGGCCCCAAATTATAAAAAGTACTGCAGAGGAAAAAAATAGAATATCAAACAAAGTTGAACTACGTTCCTATTTCAGGAGTATAACAGACCTCTTGTGTCCTGTACCCGGGGTGGTCTTTTCCAAGTGAAGGACACCCCAAAATGACCTCTGAACCTCCAGCAGCAATACCCTCATATAGTCAGGTTTGGTTTAACAATGCCTTTTGCTGGGAGACTAAGCGAATCTCATTCTGGCTTAAAACACTGGCCAAGTGAGAACACAGGGCTAGCTGTACTGTCAGAACATCCTCCATGCAAGCAACCCTCTCATTCCTGTCTCCATATACTTGTCTAAAATATCTGCATTCTTGTAGCTCTGCCAGTCTCATCAAGGTAAACATTAATTCTTCATGTCTAGGGAATGGTCACCCATTTAGGTTCATCCTGCCACACATCAAGAAACATCACCCCTTTTGTCTGGTGCTAGGGAAATGCCAGACCATGCTATCACTCCACAATGGGAATTCCATTAACCCATTGTGAAACTAGCCACCACACACAATCAAACCAAAAGCAAGAATATTATTTAATAAAGCTAGTAGGGGTAACATGAGGTATATGGTGTTACATTAAAAATACTGTGTCCATCTATACCCCCAATATCCAACTAGTCCCAATGAACACACATTTCCCAAGCCAGCTATTAATTTCATCCAGGTGCATATTTGTTCCCCCAGACTATGCAGTTATGGCAGGAGAAGGATTTGCCCGCCCGCATCATCTTTGAGCAAGCCAGAGGAAGGAGTAGAACAGTGCATCCTGTATCAACCAGACAACCAACTTTCACAAGCAGACAAAATCCCCAACAAGGACTCCAGCTCCTGATTCATCCATCACCCTGGAGCACTGGTGAAACTTGTTTCAGTCCATCACATTTATAATAATATATACAGTGCTCCTATAAAGCACTGTATATTTCCTATATAAAGCACTGTATATTTCCTATAAAGAAATCTAAAGCTACTAGGGGAGTCCAGCTTGGCTGCTGCAAGCACAAATTAAAATATCAAGTAAAGATTATGTGTCATACTCTCAAAGACTGGACTTGTTAGATGTGCAGGAGGAGAAGAAACTCATGTATAAACAAAACCCTTTTGCACAATTATTGAGCCTCTTTCTACCTGGAGTAGTCAGTGAGTGATTATCCCACAATAAAGGTCTGGACATGTTATATGAAATATCAATCAAAGACAGGATGATAAATGATAGATAACTTCAGTCTGATTAATAGGTATAAATAAGACCTAAAATGCAACAACAATCCATTTCACAGAACAATGAGTATTCAGTTAAACAAGAACACATTCTAAAGCATCATACAGATTAAATCAGTGGGGAAATATATTAAAGGGGAAAATATATTTCTTTGTGAAAAAGTTCCTCAGATTCATGTGGTAGTCACAACAAAAGCAATTAATTGCTCTGTCAATGAGAACTATTGGCTCATATTGGTTTTTATGAGGAAGTTCTGTCAAGCAACTGAATTTAGGGGTGTGATGGCCTCAGAACTTCTCTCATGCAGTCTGGTTTGATCCATGTCACTCTGCCCTCACTGTCTCTCCTGATCCTCCTATGGGTACATCTCTTTTCCCAAAGAGTGGCACTGGAGCCGTGGCAGCAAACAGAAAGCCTTTTTACTTGTTAAGATACTTATACTCTGTCTTTCTCAGAGGTGGCTCAAGGCAGCATAGAAAGTGCACTATAGTGCTACTGCCAATGCCATCTAATATACACCACCCATCCAAATCACAAGCAGTAAAGAAGCATGGTAGCCAGACCACCACAAGAACACTCCAGGGACCTCAGTCCCCCTCTTTAAAACAGCCCTTTTGCAGCTTTTCCCGAAACATACTGCAAGAGGGCAACCCAGCCTTCCGACAGAAGCCATTTTCTAGAGTGTTTGAGCAATTACGACAATTGCTCTGGGACAAGATGATCCCAAATCAAAGGGAGTGCTAGAAGAAATTACAAGAAAGAAAGAAAGAAAGAAAGAAAGAAAGAAAGAAAGAAAGAAAGAAAGAAAGAAAGAAAGAAAGAAAGAAAGAAAGAAAGAAAGTTTCAGTCAGATAAATATTAGGCAAAGTACACAAGCAAGGGCGCAGCATCACTAATGGCTGCTGCTAGAAGAATAGCAGTGCAATGAGAAGAGGAGCCAGTACCAAGCATGGGGTTAAGGGCCCACTCGAACCCTTTCATAGCATCGGATTCCTACCATCCTTTCCTAAAAGCTGAACGAATGAAAGAATCTGGCCTTAAGGCTGCACAAAAAGCCCTAAGGTATAATCAAAGCAAACATTCTTAAAATGAATCTCTCTCTCTCTCTTTCTGGCAATTCTAAGACCAGGCCTTGGAATTTCACTTTGTCTCTCTTCCCCCCTCCCAGTCAAAAGTGGTTCCCTTGGGCTGCACACAGTCAACTGTTTAATTTGAATCTCTCCTCTGCCCCACTACCATGAGACAATTCATGGATTGCAACCTACATTAACTGTTGATATTTTTTAAAAAATTAACTAATGTAAGACTTACATTCCTCTAGAGATGAGAGATTACCTAAAAAGTAAAATTTTCTTCATTATACAAAGCAAAAGTGTGATTAATGAGTATTCCACAGCCATCATTACAGAAGCATAGTCTAATTATTTCAAAACTCATTTAATAAATCATGCTCCTTTCAAGTTATTTAATTTTTTGCTTTTCTTGCAGTGACTACAATATTTCAAATAACTACATTTTGGGTAGGTAGGTTGGTTAAAATAGTCATAGGCTGTCAAAAGAAAATACGTTGCTGAGTTTTCAAGCAAAGTTGCTTTAGTGATCTTAGTGCAAGAAACGGATTCCCTGGGCAGGATGATGGCCTAAAGGCATAAGACCACTTAGACTGCAGGCCTAAAACATTTTCCTTGGAGTAAGTCCCACTGAATAAAAGGGGACTTACTTCTGAGTAGACCAAAGACCCAGGGAAGTGTACTTAACCTACATGACTTTCAAGGAATATTTTGTTACATTGCTTACAAATGTAGTTTTTTACATTTGACCATTCACCAAAAGTCTATTAGCATTTATTGACCATGTTTAGAGAACCAAGCTCTTTACTGTGCTGACATCTGATTTCAGTGGCACGTGTGCTTAGAATGGCTGCCATATCAAATTCTCACACCTATGGAAAATTGAACATACACTGTTTTGAGCAAATATATTTTACAGAAGGGCAAATAAGGGGAATAAGGAACACTCATTACAGTCTTTAGCCTCTTCCTTAAGAGGGTTGTAATCTAAGGACATATCAGGCCTGCTGAATCTCCATCTACTTCCGGTTAATTATCATGATCCCCAAACCTTCATCTCCTTCTCATAATGGTTGCCAGCATTTCAGGTAGTAATCAGGGTAGGGCCAGTAGGTACACCACCCTACCAGTACCTGATTTGCTCCAACTAAGCTGTTTTTTAAATAAAGTTTTTCAAGGGTGACGTGTAGACCTTTCTAGAATAGTAAAAAGCCCAGTAGCACCTTTAAGGCTAACAAACTTTATTGTAGCATAAGCTTTTGAGGAACACAGCTCTCTTTGTCAGATGCATGGAGGATATGAAGAAATGGCCAGAGATATATAGGTGGTAAGAGGAGGTGGGAAAGGATGCAGAAAGTGCCATGTAAATGCAAAGCAGCTGCAAAAGTCATGAGCTATGTTCCTCAAAAGCTTATGCTACAATAAAGTTTGTTCAGGGACATCAAGTTTTATAATCTGGGGGGGGGGCTTGTGCACGCGTGCTTTGCGCGCGTGCATGCCAGGACCATGTCCCCGCTGCTGCTGCCTCCCCCCCGCCTGGCCACTCCTGCTTCTGTCCCTCCCTCCATCTATCCAGGGGCCAGCTGGGCATTTGCTTAGCTGGCCCCTGGACGGACAGAGGGAGGGAGGGACGGAGGCAGCGGGGGGGGGGGGGAGAGGCGGCAGCCCTAGGAAGGGCCCGGGGATACGCAGCAGTGGGTACTACATATTCCCAGGGGGGCTCATTCCCCCCCGAGAAATTTCGGGGGTGGCTCGAGCCCCCCCCCGTAGTTGATGCCTATGAGTGTGTTAATCTTAAAGGTGCTACTGAGCTTTTTACTATTTTGCAGCAACAGACCAACACGGCTAACTCTTCTGTTTCTAGAATAGGAAATGTTCTGTTATAAAAAAGCATTCATGCAGATGCCTCCCAAACATGGCTCCAAAATCCATCCATTTATCAGTTGTCTCTGACCATTCAAAACTCTCACTCCCCATATTGTTCAGGGCAGAATTTTTCAAGATCACTTTCACCTTTATGTTTCAGTCAATCTAGAAAAAATACTCCTTTAACAACTGCAATCATAATGTCGGCAGGACTTAAAATGGGTAACGGATGATTTAAGAAGTATTTTTTATTTAAGAACCTGCTTTCATTATAAATAGGTAAATACTATTCCTATCCACCTCATATGTTTCTGATAGTTAAAATTTATAGACACTAAAATACAGGCAGAAGAAGCTTATAGAACAGGTAGACAACCTTTATGATCCAAGTGTCAGAAAACCCACCAGAGACTCTGGGAGCAAGCTGAACCCCAGTGGCACTTCCAGTACCTGAAGGATTCATCTTGGTCCCTTGGATAGACAATCAGTCCAGAATGCTGAGAAAAAAAATGGTCTGTGGTGCTACTGTTTAGAACATGTGGCAGAAGTTACAAACGGAAGTGTTTGTTAATTGTAAAGAAATCATTGGTTTTCCGTTCCTTTCTTTCAAGACCCCATCCATAGAATAATGATAATTCCACAAAGCAAGGAAAGCTGGCTATGGCATCCCAGGGCTAACATCACCTTCTTGTGGAAATGCACATGTACACATGTACACACACACACATGAGTATGTAGAACATTCTAAGGCAAGTAAGGGATCCCAAGTTGAAAATACAGGCAGCACACATGAGCAGGAGGGTTCTAGGACAGGCTACTACTCATAAAGACAGGGCATGGATGGCCAGAGTCCTTTATAGTCTGTGTCACACTGTTCTTTGGACCTGTGATGTTCTGAAACTAGAGCCAAAATAGACATGAAAATGTATGACTGGTTCTCCAAGAGAGATTATTAATTATAGTGAAAAACACAGGTGAACCCTAATTCAGAACAGGGCCAAAACACAGAAGAAGAAAGGGTGAACCCTTTTGTCTGCACACCATTTTATATATTTATTTAAAATATTTATAAGCCCTGGGAGGAGTCTTTATCCTTTCTGGGGCAGCTACTTACCCCATAGAAAAACACATGGACACCACAGACTTCCATGTTTTATTGTGGGGCAAATAGACAAATGTTCACATAGAGAGACATGTTAATCATCCTGTTTGCAAATGTTGGTGGGACAAACCCCACTGGAATGAGCGGCAGATATGAAACAGTGTTTGGTGGAATGCAGCCATTGCAGGCACCACTTATGTGCCATCCATGACATGTAAAACGATACAGCTAGAAAATAAAACAAGGTTTTCTCTCTCTTCTTTCAGAATTGCTCAGTTTCACTTCTGCTGAAACCCCCAAACAAATTTCTGCTCATTCAACAAAGTCCTTAAGCATCTTATGTTGAAATAATAGTCCTGTGGTTTCAATTATACTCCAAAAATGCAGAGGATAGCAGATGTGCAACCTAGTTGCATACATATATACTCAGAAGTAAGTCCCACTGTGTTCAGCGGTGTTTATTCCAGATAAGTTTGCATAAGATTACACAGCCTCAGTCTCTGTTCTTATGGGAAATATAGGGGAAGGACCTAAATGAAACAAATGATAAAAAGCAGGGAAGCATAGAGATGAGACAGATAAGGAACATTCAAGGCAGGAGATGCAACAGTAAACAAACGGTAGCAGCACAGTGAAAAGAAGATAGCTAAGCAAATATAGTATTGCAAGAATGCTTCACACAAGTATCTATTTTGTCACAGCTGTTGTTACCAACCTCCAGGTGGGGCCTGGCATTCTCCCAAAATTACAACCAATCACCAGACTAGAGAGACCAGTTCCCCTGGATGAAAGGGCAGCTTTGGAGGATGGACTATATGGTATTTCATAGATTCACAGAGAAACAGAATTCCTCAGCTCATCCCTGCTGAGCTACTTCCTGTCCCCAAACTCTGTCCTCCCTAGGCACTGCTCCAAAATCTCCAGGAATTTCCCAAGATGGTAACTGTAGTCACAGTATATGCAGTGAGAAGTTGGTTCAAACAGTGGCTTTCCAAGCTGTCCCTTGAGGCCAGTCTATGAAACCATCCTTATTTATGTCATTTTGCAAATGCTTGCTTTTACAGTAATGGCACACGCAAGCACACATGCAGCTACCCTATAGGGAATCAGGTCATCGGTCCACCAAGGTCAGTATTGTCTGCTCAGACTGGCAGCGGCTCTCCAGGGTTTCAGGCAGAGGTCTTTCAGATGACCTACAACATGGTTCTTTTAACTGGAAATGCCAGGGACTGAACCTGGGGCCTTCTGCATGCTAAGCAGAGGCTCTTCCACTGAGCCACAGCCCCTCCTGTCACTCTGTGTATAGAATAGAGACTTACAGGGTCCGAATGTGAGATAAGATCTATTAAAATTTTTATCCAGCTCTTTCTCCAAGCAGCTCAGGGGAGTGGTGTGCTCAGCTCTCTTTTCCCTCATTTTATCTTGTGAGGTTGATTAGGCTGAGAGGTGGTGCCTGGCCCCAGGGAACTCCATGGGTGAGTGGTGTTTTTTTTTTCCAAACTGGGACTTTTGGGTAGGGCCCAAAGCTACAAGCCTATTACCATGAAATGATCTACTAATGTCATTTCAGAACTAAAGTCCAGCATTTTTCTTCTACAACTCATAAGACTGTACATATGAGGGAAGTGATTTTTTTTTTTGGCATGGCATTTACAACTTTGTATCAGTCCAGAGAAATATCCTTTTGGCCATGTTTCTTAGCTTGATGCTCTGACCACTACATAATACCATCCCTTGTAATTTATTAATTTATTTATTTTATTATACTTTTACCCCGTCCTTCCAGCAGAGCTGGCTCAGGGCGGCTTACAACAGTATAAAACAATATAACAATGTAAAATCAATAAAACAATGTAAATCTGTTCATACAAAATTTTAAACCAAGGTTACAATACCTATTAAAGTGCTAGTAATTCCTCATCATACAGTCAATCACATGCCACCTGTCAGATGTTTATGGGCTCTGTACTCAGTGCACAGTATTCCATGCTCGGGACAGGCTATAGTTAAAAAAGAGGTGGGAACCCAGAAGATCGGGCTCACCCACCATACTCGGGCCAGGCTATAGTTTACAAAGGGGGAGACCCAGAGAGTCAGGCTCGCCCACCAAGCACTGTCAGATGGTGAAAAGGGCAGTAATGCTAGTGGTGATAGCGGTGGTGGTAATGGTGGCGGCTCCAAAAGCCTGGTGGAAGAGCTCCATTTTACAGGCCCTGTGGAACTGAAGCAAATCCTGCAGGGCCCTGATCTCCTCCGGGAGCTCATTCCACCAGACTGGAGCCTCCACCAAGAAAGCCCTTGCCCTTGTTGTAACCAGCCTGGCCTCCTTAATAGTCGGGAGGACCAGCTGATTCTGCATTCCTGATCATAGTGCTCTCTGGGGAACATATGGGGAGAGGCGGTCACTCAGGTATGCAGGTCTTTGGCCATAAAGGGCTTTAAAGGTAAGGGCCACCACCTTGAACCGAATTTGGTGTGCTATAGGCAGCCAGTGCAGTGTTTTCAGGGTGGGCTGGATGTGTTCCCGCACAGGAAGACACAACAACAGCCTCAACAGTACATTCTGCACTAGCTGCAGCTTCCGGATTTGGGACAAGGGCAGCCCCATGTAGAGGGCCTTACAGTAGTCCAGTCTCAAGGTGACCATCGCATGGATCATTGTTGCCAAATCATTGCGTTCGAGGAAGAGAACCAACTGCCTAATTAGCCTAAGATGATAAATGGCCAACTTGGCAGTGGCTGCTGCCTGTGCCTCCATTGTTAAGAGGATGTCCAGGAGAACTCCCAAACTCCTAACCTTCGGCGCTGGCACCAACGGTGCCCTGTCAAAGACCAGGAGTGGGATCCCTACACCCAGACTCCCCAGACTCAGGCACAGGAACTCCATCTTCATTGGATTCAATTTCAACCAGCTCAGCCTCAGCCAACCAGCCACAGCTTGCAGTGCCCAATCCAGGTCTTCTGGTCTAGAGTCGGACCGGCCACCCAACAGCAGATAGAGCTGAGTGTCATCAGCATACTGGTGACAACCCAGCCCATGCCTACGGGCAATCTGGGCAAGAAGGCACATATAGATGTTGAATAACATCAGGGATAGTACCGCCCCTTGCGGCACACCATATTTAAGTGTGTGTTTTGGGGACAGCTGATCTCTGAGCACCACTCTCTGTCCCCGACTTTGGAGAAAGGAGACAAGCCACTGCAAGGCTAGCCCCTGAACTCCGATGTCAGCAAGGTGGTGGGCCAGTAGCTGGTGGTCGACC
This sequence comes from Lepidodactylus listeri, assembly GCA_029233225.1. Classification (NCBI taxonomy): domain Eukaryota; kingdom Metazoa; phylum Chordata; class Lepidosauria; order Squamata; family Gekkonidae; genus Lepidodactylus; species Lepidodactylus listeri. The sequence continues at coordinate 69,569,729 of JARCFY010000004.1, read as the reverse complement.
GTATTGAACGCAGCTGACAGATCTAACAACATCAGCACTGCCGTCCCACCTCGATCCAGGTGCCTCTAGAGGTCATCCGTGAGGGCAACCAGTGCCATCTCTGTCCCGTGGCTTGGTCAGAAGCCGGATTGGAAGGGATCTAATACAGAAGCATCATCCAAAAAGCCCTGTAACTGAGTTGCCACTGCCATCTCTATTAACTTGCCCAGATACAGCAAGTTGGACACTGGCCGGTAGTTGGCCAGTTCAGCTGGGTCCAGTAATGGCTTTTTCAGGAGAGGGCACACCACTGCTTCCTTAAGTGCCTCCGGGAACACCCCCTCAATGAGGGACTTGTGGATGATCTCCCTCAGTGCACCTCAAAACCCCTCATGGCCAGCTTTAATTAGCCATGAAGGGCACGGATCAAGGGAGCATGTGGTAGGGTGCACAGTTAGGAGCGATTTGTCAATGTCCTCCAGGCTGAGTGGTCGGAAATAATCCAGAATGGAAACCTCAAGTTCCCTCACTGTATCAACTGTAGTGGGAAGGTCACAGTGGAGCGACAAGACTTTGTCCGCAAAATAGCTCACAAAAGCTTCACAGCCAATATCCAATTCCCTACAATTTGATCTGTTTTGAGTCAGAGCAGTAATGGACCAAATTGTTCTAAACAAATGAGCTTGCAGATACAACCTTGGCTGTGTAAAACTGTCGCTTAGCGGCCTTGACTGCCGTCCCATAGGATCTCATAAACATCCTATAAGATGCTCTTGTAGCTTCGTTGTGAGCACACCGCCACTGCCTCTCTAGCCGTCTGAGTTCCCACTTCATTGGCCTCAACTCCTGGGTAAACCAAAAAGCACACTTCAGTTGGGGGCGCAGAGAGCGCTGGGGAGCGATCTCATCAATGGCTGTTGAGAGTCAGCTTTGCCAGTCCTCTACAAGCTCATTCAATGAGCTGCTGGGAGGCATCGGGTCCTGCAGAGCCATCTGAAGCCACACTGGGTCCATTTGGCTCCGTGGGCGAGCCAAAATGGGTGAGCCACCCAAACAAGATCAGAGTGGGGTATTCAGATGGGCTTTCAAGGCAAAGTGGTCCGACCATGGTACTGCCGAAACAGTAATCCGGTCCACGGTAACCCCAGACACAAAGATCAAATCGAGCATGTGCCCAGCCTGGTGAGTGGAGGCCATTACAAGTTGAGAGAGTCCTAGGGCCGCCATGGATGACACCAGGTCTGCTGCCTGAGTAAAGGCCATGTCATCGGCATGTACATTGAAATCACCCAGTCTAGGGTGTTCCAATGCCCAGCCTGATATGGCCTCAACCAGGGATGGTAGGCTATTGGCCAGTGCATTGGGTGGTCAGTACACCAGCCAAATTGCCACACTCTCCTTGGCTTCCCATACCAGGCCAGCACACTCAATTCCCATGATCTTTGGTGATGGGAGTGCCCTGAAGGAGTAAGCCTCCCTAATGAGTAATGCCACTCCTTCCCGCCTGCCTCCTAGTCCAGGATTGGTGAAGGACTGAGAATCCAGGAGGAGCCATTTGGGAGAGAGATACCATTTCTCCCTCTTGCACCCAGGTTTCAGTCATGCATGCCAGGTCTATATTCTGCTTCTGCAGAAAATCCCGTAGGATTGTAATGGGCAAGCCAGGATTTTGAATGAGCTATAGGGAAGAGATAGGGTAGCTAGTATCACTGCAGAAACACATCAGAGGAATCTTTCACTTTTATATATTCTATTTTTAAAATAGTATTACCAAAAAGAAAAAGGAACTAATAAAGAATTAAATGTTTTGTTTTTTTCAAAAAAAATGCCCTTCTTATGACTTCTTTGCGTTGATTCCAGTTATCCCCCCCACAAGCGTTGGCCTGTATTCATATTTCATGTCCTAATATATTTTAAGGCACTAAAATGTGACCAAGGCTGCTTGCACAGCAGTTGTGTCTTGTAATTGCCCTTGCTATTTAGATCATGTGAGACACACAGGTGTAAGCAAGCCGGTTTCTCAGGGTCTCCAGCAGAAAATTTCCAAAGTCCTTTTTCAGACAGTGCTAGGTACTGTTCTGGCAGTGACAAAGTGGTAATTACCTGGGTGAGTGCAGACTGAACAAACTCCAGGCCATTAGCTCTGCAAAATTCACAGATGCATTGAAATACCAGAAGTGAAATTGAATTTGCAATCGAGTGCAGCTTTTACCCCAAGGCAACAAAAATGCTGCTTTTAATTTTCATTAAATCAGATTTATTGAAATATCATTAATGTTTGGTTGGATTCAGACTTCATGTGCATTCTTCATCAGTCTTTATATGCTGATAGAGCTGCAGTTCTCTCTTCCCAAAAGACAATGACAGCAAAAGTTCAGGACTATAAAGACTTAAGGAGATTAAGTTATGGGACCCTAAGCCTCCCCCCCGCCCCCAATCTGCAAGCTGTATCCAACCCTGGCCAAGTAGTGACTTAGGCTATTACTATTTGATGATTGTTTGGCAACCTGCTATGTACACTTCTGGATCTCACTGAGGTGATAAACTCAGTACTTCACACTGCACATTTGTGGCTCATATAATTGAATGCTCTTCAGTATAGGAGTCACTTCTACATGTAAGATTCTCACTTAGCCTTCGTTCTCCCTGACATATTTGTTTTTAATAGGTTGGAACACGGTGTGTGAGTGCGTGTGCGCATGTGTGTGATATGGAGAGAGAGAATCTTTTAATCATCTGAAGGCCCACCTTCAATCTGAATTTGTATACTCCAGACACAGGTCTACCACATGTGAAAATTCAGCAATAAATTTACATCAGATTAGTCAGAAATTAAGTTCCAGAGAAACCAACAGAAAGGGCTAGATTAAACCCATTACCTAAATCCATATCTTGATAAACAAAACTTATACTGCGCAGTTCCTTTAAATTAGATACTTTTCTTACATTGGTTAGAAGCTTCAATAGGTGTTCTTAATACATGAACCATTTCAATATCCAAAGTTTATCTTTCAGCTGATAAACTCCTTCTTCCCCCAAATGCCCACAACAGAAAGAGTATGAAGGAACTTGATGGGTATTCAGTACTTCACTTGCAAACTGGACTTTTACTGGAAAGCAACAAAGTCAGTCATGGTATATGGTTCACATGAATACCTGAAGTTCTTGTTCCAGCTCTTTCCATGATCATAGTTTTTTTACTCTAGATGGCAACCCTGACTGGTAAGACATGTAACTGAACAGTGGATGATTTGCAGAACATGTTGGCTCATTGCTTTAGTGACCAATAGGATTTCAATGGTCTTGAGAAGCAATTTGTGATAGTTATTTCTGACTGGACATGCAATTCCCAGTTTATGACCCAGAATCATTGTATTTCCTAGTGCAGACAAATAAGAATAAGAAGAGCAACATCCAGTTAGTGAAAGTTTAAACTCCTTCAACGTGCCCATTGCCTTGCCAGTGGGTTAAATGAATTCCATACTTTCCATGGAGTGGACCAATATTTCTCTCCATTATACTAATAAATCACATATATGAGAATGTTAATTAACCCTTGCCTAGAGGGTTACCCAAGACTTTTGAGTAATTCATTATTCTTCATCTTCTTAAATTACATCTTAACATCTCATAACATCTTCCCAAGCCATTAATTCAGTTGTCTTGAGTACTTCGTTGCTCCAACTGGTGGTATACACAAAGCTCCCAGGATTCAGTCAGTAGATAACATTCTGTTAAAGGGTAAATGTAAATGCTGAAGCATGGATACCTAGCTGTCCACAGCAGCACTGCCATTGTTAAGGCAATTTTTAGGTGATTAAATAATCATAAAGTAACCTTTAATGATTAACATTTCTGTAGTAATTTTAAATGAATACATTCCAGGAAGTGGCAATCTGCTTGCAGAATCTCCATAAACAAAAAGAGGAGCTAAATATGCCTGATAAATTATTCATTGTAAATTATTCATGCACTTCAAGCTGTTAACCTGGAAACTTCACAGACTGTACCTCCACTATTAAAAATTAAGGCTGCTATTCAGTCCAAAATACTGCCTTTACTCACAATTTAGCCTGAGCTTTATATTCTCAGGTGATGAAAATTCCATAAGCAAGGACTTGTTTGTTCATCTGAACCTCATTTCTAGCATCTATCAAAAATATACACAGTTGTGCCCATTGTCAATAAGAGGACTCTGTGAGGTGACACAATTTATTAACTATATTTGTATACCAAAGTTGTTGAGGCACTATGTTCTCCTTCTCTAGGCTCAGAATGTGTCCCTGCTTCCCAGAACTCTGTTTGTTCCCTCTGAGCCACAATCAAATAAAGAAAGCACCCAACATTTTACCACTTTTTGAAATGAGCCAATTGCAATCAATGCATAAAATGGATGAATGGAAATAAAACGAGGAATACACAATAATGGGTTGGGCCCAACTCCCTTGACACCAATCAACTTCCTGTTTGTGCAGGCAGAAAGGACTTCAACTCATGCATTGGAGGCTCTGTGAATTTCCCTGTGTTGCTCCCAAAGATTCCGTGACCTTCTGAAGCAGTTTTTCTGGCGTGCCAGTGACTGCAGCCAGAGGAAGGAAGCAGCAAATTTCAATTTCTCATGGCTATTAGGATTCATCTCAATGTCAAAGAAACTTTATGAATAAGATTTAAATTTTAAAACACCAATAATCATGATATAGTGCCTATCTAGCACATAGTTGTGGTGGGGCATTTTGGGGCTCTGTCCCCTTTCTTAAAGCCACAGCCCCACAAGTTTTAGAACATAAGAGAAGCCAATCTTGGATCAGGCCAGTGGCCCATCCAGTTTAACACTCTGTCACACAGTGGCCAAAAACACCAGGTGCCCTTGGGAGGTCCAGCAGTGGGGCCAGGACACTAGAAGCCCTCCCACTGTTGCCCCCCCCCCAAGCACCAAGAATACAGAGCATCACTTGCCCCAGACTGAGAGTGGCTAATAGCCACTGATGGACCTCTGCTCCATATGTTTTGTTCAATAAAAAAGCTTTTAAAAAACTTTTAAAAACGTTTTTGAAAAGACCTGCATGCCCATGCCATGTGGCGGCGAACTGCACCAAGACCAGTCCCCAGACAGGCAGGAAGTCCTGCAACAACACATTACCTTGCCAGATCCTCCCTCCACCCTCCCCAGGTGTTTCTTTCCCACACTGGCCAGGTGCTTGCTTGAGCAGTTTGGCTTAGCAGCAGCTGCCTAACCTTTTAAAAAAGCTTTTAAAACTTTTTAAAAATATGTGCTTGCTTGAAATGTGTAATAGAAAACAAGCATTTGGGAAGGGGGGCTTCTTCCCCCACCCCTTCCTTCCTTCTCTCCAAGCTGCCTCTCCCCTCCCCTTTCTTCCTTCTCTCCAAGTTGCCTCTCCCCTCCCCTCTCCTAGTTTTCCTCTCCCCCTGCCCTTGAAACCAGCTTTCTCTTCTTGGCTTTTGGAGAGAGAAAAAAGAGTGTGAGGCTGATTGGCTCGCTCTCTGTCCTGCCAGTGCTCCCAAATGAGCTGGCTTTTTTGGTGGGGTGTTGAGGCGTGGGGGCAGGGGTGTTGGTGGTGGAGAGCCAGCCAGACTTTATTGGAGTGGGCAGGAGATGCTCTTTTGTGCTGGCAGTTGACGCTAAGATCTCTTTTGAGAGTCAAAGCTCCCTTCGCAATGCTTTTAAAATCATCTAAAGAGCTGATAGGGATTCCACCCAGGCAATGTGAATGTGAGTGAGTGTGTGGCTGTTTTATTATTTATTTATTTTTATTTTTGTAACATCATGCCCCATGAGTGCCCCCCCACTGGGAATTTTCTGGCGACGGGCCTGATGCCTACAGTATTGAAGTAGGATCTGGATGACTCAAGTTTGAATCCCCACTCTGCAACAGAAGCTTGCCAGGTAACCTTGAGCTGGTTCACACACTTAGCCTAACCTCACAAGGTTGTTGTCTTGATAAAACAGAGGAGAGAACAATGCAGGTTGCTTTGGGTCCCCATTGGGGAGAAAGGGGGCATGAATGAAGTAAATTAATAAATAAAGTTTACTGATAACAAGAACATAAGAGAAGCCAGTGTTGGATCAGGCCAATGGCCCATCCAGTCCAACACGCTGTGTCACACAGTGGCCAAAAACACCAGGTGCCCTCAGGAGGTCCACCAGTGGGGCTAGAGCAACAAACAAAGCTGACAACACTAGTCTAAGTATTTCAAAATGGATTAAAGATTAAGATAATTTTAACCAAGTAGTTACTAACTGACTCAGAGTGGTAATTTTTGGTTGGCTAAACCTGACTGCTTGACCATTCCCTGGACTTTTCATTTTAGGGATGAAGAATTTGAAAGAAACGTTTGAAAATACCATTACAGGCTAATGCTAACCCCACCAGACACCAGAATTCACCTGGATTTGGCTCCTCTTCTCTCATTTGCCAGTTTCTCTCCTTCCCCTGATTTTACCTCACCAAACTGTAGAAAAACAGGAGACAACAGCAGGTAGAGGAAAGCTGACTGATCTTCTAAATATTTATTGTGCTGCTGACAGGAAGTCTTGGAGGTATCCTTTTTAAATATCCTTTGACTCATTAACCCGGTGCTTGCAAACCAGCAACACTTTGTAATACTCCCCTGCTACCTTGATGACCCCCCCCCACCCACACACACACATTCAGTACAGCTGTGTTACAGTCAGTGTACAAACTGAGTTATACTTGAGCATTTGCCCTTCCTTCCTCTGCTTGTATGCCCTTGAGGCCCCTTCCAGCTCTGTGTTTCGGCATTTCTATGATACATTATAATTTGCATAACCACTTACCATTTCAGAAAAAGTAAAATTACATCAGCACGTCTGGAATGTCTTATTCTCTTGTGTGTCTAGTTCTCAGGTCTTCTGAAGTGGACAATAATGAATTCACTTCTAATGTAACATTTGTATCACATGACAATATGGTTTTTAAAATATTCATTATTTTGAAAAGCAGATTGTCAAATTTATATTCAGGCATTCCACTTTCTGGCTTTCTTATGCAGGAAAACAACTGAACTTGCAACACTGGCTTGCAGTCAAGAACTTCAAGTGGTGATCTATTCAAAGAACATGGCTTTTTCACCTCCCCCTTCTTGGTGTTCCTCTCCAAAAGCCACTCCTGTGGACTGGGAACATCCAGAATGGCAAAGTATGTGGCACAAGAGCTACAGTTACAGTTGCCAGGTCCCCTCTGGCCACCAGCAGGGGATGGGGTAAGGTTGCCAAATCCAGGTTGAGAAACTCCTGGAAATTTGGGGATGGAGCCTGGGGAAGACAGAGACCTCAGTGGGGTACAATGCCATAGAGTTCACCCTCCAAAGCATCCATTTTCTCCAAGGGAGCTGATCTCTGTAGCCTGGAGATGAGCTGTTTGGTGATGAGCACTTTGGAGATGAGCAGTTTGGTGTAGTGGAAGTAGTGATCTGGTAGTAGTGGTAGTAATCTGGGAGAACCAGATTTGATTCCCTATTCCTCTACTTGCAGCTGCTGGATGACCTTGGGCAAGCCATAGTTCTGTTAGAGCTGTTCTTGAAAGAGCAGTTCTTGAAAGAGCTCTCTCAGCCTCATGTACATCACAGGGTATCTGTTGTGGGGAGAGGAAGGTAAAGGAGTTTCTAAGACACTCTGAGACTCCAAGTGAAGAGTGCGGTATAAATCCAGTCTCTTCTTCTTCCTCCTCCTCCTCTTCTTCTTCACCAGTTTGGTGTAGTGGTTAAGTGTGTGGACTCTAATCTGGGAGAACTGAGTTTGATTCCCCACTCCTCCACTTGTACCTGCTGGATGACCTTGGGCAAGCCATAGTCTTGCACCAGCTGTTCTCTCAAGGACAGTTCTCTCAGAGCTCTCTCAGCCCCACCTACCCCATAGGGTGTCTGTTGTGGGGAGGGGAAGGGAAAGGAGTTTGTAAGCCACTCTGAGAGTCCCTTGGGTAGTGAAGGGAAGGCTATAAATCCAGTCTCCTCCTCTTCTTCTTCTGTAATTCCAGGGGATTCCCAGGGCCCACCTCGAGGTTGGCATCCCTAGCTGCAGTTGAAAAGAACTGGTATAAACAGAATTGGCTTCTGTCATTCATGCAAGAGCAAGTTTTGACCTAAGACAATGTTCTGAATTTTGAATGTAGACATAATAATATTTCCAACAATCACCAGACAGACAATAAAACAAATTATGATGGACTGGCCCACTTTTTAATCCTATCCACACAGCCAGTTTCCTTTTACAGCATTTTAAATAATTATTAGTAGCAGAAACATAAATTTCTTTCTATTCCTCTCTTGTTCCTAATTTATCCTTGACTTGCCAAGCTTTCAGGGATCAATCATAGTTCACGGATTGGTAGATTTTCAAATTACTTTTGAGAACAACTTTTCATTCAAGATATATTCTTGTTTGTGTACCTTTGGTAAAGGACCACTATTTGGTTTGGATGAGGCAGGGTTAATCTGAAGCCATTTATCTTTATCACCCAACAAGGTCTGAAGATACAGCATGCCATTAATCCTGATTTCAACATGACAAACAATATCATAAATACCACCAGCTTTTGAGAACAAGGAACATGAAATTATTAGCACCCTTTAGCCCTGATTCATAGATGCACACATTGCTGCATGCAGGGGTATTTGTGTGCATATCTGCTACACAGTTAGTGATGTCAGATTTCCTAACAGCATTCCTTCTTCAGAGAGGAAGAGCAGTCCAAGGTACCACAGTCATTCTGAGCAGAACCCAAGTACTGGGATACAGGCTACAGTTCTTATCCCCTGCTGATCATCCGTTAACAACTGTACATGGGATGCCAATCAAGCATGGATCATTATAATGGCAATCCAAATTCAGGATGCTGGGTTTTTTGCCCTACAGAACGGAAAAGTATGGGTTTACAGCATGGATAACCAACCTCCAACAGCTGCTATTTGTAATTTTAAACAGAAATATGGTTGGATTTCTTCAGATGCAGCATTCAAGATTAACATTAGCAGCCATAGAGAAATGTAGCAGTCAGTCTCCTAATGGCTTTACGGTCTGAAAGTCTTATTGCTAAGAACATAAAACATATTAACATTCAGATATGCATAATGCTTCGTATCATCATATAAGTGTAAACAATATAAAAAGAAACCAGGGTATCTTTTTTTTAAAAAAATCTCAGCTGGTTCCTATTGTTTTTGTGGACTGAACTGCATTCTGCTAGAAATTTTTTTATTTTTCCAAGGTTATGGCTACTTTTTACCACATGGATTAGATGTACTCTACTGTGTTAAATTACAGTGAAGTGGTAAGTAGACTGATAGCAAAATCCTATGCAGAGTTAACTCCAGCCTAAGCCCACTGAAATCATAGGACTGCACTTTTAGGTTCTTAGTTGTAACAAAGGGCCCAATTAGACACGGCAGTAGGAGTTGGTAGAAACTTTTTTTTTCTTTGTAAATAGCAACTGTATAAGATCCTGATTTGGCTCTAGACAAGTTGTAGGGAAGGGGTTACCTCTTTTAACCTGTGTCACTATCCTGACCTCATACAACCCCACAGAGCTATTAGTCCGCAGGGGGAAAACACAGAAGCAACATAAAATGTTATTTACAAAGAAAATATATTTGGGAGCTCCAGCCACACACCTCCCAGTGTCTCATCTAGTTACCTCAAAGACATTAAATTAAATGTGATGAATCAAGGCATATAACTGTCAAAAACAGTGGTATTTAACTTTATGAGATATAGGATGCAACTTTAACTCTCCAAGGGGCAGTATGGAATCCACTGAGCTGCAAGTACATGACAGGACATCATGTGACAAGAAGCAAGCCACAGTTATGACCTCATAAGTGCTGAAGCCAGAACCAGCAGAGCTATGGACAGGAAACACAAGCAGAAACAAAATCATGAAGGAATCCTCTCCACTACTGAGTGGCCTAAGCTCACCATCTTGTGGTCTTTGCTGTGTGTGTAGAAAGGCAGGCAATGTTGTGCCCTTTCTCTCTACTCATATGCACAGGCAGCAGAGCCTTCCAAAAGGAGCAAAAATTACTTGTTTTGGGGCCTTGTGAGTCACTTCAAGGCAACTCACCTAAACCAAAAATACGTTGTTTTATTTCTGATAGGTTTTATTACCCAATCAAGGTAAATGAAACTCATGAGGAACACTGAACATGGCTATCCACCTATTATGAAGAAAAGGGTGAACTTTGACAGCCCCATCTATGCTTCTGCTGACTCACAACAAAATCTAAGCAATTCTATCCTCAGAATAAATTGATAATTCTTGACAGTTCTGCTCCAGTGTGCTGTGAATGGCAGTTACTCAGCAAACTGGTTCCATGTCGCAGCTATACCAACACATAGCTATTCACAGCATATAAAAGTAATTGACAGATTGGCACACAAAATGCAACAGACACAATCTTCAGGTTAAACTGTTAGTGCTGCTCCAGGGCTCCCGGAGGGAGTTTAATCCTTCTAAAGTTTTGCAACTTAAATGTTAGTTTGGTGTGACAAGAGAGGCACAAAATAGATAACAGAGCTAGATCATGACACACACAAGAGTGCTTGCCAGATCCAGTGGGCATCAGATGAGACTGCAAACGGAATTGTGCTATTATGTGACACACATAGATAATGGTACAGAAGCCAAGACAAGAGGTAGCAGAACTAGACTAGAATCAGGACTTGACAACTTGTATCCCTATATACTCTAAAGACAAGGGATGTATAAAAGTGTAGTTAAAAAGCAACAATGGACAATAGAAACAGAACTCCTGAACAGGGAAGTGCACTTTCTCATAGCCATCCCTTGCTCTCCTTTCCCTGCCCCACCTTCCCCCTTATAGGGACCCAAAGCAACTATATATCACATCATCCCACATTTCTAGCCACGGTACTAAAAGCAGGCATACACTATTTAGCTGCCCAGAGCCCGTTCGTGGGGAGGGCGGGGTATAAATCTGAAAATAAATAAAATAAAATAAAATAAATACAACTCATTATTGCACAAAGAGCAATGTCTAACCATTGCTCCCTGTTTGGGAAATATTTATCTTTTCTGCAGGGGTCATTTTGTAGAAAAAGAGGTTCAGGAGCTCATTAGCATAACTCATTAGCATAACTTATTTGTATATGCTACACCACCTGACATCACCGGAAGTATGTCAGAAGGGAGGGAGGGAGGGAAGAGAGAGAGAGAGCTGGCAGAGAGGGGACAGCTATTAATCCAAGCCTCAGAAATACCACTATTCTGGGAGGATAGCTTCAGTGGTGGCTGAAGCCTTCAGAAGGCTGGTCGGAGGAACAAGGACCTTTCCAGGGAACAGGGTCATTTTGCTGCAGCCATGACACAAGCAGGCATTCCCCCACAGCGGGGGGGCTGGCACCAACTCCCGGAGCTAAGCTCCCCTGAGCTCCTGCTCGAAATGACCCCTGCTTTTCTGTAATAAATGCTATATTTTTGCTGTCATTTATGGCATTAACATTTAACAGGTAACTCTAGGAGAATGTGGTTTAAAATGGCTTATTTTTAAAAAGACACTCTCCTTTCTTTGTGATGATGTTTTTGTTCTGCTTTTCTCCCCAAAAGGGGACACAAAGCTAATTCCTAAAATACATTTTAAATAATATGATGGGGGGGAGTAAAATAAAGGACACCCTGCGTGGTCCTGGGTCCACTGTGTCAGTTCTCTCAAGGACACCAGTTGGAAGCCATGGACTCAAGAGTTTACAGGCCTACACCTCTGGCCAACCCCCAACCCCACGTCTTTAATACCTGAAACAAAAATAAAAACAGAAAATCTGACTTGATCTTCTACAGCTGGCAGACATGACTCCTAAATTCTCCTCCCTGCTGTTTTCTTTTGTTAAAATTACATGATTCAGAAAGTCTGTCCAAACCAAGTACCAAATTACAGAAGAGATTTTTATTCTGTGTACAAACAAATGTATAGAGAAATCTACAATAGTGAACTACAGAATACAGAAAACAAAAGGGAAACCATAGTTTCTAGCCAACTAAACTCCTATATATCTATCTGTTCACCTGAGAGATGGCTCAGGCTTGCCCCCTTACACCCAGCAGGCATCTGGACTTGGCAAAATCCAATAAAGACTCACTTTTTATGAACCATATTTCTAACAGTTCTAATGGACAGGGAGCTCCCTTTTTGGACCAATCAAAAAGAAGGGTAGCAGTTCAAAACTCCCTCTGAAGGAGGCATTGATCAGTAAACTTTTCACTTAGAATCCTATAGTGCTTTGTGAACAATTTCAATAGTGTGACTTGCAAAGTATTGTGTATGGAGCAAAGAGAAAATATAAAGGCATCAAGCTCGGAAAATACCCCCTTGATTTTCACACTCACATACACCAGGCTGACAGGATATTGGGACAGATGGCCAAGGTGAGACATCTATATATCAATTCTTCTCCCCCACACCCAGCCCAACCCCAGCTATGGGATGCTGAAATGTTGTGCCTGGAGTGTCATTCTTTTTCTGCAAACTCTATAAACAGGACAGTTACTTTTTCCCCACTAAAGCACAGAACCCATCTATAAAAGAGGCAACTTGTCTTTTCCCCCTATCAAGCTAACAGCACCTGGGTAGGGCAGTTTCTGTCAAATGGCATCATTGTGTACTGAATACGACGCATGGAGGAGCAGGACGAGGTAGTGATAAACAGTTCAGTTTATCAGGTACACAATAAGACAAAGTTACTGGCCGAGGCGGCCAACTATATCCAGCCCCCTGAGTCACATCCACAGTCCTATTGGAGGGTTTGAATCTCCTGCCAAAGACCCTATTGGTGTATTCCTGGAGGTTCAGGATCCTTGGCCCCTATTGTTTCCAGGAGCCAAGCTCAGGCTGCATGTCGCTGGCGCCTGGTGGTGGTCAGCGGACATAACAGGCATGGAGGTGATTAAACCCTTTCTGCTCAAGTTCTGCAGTTTAACTGAGGCTCCCTGAAACTCCCTTTAAAGCAAACAAATGGTATCAGGTCACAGATAATTTCACCTAGTTTCTCCCACAGTCTGCATCTATAAACTATACGGGAAATAGACCTTCAGTTCCTCCTAGTACAAACTACTTTACTCAAAACCTTATGCCTTGCTAATATATATATACTTCTTGGACATGCAACTATCTTTGTCAGTCAGTTCAGAAGTCAAGATTATACTGACCTTTTACAATCTGAGTGTCAGCCCTCAAGAAACTGCCTGTCTGCTAGATGATTAATGTACTTTCCTATGCCAGACATTCTGTCATTAAGAATGTCATTACATCAAAGGAGATGTAAATGTTGGGGTGGGGTGGGGATTCTATATGTACCTTCATCTCACAATGATAGCCAATTCTAGCCTGTTCACAAGTTACAGTGAAGACGTATTTAATCTATCCACAGTGTGCACTTGATTTTCCTTTGTATGTGCTTTGAGTAATTCTCATGTTACAGTTAATACATACACAGTTGAATATGTGATACAAATCCCACATTTATCCAGTTCCTGGTCCTTGGTTTCATTTGTAAAGTGAATGTAAAGTGAATTGGCTCTTTCTTACAAACACATGCATGTACATAACAGGCACAATATACGTGTATTCACTGTAACACATGAACAGGGCTATGGTGTAATGAATAAAGTAATGTCAAGAACAAAGGGCGGGGGGGACAAACAAAGAAATTCAATCCAAAACAACCAAGTAAACAGGCCACAGGAATATACCGATAGAAAACAAAACTAAAAGAGATGTTTAATCATAGCATTAATAACAATGAAATATTTATCCAGTAGGATATTTATCCAGTAGAATATCTATCCAGTAGGCAGCACAAAGCATTAAAAATAATTGCTCCATTATAAATATATAATTTTAACAATATGGCATATGAACCATTGAACTAGTTCATACAGAGCAATCAACATATATCACATATTCAGTTCATCAAGAAATACCATAAATTGAACACAAAGAAACCAAACACATTTCTGTATCTGACACCTGAAGCTCATACTCCAAAAAGTTTGTTGTTCTCCAAGGCACTACTGGAGTTGAATCCAGCTGCAGATCAGCACAGGTACTCTCTGAAACTATCTCAAGCTAAAATTACTGATCAATTCAACAAACATCAAGAAATTACTATAAAAAATACATCCACAGATATCCTGTAGAACAATTAATGAAAAAAGAAAAAAGGGCAAAAGGGGGAAAGGAATGTTTTCAGCATAAAAAGCAAATAGTCATTCAGAAGGTAATAAGTAAATATACATATAAACTCCTATAATACTCCTATAAGAGATAAAGTGTCAGATTTGAATCCGGGAAACCTGGGGTTGATTTGTCCATTCATCCATAAAACTCCCTGGGTGCTCTTGGACCAGTCATTATTGCTCACGTTATTGCTCACTCACACTTGGCAGAAATGTTGTGAGACTAAATGAGGAGCTAGAATCCCTGGAGAAAGAGTGGGATGCAAATGCAGTCAACTAAATTACTATGTTTTTGAATTTCAAAACAAATCTTCCATTGTTTTCCTTAAAGACATTTTAAGAAAGACACTTTTCCTGCAATATATTCATTTATTAAAATTATTTTAATCCTGTTTTTCCAACACTTGCAAAGCACCCTCAGACCAGATATGGGAGGGAAATACAAGAAATTTTAGCCACTTGCTGTAATTACTGGATAATTTGCTGGATACAGTTTTTGTTTTTATGGCTTTAAAATTTGTACATCACCTAGAGCCCCACAATCACGAGAATTTGGTGATTAATATAATGTTAAAAAGTAAGCTAACAGTAGCATCATAACTCAAGTAACAAAAAGGTTCTATCTGAAACCTCTGGCAGCTAGCTAGCAAGGTCACACAAACCAGTGATATTGCATTAGCAACAGGAAAGCCATACACACAGCTTTGCTGCTCTAAGCAAAGCTTCCTGATTCTTTGCTTTTATTTGCAAACTGTATACAGGTTTTAGTCTTGCCTGGGTTGCTATGGAAATAGAGGTCTTGGTTAGTGAGTTTTTCCTTGTTGTTTTCATTTCACACAAAGATCAGGGATTTCCCTTCTGCTGCTTTCCAAGATTTTTTTCCCCACTGAGCAGCCCGCGATTCTTTCTAGGATCTTTGATCCTCCGCGGGTGATTATTGTCTTTTCCCTAGATAGAACCTAGCCTCACAAAGACATCCTGTCCATATACATGAGCTCACCTGCAGTGCCTTGGACATTTTGTTCCTGAAGAAAGCACTTACACTATCCATTTACTTTAGCAATAAAGCATGTCTCTCCCTCTTCCTCTAAAGTTGTTTACATATCTTTGGATATGATCTGAAGAGGCCCAAGGATTTTTTAATTCAGATCTCAGGTTCTAACTCATGAATCTTTTTATTTTGTAGGTTTCTGGACATTTCTTTTCATACAAACCCTATCATCCTGCCTTCCTTGATTTGTTGTCTGTTCTTCTACTACCATCTTCTCCCATCGCTGATCTCTGGTGCATCTCTGCAGTCACACAGACCAGTTGAAGTGGAGGGGGAGAGAGGCTATTTCCTCCGAAGGAATTTGACACGCAGTTGCGAGATCACACAGCCCTTTGAAGCTGTGGGCATAGCTCATCATTGTGTGATCAGATGCAACTGTGGGTGAATTGGGGTTTTTTGCCATTTGTTTCCTTTGTGCATAAGCAAGGAATCACACCTCTGTACTGAGGGCCCCTTATGGAGTATGCGATGATGCACATACTGCAAAGGAGGGGGACACGACACAGAGTCAGAACAGCCTGAACAGACCATCCCCACGGTATGAAAGCGTGCTTGAGCTATCAGACTGGGGAAAGTCCACCCGTGGCCCACCTTATCCAGATAATACTGGACTTTCCACAGTGTCTTTTAACTCTGCTTCCATGGCGGAGCAGCACGGGTTGCCAACGACTGCAGGATGCTTCCCAGATGTTGCTGTCTGATCATTCCCTTCAGATCCATCAGGCATTCACACCTATGTAGGATCTAAAGGACCGTGTGATCGCTATGATTACACAGTAACTAATTTACAGGAACTAACATGGGTCAGCTTATGGGAACCCCACGGAGGGCACATATACATCCAGTGCTGTGCAAATGGCATTGGTTGCTGATGAAGCACCAGATCAGATTCAAGGTCTTGGTGCTTACCTTCAAAGCCCTTTAATGGTCAGGGATTTATGTACCTTCAGGACCACCTCTCCCAATCCACAGAAAGATCAGCCTCACAATCTTCTGGTGGTCCCCGGCCCCAAAGATATCTGACTCACCTTGACCAGTGCCAGGGCCTTTACCACCTTGGCCCCAGCCTGGTGGAACTCTCTACCAAATCACATTTGTGCCGTCTGACCTATTAAAGTTTTGCAGGGCACGTAAAGGAGAGATGTTCCACCAGGCCTTTGGTTGAGGCCAGTGACAGTTCCTCACATCTGCCTGTCACCCTCCCCTCCCCCCATAACTGAATGTTAGCACTGTTTTTAAAATGTTTTTAAATACTTAAATGCTTAGAATGTTTTTAATAATTAATTTTTATGGTTTTAACTGATTTTATAATGTACTGAATGAATCTGTTGTAAACTGCCCTGAATATATATGAAATATATATCCTGGCCAGTCTGATCTAAAGCCAGAAGTTTCAGTTCTTCCCTCTTCCCTTTTTTATTGCCATTTTGAACTTACAAATATTAGTCATAATATATAAACATTATACAGAAAGTACTTAACATTTTTAACTTGCAGTTGGTTTGAGAAACCTACTTAGTTACTGTCTTTAGAAATTATTATAACAAGCATAAGTCAACTTTACAGATTTGGTAGGCCAATGGGATTGACATTTTTTGGCACATTGTCTGATGTGACCAAGTTATTCTAGTACTGGGTACCAAATTGCTAGAAAGGAATCTTTTTGTTTCACATTGTTATTTTGGATACTTTGTATGCTATCTTTTCCATAACGTAGAATTGCCAGATCTTGTCGTACCATAGGGTAGTTGTAGGAGGTTGATTATTTTTCCATTTAATGGCAGTCGCAGCTCTAGCCACTGCTAACAGGAAGTCTATTAGCATTTTCTTTGAATTCCACAATTCACATTTTCTCCATAAAGATAATAATAGTATTTCTGGTTTATTTGGGATAAGGTAACCCTTTATAGCATTTATATGATTAATTATTTGGTTCCAAAATTAGGCTATTTGTGGACATGACCACCCGTAGTGGATAAAGGATGCTGTTGATCCACAGCCCTTCCAGCACATTAAGCTCATCGAGGGGTAAAAGTTTCAGTTTGTGTATGTTGAAAGCTTATTCTTACACTTACAGAATATTGGGAGTTTCTGGAAGCACAAAAGGGCTTCATTAAAAGCATTTGAACTGTGGGGCCATGGAGAGGGACCATGAAGAATGGCTGTGCATCGGGAGGGGCCATGGCTCAGTGGAAGAGCCTCTGCTTAGCATGCAGAAGGTCCCAAGTTCAACTCCTGGCATCTCCAATTAAAAGGACCAGGTTGTAGGTCATCTGAACAACCTCAGCCTGAGACCCTGGAGAGCCACTGCCATGCTGAGTAGATGATACTGACCTTGATTGACTGATGGTCTGATTTGGTATAAGGCAACTTCATGTATTTTTATGTGTATTACCTGAAACCCCAGAGAGCTGCTGCCAGTCTGATACATAATACTGACCTTGACAGATCAATAGCCTGACTCAATATAAAGTCATATTCATGTGCTGTTTTCTTTGGTCCTAGAAAGAGAAGGCTTTGAGCTTGTCTTCTCCTCATGCATACCTCATGGATTTAAGACTGTCCTCTCTAAGAACTGTATGTAAAGAGATACACTACTATTGAATACACAGAAACTGAAAAATTGAGAGGAATGAATGGGGGCCTTCTGTTGGGGAAAATAGTCAAAAATACTTAAATACTCAGAGTTTGCTTCTGATTTTTGCTTCACTGGAGAGGAGACATTTCTTTCTGTTTAAAATCTTTATTTCTAAGGGAATAGGGTACACAGGAAACCTACAAAATAACAAGAGATATCTAGAGCTGCATCTTTACATGCTACTGCTATAAACACATGGTCACTCAACAATGGAGAATCCTCCTTCTTCTTGACCCCTAGAAGGAAATCACCTGAATACATTAACCAATCAATACAATTTACTTTTGCGGGCTAGTCTTGCATTGGCTGTCTGCCAGGTTTCCTTCCAGGTCAGTCTAAACAATGGTACAGAAGATAAACAAATTAATCCTATAATGACTGGAATCTTAGGGCGTTTTCTCACTAGCTTTCCCCCACGGTTTACACGGAAGCTAGCACCGGAGCTTCTGGTCAGTTTCCCACCATTTGCTCCATGCTCACAATTTCCTCCAGAGTATCACTGCACTGCTCTGGAGCTTTCCTGGAGCAAGAAAAACATGCTAGGAACAGAATTTTCTTGCTCCAGGGAAGCTCCGGAGCAGTGCAGTGATACTCTGGAGGAAATTGTGAGCACGGAGCAAATGGTGGGAAACTGACCAGAAGCTCCGGTGCTAGCTTCGGTGTAAACCGCGGGGAAAGCTAGTGAGAAAAGGCCCTTAGAGTTTGCAACTCATACATTTCCAACACCTTCCACATTATCAGAACTGCAGAATATAAATCTCTCTGCTTGCTAACATAAAAATGGCATGGTATGGCAAAATCATTTCATGGGGCTTTACCATACTAAAAAAGAAACCAGACTTCACAAGCAGTCTTTAGTAGAATTCAGTTCCAAATTAATTCAATGGGATTTATTCTTAAGTATACATGCTTAGGACTGCAGCCTGTGTTGACAGCCAGCATGCTGTAGTGGTTAAGAGAAGCAGACTCTAATATGGAGAACTGGGTTTGATTCCCCATGCCTGCTGGGTGACAGTTCCCTTAGAACTCTCTCAACCCCACGTATCTCACAAGGGAACAGTTGTGGGGAGAGGAAGGGAAGGTGATTGTAAGTCACTTCGAGATTCCTTAGGGTAGAGGAAAGTAGGGTATAAAAACCATCTCATCTTCTTCTATAAGCTGCTGGCATCTCAGGGACCATTTGGCTTGAAATGTTTCCAGGCAATGGTGATTGCTGTCAGCTCACCAGTTACCTCCTTCTGCACTGCTTCCAGTTTGCTACAGGAGAGCCAGTGTTTATTGCTGGCATCGCTGAGATGAGTTGCCTTGAAGCACTGGTTTGTAACACTTGGATTGGCTTGCTCCAGGGCCATTTAACTTCTCAGTCTGCTCCAAGTTTCTGCCCACTTCCACTGAATCCCGAAGTGTTTAGGCTATCTTGGGGACTGTATGAGGATCTGAAAGACAACAGGGAAGATCAGGGACATCATGCCCTTTTGGAGAGGTGATCGCAAGGCAAGTAAATGTTGTTCTCATAGTCTTACAGAAACATAATAGTAATTCCATCAGTAAGACGTATGTGGGGCTCAGTTTACACAGGTTTCTACCATGCACAGAAGCCCAGGGAAAAGCAAAATGAAAAAGGCTGAGTTTGAACTTTGAATGTTATTGACTCAGCATTACCATGGAGTGCAAAAATATCCTCAACAAGCAAAGTGCAGAGCAAATAGACTGTGATGCCTGAACTTAAATAAACCAGTTCTTGAAAAAGACCCAGTGGGGACTGGGTTGTCTGAGTGCAAAGATTTGTACAAGAAATGAAAAGGATTTTTAAAGGATATTGTTTAATACTTTGAGAGCTGCAAGTGACAGATGCAACAGTGGCACCCCAAATAGGTCTATATATCGTTTCTTCTCTGTGTAGTTCAAGCTTAAAGACATTTACATCATTAGGATGCAGAGCAGCAAAGGAAGACAGGCTTTAAGTACCTTTGATATATTTATTTACTATATTTATATTCTGCTCTTCTACCAAGTATTCAGGAAAGCATACAAAAATTAAGAACATCAAAACACTAAAAGAGCAAACAATAAAAAACACATCTCTAAAATACAATCAATAAAATGGATGGATGGATGGATGGATGGATGGATGGATGGACGGACAGATGGATGGATGGACGGACGGACAGATTTGAGTCCAGTAGCACCTTTGTAACTTTTCAAGAGACAAAGCTTCCTTCACAAGACTATTGGTCTCTGAGGTGCTACTGGACTCTAATCTAGCTGTTTTACTGCAGAGCAACACAGCTACCCTCTACACACACACACACACACACACACACACATGCAATGCTCCCTCTAAACTGTGGAGTCTTGTGAGCAAAAATTCTACTTTGTGAGCTACTGGCATTAAAGTTCTGAGTGAGCAATTTGGCTACTGCATAGATTAGTTTGCTCTGGAGCCATCCTTTCTGAGCTAAAATGTGTAAGCTGGAGGCTAAAAAACTGTGAGCTACCTCCACTAACTCAGCTTAGAGGGAACACTAGTGGGGGGGATTGTCACAAGGGATATCAACACTGGGTTCAGGTTTTTCTCCTTCTTCCTCATGTCATCAAGGTGCATATTTGCACTTCTTGAGGTCTCCCTGGCTTTTCTCCTATCTTTCTCAAACATGCTTGCTCTAAAATTTTGGGAAAGATGGCAGTAAGGATGGGATGGCTGCCATGTGAGTGGGAAAATTCATGTTTCTCCATCTACATGGCAGCCACCTTCCCTGACCCAGTCCCTGCAGCAGCCATTTCCTTATTTTTTTTAAAAAAAAAATCAGCACTATAATATCATTATATACAGGGCTTTTTTGTAGAAAAAGCCCAGCAGGAACTCATTAGCATAGTAGGCCACACCCAAAAGCAGAAAATCATTAGCATATTAGGCCACACCCCTGACAGCACAGCTCTCTCCCAGGATCAGCTTCCCCAGGTGCCCCACAGCTTGTGGGGTGCCTGGGAAACCCAGAGAGGAGAGGCAGTTTAAATTGCCTTCCCTCCCTGGATTGGATTGGCTTCTCCAGTTTCCCCACGGCTTGCAAGGTGCCTGGGGAACCCAAGGGGGGGAGGCAGTTTAAACTGCCTTCCCTCCCTGGATTGGTTTGGCTTCCCCAGGCACCCCACGGCTAGTGAGGCGCCTGGGGAACCCGAGGGGGGGAGGCTGTAGGCGTGGCCAACTTGGAAGCCAGCCAGAACTCCGTTCCTGTGTGTTCCTTCCCAAAAATAGCCCTGATTATATAGATAACATTATAAGAATATGTGTAGCAGGTTCTCTGAGTTCTCAGCTTTCATTTAAAAACAACCTCTAGCTTCTTCCCTTGTGGAGATGGGGAGGAAGACACCAGAAACTTAGGTCTTTTCCACACAAGACCTTAAATCCTCGTTCAGCCCTGTTCCCGAACTTACATTCTACAATACAAACAAGTTCACCCCTGTAATTATCTTTTTTTTCACAAAAATTTTTATTTTTGTATAATTACAAATAATGGTAGAAAATGAACATATGATATATTAACAAACCATACTTTACAAAATAAAAGGATGTATTTTCTTAATACTTTCGTTTTATACATACATATAAATATGTATGTATAAAATCTCAGAGTATTTTTTGTTTCCACATTACATTGAGGTCACCCTACTTTCACTCCACACTTGCCCCGGGATAAACAGATGCTGTTATAACCAGGGATAAATGCATGGTATTGTGTCAAGAGTTGAACTCTGATAAAACCAGGGAGGAGATCCAAGCACAGGAGGACCTTAGTTTTTGAAGTGAAAACTCAGAATTTAGAGAGCCTATTACACATATTGTTACAATTGTATAGTTAAAATGGTATAGTTTTAAAAAAACTGCAAAAGCCCCACTGGCCCGGGGGGGAGGGTGTTGTTGCGGGGCCCAGGCAGGGATGGCCATGCAGGATTCCCCACTGCACTTTGTCACACCAGCAACAGGGAAACCACGTATGTTTGTCCCTGTGTGGAAACCAGAGAAAGAACAGACAAAACTTTAGAAAATACAACTTTGTCATGCGATCTATGCATTTTCAAGTTCTGATTCTTCAGATTACACGTATAGAAATTATTTCTTCTATTCCATTGTTAAAGGCACAGAAATCACATCCCTCTTTTTATCTCCCAATTCAGGATAAGAAGGTTGCCCCAAAGATGGAGCCAAAAAAAGTGGTGCAGTGGGGAGAAAAATAGTTTTATTCAGTTACACAGCCTCTACACTTTTCATCTATGCTTCCTCGGGGAAAGTCATAAGAAAAAATATATTGCCATTAAAAAAACAGAATTAACAAACATGGTAAATACTGAACATGTGGAAAGTGCATAAATGTATCAAGAACCATAAATCCATGAGAATGTTACAGGGTGCATTTATATGGCTCTTTTGAGCCACGCCAGGCATAACTGCCTGGTGGATTTAAAGTGCGAGTCCAGACTTCAACATCTGGGAATTGTGCCGCTTTTGTTAGTAGCATGTGGATCCCTATCAGGGATCCGTACTTAAAAGATAGTAGTTTAAGTCTGGACTAAAGCTGGCCAACGGGCCCATGCTGGACTTTCCACCATCAGGTCATTCCACCAGCGCACAATCAGCCCATAGGGATGGTCTCCAGACCATCTTGAATGGCCGCCATTTTAAAAATTCTTAGCAATGCGCATAACCGTTTAAACATGCAACTTCTCCAGAGCTCTGCTCAAACCATTTTTAGTACACGCATGCTCAGAAAAACAAGTATATGGTGAGGCATCTATGCGCATGCGCAGACAGGATTTTTTTTTAAAAAAGCCGACTGCATGGCTCCTCATGGTGGATGCCATCTAGTCAATCCATCGTGGGAGTCACGTGCAGTGAAGCGCTTCATGGGCGGGCTGTCTGGTCTGGCAACGTTGGATCAAAAAGATCTAGTTCAAATTACAGCTGGGCCAATGGCAGGATTAGCTGCCCATCTGAACACACTCACAGATGGGCTTTTCTGCATTCTCATTTTCCTGGTTTGTAAGTTCCTGTTTCTTGGGGAGGTGGAGCTGTTACACACATAATTTTGTAAACCTCTGCCATGTCACCCCTCAGTCATAGTTTCTCCAAGCCAAAGAGCTCTAATATCTTTAACCTTTCTTCATAGAGAAGGTGTTCCATCCCCTTAATCATTTTAGTTGCCCTTTTCCAAAAGCTATAACATCTTTTTGGGGGTGCAGTGACCAGAACTATGCACTAGTTTGAGGCCACACAATAGATTTATACAGGTGCATTATGATACTGATTGATTTGGTTTTAATCCCCTTCTTAATAATCTCCAGCACAGATTTTGCCTGTTTTATTGTAGTCGCACACGGAATCAACATCTTCAGTGCGTTATCTACCATGACCCCAAGATCTCTTTCCTGGTCAGTTACTGCCACTTAAGACCCCATCAATATACATTTATAGTTAGAATGTTTTGGCTCCAGTGTGCATCACTTTGCACTTGCCCATGCTGAACCTCATTTGCCATGTTGATGCCCACTTGCCCAGCTTCAACAGATCCCTGTGGAGCACCTCACAGTCATCCCTGGTTCTCACTGCCCTGAACAACTTAGTATCATCTGCAAACTTAGCCATTTCATGTGCTTAGTCCCAAAACAAATCATTAATGAATGAGTTAAAAAGTTACCCAACTGCGTACCACCTTCCACAATGAAAACTACTCACTGTCTGTTTCCTGTTAATTAACCAGTTTTTAATCCACAAGAGGACTTGTCCTCTTATCCCGTGACTGCTGAGTTTACTTGGGAGCCTTTGATGAGGAACCTTATCAAAAGCTTTCTGGAAGTCAAGGTAAACAACACCTGCTGGGTCACCCTTGTCCACCTGTTTGTTCATGCTCTCAGAGAACTCTGAAAGGTTAGTGAGACTAGGGCGTAGAGTTTTGGAAATCCCAGGGGGCTCCTTAGCACGCGCGCAAAGCGTGCATGCTTGCTGGAGTGATGTTCTCCCCCCCCCCGAAAACCACCCCGCCTCCCCGGGCCCTTCCGAGGCCCACCAGCTGCTGCTGCCGGTGCCTCTCTCCCCCCCCCCCCACCCCTTCACTCTCCCTCTCCAGCAGCGGCTGTCGGCCTCAGAAGGACCTGGGGAGGCGTGGTGGCAGGCGCTCCATTTTCCTGGGGGTGGCTGAGGCCCCCCCCAGGAAATTTCGGGGGTGGCTCAAGCCCTCGAGCCCCCCCGTACTCTACGCCTATGTAGTGAGACAAGATCTTTCCTCACAGAATCCATGTTGATTCTTCCTCAATAGCTTTTGTATATCAATGTGCCTACTAATTCTGTCTTTAATGATGGATACCACCAATGTACTCAATATCGACATTAGACTGATCGGCCTGTAATTTCCCAGATCTCTTCTGGAACAGTGACTAGGGGTGCAAAGAAGGCAGAGCACAATAAATTGCAGTAGGTCTGCTTTCTGCTCCCTGTGCCTTTCTGCAAAGTATACCACAAGGCAAGCCCATAGCCAAAAAAAATTATTGGGGGGGGGGGGAATGAGTACAGTGGTGATGAACACATCAATATTTATTTATTTTATAATGAATGAACTATGATGTAGTGCAAAGTCTCCACAAGGGATCATTCTACTAAGAAGGTTAAACAATAATCCATTTTGTTAGATTCAGGTGGGTAGCTATGTTAGTCTGAAGTAATAGAACAGATACCTATATAATACCTATATTAGTGAAAGTAAATGTTTCCCTTGCTTGAAAGCCAGTTGAATATGACTCTAGGGGGCAGTACTAATCTATGTTTCCAAGCTGAAGAGCCAGCGCTGTCCAAAGACATTTCCGTAATCCTGTGGCTAGCACGTCTAAACGCCAAGGTGCACGGAACACTTACCTTCCCACCGAAGTGGTACCTATTTATCTACATGCAATTTCTTGCTTTCTAGGTTGGCAGGAGCTGGGACCAGGGACGGGAGCTCACTCTGTCATGCAGCACTCAGGTCTCGAACTGCTGAGCTACCGACCTTCCAGGCTGCAGCTCAGCACCGTAACCTCTTCAGATCACCTCCTCTGCTTCTCCTTCTTGCTCATGAGGCTCTGGCTTGGCTCGTGGCTCACTGGGAAGTGGCTCACTAGGAAAACAAGAAAAGCATGGCTGAGGATGCAGGGCACATTTGGAAGGGGGTGTTGCCCTTGTGAGCCCCCTCATGACTATGGGCCTGCTACAAGGAGGCAAAGACTTGTATATCCTGCTAAATCCATCAAGCAAGCTAGCACTGGAGCCAGGCAAGACAGCAGGCGCAGCTCATCTGCTGTGGTCTTTGCCAGAATGCAGCCTTGTAACAAAGCTGTTGTTTAAAGCAGTCTGTTTCCCTCTTCCTTTCCTTCCACCCAGCTCCATAGTTTGGACAGCTCAGCTTGATCATCCCTATTAGTGTGTTTAAGAAAATAAAACAACCTTTCTTCTTTTCTTAACTTCTCTTCCTCTTTTCCACACTTTTGTCCTTCCTTCATTTTGTTCTTTTCCTTTCATGATATGTTTTCATCTCATCTCTGGCAACTTAGAATGTACTTAATGGTAGTATAGCACCAAACCCCTGTTAATATTATGAACACAAGGAGGTGGGGGGAGTCAATATTTCCCCATGATTATAAGGTTGCCAACTCTGGGCTGGAAAATTCCTGGAGATTTGGGGGTGAAGCCTGGGGAAGACAGGATTTGGGGAGGGGAGAGACCCAAGTGGGGTATAATTTAAAGAATCCACTCTCCAAAGAAGCCATTTTCTCCAGGAGATTAGCTGTCTGTAGTCTTAAGTTCCATTAGCATTCCTGGAGACCTCCAGACCCCACCTGGAGGTTGACAACCCTATCAATTAAGTAGTCAAAGTATGCCTTCCCTTTACATCCTTGGTAATATAATGTTGATCTGATTTAGTGGTTGTACATGTGGAGCAGAAGTTAGAACTCTTCCCTCCTTTAATTAAAGTTAATTACACTTTAAACACTGTTCAGGCAGTGGGTGTTGTCTTTGTATCAGTGGGACATCTAATATTCCTTTGAAAATGCTACTTTGCTACTGTAGACTAGGGTTGCCAACCTCCAGGTGGGGCTTGACATTCTCCCTAAAACAGCACTTTCAGATGCCAATCCACTCCATCCCTGCTGAGTTCCCTTCCTTCCCCAAACTCCATTCCTCCCCAGGCTCCACCTCCAAATCTCCAGGAATTTCCTAACATGATGCTGGCAGCCCTGCTGTAGGAATTAAGCTTCTTGTTATATGACAAATTACACAATCTTTTTAGAAAATATGACTGCAAAATCAATCCCTATGATTCCAGTGTTTCTCATCCAGCACCACTACATAAAAAGCATCCCCTTTTCCCCCTGGTCTTTGC
Organism: Lepidodactylus listeri; assembly: GCA_029233225.1. Lineage (NCBI taxonomy): Eukaryota > Metazoa > Chordata > Lepidosauria > Squamata > Gekkonidae > Lepidodactylus > Lepidodactylus listeri. The sequence goes on along the minus strand of JARCFY010000004.1, from coordinate 69,543,431 downwards.
TAGGCAAAGGTACAAGGATAAACTTTAATAGATTTCTTACTGATTTACATACTGAAGATTTATTATGATACAAAGTTTTCATGAACTACAGCCCACTTTGTCAGATGTAAGAAGTATGTTCTATATTGGTACACATATGTATATGTATACAAATATAAAATTACCAAATTGGGCACATAGTTTGGATCAGGGTCATCCAGGCAGCCCGCATGGAATCTTTGGGGGGCCATGATGGCTCTCAGCAGCCCTGGTGACGGAAGCCATTTTGGATTTTCTTTTAAAAACAGGAACTATGTCAAAATGTTCATACTGAGCAAAAGACAAATTTCTATTTTGGTTAACTAGCCAAATTGGATTCCAAAGATATTAAAAAATAAACAACAGTTTATAAACAAGATAAAGGTCCATCTGGCATACTTGCTGCCTGCCGGTGAACTTAATTCCAGTGAAGGACAGAGAAAAAAAAATCTTCCCCCAGAGGCAGACTGTTCTCTTTTTCTATACCATAAAACGGAATCACAGTACATATTCCCCAGTGACCACATTGCCATCAGTAATGTAAATCTTCTCAGGCACTGCTGAAAAATATAAAATATCATAGATTTCAGATTTAATGTCATGAGAAACCTAAAGTTCTACTCAAAATTAATAGTTAGCCTATGAAAGTATTTCTTATTAAAATTAATAGTTATTTTTGTTATATGCACTCCTTTCCCTTCACAACACAATTTGCCTTTATTCCCTGCCACATTGTATGTATAAATACAATTTCTGGATTGTTCATTCAGAAATCATGAGACAGAACCTTAGAGGGAAAATGGCAACATGCATGTTGCAGGTTTTTTAAAGCAAAAAATTATAACTGCTCTTGCCTAATATGGGCTGATGTCTTCCAATAATGGCAGAACAAAACAATTTATTTATTTATTTACTTCCACTTTACTTCCGCAAGCGGGCTCAGGGCAGCTAACAGAATTGGCACCAATTGCTGGTAAAAACAAATATAACATTTAAAACATCATAAACAATAAATACAATGATTCCTAAAATCCTAAAAACAGAGGTGCTATCACAATGGCATACTGAAGTATCTATGGGGTGGCTCCTAACTGAAGGCCTGGTGGAAGAGCTCTGTCTTGCAGGCCCTGCGGAACTGCAGAAGGTCTCACAGGGCCCTGATCTCCTCCAAGAGCTCATTCCACCAGTAAGGAGCCACCACCAAAAAGGCCCTGGCCCTTGTCATGGCGAGCCTGGCGTCCTTGGGGCCAGGGAGGGTCAGCCAGTTCTGCAACCCAGACTGCAGTGCTCTCTGGGGTTAGGGTTGCCAAGTCTTCAAAACTCACCAGTGGGGGGGAGTCCTCCTCTCGCTGGGAGTTTCTTCTGGCGCACACGCTTTGCGCGCACGCCCAGCAACGTCACCCGAAGTGATGCAGCACGTTGGGGGTGTTGCCAGGGCGACGCTCTGGCAATTGCCCCAAAACTCAGAGTGTCGCCCTGGCAACGCCCCCAACATGCTGCGTCACTTCCAGTGACGTCATTACGTCATCCTCACTGGACGACGTCGGGGGTGGGGTTCCCCCGCCGGCCAAATGCTGGCCGGCGGATTGGGAACCCCTTTAGCGGGGAATCCCCCGCCCCCCGGGCTGACTTGGCAGCCCTATCTGGGGTATATATAGGGAAAGACAGTCCCTCAGGTATGTCAGACCCTAGCAAGACATTGGGAGTTCCACAAATGGAATTCTCAGCATTCTTATTTTGCAAAATCAGGTGTGGGGGGATTCTCAGTTCTGATCCAGACTACAGTACCACAGAAGAGGGCGCTTAAACCTTCCCCCATTCCCTGTATGGCTTTCAGATCATTTACAGAACTCCCAGTGTCTCTGGTTCTGCCTAATCCTTGAAAGATCTTAAAGGTGTTAACAAAGATGTCACTTCTCATTTCTTACATGAATTTCTCTTGCTATGCTGTCACCTCTCATCAAACAGAACATCCAGGTTTGTCAAAAGTTAAAGTGGGATGCCACCATCAATTCTCCCCCCAAAAGGGGTGGGGGGTTTTGCCACTTCCTACACCATTCCTGAGGTTCTCCAATCTTCTGCTTGAGGGTTCTGCTTGAACTTCAAGCAAGCAAAGGTTTGTTTGTTATCTCCATCAAGAGAGACGGCACTTCACTTGGAAGTCAGTCATTCAATTACTTGATTTAGCACATTTCCACACTGTTCCTCCACAGTGAAGCCACCCAAGGCAGCTTCCCCTTTTCAGATTTGCTGGAAGCATTTAATTAAGGTCTATCCACACTCCAGCCTCATCATAAGGGTTTGTACAGGATAACCAGACTAAGATAACTTCATATGAGAACAGAGAGCATTTCAAGAACTCATCTATTGCAGGGTAAAAAAGGAGGTAGCAATGTAAAGACCTACTGTCACAAACTTACCTGCTATTACACACACAAGGATACCTTGACCATGAGCCATAGCTTAGAACAGCACATGTGCAAAGACAGTGCACTCGCATTTCCCACTTGCCTTCCTCAAAGGGAATCCAAAATGGAATATTTTAGGGGGATGCTGATTTCATATGTCAATTTCCATTGCTCAATCAGAGCATTTATATTCACCTAGTAATTAAGAACATAAGAACATGAGAAGAAACCCGCTGTATCAGACCAATAGTCCATCTATCCCAACATCCTGTCTCACACAGTGGCCAACCAGTTCCCCTGGACAGCTAACAAAAGGGCATAGAGGCCAAGGCTTTCTCCTGATGTTGCCTCCTGGTTCTGGGAGTCAGAGGATTAGTGCCTCTGATGTGGAGGTTCCGCTCAGTCACCATATATATAGGAGCAAAACTTCTTAGTTTCTTCAAAGTATCCTGGAAAAACCATGGTAATTAATAAAGCAACATGAAGCTGATGGAGAGCATTAGCCAGCATGAGGAGGCTTTATGCACCGAGAAAGCATTGGCTAGTTCCCAATATAAACACTTATAAAGGAACCATAAGTAAGTTATAATAAACATATAAATAAAATACATTATAGTTCATAATGATTGGGTTCCATTCAGCTCCTATATATAAGTTTTGCTCCTATATATATTTTTGAACTGGATCAAGAAGCTGACACCTCCTTACAAAATACAATAATGAAATACAATAATGAATTACTCCTGAGGAAGACTACTGTGGAAATGAGTTTAAACCGGGTGCTCATTGTAATATTGTAATTTTGTAATATTGTCAAGTTAAGTAGGTTGAACAAATTGCTATTTTAGATAAGTAATATAAATTTTATCAAATGTCATTTGTCTCACAGTGTGATCTATGTGGTTTTCTTGTATAATTTTATAAACCTTTATCATATTCCCCCTTAGTCATCTCTTTTCTAAACGGAAAAATCCCAGACACTTCAGCCTTTCCTCATAGAAAATGCTCCAACTCCCTAATCATCTTTGTTGTCCTCCTCTGTACTTTTTCCAGTTCTGCAATGTTCTTTTTGAGATACGGTGACCAAAACTGTACACGGTATTCCAAATCAGGCGTCACCATAGATCTATACAGGGACATTTCCATATTGGCCATTTTATTCTCAATCCCTATTATAATAATCCCTAACAAAGAGTTTGCCTTTTTCACTGCTGCAGCACATTGGGTTGACACTTTCACTGAGCTATCCAACATGGCCCCAAGATCTTTTTCCCTCTCAGTCTCAGCAAGTTCAGACCCCATTACCTGGGGGGCGTTTTTATCCCAGTGTGCATCACCTTACACTTACCAACACTGAACTTCATCTCCCACATTGTTGCCCACTCGCCTAGTTTGTGGCAGTCCTCTTGGAGCTCTTCATAGTCAGCCTTGGTTTTCACCATCCTGAATAATTTTGAGACATCTGCAAACTTGGCCACTACACTACACACCCCTAGTTCTGGTTTATTGATGAGTACATTAAATAGTAGCGGCCCCAGTACTGCTCCTTGTGAAACCCCACTACTTACTTCCCTGCATTGTGAGAACTGTCCATTGATTCCTGCTCTTCCTGTCATTTAACCAGTTTTTAATCCATAAGAGAACCTGTCTTCTTATCCCCAACTGCTAAATTTATTCAGGAGTCTTCGGTAAGGTACCTTGTCAAAAGCCTTTTGAAAGTCCTTCCCAGAAGCTCTCCCCTGGGTTCTTTCTCCCAGCCCAGCTGGCTCAGTTCTTGGGGTTGTTCCTGTTTCAAGCATCAGAATGCTCATAGCAAAGAAAAGAGGATAAAAACAGACAACCATTTCACTAGGAAATAGGGAGATGCATGGGTTATTGTTGCAAAGCTACATAATAGTGCTATCACAGGACTCCGAGAATAGTTTCCTTCTGTGCAACTATTTTTGGCTGATATGGAAAAGTCCGAGATCCCACCATTCTTCTTTGAAGATCAATGCAGCATCCATTCCAAATGTCATGAAAGTACCATTAATTACCCATATCCAGTCTTGGAACCTGCAGGTCCTGTTGAGGACCCATATTTGTTTTTTTTAATTTTCTATAAGAAGTTTATATTTATTGAAAATTCTGGAATTATCTGCAGGTGCTTACAAGAATTAACAAAATTTCTAAACTAGACAATTAGTTTACTGTTTAGTTCCTGACTTCCTCAGGAAGTTTAAAAACTCATGAACTAGGAAGATGAATAACCTAATACTCGACATAGATAGTAGTAAAGAGCAAGAGTCCACTAGCACCTTAAAGAATAACAAAATTTGTGACAGAGTAAGAGCTTTCATGAGCCACAGCTCACTTCTTCATATACAGCAAGAATGTGAGTCCTTCTGTCCTTATATCTTGGAGGGTGGAGTGATTTCAGATGCTGAATGACAATTGAAATCATTCCACTCTCCAAGATATAAGGACAGATGGACTCCTATTTTAGCTGTATCTGAAGAAGTGAACAGTGACTCATGAAAGCTCTTACCCTGCCACAAATTTTGTTATTCTTTAAGATGCTATTGAACTCCTGCTCTTTTTTACTGCTACAGACAGACTAACATGGCTACCACCTTTAAACAAATTTTTTAAAAATGATCTCAGATTCAGAACTCTTTCTGAGTTAATTAAAAGGAGAATGCAAGTACAATGTAAAACACTGCATTACAAGGAGAGATAGCTTATTAAGTATTCTCTCAGGATGTTCCAAGTTCATGCAGTTTTCTATTTAAGGAAAATCCAATTAGTATCTCTGAAAACTGCAGCAGGTCCTTCTAGGCAATGTAAGCAGGAATCAGGGACCCCTGCCTGTGTCCCCATGCCGTCTGCTACCTCCAAACTGCCTTCCTAACAAAAACTACAAGGACAGGATTCTACAGTTCACAGGGCATGGCAAAGACATCTATTTTCTCTCAGATCAGACCTTAAGAAATGCTACACAAATCATGATTAGGCTTCTATATTCCAAATGAAATTTTTTCACGTCAACACACTATCAACTAGTTTAACCACAGCACTAGCAATGAAGAAAGCTATACAAAATGTATGGGGGGGGGGGGGGGGGAATTGCCATGTTTTTTTTTTTGTTTTTTTTTAAGGAAACCATAGGCACAATTCAGTGAAAATTAAAAGGGCTGAAGTCCCATTGACATCTTCCTGTATTGAAACAGATCAAATCTATTTTCAGTAAAGCATACAACAATTGTGATTCTGAGTTCTCTGGGCTCAGGGCCTCAACACCATCTGTGAAACACAAAGCTCTATATGCATCCTTGATGCTTTTCTCTACCTAGTAGTGATTACAGGAAAGCCCCACCTGGTTACACAGGGATGAAACACTAGATTTTTACAGTACTGGTGCCACTTTATCTTAAATCCACAATAATGGAAGCTCATACAGAATGTAGACCACAGACTAAAAAGGGTACCACCGAACCCAAGAGGAGATCAGTAAGGTTAAGGAACAAAGTCAAGAAAACCAAAAACAGACAAGAAGACTTCTTTTCTCTGTGCATCTGTTCATTACATTTAATTATTGCAAGCTAAATGGGATGTCATTTTTTTAAAAAAAAAATTCCATGTTTAAAAGTTCAGAAATGGAAGTACTTCTAACAAGTAAGAATGGGGAGAATAAATCAATAATTTCCTTATCTATCTTTATTTAAAAATTTTGGTCCATTACTTTTAATGCTATTCAGTGTCTTGTGACAGTTCTTTGGAAGGACTTACTTTCTTCAGGAGGAACCATACTTTCAGCACTGCAAGACAGATCCATGTGACTATTACCGTAAGAGAGCTGTTTTAAATACAGATTTACCAGCAGCTGATGAAATGTTCACAGGAAGCGCCACTGCACAATTGCAGTTTCTGGATACAGCTGTTAAACAACAAACATACTTCTTTCTCCCGCACACACACAAACAAACAAACAAACCTGGCAGAATAATGTCAGCCAGGTACCAATGGCTAATAACGTAAAAATCTGAAAGTAAAATGCAGTTAACTTCTTGCCCTTCCCTTCACCTTTTAAATACAGGATCTACAAGGTTCTCATGGTCCTCTGATGATAGACTCCAGCATACCTTATGGCAGCACTGGAGGCATGTGGTATTTTAGCATGTCCAGAAGCCAGGAGCACAGATGACATGAGCTCAGCCTGATCTTACTTCAACTCAAGCACATTTCTTCCTCTTTCTACAAGAAGGACAAAAAGGTGCAACCTGTCCCATCCCTCTACAAGACTTGGAAATTGGGCCCCTCTGAAGAAAAGGAAGTACAAGATGTCATTCTAGAGCAGCAGCAGTGAGAGTGGGGATGTGCTGTCTGGGGCTCTTCTCTTTCAATAAAAAAAAATGAAAGACAGAGAGGAAAAATCTTGGGGCGGACTAGGGGCAAGAGGCTGCTTCACGGTAGTTTAGGAGGGAAAGCCACAATAAATAGATGCATGCACCCTTTATAATTAACTCAGCACATAATTCCGAACTCAGGTAGCCAAGCACAACATTTAGTACGAGAACAAGATCTCCCCAAAAAAACCCAACCCCAGAAATCGTCTTCTTATCTGACTGGTCTACTGACTGAAGGGTCCTGAAGAGATCAAAATCCAAACATCTTACAGGCAATCACAGCAGCTAAATTAGCAACTGTTAAGATAGTTTTCCAATCTTCATCTACAGGGAAAAACTGGACATTTTTTTGAGATGATAAATTCACAGAACCTATTAGGCAAGAGGACAAATACCTTTCTCTCAAATCAGACCAAATTTCACACTCCAACAAAATATGTTCTATGGATTCAAGCTGACCAGATTCATATTTACAAACTCTACCCAAATCGGCCTTCCAGCAAATTGCAGTTAGGATATGCAAATCAGCCTTGCAGCACAGCTGAGGGAACAGAATTTAACCAAGTGAATGTAAATTTCTTCTATAATGAGATATTGTTAGGTCTTTTAAGTAGCTTGGAATGCCACAAGAGAAGGGAACTCCAAAGAACACTGGTGAGCATACATACCATGCCCTCAATAAGGTATTTGTTCTATCCAAATTCAGTACTGAGGGCTTTATTTCTTTTATGAGGTTCATATCTTGACCACTGAATCCTTGCCACTGGAATCTATTCTTAACAATCTTCCATGGCTCCATATAAGAATCATTCTCAAGAAGATCCAAATCCCTTTCCTCTCAGTGGAGATCTTTTGCTTTAATTTAAATGCCAAAATCCACGTATGAGCTTCCAATGAATTCCAATGAAATCCCTTTCCTCTCAGTGGAGATCTTTTGCTTTAATTTAAATGCCAAAATCCACGTATGAGCTTCCAATGAATTAGGGTTGCCAGCCTCCAGGTGGTAGCTGGAGATCTCCTACTATTAGAACTCATCTTTAGGTGACAGAGATCAGTTCACCTGGAGAAAAGAGCCACTTTGGAAGGTAGACTCTATGGCATTATACCCCATTGAAGTCTTTCCCTTTCCCAAACTCCACCTTCCTCAGGTTCCAACCCCAAAATCTCCCCGTATTTCTCAACCCAGAGCTGGCAACCCTAGGGCCAGTTCAGCTCTAAGCTGAAGCACAGCTTGGTACACAACCAGTCTTGCAGGTAAACTGTAGCAGATGTTGATTTAATTATTCATCCACTGCTTTTATCAAGATCCCAGTTCCATACAACAATTGGGAAACTACCTCAGCATTGAAAACCTGAATAGCACCTGGTATGTAATTGCCACCTCTGGTTAAGAAGAATCAAGTAATTGCATTACTGGTGAATCTAGCTTTTTCATAGCACTAGTCAGATGGGCCCTTCCAGCTCAAATTTGATTGAGAAATGATCTCCAGATACCTAAATTGCTTTACCTGTTCAATTGGTTGTCCATTTATCAACCTCTTATATACGGAGGGAGGTATAGGATTTAGCAAGCCTTTCCGCCTCGGAGAGGAAGTGTGGATTTTTTTATATTAACAGTCTTTCCTTGCCTTATGATTGTGCGCCAATGGTGCCTGCCAAGTCACTCACTAGAATACACTATGCTAAACCAGAAGATTGTACATTCTAAAGAGAATCATTCAGTTCGATGTGGAAGTTAATCTCCTCCCAAACAGTCACGCAGGTGTCTTATCATTCCTTACACAAGGCTTAGTCTGCTTAATCTTAGGTCTGCTTAATCTCACCATGCTTGAATGTCTTATCAGATCTTGCAGATGCCCCCCCTCACATTTATGGGGTTAATTTTCTTTCCTACTTGTGACTTTTATAAATGTAGGTCATATTCACCTTGAAGGAAGATAGAACCAAATGCCTTCTCTGTGCCACAGATAACAGAAGATAAAAAAGTAAATTTTATTTCCTGCCACCATTTTCCTCACTAGACCCTTTCCTCTCACCTTGTGCTGAATACTGATAACACCTCAGCATTCCATTAGGTAATTATGCCAGTGTTATCCTGACTGGCAGCAGCTAACCATGACAGTTATGCAGGCCACTGTACAAGCCTAGTTAGAAAAACTGACTGCCAGAGCAAAAAGGGGAACATTTAATAAACAAACAATACCACAAATCAAAAAAACCATACCTGAAAAGATATTTATAGCTCTAGAAATTCAAACTTCATCCTATATCATCCAAAAATGGTTTAGAAAACATATCCAGGAAACCATGATCTTAAAATGGGAACCTGCAAATCATTAAGAGGAGAAGAAAGTAAATGGGGTGTGTGTCTTATTTCTGCCTCTTCCCTTCCCCATACATCTGCCAAGATGGGGCAGGGAAAGAAGTGTCTTTTTACCCGGGGTCAGCTACAGGTTTCAAAGACAGTATGAAGATATTGGCTTGGGGGACAGTCAGTGGGGATGTGTCACATGAGGGAGCAATCTTGCCACAACTAAGCAAGTGCGTGTCTGGTCAATGCTTGAATGGGAAGATATCTAGGAATCCCATGTATGTTGCCATGAAGGCCAAACTAGATGAAACCTTAGAAGAAACCCTAGATGCCCTTTTAAAACTAGATGAAACCCTAGAAACACTTTTAAAGCTAAATTGCACTCATGGGTCCCTTGATTTATCTGAAGACCATGGCACGGGGCTTTAATAAACTCCATCACTTCATTGATCAAAACTGAGTGCTCCTGCTATGCTGTTTTGTTATACTTGAAGAGGGGGGAATACAGGCAAAGAGATGGTATCTGTCTTATTTTCCCATTTCAGGATAACAGTTGGGGAGAGGAGTAATAATTCCTGAAACTGATGGGGCAGAAAGGCGAAACCTCTTCTCTACTTCCATTATGGCGCTCAGGGCTTTTTTTGTAGAAAAAGCACAGCAGGAACTCATTAGCATAGTAGGCCACACCCAAAAGCAGAAAATCATTAGCATATTAGGCCACACCCAGACAGCACAGCTCCTTCCCAGGATCGGCTTCCCCAGGTGCCCTGCTGCTTGCGAGGTGCATGGGGAACCCGAGTAGGAGAGGCAGTTTAAACTGCCTTCCCTCCCTGGATCGGCTGGGCTTCTGCAGGTGCCCCACAGCTTGTAAGGTGCCTGGAGAACTCGAAGGGGGGAGGCAGTTTAACTGCCCTCCCTCCCTTGATTGGCTTGGCTTCCCCAAGCACCCCAGAGCTTGCAAGGTGCCTGGGGAACCCGGGGGGGAGGCAGTAGGCGTGGCCATCTCAGAAGCCAGCTGGAACTCCGTTCCTGTGCGTTCCTGCCCAAAAATAGCCCTGATGGCGCTAATTAAAATAGGGGTCCTTCACAACTGCTATTGCCCTCTAAAAATCACTGAGAAGATCCATTCACAGATCTCTCAGAATTACTTCTGATTTTGTTCCAAGATTCATAGAATGAAGCTAGGGTGAAAATGTAATAAAGAACCTCCCCTCCATTCCCCCAGAGTGTCCCACAGTTTGTGCATGCAGGCTAGCCTGGCAACCCTAATACTGTATCACAAATTCACTTTATCATTGGAAATCGATATACCCAACTAATCTGGTTTGTTAAATCCAACTCTTCTGTTCAATTTTCTATGGATACATAAACTGTTTGCGGGAGCCCCTGAGTCCTTTGGACACTAATTAGTCCTCCGTAATCTGCATAAATAGTTGCTACCACTATGAACCACCAGAAGAGCTTGAAAATGACTACCAACTGCAGTTTTACAAACAAAATATGGAGTTCATGTTATCCCTTATCAGGCAAAGAGTGGCATGGAGAGGGCTGAAGAGAAGGGAAGAAGAAGAGATTGGATTTATACCCTGCCCTTCACTACCCGAAGGAGTCTCAGAGCGGCTTACAAACTCCTTTCCCTTCCCCTCCCCACATCAGACACCCTGTGAGGTAGGTGGGGCTGAGAGAGCTCTGACAGAAACTGCTCTTTTCCAGGAACAGCTGGTACAGAACTATGGCTTGCCCAAGGTCATCCAGCAGGTGCAAGTGGAGGACTGGGGAATCAAACCCAGTTCTCCCAGATGAGAGTCCGCGCACTTAACCACTACACCAAACTGGTGGAGGGAGCTGTATAACCCTTCCCACACCCAGTAATTTCCATCTATCAGTGCCTGACAAACAATTTTACTCACATACCCCCATTGATCCCCAAAACTGGAAGTATCCTCAGAGGCGTGGATGCACTGCCTTGAGAGAGGACTATTTCTCAGGCAAAAATGAAGAGTGGGGAGTAAGGATGGGCATGAACTGGATGTGGTTTGTGTTGGTTCATGGTTTATGGAGGTTCATTCTCAAACCAAACGGGTTTGTGGTTCATAGCCCCACAAATCCCTTTAAATGGGTTTTGCAGAAAGCTTAAAAGGACTGCACAAGCAAGTCCAAAACAGTGGATTGACGGGGAGCAAGCTACTCCCCACCACTCAGCTGTTCCTGCAGCTTTCACAGGGAACAGAAAGCAGGGGTTTAAAGAGACACTGCTTTCTGCTCTAATTTCAAACCACCATGAACTGCTTTAAAAGGTCATGAAAGTTCATGATGATAGACCTGTCACGAACTTCAGTTCGCAAACCACGAACAGGGCAAATTTCATGATGAATTTTGATTCGTGATTTGGTTTATGCCCATCTCTAGTGGGGAGCAATTTTGATTCATTTTGTGCTTCTTGAGTCTCCCCTGCAACCTCTCAAATTTCTTTCTACTTACAAATACCTCCATCTCCCTGATATTAGGGTGAGGTAGCAGAAGATGGGTAGAGCATACATGCTATACACTAATCTGTTATATCAACCAGAACAAGTAAATCTGTGTATTACACAGAGATAGATGCAGTTTGTCAACATTAGGGTTACCATTAGGGTTACCAGGCCTGGAGTTCTCCTGAATTGTGTCTGATCTCCATACTACAGAGAACAGTTCTGCTAGAGAAAATGGCAGCGTCAGAAAGTGGACCGTATGGCATCACATCCATGCAGAGCTCCCTCCCTTCCCCAAACTCTGTCCTCTCCAGGCTTCACCCCCAAATCTCTAGGAATTTCCTGCTTGAGAATATTTCAGCTGAGCCTACTCCACAGCAAGCATCCAGCATCCATGCACATGCCCAGTCTGTCTCTGCAGAAGTCAGATAGGACCGGAGGCAGAGAATGGAGTATATTAATTTACATGCAATTAGAGACTATTTGAATCATGTCAGCATCAGCATGGCAGCATGTATGCCACTGACTTCATGAGTGTGTTTGCTAAGATGTAAATGTATACAAGTTTATACTATGCATTCAGTTTGCATCCAAGCCAATTAAACAGGGTTACAAGTAGATTTACCCAAATAGTTTGGATATGCTCGGTGGAGCACAGTATGATGTGGTATTAAGATGAAGATGTAGATGAAAATATTCTTCTTAAAAATAACAGTAACACTCCTGACAGCTATGTTTTTTAGTTTTACAGTGACCACACTAGAAACAACTATGATGGGAATACAAAGGAGAGAAATACTGATAACTTGATAAAAACTGGGTAGAGGTGCATTTTCAAAAAGAAATGGGTTTCAGTATTGTTGAAATGTAGTAGTAGTCTCTATAACTGGTGCCAGTCAGCAATTCAGCCACTGCATTCTGCGCCAGTTGAGATGTATAAAAGAAAGCCCTACTCACAGTAACATAATCTGGAGATGACCAGTGCATCGGCAACTATGACAGTTTTCATGACCAGCTTCAGTTATGGGAGATTACTCATGACTCCGTGTATATGATTTATGCTGGTCTTTGACCATATTAATAATTCAGAAATCAATTACAGGAGCCTTCTATAATTGCCAGCTCTAGCTTCAGAAATTCCTGGAGTTCTGGGAGCAGTGTCTGGGAAGGGCGACGTTTTGGGAGGGTGAGCTCAGCAGGGATGATATGGTACAGTCCACTCTCCAAACCTGCTATTTCCTCCAGGGGAACTGATTTCTGTAAAGTGGAGATCAGCTGTAATTCTGGAAGAACTCCAGGCCCTCCCTGGAGATTGGCAATTCTATATACATAATGGTTTGCCTTCAGTGGAAATGGCCTCCAGAGACAATAGTGTGAGCATTTGTCCCTTCACAAATTAAAATCTCTATCAATGAATTGGTTTGAGTGCATGCTAATACTGGAAAAACTAACAGTTCTTTCTTTTTTATTCTTCCACTATTCCATATAAACCAACAACCAATGTTGCAGCTTCCTTCCTGTGCCTTCTTTGGTACTGACATTATTGTGGAGCAGTAGTGGTGGGTTTGAATTTACTGGTAAATCTAATCTGGGAGTCAAATCTCAGATAATTTACCAGGCTATGTTTCATGGATTTAGCTGAAGTACTGGCAAACCCAGCTTTTCATTGTAACATTTCAAGGACAAAACAAAAGCAAAGCTTGTTGGAGCTAAATATAGAACTCTGATGATGAATTTTGTACCATATAATATGTAAATTGATCTATTGCTCCGGGAGCCCTTAAAATATAGCATAATAAATCCCAGCAAGCTATTTATTCTTGAGCAAATTATTTTCCCCTGCCCCTAAATAACAGCTAACCATAATTTTTATTTTTACCTTGCGTAACTAAATAGCTTCTCTGTGGCACTGAAAGCAGAAGGAATACACACAAAAGCAAATATGCGGGAAGATTTACAAAAGGTGCCACTGACCTTGTGCCCTCATTGCACACAATCACAATGAGATGCTTCTTTTAAGTGTGTTCTTGGTTCTTAAAACCAAAATAGATAAGTGAAGCCAAAGTAGGAGCAAGCATGCCCACCAAAACCGCAATTAAAATCAGAATTAACACCACAGTGGGAATATTTATTTATTTATTTATTCATTCATTCATTCATTCAACTTGTATGCCACTCTTCTAGCCAGGCAGGCTCAGGGTTCCCTTCCTACCACAGCAGTTGCACAGGCTGCTCAGCCTCAAACAAAAGGGAGATCTGCCAGAATTATTCCAAGCACAAGAAAGCATTGAAATTGCTCCAGCATCTTCATGCAGCATAGTTTTTGAAACAAATTCTTACCACTAATTAGCTTGGCAACCCAGAAACATCCATGCATCAACAGTTTTTTTTCCTCTAGTGAATCTAGGCTTTCAGATTAGGCAATGCCTTAGATTCTAGCTCAAACAAGCTGTCCCAAGGTACTCTTTTTCTCCAGTTAGTTGTAAAATGGAGATCAGTGAGGAGAATTTTTATGGTGCAATTAATATGCACTTAGCTAGGGTTAACACTTTCCTAACTGTACTTATTTTTCCATTTGCTGGTAAATCAGAGACTGAAATGACCACATCTCCCAGCCGAGATTATGAATTCCATGCAACTGCATGTAAGGAGAACAAGCAATTTATATTGTTATTATCATAATTAGGTGCCTTTTTGCCTTCCTGTCCAGTAGGATAATGTCTCCACTTTCCTTCATCTGGGGGAGGGCACCAACTGACTAGGTATCTATTGGACTAGGGGTGTCACATCAGACCACTAAGGCATGAATGGTAATCTCTGGATTCACTCTAACACAGTTTCTTTTGCCTTCAATGGGGACAGAATTTTGTTGGAGAAACATTAACTCAAGACCACCTGTTTTTACATCATTGGGTAAATTCAGGAAACAAACTAGCTTCTCTTGGAACTCAGAACTTTAGTTGCTCTTGATTATTTGAGCAAACCATGTACTTTCTAGATACAGTTGTCAAAGTGGGCTGGGGAGATCTCCAGTAATTACAACTGGTCTCCAGACTACAGAGTTCAGTCCCGATGGAGAAAAAGGCTGTTTTGGGAGGATAGCCTCTATGGCACTGTATCCCCCTAGAGTCCCTTCCCCAGCCAACCCACACCCAAATCTCCAGAAATTTCCCAAGCCTATTACTAGATGAGCCGGTCTACAGTTAAGGCCAAAAACCCTCTAACCCAGGGGTGTCAAACATATAGCCCATAGGCCAGAACTGGCCCATCCAGGGCTCTTATCCGGCACATGAGAAACTGGTCAGTACCTTTATTGCCAGATGACAGAGGTTGTGCATTTTGTCCCTGTATACTGTCCCAGTGGGAGGGGAGGCATCAGGGAGATACGTTAAGGAAATGCTGTAAGAGTGTTAATGTTTTTTTTTATATATAACTTAAATTTTTTATTTTCAGTAAACTTTTAGAATAAAACAATACATATACAACAGTGCATATTTAACAATAAACAGTAAAACATTAAACTATAAATTCCAAACCACAAAACAGCTATCAGAAAAAGGACCAATAAAGCAGTTAAAAAGAGATTAATCTGTATAAGCAATAGAAGAAGAAGAAGAAGAAGAGATTGGATTTATATCCCGCTCTTCACTCACTTAAGAGTCTCAGAGCGGCTTACAAACTCCTTTCCCTTCCCCTCCTCACAACAGACACCCTGTGAGGTAGGTGGGGCTGAGAGAGCTCTTTCCCAAGCGGTCCTTGAGGGAACAGCTGGTACAGAGCTATGGCTTGCCCAAGGTCATCCAGCCAGGTGCAAGTGGAGGAGTGGGGAATCAAACCCGGTTCTCCTAGATTAGAGTCTGCACACTTAACCACTACACCAGACTGGCTCTCGATACAATCAAAGTCTTATCCATCACTAATCCATCACTTATCCATCACTAATCCATCACTAATAAAATACAAAATCTAAATATTTATTAAGGAGTTTACCCTGTCTTGGTTGTTCTTTATTAACATATACAAAAAAGGGATACCATTTTTTAAAAAGTTGTTTTGTGTTTTGGGCGATTCTATTGTTGTAATTTGTGATGCCAATTTGTCCATTACGGCCAAGTCCCAAAGTTTCGCAAACCATTGACCTAATGTTGGGATATGCTTAGATTTCTAGTATTGTGCTATACGAGTTTTGGCTGCCAACAAAAATAAAGATACCAATTCAACACTGTATTTTGTCATTGAAATATTTGGCCAATAATTCAAAAGAACCGATTCTGGTGTAGAAGGGATAGATACATTTAAGATTTTATCTATATAGTTCAAAACATCTGACCAAAAAGGTGCTAAAAGGGGACAAGACCACCAGCAATGTAAAAAGGTGCCTGGGTTCCCACATGTTTTCCAGAGTGTTAATGTTTTAAACATGTTTGTATTTTGAGTAAAAAATAATATTGTTAATTGGCTTTGCCTGTGTCCTTTATAAAGTTTGTATCTCCCATACTTGGCATTACATTTTATGGCACACATGGCCTGGCCAGACAAAGTGACATTTATGTCAGACCCAGCCCTCCTAACAAATGAGTTTGACACCTGTGCTCTAACCCAACACATAGCTCAGCCAATCAGCATTACCTTATCAGGATTGTACCACACTTCTCACAGTGTTTGATGTTTTCTTTCAAAAGTCCATTTGCATTGCGAGACAGGTTCATCTACTTTGGGCTCAGGAAGCCTGTGTTTCAAATGGTTAAACTGAATTTAAGCTAGGGTTGCCAGATCCCCCGATTCAGCAGAGGTTGCCTGATTTGGAGGGGTTCCTTCCCACCCGCCAGCCAGCTGGCAGGTCAGGGAAAGCCCCTGCCCCCCAAGAGCAAGGCAGGAGCCCCCAGCCTCCCCTCCCCTCCCCTCTTTCCAGCAGCTTTTAAAGGAAGGCTTTAAACACTGCTCGGGAGAGGTGGGGACCGCGCACCTGCACTCTTAGCTCCAGATTTGGGGCTCAGAGTGCAGGCACGTGCAGCCTCCCCCCACCTCTCCCCAGCAGCAATGTCTTTAAATGCTGCTGGGGAGAGGTGGGAGCAAAACCACTGCTTGTGGGGCAGATACATGGGGGCTGTGGGCTCCTGCCTTGCAAGAGGTGAGTTCCACTCTTGCAAGGCAGGAGCACCCGGCGCCTGCTCTTTCCAAGTGGGGGGCAGCTAGATCCTATCTTGCAAGAGGCAATTTTGCCTCTTGCAAGGCAGGAGCTTTTAACCCTCACTTTCCCCACACACACACACACACACAATTTAAAGGGAAGGTTCCCTTTAAATGGTAGGAAAAGAGCAGGGGGCATGATGACATCACATAGAGTGATGTCATCATGCTGGGGGTGGCTGCACCCCCTCCTGGAACGCCCCCTAATCCTCCCACTGAGGAGAAGATCGGACCTGGCAACCCTACTGCAGTTTCATAAGGTTTTGAATGTACTATGCAAAACAATAAACCAGAGTTAAGCATAGAATGCAGGCTGAGGAGAAAATAACTTTCTTTCTTGCACTGCTAAATTCTGCACCCAGTGAAAAATGGAAACTTAGGTCTGTGTCTAGAGAACATAGGTTTTTCTGTCTCACCTTAATTGTTACTGGGAAGAGCATAACGTTTGAATAATATATGAAGTCATATGAACACTTCTTTCCATTGATGGGGCTAACAGAAACAGTCTCTGCTATGTCTTTTAAGTAGTTGCTTTAGGGCAACTGAGCCAGTTTTAGTTTCATCTAGTTGTTTGCAGTCCTCAGCACTACAGAGTTTGTGTAGGCCCCAATTCTAGCTGAACATATCCTAAGTTGTCCGGATCTTATAATTTCTTTTGTTAATAAATCATTTGCAAATACAGAAAGAATTGTCTCTTGTTCCATTTTTGCAACATAAAAATCTCTCCCCCCCCCCCTTTTTTTTTGGTCCATTGTTGGTTTGCCTTAAATGCCTCGATTTCATTCTCTGGCATTCTTAGATGGAGACTGCAGCCAAGTGAAGAAGAAGAAGAAGAAGAAGAAGAAGAGAAGAAGAGATTGGATTTATATCCCGCCCTTCACTCACTTAAGAGTCTCAGAGTGGCTTACAAACTCCTTTCCCCTCCCCTCCCCACAACAGACACCCTGTGAGGTAGGTGGGGCTGAGAGAACTCTTTCCCAAGCTGTCCTTGAGGGAACAGCTGGTACAGAGCTATGGCTTGCCCAAGGTCATCCAGCCAGGTGCAAGTGGAGGAGTGGGGAATCAAACCCAATTCTCCCAGATTAGAGGCCGCGCACTTAACCACTACACCAGACTGTGCTTGGATCAGTTCCCCACCCGTGCATCCAAGAAACAGACTGACTTCAAATGTCCTAGTAAAATGACTGTGTGAAATGCTTGGACTGCACTCCCACTTTCTTTCCTATCAAATGCAGTATGTGGCATAAGAGTAGCTGAACCCCCATTTGCAGGAACCTATACAGTATTGTTTTTCCAGAGCTCCTTCTGGGAGCAATGCAGTGATCCACATGGTCGGGGGCACTCTGTTATGTTTGTGACTTTTGGGTTTCTGTGTTCTGTTTGTAGGGGGTGATGGTGATGATACCATGGAAGCAGGCCACCATCACTGTATGCAGACTGGCTCTTTTCATATCTGGCTAATCAACAGTATCATTATCATGCCACTCCATGATTGATTGTCAGCCATGGACTCCGCTGGTGTTGCTATGTTCTGTAGATTAAATTGATACCCTTTGCTCTACTGTGAGGGCACAGGATGCTTACTAAGCTATGACCATGTTATGCCAGCATTATCAGGATACCAGCATAGCACAGTCATTGGAGAGCTCTATCCAAGAGCTGTTTGTGTATTGACACTATATTGGCTTCCTTACACAATTAGTTGTCCTGAACACCCACAGCTCAAGGCCTGATCAGTTTCAACATTCAAATGATCAGGGCTTTTTTTGTAGAAAAAGCACAGCAGGAACTCATTAGCATAAAAGGCCACACCCCTGACAGTGCAGCTCCTTCTCAGGATTGGCTTCTCCAGGTGCCCTGCAGCTGCAGAGTGCCTGGGGAGCCCGAGGAGGGGAGGCAGTTTAAACTGCCTTCCCTCCCTGGATCAGCTTGGCTTCCCTAGGCACCCCATTGCTTGCAAGGCACCTGGGGAACCTGAGGGGGGGCAGTAGGCGTGGCCAACTCAGAAGCCAGCCGAAACTCCATTCCTGTGCATTCCTGCCCAAAAATAGCCCTGCAAATGATAGATCAGTGTGCACTGCGGAGGGGGGGGGGGGAGCTGCTCAGTAGCATTGTGAGCTGAAAGTGTGATCTACTCCTAGAGCTGCAAACTCCTAGTTGAGAAAAACCTGGATATTCTGAGGGTAGAGCCTGGGGAGGGAAGAGTTTGGGGAGGGGAGGGACCTCATTGGGGTATAATGCCATAAAGTCCACCCTCCAAAGCAGCCATTTTCTCTGGGGGAACTGACCTCTTATAGTCTGCCAATTAGGTGAAATTCTAAGAAATCTTCATACCCCACCAGGAGGTTGGCAACCCTAATAACTCCCCAAATTGACCCACCTCCATGCACTAAAGCTGGCCCCAGAATGAAGTGCTTTTTTCTGAAATCTGACTGCATGATCCAATTTAGTAGAGCACACCCCACCCCCAATATTGCAGTCATAATTGCTCTCATCTTTCACATTGTTCATGTACTGGCAGCCTACTGTTTCATGACAATAATGCTTCCATTATTCTCAAAATAATAAATCTCTAGTAAATTATTGATTGCTTAATTTAGGTCACCTATTATATGTGGAGGCACCCTCCAGAATATTGTTAGTATCCAAACAACTACTGAAATCTTACACTTTTATGAGGCAGTAAATGAGGCCCCATTTAAAGCACACACTACAGGTCTAAGAAAAACTACCAAAGCCCAGCAAATACTAACTGGCAAACAGTTGTCATAGGCTACATTCACACTAGCATATTGCTTCTGGAAGTGCCAACAGAAACATCACCACAACAAAAGGTTCACACTTCAGATATATCTGCTATTCAGCCAGATTTAGTTATCACTTGAAAATCCAGCAGCAGCACCAAGCATTCTGGGGCAACATTAAAGTTTAAGTGGATAAAAGAGTGATGGAAACACTGTTGGAAAGGTTATCCTTTTCCAGTGCAGGAATCTGAAGTAGGTGATTTCAGGGCATTAAGGGGTATTTCCCAGCACCTCTTTTTACCAGTTATTAGAGTTCTACAAGTGGGGACCCACAACACAATGGTGTGTATTATTAATGTCTTTTTCATAGTACAGTTGGTTACTCTTTAAATGGCTTCCTTGAAGTAACCGATTTGTTACTTTTTTGGATTTTCTCATTTTGGCAGGGCATCGTCTTTTATGAGGTACTTTTGGCATTGTATTGTTCTGTATGGTACTGATGAGGGATTGTTGTTTCTGACAAAAAAAAGGCAGAGATTCTTTCAGTTGTTCTGAGTGGTGCCCTCTTAAGGGAGGAGGCAGCTTAGTGACAGTGAAGGGGGAAGAGTGACAGTTGGAGCCCACTTTTCCCTTTTTCCCTTTATTTTCCCCTTTTTCTTTTTCTTTATTGAACACTGGAAAGAGAGCCATCTAGCACTGCTCAGTTCTCTTGTGCAGTCAGCCAACTGACTGAAGTTGGCTTCAAAGAGGAGTTTGCCTGGGAATTGCAATTACTTTGTTTATGTGAGGTGAGATTTCAAAGATTGCCTTACTGGGTACTGCAGGTCTTGAGGTGCTACAGGTGTTCTGTACCACTCTCCTTCTGAGTGCCCTTGCCAAAAGCAGCTGTTTAAATGGCCATTGATTTATCAATGGATCAGCCTGAGGCAACTTTGCTTGTTCAGTCTCTTGCCTTGCCATGGAGAACTGCGTGGTTGAGGGGCTCCAGTCTTCTTCAGCCTGAGATGAGTCCACATTCACCCACAGCATGACAGCTGTCTTTAGCATTTTATTTGTCTGTCAGGGTTGCTAAGGAATGTTTAAAAAGGTGGTACAAAATGACACTGGTTGGAGGAAATCCCACCTCCTCTCCACCTGCCCCTTACTTTTCAGTCACTGTGCTCACCCAACCATTATTGACACCTCAGCTGTCCTTTTATAACTTCCCTCTGGCTTCTAGTCAGTCAGAAGAGAGAAGCAGTGGGAAGAAGCAGTGCCCAAGCTGGGAAGGGGGAGAGAGAAGCAGTTAGAAGCCAGAAATAGTGTTTTTAAAAGGACAGCAGAGCCCACAGCTACAGATATTGGGGTGAGAATGTAGTAGTATAAGTAGTATAATTTATTATAGCAGTCATAGATCAGATTTTTAAAAAATAGCTAAGGATAAAATACAAATCTGCCATAAATATACTACTAAAATTTGCATCCAGGATAAAATACAAATCTGCCATCAATATACTAGTAAAATGGTCATCCAGGTTATAACTGAACTGATCCAGCAATAATATACATTAATAAAATTAATATATATATGGCCATTAATATATTGGCTCCTCAAAGTCAAGCTCCTATTTAAACTATTCATCTGTTTAATCACCTGGGCACAAAACCTAGCTGTCACTCTAGTGACTGGTGGTATTTATCAAGCAGTAATCTCTTCAAGGCTATGTTATCTGATAAAAGCATGGATGGGGTGAGAATGATTCTTCTCTCCTGTTTGCAAGGGTTTACAGTTGCAGGCTCAGATGTCCTTTTAAATTTTCCCCCTGCTATTTAACCATTCATACTGCAGGAAAAACAGCATTGGAGATGGACAAATGGGAATGAGGAATCCTTCCCAATCTCAGCTCCAGTTCTGCTGTTGCTTCCTCTCCTCTTCCTCCATCCATTATCTCTCTCTCACTCTCAGCCAGTCAGTCTATCTTGACTTGGTGGAGGGGGAGAAGCAGTTAGAAGGGCCCCCTCCCCAGAGAAAGTTTTAAGAGGACAATGGAGCCCGCAGCAAATGAGGCAGAGGTGAGAAGCTCAGATGTCCTTTAAAACATCCTCCTGCTATTTAACCATTCATATTGCAGGAGGAATCCTCCCCAATCCCAGCTCCAGTTCTGTTTTTTCTTCCTCCCCTCTTTCCACGCTCATTCTCTGTCTCTCTTTCTGGCTAACAGCCAGTCTATCTCACTGTTAATGCAGCAGGGCTTGGAGTAGATCCATTTCACAAGGTATTGGGGGGAAATCAACCGTCTCCTGAGTTTTTAAAAAACTTTTTGTGTTTTTCTGCAGATCCACAGAGTCCCCTGAGTCTGCAGAAAAACCTGTTGGGGGAGAGTGTGTCCTCTGTTTGTAGAAATAAGTTTCCACAGGCAGAGGGGACTATTGACAATTCAATATATAGATATTCTTCATTGTTGCCTTATCTCTTTTATGTGGCTTTAAAGAAATGTATTAATACAATTTCAGGGGAAATTTCTATGAAATTTTCATGATAACAGAATTTGTGATTATAATTTAGACTTCAGTAATATGCCAAGATGTAAAATGGGAATGGGATCTGGAATTTCACTCTGATATTGAAGCTTCTTGTTATTCTCTGTTAGTAGTCTCAAAGGAAAGCTGCAGAAAGCAGTCTCTTCCCCCAACAAATCAACACAATACCATTTAAAAAGTAAATTAAAAATTGACTATTATGAAAGGCAAACTTTATTGCTGCAGGAAAAGCTCAATTAAAGCCTAAAGCAGACATTATTAAAACTCTGAAAATTCTGTTCAAAAAACAGAGGTGGTTTGTCCAATCAGTTAGGGTTGCCAGCCTCCAGGTGAGGCATGCAGATCTCCAGGCTACACAGGACTCTAAGGTGCTTCTGAACTCAAGTCTAGCTGTTCTACTGCAGACCAACACAACCACCCTCTGAAAGAGACTAAAACTGTGTTGTTGTTTTTTTTAAAAAAAAATCAAGCTCTTAATTAAGCCTGGGTGCATATAAACATTTTAACTGGCTATAGCTGGCATATCAGCTGACACTGATAAAAGGCACTACATGCCACAGATGAGACCTGGGCCTTCAACTGTGGGCCACAACCCAGCAGGGTACCTGAAGATCACCACCTCACATCCTGTGTTAGCCCACGAGGTTACTCACAAACCCTGTTTTCTGCATTCCTGTCTGCAAACGTGAGGTGGGTGGCAACCAAACAGGCATTTTTCAGCAGTGGAATAGTTTTATGATTTTATTTTGTTTGCAGTTCTACAAAAAGGCAGTATATATATTTTCTAAATAAATAAGTAAATTTACCTCTAACTCACAAGGACAGCTTAATGTCCCATGACAACAACTGCAAACAGACACAAAAAGCAAGCCTAATACTGGCATCTACTTCATCATGGAAAACACCCTGTTTTCTTTTCGTTAGGAATTAGAGAATGGCTTCAAGTTTCTGGGGCAGACATCTGACTTCAAGCCGCAGTACTTTCTTATTTTAGAAACCAATACTGCATTGACATTTAAATACAGTGCCACTGTGCTAACCTGCATGAAATGCTAGGAGATAGCAGGGAATAGGATGGGGAGGGGAAAGAGAAAACAAACCCAGAACTACTTTTAAAAATCTACCATTTCTTATTTATTTATTTATCCAATTTATACCTCACCCTCCCTGCCAAAGCAGGCTCGGGGTGGCATACAAAAAATTAAAACACATAAATAACCATTTAAAAAATCATAAAACCTTCTAAAACAATTCAGATGGTGTAAAGTGCTAGTACAATTGGTCTGGAAAAAGTAATGCTAATGATACTTGGTGACAATGGCAGCAAGTTGATGTCCTGTCCTATTAATCCGCCCCTTGTTCTATTTCTTCTTATGTGGCCAGCGCAGGCTGTTGATGATGACTCCCAAGGTCAGGGCTCACAATTAATTATTTGGGGGGGGGGGGCGGCTCCTAGTTGAAGGCCTAGTGGAAGAGCTCCATCTTGCAGGCCCTGCAGAACTGCATAAGGTCCCGCAGGGCCCTGATCTCTTCCGGGAGTTCATTTCACCAGTATGGAGCTGCCACCGAAAAGGCCCTGGCCCTAGTTATAGCCAGCCTGTCATCTTTAGGTCCTGGGAGGGTTAGCTGATGTTGGGACCCTGACCGCAGTGCTCTCTGGGGAATGTGTGGGGAAATGTGATCCCTCAGTCATGTCAGCCCCTTACCATTAAGTGCTTTAAAGGTAAGAATGAGCACCTTGAAGTGAATTTGGTATGATATTGGTAGCCAGTGCAATTTACTTAGTTCTTTTATAGTCCACTTTTCTCACTAAGACTAAAGGCAGATTATACAGTTTTAACCCATGTAATAGGAACAGTACAATACAATACAATACACACAACCAACATGCAATAAAACTGGGTTACTGAATTGGAGAATGCCACACTAAAAACAGTATAATACACACAACAAAATGGGTTTACAAAATTAGGGAAACAGTTTAACATTATAGTATTATATACAATGAAGAAAGCAACAAAAACTGCCTAAAACTTTGCAGATATTAACTATGACCCTATTCCTTTTATTTATTTATTTTTAAACTCTCCTGAACAATTCCATTCTACGCATTCTGTAGAATGATAACAATGTGGACACCTTCCTGATCTCATCAAGCAAGCCATGATGGCGCTTCTAAATGAGCAAAGCTACCACAGTAGGGTATATTGGGAGAGGTGGCTGTAATGCCTTTAGGCCAAACAGTATCCCTGCACAGGAAACTATGACAGCTTTGTTAGTGAAAACCTCCCTGGTTTGGGCTTTGAATCAAAGCACTCATTATAATGCTGAATCCTTTATACATACACTCCCCTGACTGTAAGCTTGTAAATCAGCAGCTTAATTGCTTGGGGACTGTGCATATCCTATTTAAATAAATCACACCTTCAATATCACATTTACCTCTTGGACCATGAAGATTCAAAATATAAGATGTAGCACATACTGTACAGATTCCAAATGCTTTTCTTTTAGCAAAAAGCTTTCCAAGCACAAATGGCCCAGGAAGTAAGAACAGCTAGAGTAAGCAAATTTACAACTCTGCCATTCTGGCTTTCAGAGAGGAAAACCCTGTATATTATAGAGAATGCTGCACTGGCAAGTGGTTGTTACAGAGCTAAATTTCATGTCAAGAATTTGCTACCATAAAGTACTTACAGTTTATTGTGTTACCACAAACCATGATGGAATTACAGAGCAGTAATAGGAATCTGCCCCCCTCTCTTGCATGCAACAGGTCTGCAGTTAAACCAAGGAGAAGGATAAATCAATAAGAAGTGTATATGTAATCTGATGTGCATGGTACTTACACCTTAGAATTCAGTGAGGGCTGCAGGAGTGGCTTGCCCCATACAGGAGCAGCACTTAAATAACAAGTCCCCAGATAAATGAAACACTTCCAATGCTGCAGAAAGAGATGGGATCATAACACTCTGATATGGGAAGTGGTGGTATAGGTTTAAAATGACAACACATAGACACAGTGGTGTACCAAGGGTGGGGCGAGTGTTTCACTCTGGGTGCAGCTTGAGGAACACCCTTGAAGAGGGCCCCTAAAGCCAGTGTCATGCTGCATCCAGCCAAATGTCTTTCCTTTTATTTTTAAAATGCAGTTCTGATTGCAGCCACTAGGGGTGCAGGGAAGTCTGAGCATAGTAAAAAGCATGCTAGGATCAGCTAGACTTCCCTTTCTCCAATACTGAAGCAAACTTGCTTAACAGATTGTACAACCAAGCCAGCAGACTGATACCTGCTACAGTAATTGCCAGCCTGCAGGTCATTTTCTCCAGTAGTCCAGCCTTTCTCTCTTTCTTTCCTTGCATTCAGCTCAGCCAAATCTTGCAAAGCAGTAGTTAGGGTGTCACAGCAAGATAAAACAACCTTTCCCTCTCTTAATTTCTCTCCCTCTTTTCCAAACATTTCTCATACATTCTTGTCTGCCTTCATCTAATTTTTCCATGTCTCCCTCCCCTTTTATTTTCACTTCTTGGTCTCAAAACCTTCTCATCATAAGAACATAAAAGAGGCCAATGTTGGCCCATCCAGTCCAACACTCTGTCACACAGTGGCCAAAAACACCAGTTGCCATCAGGAGGACCAGCAGTGGGGCCAGGACACTAGAAGCCCTCCCACTGTCCCCCCCACTCCAAGCACCAAGAATACAGAGCATCACTTGCCCCCGACCGAGAGTTCCTATCTATACCTTGTGGCTAATAGCCACTGATGGACCTCTGCTCCATCATACCTATCCTGCTTGGTGACACAATGTATTTAAGGCCCCGTCCACATGAGCGAGATAAGCCGGACGGGAATCGACACAAATTTGCACCGGCGCAATTTGCACCGCTTTTGCGGGATCACACAGGTCCAAGGGTGAACCGCCACTGCATGATCACACGCAGCCATGGGCGAGTTGGTTTTTTTCCCCGGCCGTTTTCGATGCGCTTATCCGCTTCTACAAGGGATCGATGACTTGCCTCTCCATCCTCGGGGTCGTCCGATGATGCACATACTGGGACGGGGGGAAACCAAAAAGCCCACTCCCCAATGCCACTTGTTTGCACTAGCACGGTCACACCGGGAAAAGCCAGTTCTGGGCCATCGCAAACCATTTGAGACTGCCTTTTCACTGGTAGCTGAATATGCCGATTCCCCGCCGGCTCAAAGTGGGCTTGCCACAGTTTGACACTGGCTGCAGGACACTTCCCAGATGTGCTTGTGTGATCGCACCACTTTGAGCCGGTGGGGAATCATCCTTCTTGCATCGCAAATGGGTGCATATGATCGCGCCCTTCGAGTAGTAAAGCAGCAAACCTCTGTTAATATTATGAACAGATGGTACTCGGTTTGCTGGGCTTCCACCTACCCCCCTGGCTTGGACTGTGATTCTGTGGTTGACATCGGCTGGCATTGCCACAGCAACACTGGGTTTGCTGGGTGCTGTACATTGCATTGGTTCTGCTGGGCTTGAAAAATGCCCCCCACCTTCAGTTTCTACTGCAGAGATTCTCTGGTTTGACTTTAGTCCTTTGGAAACAATGGAGCATAGGGGCATCTTCTTTGAGGGGTAGTGTGTTGGTGAAGCTTGCAGTCACTATTTTGTGATGCTTTGGCTAGTGTTAGTAAAAGTTAGTACAAAGGCAGACTCCTAGCTCTCAAAAGTGTCTTGCAGATGTTTGTGATTGTCAGCTCTTGGGCTTCAAAATGGGGAACAGAAGCCTGCCCAAGTGCCTCCTCAATACACAAGTGGTGTGATGGATTTTTTTTTTTTGCCATCAAGTCACAGTTGGCTAGTGGGGCTGCAGTGGCTCAAGTGGTTAAGACGCTGAACTACAGTCTGGAAGGTCAGTAGTTCAGCAGTTCGAGACCCGAGTGCTGCATGATGGAGTGAGCTGCCAACTGCCAACCTATCAATTCGAAAGCAAGAAATTGCAAGTAGATAAATAGGTATCACTTCAGTGGGAAAATAACAGCATTCCATGTGCCTCGGCATCAAGTCATGCCAGCCACATGACCACAGAAATGTCTTCAGACAGCGCTGGCTCTTCAGCTTGGAAACGGAGATGAGCACCACATCCCTAGAGTCATATTAGACTGGCTTTCAAGCAAGGGAAACCTTTACCTTTACCCACAGTTGGCTTATGGTGACCCAGTAGGGTTTTCAAGGCAAGAGACATTTGGAGGTGGCTTACCATTGTCTGCCTCCATGTCGGCCCTGCTTAACTTCTGAGATCTGATGTGATCAGGCTGTCCTGGGGCTATCCAGGTCAGGGCTAGGCTGAGAGTAATGTGACTGGCCCAAGGTCACCCAGCAAGTTTCCATGGCATAAGAGGGTATTTAAACCTGGACTTCCCAGATCCTAGTCAGACACTTTAACCACTACACCATGTTGGCTCTTGTGATGGAATAATGTGTTGGAATTGGAATTATTTTTACTGCAATTATTATATATAAAAAGTTAAATAAATTTCCCACTGTCTGCATTTCTTTTCTGGCCACTGAATACAAAGTTTGGGTCCAGTGGCACCTTTAAGACCGAACTTTGTTCTTCTGCTTCAGACCAACACAGCTACCCATCTGAATCTATTTTCTGACCATTATCATTATTTATTTTATTTCATGATTATTCCTGAAAATAATTTTGTTGTGTAGAGGAGAGGCCCTGACCTGGATAGCCACAGGACAGTCTGATCTCATCAGATCTCAGAAGCTAAGCAGGGCTGATGTGGAGGCAGGCAATGGCAAACCACCTCCAAATGTCTCTTGCTTTGAAAACGCTACAGGATTGCCACAAGTCATCTGTGACTTGACGGCAAAAAAGAGGAGGGGGTGTTAAAAAAGGATCTGCCCAGGGCAATAAATAGGCTAGGTACGCCCTGCATAGGCAAGCATAAAGTCTTGGATTTTAATGTCCATGAGGGGAAAGACTGAAGGCTTTAAGGAGACTGCAATCAAGAAACCAGAAGGTAATTTAAACTGGGAAGGGCAGCCCTGAAGGAACTAGAAAAGATTCTTGAGTGTGAGGATGTGTTGCTGGCACACAAAGCAGGGCTGGCTGGCCATGGCCTGGGGGACCCCCCCCCCCCCCGCGCATCGAAGAAAGGTGGGAGGAGGAGCTACTCTCTCAGCTGACTGTCGACCCAGGGCACACAACAGTCCCTCTCGGTGTCCTCCGCCCTTGCGCTTCCTCCCACTCTGTCGGAGCTTCACCAAAGGGCGCTAAGGTAAAAGAGCCGCCCCAGCCTTTGGGCTGCCCAAAGAGTGTCCTGCCTGGCAGGGCTGGGTGGCCATGAGCGCAACTGCCCTCGCTTTGCTGCAACATGACTGCCCCTCGCTCTCCTCAGAAGCCACCCCCCAGATGGCCTTCTCACCCCTCCAACCAGCTGCAGCCTCTTGGTTAAAGTTAAGTTTTAACTTAAAAACATGCTTAAAACATTAGCACTCTTGCAATATTTTGTTCATTTAACTGTCACCCCTTGCTCTGAATTACTGCATCAAAATGTCTGTGCTGTTGCAATCTTGAGTATACTGTTCAAGAGTGTATCTGTAAGCTGCAAACCTACTTTTGATTTATTGACAGAAATCTCATGCTCAGAGTTCTGAGCCTAGGGTTCAGGGGAAAACATGAAATGGCTGGGCACTGCGAACTTTTGTACATAAATTGCTTCATGTGCTGGTCAAGAACATGAGAAGGCACCATGACACAGACTGAGGGCTATGTGTTTGTCTAAGTGGTCAGTATCAGCCTACTATCTGGGAAGTCAAAGTTCAAAATCCCAAAGGGGTGATATGATTGAGGTTTACAAGACTATGCACAGGATAGAGCAGGTAGAGAAAGAAGTACTTTTCTCCCTTTCTCACAATACAAGAACTCATGGCCACTCATTGAAATTGCTGAGCAGTCTGGTTAGAATAGATAAAAGGAACTATGTCTTCACCCAAAGAATGATTAACACGTGGAATTCACTGCCACAGGTGGTGGTGGCGACTACAAGCATGGACGGCTTCAAGAGGGAATTGAATAAACATCTGAAGCAGAGGTCTATCAGTGGCTATTAGCCACAAGGTATAGATAGGAACTCACAGTCTGGGGCAAGTGATGCTCTGTATTCTTGGTGCTTTGGGGGGGCAACAGTGAAAGGGCTTCTAGTGTCCTGGCCCCACTGCTGGACCTCCCAAAACACCCACCTGGTGTTTTTGGCAACTGTGTGACAGAGTGTTGGACTGGATGGGCATTGGTCTGATCCAACATTGGCTTCTCTTATGTGCTTATGTTCTTAGCATGTGCACACTTCTTCACATACACTGAAACAGATTTCCTCAAATATTACATGCAGGTAGGGGGAGTTAGTTGTCAGGAAGAGATGATTAGAGTCAAGATGAATAAGTAACTGAGCAATAAAAACAGCAAAACTGGAATAACAATACAGTAGGATGTGTAAAATGCAGTAAATTGCATAAGACAAACAGGTCAAACCCTACACCAAAGGGTAAATGGATTCAACTCTGACATCAAGAATCACAAAACTGAGAAAACTGTAGAATAACTACTGCAAAAGAGACTATTTGGTTTGGCACTTATATCAGTTGAACACACTGAAGCATCAGCACTTGACCTGAAGGAATTGGTGACAAAATTTGCAAAGGAAAAGGCACACAAAATGAGATTTTGATGTGCCTGAAATGGAAACATTCAAGAGCCTTAATTTTTGACATCACAATTCACAGGATTATTCAAAATGATCAGTGAGTTGTGTGCTAAAACTGTTTTCTGTTTGAGAAAGAAAACCAAAGGCTGTCATTTTACTTATTTTCACAATTTTTTTAAAAAAAATTAGCAATGTCAAGTTTTGTGCTTTTAATTTTTCCTAGAATTCATCTGTTTTTGAAAATTGGTTAGTGAGGGGGGCACAAGTAGTTAGCCTTGCCTAGGGCGCTAAAAAGCCTGGCACCAGCCCTGGATCCAATCAAGCCTGAATTCTCTCTAGAAGCTAAAATGACTAAACTGAAACTATCTTATTTTGGTCGCATTGTGAGAAGACAAGAGTCACTGGAAAAGACAACAATGCTAGGAAAAGTTGAAGGCAGCAGGAAAAGAGGACTGGATTGACTCAATCAAGGAAGCCTCTGCCATCAGTTTGGAAGACATGAGCAAGGCTATTAATGAGAGGATGTTTGGAAGGTCATTAATTCATAGCACTGCTGTAAGTGAGAAGCAACTTCATTGCCCTTAACACATACAGGGGCATTTGGTGAAATCACCAGTGTGTCTCTCAATGGTACAAATCATCTTCGGTCAGCTGTGACATATCCTGGCAATTCAAGAGCACAGGGTTTTTTGCTCATAATAAATACATGCCAATATATTAAATATTAGCACGGATTACCTGCAACAAATCTGCAAATTTGAGACTGCTGCTGAAAACTGCAGCCCTGTTTTCCAACTGCCAGAAATGCTCAGCACCCTTCCAGACATAAAGTCACCATCCTACAATTTTCTGTGCCCTTTCTTCACCAGATCAGCTGCTGCCTGCAAGAGCAAAATAAATATAAATAAAAATGCATGGCAGCATGACCTGATTCTCACTTGCTATTAGAACATTTTCCATAGCATATAAACTGCAGTGGGGTTGAAGATCCTCCAAGGAAGCATAAAACTGCAGCTAGCTTGTTGTGATGTCTCCATCCAGTATATAAACCAGGTCTAGGTTCTGATTTGCTGTATTTTGAATATTATCCAACGTTGACCTTCAAAAGGGTGATGTATGAAATATGCAATTGAGAGAATATCCAGTTCACACAGTTACCAGGCTGTCATTGCTTTATACTTACCACATGGCTACTGTTTTCCTACCTTACCATGCAAATAGCCAGTATTTTTGAACTGCAAAGACTGGGAAACCAAAGTACAAAAGGGCATGAACCAGGTAATTCAACCATATCCAGAGGTCCAGCACCATACATTACTGATTACAAAGGTACAATGATCCATCATGAGTTTTTCACTGAAAATTAAAGCGTTTCCTGAAATGACAGAGTACAATAGCAATTATTTCAGTTTTTCTTCTTTTTTTCTTCTTACTGTAGATTCCCATATACTGGCTACATAAACAATGGTATTTCCCTTAGAGCTTGGCAGCAAATTATAAAAATTGTTACAGATACTGAAAGGATGCTGAAAGCCTGCCTTCACAAACAGCTTGCGCAATGCACAGTCGTTTCGTTGCTGGCAACAAAGGGCATTCTTGAAGACAAAAGGTATTTCCCCTTCAGTGCAGCAGAAAACCCATCTGTTATTCCGTCAGCGTGCAGTGCCAGGGAAATCCTTCATAAAGGAGAATTCGCCTGCAAGAGATCCCTGCAAAACATTCCCCAGATAGTGCCTCCCACGCAGAGAAGCACCACATAAATTGCTTTCCCCCCCCCCCCCCTTTTTACTGCTCCCGCAGTGTTTGGCAGAGCCCGGAGCCAGCGATTAAAATCCAGCAGCAGGCTACCTTTAAAGCCGTCAAATTTTTCAGGGCTTTTCTTTTTTACTATAGCACTTACTGCAGCGATCAAAGTTCATGGTGTGTAATTGCAATTATTATTAAAAATAAAGGATGAGTGTTGTCCATTAAACCAGCAATGTTTGGGAAGGTTGGGAAGACTGAAAAGATTAAAATATAATTCACATCAAATATCTGACTAATATCTCCTGACTGAATAGTGTTTTCTTATTCTAGTAGCTCTATAGATGAGATTTACTGACGTGCAAAAGGGGCAGACATGGCATTCAGAGACCTAAAAGAACAAAAACTTTCATTCCCTGAAAATTAGGGTAGCTAATATATCAATTTAATAGTTCTGCTGAGCTTTTGTACAGCACTTTCAGCGATCAAAGCACTACTATTATGATAGTAATCCAAACAACAAACACGTTGAGTAGGGATCCCAGCTCTGGGTTGGGAACTACCTGATGATTTTGGGGGTGCAGCCTGGAGAGGGTGGAGTTTGAGGAGGGAAGGAACCTCAGTGGGATATAATGCCATAAAGTCCACCTTCCAAAGTGGCCATTTTCTCCAGGTAAACTGATTGCTGTCACATGGAGATTATTTGTAATCCAATGAGTTCTCTCCAGCCACCACCTGGAAGTTGGCAGCCTTACATGTGTGGTAGACCACTATTGTCCTGCAGGGAGCTGAGGCTGACAGAATGTGCCTGGCACAAGTTTGTGGCAGCACTGAGATCTGAACCAGTGACTTTCCAGATCAACACAATATTGCAACCTCAGGGAAAAAAATTAGAAATGATGACCACCCTGTGGCAGTGATTAAATTCTAAAAAGAATTTCAGCACAACCTTGAGTCAGGACTTGCTGTCTGTACTCAAAGCTCTTCTCTTAAATCTCATTTAGGCTGTGATGATTTCGTGGGAAGAAAAGAGCTCAGAAACACTTCTCTTTTAATAGCTTTAAACTTTTGAGTGTTGAGCCACACACACACACACACACACTGGTAATTTTCTGATCTCTGCAACAGGGATTTTATAATCTATGCAGTGACTGCACCACAGCAGCAGGTCATGTCACAAAGTCCCAGCATAATGAGAAAGGCTACTGATGCAAACTCATCAAGGGCTGGGGCAAAGAGGAAAGGTCGGGCAAGGAAAGCAAAATACTTCACACTGGTGAAGGAAGATAGGACAGGAAGCAGCTCTTTTTTTCCCTCAGCCAGCCTCTCTTTCTCCCATTTACCTCCATATACATGCACCCCCTTACCAGCACATACACATGTTCGAGTCTTAGGATATGATTCAGTTCCCCATCTTCCTCTGGCACTGGGTCCTTCCATATCTGCAAAAACAGAAACATCAGAATGCCCATCTGATACTTCCAATGTCTTATTTACAAAATTAGAGCCAAAGCTGTTGTGATTGCTTTGTTAATACTTCATGCTGATACAGTACACTTTTATGTATTATTTATTTATTACATTTTTTTTATCCTTACAAGAAGCTTAAAGTGGCATACCAGGTCCCCCTTCCCCTTTATTCTCATTACGGATGCCAGCCTCCAGGTGGGACTGGGGGATCCTCCAGAATTACACCTCAGTTCCTCTGGAGAAAATGGATGCTTTGGTGGGTGGACTCCATGGCATTGTACCCCAATGAGGTCCCTGTCCTCCCCAGCTCCATCCCCAAATATCCAGAAGTTTCCCAGCCTGGATCTGGCAATCTTACTCCCATCCACTGCCAGGGAAGACCTGACAACCCTAAGTACAAAATGTTTCAGTGATTTATCTTACATTCTAGCATTACTGCAATAATATAACAATTTCTTTTTTTTCTGTGGGGGAAAGGTAGAAGTCCAATGAAATCTAATATTCTGACCATTGCAGGCAATACATAGATCTGAGTGCTTTGGAATAATGGAAACTAGTAGTAATAGCCTGAAAATGATCTCCCACTCTGAGAATAAAAAGAGTCTTTTGACAGAGATACATGCAAACAAGAGCTGGGTAAGAGCACCACCATTATGAGCATGGCAATACTGCAAGCGAACACAGCAGACAGAGGAAAACAGACACATCTGCTTGGGAAGCAAAAGCAAAGAAGCAATAAGTGGAATGTTAATGTAGCATGTGCTGGTTTATATATGAAAAGGTGAGAAATGTCTGAAATATGAAATATTCAATGTGAATTGCTCCTTGCAAGTCTGCCTACCTCAGAGTTTTCAGTACCAAAATGTGCAGGTCTGTCCAGGTCCCAGGTACCTAGAAATTTAAACAGATTATTCAGTGGAGTGCAGTAAACTCTCATGGGGTAAGGGCAAGGCCCAGGGAGCATCCCAGCCCTCATTAATGAATGCCACTGAAGGTGATGGGGAAGGGGGTTCCTCATACTGGCAGGAGTTGGAGAGCAGTGGCAGTCTGTGCCATGACTGAAAATGGAACCAAAATTACACAAAATTACTGTGACCAAATTACTAATACACTTTCCAGTACTATAACAAACTTCCTTGCCTAATTCATGCTTAATACTCACAGTCATAATCGTATACAAATAATCACATAATTTTCAAATATCAGCATCAAACCAGTCCTTCAAATAATACTCCAAGGTAGGGACACCGCAGAAATGCTGGAAAAAAATTCAGAAGAAATCTCACAATTGTAAATTGTAGTTGTGCATTGTTCCACTAGGGAGAATCCCAGGACTTCACCACTTTTCCAGTACATATACATAGTGAACCACTTCTACATTCCAGTTAACAGTCCAAAGGGAAACCATCATGTTTGTACACTTAGCAACAGGTGCACAGCACTTCTGTTAACATAAGGTCCCAGAAACGAGCAGTCGACTTGAAACGCTTGTTTCATCAAAATCCAGTATCCAATGTTTTTTATATCCAAGACTGAAATCTCCTAAGTGTTGTCTTATTAATCAGCATCCACTCCCATTCATTCACACAATGAATGGGAGTAGATGCCGATTAGTAAGATAACATGTTGAAGATCTCAGTCTTGAATAAAAAAAATTGGATATTGATGTAAGTTGCTAATTGGAGTGGGTTGTGCTTGTTGCTGCTACTTTTTAATGGATTGCACAGAAAAGATATGCTTGCTTTGATGTCCCAGCTATGAAAAAACGGGGGGGGGGGGGGGGGGTGAAATGAACATTTCAAGTCGACTGCTCCTTGCTGGGACCTTACGTTAATAGAAGTGCTGTGCACCTGTTGTTAAGTGTACATATATGGTGGATTCCCTTTGGACTGTTAATTGGAATACAGAAGTGGATCACTACATATACATAATAGGAAAGTGGTGAAGTCCTGGGAATCTCCCCAGTGGAACAATGCATAGCTACAATTTACAATCTTGAGATTTCTTCTAAGAGTTTTTTCCAGCATTTCTGTGGTCCCCCTACCTTGGAGTATTATTTGAAGGACTGGGTTGATGTTGATATTTGAACATTTGAATGTGTTTATTCATATATCATTATGACACTTTTATGATTATGACTGTGAGTATTAAGCATGATTAAGTTAAGCAAGGAAGTTTGTTATACTATTGGAAAGTGTATTAGTAATTTGGTCATGGTAATTTTGGTTCCATTAGTGCCATGGCTGAGAACGCTTACATTCTAAGGAGTGGATAGTGGAATCTGGCATCAGCAGTTGATGCCTTGACCCCATGCTTGTGTTGCATTCCAGTTGCCATTTGATACTTGCAGACCTGCTCAGTGCAGCAGCCAGGACCCCAGCACCTCTCCCACTGCCTCTCAGCACCTATTGGTAAGGATGCTGCAATCCCCTCTTTTTCTAGCAGTGTTCAGTGGTGAGTGTTAGGATGTTTTCCACACCACACCCCATAAACCATCATTGGATGGATGCATTAATAGGTGGATCTAAATGTGGTCCTCCCCCATGGCTACCATGCAACTTTTAATAAGGCTGACAAGACCCAATCACAGTGCATCCTATCTATCTAAAGAGGAAATCAAATTGCTAGTAATTAGCATGTTTTCCCCTATTTCATACCTTGTTATTGTTCTTCTTTTCTTAAAAAAGAAACTTATATAGAATCAGGTACAGTAGGTATAAGTAGATAAGTACATAGATAAAAATAGGAACTTATTCTTTTGAGAAGCTGTGACTGTATAGAAATTTTACTGCATACTGCATACCTCTGAGATAATCCCAATTTACCCCTTAGTGAGAAGCTCAAAAGAAAAAGATAAATTGAATAAACACCCAGAATATGAGATCAGGCATATTGCAGAAGACGCAGAACTTCACAGGTTCTTGTTCTTCCACAGAGCTCAGGAAATACACAAAGCAGCAACACTTCCTCCTGAGCAAATGGTGCACAAAATGAGAGAGGAAGCATATTGTGTTATGGGAGCAGAAAGGTGGCAACTTGTCCATCTCGCTGCATAATGAAATTGTGTTTTAACAAGCATTGGGGATTGTTTTGCCTGTCCTTTTGGCAAGAATTGTAGAGGGGAGGAGCTGCCTCATAAATTCTTCCTGACCACAAGTCATAAATGCAGTCTCTCCATTGCACCAAAGAGCAATGAACATTCTCTTCCTGTTCTTCTGTGTTTTGCCCAGCAGGATCAGAAAGAGGAGAGTAAATCCTTAGTTCCACATGTCATCATTATAAAGATGCAGATCAGATCTTAAGAGCCACTGAAGAGCACTACAGCACGCACACACTGCTATTCCAGATGAATAAAATGTGAAAGAAACACAGATACAGTTCAGCTGTTTGACCTGGAAGTGGGATGGTGGGGGAGAGGAACTGGATTCTGCTACTCAGTATGCCAACCTATCTGAGCAGTAGTGACTCTTGTCATTTGGGAGGATGTATGTGATACAATACTCAGTGTTCTCTGGCTTAGAATGTTTCTGCCAGCACAAAGGAAAGAGATGAAGTGCGATATTTGCTCCTGCAAATAGTGCAAAACTAATGCTGCATGACATTGAAGATTAACACCAGACAAGTCTTATGACAACCACTCATAAGTCTTCTAGTGTGTCCCAGAACTGCTTCAGTTCATGTACCCATTCACAGTTTACATTTGATCCTGGTTTTATTACAGGAACTACTTTCATATGAAATGACCTCACTGGCTATAAATATTGGAAATGGGTGAATCTGCTCTATGTAGTTAAGAAAATGAACACACCTGTAAGCTGTCTGTCACATGCCAAAGATATTTCTTGCTTTTGTGACAGTGGTAGCCAACACTCATACCTCTGGTGTGCCTAACAGGCTCAAAATATATCCAACAGGCTGTATAGCAGGGTCTGGAAAAGTGAGGAGACAAGTTTTCATTGCACTGAGTGTCAGGGATGTGGAAACACTCACCTGTATGCATTGTCAGCTACTAGTGTGCTGCATATGGATTCTATGGTAAGCAGTTTGTAAGCAGCTATCCCACCACAAATGGACATTTGAATCATCCCTGGCTCACTGACTCTCATCACCAGCCATACCCCCCTTACCTATTTCAGATCATAGCATAGATTACAGCCTACATACCTGCCAACAGATGAAAATAGGGATAACTCTAGGCATGAGAGGGTGGGACTAAGAGCGGATTCTGGCATGTTAACAACATGGTCTGGCACAGTATGGCAGTGTTAACAACAATATAAACTCAAATGTGACTCATGCAGAAAGGAGGAACCACACTTCATGCAAGCAGATGGCTCCAGCTGACAAAAGCAGTGAGGCCAGTCTGACACATATAGTGCACATGCACACTCTAAATTGCATTTACATCACTGAGAAAACTTCAGTTCCATTTTACTTTTAAAGAATACCGAGGCACAGTAATAAGTTACTAGCCCAATATCAGTCAATGAATGCATGGCACAGAGTTTTTCAGCACAAATCATAAATGATAGCCAGTGAGCTGTGATTAGAGTAAGAGTCTATAACTTTTTTGAGCCTGAGGTCCCCTTTGGGATTCTGACACCGCATGGTGGGCGCATCCACCAAATGGATACCAAAAAATGGATGCCACTATTGGCAGAGCCAGCCACAAAAAGATTGATGCAACTTAACGTCAGTCACACAGTGAAGATCTTTTTGCTGTGGTGGCAGCCGCTGCCAAAGCAACATTTTAAAAAATCTCTATAGCCAATTAAACTTCTAATAGCCAATCAGAAGCCTTGCTGAGCAAAATCCCCACTTGGCCCCACCACTGTTCCCTCTAAGCTGAGTTAGTGTGAGCTAGCTCACAGTTTTTTAGCCTCTGGCTCACACATTTTTGTCTTAGTTCAGGAAGGATGGCTCCAGTGCAAACTAATTTATGCAGTAGCCAAATGTATCACTCACAACTCTAATGCCAGTAGCTCACAAAGTAGAATTTTTGCTTACTAGACTCCACAGCTTAGAGGGAGCATTGGGCGCCACCCACTTTGTAAAAACTCTTGGTGGGCACCAGAAAAGGTATTGTCAGGTGCCATGTCACCCACAAGCACCTCTTTGGGGACAATGGGTTAGACTGTCAGACTATGACCTGGCAGACCCAGGTCCAAATCACCACTCTGAGCCAAAACTGATGACACCACTGAGTCTGCCACAGGGATGCTGCACCATTTGCGAGCTTGCTTTTTCACTTTTCCCCAGCACTGGGGTAGCCCAATCCTGCTGCAGACCACAACATGGAGGAATGAGAAGCTCCTGTCTCCACTGCACGTATGCTATTTGCAAGAGACAACTTGGGGAGAACTCAGGGATGCACTATTGTCTAGTTTGGCCCTCTTTCTCAGACGCTTGCCCGGGTAACCTTGTTTGGCCAGTCACATACCGTCAGCTTAATCTACCTCACAGGATCAAAGGGAAAGAAGGAGTATGATGTAAGCCACTTTGGGTTCTCATTGGAGAGAAAAGTGGGATACAAGTGAAATATGTATGCTATGGGACAACCCAAGATTCTTGCTTGGTCCAGCAGTTCACAGGGGGAGATGAATGACAGAACGTAGGGAGTAGCAGCAACTGCAGTAGTATCCTCTTAAAGCAGGTGCAAGTCTGTTGGGGGGAAAGTCACATGATTCTCCAGGTCAATGATTGGCATCCCCCCCAACATTCTCCAGCACTCCAAGGTAGGGCAGCACTTACCACTTCCTCCATGCAAGTGGTACTCCCATGGTGTTTTGCTAGTTTACTTTTGTACCTAACAAATGTATAACTCCCCCGTTTCCACTAAAGCCCTCAAGCTAACTTCAAATACACTAAAAATGAGGGGGCTCATTAAGAAGTAAGCCACAAAATAAACAGATTACAGAAAGCAGCAGTAAAACGTCACTAAAAGATCAGCATCCCAGAGGCCCACAGTATATATGCAAGCTTCTTATATATTATAAACATGGGTAATGTATTAACCATGCTGGCTCCATGAGCCTCTTTGCAAAATTTGGTTTTAATGTACTTGCTATAATTTTACCAAATCCTTCCATATTGGCTTGAGCAGGTCCCTTTGCAGACTGTGCTCTTGAACCTTGAGTTTCCAAAGATGCTTGGTTCCAATTAACTCCATTCCAAGGCTCACATGTGGCTCCTCAGAACTGGAGGCAAATGTTTAGTTTTTCAACTGGTTCCTCTACTGACAACACTAATGTAAAGAGTTGCAGGGCCTTTGCATTGCCCTTCTCCTTGAATTTTTATTTCTATGACTATGTTTACAAGCTGAATACCAGAAGTCACATTCCTGCATCTGTAATTAGCGATGGCAGACCTTCCATTTTGAGAGTCTACAAGGCCTCCATTCAGAATACTTAATTAATCAAAAAGCCTCTCATAATCAATAAACTTGAGGCAGAACACTAACTCATATTCATAGCCTCTCTGGCATAATTCATGGAGGATTTGAAAATGATCCAAGTACTATGATTACTTCTAAAACTGATTGCTTGTAAAGTATTCCTCTTCCCTTGGGTGACTGAAATCAAGTTTTGTTTGAAACCTATGCAAATATTTTCTATTTAATTTCACAAACAGATTTATCAAGAATTTAAAGTCATATGGCTTAAACGGATGAATTCTAGTGGGAACCACTAAGTAATTAGATCTGTGACAGTTTTTTCATTAAAAAAACAATATTCCTAAAGCTCCAACTGAAACAGGAACTCATAAAAAGCTACAAAATGGCTCCATTCTGATTGTAGTTGATAACATGATTTTTCCTGACAAAAATGTACCCGGAATTGAGTTTCTGCAAACCAATCTTATAAGGGAGCAAGCATTCGATTAGCTGGGAGAGGGCTATGACTGTTGCCACCTTAAGTAGAACATGAATACTAGTGCACCTCAGGGAATATCCCTTAAGTATGAGGGGGACCTCTAACAGGGAACTGGAGATAGGTGAAAGTTGCTTAGGAAA
This sequence comes from Lepidodactylus listeri, assembly GCA_029233225.1. NCBI lineage: Eukaryota > Metazoa > Chordata > Lepidosauria > Squamata > Gekkonidae > Lepidodactylus > Lepidodactylus listeri. The sequence goes on along the minus strand of JARCFY010000004.1, from coordinate 69,503,470 downwards.
CAATGGGAAGAGAAGGAAGGGATTATGAGATGACAGAATAATACAGTTTAAAATGTATTAATCCAAACATGGTATCAATCCACAGATGAGCTCAGTCACTACCTATGTTCTAAGGGGTCATCTGCTGCTCAGTGTACCCATTCCATCTGTAGGGCAATATGGGGTGGCCTTTAAAGGTAGTTCATTCAGAACTTTCAATTAGTTCCAAATGGAGTGGTGAGCTTCCTGCCAGACATTTGCCAGCCTGCAATGCATGAACCCTTGGACTGACTTATCACCAATATTCAGATGATACCAATATGCAGATCTATTTCATGCTTCCTGAAGATCCGAGGGACCCTGTCAAAACCATGAACTGATGCCTAGGGGCACTTTGGGATGGACAAGGGCTAATAAATTGAAATTTAACCCTGACAGACTGGAAGGGAAAGATTTGACCCTAAACTGAGTAGTAAAGTGGCATGAAAATGTTTTAAATAAATAAAAAATAAAAATCCCCTCCCCTTTAACAAACTAAAGACCATAAGAAAAAGTGGCTGGAAAATGGCCTCCATAGCAATGCTATAAGAATTTCTTCATGTCTCTGTGTAGGGATGGGCACAAACCAGCTCACAAACTTGTTCATGATTAATTCCGGCCAGTACGTGGTTCATGAACTGACATTTGTGGCAGGTCAACCAGCAAAAACTTTCCACAGACTTTCAAGCTGTTTGTGGCAGTTCATGCATGGATATATTTCCAGACAGACTGTCTCCACTCATTCAAAATATTTACCAAACTTTAAAGCAACATAACTAGGAGTGCATGTAGAGGGGCATCCAGTGGAGGTCCCCTACAACTTTGGTGTCTCTAGCTTGCACAGAATCCGTTCTATACCCTCCTGACACTCCTGAACCTGTACCTGTCATTTCCCCAGAAAGCACTTTCCTGGGGGCACCTTCTTTGGGAAGCCATAACTTGAACCCCGTAAATTCAATCCTCCCCAAACATGGTGGGCAGTTAGAGGAGAGTCAGCCAGAAATCCCCGTTGAGTTTGGTGCCTCTACAAAACTGGGAGCCCATTCTGCCACATGACAAACTTCACAAACTGAATGAGTTTGCTTGCTGCTAAAAGTTTGTGATGGTTTGTGGTTTGCAAACTAGGCACACCACAAACAACAAACTGAGCCACATTTTCCTGGTTTATGCCCATCTTATCTCTGTGTTCTTTACCACAGAGATTAGGGGAAATTTTTATTGTCACTCAGAAGTGACATCACACACACCCCTCAAAATCCACCCTCCTCAGGCATTGCCCTCAAAGTCTCCCAGCATTTGCCAAGGGAGAGCTGGTGACTCTAATTACAGACAACATATTTCATTGGTGCTTATAGAACTTCACTGGCCACCTGTTCATTCTGAGCCCTAGTGAAAGTGATTTTTTGTCCTAAACAGTCTGGGATCTTAAGGATCACCTGAACCATATGAACCTACCCAAGTGTTATGATCAGGGGTATGCATGTCTTAACTTAGCATTATAGTGTGATCATATTGAACAGTACAGCACCACTTCTTAAAGGTTCAAGGGGAGGAAGATGCCATTATCTCTAAAATGTGCTGTGAAGTTGGTAATACCAGTTGATCCTTTCCTCTACATACCTCCCATCACTGGTTCCCTAGGTTCACATCTCTCCTATAGCAGCACTTTGTGGAGGTCAGTGGGCTTGAGTTGGGTTGTGGAGGTAGGAAAGTTCAGTGCTTCTGAAGGAAAATTTAGCCTTTAGATTTTGTCTTTGTTGGAAAGGCTTCCTTTTTACAAGAGTATAAACTCTTGAAGACTACAATTCACTTTAACATGCTCTGAAATGAAAATCAAGTTCGGAAGGGTAGCTGTATAGATTTTAAAAGGAATTACTTGGGAGAATCACCTTAAAGTAATACACTGTAATTTCTTTCAACAGGCTGGTGATTAGCTTCATGACCCTAATTATGGCTACAAAGCTTCATGTCAGTTTCTCCCAAGGCTTGTGGAATTTAATAATCCATATTTCAAATGGCAAATCAAACACTCTGTGCAAACTCTTCTACTATCTGTCTTTTATCTTCTCCCAATCTCTTTTGGCATTATTTTATATTCTTAATTAATAAATTAAACTCTAACAATTCAGGCATTTTTAACCTGCCTTATTCCAGTGAAGGGCTCACGGTAGCTAACAATGACAGTCATAAAACCATACAAATTCACATCAATTGAAAAATGAATACAACATCAGCTACTGCCAGAAAATACACAGCTCTAACCAAATACCCCCTCAAACAGTTCTGCCTTGCACTATTTCCTAAAATTTTAAAACCCAAACCTTCTCCTGAAAACGAATACAAGGAACATGCTATTTAAGGCTGCCAATTATCTGCACCAGGGGTATGCAGAACAGAAAGACTCAAAAAATTACAGCTATCCCAACCCCCAGTTCAGAGTTGGTGAAGGACTGTAAACCCAAAATTGTGTCACTTGATGCCATCATCATCCAGCCAGGTCTTGTAGTAGGGCACCAGGCAACTCAGAAATATTGGTTGCAATCCTAAGAGCACTTTCCTGGGAGTAAGCCCCATTTAATGGGATTTATTTCTGAGTAGCCTTGTTTAGGATTTTTCCCCTTGTTCCTAATTTATCTCACAATACACAGCATTAAGATTACTGAGAGTCCTCCCATTCATAATCATGATGATGAAAGGGAGATTAGACAGGCAGTAAGCCCTTAGGCATCTTTCTGCTTGTCTCCTCAAAACATACTTCCACCCAAGTGATATCATCCAATCCCATTTTGTACCTCAATATTACATATAGCCATGGCTTAGATGCCAAAATGAAAGCCAGTTAAGATGGAAATCAAAACTAGTTCCCTTCCAACAGACTGTCCACAGTGGACAAATGAACAGGCTACCACTTAAAAAGCAGAATAATCAGCCAGAACCCAGAAACCACCACCACCAACCCAAGGTGGGACATATTCTGGAATCATGTTCTGGCACCACCCAGGGAACTGTCTCGATGGCAGCAGTGTCAGCTATGATGACCCATTTTTCTTTCCCTGTCTGATTGAGCAGCCCTGGTGGTCTGTTTTCTTCTTTTCTGAAGAACTCTGACAGTCCCACCCTGTCTCAGTATGATATTTTACTGCTGGCTCAGCCCAGGAACCTGAGGGAAGGGTCGGGATCGCCCTTTAACGTAAGCAACTTAAATGGCACTCAAGGCATTTTGAAATCTTAAAAATAACAAAATATGTTATTTAACATAGAGGGGAAAGGTCAGGTGAAATCAGGGGCTGAAATTTCTGAGATAAAACGAGTACATACACAGACTTTAGTTTTTATGTTTCAGGCTAATGAGAGTTTCTTCAGCTTTTCACAGTGACTTAAATTTGTATGTTGAAAGGCATTTGTTCCAGTGTTTTCCCCAAACACTCCAGTACATGTTTTTTGAGTATTCTCTGAAGTCTTTCGGTTTCCAGAAGGCTGGTACATTCTTTCCAGTAGCCAAATGCCTTCTCTTGAAACACCAGTACTCGTCTTGAATTTTTAACTGACTCTTAAGGTCTCCAAAGGCAGTTTCTAACCACACCAGACTAGGGATCTCTGCATCCTTTGGCATACACAAATCTGACATCAGGAATCACAAGATTGAGAAACCTTTAGGAAAACACTTCAGCCTTCCAGGATATTCAATGGGTTACCTCAAAGTAGCTGTTTTATTGCAAAGGAATTTCAGGAATAGAATGGAAAGGGAAATTGCTGAATTACAAATTATTACAATCTTCAGAACAACTCACACACACGCACACCCTGACTCAACAGGGATATTGATTTCTTATTGTATTACATATGCTAAACTCATTCAGCCCTTACATATGTATTCTCACCAAGAAGCGCTATACATCTACTGTCACCCCTGTAGCCAGAAAGCCTGCAGGGAGGGCACCTCCCTGACATGCTTGCATCACTTCTGGAAGTGCGTTGACACATGTGAGTGGGGTTAAGATGGGTTTCCCATGCCATTCCCATGCCAGGATTAAGAGGAGCAGTACCAATACCTCACCTCTGCCCCACCACCACAAGAGGCATAGGGAATGGCCCACCCTGGATTTCTGCTACCACCCCTCTTACTCCTCTGGGCAGCAGGCGCTCCGGCTGGCCCCAAGTCCCCTAGCTGGCTCAGAGGCCTCTGAGCCGGCTAGGAGACCTGCGCCAGTCCCAGGAGCTGGGTGGGGATGTTTTCCAGGGGGGAGTGGCGGTGGCAGGCGCTCCGTCCGGCCCCAAGTTCTCTAGCCGACTCAGAGCTAGGAGACCTGCGCCAGTCCTGGACGCCCAGGAGCCGGGTGGGGATGTTTTCCGGGGGAGGGGGGTGGGAAGCAGCCATCGGCGTAGACTTCAGGGGGGCTGGGAAGCTGGCCCCCCTCCCAAACTTTTCTGTAGGGTACTGAGCCTCCCCCGGGGAGGCTTCAATCCTTCCCAGTAGGAAGCGTCCTCTGACCTCCCAGGAGGAGGAAGCAAGGACCGAATGCAGCTCTTGGAGCCCTCTCCTAGGACTCCCGAGGCTTGCCACCCCCCACCCCCCAGTGTGCATAGGAATTTGTTCATAGTTTTTTTTTTAAACTATAGTCTGGCCCTCCAACGGTCTGAGGGACAGTGAACTGGCCCCCTGTTTAAAAAGTTTGAGGACCCCTGCTCTAACTCCTTAAGAGTAAGAGGAGCAGCACCACTAGGTCATCTCCACTTTCCTTCCTTCCTTCTTTCCTTATTTTTCTCTCTCTCCCCTACATTTCTTTCCTTCTTTCTTTCTCTCTCTCTCTCCCACCTCTCTCTCTCTCTCTCTCTCTCTCTCTCTCTTTCTTTCTGTTTCATTTTGTTCTTTGTGTTTTTATAAAAAAATAATTGAAAAGGGGGGGATGTAAAAAAGCAGAGAGCCCAGGAAATGCTGGTTTTGACAATATCTTTAATTTTGGGGCATCTCTTTCATTTTCTCATGGCATCTTCTGCTTAAGAAAAGTACGTTTGAAGCCTGAGTTCATTGTTGTGTCTTGTTGGGAATGGCTTGCAAATATATGTGTGTCTAAAGTCTGTATTAAAGTGGTTTGGTGCTTAGTGCCATGCAAGAGAAAACATCTGAAAAAGTAGCTTCATTGTTGTGTGTGTTGGCAGAACACTGTTGCATGGGGGACTTTGGGGGACATCTGCAGAGAAACAGAGATGTAACTAAAAATGAGCATGGTCAGCAGCATTTTGGAGATTGCCTGTTTTGTGAAATTTAAAAAGTGGGCAGAGTTTCTGATGAAGATGATTGTCCCTCTTCTCCTGCCACTGGGCTAACATCTGCCTTTAATGGGCCAGCAAAGTTGATGTTCTTAAACCTCCTAATAAGAGAGATTTCTGCTTCTGAGGAGATGACTTCCAACGATTGGTGATCTTGTGATGGTAGTGATACTTTTATGTGGTAAAGACCACCTGTTCACATGATAATTTTACCTGTGGGACAGACTCTGCATGGTAACCACTCCACTGGTACATAATTGCTTGTAAAAAGTATTATAGTGTAATAATTCAGGTGGGTAGCCATGTTGGTCTGAAGCAGCAGAACAAAGTTGGAGTCCAAAGTTTCATCCAAGGTATAAGCTTTTGTGTGCATGCACACTTCTTCCATCTGAAGAAGTGTGGGTGGCACATGAAATCTTATATCTTGAATAAAATTTTGTACCTTGAATAAAATAGTCCACAAACTACTCCCGTCCAGTGCATCCACAAACCTAGAAGAAGAAGAGATTGGATTTATACTCCGCCCTTCACTACCCAAGGGAGTCTCAAAGCGTTTTACAAACTCCTTTCCCTTCCCCTCCCCACAACAGACACCCTGTGAGGTAGATAGGGCTGAGACAGCTCTGAGACAACAGCTGGTACAGAACTATGGCTTGCCCAAGGTCATCCAGCAGGTGCAATGGGGAGAGTGAGGAATCAAACCCGGTTCTCCCAGATTAGAGTCCACGCACTTAACCACTACACCAAACTGGCTTCTAGCATTGTTCTGTCAGTGAACTAGGGTTGCCAACTCCAGGTTGAGTAAATCCCTGGAGATTTGGGAGTGGAGGGTGGGGTTTAGGGGAAGGAGGGACCTAAGCAAGGCATGATGCCATGGACTCCACTTTCCAAAGCAGCCATTGACCTGATCTCTGTAGTTTGGAACTCAGTTGTAATTCCAGGAGATCTCCAGAACTCCAGGTTTCCAGACCCCACCTGTAGGCTGGCAACCCTAAAAAATCATATTCAGCGTACTAGTTCTGCAGGAAGGCAAGCTGATTTCCATGGGAACCTAACCTTTAGGAATTGATTCCAATACAGTGTGGGAATAATTTTAGGACATAAGATATTGGTTAAGGCAAGATTTTGTATAGATGGGACAGAAAATAATGTTTTTATTGGTTTTGTCAAAACTGTTTTGACAACAAGGTAAACAGAATAAGAAGCAAAAGGTGGATGTGGCTGGATGACCACACTTCTGGTAACATCGGGTGTGGCCTAATATGTTAATGAGCTGTGCTGTTGGGGTGTGGCCTAATATGCTAATGAGTTCCTGCTGGACTTTTTATACAAAAAGAGCCCTGGCAGGTATTATCGTTGGTGGGTAATACGTTACCTGTCCAGTGAGATGAGTAGACCATGCAGCGAAAAAGGGAAAAAGTGAGAGAGGGAATGGATCATGAGTTGGCCAGCAACACATATGGAATAATTCCAAACTGATCAGGAATGGAACCAGCAAGGTGGGTAGCGACAAAGATAGAGTGAGAGCTCAGGCAGAGCTCACCTTAAGCAGCCAAATTATGACCTGAGGCAATAGCCAGATGGGCACGAGTTCCCAGGAAATGAAGACAAAAAGAATAATATCTCAGTATGGGTAAGACAAAGCAAACAACCACTGGACAATTTAGGGGAGATGGGCGGCAGGGAGTGACACCTCTTGGGGAATGTGTGAGACAAGGGAGGGGGAAGAGGGATCCAATAACTTCACTGATCCGGTACTTCACATTAACGATCTGATGCTTGTCAGAGTCGTTATCTGGATCGGTGGCAGGAAGGCTTAATCAGTTCTTTAGTTTCTAGCTGGGCAACAGTCTTTGTCTGAGGATGATTCAGGAGGGGGAGAGGAATGTGCTGTGTGGTGGAGAAGAGATTTTTTTCATGGCTTCTGTGCAGGAACATTTGTCCACTGTCAGAACATGGCTTCTCTCTCTGGTCTGCTGCTGTCTCTGTGTTCATGGAGGCCAGGGCTGTTGGTCTGCATCACAGTCCTTGTGCAGATGCAGAGGTGTAGGGGCAGAAGTCTCCTGTAGTCCTGGGCCCAGATCTGGCTTGGCATACTTCTTTGGCACAAGGTTCCCCTTGGCCACAGTGTACAGTCCATAGTCCAGCACTGGGCACTTCACTTAGGACCAGAGCTCTGGCAATTGCTCTGGCACACAGTTCACAGTCCAGCAAGGCAGTGATAGTAAAAGAGTCTTTAATAGTGCCAGCTGAAATGGCTTCATGGCAACAAGATAACTGGAAACTGTTTGTCAAGGATGCCAGAGTCTGATAGAAATTAACTGACTCCTAACTGAAAAGTTATATTTCAGTGGGGAAATGTCACTTAAAGCCTCTGTGAGTTTGGAGTTAAATTGTATATAAAGATTTTTTGACACTGTAACTTCTGAAGAACCAATTTGCTTTGGTCTAGGCTGTAACACTGCTTTGTTTTGTAACCTGTTCACTATGCTTGTGACTAAAGTGTTTGAAAGATTCTTTAAAAAAGAAAAGAAAATACTACTTTTTTTTTTGTTTAATCCTGCTTCCAGAATGTCAGTGTCCTGACAGAAAAATAAAACTTATCTCACAATAGCAAATCTACTATCCAACAGACACTGAAATAAAGCCTTAAATATGTTGCTACAGAATACCACCTTGGAAGGGAGGGAGCTATAATAACATGCCCAAATTCCCATCACACCAGTATGCGGGCAACCACAAGTACATGGTGGACCTTATTTATAGGGCAGGATCAGGCCTTCAGGCTCTCTCATAGCATGCTTTTCATATCAATTTATACCCCACCTTTCTCCCCAATGGGGACCCAAAGTGGCTTACATAATTTTCCTCTCCTCCATTTTATCCTCACAACAACCTTGTGAGGTAGGTTAAGCTGAGAGAGTGTAACTGGCCCAAAGTCACCCAGCAAGCTTCCATGGCACAAGAGATAATTTGAACCTGGGTCTTCCACACTGGTTTAACGCTTATCAATGTATTGCTCTGGCTATTAACAAATGTACTAGAGAGGTTAACATAGAAACAGCAGGAAAGGATATTTTCTAGGTAATGGATAATTGGAGTTACGTCTGTTACAAGAGAAATCACAATGAACCAACATCAATGTGTATAGAACAAAAACTGAAATGTGCCATACAGTGCAAATACTGCAGCTGGACTGGTAGTCAAGGCCAGCTACTGGAAGCAGGTGACCCTGATGTTATAGTGATTACTCTGCTACTCCTGAGCCCAATTCAAGTTGTTGTTTGTGTCCTCTAAAGCCCTATATGGCTTGGTACTGAGGTATTTGAAGGACCATCTTCTCCCGTATGTTTCTGCCCAGAAATTAAGATCACAGGGAGAGGCCCTCCTGAATGTCCCATCATCATTCTAATGAGAACACAAGAGAGGGCCTTTTCAGTGGCAGACCCTCAATTATGGAATAACCTCCCCAGGGAGATGTACCTGGCCTCCTCACTTCTGATCTTTAGGGGACAGCTGAAGATGGTTTTACTCAGGGTGGCATTTTATTCGTTGAATTTCCTCTACTTGTGGGCAGTGGTAAATTGTGGTTTTAATTGGTGTTTTTAATACATTTTATGTAGTATTTCAGCTTTGCTGTTCTGTTTACATTGTAAGCTGCTTTGAATTCTGAAGCTAACAAATGTCTTAAATAAATAAATAGAATCAAGATGGCTTACATGTGAAACATGGGGCATTTTATATCTATAAATTTTTGCAGTCAGTTAAATGTCTTCTGTTCCACTGTACTGCAAAGCTTTCTACTTAGTTCTGCAATTATTGCACCAGTATGAGAGCCATCAGAGGAGAAGGAATTTGTAAAGCAGAATACTTCAAGGACCAGAGTTCTTGCCTCAAATGACACAAAGCATCAGCCTGCTTCATAGCAGGTAAAATGCTTTTCCTTTCAACACAGCAGGCTGTAAAAGTCAAATGCTGGCACTTGGTATTCATCTGTGGTGGCAGCCTAGGTCACTGTTCAGCTGGAAGTAGCTTGAACCATGTGGGGTCATTGGTTATGTTCAGAGCTTTTAACACTGCTATTCTGAAGTCCCTCTCCTTTCCACTTCACACACACTGGGTAGATTAAGATGATCATCTGTCTTCCTTAATCTAGTTGTTCACTTGTCTCAAGGATTTGTTTTTTTAAAAAAAACACTTTTGTTGATTTAATCTGCATTTCAGAAGCTTTCCAAGGATTAGCAAACTGTGAGCCCTCCCCAATTACTGCGTCATGTCAGAGCATTGTAAAAATCAGTTCCCTCCTCCCCACAGCTGCCCATGTATATAATGCACTCTTGTTATTCAGAGATGATGGCAAAGAGTCAAAACCTGGTGATGGAAAAGGAACTTGAAGAAAATGGTCATGTACAAAAGTGACAAGTAAATCATGCTCAAGGCAAGCAAAAAGCTCAAGCCTTTTATAATATAGCCAAAGATAAGCTTTCCTTCAGGGGTTTGCTCCGCATCCACCTAAAAATGGAATCTATTTTGCTTAAGTGCGTGAAAATACACTATTTGCAGAAAGGGCAAATATTCAGGGGTGAGTGGACATAGTATGTGGACAACTGCATATTCAGATATTAGAGTCACAAAGATATTGGATTTTTGCAAGGAAAGACTTTACAGGAATACAAAATAACATGGAGAATCCCAGCAAATTTTAATCAGAATTTACGGTTTTAAAAGTGCATTCAGGAAAAGTGGCAGAAGAGCCAAGTGTGTTTCAATCATCCGGCACAAGGATGCCTGCAAGCACTATGGAAGGTAGATGATCACACTAACTGCTAAGGCTAGAGGGAACTCATGGGGAGGCAGGGATGTTCTTAAAATGTTTGTTTGCATGTTTCCCATGAGGGAAAGCAAAAAGTAAATTCACCTGATGTTCATTAGAATTTTGAACTCTCTATCCTGCCCCATCACCCCCTGCCAAAGATGGTATCAAGATCAGCTAAACATGACTGGGCTGCTACAGCTTTGGCCTATGGATTGCTACCTCTTCTAATTCTTGTCATTATGTGTTCAAGGTCAACTGTGTGCTGGAGAATATTTTGTAATTGATGAAATGAACAGTTGAGGGGGAAGTGTTTCAAGACGGCCCTGCATGTTGTTCGGGTTTTTCTAATAATAAAGGCATCAATCATGGATGCTTTTGGACTTCAAAGCATTATATAGTTTTAAGACTGTTTATCATTTTAACATTTATAAGCCATTTTGGCATATAAATATTCTAAATAAATATATAAATAAAATATTATCTTTTAATGTGTCCTGTCTTGGGCACGATTCTTTGATCATAGAATCATAGAGTTGGAAGGGACATCCAGGGTCATCTAGTCCAACTCCCTGCACAATGCAGGAAATTCACAAATTCCTCCCCCTCCACACCCACAGTGACAGCTGTTTCATGCCCAGAAGATGACAAAAAACCTCCAGAATCCCTGGCCAAACTGGCCTGGAGAAAAATTGCTTGCAAGAGAAGACTGAGGAAAAGTAGGAATTGAGAAGTTCTGCCCTCTATTCATCACCTGTTACAATTTCACTTTCCTGTCCCCACAATGGGCCTACCATGTCCTTGCTCTTTTTCTTACTTTGAACATAAGAAAAGAACCCTTTTTTGTTGTGTTTAGTGTCTCTCGCTAGCCTAAGCTCATGCTGAGCTTTAGCTTTCCTAACTCTCTCTCTACAAGCACTGGTTATTTGTTTATATTCATCCTTGGTTATAAGGCCCTTCTTCCACTTTCTGAATCTTTTTTATTTCTCAAGTCTTTAGAAAGCTGTTTATAGAGCCACCTTGGCTTCTTGAGGCTCCTCCTATTTTTCCTTCTCATAGGAATCATTTGTGATTGTGCCTTCAGTATTTCACTTTTAAGAAACTCCCATCACTCTTGAACTTTCTTCTCTTTAAGTATTTCTGACCATGGGATTCTACCCAACATAACTTTAAGTTTGCCAAAATTTCCTTTGCTGAAGTCCAACCTATATGTCTGACTATGTATAGCTTTTACCTTTCCCTAGACTGTAAATTCCAAAATTACATGGTCATCAATACCCAGGGTGCCCACTACTTTCACCTTGTCAACCAATTCTTCCCTGTTGGTAAGAATCAAGTCCAAGATAGTAGATCCCCTTGTTTCCCCCTCCACTTTCTGGGAAATGAAGTTGTCGGCAAATCAAGTCAGGAATTTACTGGACCTTTCCTTTTTAGCAGAGTTGGACTTCCAACAGATATCCAGATAATTGAACTCTCCCATGATCACCATGTCCTGTCTCTCTGAGAACTTTGTAATCTGTTCTAGGAGTGACTCATCCTAATCCTATGCCTGGCTTGGATGTCTATAGCAGACCCCCACCATGCTATCAGTATTATTTCTTACTCATTTTATTTTTACCTAGAGACTCTCAAAACTGGACTTTCATGCTCAGATTCACATATTTCCTCACAAGTATACCTCCTTTACATATAATGTGACTCCTCCACCCTTCCTTATTTGTCTATCCCTTGTAAATAAGTTATACCCCATAATCCTAATATTCCAGTTGTGAGTGTCATCCCACCAAGTTTCAGTAATGCTTATTAGGTCATAATCCCCTTCTTGTATTAGGACTTCAAGGTCCTCATAGTTGTTTCCCATATTCTGTGCATTAGTGTAGACACATTGGAATCCATGTTTTATGCACCCTGAGGTTTTCGTTTCTATACTTACATGTGAGTTAAAGTTATCTTTAGTTATCTAGTATGTGTGCCACTCCCCGCAAAACTTCAGTTCTTATCTTCAGTTATTGGCTTTGCATTTTTGTCTCACTCCCCCACAGGATTTAGTTTAATGCTCTCCTTATTAGGTTTGCAAGGCTGTTTCCAAACACATTTTTTACTACCTTTGTGAGGTGCAAACCATCTCCCAATAGAAGAGCTTCATTTCAAAAGTGTACGCCATGGTCCAAAAATCCAAATCTTTCCTGAAGACACCATCTACATAGCCAGTCATTGATCTGCAGTATTCTTCTTTCCCTTCCTAAGCCATGGTCTTTGACAAGAAGAACTGATAAGAATACAACCTGTGCTCCCAATTCCTTCACCTTTTTAACCAGAGCCACATAGTCTCTTTTAATACTTTCTGGGCTGTGCTGGGCTGTATCATTTGTTTCCACATGGATGAGCAAGAAGGGATAATAATCTGTGGGCTTGATGAGTCTTCCTACCCTTTCCGTCAGATCCTGGATGTGTGCATCCGATAGACAGCATATCTCTTGAGACGGCAAGTCTGGTCAGCACACTTTAGCTTCTACCCCTCATTAGGAAATCCCCAATTACTAGCACATGCCTTCTCCTATATTGGGGAGCAGAGGCTTGAGTCCTCTCATCCACAGGGGTCTCAGAAATTTTCTTCAAGCTTTGTGAAGGCTGGCGGCAGAGCCCTTGTTCCAGTTCAGAATCAATATCTGTGGGGAGATGGAGGAACCGATTGTTTAGTAACAGAGGCTCAGAATGTCTCTTGATCTTCCTGCTCCTGTGGGTTATAATCTTCCATGTGCCCTCCTCCTGTGTTGGGTGCTCCTCCAGTTGCTGAGATACCTTTCCCTCCTCTTCCTATTGCCCTCTCAGGAGAGCCTCATGCGTTCTGTCCATGAACTCTTCACCTTCCCTTATAAATTGGAGTGTGGACAAGCATGCCTCAAGTTCCTGTATCTTCTCCTCCAGTACAGCTACCAACTTTCACTTGCTGCAAGTGTAATTACTGTTACCCTCAGGTAACAAGAGTCTTCTGCCAAAACGTTCCACTTCTTTCAGATACATGGAGTTTGGGAGGCTATTTGGAAGGGCCACCCCCCCTAATCAATTTCTGCTAGAGAAAATTCCTTGAAAATATTATATAAATTGCAGTTTACGTCAGTAAAGTATATCTATAAAACACCTTCTTTCCAATGCTGGAGATGCCAAAATAATATAGCTGTAGACTTCAATATGTGGTGGAACTGCAAACAAACAAAAAACCCTCCAATAGTTGATATATGATGCAATTAATAGAATTTTGAAATTAAAAAGTTTAACTTTTAAAAAGTTATTTACAGAATAAAATAAGAAATTGGCACATAAATAATCAACAAATTGTTTTTAATAGCCGCAAGATCCATCATCTCTCAACACTGGAAATCAACAACAAAAATTACAACTAGTATGCAGTACAAACATTTGTGGAATGTAGCTCTGATGGAAAAAATTAATTTCAAATTAGATCACCAAAAATATCAAGTGAGTGTGGACACTTTTTGTTCTTTTTTATATAGACAGTTCTTTGGTTACCCATCAGTTACCAGGTTCAGGAGACCTACAAAGCCCTTCATGGCCTTGGACCCTCATTACCTCTCCTGCTCTGCTCTACCATGACAACTTCACTCATTTGTGCAAAACCTTCTGAAAGTACCAGCCTTCAAGTGGGTAAGATCCATACCTACCTGTATATGTGGATTATACAATGTAAATCAATACAATAAATAAACATAGATATCTAATAAACACAGTAACAGGACTAGGGTTACAGAACTCTGAAATCAAAGTATAAGTATTAACACATGATATGTTAAAAATGCCAAAAGGTGGAATTATACAACTAGATAACAATGTTTTGAAAGAAAAATAATACATTTGGAAAACAGATAATATAGACTATAGACAGTAGTGTAGCCCATAATACAGTTCCCTTTGTGCGTTTCTTTTATTAATCATCCTCTTGAATCATTGCGTAATAATATAGCCATATTACCTTTATAAAAATACCATCTAAACAATTCTGTTTTACATCATTTACAGAATGCCAGAAGTGTGGGGGGCTTTTTGACCTTCTCAGGCAGACCATTCCATGGGATATGCCTGGGGTATCCTAGAACATCTATGTGTTACCACTTTAATCTCTTCCTTCAGAACCATCCTCAAAACCCAGCCTTTGTCTTAGCCTCTTAACCCTAATTCCTGTCTAATCTTGTCTCTCCTTTCTAGTCCACCCATGACTGAAAGACCTGTCTTTGCTACACATGAGTCTATGTAAAGTTGTATGCATACTGATGGAGCTGTATTTATGTATGAATAGATTTATATTTATAAAGAATATGGAGAGTCTAGACCCACAGAGTTGGAGAAAATAATCATATTTGACACCTCTAACAACAATAACAAAGCCAAAAATCAGCAATAGCTAAGAAAGCATGATTCTCTCTGAATTAATTCTCTCAAGGAAGCGATGGTCTGCCCTCTCCTGAAAAAACCATCTCTGGATCTGGACGAATTGGCCAACCATCAGCCAGTTTCCAACTTGCCCTATTTGGGCAAAGTGTTGGAGAGGGCGGTGGTGATTCAGTTGCAGAGCTTCATGGATGACACTTCCGTCCTAGACCCATTTCAGTCCAGCTTCCAGCCAGGCCATGGTACAGAGACAGCACTGGTCGCCCTCATGGACGACCTCCAACGGCATCTGGATCGAGGAGACACCGCGGTGCTGGTGTTGTTGGACCTGTTGGCAGTGTTTGACATGGTCAACCACCAGCTACTGATCCACCACCTCACCAACACTGGAATTCAAGGGCTTGCCTTGCTGTGGCTTGTCTCCTTTCTCCAAGGTCGGGGACAGAGGGTGGCATTAGGGGAGCAGATGTCCCAGAGGCACCCGCTGGTATGCGGGGTCCCTCAAGGGGCAGTGCTATCCCAGATGTTATTTAACATCTACATGTGCCCCCTTGCCCAGATTGCCTGGAGGCACAGGCTGGGTTGTCACCAGTACGCTGACAACACACAGCTATATCTGCTGTTGGGTGGCCGGTCCAAAGCCACCCCAGATGACCTGGAGTGGGTGCTTCAGGATGTAGTGGGCTGGCTCAGGCTAAGCCGATTGAAATTGAATCCAACAAAGACAGAGGTCCTGTGCCTGAGTTGGAGCAGGCCAGGGGTAGGGATTCTACTACCGACCTTCAGGGGGGTGCCACTGGTGCCAGCGCTGAGGGTTCAGAGCTTGGGAGTGCTCCTGGATGCCTCCTTAACAATGGAGGCCAGGTAGCAGCCACTGCCAAGGCAGCCTTTTATCATCTATGGCTGATTAGGCAGTTGGTTCCCTTCCTCGAACACAACGACCTGGCAACAGTGATCAATGCAATGGTCACCTCGAGGTTAGACTACTGCAACACTCTCTATATGGGGCTGAAGATATTTTTTCCATTCGTTTGACATCCCACCTCCTCCCCCCAAAAAACACCCCATAAGGTAGAAGATGTGAAGACTGCATCTAAATCACATTAAATCATACCTTCTAACACCCCTTCCCTAGGTACAACAACACAGGTTCCTGTAGACATAATGTGAATAACAGCATTCTTCAAGTGGTAGCACTGCTCTTCAGAACTGTCACTGAGGTAATTATCCAAAAAAGGAGAAACTCTTGGCATCTTCATGTCTATCTGATAATTCCAACTCTCCCAAGTGTACAAAAATGATCAAGAGCCTACAGATGGTACACCTTTCCATTACACTGCACAAGGTATAAATGACAGGGTTATAGCATCTATTTAAGTATGTCTCTCCTCACTCTTCCTTAAGGGGGAGAGCTGTGAAGTGAAGCAAAGCAATTTATGTCAACCCAAGGGCACAGAATGAGAGGCTTTTAAATCTCAAAGGATAAGGACAATACCACTATGCATAGAAGGCATTGTCATTTACCGAGTTCCAGTGGGAAGTGACTGAAAGTTACAAAATTTAGTCTTTGGCTGTTGTTAACAAATCATTTAGGTATGAGTCTGTAGATTTAGCTTCATTGATTCCAGTACAATTAAAACAATGGTACTACCAACTGGACTCCCTTTTGATAGACATTAACTATATTTTTGTTTTGAAGGACACAGAGTCAATCAATTAGATGCAGTGCAGACACAGGAGTGAACTACTAAAGCTCCCTGTAGAAACAAGAGTTTTCTAGCTTTTACCCACTTACATCCATATCTCACTGTTGAATATTTAGCAGAATAAAAGAAATAAGGTAGCCATACATGTGCATATATAGCTTAAGAAAAAGACTTCACTAGAAAATAAGGAGAAAAGGGTTCACACGAAAAGAAAATAAAAGATCCTGACTAGCTTTTTTATTCTATATTTTGTCAGTGTGTTTGCTGGAACGTGTGTGTGTGTGTGAACAAAGGAGAAAGAAAGTTTTTTCTCCAAAGCCACCACCTTCTTGTGTAAATGACAAAGTGCATGTAAGCATCCCAAACAAATTGATAAGCCAATAGCTGCTCCCAATCCTATCTCATTAGGAATATCACCTCCCTTTCTTTGGTGGGAAATACATGCCTAAAATGAAGAAGAGAAGAGGTTGGATTTATACCCCACCCTTCACTCAAAGTCTTAGAGTGGCAAACAAACTCCTTTCCCTTCCCATCCACACAACAGACATCCTGTGAGATAGGGGAGGCTGAGAGAGCTCTTTCAAGAACTGCTCTTTCAAGAACAGCTCAGACAGAACTATGGCTTGCCCAAGGTCATCCAGCAGCTAAAAGTGGAGGAGTAGGGAGTCAAACCTGGTTCTCCCAGATTAGAGTCCATGCATTTAACCACTACACCAAGTGGCTCAAAATGTCTCAAAACTGGATTAAGGTCTCAAAACTGGATTAATTCACACCCAGCAATGAGCATTCTGTAGTACTTCCTGTTCAGACTTTACTGGGATTACCGGCCAGGCAACAGCAAGCCATTCCTGAAGCTCTCTCCCTTCCTAAGAATTCTGTATAGGCTTAGCAAGCCTATAGAAATCGATTTGCTCTTGTGTTGAGTGTGTGAATCAATCTTATGTTCAAGTCATTCCAAGGGTGTAGGCTTTCCAATTTCCCGGGGGGGGGGGGGGCTGGGGCTGGGCCAGAGACATTACAGGCCATTGTCTCCAGGGAGGCTCAGCATGTCCTGGAAAAGTTCAGGGGGGGGGGCTCCAGCTCCCCAGCCCCCCTGAAGTTGACGCCTATGGGTCATTGAGTAGAATGGGAATTAATGGGCAAGGTACCTCATTAAGTGGTCACCTCTGGAAAGAGACAAGGGTCATAGGGACCATATCACTCCAGTCTTGGCCCATTTACACCAGATCTCCATTTGTTTCTGGACACAATTCAAGTTGCTGGTGCTGACATTTAAAGCCCTATAGGGTTTGGGACCAACATATCTGAAGGACTGCCTACTCCCTATAGACCTGCCAAACTACTATGACCATCTTCAGGAGCCCTGCTTTGGATGCCCCCACCTTCTGAGATTAGTTGAGTGGCAGTCCAGGAGAGGGCCCTTGTGGTTGTGGCACCAAAGCTGTGGTGGAACTCCCATCCCAGGGGTATTAGTTTGTCCCCTTCTGTTGTCTATTGTTAGTGTGATCTCTCTGCAACATGATAAGTCCCATTTGGCCCATGTTTATCAGGAATGGAGAAGGGAAAAGAGACCCAAAAGCAATGCTGATGTCTTCAGAAACAAAAAGGCAGAGAAGCCTGAGCACAAACCCTTGAGCTGAGCCTCTTAACAATTGATTTCCTCATGGTAGCAATACTGTGGGGGAGAACTGAGGGTATGAAGGAAGAAGAGGAGCCTAATTGGTCTAGAGGTAGGAGACCAAGCTTGGCTAAATAACTTCCTCATATCCAAGATACGGAAATAGATGCTTGCATCACATATTGAAATTGACACCTTCCATCACCATGCTTTTAGTCCTGGAAAGGGGGGGGGGAGAGACAAGCAAAGAAAGGATGCCTCTTTTTTATCTTCCAGAGCTGACAGCACAATGATCTGCATAGCAGGGAAAGGGTAAATTGTGCAGATCAAAGACTTAATGTGTATTTAGCCCTCACATAACTATTCCCCTTTAGGGTCCATTCTGTTTCCCACTGTGTTGTCAAGTTTGGTTTTATGTCCATAGGTTCAGTAAGGCCTGCTTTATATTTAATATTTCTGCAAGACCTGCGTCCCTTCTACACACACCTATTTGCCACGCTAGAGGGATGCTTCATCTACGGATCAAACTGACGCAATCACACCAGCACATCTGGGAAGCGTTCCACAACCGTCGTCAAGCCATTGCAAATCATTTTGATCTGGTGGGGAATCGTAGTAAAAAACTACTAGTGAAACTCCAGTATCAAATGGTTTGCTGCAGCTTGCAGCCGGAGTTTCCCTGTGTGATCACGCCAGCATGGAAGTGTGGCGTCGCGAATAGTGTGATCACACGCTATCTCAATGCGATGCTGTTTTTCCCCCTTCTCCATGTGCGCATCATTGAAAGCCCTTAGGGGGGGAGAAGCAAAGCATTGATTCCCCCTTCCCCCTTGCAGCAATTCATTGATCCCCCGTTTAAGCACCTTGGAAACTCACCACAAAAAAAAACCCACTCACCCGCGGTTGCATCTGATCACGTAGCAGCGGTTTGCCCTGGCAGGTCCATGGAGCTGTGTGATCACACAAATGCGGGGCAAATTTCTCTAGAGCAAAAAAGCCTTGATTCCCCTCTGGATTATCTCGTTTGTGTGGAAGTATCATCTAGAGCTGACCAACAAGCTTCCAGGTGACTGTGGCCCACTTCAAATATTATTTAAGGCAAACTCATATACACTGAATAAGGCACTACAACCAATCCTAGTTTCCAGCTGAGTGTCCTTTTATGATATACATGTCTGCAAACACAGACTTTTTACAGTCACACTTGTGGGAGAAAGAGGTATACATAAGATGTTTTAAGGACATTTCAAAAAATATAATGTGCTGAACTTGTTTAATACAAGCATTTGAATATGTGCTTGTCATATTCATATATTTTTAAGCAGTATCTACAAATTGTTTTGAAGTGAACATACAAATGTAATGAGTGAAACAGCAGTGAGACAATGAAAGACCATCCATATATATATCTTACAGTAAGACTGGATTTGGTCCTAGTTTAAGTTTCTCAGTCTTTAACATAAGCAACAGTGAGTGCAGTACATACATCATAATTCATTTTAAAGAGGTAGAAAAGTGATTAAGGATAAGGTAGAATGGATGGAGAAGACATATATCAATGATATTAACCATTATATCTATATAGAACTTTCATGTTCATTCTGAAAGTCTCGGGGATGGGCTGTTGCTTTCATATGCCCTGCCTGAAGACTTCCCTGAAGCATCTGGTCAGCTACAGTTGTAAATAAGATGCTGAGCTACTTGACCCTTAGTCTGATCCAGTAGGCCTTTACTTACTTTCTAATGTACAATGGATTAGATGCAGTGTGTTGTAAAGAGCACAATCAAGTAGCTAGTATCCAGAATCACAGAGTGATTTAGTTTCTATCTGGGAAAACAAAATAGCAGGAGAAATCAATAGTGTGTATAAGTGAATGGATATATGGCTACAATAGCAATAAATGCTGCATTCAAAAAAGAAATCAAGAAGAAAGGGTGAGATAAGAGCCAAGAAGAAAAATAGCTGGAGACTTTCTTGCAAACCAATGCAGGAAATGTTGTACCTATTTTCAGTGATTAAACTTAGAGGTAAAGTACTTTTCTATCATAGATAGGGGGAATAAATGGGAATTTAAGCCTGTTTGTGGGGAGGGCAGGGTATGAATATAATAAAATAAATAACTAAATGTACAGTGAAACGCTTAACTCAATACTATATAGTAAGCAAAAAAATCTGCCCTGCAAAATGATTGCACCATTCATCATGGCAATTTTCAAGGTTTCAACACTTAAACTATAACATGTTGATTAGGCTTTACCGCCACCTACTTAACATAAAAAATGTCCAAAATTTAGCATGATAAATATTTATTTCAGAGTTAATTCCTGAGCCTCTGATGATCTGCTTCTGCATAGATTCTGAGATAGTGTACAATACTAATCATTATTCTGTAAGGATGATTAGCCATAACAGGATGGATTCTGTTTTCTCTCATATGGCTCCTGCTTACCAGTTTGCGTTTCTTCTGACTGGCATGTTAGTAAGAAGAGGAAGAGTGAGGAGCAAGATGGCAGCTAAGCAGTTTGTTGCAGGCTCTGCTTTAAACTCTACCAGTCTGATGTAATTGGGGCATTATAATGATGTATTCCTTATTACAAGTTCAACCAAGCCTGTTAATCACTGCAATAAGATGGTGATATCTCAGACTACTTTTTTATAGCTACCACTCACTTACCTGACACATATGAATGGCTTAATCCTGAACTGCTTTTCTTTGTTTTGTCGTAAACAGCCTTGGGAACCAGTGTGCCTAAAACAAAAGCTATTCATGTGGCATCAAATCCAGCTTCAAGAGAAGCCAACAGAAGTCATCTCCTTTCCTCATAACTGTTCCATTAATGGATCAAGAGCTACAATGACTGAAAGATGACATGATTTCTGCTAATGTCCACTTCTTGCTTTAACCTGTGTCCATTGGAGCCATCTGAAGGAGCTTTTAGATGGAAGCCCTCATGAGACAAATAAAGGCTGAATGGAGGCGGGGAGAACTCCTTCTGTTCATACGAAATTTGTGTTAGGGTATGAGCTTTCATGAGTCACTGCTCACTTCTCAGATACCTGAAGAAGCAAGTAGTGACTTACAAAAGTTCATACCAGGCCCATATCTAGGATTTTGTGATTTGGGGGGCCTTCAAATAAGTCAGGGAACACTGACATCACAAAAATTAAAAAATACAATTTTAATACAATTTTAAAAACTCATGCTCACCAGTTGGAGCAGGCAGGAGTAGTTGGGGCAGGCAGTCTTTCATCCATGGAGGTCTCCATGGCAGTGCGAAGGGATCCAGCAGCAACAGGGCAGGGGGGTGAGTGAGTGAGCACTGACGTGCCCTGGAAGCTGAGCACCCTGGAGCTGGCCTCCACTGACACTTCGGCTGGGCACCCAAACACAGGAGGAGGCAAAAGAGAAGGAGGAAGAGATGCCCTAGCCCAGACCACACAGTGCAACTGCCTTGGCCCTGCAGAAAGTTCCTGCACTGTCGAAGCCCACCGGCCCCACCTTGCCTGCTGGCCCACCCGCCTGGCTGCCTCGTGCTGCTTCCTGACACTCAAGAAAGGGTGGTAATGGTGAGAAGCAAGCTGCGCTTGGGGTGGGGGCAGCAGCTGCAGCGGTTCAGCTTTTGTGGAAAGGGGAAAGTAACGTTCAGCATCACTTGGGGCTAGAGGGCTCCTCGTCCTAGCCTCAAAGAGTGGAGGGGACAAAAGGCTTCCTTTCACAAGATGGTGCTATGTTGGACACCTACCCCCAACTACTAGAAAAACTTCACATCTAGCAGGCTTGGGCTAGATGAAAGTCAGGGGGCCTTGTTAGAAAGTTGGGGGGCAGACCCCAAAATACCCCAGTGTAGCTATGGGCCTGGCTCATACTGTACCACAAATTTTGTTAGTCTTTAAGGTGCTACTGGACTCTTTTCTACTGTCACAGACAGACTAACACAACTACCCTTCTTGATCCTTCTGTTCATGTTTCTCTAAATCCAATCCTGAATCTTTAACAAGGTTTAAACAAGTAACCACAGCAAATGCTCTTTAAGTAGATTGTTTCTGCAGTTTGATCTTGAATCTGTACAAGAGTAAGCCTTTGAACCTTTCTCTGATTCCTCTAATAAATATGCTTACATGCAATTCCTTCAAAAAAAATTATGCTGATGCTCACATATACAGCATCACAAATATGAACATGTATGGCCTTCAGTATATGACTTACGATGCAATCCTAAACACAGTTACACCCTTCTAACTTCATTTACTTCAATGGACATGGAGTGGTCTTAACTGCTTAGGATGGCATTGTAAGGGGGGGGGTCCTCTAATGCTCCCTCTAAGCTGTGGAGTGTTGTGAGCAAAAATTCTACTTTGTGAGCTACTAGCATTAGAGTTGTGAGCAAGCAATTTGGCTACTGCATAAATTAGTTTGCTCTGGAGCCATTCTTCCTGAGCTAGGACAAAACTGTGTGAGCCAGTGGCTAAAAACCTGTGAGCTAGCTCACACCAACTCAGCTTAGAGGGAACACTGGAGGGGACTCTGTTCCATTCATTTACTTTCCACATATTAAAACTCAGTTGAAGATTTACTTTTAAAAATCAGTGTTTTTGTTTTTTGCAGGCACTCTGATTACATTCTTAAGCCATCTAACTGGTTTCATGCCTTTCCTGAAAGGACCGTTTCCTTAAATGTCACTCTAACTGTGCAGATATCTTCCAATGATATCTTTCTCTGGTGAATGAGTTCCTGAGACTTTCATTAATATCCTAACCATAATTCTTTAAAAACTGTAGAATATAGAAATTAAAATTAATAATTAACTGTGGATTTTAAATTTTAAATAGTAACCTGAAGACTTCTACAGCAAAGCTCAATTGTTATATTAAATTTCATACAACCTATCCATCAAGCTAAACCTTGTAATAAACACATTATATTATTGATTCTATTCTTCCAGAAATGTTATTGTAGAGAAGCATTGCTGCACTGCCGCACTTAATCTATTAGATTAATCTATTAATAACCTTTTGATTGAGTACAAATGTGCCTTCAATTAACTGGGCAGCGGGTTATTTAAAAATGTTCCTTATTTTTCAATCCAAGGGCTTACAAAACCCTTGGATGACAGCTACCATAGCATTTCCCCCATTTTTTGCCACACAAGCATGAATGCCTGTTCTTATAAGGGGCCTGCGGAAATATGGGTGCTTGTTATAATTTTTGCTTACATAGATATGTAGATTCAGTCAGTGAACTGACTGAAACTCATACGATTAATGAAATAATATTCCCTTAATCATGTGACAGCCCTAACCATTCCTTCTGTTTACCTGAAGTGATATCATTTCCAGTATCTATCATAGACTGGACATTTAGTCAGTGGTGGAGCATGTGCTTTGTATGTAGAGAACCAGTGTACTCTGATTAGCCCCCTCTTGTAGTAGCCCAAAATGCCCACTGAAATCCTGTTCCTGTGGAAAGGGTAGTGCTGCCAGTCAGATAATACAGAGCTGTACAGACCAGCTGTCTGACTGTATAAGGCAGCTTTGTATGCCCAATATAATCACATCATGAATGTCCAACTTTACCAGTAACAAGCCCAATAACATCAGGAGCACTAAAGGTGATGAGCTGTATGACCAGAGCAGGACCTGTCTTACCACACAATTAATGTGCATGCATTATCTAGCCTTAGGTCATAAATCCTATTGCCAAGATATGTCCAAAAAAAAAAAGTCCAGACAAGTGGGAAGAGCCACAAAGAATCCAACACTACAGCAACGGAAGCATCTGGGACTGGCAATAGCTGAAATCATAACCCCTGCTATCAAAAACACTCACATTTTTGTACCAAGTCACACAGAAGAACAACTATACTGTAGCATCAGCAGGATTTCATTCACTATAGGACATGAAATGCAAGCAATAGTTTCAGTCAGGCTAAAGATGAACTTTCCCATTCATTCACATGCTATCTTCTTCCCATTGCAAAATTAAAGAGCATCATACGTTGTTACCTAGGGCCACTTATCAGAACTAGACAGACTCGAGAACATTGCCAAAGAACATGCTAATGCTTAATATTTCTCCTATTTCTCCAGTGTGTGAAAAAAGATAATCATGTTAGTAATGGCATTCTAAAACAGTTTATAAAGTACTAGTTTTATTTATACAAGTGGGGGGGGGGACTGTCACTGTGAGGCTAAGTACAAAATGCAGAAAGCACAGATATGTCACTCTAGGGATTCCAAAGCAATTAAAGCTTATGAAAAGTGCAATTGCCTGGGTCAAACTGTTGCAGGAGAAAGCCTGTTTACCACTGCTCATAAACTTCCCATCTGCTGCACTCTTTCTACTAGAGATATGCATCCAGAAAAAAATAAAATTTCAAACCAAATCCAAACCCATCTGATTGCTGGAACTTGAGAACTGGTAACATATAGAAATCTTGGTTATAACTTGTGACACCTTGGGCATTTTACTATTGCACAAGGCAGCTGTGGGAGACCAAGGGAGAGTGTAAGCAGAAAACATGACAGGACCTTTATCCAGCCAGAAGAGTTAGCAAATGTTCCAGCCAAAGCAGCTTCCTGATAGGTCTATTGGTACACAACATTCTGCCACTCATTACATTGTTTCAGATTGGCTTGAGGAAGGCTTTCTATATAAACAACACCATTAGTAGTTTCACTTCTCTGTCCATAGGAGTTAGTTTCTCTTCTGAGATTGTGTACTACAAGTTCTCATTCTGTATGAGAATCTTGCTATGCCATTAGAAGTTGCTGCTCCTATACTGAGTGATACTATGTGAAAGACAGGGTTATTTGCTATAGTTTGTGTGGAAAGAACGTTTTTGAGAGTTCCCCCTCAATCCTCCCCACCTCCAATTTCAGTTCTACCACAGTCATGTGTATGTCACCGTGCTTAACTGCCATGAATAGAAATTATGTATGGTTGTGTACTACTTTCATACTAGTGATTGGTCTGCACACACACCAGTAATTGGTTTGACTGCTGATATGTTATGTTCCCAAAGGTGCTCTGGGCAATGTATGTAAACTTCCTTATCCAAGTATATAGGATTCAGGTCCACCCTCAAACAGAGGGGAATGAATAATGCTTGCTTAGAGGTTTGGGATCAAAATAAAAAGTGACAGAGCTCCAAAACAGGCTTAGGAGAAAAAAACAAGGATGTAAAAAATTGAAATAATCGGAGATAGATTAAGAAAATCAAGGTTACAGGCAAGGAGTCAAAGCAATACTTTTGTACATTTCAGCACAAAATACAGTGCTGCCCATCGATTCTGGTACCCCCCCCCCCATCATTACACTCATGGAACAGAGAGCCAGTGTGCGTAGTGGTTAAGAGCAGTGGGCTCTAAGCTGGGAGAACTGGGTTTGATTCCCCACTCCTCCACACGGAGCCTGCTGGGTGATCTTGGGTCAGTCA
Organism: Lepidodactylus listeri; assembly: GCA_029233225.1. Taxonomy (NCBI): domain Eukaryota; kingdom Metazoa; phylum Chordata; class Lepidosauria; order Squamata; family Gekkonidae; genus Lepidodactylus; species Lepidodactylus listeri. The sequence continues at coordinate 69,478,200 of JARCFY010000004.1, read as the reverse complement.
CAGTTCTCTCAAAACTCTCAGCCCCACTTACCTCACAGACAGTGTTCCCTCTAAGCTGAGTTAGTGTGAGCTGGCTCACAATTTTTTAGCCTCCGGCTCACACATTTTTGTTCTAGCTCAGGAAGGATGGCTCCAGAGCAAGCTAATTTATGCAGCAGCCAAATTGTTCACTCACAACCTTAATGCCAGTAGCTCACAAAGTAGAATTTTTGCTCACAAGATTCCGCAGCTTAGAGGGAACATTGCAGAGTGTCTGTTTTGGGGAGAGGAAGGGAAGGCGATTGTAAGCCACTCCAAGACTCCTTTGAGTAGTGAAGAGTGGAGTATAAAATCAACTACTCTTCTTCTTCTTCTTCTCAAAAAATAAAGGGAGAAGCAAGTGGAGGAGGGAAAGAAGATGAGGGGGGGGGCTAATATTACCTCTGCTTTTTGTTCTTGGCAAATTATTTGGGATTATTTCATGACTACCTGTACAGTAGGGCTTTCACCATGGCCACGGACCACAAACCGCTCCTGGGTCTCCTCGCTCCTCACTGCCAGACCCCACACATGCTGTCCCCGCAGGTCCTGCAGTGGTCAATTTTCCTTTCAGGTTACCAGTACTTTCTGGTGCAACGCCCCAGGAAAGCCATGGGCCTCGCTGATGCCCTTAGCCGCCTCCCGCTGCCTTCCTGCGAACCGGACCTGGCTCCTGCGTTCCACGTGGTGCTCATCAAGGATCTCCCAGACTGGCCTGTCCAGGTATCCAACGTGGCCTGCTGCACAGCCAGGGACCGAGTCCTCTCCCAGGTCTCAGACTGGGTGGGGAGGTGGTGGCCCGACCATCTGGGCTCTGATTTCTCTGCCTACACAGCAAGGCAGCATGAGCTGTCCACCCACAAGGGGTGCTTGCTTTGGGGTACGAGGGTAGTCATTCTAGGGCCACTCCACTCCAAGGTCCTAGCAGCCCTCCACAAGTCCCATCCCAGAATCGTCCATATGAAAGCCCTGGCCCGCAGCTATGTGTGGTGGCCAGGCATGGACAAGGAGATTGAGGACCAGATGCTCTGGTGCAGCAAATGCCAAGAGTTGCACCCCGATCCTCCTCACGCCCCCGTTCAGCCCTGGAAGTCAACCAACAAACCCTGGTCCCAACTCCACCTGGACTTTGCAGGGCCGGTCCAGGGCCAGCTGTTTTTTATAGTTGTAGACAGCTACAGCAAATGGCTAGAGGTAGTCCCAGTGCGGGCTACCTCGACCGACGCGGTCATCCAAGCATTGTGGCACATCTTCGCCACCCACAGAGTGCCCGACACACTCATAACAGACAACGGGACAGCCTTCATGTCTGGGGAATTCCAGCGCATCATAGACACTTTCTGTATCTGGCACATCCTCTCGGCACCCTTCCATCCCGCAACCAATGGCCAGGCGGAATGGATGGTAAGGACTACCAAGGATGCGCTTAAGCGGATGGATAAAGGGGACTGGAAGCTCCAGCTGTTAAAGTTTCTATTCAGCCAATGGAACACCCCACACACTGGGACAGGACACCGACCAGCGGAACTGCTGATGGGACAGCGCCTCGGTTCTTTGCTGGACCCCACCCCAACTGTGCCATTAGCAGCAACACCAAGCACGAGTCCCGGCCAGCGCCATGAGGGTACTTTCCCGAGGACCCAGTCTATGCCCAATGGAACACCCCACACACCAGGACGGGACACTGACCAGCGGAGCTGCTGATGGGACGGCGCCTCAGCTCCTTGCTGGACTCCACTCCAACTGTGCCATTAGCAGCGACACCAAGCACAAATCCCGGCCAGCGCCATGAGGGTACTTTCCCGAGGACCCAGTCTATGCCCGGAGCTACACCAGAGGTCATAACAGCTAAAATACCAATCACATCAAACAAAATCCATTTGAACCTCCCCAAGCCTGGCTGATAAGAAGACAGTAGCATAATTAAGATAGACTTGACTAAGCCAGCTATGAGATGATTCCAGGTTTGCTATGGTAAATATCATTGCTATCTGTATAAAAATTAATTTTTATAGCATGAGAGGCAGTGCTCTGACTCATCTTCATTGACATTAACAGAACTAGCATTTCACTGAAAGATTTCAGGTTTCTTGGGACCAGAAAACTAGGCACCACAGATCAAAATTTGGTTTCTGGTATTCCCTCGGGATTTAGAAAATGTTGACATGACTGGATAGCAGTTTCCCAAATGAATAAAATACAGGGTGAACTTTTGTACAACAAAAAAGAGAGCTTTTGAGAAATATGTGCACATGAAGATAGATTCAGGTGTGTAGTCATGTTAATCTGAAGCCACCGAACAATGTTTGAGTCCAGTGGCACCTTTAAGACCAACAAAGTTCAATTTGGGGTATAAGCTCTCATGTGCATGCACACTTCCTCAGATGCACTAACATTAGCACGTACACATGGTAAGAGCTCTCTTGTGCACCCAGGTAGCTCCTGGGCATCATGCCACCTCTCTCTCTCTCACGCTCTCTCCTTCTCTCCCTCCCAAAGTTCTCAAAGCTGAACCCCTTTGACCTTCCAACCCCCATTTAAAGCCTAATTCTGCCTTCCAAGTCCATCTTGCCAGTCCCCTCCCTCATTTATAGTCTTCCCTGCAATAGCTCCTATCTCCTCTGCTGACCCTCCCTTTCCCTCTATTTTCTGGAAACACTGTACATAAAGACACAGGTGGGCTGCAGTTGGACTAGATGAGGGTGGCCAGGCTGTGTCTAGTGAAATGTGTCATTTTACTAGCAACTAAATTATTCGATTACTTTCCACTGCATTTCCTGATGTGAGAAACTTCCATTGGTCACATTGCATTTTTGAAATCCCATTCTTATCTATCACTATATTCAATAAAAATTGATTTAGTTAAATGAAAGGTTTGTCCCCTCCCCCACATATTTCCCCAAATATCTCCTCCAAATTTGCACCTTTGTATACACAAACTAAGCATCTCATAACAGTGTTGGCAGGTGAACATGTAGGGGCTGCAAACCTGCTCCTCGGGTAACGAGTGGTACAACAGGTACTGTAGTACTACTTATCATCCTGGCTATGCAACGTGTGCACATACTTCCACAAGTGGAAATGTTTTTGGATTTAATTTCCCCTTTCTCAGTCTGGTTGTAATCATTCAAAAGAGAAACTGAAATTTTGTTGATCTATACCTGAAAAGATGGAAAGTAACAGAAAACAGGGTAAGGGTGATATGAGGAAAATTTAGCCAACACGCATCCCCATCTGTGGACTGTTCTTGTCCAGACAAAGTTGCCAGAGCCTCGGAGGCACTGAACTGGCCACTTAAGTGATAAACTTTTGCAGCAGGAAATCTAACTTTCATTTTTATTGTGTTGATGCTACAGTTACTGGAAATGACCAAACATACAAAAACAACTTTGAAGAATGTAAACAAAATCTGCTTCTTGCAGATTTTACATAAGAACATAAGAGAAGCCAGTGTTGGATCAAGCCAATGGCCCATCCAGTCCAACACTCTATCACACAGTGGCCAAAAACACCAGGTGCCCTCAGAGGTCCAGCAGTGGAGGCAGGAAGCCCTCCCACTGTTGCCCCCCCCCCAAGCACCAAGAATACAGGACATCACTTGCCCCGGACTGAGAGTTCCTATCTATACCTTGTGGCTAATAGCCACTGATGGACTTCTGCTCCATATGTTTATCTAATTCCCTCTTGAAGCTGTCCATGCCTGTAGCCGCCTCCCTCTCCTGTGGCAGTGAATTCCACGTGTTAATCACTCTTTGGGTGAAGAAGTACTTTCTTTTATCTATTCTAACCTGACTGCTCAGCAATTTCATGGAGTGCCCACGAGTTCTTGTATTTTGAGAAAGGGAGAAAGGACTTCTTTATCTACCTGCTTTATCCCATGCATAATCTTATAAACCTCAATTCTGGTTTGGTTTGGGGTTCAGACCAGTCCCAAACCAAACCCTGAACTGAGCCAAAAATGCCCAAATCAAACCAGCCAGATTGGATCCCCCTTCCTCCCAGCCGCAGCAAGCCTGATCACTCATCCAAGCAAAAAATGGTGACCTGGACAGAATATCTGTCAATTCTTCTGAATTTTCTTTGAAACAAGTTAACTGCTGCTAAACACAACTCTTTTAGTCCTGAGGGTTTATCCAAAGAAACTATTGTGTGCTGGGTTCTAAGCACTGAAGAGGCAGACGACAACATAGCAAACAGCTAGTTTATTAGTACACAACTGGGGCATGCAAAACCGGCTGCGAGGGCCAACTATATACAGTCCCTAGACTGCACCCAAAGTCCTATTGGCGGGTTTGAATTTCCCGCCAAAGTTCTTATTGGAGAGCTCGTGCGGGTCTGGGATCCTTGGCTCCTATTGTTTTCAGGAGCCAAGCTCAAGCCTTAAGTCGCTGCTGCCATGTGGCCATCAGCGGACATAACAGAAGCAAAGACACCACAATATATCATGACACAAACAAGTCCCATCTGACAGTAAAATCAAGGACAGACAATTATTAACATTGCCATTTCATTTAATTAATGATCACAAAACAATGCCATGTTCTACATGAGTTGCTGATTCCACCTATGAGCTACAGTAATTGACACCCCACAATGCTTGCATACAGCAGACACCCCTTCTATTTTCAGAGTGTATGGCTGTGGTCATACGAGTAGTTTGGCCCAACACAGCCACTCCTCCCCTCCAGATCAAATGGGCATAGTCAAACAGCCACATCTGTCAGGCGTTCCCCAGCCATACTTATCCCATCATAGGCACCACATCACAAGTGGTATTTTTGGTTCCCCATACAGTCATTGCGCATGGCCGGATGTCTGAATGTGGGGGAGTATGCGCAGAAGGGATTTGGCAGTCTGAACCTGCAGATCTGTTCTGCCGCTAGGGAGGTTTTTTTTAAATTTTAAACATGTGCACATTTTTTTGAAAATTTTTGGCAGCGCACTCTGTGGCTGAGGCACTGCAGTAATGTGGATGCTTTACCTTGGGATTTCTCCATAGGTAATCCACAGCAGGGTGTGCTGTGTGGTTGATATGCCCCACAACACTTTAAACCAGTTCAGTTAGAGGTGGTACCATATCGTGCCAAGCCACCAGTGTGTCCACAGCCTATGTTACTCTAGTTACAGGCTTTATTTTACATAGGTGACTAGGCCCACCAGCTTCTATTAGTTCAGTCATACAGCTAAAGGAAGAAAGACATAAGGGTACCAAGGCCTGAGGGCCTTTTCCCCAGTCTTGGAGGTAAGATATGGGTAAATACTACAAGACAGAGTAACATGGTTACATATGAGACTAATGAAGGCAGACTGCAGCTCATAATAGGATGAAAAAATGGATAAAGATGCAGTTTCCATTCAGCCATGAAACTAATTTCTGCAATGGGAGGGAATAAGAAAGTATGTGCTCACAGTGATGAGGTTCATGTTATCAGAATTTTTTTTTTTAATCCTAATGGCCAATTGAACAAACTTGAGTTCCCAAATTATTCTTTCATTGGTTATATTGTCACACTGCTGTAAGCACCATCAAGCTCAGTCCCATTAGGATGAATTGCATTAGATCAGCTGTATCCCATCTCCTCAAAGGCACTAAAAAGCCACACATGCCTCATCTGAAAACAGCTTGAAGTTTGCTAGAAAGAGGAATACTGGGTCTTATTTGCACAGACTTCATGTGTTCTAGCATGTAGTGGGTGCCCTTTTAATCAGAACAGCCTGTCAGTGTGGATAACAGCAGTAAGTAGGTTTACCAATCTGTGCTGTGTGAAGATTCCACAGTACAACATTACGTATCTACTTACCTAGTGCATTTTTAGCCCTCCTTTTCTTCAAGAAACTCTAGGCAGCATGCATGGTTCTCCCCTCCCCATTTTATTCTCAGAAGAGCTCTGTAAGGTAGGTCAGTCAGAAAGAGCAACTGGTCCAAGGTCATTCAGTGAACTTCATGGCAGAGCTGGAATCTGAGGCAAGATCTCCATGGTCTAGTACTCCAGCACTCTGCCGCTACACCACACTGTATGGGTGCTAACTGCCTGGAGAAAAAATGTCCTGTCCCTTCAATAGATGCTTAATCAGATGTTATTTACAGCCATAGCAATCACCTGTCCATTTCCACACATTAAGCATCTATTAAAAGGACAGGACATTTTTCTCTAGGCCTATTAGAAAACCTACCACACAGTCTCTGTGAGATAGTCATCAAACCCTTTGATAACCAACCACATAAAACCAGGGGTGTAGACTTTTTAAATCCCCAGGGGGGGCTCTCTCGTGCGCGCGCGCGCCCGGGACCATGTCCCCGCCGCTCTCCCCCCCCCGCCCCAGGGAGCCACCGCCGCTTCCCTCCCTCGGGCCGTGCCCACCGGGCCGCCCGCCTGCCCTGCTCGTGAGAGCACTCCCTCTCTCGCTCCTGTCCCCCCGCCGCCAATCTCACCTGCCCGCCTCCCGCGCGCAAGGAAAAGGAAAGCGCGGAGGGGCGAGGACAGTGTTGTGCTGCTGGCTGCGTTTTGGCGGGAGGAATTGGAGTTCCTGGAGGGGGGAGCTGAAGAGGGTTAGGAGGGCTTGGTGTAGCTTGGACCGAGCAGGACGCTTCCCAGTCACCAAGCCTAGCCCCCAAGGCGAGGGAGGGTGAGCAGCGTCGGCTGTAGAGCCTCCCCGCCCTGATACAGGGCAGCTTGCGTGTGGGGAGAAGGAGCTGCGAATTTCTCTGAGAGGCTGCTGGGCAGAAGGACCCGATGTGTGAGTGCGCTCGAGCGTAGGATTGCTGCTGCCTGCAGCCGGGGGCCGGCGTGTCCAGGGAGGCAGGAGGGCAAGCCGGGGGGGGGGAAGGAGAGGTGGCGACGGCCAGATGACTGGCCACCGGCAGGCGCTCCATTTTGCCAGGGGTGGCTGAGCCCCCCTGGGAAATTTCGGGGGGGTCTCGAGCCCTCGAGCCCCCCCGTAGTTGACACCCATGCATAAAACTGTGGCTCAGTGGCAGAGCATCTGGTTGGCATGCAGAAGGTCCGAGGTTCAGTCCCCAGTAACTCCAGTTAAAAGATCTGTCAGTAGGTGATGTGAAAGACCTCTGCCTGAGACCTTGGAAAGCTGCTACCAGTCTGAGTAGATAATACTGACTTTGATGCACCAAGGGTCTGCTTCAGTATAAGGTAGTTTCATGTGTTTATATATGTTACCCCTCTATCATCTGGAAAAGGGCTCCAGAGTAGATGGATTTGAAAGGTCTTGGCTGATGTTATCATGTTTTTCAAAAAATATATTTATTATTTGAGTCCCTACTGAGGTGTGTGCTCGGTGTACACCTAGCTGAATAAGTACCCGAAAAATACCCTGTTAGTATTTTTTGGCTATTTATTCAGCCAAATACAGATCAGAGATCCTTTGCCTACCAAAATAGCCATGCCCAAATAAAGACCAATATTATTCGGGTTTTATTTGGGCATGGCTAGAAGGCATTTAAAGAGGCCACAGTCTCTTTAAATGCCTTCTGAGTTTCAGTGAACTCAGCAAGTATTTAAACTTTAAATGCTTGCTGAGTTCACTTGCAGAGTAGCGCCACTGCTGCAGCATGACTTGGTGAGTGAACTCAGCATGCATCTAAAGTTTAAATCCCTTCTCCCTTATACCCTATGGGTATGGTCCTCATAGGGTATAATGGAGCTGAATAAATTTGGGTTTCCCAAATATTTACCTGAATCCCAATTCAGAATCAGTATTGGTATTTGGGAATACCAATATTTTTCGGATCCAATAGACTTGAATTGGAAAAAATGAATTTTTTGCACACCTCTAGTTCCTTTTATAATAACATAAATGTAATAAATTAATTTTAAATAGTTATATTTCACCATACTTTCTCAGACTCAAGGCAGCTACCAAAGCAGCCAAAGCTTCAAGGGCACAGAACATCATAAAGAACAAATAGCTGAACAGAGCATGAGCTGTACAGTCCCAGTCCTTCTACTGCCAGTGGAGTTTAGAGGAAAGACCTGGGAGGTGCTCATGCACTGTACTCCTGGGGAAAACAGCAAAAAGAGAGAGCAAACTCTCTAAAGTCAACAAATTTCTCAGGTCATTTAATTTTTCCTTTGCTAAATGTGGTGAATTTATATTTTCGTAATGTGTTCATAAATCATTGACTTGCCCCTCAAATCAACACTAAGGTCACAGTGAAAGCAGTTAACAACTAATTGTTAGCATTAATCAGAAGCTTTCACCTTATGCCAAAAATCATAAGCCTTGCAGCATGGAACAGATATTTCCACTTGGATTGCAGACTTAACACCCTATCAGCTATCCTTTGGTACATACTGCCTGCAACAGTATGAAGGGAAAATAAATGGTATTTTTAAAAATATCTTGGACATTGTAGAATTTATACACACCTTATGCATACATTTATTTATACACACAGAAAATAGGTTACACATATGGTGAATAATATTTATTTCATATATAATGCATTTGATGGGGATATCTGATGTTTATCTTCTTTGGTAGCATCCAGAATGGTTCATAAAATCTCCACTGCTGAGCTTGAATACACCACAGCTGGAGCCACTTCAACTGCCCTGGCCTCAGTACCCTTCCTTAACTGGCCCAGCAGACGCTGAAAATGGTGAAGGCAGCTGCTGGTAGGCTCATCACCATTTGGCTGAGTTTCACGTTAAGCTCCCCATTTATCAGTGCTTACCCTGCAGTCCTCAGAGTTTTCTCTTGTCTCGAACCTGCTGCTGGCCTATTCTTGTCTTTCTTCCCAGTCTTGTCTGTTCATCTGGTCTGCCTGCCTTGGGATCCCTGGATCTAACCCCAAGACCTACCTTTCCTACTCTGATTAGGCAAACACTGTCCACATGAGGGGTATCAGGGGTAGGAAAAAAAGCCCATGTTACCTTCAGGATTTCAACTAAGCAATCAGCAGGTTTTAAGTATTGAGCGGGAGGCGATGAATTCAAACAAACAGGCTTTTATTCAGTGACATTGTTCAGCTCAAAAGACAGCTCTATGAGAGCAGCACCTTAATTTATACTGTTCCAACACATAACTTTCAACAATGTAACTATATACAAGCAATACTACTGGACCCAAGCAGGGCTCAGTGATAGGGTATCTAGATTGGCTTCAGGACCAATGGGAGTCTTTATTCATCAGCCAATAAGAAATGGAGCTTTAGGATACCAGAGCCCTCTCAAGCTATTGCTGCTTCAATAATCCAAACACAAACACAACAGCAGGAAAGCTATTAACATTATATCCAATACGTTTGTTTGTTTAAAATCTTTCAAAAATATTTTAATATCTAAAAGGAGGAAATGACCCAAGCAAATGAACATAATTACTCATAAGCACCTATCTTGGGTCTAAGAGCTTGAGCAGCCCCTTGGCTTACTAAGAGGCTGCAGGTGTTGAACAGAAAAGGGTAAAGTGACAGTGAAGAAAGATTTGAGCTGGGCTGAAACTCATGGGCAAGAGCTCATTTTAAAGACTACTCCATTGTAGTGATGGCAGTGAAGAAACAATATTTCTCCACCACCAGTGCATCCACACATTATAGACCTGAAGAACTCTCCTCAGTGGTCAGGGGCCTCCAACTGGATTATCAGTATAATCAATAAAGCCTGTGGCAAAAGTAAGAGAAGTAAACATTCAGAATATTATTGTTTTTTGACTAATATAATTTTTACCTAAATTCACAGGAGATATTATTCTCCAAAATTAAAAATATTGTACTGGCACTGTTAACTATGAATCCTTGTTTCTACTTATCATTTAATCCCAAAGCCAAACATCATAACCTCTGTGGGACATGTTCCAACTTGGGATAGCTTGGCTGCTTTTTTGAGTTTAATTGTAGACTGAAAGCCCTTTCAACCATCCTTTGAAGCATGCTGTGCAATACTAGGTTATAGCTAAGGGGGGAAGGGAGATCCACAGCACTGAAGAAAATAATTGCTGTAATTACAGAAAAAAAGAGAGAAATTACCATGTCCTCTTTCCAATGGCATGATTTCTCTGTGGGTTTGCTATCAACTTGTACCAGATTGAAGTTTATGTATGTGACTTTCTGTTAATTATAAGAGCTGGTGGAATTTAAATGTGATCAATCTGTGAAATGTTGCCATTGAAGAGCCCTTTATCATGTTGATGTCTTGAACACTTTGAATTTTTGCTTCTCTTCAGCATAGGACTGTACAGGGGCATCTCAGACTAGCAGGACTTTTTTGTGCACTTTGTACTGATCTCATACTGCATCCTATGATCTGTCACTGTATAAGTTCCTCTGGTGGTTTTTGAAAAGTCTGTGTCTCGTTAAAATATTCCAAGTATTTGCATGAAGATCTGAACAAATGAAAGAAAGCTAGCCATATAACAGTGCAATGCTAAGAAAAATTCCATCCTTTAACTCTGCCCACTCTGGGTTAGGAAATTCCCGGCGATTTGGGAGTGGAGCCTGGGGAAGGTGGGGTTTGGAGAGGGAGGGACCTCAGCAGGATAGAATGCCATACAGTCCACCTTGCAAAGCAGCCATGGTCTCTATGGGAACCAATCTGTGTAGTCTGGAGATCTGTTGTAACTCTGGGAGCCTAGAAGGGCACAACAGTTTTTATGATTGCACTGTAACCTGGCTACTCCTCTTTCAGTTGTTCAGGCCTTCCAGCTAAAAAGCTAATTCCACAGTGTTAAATGGGCCTTATTCCTAAGTAAGTGTGAATAGGATTGCAGCGTTATTGAGATGTAAGCTTTCTGACTACTTTGTCAGAAAGTTACTACAACAGTGCAATTATATAACTAAAACTGATCTCATTTATTTCAATTGGTTTAGACTGGAGTAACTACAAATTTGTTAGTCTGTAAGGTGTTGCAAGACACATTTTTATCTTTCCTGCAATGGGCTAACCTGGATAATTCCAAAGGGACAGCTGAGTTAGTCAGCTGGTGCAAAACAAAGCAGAAGTCCAGGGCACATTCAAGACTAACAATATTTATTCATGTGTGACCTTTTGTGAGTCATTTCTTCAGAAGTTATATGAAGAGGAAATCATTTTGCAACTTTTTATAAGGAAAACTGCAGGAGAGGGGTGGGGGTGTACTTTTTACACTAACTGTATCAGAGTTAGTGTGGATGAGTACAATAGTATATTCAACATTTAAAAAAAGAAATTTAAATGTCACAAGGGTTAACAATTAAATGGCACAAGAATGATGGTCTGGATGTATCCTGATAGCCCTCTGCACACATACCAGTGATCTCTAAAGCACAATGTGGGACATACGAAAATTCTCAGCTTCTGCACTATAAGAATGTATAAAAACTACTTAATGCTGAATCAGACCATTGGTATCTGAAGCTTGGTGTTGTTTAATCTGATTGACAGCAGCTCTCCAGGGTCTTGGACCAATAGAAGCTTTCCCTACACCTGTTCCTTGAGATCCTTTATATTGGCGATGCTAGGGACTGAACCTGAGACTTTCTGTACAAGAAGCATGCACTCTACCACTGAATCATAGTCTTCCCAGTACTGAAGTCCCAGTGAAAATACCACCAAAAGGGCTCAGAGCCTTGGCTCAAAGTCTGTACTGCAAAATATCCAGTGTTCTACATATACATGCTAAATACACAAGGAGGAGAATAAAAATCAAAACAGAACCACCCAGCCACTTCCTTATGGCCATCCCATCCCATTTCTAGTTCTTCCCATTTTCTCCCTACTCCTGCTCCTCAGTTTCCTGCCATCTTGCCACAAAACTTTCAAACACTTGTCCTTCATTATCTTGATTAGTGTGATCAGCATATAATTAATATAGCCTAAAAGCCCCATAAATAAATAATGCTCTGAACTTTTAAACTTTATAACTCTCTGTGTCTGAGCGGAAGGTGAAGGATAGACTGAGTGATTGTGAAAAAACTAAAAAGGACCCACAAAGGCTGAAGAGGAAGTAGCACAGAAATCAATACACATCTCCTGCACCTGCCTTTCTCAGATTTCTCTGGAGATACCTGTTATCTATACTACTTCCTCTTTTGGCCTTTCTGGATCCTTTTTGGTTCTGTCACAATGCGGAAAGCCAGGGTCAGCAACAATAAACAGACATGAGACTCTTACAAGTCCACACTGAGGGACTGAGTTCAAAGTCTGCAAGCTGAACACTTCAACCAGATTCTGCTGGAACCCATGGATGAATGGAGACCTGCAGAGTAGAGTTGCCAGCCTCTAGGTGGGGCCTGGAGATCTCCTGCTATTGCAACTGATCTCCAGACAATAGATATCAGTTCCCCAGAGAAAATGG